>JAWNOV010000062.1:20521500-21812500 GCA_035045575.1 Drosophila falleni
GATATATCTATGTAGCTGTGTTATGCGTGTGTGTGTGTGTATGTGTGGGAATCACTGTTGATTTTTTTCGATTGTTTAAAAAGCAGATGAAAACGTAAGTAGATGAAACAACAGAGTTAACGATGTTGCTTGATCTCTAACCCGTGATTTAAGTGCGCTATTCACAGTTCCAGCATCCTCCTCGCCAATAATGCTTCCATTCAAACTATTCATGCTATCATGTCCAGCAAGAGGAGCGCGCAGCACAGTTGCGCCTACTGTATTGCCCGAGGAGTCCGTGGAGGAGGTAGACGAGTTTGGATCGACGGAAGCATTTTGAGTGTTGCGTGGACTATTATCACAATGGGTTTGTTCGGTCTGGTTCGATGAGGCGATCGATGCCGAGTGCGCTGGACTGCCGTGAAATGTAGTCATTTTCAGTTGTTCCACATAACGGCCACCATCCTTGAGCACCACTTCGGAGTCGTGATAGTCCACATCGTTGCAGGTTTTATCACAGTTAGTTTGCTTATTATTAATAATATTATTAGTTGAGTTATTGGTGGTATTGTTATTGTTAATTTGATTGTTATTGGTGGGCTTTCGCTGGCGATGTTGCATCTCGGATACATTGTTGGGATTCGCAGATGGCACAACGCTCACATTGCGACCATGTATGAGTGCCTGTTCGCTGGCATCCTCCTTGTCCGAGTTGCTATTCTTGCGTTTCGCATCGGAATCATCATATTTGCGGGTCGCTCGCCGCATTAGCTGTCGGTTAACACATTAAGAATGTATCGAAACGAGTTGATTCGAGTCAGGGTTACACGGTAGGTAGGTAATTGATCAATTTTTGTGAAAGAAAGAATAATTAAATTTGATATTAGCTTAAGTTTGTATACAAATCACAGACAGTTTAATTTTTGTTTATTTTTCATAAATTGTTTTTGCGATTAAGCAACGTTTATCTTATTTTTTCCTTTGAATTTGGAAAGTTGTTTAGTAACTTTTTCGTAGTATTCTTTTCTTGCACTTTATTGCGCAGACGTGCAATTAGTCACATAGGCGTAATTATGTGTGTGTGTGTGTGTTTTGTACAGCATACTCATAAAAATTAATAAAAAAAGAAACTATAAAGATCTGCACGTGAGCCAGCACGATCGATTTATCTTGTTATCGATCAAATCTTTGTTTCAATGCCAGCGTTCCTATTTGCTTGTGTGATTCACCACATTTTGAATTCATTACGCATTGTTAGTTATTTGTATTTCTAAATACCACAATATAATAATAAAATGTACAATATTTATAATAATTTATTCAGTTTTCGCATGCAATCTAGCTTTAATTAGTATAATAACCCGCAACGTATGAAATTTGGTGAGAATAATTAGTTTTCATTATTATTATTTGTAGTTTTGTTGTGTGGTTGTTGTTGTTGTAGTTGTGAGACAGTAATGAGGTTAAACTATTATTACTACAAATTACAAGTACAAGTACGAGTACTGAAACTTAAGCATTTTACAGGCAAAACTATTTACGAGCAAATGAAGTGATCGCCTTGTTGTTTATCTGTTTGTGTTGGTTCGGGTTTGTTTGATTTGTCTAATTGACAACAGTCAGTAATATTATGTACAACCAATTAAGCGTAGCTATTAACAAAAGCAAAAATTATTAACAAAGCAGAGAGAAAAAAAAAAAATTGCTCTGATTTTTTAGCTACTATACAACGACAGCCAAACATTAAACTATATAGATGTTTTTCGAATCGCACTTACCTCATCCTCTCGCTTACGCAATTCGGTTTGAACCTCCTCGAGTTCCTCTTGGGCATCGGTTGGTTTCATTTTGTAACCGTCGTACAACATTTTTAAGCCAAATATTAAAAATAATGCAGTTGATATATAATGCGTATAAATCTGTCGAAAGATAAGCGCCAAATTAAAATAGATTGCAATCTCATTACGTAAACAGACAGATAAGAGAAATTACCGTACCTTAGGAATAAGGTTTGCTGCCAAGCCAAATACGCATGAGAGAACCGTCATAAGGGCCAAGGCGGCAATGGCACCGCCAAAGACAATCAAACGCGGGTGGCGCATGGCCATAATGGCAGCAATAAAGAAAGTCTTATCGCCTAACTCTGTTAACAATATAACAGAGATCGATGCGGTGAACCCATCGACAAAGTTCCCCTTTAATGTTGAAGTCCCATCCACATCCGCTGATTTCTTTTGTATTCCTCCATTCATTTCCGTTACTTTATCCGGTATGCCTTGTGGTTCCAAGTTCTGTAAACATGTTAAAATACATTAAAAATATATATTCAGATTAATGTGAACTTCCACTTACCTTCTGTAGATCCGGCAAATTGGCCGCAATATCATCGCCATCATTGTCAAACTCCGCCGCACATATGGTGGAGAATGTAAGGACCACCATTAATGCCATAGCCATATGCCATTTGGCTGATCTCTTTAGGTATACATTGTGTCTGGTCGTTTGCCAGAAATATGATTGATTTTGTGACATCTTTGTGTGTCTGGGTTTATTTATTCTCCTCCTGTTTTTAGTGACTCATGCAAGTCTGTGATCTGTGATCCGTACAGCTTACAATTAAGAACGTGTCCAATTCGTCCGACTATCTGCAATGAAATGAATCGTTACAGTTGATTACTGCTCTCATGGAAATATGATTAACCACATAGCTCTAATCAGTCAACAAGTGTTCTCTCGACACTATTTGTGTATGACAAACTTGGCATAACAAGTCCATGCCCATGTTAGTTTAACAAGCAAATCCCACAGAGCAACCCACCAAATCAGCCCGTTAACTGTGTGATGTCTAGATAAGAGCACACTGCGTCAAGTGTCGATCCATGGTGTTGATATGGTCAGCCCAAGGCAAATCAGAGCACAACAACACAATTGAGCAGCATGGCAATACAACATTGTGCGACAAATATAATGCATAGTTTAACATACATATGTTTAAAAAAGCGTATTGGCAAATGGACGTGAGTACGTCAGAAGTGCCTTCTGAATCTATCGATTAGATAAAAATATACCCAAGTCCATTGCAACTTTCTACAGCCACGACACATAGATACCCTTTTTACATTTCAAAAAGTAAAATAAAAATGTATAAGAAAAAATTATACAAAAAAGGTCAACCTTAAAATTGCTAAAAATAGCTAATTTGGACACAGTGCTTTTTCATTGTCAAGACATTCAGGAAAAAGAATTACTTATGTTAAAACTACCTATTAACACTTTAAATGGTTACAGAAAAAGTACTTTTGCTAATTTACATTTTAAAATCTATGCTTATAATTTAATACCTTTTTCTTTATAGAGCTAATATACCCCAAGGCGAACGTCTAAAAAGCCCCGTCATACACATGATCTATACGTGACCAATTGCTGATATACTACAAATTTCGTGGGTGCGTTATACTTATGAACAGACTTATATAAATGTGCTATATACATAAGTATATATGTCAATGTCCATTCATAGATTGCTCGTTTAAAAATAGGAATACTCAATTAAGTTAATTATACCATTTTAATCTTCAAGCGATTACTTTATTTGTAATAAATTCATATCTAAGAAACCAGAATCCTACAAAGTACACTTAAATATGATAGCTTATACTATTTAAATATATTCCATATTGATAGATGTCAAGAAATAGGTTTATCGCACTTGCAAAAGCTGTATGTACCGGTTTTATAATAATTGATGTATAACTGGATTTGCTTTTTGCGTTCTTTCACAATTGTACTATAATAGTTGATTCATTACAAATCCCTTAACATAAAGATTGGGGATATTTTATGGGAACATTTGTCATCTTCTCTACTGTGGGTGGTTCCCGTTTGCTAAACCTAAATAATCTTATTTTCTTTATCTTTATTTATTAATTTTTTGTTTACATATTTGCACAATAAATAAAAGATAAATGGACCCACTTGAATTTCTGTTTTGCAAAAGTCGCAATTAAAATATGTATGCGTACAAACTTTTTGCATTCACTGCATACATATGTATGTATAAATAAAAATGTTAAAATGTAATTTTGCCTGTATCTACGTAAACATAATAAAAATAACGAAAAACGTAGCAAATGATTAGGCAAGGCGGTATACAATACGTCAAAGACATCGTAAACGATATTTAATTAATATTAAATTGAATTCAAATTACAATACATATAAATTCACGTAAACAACTCGCATTACTTATACGTAATTGCTTGCAAAAAAGAGACAGACATAACAAAGGAAAGGCCAGTGAGTGAGCAGCTGACCGACAAATCAATTGACCGTTTCATAGCGTGCGTTAATACCCTGTAACTATTGATAAGATGCATTTGCACATTCATACACGTATTTTAGGTACATTCTTAAATTTAGTATTTTAATTTTAATTTAGTATTACACATTTATAATCTAGAAATTCCGAGACAAAAGGGTATTTTATAGTCAGCAACAAGCGGTTACGGCGAGTTACTTAATTATTTATAAAACTTTTTAAATGGATATTAAATACACGACTAACAACAATAACAATTTACAGAAAAGGTTCTGCTCATGTAATTGCAAAGATTTCCATTCTATGGCATTGATTTTAATTTATTACTTTATTTTTGCCATTTATCTATTTTTATTATGAGCACAAATTGATAGTGCTGACAATATGGCTTTTGAAGCTTGTTTTCACTATTTACGCGTGGCATTTCACTGGCCATTTAAAAAAGAGAATGTATCTCAATAGATTAACTTTATGTCTCACTTCGATATATTTACACCCCTATATATTTTGTAAATATTAATTAATGGCACTATTTTGAAGGTCAGCCTATTTAAATTAACCACCTAGCTTTTTCGCACCACTTGTACATCACTATGTGTGCGCCGCTGACGATAGCAATATTTGATTAGTTGATTTACAATGTAAATATGCAAATTACAATACACACACAATTATCGCAACATTGTTAAATATGTAGCTTTCATACACATCTTAAAAAGCTATTTTAGAATTAAATAAGTTCGGTTTTTACGCAAAACCAATTAATACACGTCCTTACTAGAGTTAGTTTTATCGAATCGTTCGGATTAAGTTCATTTGAACAAATTACTTGAGTGAATGAACGAACTAAATCCCTGTAGATCATTTAGTTCAACGTCAGCGTCGTTAAGCCGAGTGCTGCCACTCCAGTAAAAATGTTCGAACTGGTTTGATTTTTTTACTTAAAAAAATAAGTACATTTCCGAATAAATAAGAATAATATAAGATGAACATCGATAACAAAGACAAGTACGTTCGAAAAAGCCCACAAGACGCAAAATGCTCGACGTACATCACTGTTGCCAACTTATCTTTTTCATAGCTAGTGCTGGCTTTTTTCATAGTTCAAATGCTAGAAATATTTAAAAATTTGTTATCTTATCGCACTATCTATGTCACGATCTAAAAATTAACCCAAATTTAGAGATTAGTTCTAAGCTTGTGTATGATAAGAAATAAATTAAAGAAATCGTTCAGTAATTGCTTCTAAAAGCAACTAAAAGATGTTTTCTTTTATTTAAACAAAGCACACAAAAGCGTGAAAAAAGTACACAAATAGTTAAAAAATTGTAAATTTAAATAAATAAATTTTTTTAAGTCAATAGGATTGTTTGGTTTAGGGTTTCAGAATACTAAATGCATAAATAAGTAATGGAAAGGCCACGATGGAGATACGAATGTATTATGATCAGAACGGTGCTGTTATTTCAGTTCCTCTGCTTTGAGTGCTTTGGAAGCCCGATCTTCTTTGGCACATTTACGTATGACGCTATTAAAGTACTTGTGAAGTCCATAGCTAAACAGTCGCATAGGCCCAATGACTATAGAATGCAGCAGATTTGTAAAGAAGCCATCCCAGGGTATCAATGCACCGCCCAGCATCGTCATCAGCCAACTTTCAGCGCCCACAGTTGATATAAAGTTGCCTTTCTGTAAAAGTGAAAGTTTGAAATGGTTAATTGTTGCATCCCGTAAAAGTTTGCTATAACAACTGACCAAAGCATCCTTTAGTATCGCCCTGGCCATAACCTCAGGCTCTAGAAGTCCACCGCCGCCGGAAATGATTTTCGTTTCTCGCGGTTTCGATTTCTCCTCCTCTTCAAATCCGGGCGTATTTGTATCACAGGGCAGAGCCAAAGTCACGGACACTCCATGCACCCGGGACTCCATTGCGATCGTCTCAGCCATGGCTCGCAGTGCGTACTTGCTGGCCGAGTACGGTCCGTAGCCGTAAATGCCAAACATCGCTGCCAGGGAGGAGGTTAGCACAATAATACCGTCGCCGGCTTTCTTCATCTTGGGCAGCACATAACGCGTGCAATTGTAGCTGCCAAAGAAGTTGACATTCATCAGTTTGTGCACATCGGCAACCGCTACCTCTTCAAACAGTCCACAAATGGCCATGCCGGCACAATTGACCAGTGCATAGATATCGCCAACGCTCTCCTCCAGTTCGCCGAGTACACGGGCCACTTCCTCGTAGTCGCCACCAATGTCTAGGCTGCGATATTGAAATTTCTGTTCCGGACGCTGGCGTATAACTTCCATGAGCGCAACGGCTCCCTCTGTGGAGGCATGCAACATAAAGAGTTTGAGTGATGTGAAGCTCGTTTTTCAGGTTTTTCCTTACTCACTCAACATTTTTTCATCTCTTGCAATTACCGTGACATTGGCGCCTTTCATTGCACATTCCACGGCCAAACAAAGACCGATGCCCTTGGAGCCGCCGGTAACAACCACATGACGGTCAAGAATGCTCTTTGATCGCTTACCCATTACGAATATATATACCAGAATGTGAATTAAGATTGCAACGCCCAAACAAAACACAACTTCCCAAGTCAGCTCCATATCATTTATGATTAAATGTTGTTGCTGTTGTTGTTGCTAGTAACCGAGTGTTGCCACTCCAGTAAAAATTTCCGATCTGGTTTGATTTTATTACTTAAAAAATAAGTACATTTCCTAAAAAGGTATTCTGAATTTTTGTACCTTTTTTAAAATTTTATTTAAGTAGAATTTTTTAAATGTAAAAAATAATGTCGCGGGTGGCACGCCCGTTGTATTTGTAATAAATAGTAAATATTTTATAAATGAAATTAAAATTAACAGAGATTCACGCTTAAGCTATCGATTATCCAAAATATCGATAGGAAGCGCGCAATTTTGAATTGAACTGTTACGTATTTAAAGCACTTGATAAGTAAAGTAAAATGCAAATTTAAGTGAAAATAGTGTATTTAAAATTTGGACATTTATGCTACGCCACTGATTATTTATCATATGGTTTCTTAGTAGGTTCCATGCTAGGTTCCAATGAGCGGCCATCAGCTGCCAAGCCACGCTCCCGGCGCGCTGCACAACTTCCAAGCGCTGCGTCAACTCCAACGCCGACGCTTTGGCTTCACTTAACATTCACATTCACGCTGGGTGGTTTGGCGGCGTTTTCAACCACTTTTATTCAAAGACGACGACAGTAGCGACGACGGCAGCGCACATTCAGCTCAGTCGTGTACGTAACGTCGTCGAGTTGCAAACGTTAGCGGTAAAGCCTAAATTATTTGGCCTCATAAGCAGCAGAGGCAGCAGCAGAAACAGCAGCAGCAGCAGCAGCGGTGCATTCAAACTAAATTTGAAATGTGTGTTTAGTGTTAAGTAAAAGTTGTAGTGGAAGCTCAAGTAAAAGGCAAATGTTGCGCTTCACTGCTCGCTAATGGCAAAATTTGTGCAAAAGAAATGTAAATCAAGCAGCGCAGAGTGAAGCGGCAAAAAGTATTGCATACCACACGGCTGGCATGAAAAATAGATATCGATTTGCTTGGCTGACGGGGAACGGACGACATGCGGTGGGGGACTGCTTTGGGTGCACAAATAATAATTTAATATGAAATTGCTAAAGTTTCCTAAATAGTCGCATACACATTCTCATGCTCAGTATTAAATAATGCATTAATTGGCTCAATTGTGTACCATTTGCAACGGCACAAGTTGCCATTTATGTATATGTGTGTATAGGTGGGTGTGTGTGTTAGTGTGTGTTTGGCTTAGGCGTATACTTTACAGTGAGAGTGTGCGAGTGTGCGAGTGTATGAGATCATCATTATAACAGCAGTTGCCGTCGCCTGCTGGTATGCAATACTTCTTCTAACGCTTTGCGCGCTCTTCCTTCTTCCTCCTTCCTACAGCTGCGGTCACATCAAAAAAAAAAAAAAAATCGAATCTCGTTTGGTCTATGACAATACAAACACACTTTCTTCGCAACGCATTAATCAGGTGCGTGTGCGTATTGAGAGGAGAGAGAAAGAGTGAGTGAGGTAGAGCGTGGGATAGAAAGAGTGAGCGGAACGCGTGTGTTTGTGGATGTGTTAGTACGGTTGTTGCGTCTAAAATTGAACAAAGAACATATTCAGTAAATCAATCAGTAAACGCGTGTGTGTTTATTTTGTATTTTGATAATTTGGTTCGACAACAACAAAAGCATTTCCCTATGATTGGCTCATTCTGGAATCTGTGCAGAGCGTGCCCATCAATGCCGGTAGACAAGGTATGTACAAATTATCCTTCACATCTATATGAAATATGCTTGTACTTAGCTTGGCCAATAGATGGCCATAACTTGCAGATTCTTAACCCACTTTCTTTGTATTGCCTTAAACTATTTATGCTTGATTTTATTAATTTTTTATTTTCGAATCGGGGCAAAATCGAGTGATTTATGTGCGCCAGTTGTGTGCGACACATTTTTATTTTTATTGCATACTTGCAGGCGACAAGTGAAGGGTGCAATTCTGCAGACAAAATGGGGTGACTGCCTTGAATTTATGACTTGCTCGAGAGGGTGTTGCACTGCAGCAGGATTATATCATGGGATTATGGTCGTATACTTTTGATTTAACGTATATGCAGTAAACAATCTGTGAGCATATTGTAAATAATATCAATTATATGGTAATTGTTCCCTATAAATGCACATAACAATCATGTTGGGGTGTTTATTTCGGGATAATTATAATGACATTACATTAAAAGATTGAGTAATAAAAGATTAATAACTAGTTTTATTAAAATTAAAATTTATATTATTGTGACGAATGCATACAAATAGCAACAAAAATTAATTAAATCAATGAATTATAATATGATGTGGCTTTAATTTTTTTTTAAACTTAAACTTATTTTCTGAAATCATCAGCTTTTTACCAAGTTTATATATATTTTGTAACATTACATATATTTTACCTGCTTTTAACTGAGTATTTTCCTTGGTGTGTCATAAAAGGGAGTTTGCTTTGGGAACATGCAATGCTTGTATAGCACACGCCCAAAACACCAAGAATCAAATATAAAAAGAAATTGTAGAATATGAAGTCGAAAAATGAATAACAAATCTGTTGGCATAGAATAAATTAAAGTACATTACGCTCGACA
Organism: Drosophila falleni; assembly: GCA_035045575.1. NCBI lineage: Eukaryota > Metazoa > Arthropoda > Insecta > Diptera > Drosophilidae > Drosophila > Drosophila falleni. Next base: position 20,530,985 of record JAWNOV010000062.1, read on the forward strand.
CTAGTCGCGTCAGCGTTGGAACAGACAGAAAGAAGCCAGTGCTAGAAAAAATAATCAATAGCCATATGGTAGTATGTGGCCTCAGGAGCACCCGGCCCTCTATTCTCTATATTCTCTGGTCCTCTAGCCCTCTGGCAGCCGGCCGGAGTGTGACTTAAGCTTGGCACCCGGCGCCGCGGCGACAGGCAACGAATTAAATTCAAGCACGAATACAAAAATCGTAGCATGCTGCCTGGCTTTCCAGCTGTGGATGGATGGGGGAAACGGGGGGAGGGTCAGTACTTTGCAGAACAGCTGATTCATCAAATTCAAGTTAAGTCGATGTCTTGCCGTACTGAAGAGCATTTCCTGACACAGCTGCTTGAAGAGAGCGTGCGCATGTCCAATGTGCAAACTGTGAGAGAGAGAGAGAGAGAGAGAAAGAGAGTGAGAGGGAGAGAGAGAGAGCGAGAGAGAGAGAGTAACAGAGAGAAAGTGACTGCTGTGTACCGGCTTTTAATAGTACTCATACTCTCAGTGCTGTTGTTGTTCTCTGCCATATGACGTGCGAAGGCAAATTGTCTTGCGGTATTACATCAGCGCAGCGCAGTCAAACTTTTATTGTGCCACCTTTACCTCCACCACCTTAACAGCAACAACAACAATAATATTAATAACAACAACACCAACAACAAAGGACTTTCTTTTCCTGGGTACTGCCGGCTATGTGTCGCCAGCTCCAATGAGGCGAGTTCCTGGCTATTTGCTGCTCATGGTAGTGCATGAACGTCTTATCGATTCGGCTCACATTTTCATATTCTCTTAGTCAGTCCTTATACGAGTACATATAGTCAGCTGGTGACGCCCAGCAGTAATGCATTCCATTGTTGCACTTATCTAATGTAAACTTACCCCACACATACACGCACAGGCACACTTGTTGTTATTGTAACAGCACGTGTCCTTTGTCCTGTTGTGTGCCCTATCAGCCCATATCATCAATATGCATGTTGTGGCCAAAGGACAGTGTGCCTATTGTTCTGTAGAAAATCTGATGAAGAGCTTTGAGACCAGCAAACTGCAATTCCTTAAGACAGTTCTTGGAATTTGTTAACAAAGTTATTAGTCTGATACAGTTGCTCGTGATTAGATAAAATTTTACATTGGCAATCATATATATAATGTTTAACAGTATTGTCCTCGCTAATAGTCCTGTTTTTAACTACACTCGATCATTATATTTGTATATATAATATATTTTTATGAAAGTTACTGCAAGTTTAATATAAAACTTAAAACTTTTTATTCTCTGCATCGCTGCATACCTAAGTATCTATTTTCGACACTTGAAATAGCTTTTAAAAATATAGTATAATTCTGTAATAATATTACTTGAATCATATTTAGTATTTCTCTTTTCTAAAGATTTATACTTCACTGCACACTACCGAAAAGTATTCAATTACGGACACCTAACTGAAAACTTTACATTTCAATTCACAATTCAATTTTGTATATCTTCTTGAAGATTTCTTATACCCGAGAGTAAAGCGCATTTTCATTGTGCATTCAAATCGCGTCAACCAAACAGTTTGCTGTGGCATCAACCACATCAATTTGCACATTTTCTCTCTACAGTTTACTAATCTCTGGAAATAAAAGCGCCAAAGTGGAAAACCCAAAGAGAAGCCCCAGGGCAACGAACAGACAGAAACAAAAGCGGAAATGGGAAGTTACTCAATTTGAGGGGCCAATCTCTATGGAACAGCACTGCTGACTGCATTACAAAACTTTTGTAATTATTTGTGGTCAGCTGTTTGTGCAGATATTTGTTTCTTTCACTACTCTAAGGGTACTTAACTCTGAGGTACCTCGTAAGAATATGAAAACGTTAAAGGAGATAATATTCATCAGAACTTAAATAACATTTTTAATTTCTGTCTCGGGCTCTTAATAAACTTCTATTATATTCTTTTCTTAACTTCTTGTTTAAATAAATTAAGTACTTAAAATTCAAACCATTAAATGTTGGCTTTTAAAATAAATAAATTTTTAATTAAATTCATTTCAATTCGAATAAATTTGCATTTTGATGAATCATCGGGGTGCACTTTCGAGATTGTCTTCAGCTCGTTAGATTTTGACTGACAGTAAATATAATTGGAAAATAAATATGCGCAGACATGTCTTGACAGTAATCAAAATTGGGTAATTTGCATTATTTGTAATAAGTGCAGTCTATTTAAGAAGAAGTATTTGGTCTGATAGTATACATCTTTATTGGCTTATTTAATATAAAACCCGTCTTGAACATTAATATTAAAAATAATTTGAATTAAAGGTATTACATTTTCGGCTCTCCAACAACACCATTTTCTTAAAATGTTATTCGTTCAACCATTTTAATATTTGCATATTTTCCACACAATTTAGGCAACCTCATGCAGTTGGCATATAAAATTTTACTACATACATACTTTTTATACTAAATATGTTTTCTTTTGTTGAGGTTTTTCCTAAATTTGTGGAGCTTAAGTGCATTTTTGCGTTGAATTCGCCATTTGTTATGGTTTTCGTTGTTGATTTTATTTCAAGTCCTTAATATTTTCTCAACTGTTTGGTTTTTACGATTGCAATCAGTGATAAAATTGTTAGTGATGTAATAAAAAAAGCGTTCCAACCCAAAATAAAGAGTTTTATTATATAATAACATTGACAATTTGGTTACAGAGAAATTGTTTGAGTATTGGAGTAATATTATGATATAATGATAATGGTTTATTGATTAAAATATTTAAAATTGAATAGCCTTGACTTTGGTTTTAATAAAGTTGTATTTGATACTATATAAAAGAAAACAACTTAACGAGAAATTGGCATGTGTTTGACTTGCAATTGGCGTGTTAATCAAAGCTAATTTACTTTATTGATTTTTGTTCAAGCTATTAAAATCCAAAAGAGTTTCCAGCGAGTTTCATGCAGTAACACGAAATGTCTGTCAAAACTATACAGCCAAACACACGCTCACACACACAAACACTCGCCTACACACACACTCACACATAGAAATTAATCAATGTCATATGATTTAAATTGTACCTAACTTATTTTCATGCGGAATATCGTTTTGATCATTTTTTGGCCTCTGCTTTGATTCTGCATCAAAATATTATTTATTTAAAAAATTGGATTTTTTTCCTTATTCTGTATATTTTATCCGTACTTTTCCCTTGACTTGTACCTTGACCCTTACTCAAAAACTTTCAACTCTCATAACTTTGTCAAAACTTGACCAATTTTCATGCGGAATATCGTTTTGACCATTTCTTGGCCTCTATTTTAATTCTGCATCAAAATATTATTTATTTAAAAAATTCGATTTTTTTCCCTATCACTGTCTATTTTATCCATACTTTTCCATTGACTTGTCCCTTGACCTTTACTCAAAAACTTCCAACTCTCATAACTTTGTCAAAACTTGACCAATTTTTATGCGAAATATCGTTTTGATAATTTTTTGGCCTCTATTTTGATTCTGCATCAAAATATTATTTATTTAAAAAATTCGATTATTTTCCCTATCACTGTCTTTTTTATCCACTGTCTATGCTCGACTGTAGCTCCGTCCGAATAGTATTAACTGAAGTGACTCAATGTTAATTACAAGTCATACATTTACATACATCGGAAATAAAGTTTTATAAGTTGCAATTTAATTGCATTCCGTGTGAGACAGAGACACAACTTGTTAGCAACCCATATGCTCTGAACCCTGACGTCAAGTCAATCTGGCCGAGTCATCCGTCAGCATCCTGTAACATCCTGTGACAGCCTGTCGGCCTCGTCTAACGTATTTCAATTTCAATTTTCTGCCTGTGAGCTAATGCAATTATAATAATTTCCGCACGTAAGTGAATGGATTAGAGGGCAGGTGCTCTGCCAACTGGATGATTCTGGGTTTTTTGAGTTCTAGATCTGGTCTCACAACGTGGCTGCATTTGCCGCAGTTGGCCGTGTTGGCTGACGACCAAGTTGTCTGCTGTCATCGTTGATAGTAATTTCATGGCATATTTTTGGGTTGACAGCATTTGTGTGCAGCATGAACTGCAGTAATGTGAACTAAAATGGTCTGAGGGAATAATTTTAGATCATAGAATTTGCTTCAAAGCTGAAAACTACTTTTGCAATTACAATCAATAAAATAGATATGAAATGAATGAAATAACAAGAAATGGCGATGAACCATCGTAGATTCTAAAAATTAATTAGTTAAATTTTCTTTTTAGCCTGCAAATAATTTTAAAATGATGAAAGTGCCCGTATCATTTCAATATAAAGTGATGTATATTTATTTTGAATTACATTTTTAAAGCCACAAAGTCGCACAGTATGTTTAAACAAATCCACACTCTATCTGAAAAGTCCACATGCTTTTCGTGGCATTTGCAGTTGATTTAGACGACAAAGGCAGCTCTTGAATGTAATGTTAAATGTTCAACGCTTTTGGTGTGGAGCACGAGTGAAGTACTTGTAACTTTTTGCACTTTGTTCCTACAAATATACCTACATATATGCTAAAAGTATATGGCATTAGAAACGTAAATGTAAGTGTGTTGTATGAAAAATTATAAAACTTTTCTCTGCTGTGTGTGTATGCATTTTTCATGCGTTTGAAATGCGAAAATAAAAAACTTTTTTGCTTAACAATAGAAGAGCGTAAAATATTTAAGTGGCATATGAAACAGCGACTGGTTTAGTTGGCATGACTGGGAAGGATGTTGGATTTGGCGTTGCCAGCTACGTTATAGAGAGTTGCTTTTATACTCATATGACCTTATTTGCGTATACGTAATATTTGCAGCAGTCTTCAGTTGCCAAATGAGTGAAGTGCCTCTGGCTAATGGCATAAGATATAATATATTGCAATAGAGGCGTTATAGATTTTCAGAAATTAAAAATTGACTTGAAAATTCTTATCGTAAGCGAAGAAAACAAAGTTTTTAAGAAAATAAGTTGCTGATCAATTGGCTAATTGTATGTCACTATGAACTGCACTCTTTTCTTTGTAGAAGAGAATTATTTAAAATAATTTCGGTCACTGTTATAAATTTATAATATTCTTTATGAATTTGGCAAAGCCTTGTAAGCTCTCTTTCTAAGCATTTATACATGTCATTATTTGTCATTGCAATTTTGGCTTTAATTTCATGCGACTATTGTTGTGGATTTGTAGCAGACAATGCAGCATTGCAAACAGTTTTGCAGCACAATTTGTTCAGTTTGCGGCAACTTAAAACATAAGTAAATATAGATGTGAGTGAAGTATAATGCTTACATTATGGTTTATTATTATTATGCAGTTCGTTGCCTTGCAGTTGAAATTTGATACAAAGCAACGGAATGGAAAGAAAAAAATAAGTGCGCACAATAGAAAACTATTTGCACAAGTACGAATGCGGGTATATTACAATTTGTGTACTTGTTGTATTTATAAATACATATAAATATATATGTATGCTGCATGCTGCAAGCTGCAGGGCCATTTGATGCTGCATTGTCCCAATGGCATTCAACCAAAGTTCTCAATTGCCGTCATTGTCGGCTCACTCACAACTTTAGTACAATTTGGTAAGCTGACCAAGCTAAACTTCTTTGATTGTCTGATATATACAGTAAGTTCTCGAAAGTTTAGTAAAAGTAAAAACGAAAATATTTTTTTTATTTTTTACTTTTTTAAAAGTCAACAAGCTTGACTAATTTTAAACTAACTTTATAATATTACAATATATCAAGACATCTACGGAACCTTTGAAAATATCAATTTATCAAAACAGGATTTCTATAACTAAATGTAGCTAATAAAATTAAAATAAGTGTGATTAAGTAGAAGAGTCGCATCTATACGTACTTGACAATAGTCAGACAATAACGAAAAAATATATAAACTTTTTTCCGCAATTAATCAATGAAATTGTAAAATAGCCTTTTCTTAACTGTACTTTGTCTTGTGTTTATAAGTATAATGTAAACGGCATAATGGCTCTACCAAAAACAAAGATGACTAAACATGTTGCGGATGCTGGCTAAGAGCTTCATTCAGTTGACGTCACTTTGCGAATTTCTGTTTGTTAGCGATTCACTATATTTTCTTATTTCTCCTTCGCATTTTCACAGAGCTTACGTCAGCTGACTTTGTGTTATATAAGTAATGGGTCGTATACGCAATTCATTACGGCTGGTTATTAGCAACCAAATTATTAAATATTTTTTTCATTGCTTTTTTTTTGCAATATTTTCGCATTTTAGTCCAATATTTCCCCCTTCATAATTATTGCTCCCATGTGTGTGTGTTTCACTTTTATCGCTTATAGACTACCATATTGGTTCCAAAAGATATTTTCCAAAGATGGATCTTTATCATTTTCATATTCAAGCATGCTACTGGCTATTTTCATGTCGTTTTCCAACTTCTGTTGCCAACTTTTAGGCACGGGGAGTTCAAGAGGCTTTAAGGCAGGCGCCGGGACAATCTGCAGGTTTGGATCACCGATCAAAGTGCGTGCCAGCCAAAGAAATGGCTTTTCATAATTAAGATTCGATTTCGACGACAGCGGATAATACTATTACATCAAACAAAATCAATTCCAAATAACTAATTTATAGCATTCATTTGTATTCTTACCTTTAGGCTCCATCTACGATGAAAAACTATGTTTTTAAACTCGACTTTGTGATCCTCACAATCCATTTTGTTGCCACATAGAACCATTGGTATTGTACCGCAGCTGCGCACCAGAACACGATACCAATTGATTAAATTTTCATATGAAGTGTCTGAGGTAACATCGAAAAATATTATAGCACAGTGTGCATTAATATAATAACCATCTTGAAGACCAGCGAACTCCTCCTGGCCGGCTGTGTCCCAAACGTTGAACCGTATTAAACCTCGATTGGTATAAAATTTCAATGAAGACACTGCTACTCCCAGAGTGGGTACGTAATCCTTCTGAAATTCTCCGGTCTTCAGACGTTTAATAAATGTCGTCTTGCCAGTGCCACCATCACCCAAAAGTACCACTTTAAATACAAGTTTATCGTCGCCTTGTGCCATATCTTAAAGTAAATCTTCTAAATATGTGAATATAACTTTTTAAAAATTTATTTAAATCTATTGTTACTGTTATCACAGTTATAAAATATGGAATGAAATGTGAAATGAAAACAAAACTAGGTTACAGTTTTCAGATTTTACATAAAAGCCATAGATTGCTTCTAAATTATATTTAAGAATTCAGATTTTATTTTATTTAGACCTTTTATTTTTATCTATATAGATGTTTTATAAAATAAATTTAATTTGAAAAACTTTTTATATAAAAATATATAAATAATGAGTTTAAATATACCCTACTTATCCTTATAATAGTTCAAAATAGTATTAGGGTGACCGTATTCTTAGCGCGTGCCATCGATCGCTTGGTTGGCATTGTCGTCTTTACACCCGCATGTAGAGCGTGTTGCACACAGATATTCAGCCAACCATTTTACTATTGACTCACACGGACACACACATATGCAGTCGAGTGGCAATAAAAGTATAAAATGCGCTCACAGTTCGCAGTGGAAACTACTTAGTTTTATTGAAGGCCTTAACCACAAGAGCATCGCATTTCATGATAATTGCTTGCATGTCTATGACATTGAAACACTTTAATATGTCATCTACAGAAGCGTGTATTCATGAAGATACTTAAAACACAAGTCATAGATATAGCTTCAGATTGATGATATTGCACTGTCATACAAGCTGCAGGCAATGAAACTGACAGCCAGACATTTTAAGTTTCTCGGAGGGAACTGAACAGGAAAATACAATTAAGTGCAACTGTTCGTAGTACCCTGTAAGCATAAAAATGTAAGTAGTGGTATGCTTAAATTATGTCCATAAATGACAATCTTTATTATAATTTTTATAAGTATCAGTTCTGTTCGGCATTATAAATCTGAGCTCGCTTTAAACTGCGACTGGTTTTTTAAACTATGTAATTATAGAAATTAATATGTTCGATTAACTCAATGGGTATCTCTTAGTCAGCATTTGCAGTTAATGTTTTTCTTGTTGTACAACATAATTCGAGTATCATTTCGCGTTAAAATATGCACAAAGAATGCTTTACGCCTTGGGTGGATTCCCTGTAGAACTTTGTTCTTTTGTCTGGCTCCTGATTTGAAGAGGATGTGTTGCATTTCTGTGTGTGCAAAGATAAAGTTTCTTAAAGTCCTGGTGACTTAAACTATGCAACATGAAAGTGTACATTTAAAAACTTAAATGTATTTTAATTTTCAACTTTTCTCTTTAGCATATTAAATACAATTCATTTGTAAAATTATTCGTTACCGACTGATATATAGTTAATGTATATCCTTTTAAACATAAAAAAATTGAATGAAAAATTTATTTTTAAGTTTTAGTTACTTTTTATTATAAAAGCGACTGACAACTTGATGTACATGAGTGGTAATAAAACAGTGAACACCGTGAAAAAATTGCAGTGAATATAGAAGAAAAATATAAACATTTTTCCAACAAGAACTCACCGCGAGTATCAGATATTCTGTATGCACTTTGCATGAAAAACGTTGAAGGCATTAATTCTGGATGAATGCTAAGACAAAACGTGCTGAGTGCGGGGATAAGCACGGAAACACGTATGCTTTAAGTGGAACTTGTTGTACTTTTGTTAGACGTGAATGAACTCAGGAGTTCAGGATATTATGCATACGCCCCATTAGCCGTGGCGCTAAAAGAAAACGACACTGGGGTTTGCTATTGGGATTATCAATAAGTCTGACGTCAACGGCAATGTCAACACTAAGCCATGAAATCAAAGTAGTTCGCAAAAGGATACAAATTGAAAAGAACTGAATTCAAGTAGACAACTTGAGAGTCCAATAGGCTACGACGAAGTCAAGCTCATGTGCAATAAAAGGGTCTTAAAAGTTTAATGCCCCTCGATTTGCGGTCACACACAAATGAGTTTCGACTTGATGTCGGTTTTAAATAAATGTGTGTGGACATTTCTCATCAAATATAAAGATAGTTTCTCAGATTGTTATTGCTTATTTACGTGTATTATTTCACAAGAATTGCATTTTCATTTAAACTTATTTAATTCTGTTAGTAATTAAAACAACCTATAATTAAGATAAAATGGCTTTGCATTTTATTTGATTTAATTAATATTTACGACCTTGGGTAAATAGGCTTTTCCTTTGGTAGATAACTATAAGAAACTGCGAATGATTTACTGTTATACCCTACTCAGTGAAAATCTATCAAGATATTTTTAAAATGAAAGACATATTGTATATATGTGCTGTGGTAAAAAGTTGAATTATAATATAAATTATAGTAGTATTTTGATGCGCAACAGGAAAGCTTGTGACAAAGCCATTGTACTTTCTGTAAGGCTTTTTGAAATAGCGCAAAACTCGGCGATGCAAATGAGCAAGATTATTTAATTAAATGAAATTTGGCCCCACAGGCCAGCCACGTTGTGGCCAGCAAGCGGCTAATGTGCATCTGGTATAGAAGAGGGTCGTCGGTAGCCTCATTAAGAGGCGACCTCGAGACCAACTTGGCAATTTATTAGATGGCGTTTCATAGGTACAGAACAGCTGGCCCTCGGCTCAGTTACATCTCAATCTGTGTCAGAGTCAGAGTCAGAGTCAAGCTCTGGGCGTGTCTAGTAGCTGTCACCTTAAAACAGGGTCATTTACATTTTGGCAAGCGAATGAAAAAAAAAGAAAAATAGTCAGCATTCTGTGGGGCCATGTTGGGTAAATTAATTGCTGGTGCAAACTCTGGTTGTATCGCGCGGTTAGTTGAGCAATCGAGCAAACTAAACCGCAGCGGCCCAGAGGCACGCATACGAGCTTGTAGAGGCAACATGGCAGACAGACCGGCAGCTATTCTCTCTCTGGGGGATTCACCAGATGTTTGTGTTTGGTTTGGTTTTCGGTGTGTGTGCCAGGGGAAACCATAAAAGCAACTACTACCTATGTTACCTGTACTCGTACTCGTCCATGCACATGACGCTGTCTGCGCCAGACAAAATGGTGTCAAATGACAAAATGCATCGTAAACTAAAAAGGAAATGGAAAAACTTTACTCAGTACGTGGGCTGCACGATTAGTTTGTGTGACATGCAAAAGAAAATATTATTTCAATCTTCTTTGACATACTTTTTAAACAGCAATAAGTTTTTGACTTGAAGTGTAAAGTTCTACTATGTATTTTCAAGTTTAATAATATGTCTAGACTCGAGTATATATATTTATAATTTCTTTTCATAATATATTTAAATTGTTCTATACAATATTAACGCTTTAACAATTCAGAATTTTATTTTTTTTTTCTGGAATTTTTATTGAACTTAAATGTGAAGGTATATAAAGTTATACCACAACATTAAATAAACATATATAAAAAAAATATTTGTCTGAAATTTCGCTTTCTTTTGTGCTATCCAATCTAGAAGAAAACCCATTGGACAATGAAATTTTATGCGCTTGTTTGTGTTTCATTTTCCTTGCACTTCACAAACCACACAAAAGGCAATATGACGACCACAGGCAGTCAGCCAGGCGATAACTGCAAGTGGACTTCTAGGGGATTGAACGCGGTGTCCTTTTGTTCGCATAAAACTTGAAAGGTCCCTTTAGGTAGATTAAACACGCACATGAATTGTATATATGTACATATACATAGTATAGAGTATACAGTTTGTTTGCGGTTTTCAGTTTGGTTATCTAACACATGTAGCTTAGAGTTAGTTAAGGGATTATGGTGCAGTGTAAGCTGACGCTTGTAACTGTGCTATGAAAAATACTACACTCGATTTACCAATCATACGTACTAAACTATAAACAGTACTATATAAATTGAGTAATTTATGTGTATAAAAGGGAGAGCAGCATAAATAAATATGACGGCCATTAAAATTGTTATGATCAACAACAAATTATGATGATTAATGCCTATATTATATTTAACTACACATGCCGAACGTTAAACTTCAGATATTGATATATATATTTTAATTTTCTCAACATAATATATTAAATATATCATTGTTTGTGCTGCATAAATTAAAAGTTAATTATAATTTTAACATTGTACATAACGTAAGTCAATCAATCACTATCAGATTTCATTCCAATGGAACTTTAATTAAATTAATTAAAATTTAAGCCGATATGACAAGCACCATTGGTGTTCAAGGGAGCTCAATATTAATCTGTCATCAGCTCTATCAGCATTTCAGCCCCATTGAATTTAAACGCAGACAACCTGGTTTAATATAGTGGTTTGAAATTTAAATCATTCGACAAACCACAATTGATAAACAATATTATGGAATGCGAAAAAACACACAAATATAAACAGTCAGAACACAAAAATGTTTTTAAATTATCTCCATACAAACCTCTATAAAATGTTGTTAAATATTAATGCAAAAACATATTCATTTTGGGGCTGCAATCAATTTGGCACAACGCACATAAATCACAAGGAAATTTATGCGTTTCCCTTTGCCTGCCGAATGACATGATAAATGGCTGTAGTTTGGCTGCTGCAAAAATATTGCAATAAATAGAGGGCAGGTGTTGCTGCCACGTGCACTCAACCCCAACTATAAACAACATGATGTCTGCAACATACAGTATATATATGTAAGGTGATGCGACTCACTGTCAATTCAGATGACAAACGAACCTTGAGGCCAACACACCTTCTCTCAATCGATTAAAGTGAGCTCAGTTACAGTTCATCGAATAAATTATACAAGCATTGCGGCATTGCTTATATTTTTATTGCCTACATTTTAGCGCACACTTTTTCTGCTTTCTTCCTATTTTGGGTGCGTTTGGTAATTCCCAGTGGGTTTGGGCTTTGAGAAATGCTGGTAATCGTTATAAATTGTCTAGCGAATTGATTTGTAATGGGTTTTTCAATTGTTATACGCGTGACTTTTGGGGTTGCTGAGCTATGTCGAACCTGTCTAGACTTCTTGAGGGGTTTGCCGACAATTAGGTTAATTGGTAGCAGGCTAAGCGGTGCTTTAAATATTGATTAAGAATTGTAGTTTAGTGGGTGTAAATGAAGTGAATTTTACGATTATTGTTCCATTCTTACTTTGTAAGCGGTTACAGTCGAGCACGCTCGACAGTAGAATACCCTGAGCTCAGGTACACTACTCTGAGGTTGATTTTCTACCAATTGTTCCTATGGCAGCCATATGATATAGTTAACCGATTCTAACCAAATTTGGTCAGGATGTATAATATCTGCCCAGATGCATATTCTATCAGTTTGATTTTGATATCTCAACAAACAAAAATCTTTTCCATACTAAAACTTAATTTTCGATGTACCGTTCCTATGGCAGCTATTTGATATAGTTAACCGATTTTAACCAAATTTGGTCAGGATGTATAATACCAGCCCAGATGCATATTCTATCAGTTTGATTTTGATATCTCAACAAACAAAAATCTTTTCCATACTAAAACTTAATTTTCGATGTACCGTTCCTATGGCAGCTATATGATATAGTTTACCGATTCTAACCAAATTTGGTCAGGATGTATAATACCAGTCCAGATTCATATTCTATCAGTTTGGTTTTGATATCTTAACAAACAAAAAAATTTTCCATACTAAAACTTCATTTTCGATGTACCGTTCCTATTGCAGCTATATGATATAGTTAACCGATTCTAACCAAATTTGGTCAGAACGTATAATACCAGCCCAGATTCATATTCTACCAGTTTGGTTTTGATATCTTAACAAACAAAAAAATTTTCCATACTAAAACTTCATTTTCGATGTACCGTTCCTATGGCAGCTATATGATATAGTTAACCGATTCTAACCAAATTTGGTCAGAACGTATAATACCAGCCCAGATTTATATTCTATCAGTTTGGTTTTGATATCTTAACAAACAAAAAAATTTTCTATACTAAAACTTCATTTTCGATGTACCGTTCCAATTGCAGCTATATGATATAGTTAACCGATTCTAACCAAATTTGTTCAGAACGTATAATACCAGCCCAGATTCATATTCTATCAGTTTGGTTTTGATATCTTAACAAACAAAAAAATTTTCCATACTAAAACTTCATTTGCGATGTACCGTTCCTATGGCAGCTATATGATATAGTTAACCGATCCAAAAATTAAAACAAACTTGATCTGCCTATGGTATCCAGGAACCTACATACCAAGTTTAAAGTCTCTAGGTCTTATGGTTTCTGAGATCGATGCGTTCAAACTTTACATACATTCTGCCAAACACATTATACCCTTTTTTTGCCAATTTTCAATGGGCTCAGGGTATAAAAAGTGAATGAGATAATAGTAAAAGGTCCTTAAAATTTTTAAAGTAAATATTTGCCAACAGTATTAAAGTTAACTTAATTGAAGGAATTGCATAAATCAATTTGAGATAAATTAGTTAAGTTGAAAATGTCTGGAAAATTGATTGAGTGACTTTAAGTAATCAGCTGTAATAAGATTAGCTGGTAAAACCGGCAAGACCTACTTACAAATTAAAATTAAACGAAGAAAGGTCGTTGCTGCCGTCCTGAATGAATAATGATTTAAAGATTTAAACTGGCCAACGTAGTTGTCTTTGTCTTTGGCTTTGCGTGCCGACTGGCAATTATTTGTGACTTGGTGCTCCACAAATGGCACGATAAAAAAAGAGGAGTCAGTCGAGTTACAATGCGCACACGTAGCACAGGTAAATAAATTTCTAAAGCAACTGACGCAACTAACACACAGATACAAGCCGAATTCTACAAGAAGTTGGTCAACATTACGTAGCAAAACAAAAACAACTGACGCCACAATTAACTCTGTAAAAGTGTCCAACTTGCCAACTGTCTATCTGGCTGTTTGCCTGTTTGCCTGTCTAACTGTCGTTTCAACTTTGGTGGAGTTCAACACAATTTACAACTACATGCTGTGAATTATAATTTGAAATGTCCTTTATCCTTTGGCCACTATCCTTTGCAGTGGCTTCGCTTAAATCGATACGAAACATACAAACAAGTACTTGAACGCATTTTGGTTTCGTCATAGCCATAAAGCAGCTCTAACTGCTCAAATTGGTCATTACTATAGATTTTTTGGATTCCTCATGACTCTTGTTGTTGTCTGTACAATTATCAAATGGCTTGGCAAAAGCAAAATAAAATTGCACTGCTGCATTGAAATGCGACAACCGCATTTTGGCCAAGCGCCCAAATTGCCATCTAACTGGCCAATTGTGCCAGCTTTGGTTGGTTGTATTACGTTTATTTTCATCGCCATTTTGCTGCCATATTCTGACAATGGAATATAAATATTTATATTTACATATGGTTACATTGCATACGTGTGTGGGTTTTTTGTCTTAATTGTTTGCAGCAGTGCGTTTGGCTAATTGTTTTCTTTTGTCATAAGGATTTCAATAGGTATAACCATGAAATCATACAGAAATAATTATCAGTTCAGGTTTAAAATGAAAAACAGCACTGTTGTTTTATACTAGGTTTGGCAAAATTCGTTAATTATACGTGATAACATGAGATATACAATTTTGAATTTTTAAATTAAATAAACTATGATAATTCTCGATAGTTTTAAAACTGGAATTATATATATTTTTTGTTTGTAATAAATCACTTGGGCACAATACACGTATTTTTAAATGGTCCTTTATATTTGATCAACTTGTGTTCCTTCGGTTTTTTTGTTTCTTGTATTTAATTTATTTTTCAAAAGCATTTTACGACGTTAACTAATTAACTTACAACCCACACACAAAAATGTGCTTGGGGTTTTATTCTTCTTCTTCTTTTCCAGCAGCTCCACTCGGAGTATAGGAGCACTTATCGTTGGCATGAATTTACGGGCAATTCGAGGCCGGAGGTTGTGCGTCGGGCGCCAGCGCCAAATCCAAGTCAATTTGTTGGTGCGTATTCAACGAAAAAATTTCATTTAATTTTGCCTTCTTGCATTATCCACTTATGTGGCTTTGTCATGGCGATTTATCGATTCTAATACGATATATTATTTATCTATCTATTTTATGCTTTGTACTTCCCACAGGTCCAACAAATGAGCCGCCATTGCCACGTCGGAAAAAATGCCCGGAATTAGCATATAAATCGCACGAGTTTATTATAGGATCGGAATATACAGATGCACGTCGAGATGCCAGTGCGCATCGTTCGGCGAGGGTAAGTCCAATACACGTACAATACAATACCATTTACCTTTGATTTGACCTTGTGAAATGTGTACAAGGATTTCCAAAAACAACAACAATAGCATAGCCAGATGGTACTGCAATAATTTTAGCTTTAACAAAATGTCAGCATAAAATCAGTTTAGCATCAGCAACACAGTTATATTTTGTATGCAACAATAAGTTACGGCTGCCTTTGCATTCCCGGGTGTAAAATCTTTATTCAACTTACTAAAGAAGACACTTTGAATCACACGAAGTAACAACCAAATTTGTTAGCCCCAAGACCCTAACGGGCAACAGATTTTTCCTTGCTCAGACACAGACACTAAATTTAACTAAATTTTTGAATAAAAACCTCTGCTAAGAAAGCTAAACCATTTTCTTGCAATCAAAAAACTTCTCAAGGATTATAAATCATTTTGGATTAAATGTGAATATGTATTTTAAGCATTTGCCTATCGAGGAGAAACTATACAGTATCAAGACTGTAAGACTAAATAAATATATGAATAAAATAGAAAAATAAGTAACAACTCGTTAAAGTGAGCATTACCAACTTACACACATATGTATGAGTATATTAAATGTAGTTTTCTAATGCCAACACGTAGAAATCGCATATTTAAGACTCATGCTGGGCTGTTGAGAAATGTGTGAAATAAAATAAAATAAATTCTAAGTGGTTGTGTGAACATGTGTGAGGGCTCCTGGAATATGAGAAGCTGTAGCGTTTTCATAAAAATTCACGCACTGATGGGATTTAAAGTGGGCCACAAGAAATAAGTAGAATTGTAGAAATAAAAGTTGCAGGTTTTTTATTTATGTGCATTGTACATTTGATAAAGAGCTTTTATATCCTCATACTGGTAATAGGCAGGCCGACTTTTCGCTATGTTGGGCATTGGGGTTAATGCGTTTATGCAGAAATTCGTGTGCATATGTATGTATGTGACCATTGACCATAGTTGGGAGGTTGCTAATGTCACACAAAACCCAATGGGCGGGTCTTTCAGGTGGCTTTTCTCTGCCACGCTAATTAAAAATGCGCACTCGGTGGCACATGTTGCACACAAGGACACGGTCATAGATATACACACATATAAAATGTATGCATGAGTGTGTGTGTATGTGTATGTGCGTGTTTTATTACACACCCTGACAATAAATAATTAATTGAGTTTGCCTGGGCGCCAGGCAGTGTTTGCTACCTGATGATGTGCGTCAGCATGTCGTATGCGTAATATTAATGAGCTGCTAATTAACTCATACTCTCACACACACACACACACGCGTATCTGTGTGTATCTTATGTCTCTCTATTTGCAGTCGGAGGAACGAGGCACACCTTCGCGCCGTAGCAAATCGGAAGGACCACCCGTTGTGCCCAATGGACGAGCCTATCCCGTTGCAACGGAGATCGATGGAGCTACAAGAAAACAGGTACACAATTGTCAATTACCTGCTCAATGCAATGTGCTATTTATAAAGGATGATCGATGAATATTATATATACTCAATAAGTATAAATCATATATTGTTCTATAGTACCTTATAAAAGCAGGGCTCAAGTTCCAATGACAATAGCAGAAATAGAAAAAATAATAGAGAGACTGAGCGCTCATTAAATTGAACTTTAAACTTTGTAAGCAAATTAAAGCTTTTGGTACATGAAAAATAATGCCTCTTCAGCTTTTGTCATTGGGAATATCATCAAATTAATTAATATTAAATTACATTCAGAGTCATATACATATGTATGATAATCTTTATACAAATAGAATTGCTCTTTATTTTTTATATGCTGCATGTGCATATGTTAATGCTCTGTATTTTACCTAATGGTCTATAACTATCTCTATCTGTTTAAATCTAAACGTCTGCAACGGCAACGCCCTTTTTGCAGTTTAACAGCAAGCTACTTGTGCATGTCCTCATAGTTGTCAGTCGAGACTAAATTGTTAGCCAGCATGATTTTATGCCTTGTCATGGCGCCGCCACATAAGAAGTGTCGCCAATATCGTCGTCCGATTCGAGATAGTGCGCAGCTTCTCCATGGACCAATGGACCAAGCGACGCGCAACAATTTCTATTAGTGTTTTTCACTGTCACTGCCTATCAGCTTTCTATCCCCTTGTCCTTTATCTACCCTGCTGCTCTCCACTCGTTTCTATTATGGGCAATTCTTTATACATACGTATGTATATATATACCTACATCTTTATGTAGCACATGTCGTTACATTTGTAACTTGTTTCAGTCTCGCTATTGCCATTGTAGCTAGAGAGAATTTATATAGTAACTGTGAGGAATATATATGTGTGTGTGTGTCTATTTGAGTGTATGTCTGTGTGTGCGTGTAAAAGAGCCATTGAGTCCGTTGTCGAAACGTCAGTTAGTCAAACAGACACTCGACCTGAATGTAAATTTTTAATCTGCAAAACTCTTCAACATTTGCATAAGTTGCCGTTACCGCTGTTATCGATTTTTAAAATTATTTTTTTCATATTCTATCATATGTATATCCTTGATGCCTTTTGTGTACTTTAAGCATCTATCAGCTGTAACTTTGATTTGTAGTGCATGTAAGAAGTCCTTTTTATATATTTTTATTACAGTGTCTGCAAAATATGTTGAATTAGTCTTGACATATACATATATGTTAAATATTTACGGTCGAAGCTTAAATATATCTATTGGGTATTTAAATAAAAAGTTGAGGTCTGCTTTTATTAAGTATACGTTTAATATGCATTGAATATTTAATGGATGGTCCTGTTACTGTTAAATTTTATTTTAACTACATACAATTGAGGTATAGAAATTAATATTATAGTGAAATTCGGAATAAATACTTTTTGTTTGAATTGTATATCTTTCTATTTAAAAAATTTTCATAAATATCTCAGATAATTTAGCAGATGCAAATCAATTAGTAATAGTTATGTACAAATACACAAGAATATTTACTTAAATCATACTTAACTTTTGATTCTGCAAGATAATAGTAGTAGTAAACTTCGGTTCTTCGAAGATAGCCAGCTATTTATAAATAATGGTAATGAATTTGAATTAAATAAATACTTTTGTATGATTATAAATTAGAGTTAATAAGCAAAATTTACAAATTATACTTGTATTATGTGTATTTCTCTCTTTCTCTCTTCCTTTTTTTACTCTCTTTCTTGTTTTCTCTCGTTCCCCATGACTAACATGCTGCCTCTTTCTGCTCTTCTTTATGTTAACTGTGTTCTGATCGTCCATTAAATCATAATCAAATGCATACTAACCAAAATAATCAATGCTCATACTAATGATTGAATTAATTGTAACTTATCTTAACATTGAATGCATCAATGCAATTGCTCTCTCTCTCTCTCTCTCTTTTCTCTCTCTCCCTTCTCTTTTCTTTTGATCTCTCTCATTTGATTCTCTTGTCTTCTCGTCTTTTGTGATTCTGCTCTTCTCTTTTGCAGGCGGGTGAGTCAAGTGGCCTATTCAAAAAGACTATTACAAAATTGAGCACTGAGTATCGCCTGCAATTCGTTTGGCCGAATGACCGACGCATTAAGGGCGCCGATTCAAATGTAACGACGACGGCGAGGGCTGCGGCCGGCGATTACCCAAGAAAGTCAATATCATTGGGCGCGATCCGATCGGGTCAGATGGGTCAGCCGTCGCACAGTCACACACATCAATATCAAACGATGGGTGCCGGCTTGCCATCGGTGCATAAAAAACGTACAACAAATCAGAAAGAAGGTGCGACAGCAAAATGTCGTCGCTAAGCATTTACATACTATACTACAAATACATTTTTATCGTATTAGCGCATAGTTTCTTTCAATATCTCGTATATGTATGTAACAACTTACTAAAACAAAATGAGCGTACTAAAAACTAATTAAAATTTTGATATAAATCAGTTAACTTCAGTTTTTTACTATATTCTCGTACTTAATCATAAGTTTAATTCAACAATTTATCTCAATTACTAATTATCAAATACGATTTCTTAACTAACCTTTCGCATAAGTATTTGTTGAGCGCGTAATTCCAATATCTCTACATATTTTCATTTTTTTTTATTTTAAAGATAATACTAAAAATTTGTGCAGTGGCAGCAGCATTGAGCTCAGTTTACAAAAACAAAATTGAGAACAGAAAATGAAATTTTATGCCTAATATTTCGATGCGTTAAATAGTGTTGGTAAATTGTAAAGTAGTCAAATAAAATCTTTTTTTACAAAACTTTCAATCCAAAATGCTATGAACATATTTAAATACAAATATTTAATTTTTGAATTCAAGCAAAATTGATTTAAAAGTTTTTTATGTACTGGTCGTCGTAAACTTTTGCTTTTCTTCATGAAGACTTATCACTAGCTGTAAATTAAACTTAACAATTTTTATATAAACGCTAAATCTAGGTCTAAGTCACCCTCAAATATATATAAATATGATTTTCAAAACTCTATACGTATATTGATTTAGTCTGAAAATTATTTAGGTACACATTTTGAGTTATTTATTTCCTTTACTTTCCAGCAAAGATATTTTTTAACGCTTTTACCAATACTAATTATTTATTTTTAAGCAGTTAGCAATTGTTACTCTCTCTCTCTCTCTCTTTGGAAGTCTTTAAATCTATTTCATATAGAACGAAATTATGCTAAATTCCTTCCTAAAAGATAACACACACACAAGAATATCTTAATAGCCAAAAAAGCGGAAGTAAGTGTTGAACTAAATTCCTTTTTATTAGTTCTAAATAAAAATAAAAAAAATATCCACAAACTACATGGTAAAATTAACTGACGTATTCATTTTTGTTCATATTACGTAAAATTTCATTGATCGATTGACTTTAATTCAATATAAACAACCGTAAATTGCTTTAGCTCGTTAAATAAAAATGGTCGACACGTTTATATGGCAGTCCGAAAGTATCTCGTTAACCCGGCCCACAACACAACACATCACGTATCAATGCAATTTTACGCTAATGATGAACTAGCAAAGTGTAGTCGGAGCATGCGGTCGCAGGTTGTGTGATATACATAATAATATTATTTTTATAGCTTTTATTTTACCTCAGTTATTTTAACAAAATAAGCGTAGGAGTTCCGTTGGCTTTACTTACGTTGCATGCGTGAAACGACAAAATGGAATTAGCATCATGCATTAATCACAATCATTGTTCAACATTTATCATACATTTTCATGTTGGTAATAAGGTTACATACAAATCAATAAGCTTTCAAAATATATTTTAGAAATTACATTTATTGAATGAAGTGGGCAGGAATTTTTTATTTATATATTATTAAATTTAATAACGAGACTAAGTGACATTGTGATTAAAATTTAAAATAAGATATATTCATTTTATTTAAAATTCTTCTTTTTAATCATAACTTGAAAATGCATATACCAATCGAATCGGGACTTTACTGGGAATTTATTTAAGGGAAAAAAGTGAAAATTAAACCAAGACATTTAAAAGGAATTCAAAAATATATTTATTTTTTTAAATTATATGTATGCTTATCAAAATTTAAGAAAAATATAAAACCCATACACATTTTACATAACTTAAATTTACAGTTAAACAAAGATCGTAGGTAAGGCAACCTGAAAACGTAAGCCAAATTGAAATGTATCCTCATTAAAATAAACATATGTATTTAATAGCTAATATCATATGATATGCCATTGCAAAATGATAAAGTGCCTTCCACTGCAAAGCTTTAAGTCTTGCCTTTAATCCTTGAGCTTAAAAAGCTTTATTAGAGCAGCCTGAAATTTATTGGCCGTAGTGCTTCAAAAAA
This sequence comes from Drosophila falleni, assembly GCA_035045575.1. Lineage (NCBI taxonomy): Eukaryota > Metazoa > Arthropoda > Insecta > Diptera > Drosophilidae > Drosophila > Drosophila falleni. The sequence continues at coordinate 20,552,106 of JAWNOV010000062.1, forward strand.
TAAAAAACAAACACACACACATTTTTAAATATAAACAAGTGAAATAAATAAAAATATTAACTGTGATGCATTCGACTCGAAATGTTTATATTTTTGTATGTATATTCAAAATAAAATTGGTTCGAATTTCGTTCTATATTCCAAAAAGTGACCCAACCAAACAAACCAGACACCCAAACACGCTTCAAAACACGGCCCCAAATTGAATAAAATTAATCTATTTTTGTTTGATTTTCATTTCAACTCAATGCCAAGCAAAACACAAAACACTGAAATTTAAATAATTTTTTTTTTGATTTCGAATTGCTGATATGAATTATAAATTAATATGCTAGAATAGCCCGACAACAAACTAACCAATACTAAAAATTAATACCACAACCGCAACTACCAACCACGTCCACCACCAACCGCCACCACAAAACGAACCAAGCGCCACTTTCGGCTCATTTAATTTGCTGTAAAAAGATTCACCTTTTCCTCAGTTGAAATTTTTTTAGCGTATTCGAAACACATTGCAAAGTTAACAGTATCCTTTTGTTATCCTAAAAGAGAACAAACCCTTTGTCCTTTAGTTACCACTTTAAAGCAAATGAATATTTTTATTATATTTTACTTATCTTTATGTAAATGATAAAAATCAACGATCAATTGAAATGCACATTTTGTATGGAACAGAGATGATTAAACTTTTTATCTGTGTGCTTTCAGCTACTCTGCATGAGCTGGAGCCTTTGGTTAGCGATACGGATGATAGAAAAACACACGAGAAGTACGATAACAATTTATTTGCATACGTTTAACTCAATTCTCATATGATTCTCATGAGCTTCAACCATACTGAGATGCCCCAACCTGCGCAAGCTCTTGCAGTTCAGCCAGCCAGTTCATTGACCCACCCATTATCCATCCAAGCAAAAACAAAAACAAAAACGAAACCCACCTGCAAACGTATCGCACTTGTCACTAACATTCATTTGAATACTTTTCTCATATTTTTCTTGTATTTTCCTTTGATATATTTTTTGTTTTTTATATTCACATTGTTGACTCAAAGTGTGTTTCCATACAGACAAGTGCATTTTGTGGAGCGCAAAATTGCCACACGTCCGTTTTCGCAAACAATCGATCAGGAGCGTCTCAATCACTTCATTACGAAAAAGGAGAACTTTGGATTTACCGCTACTGTCAAGGATGATTTCAGTCATCAGGCAGCATCAGCAACTGCTCCGGGTCATGGTCCAGTGGTGGTCATGAATGGTACGGCACCGCCGCACTCGAAACCCAATTTGGATTTGTGGTTCAAGGAGATGGTCGAGATGCGCAAGAAGGCTGGTGAATATAAGGTTAGTTTATAATAAAACGTCGCTCTTATAGTCAGGGGTTATTTTAAATAATAAGCACTTAGATTTTCGATCTTTTATATTTTTATTCAGTCTTTATCGGGCGGCGTCGCTTTCAAAAGTGACGCTTCCCCCATTTACCAATACAATCATGCGTTCTTAAGCTAATTCATATTCACGCCAGAGGGCGCTTTTTTAGTAATCGATAAATGATTAATTATATTTACAGTGCGATAAATATAATTAATAAATAACACTATTTACAATATAATACAGTCTTACATACTACTTATGACTACGTGTGTTAAACATTACTACACTCTAAGTAACTTTAAATACAATTTTTAATTATTTCTAGTCTCGCGGCTGGGGCGTCGAAATCGATCCGGAATTGTATAAGAAGCAAAGGGACTTATGGGATCAGGTTTCAAAGCGCAGCTCGCTCTCGGCTCTGTCATTGGCATCTACAGTGCACAGGTGAGGTTTTAAAATCAACTATTATTAATACAAATATTAAATAATTTTGAAAACAACAACACAGACCCATCACCAAGGAGGAGAAAGAGCAAGAGAATAACAAAAAGTCGACGCCATTCGAGAAGACGTCACAGACACAAAAGCCACGAGTTCCTGGCCAAGCCTATTTGATTGATAATAAGGATGAGATTTCAGCACTGCCAGCACGTTTTAATAACATACGCCATCATTTGGAGCGCACCACGGGTGCGGGTAAGCTTCGTTATCTTAAGACTTAAGTAATGCTAATCCCATATCAATCTATTAAGCAGATGTTGAGGAGGGCGCCCTGTTGCCATCGCCAACGCGGGAGAAACTGATGCCTGCAATAACTAAACGTGAATCCGAATCTCAACGTGGCAGTCCCAAAAAGACAGCCCTATCACGCCATGGATCGCCTCAAAAGGGCAGCCCCCAGAAGGGTAGCCCCAAGAAGGTTCTTAAAAGTGAGTAGTTGCCAATTTTTGCTTAAGTATCTATAATTATGATTGTAGCAACAATATCTACAACACCTCTACACATTAATAGAAATTTATTTCTAAGCAACAATTAAACATAGATACACAAAAAGCACTTTCTAGTACTTTTAACGATGCAGGTCACAAATGTACACGCTCACAAGAAATAAGTATACGCCCCGTACTTCTGATTTTTCGTTATTTATTAATTTGTTTACAAAATGGTTTGCTTAAAAACGCTTTAAATAATAATTTTCAACACACTCAAATGGGTTTCCCGTTGGAAATGCTTTTTTTTGTTTTTTTTTTTTTGTTACGAATTTTAAATTTTCTCTCAAGTGCACCACGCGAATATTAAATTTTTGTTCAAACAACTTTAAATGTAGCTTGCATATATTTATTTTTGTTCTTTTATTTTTGGAAAGAGTTTGTAATTTGTATAATTATTCATGCAGAAGTTTTTGTATGGATTGTCTGTACATACATATCTAACATTTAAGAAGTCTATGCTTTAGTGAGTATATAATTAATAAGGTAATTTACTATTACATAAGTTTGATTTTCAACAATAATATTCTTCAGAGAATACATATTTTATTCAGTGTAAGAAATGCGAATGTCGACTTGAAAAGTACAGACGCATTTCGAAATGTTTTTTTTATCAATAAACGGATGTGTTTTTTATAGGGATACAATATATTTATATTTATATTTAATAATTGTTAAAAACTTTGCAGGCAGTATAGAGTTGACTTAAATATTCAGAAATTCAGGAAATAAAAATTTTTCTAAGCCATTTTCATATGCACTTGTAAATAACATCTATGCGCTCTGATATTATGCAGTATAGGTAGGATTAGTTAAATATTCAGTAAAATATATATTTTGTAGTATGCATTGTACAGTACTTAACAGTTATGAACACCTGTAGACATATTTCACCCATCCATACATACGAAAAGATTAACCAATGTGAATTTCAATTAAAACATTCAACTCGTACTTTTATCATCATTCAAAATCGCCACAACAACTAAAATCGAATCCGCATAAACCAAAAATAAACCAATAAACCAAAAACAATACCGATACCGATACCGAATCAAACCACATCTCTTCATCCTCCACTTGCGTGTGTTCAGCACGCTCACAATCTGTTGGTCCTGGCGTCGCTGAGAATGAGTCACCCAAGCGTCAGATACGCTCGGCGAGTCAAGCGCCCACAAGCCGTAAAAAGGCACCGACGGCGCCCTCTGCGACATCGGCTGGAACTGAACGTAAGCCACGCCCATGTAAGTAGCTATAGTTGCGCAGACCCACTACAAAAAAAAAAACAAAAAATATCAAAAACAATACCAAAGAAAAAAAAAGATACTTCTTATGTACAATACGAACGCACGAATTTTTCGTACGTTATTTCGTTCATTGCTTTCTTTGATTTGTATACAGTAATTAAATTTATTCTTAGTTTGCATAAATATTATTACTTAATTCATTTTAAATTTGGTTGGCATTTATTTTGAGTGCTTAGTTTTGGTTTGTTGTTTTATTTGCAATATTTTAAGTATCAACTATTTTTAGTATCTATCACACCACAGATTTGTACGTTCCGTTCGAAAAATACTTCAAAATTTAAAACTAGTTAAGTGTCTAACAAAACTAATTAATTAGCTAAATAAAGAAAAAACAAAATTAAAGAACATCTCTGTTAGTTTAGTCTCTGGTCATGCTATTTATTTTCTTAATTTGATTTAATTATTCTTTTTATTCCGAATTTGATTTACTGTTCTGTAATGAAACGTTTGATTGGTCTTTCGGTTAAACATTCTATAATAGTATAGCATGTTGAGTGAACAAACATTAGTTAAACTAAATACAATAAACTAATACTCATAGTTAACAATCTTAATAATACTAATACTAAATACTAATACAGAATTGTAAGTATTTACAAAAGTCGTGTTTAAACAAATTAACAAAATCATTAAGTTGTGTGTGCGTGTGTGTATTGTGCCTCTAACCCATTTAATTTTTCAACTATATACCGATGATTTTCCAATTTATTTGCCAAAGATGTGTGGCCAAAACAATGTGTTCTTGTTGTGAATTCAAAGTATTTGTATAATATGTTTTCTATGTTTTATGTATACTAACAACTTACAGCTTAAAGAGATACATTTAAAAATTACTTATTTACTATAATAGATCTGCTTAAAAATCCATTTTATATTTAGTTATTTACCCAAGGGGATTAACTATAATTTTCACCAAAAAGTATGCTATAAATATTATTGTGAAATATTTTCGTAAGTGGAACTCGTAACAACACTGAACATATTTGGATCACATTTAGGAGGTTTTCAGAAATACAAACCAGCCAAAAATCAACAAATTATTGATTGATTTTCAATTTCAATATGAATCAATTTTCAAAACTAAACTAAAGCACAATAATATGTACATTGAATAGTGACGAGCTTCATTGCATTAAAATGATGTAATTTACAGAGTTGTAAAGAAATACAATTTTAAAATAAATTTAATGTAATTTCCAGCGGTTTCTATATTAAATCCCAGAACAGTCAGTTTATATTTTAAGTATATAAAATTTATATTTAATTTAAAGTCATCTCTTTTATCTGATTGAATAATAAGCGGGAGTTAGTTAAATAAGCAAGGATCAATAAATGAACTTTATTTTAAGCACATAGGGAATTTTAATTAAGTTAACTTAAGATTACACAATGATTGCCTGCATTTTTTAATAACTAAGTAGACTAACCCAATTTTGGTACCTCAACATTATAAACAAACAGATATTTAAGTGACGCAGAGCTCGAAGTGCGTTTTTAAATTAATTTCTTTTGATTTTTATGTAATATCTTTTTTTATATTATCTTTGCGTTGCTTTTGTTTCTGTTGTAACCTTAATTCGCCTTATTAAAAAAAAACTTAATATACATTAAAAAAATTCATATTTAAATTGTTTTTTCATGTGACTTTTGTTTTTGGTATAAAACCAATAATGACAACAAAAATGAAACCCAACGAAAAAACCTGAAAACCAAAAACAAAATACCAAAAAACTGCTTACGTTTTTATAGCCACCCTATCCACAACATTCCAATCCCGCATTAAAAGTAGTTCCCTACCACCGCCTAACGGTAAAGTAGCCGCAGCGCCAACAGCAGCAGCAACTGCAACAGCAACCGCAACAGCAACAGCCGCCCGTACAGCAGCCAAATCCAATGCTAATCATGCTAATCAATCACAAGTATCACAATGCAAAAGCTACAACAACAAAAACATGAACAATAACAGCAACAAAATTAATAAATCATCATCATCGTCAGCATCAGCGCAACCGCAACAACAGCAGCAACAACAACAACAACAGCAACAGCAGCAGCAGCAATCGAAGCAACAGCATATGCGTAAGAAAGATAAAGATAGATCGAATATTAGTTGCATTGGTATTGGTAGTCATGTTGGTGCTGGTAGCGGTAGTGGTAGTAGTGCAAATAGTGCGAAGCATCAACAAAACAAACAAAAACAACAACAGCTACAACATCAAAAACAGGAACAGCAGCAGCTACAACAAGTACAAGCTGCTAGCCCAGCAAAACCAGCTACAGCGGCAACAACAACTACAACAACAACAACATCAAATATCAGACACGGCTACAACATCAGCATCGACATCAGTTCCATCAACAACATCATCCACGGCCCCGACCCGACCTGTCACCATCAACATCAAACGCCTTACGGTACCAGGTCAGGATAGAAAATTGGCTGAAAGTGAGTAGAGTTTGTCCGAAAACTTGAACAAGAACTAAATTCTCTTCAATAAAACAAATTTGATACACCAATAAACAAAACCAAAAAAAAAACAATATCAAAAAAAAAGTTATATATACTTATCTAAAATGGAAATGCTGTAAAATGACATCTGATGCGCGAATTGTTTGTGTTGCAACTTTTGTTAACAAAAACAAAATACCAAAAAAAAAAATTAATAAGAAATTACTAACATTTGAGCATTTAACACCTTGTTAAAAATGTTTGTACACAACTAACATAGTGATGAGTGATTAATAAATCCATATTATTATTTTCTAATTCGGCATATTGAAATTAAAATTGGGCGCATCATTTAAACGGCACCTACCTGTTAATTTAAATCTTTTTACAACCGTGTGGAATCATGTGTTAGTTAGTTGGTAATAAACAGTATTTGGTATTTAAGATTGGCGTTAATTTCACCCATGTGTAGTCCTAGAACTATGTTTAAATTGTTTTGTGTCTCGTTATTCCACAGGGTTGTCCATCCAAAAATCCCTATAGAAATCCTCAAAATTAAACAAAAAAAAAACAACACAAAATTAGAGTATTTGTTACAAAGTTGTTAACCATAAAGCGTGCGTGTTACTTAATGTTAGTTGTTGTTGTAATAAATGTTTGTACATGTTGTATTTCAGCCGTGTGACAAAAGAGTCCCAAAAGTATGGTTATCTGCCTTATATTATTTGTAGTTGTTTATCCTACTTCTGTTTTGACACTGTCCTAGTTATTTGTGTATAGAATACTATAAATTAGCGACTCTTTTAAGTGTTTTGCTTACAAACAAACACTCTCTGAAGATACAATCTTTAGGTAATTGATAAATGTGATGAAAAGAATAGTTTTTTTTGTTTTTTAATTTTAGTTTCATACTCATTTAAATATTTTAAATAATTCCGTAATAATTCAACTTATTTTTCTAATTATTATAGAATATTAAAAGAGGTCTCTTGAAGGAATATTTTATATTTCAATATCTTTGCAAGCTGTCGCCGTTGCCTGTTCTACACATTTCAAAGCCTCTACCAAACCAAACTGAAACATACAAAACTCATTTTCTTCACCTCAAAACAATATTTTGCTCAGCGTTTTTGATGTATGCTCTTTTTAGATATATGTATTTAATAGGTATTTCCATGTAATTACTGCTGCTTTTCTATGTTTCATGTGTTGAATGTGGCATGCTCTATTTTCCTGTTGTGCGCTTTATAAATAATAAAAAATAAAATCAAAAGCAAATATTTATAATTTTAATTCAATTCTTACTAACAAATTTGGTTGCTTCGAAGCTTTTGCTTAATACAAGCTTTATTTAACTAAGTTTTTTTAAGTTTAAGTTAAAACTAAGTTTCTTTTATGTTTAAGAAAACCGAAAACAAAATAATATATCTATTTATATTTTAAGTTACAAATACTAACCAGTAAAAACTCGATCACAAAGTTTGCTTTAACAAATATATAAAACAATATATAAAAATATTAATCATAAAAATATAAACTGAACACTTGCAGCAGCATATAATGAAAACCAAACATAAAATTTGTGCCTTTAAAAACTAGACTATTTGCCAGACTTATGAATCAAATCATAAATTTCTAATATTTTTGTAACTATTTTCAACGCCAACAGACGAGTCGGAAGATGGCCGTGAGACTGCAATTTCAATTTCCAGCTGCAGTCCACAACCAGTGCCCGAAGTGCCCGATGAGCCATTAGTGAAATCGCCACCGGAGCCCACAAGGGTTAAGTCGCCTGAGCAGATTATAATGCGCTCTCCCGATCCAGTCAACTGGACGGTGCCCTTGGACACTGGCAAGACATTTACGGTCACACAGAATGTCAAAGAGGGTAAAGTGTGATGAAATGGTGACAAGATTCGTTCTATTTCGAAATAAAATTAATATATATTTTTAGGCGAGAACTACAGCCGACCTCAAAGCGAGATAAAAGCGTCGACACCGGTGGAAAAACCACCACCGCCACCACAATCGGCACCGCCACAACTAACCGAACAGGCTAAAATGGACGGTAAGCCTTTAAGCACGCTTCAATAAACGCAACTTCCATAAAAATAAAGCAAAAACAAAAAGAAATATTCAACCAGTAAAAATCGACATAATAAAAGTAAAACACAAACCAACACACACACATAATAATAATTATAAAAACAAAATCGCTTTTACAAATATTTATATATTAACTCGTATTTAAATATATGTATCTGTATATGTATATGTATGTATCGCTACTCACAACCATCATCCAAATCCAACCAAAATCAAATCATCGTTAAGCAAACTTCAAAAATCGCAACACCAGCCAAATGCCAATCTCAATAAGCGTAAATATAATGCAAAACTTTCCCCTCTCTCAGTATTAAGCCTAAAAAAAATTTCGCAGATAAAAACCAAAAACCATAGAGAAAAAATAAATGCCAAATGCATAAAGCTAAAATGCCAATTTCAGCAAATTCCACATAGCGTATCAAAAACGTAGATCCTTGCGTAACATAACAAAACACTATTTCCAAAACTATTTCCCCCCTTCACTGCCATCCAATGTACAATGTACAACACCACAGCCTGGAAGTCCAGCAGCCCAACCACAAGTGCCGCTGCCTATGGTAAAACATTGACGCCAACACAACAACCAGGCGGCGCTGTGCGCTGCGATGCCAACAAGCCGGAGCTGGCCATGTCATCATCATCATCGACATCAGCGACTGCATCCACGGCTCGATCGACAGCCGCCGATGTGCTGGAGAAGGCTCGTGACCGATTCGATCGCTTTTGGGGCGGCACCAGCAATGCCACCAAAGAAGAGAGTGTCTAATCTTCTTAATCATGTTTCAAGTGCAAAATGTATTTGAAAAACAACAAAAAATATTAAAAAAAAAAAAAGAATAATAATAACATACAATTATAAATTCAATTAACCAATGAGCAATACTCGTAACTGGTGACACGTAATGGCATCTAAAGCATTATGGTACATCCACATACTCTATACCCTCGTACACCACAAGCCCCCTAACTATGCTCCTCTTTGGCTATGCTTAAAACTAAAGAAGGGTCAGTCTTAGGACCTGAAAAGCCCAACATCAAATCTATTTGAAAGATTACAAATTATTTGATTTTCCAAATTACTTTGGCTCAACATACTAACTCCATATTAGCTTTTATTAAACGAGTCGAATTGTTAATGCCAAACACTTCAAAGTTTTATTTCTAGAACTGCACGTGCATCTAAAGTAACCTATAACCAAGAAACAATTACTATTTTCGGTAGGCCGAAAATTAAATACCCTTTCTGAGAGTTTTAAATGTATGCGTTTAAGCTGTCTTGACAAAATTATAATACCTTCTGCAAGGGTATGGGAAAACTATGTAAAACACTTACTTTCACTGCCTAGTCCCAAGAAATAACAAGAACTTTTGCGAAAATTACATAAGCTGCTTCAATAATCACAAACTTTTCAATATTTCCAAATCATTTAAAATCAATGCGACATACAAAATAAAATGAAAAGAAAATAACAAACGAAAGGACAACATCACCGCAGAGACCCGTCCAAAAAAAAGAGAATAACATAAAAGTGTTTTAGGAAAAAACCTCAAATTTTTGTAATTTTCATGAAAATAAAAATAAAGAGTAAACACAGGAAATCCAATGGCAATACGCTGAGTATATTGGGTAATGCATAAGGTGATTTAAACCTAATACGCTGATCCGGCAAAAAATACAATTTGAAAATAGATTTTGCACATGAACTACAATTACTAAAAATACTATATTAACGATATTTTAAGAACCTTTTGGCAATGATGGTTATAAAAGACACACAAATACTCAAAGACATACTGACACACACACACAGAGACACATACATAAGGCACTGTATTACACAATTATGCGAAATGATGAAAATATATGTTATCACACAAAGATGTAAGATTTGTGAGAATCAGCTTTGAAGAACTGTGAAACTAGTCTGCGACATACATTTACAATAGATGTAATCTGTAAAAGACCTACAACAAAAAGCTCTCAATAAAGATTAGGAAAATTGAATTGCGCTGTTTGCAACAGAAGATTTAAGATCCAAAAATGCACCACAAAGCAGTTGAACCACAAAAAAAGGGTTTTTGCTTAACTTATGTGAACAGCCTGTTTATATAATATTTCTGAGTACAAACAAATCATATTTGAATTACGAGTATGTTAAATTATAATAATTTGCAATCAATTTACAAGCGAATTTTAAGTTCAAACTTTAAATTATAATCATTATTATTAATTCATAAAACTTAATTCCTAATATGTAGAGTTTAAATAATAACTGAAGTTAAAATTTCACTACCAATAAGTTTGTGATTAACTTCAGTATTGAGCTTAATTGTTGCTTCTTGCATATAAATATTTATATACAAACTAAAAACATAAAAATACAAAAATATATACAAAAAAAAAAAAAAACAGAAGAAAACAAAGACAAAAAAGGCTTAAGTGGTATTTATTAGACAGTTAAAATATGTATTTTTATATATTTTTCATAGATGGGCTTGTCTGTTAGTTGGAAATGTTGAGTTAATACCCAGTTAAAAACCCTTGTTATCCAATGCCCTTTCACATAAAATTCAAAATGTTTGTTTATTATGCGCAATCTATGAGATTTCATATTCTTATTGTACTTATGTGTATTCAAGAAACCAAATTGACAAATTCATAAGGTAGAGACGATTATATAGCAGGAATATCTCAACTTACCTTTGGTGAAATATACTAGAGCCCAACAGAAAAGGCACACACACGCAGACATCAATACACACACATACACACAAATATCAATTTCCAGTTACAGTTTGATATAAAAGAATGGCAAACATTTAAACTCATTTAGTTTTTAACTATCGTACTTAACAAATTTTAGGCAACTTTAATATAAATCTAATTAAGAACAACCTTGATATATATTCTAGCTTGTTTACAAAAATGAAATGTATACAAATAAATTAAAAAATTATACCACATACAGTACGATCTATACGGAGTTCAACTATATAGATGGGCAAATTCATGACCGAAAAAAAATTGATATATTTGCGTATTTTGTTTGAATATCGAATGGTACATTTTAAAAATTAACTTTCACGCCTCAAAAAGAGCCCGCATTTTAAAATATACAACACCAGAAAAAAACACAATAAATATCTAATGAAAACAACTTTAAATCTAATCGATAATTTTGCCCAATTGTCATAAACAAAAAACAAAAAAACCTAAGGCGCACCAAATAGCCTTGGAAATGCAAAAGAAAAACATTATAAAAGGACATTTAATCCCTATGTACCAGCCTAAAAAATGAATACCTACAGAATGTGTAACAGAATCTTATAAAAGTAAAACAAAAACAACTGATGGTTAAAGAAAATAAAATAAAAACAATTGTATGAATCAAATAAATGAAAATGCATATAAACGTTTTAAACAATGAATCCTTGATTTTAATTTCTTACACAAATCAGGTAACATATTTACTTACGTCGTTGAAACTTCATGAATTAAAATTCTAGACATTAGATTTTTGTTTTGTGTTTGTGTTTTTGGTTTTATTTTATTTACTATTATTATAAATTTCATCGAAAGAATGTTGTCTATTATAAATATCGTATTATGTCTGGATAAATATTTTCGATTGTGCCAGTTACTATTATTATCATTCATTTTTTTAATTGAACTCTTGATGAGAAGTTTGCAATTACGTTAGGGGTAAGTTCATTAAAATTTTTGGGAGATATTCTGTGAACTTTCTATTGTAAATAAAATTATTTGTTTTAATTTTTGTTGTCGAGAAGAGACTTACTGCATGTTAAGCTAACATGTATTTAGTTCACACTATTTTATATATTAAAAAATTAAATTAAATTAAAATTATAAAATTTTAGTTTAATATATAAATTACTTGATTAACATTAAATATAGATTTAGGGGAGTATTTTAAAAAGCTGTTATCACAGTATTGTTTAGAACGAAACTGAAATTCATAAGGTAAATTTTGTTTGTTGGAATGTCATAAAAATAAAAATATAAAACAAAATAAATATAAAACAGTTCAAATTTCGATATTACTAATATATTTTTTCAACTGAATATGAAACGATAATTTATAAATTTTATTTTTAATTCGATTAAAGGTTTCTCGAAAATACAATTATCAAAAAAATGTTTAAGTATTTTAGGATAATTATGTTTTTAATTAAATCATTATTATTAATGTAGTTTAAACAATTATAACTATTATTTTTGTGTTTGACTTCTGTCTTATCATTTTATTTTACATTTAAAGTTATTTTGTAATTGTAAGCGTAAACAGTTTCACAAATATATGTGTTAAACTTGAGTATGTGGTTTGTAGATTATCGTGGTGCTACACAGAGAATTAGATATTGGGTGTATTAAAACAACAAATCAATCGAGTTGGTCTGGGCTCATTTATACTTATATATCAAAAAATATAATATATAGACGTCGCTCAAGAGATTTGTTATTCGATGTATTGCCATACATTGCCAAACACTCACTCAATTGGAGACAGCTTGAGCAATCATTTGAAAGCAATGTGCGACGTATGTAAATACGTTTGTATAGCTATTGAATTTACGAAAAACAAACACACACATTTATATGCAGCTACATATGTACATATGAATGTGGGTATGTACCGGTATTCATATAAATTTGATAATTAAAAATAGGTAACTATAAAAATTTAGCACAATTTCTTAATCATTACAAGCTAAGACAAAAATTGTTCTGCTTAAGTAAATAATTAAAAGGTATACCAAAAGGTTTGAAACACAACACACTGTGCTCCAAGCTAGCTAAGGTTTTTTTTTGTAGTATCAATTTAATAGGGCACTGGCGTCCCGCACCAAGACGTCGCTTTGCTTAAAATTTAAACTTATATCGAAAAAACGACGATGGACTTAAAAACTACATTAATTTAAATAAACGAGTTAAGAGTTGCTTTTTGGTTACCACAAAAACTGACACGTTTAACAGACTTTTCTTTGTTTCCATTAGAAGTTAATATATAGGTTCGTATATATATATTTATATTATGTATATATTTGTATATATACTTCTATATATATTTATGTATATATACTTAAAAAATTTAACATTGTAGGGGTAAACATTTAAATTTAGCTCTCGAATATCTATATATAATAATAGTTTTAGTTATATAGATCCTTTCCTTATAGGTTTTACAATTGTAAAATTGAAATTGCTTATAAATTTAGAATAATCTTTGAGTGTTATGGAAAATGAATTAATTTATTTTGGGTGAGGGACTCGGACAGCCAAAAAGAAATTAAATACGTGTTGAAATCGGGATTTGCTTAAGCGTAAAATTAACATATAATATATATGTAAATACATATATATACTCGTAAATATGATTATTTTTAATTAGGGTTAATATTTTGCATGTGTCGCTACTTTTAAATTCGTTAAACTGACAATTAAATTTTTTTGCATTTGACATATGTATGTTTAAATAAATACATATATCCAAAATTGAAATTCAGTTGCATTTTTTGTGTTCTTACATGGCTAAAACTCGAAATTACAAGTCCCATTAAACCATTAAATACACCTTTTAATAAATTATGTTCTCATTGCTGAAAAAAATACATCAGTTATTGCTAAACTTTGTATAAGTGTATTTTCGTTTTTTTTTTTAAATTGAATTTATATAGATTATTTTTCTTTTTTAGTCCCCTCTACGGCTAAGCGTCATAATTTCATTCTTTATTTTCAAATTCCAGAGATTTTGAATATATATTTATCTTTTTAGCTAAGCTAAACTATAAATAGTGATTGTTATATGCATTTATCCCATCTAAATTAACATTCTTACAGCTCGCTTATCTTACTTAACAGCCACATACCTATAACCCTGCCTAAACATAAACCCATCTCTTTGAGTACACTTCAAAGACTGAATTTTGTACTAGCTGATTGTTAATTTTGTTGTGCCTCCATCTTACCTTTCTTTCTTAAAAAAAGAGACACAACAGGAACCATGCTGTTTACTTAATTCTCGCATAAATCTTTGATAGCTTGCAATATGCGTTTCACATGACCCACCTTAACCACACCCAAGTCTTTAAGGTCACGACGACCCAATGTAAGTAGCTCCTTGCCACGTATATCGTTCTTAAGGAAGCTATCGACATATTCAGATAGCTGCATGGTCTCCAGCCATGTGACCACCTCATTGACGCTCCAGTTATTGGCCGCTTCGCGTGTATTGGTGAGCGGAGGCTTGAATTGCTGCTGACCAGCTGTTGAACCGGATCGCAGACGTCCCCAGAATGCACGTGACTTGCGGCGACCGTCAGACTGATGAAACACAAAAAAATATTATTTAGAAAATTAAAAACAGTTGAAACAGAAATGAGTTTGAGTCTACCTCTTCGTTAGGTGCCAGCACATTGAAGTAGGCACGGAGTTTGCCATCGATGCACTTCTGTACCGAGCACTTTTTCAGCTCCATTTCCATATTGGCCAATGCAGCACTCAATTTCGTCTCCAGATCTTCGCGCAATATTAGGCTATGTCCACGATCACGCAGCAAAGTACAAGCATCATCGTACAATTGGCGTGATGAATCAATTACCTCCACCAATTTGGTGCGCAAAGAAGGACCCTCAAGGAGTTTACCCTGCGGATGTATTGACTCGAGCGCTTCACTGGCCCGACAGGCTACCTCATAGAGATCATGCTGCAGTGCCGGATGTGATATGATCAAGAATTTCACCCATTTAACAAGAGAACTGACTGCCTCTATGAAATTCAGAAGTACATAGCACTCTCGCTCCGATATAACCTCATCCGTGGATATGGCATGTTCGGATGCCGTCGATGAGGCATCACGCTGAATGGAAATGCTATGTTGTCGCTGTTTCTCCTGCCAGCTCTTAAGGGAGACTTCCAGACTGCGATTGCGGCACAGCATCTGTACGCGATTCTTGTGCAAAATTCGAATCATGCCCGGTGGTTGGAGCCAAGCTTCGCCATCCACCTGAATGGGTATCTCTTCATCGCCCAAAATATTTATCTGCACACTCTGACATTGCGCAATACGATGATGTTGGAGATTTATTAAACGCGAGGCAGCCATTTGAACTGAACCAAATACAGCGACCACTTCCAGCACACGATCATCGAAACTGGGTGACAAAAAGATATCATCCTTCTTGGTACTGCTGCCCCAGAAGTTGGTGCCACCCATAAAGCTCGGTATATTGAGTATGACAATGCCCTGTAGCTCTGGCAATGGTATACGCTGTCCATCGCACTCCAGTTGCACCCGTTGCTCCAAATTCTTGCAGGTCTTCTGCAGCAATTGCTTCGAACCGAGCACGCCATACCACATATAGTTGCGGGCCCTCGAACGACATTTCTCCGGATGTTCCTCGCGTTTATTGTGAAAGTCCAGTGAGATTTTAGCATCTATGCCAATGCCAAAATAATTGTTCATGACACACTTCTCATGGTAACCGGCCAGTAGAGTTTCATCCGGATCCATAAGTGGACTAACTGCGGCACACAATGTATCTGCATTGGCAAGCAGACATTTGGATATGAATCCAGAGCCACTCGTCAGATCTAAAAATAAACATGGAGTGTTGTGTTGAAAATATGTAAGAACTCTCGAGTCTACAGCTGTGATATAATTTTCGGAATGTTTTACAATGATTAAAAACTTAAAATTAATTAAAAACTCACATCTTGTGAATTCTTACAGAACATTATTTAATTTGTTATGATGAGCTTACCGACAATAGATTTGTAAAAATGTATTTATTATAACGATAATCAAACAAAAATAAAAACTGCACTAAAATAAGCTTAGCGTAATGCAAAAATATCAATCAATGTGCATGTTAATTATTTATTAATAATTACTAAAAAAAACTGTTGACAATAAAGTTATATTTAAATATATGCAACGTAAATTCTTGCTTTTATATTTTAATTTTAAGCTTTGACAGCTTAGACCCTTAGGATGATTATAAACTTAAAACAGCTATAGTTGCTGTTACATATATATGATTCTTACCATGCTATCTATAAACTATTAAATTGTTGTACTTACTTGGCCAATTGGGCAAGCGTACTATAGGATTTATAATGGGTAGCTTGCGGTTAGGCTCCTCAGTTGGAGTCTTCTCTTTATCCTTGCCTGGTTTCTCTTCCTTATCGCCAGCGTTGAAATGTTCAAAGCCAAACAGTGAGGATCCCATAAAGAGACTCGATTTGGAGCCCTTAAGAGTCTGTAGATTTGGCAGAGCTTCGTTCGGCTGTAAGAAAGAAGGATCGATTAGATGGGGTTAGAATCAAAGAGTAGTTTGTGTCAAAGAGCAACTGGAAAGTCAGCACTAACTACAATACAAAGAAACATGTGGATGTGTGTGTGAGAGTGAGCGTATGAGAGTACAAGTATGCGTGTGTGTAGCTGTAGGTGTGCGTGTAGGTGTGGGTGTGCGTGTGTGTGTGGCAGTGTTGTCTAACAACGTACGCAGGGTTTACAAGTGAAGAGCAGTTAGTTTTCAGAGCATTAGAAATAGCGCACTACTTAAAAATAAAAAACCATAAGTTAGTAGAAAGCAGTAGCTATATGTTTATTTAGCTGTTGTTTACGGAAATTGTTTAGTGTTTGGTATAATTAATAATTCATTTATGGGTATTATGCAATACTACTTATAAAGTCGACAACACGTGTAAAAAACTCAAGTTATATCAAATTAAACGGAACTGACGCGGGTGCTGAAACTGGAGGCTGAGACTTTAACACGTCAACTGGTACTTTTTACAAAGGAAGTACAAGAGTAAATATATATAAATATATATATTGTTATTATAATATTGCTGGGGATACACATCGAACGAACGAACGCAGGAACGGAGAAACGAAGTAGGAGACCCGACCTCTGGTTACGGGCTTACCAGCGGTATTAGCGGCCTAATAAGCGCCAAGGTCGCCAGTCGAATATCTGGTTCAGCAACCACAAAGAAACGCACACTGAATACTCCATAGGTGCGTTTATAGATACTTTTTTGGTTTTTCTTCTAAGAAAATGCATTAAGTAAAGTCGCCGCGTTTATATAAAAAAAATATCGTGTTACGTATCATTATGGGTATGTGTTTATTTAATTTAATGTGATTAATATATTATAGTATAAACAGAATGATTGATTTTTATGTGTTAAGCATATTAATATTATCTGTGTCTGTGTTGTGGTAAGAAAAATAGTGGCTATAAGTCTGAAAATAATACATGAAAGTCATAAAAGTACTTGACATAATTTTGAAATACGTACCAATTGATTGTGCTTTGTAAACCATATATTTTTTTATATATATGTTTATATATTTGTATTCGTTTTTGTATTAATTTGTTAATATTTTTGTGATCTTATAATTTGGGTTTCAACTTAAAAACTGAAATTTTTTTTAATTATAAATATACAAATATGGAAAATTATAACATAAACGCTATGAAGTAAGACTTGTTAAATTCACATGGTATTAAATTAAAACTAGGAATATTTTTGAGGTATGTTATATCAAAAAGTCGCTGATTTTAAATATTTTGAATATTTATTTTAACAACAACGAATAAAAAAAAATAATATTATATAAAATAAAAACTATATTAATTGAGAATCAAAAAGGTTTTAAAGGGCTTACATTTAAACATAAATATATTAAAGTTATATATAACTATATATAACTATAATAATCTAACAGATTTTTCTAGCAAATTATTCAAAACGGAAATAAATCAAAAATTTTAATTGAAAACTTATTGTTCCGGGTTTATTGAATAATGGATAAGAAATTTCTATAAAGTTTGAAATTTAATTAAGTAAATACATTTAAAAAATTATAAAGCGTCGATTTTATTATTAATATTTAAAGCAAAAATATTCAAAATTATATAATAATAATATACTTTTTGAGCAATAGGTATTCTCAATTTGTTCCATGTGAATAGCACAGAGATTTAAATAATTAAAATGATATTCGTGTAAACCTAAACTATAATTTGCAGCTGCTCAAGGTTATTCCGAACCAAAATTGTATTTTTATTTGAAAATAAAAACAATTACCTAAAATCGCATTTGTGTGTAATCTGATTGAAATCTGGATACTCATTGCTCATTGCGGCTAACACATTTATTCACTTGCCGATGCAGTGCCAACATATATATCATATAATACGATGGAGCTGATCAGCGGGACTTACCTTGAAGAGACTGCCACAGCTAATTCTACGACTAGCCGCTGGTGAGCTGCTGAGGAAGCGCGCGTGCTCCGGATCCAATGTTAAGTAATTTGGATTGAAGCCCGAATGGCGTCGATCTTTATCCTTGTCAAATTCACGGACAGAGAGGCTGGGTGCATGACTAGAATGACGTCGGATCTCCGAGGAGTTCAATGATCGCACACCGAGCAGACCCGACGGCGTCGTCAGGATGGATGACGACGACGTTGTGGGTTTGACGGAGTCACCGCGCAATGGTGTTGGTGGTCTTACAACAACACTTATCTGTGGATAGTTGGGATTTACATCATCAAAGGATTCTTTCTTACACGACTCATCAAAAGTAATGCGCTTTACATCTTGTCCATGACCCGATTTCTTCGTTGGCGATGTCGATGAGGCCATTGCCGATTCAAGTGGTTTCGTTGCCGATGTTGTTGCTGTTGTCGAGTGAATTGTGTTATCTACATCGTTTATTTCTATTTTAATCGCCGTTTGAGATGACAATTCGTCCAGTTCATCGCTAGTTGAAGTCATTGTCATATATGGATACGCCCTTGATATGCTTGAATTTGTGGGCGTAAGCATCTCTTCATTAGAATTTCCATCGTTGTTGTTGCTGATGTTGTCGTTGTCGTTGTTGTTGCTATTGCCATCGAGCATTAGCTGCTGTTGAGATACGATTGTTGTACTTGGTTTCAGTTTCTTGAGTGAGATGCGCTTTTTGGGACGCTTCATTTATCGAGTAGAGACAGAGAGTCGACAGGAGCAGGATAATTGATTGATATTGTTTGTTTTGGTTGTTTGGTTTGGTTTGGTTAGTTTGTTAGTTAGTTAGTTAGTTGGTCAATTGATTTGTTAATTGTTTGGATTTGGGCAAGCAAGTTAACGTATTCAGTTTGTAATTACACACGAAAAGATAAGGTGAAGAAAGAAGCAAACGGAGAGCAACAAAGATATTACCATAAGTGGTCACGTCTGAGCACTTCCGATAACTAAACATAGCTATAACTCTTTATATATATATATGTTATATATGTATGTACAATTTACCTGCTTAAGTATTACGAATACAACACTATCACATACCTTGAAACTTTGACGTGCTATATCGTTACCTTCCACGAACTGTGCCAGGCTACAGAAACGCGGTGGTTCCCGAATTTTCTGGTCATCGCAGCGATTATCAATTTCGAAAACAATATTCTCAAAGCCAAACTGTTGTGGATTATCATCGCTGTCCATACGCGCCAACCTGGCCATTCTTGGTGGCGAGGAGTTTCGCCGAATTGGATGAGCCTTTAATTGTGTCAAGGCGCTCATCGACTTTTTACGTGGCGGTTTTGGGGGTCCAGCGTGCTCGGAACAGAGGGTGGTGGTGTCATCCGTAATGGTGTTGTCCTGTAGAGCATTGGTTATATCATGGCCCAGCACTGAACTGATGTCATCCATGAGACTCTCTCCAGGCATTGCCTCTGTCTCATCGCTTGTTTCCGGCGAATCAATGTGAGTAAAGTTGCTGGCATCGAGGTTCTATAAAGGAATAACACAGGTTCCGAAAATTGCAGTTATGACATTTGAAAATTCATTTAATTTCATATATAATATATGTTAGATCATTGGATATTTTTATTTTAAATGAATATTTAATTTTTTAATTTTTGAAATAGAAGTTATAAAAGTAATAATAAATTTGTCAAACGTGGTTTTTTCTTTATTAAACTAGTCATCGGTCATCAAAAAGAGATAACAATTTAATAGGAACTTTTTAACAAATATAAAAAATAAAATTTTTAAAGTAATATAATACAAATTAAAAATTATCAGATTCTATTGTTTAGTTCTAGACAAGTTACCTGTAGAATATCGCCAAGTGTTTGACCAGACTCGGGTTTATCGAAAATTTCAGAGGCCACGCTACATTCCTCATTGCTTATGGCCGACAGGACATCGCTCGCCTCACCGCCCATATCCTCCGATGAAGATTGTTCCTATAGAGTGAAAGATACATTAATAAGAGATTTGAATGCAATGCTAAAATGAATCCCAGTGGCACACGTACAGTGTTTGTCTGGGCATCGGTATCAATGATTGTGAGGCTAGCGCTTGTATAAACATTTTGGGAGTTGGGGGTTACGACAGTGCCGGGTACCTGCAGATTACATGTGTGTACCAGGGCGTTTTGTGGCTGTTTTTCGGTAATATTGACATTGATGTTTTCCTCTTTTTCGCCGTCGATTACGCTGTTTGCATCACTGCCGCCATCTGTTTTACGTTCCTTTTCCTTATCCTTATCCTTATTCTTGTCCTTGTCCAGTTCTCGTGTCATGTAGTAGGTGCGTTCAAATACCTCAATCGGTCTATAGTCGGATAGTGGGTCCACTATCGGTTCGCCAGTTATAATGGGCACTCGTAGAAAGTCCACCTTACGCTCGGTGGGTGTATTATCACCGCCATCGCTGCTGGGTGATAGACGATTGCCAGCATCATCAATGTTGGCGCCACCACTGAGCGAGAGTCGTCCAATGCGATAGATTGTCTCCCCATTGGCGCCCTCCTCCATCTCCTGTATGACCTCGGGCACACCTGAACTGCGGCGACTGTCAGCAAACTGACGTGGCGCCGGCAAATTGATGCTGTTGAAGAAGTTCTCATCGACGGAATCACGACGAGTGTCCGGCAGCGGTGAGATGCAGGTCAGACGTGAAGTTTCCATTGTCGGTGAGATTATATTGATGGGTGGTATTATCGGCAACGGCGATGTGCACGGCGTTGAATCACCGGAGTTTACGGGAATTTTTAGCGCCTCAAAGGGTGTTATCGATAGTTTGCGCTGATAGCGTTTAGGACGACCGGGTTCCGAGTGCTCGACGACATTGTAAATGGCCCGTTTGACGCTATTGGCCCTGGATTGTAGTGCCTCTTTCTCGCTGGAACGCAGTGAACGGCTGTTCCGTCGCTCCTTCGAATTAATATGATCCTTTTCATTTTTTTCAATCGATATATTCGGATTGCTAATGCAAATAAATATAGGAATAATGTTTTATTAAATACATTTTCATGTTACAAATATCAAAAAATCGGCTTATTATAATAATAATATTTATTCTAAGTAGATATGTATCTAAAACGATTTTAAAATTTTCTCAAATCTAAAAAAATATTTTTTTTAAACATTGTTTCCCCTTAACAATTTTCGCGTCGATCTCAGAAACCATAAAAGCTAGCGACTTCAAACTTGGTATGTAGGTTCCTAAATACCTTAGGCAGATCAAGTTTTCTTTAATTTTTGGATTTGTCTACTATATCATATGGCTGCCATAGGAACTGTGCATGGGAAACTAAGTTTATATATGGAAAATTTTTTTTGTTTGATAAGATATCAAAACCAAACTGATAGAATATGCATCTGGGCTGGTAATATACATCCTGACCAAATTTGGTTAGAATCGGTTAACTATATCATATAGCTGCCATAGGAACTGTGCTTCGAAAATGAAGTTTTGATATAGAAAATTTTTTTGTTTGATAAGATATCTAAGCCAAACTGATAGAATATGCATCTGGGCTGGTAATATACATCCTGACCAAATTTGGTTAGAATCGGTTAACTATATCATATAGCTGCCATAGGAACTGTGCTTCGAAAATGAAGTTTTCATATAGAAAATTTTTTTGTTTGATAAGATATCTAAGCCAAACTGATAGAATATGCATCTGGGCTGGTAATATACATCCTGACCAAATTTGGTTAGAATCGGTTAACTATATCATATAGCTGCCATAGGAACTGTGCTTCGAAAATGAAGTTTTGATATGGAAAATTTTTTTGTTTGATAAGATATCAAAACCAAACTGATAGAATATGCATCTGGGCTGTTATTATACATCCTGGCCAAATTTGGTTAGAATCGGCTAACTACATCAAATAGCTGCCATAGGAACGATACATCGAAAATGAAGTTTTAGTATGGAAAATTTTTTTGTTTGATAAGATATCAAAACCAAACTGATAGAATATGCATCTGGGCTGGTAATATACATCCTGACCAAATTTGGTTAGAATCGGTTAACTATATCATATAGCTGTCATAGGACCGATGGGGTGAAAATCAAGCCTTAGTATGAAAAAGTTTTTTGTTTTTAAAGATATCTTAATCAAACTGATAGAATATGCATTTCACTTGGTTTTGTACATTCTGACCAAATTTGGATAGTTCGGTTGCTTTTTGGTTGTCAAAGATTTGTACTGATTAGCTTCATGTAACTTTTTAATGTAGTAGATTTTCAGTTTCAAAACAATCCTTGACTTACAGGAATGATGGACGAGCTCCTGTCGAACCGCGAATAATAAGACTGCGAATGGTCGCTATCAAATCGTCGCCACTGTGTGTGCCCATCTCCTCCTCTTGCAATGCATCCAAGAGCATGTTGAGCTTTTGCCTCAGAATGTCACACTTGAGGGTCAACTGCTCATCATCTTTATGATGGTCACAAATGCGTGTCACCAACTCGTCAACAGTATCGCACAAGGTGCGTGTGGAGGCGATCAAAGTTTGAGTTTCGTTGGTTTCCACAATAAAGCGAAGATGATGATTGGCTGTGGTAACCATGCCCGTTAGCAACGCCTCCTGTTCGGTGGTAATGGACATCTTTGGTATTTTAGGTACACTGATGGCCTTTTCAAAGACCATGATACTCCAACGATCTAGCATTTTGGTACTGGCCGACTCATAGCGCTCCAGAATTTGTGGCAAATGAGTGTCATCATCACAGCTGGAACCCCAGCCGAGAACTCTGGCCAAATCATTTCCAGTTCCCAATGGCATGACAGCCACTTGGCATTGTTTCTGTTTAATCAAAGACATAAGATTAATACGAATCGACGTTATACACTTTTGGTTCTCAGTTCACTTACATGCATGTTAAATCGATCAATTTCACTGAGCACCCAGCCTACGGATCCATCGCCAGAGCACACTAGTATACGAAACATTTCAAAGTGCCGAAAGAGACGCAATCCTAGACTCGGACCCGTAGAGATCAGATCAAAGACCTGCGCCGGATTCAACAGCTGCTTGAAACGTCGCAAGAACTTGACGCCCTGATTATCGCCCGACTTGGAGTTCACAAAGACGAGCAGGGGCGAGAAGTTACCCTTGGGACTAACCACATCCCAGGCATCGTCCGTGCTGATCGAGTGTACGCTTGTTGGCGGCACCACGGACAGCTTGGCGGGTCCAATGGGACAGGCAATTGCCATTTGGGGTCGACATGCCACATGCACCGTATCCCGGCACCAAAGACATCGCCAATCCTGCAGTCGCAGCACCGAGCCGCAAGTTTTCTTGCACACAGCACACATTGAGGACACGGGCAGATTACCCTCCATCCATTGATGCGGCATGATGATGCTGCCATCCGGTTGCTCGATAATGTCCTTGCCGACGGTGGCCAACGTTGTCCACTTGCAGTTGGCAATGGCCTTGGCCGCACAACGCTTGTGCACCTTACACTTGCACACCTCGCAGCTGAGTCCGTGTGATGTAACGCCGGAGAGTGCATCCCGGCAAACATTGCAGTACGTGGGACGCGCATGCGAGGTTGCATACCAATGATGGTGATTCGATAGTATATCATGTTGATCAATCAGAAAGCTATCCCCACGCGGACGCTGCGGTGCAGTAGCCATTTTCAGAGATCCTAGCCAATCGTCCATGTCGCGTCTGGAGTCGGCACACAGCACCAGAGAACGGGTTGGTGTGATTATCTGTAACAAACAAGTATAAAATATGAGTTATCGTAACCAAACTGATAGAATATGCATAATACTTGGTTTTATATATCCTATCCAAAGTTGGTTCAAATCGGACTACTATATCATATAGCTGTCATAGAACTGATCGGGCGAAAATTAAGTCTTAGTATGAAAAACTTTTTTGTTTTATGAGCTATCATAACCAATCTGATAACATATGCATTTAAGTTAACTAAAGTATTTTTAGTTTTTTTCCATTATAAGTTTTTCCATAGTAAGTACGGGGTCTCCGACTGTCGAGTATGGTTACGACTGTGAGATGGACTGGGAGCGGGGCCTGGGAGAGGGACTGGGAGAGGGACTGGGAGAGGGACTGTGAGCGGGGCCTGGGAGAGGGACCTGGGAGAGGGACCTGGGAGAGGGACCTGGGAGAGGGACCTGGGAGAGGGACCTGGGAGAGGGACCTGGGAGAGGGACTGGGAGTGGGGCCTGGGAGAGGGACTGGGTGAGGGACTGGGAGAGGGACTGGGAGCGGGCCTGGGAGAGTATATTTTTACATTTATAATATTTTTTTTACCATGAGTTGTATTTAAATTATCTGATAGTTCAAGCTGGTAAACATGGATACCTTAATATAAATTGCAAAATTCCGCTTAAGACATATACATTTATTTCTGTGTAAAAATGGTTCAAAAATAATTATAAAATTCTCTGTATTCAGCGTAAATAAGCAAATACAATGTGTACATTGTACATACATACATGTTTTAGAAGTCCTATTCGGGCGGGGCGGGGCGAGGCGAGGTGAGTCGTTTCCTTTTTAGTTGTGTAATCAAAGAGGGCTTTATTAGTTTCTATGGCCTCATTAACATGCAAATAATTCTGATGCTAATGGAAATACACAGACAGCCACAACCGACACACCTCCAAATGATTATAGAAAACAATGCGCCAAGCCCATAACCTTTGTTAGTCTCTGTTTCCCACACAGAGAGTAATACACAGCGATGTACATGCAGACATAATTAATATTCGACCTTTCAACCACAGCATAATATATAACTATTTCTAAGGTTGCTTATGATTTGCTTGTCTTGTACTGCCTAATGTCCTTCAGTCATATCCTTGATAGACTGCGTAGTTGTATCTTGTCTTTATTAAAATCATTCTAGTTAATTATATTCTAAAACTTCTTTTTATTGAAATAACAATTTTAACAATAATCATTAAATAGTTATATTAAAATTCAATTTGCATACACTTTATATTCAAAATATAATCAATAATTTTCGAGAGCATTCCACTCTTTGCTCAAGTGCTTAATGCATTTAACTCTTAAAAGTACTTACTTTCATATAAGTTTGTAAATGTCATAGCTATACTTTATCCACTTATCGTTAGTCTAAGTGCTAAATAACAATATCATAGCTGGCACAATGCCTGAACTTAAGATGAAATGTCAAGTGAAGATTAAAATGAACAACGAAAAACGAACAGGAGTTTTAGTCAACATCATAATCAACTTGGCAGGACAAAGTCATTCAGTTGTAAGAGTGACAGCAAAAGTGAAATAAGCCGATGCCAGGCATTGTGTTGAGGCCAAATAGATGACAAAAGTTAACCACGATTGGTCAACAGACACACACAGAGTAAATACCAAAGCTATTCCCTTCGAAGCAACTCACTGAACTCTAACAAAAATGCACTCTGTCAGGTTGAGGTTATACTCTGAAATCAGGCAAGACAACTGCAGTTGGCCTAGTTGATGCTAATTGAATTGGCCAGGTGCGTTGCTTGCGATGGTAGTTCCGTATTTTAACCACAAGTCAACCGCAGAACTAATTGACATTTCAACGCCGTAATTAGTTTAAAATTGTAACTCTTAATGTAAATTCTTTAGGCAACTTTTGCTATTAATGGCAATGCCACAATGTAACCGCATCATTGAATGAATATTTGCATCATCTCATGCTTCCTCCTCGCTTCGCGTTTCGCTTTGTAATGAACACTCTGCCTCTGCCATCGTATTCAATTAGTGCACAGCTGCACGTGTCCTCCCACCTATCCCACCTATCAACTGCTTGTGGCATTTGCAACATCAATATGCTTTTAAGGCAGAGTGGCGTGTGCGGTTTACATGTCGCTCACTCATTCACTCATTCACTTGATCCACCTACCTGTCCAAACAGGGCCGTTTGACTTTCAGCCCTTCATGATACCCCCATTTTTGGGTTGCAACTGTTTGTCAAAAGTTTCCATGGTAAATTTATTCAATTATCTTGAAAATGCTGCAACTGTCGAGAGTTGCATTCAATTTTCGTCTAATTGAAACATTATGGTTGCCCTAGAAACATTTTAAAGGAGTAAACTTCCAATATAATAATATTGTAATTATTTAATGAAAAAAACCTTCAGCTGATTTTAAAACTATTATTAAAGGTAATTCTTTAAAATCAATGTTGAATGAATTTATTTAACAAAACAAATATCTAAAAAACATGATTTGAAGTTGAACACTATCTATTATTTTAAACTTTATGATTGAGCTTTGTAAGTATTTTTTTAAAATAAATTTGTAAATAAAGTCGAGCTAAAAATTAGGGAAAATTATTTATAGTTATTTATTTTTGATTGTGATTGCAAGATTCTACACAGAAATATGTTAGATATGGAAATACCTTTTCATTTTCTATTTTAATTATTTTATTTTATGATTTAAAAATAAATTGCTTCATACAATTGCTTATATTGATTAAAACAAACAAACTCTTTAAGCGATTGTAATTCATTAAACTTGGACTTGGAGCAAATAGCAAACAACGACGCATCCTACATTATGATATTAAAATTCTGGTAGTATGTTATGTTATCCCTATGCGCCAGTAAAAGTTAGTATAACTGTATTTGGGTTCCGGCTGCAGAAACAAGCCCAAATCTCTCACTGCTCTGGTACGCTGTGCACTCCAATCAAATAAGCAAACAAAAACAAAACCGCTCCAACTCCAAGCTGCCTTAAATGGAGACTCACTTGCTGCCAGAATTCATTAAGTCGAAGACAACAGAGAGAGCGAGTGTGTCGACATTGGCGGCTGTTTTGCATCATTTGCACGAAATATTCATGAGATGGAGAAGCAGCATCAGCAGAAGCAACAGTCGAATTACGAATTACGCATACGCCGCTTTGTCCCCGAACGCACACTTCAGAAATGTTTTCCCTGAGAATGGCGGGAAAAGGGAAATCATTTTGTGTACACACTTTGCAGCATGTATCTGAGCATTCGTTTTATCCGCTGTATTCCCAAATACATATACACGTTTCGCGAATATTTTTTTTATTTTTTTCATTATCCTGTTGAGCCGCCCAGCGCAATGTTAAAATTACTTTTGAAATTTTAATGTCCGCCGGCTAGCTCGGCAACTGTATGTGTGTGTATGTACGTTTTTCAGTATAAAAGTTGGCATATAAAAACTTTTGATGGCACTACTAAGGGATCTGCTATGTTACTTAAATTGAGCCACCACAATATTACATAACAAGCGAATATATTTTTACGTTTCGGAGTCTTCAACTTCTGCAAGGATATCAGCTAAAGGCTCTCAGAATAAATCATTATAAATGCGAATTTAAAAAGCGTTCTCGGTTATCATTTCCAGAAATTAAAGAAACAATCTAAGTTGTCGTAAGTCGCAAGTATATCAATATATTTTCAGAAACGGGAAGCTCAAGTACATGCCAAATTTTTTACAATTTTTTTTTTTTTTAGCCAAATTCCAAAGTTCAAGGACATGACGTGCATGTGAGTGTGTGTCTTTGCCAGCAATGCCGCTGTGTGTTACCTGTTTTCTGGCAGTTGAGTTAAGCCCATAAGAAACACCAAAGAAAAAGAAAAAACGTCTGGCCCACTTGTTATTATTGTTTCAAATTTAATATGCCAGCGCCACAGGATATTGCCTTTAACTTTCATAACAGAAACTTGCAATCATTTGCTTTGTGTTCACATTCCTGTATATATCAACTCTATGGGGATTCATATTGTCTTTTGGTAAACATAATTTATAAAATTAATTATTAATAATATTTATGAGAGTAGGTTTCAGTTTATAAATTTAATAACAAAACAATCAATTGGAAAATGCATTTTTACCTTTTTAATTATTCCTAAAACCACATGTTTATTTATCACAATTTCTCTAATTGTCGTTTGACTGAATTGGGCTCCAACATTGTCGAATAAATAATCAACATTTTATGTTGACCTTATTAGCTAAATTCTTCCTATTCAGAACTTAAAATATTGCGCTGAATGAACACATTGAACACAAGCACAAAACAATTTTAATCTCAAAATGACTGATTTTGACATTTTGATGAAAACAAGGACGATGTCAATTTAAAATTACGAATTTGTGAAAAGTTATGAAACATTTATAAATAGTACTTGTGTTCAAATGTTGAGTAATTAACAAAACACAATTTGACACGACGCTTGAAAACTTTGAGATTTGGCTCAAGAAACGGATTTATTTTCCAGTTAAATTGTCTTAAATTTGAATGGCATCTGTTAGGTTTCGGTTATTTGAGTAAATTTTTCCATTATCACAAATGCTGCGCATTACGTATACGTCACATGAGCTGTGATGCTGTTACTTATAAACTCCTCCTCAGGTTTAAATGGAATGGCAATCAATCAATTTGATTACTTGTTCAATGTCATCTCCTCAGTTCTTGCGAAAGTGCTAGCCAGTAACCCAAGTATTTGGAAATTCTACGCATTTGTAAGCGTTAAGTGCAGCAAGCATTAAATGAATCATGTTTGTTTGGTATTCTTATTGTGGATTGACAGCAATATGTAAATGTTTTACATAAAAAAATAATACATACAATTTATCCTTCATATTTGCATGTCACCTAAATTAATTGAAGTTTCCTACAATTATTTATAATAGTCAACATATCTTTAACAAACATTATCAAGGAGCATAATGGAGCTGACAAGCGATAATTATAATGCCCTTCAAATAAATTAAATAAGCAAGGCAAACAATACGTCAATATTGCCAGTCCCAGCAACAGCTGAGACCATGTTTTTGGGTAACATTTTGTTTTCTGTCGTTTTCTAGATTGATGACAGGGAGTTCAAATGTCAACAATAGCTCAAAGCTCGATATAATTTGGGGGCTTTGTATTGGGAAGCAGCATGTGAACAATTATGTTTGCAGCAAACGTTAACAAATTTGTTAAAAAAGTTAATTGAAAATTGTGAAATGGCTTTTTATTTAAATAAATATATTAAATTTAATTGAATATACTTTTGAAGTTTACAAGCTATAGTTTGTTTGAAAATTTATGCATAATTACAAATTTTTAAGTAATAATACAAATTTTTAAATTTATAAAATGATTCGATTGCTTGTTTTTATTTGACCGACAAAAATTAAAGGCTTATCTGGCTTCAAATATATGTTTGTAAATTTCTGACCAATTCGGCATAGATTTTATTCAATTAATTTCAATACTTTAAATGCATGCTCCATGTTGTTCTGTCTTATTATGTTTTTGATCAGCTGAGAAGTAAGTAAGTAACCAATACAAATTAAAGTTACAATCGTCTTGGAGTCAGACCACAAAGAGCTTGTTAACAAAGCTCTTACCGCACTCGTCGTAAATGCTATAAGCATTTCAGTTTCAGACATGAGTATCTTGTATGCTGTATTTTGTATCTCTTTTATAAAGTTTGCGGCACGTGCCGCAGATGTAAGCTGTAATAATGTTGCTGGTGAAAGTGAAATACTGACACGCAGTTTAAAACTTTGTAAAGGCTTTGGCTATCGGAGAAGAGGAAATTTATTTACTTATTTTTTCTTTTTTTTTTCTTTTGTTACGTCAAATGCAATTTCTGTGCATTTTGAGGTTTACACATTTTTGAACAGTTTTTATGGCTGGTTGATAACATCAAAGCGGCGAATCGCAGCGTTATTCATTTTAATTAAATATTTTTTACTCCTGTACATCTGTAAGAGATAGAAGAAGTCGGTTTCGGTATGTGAAAGAGCACTTTTTGTTTGATTCTGATTGTGCATTGTACATATTACAATTTAAATATTAAATATTGAAAAATTTATATCATCTGACTGTACATGGATTACCTTAATACCTGAGCCTCCGAAAAGTCCTTTGCTTTTCGAACGATTATAACAATAAAAAGTTGAAAACATTCGGCCAAATCTTAAAGCTTGCATTGACTTTTCTCGATAAACTCAGAGAATTTATTATTAATATCAAAAGTATATGAGCATATGTTATATATATTTTTATTATGGCGCTTATGCACGCAGCAACAACATCAATAACACTTACTGACTCAAATGTGTAACGACATACATAGACAAAATATTCTATTTCCCAAAGTCGGCGAATAAATGCGCTAATTTTGCGCATCAAATGCTGTTCATTCGTGTATAAAGAAATATAAATTTGTATATATATGGGAGCCTCTTTGGATAGAATAGGGAAGGATAGGGTGCTGATGTGCTTATGCTAATTTGGCATGCAGACGGCGTCAAATGTAAACATTTTGCTTAGATTTCGCCCTTTTGTTTCTGACAGCTTATATCGATGGTATTTGTATAGAAATAAAGGTTCATTCGCCTGCTGCCTCTGTAATTGGGTCTAAAATCATAAGGTTCACCATGAGCCTGCCTCTGTGCATATGTATACATATTTGCATGAGGCCAGACAATAGCAAACAGGAAATAAGGCTGCTTATGTTATGTTTGACAGCACCGACATCTTGAGACATCCTTCTGGCAAATAAGATGTGAGTATTAAGTTGCTTTATTTACTTTAGCTTTCATCTTTTGACACCTTACAAAAGCCCAACCGTTGCTTTAACATTATATGAGAATATTAGAAATTTCGTTTATGGATACAATATTTATTATACCCAGATAGTTATTATATACAGAAAATCTGTGTATCAGATCATACAATTCCTATAGAGTGTTACATAGTGTATCAGATTACCGCTAATGCGTACTCTGAAGAGAAGTCTCCCAACTTTTTTTTGACATCAGCAGTTGGCACCATGTGAATGCTTTTTGTGCCGAAAATTAATTGCACAACTTCACAGCGAACATCGAATGCCAATAAAATATTTACGTTATGAGCGAAACAAAAAGTTTTCACATTCAACTTTAATTGCTTTACATTGTTTAATTATTTATCAGAGAGAAACTTGTGTACATGAGTTTCTTTTATAAAATGTCGGAATAGGTCGCTGTTAATGAATGATCTTCAAAAGCGTTTTGTCTTGTCGAGTTCCATTAAACTCGCTTTATAATTTATAAAATAAATTAAAAACACTCAGCTAGGTTTTCTTAAAACTACCCAAAAAATTCATTATCATTAATGAAAATCAATAATCGTCTAATGATCACTACTGTATAAGTTTTATAATATTATTTTTAAAACGTTACGATCCCTGAACAAAATATAGTGTACCTTACAACAAATCAAAAACACAAAGAAATACATTATTTAGTTTCTTTTTTTATTTTAATTACCTGAAAACTATGATTTACGTTTTTAATGCTGCACTCAAAGTAACAAAGTTCGGATAGGTCAATTTCATCGAACACATCGCACTGTAAATACAAAAATTACAATAAATGGATTAATATTCATATGTATACCAGTGATTATGTACAAATTTTATACAAATTCATTTTATTAATATAAATATAAAAAGACAGAAGCACCGCTCCCAGGCCTCGCTCCCAGTCCCTCTCCCGAATCCCTCTCCCAGGCCCCGCTCCCAGTCCCTCTCCCAGTCCCTCTCCCAGGCCCCGCTCCCAGGCCCCGCTCCCAGGCCCCGCACCCAATCCCTCTCCCAGGCCCCTCTCCCAGGCCCCTCTCCCAGGCCCCTCTCCCAGGCCCCTCTCCCAGGCCCCTCTCCCAGGCCCCTCTCCCAGGCCCCTCTCCAAGTCCCTCTCCCAGTCCCTCTCTCAGTCCCTCTCCCAGGCCCCTCTCCCAGGCCCCTCTCATAGTCCCTCTCACAGGCCCCTCTCCCAGTCCCTCTTCCAGGCCCCGCTCTCAGTCCCTCTCCCGGTCCCTCTCCCAGTCCCTCTCCCAGGTCCCTCTCCCAGTCCCTCTCCCAGTCCCTCTCCCAGGCCCCGCTCCCAGGCCCCGCTCCCAGGCCCCTCTCCCAGTCCCTCTCCCAGGCCCCGCTCCCACTCCCTCTCCCAGGCCCCGCTCCCACTCCCACTCCCTCTCCCAGGCCCCGCTCCCACTCCCTCTCCCAGTCCCTCTCCCAGGTCCCGCTCTCAGTCCCTCTTCCGGTCCCTCTCCCAGTCCCTCTCCCAGGTCCCTCTCCCAGTCCCTCTCCCAGTCCCTCTCCCAGGCCCCGCTCTCAGTCCCTCTCCCGGTCCCTCTCCCAGTCCCTCTCCCAGGCCCCGCTCTCAGTCCCTCTCCCGGTCCCTCTCCCAGTCCCTCTCCCAGGCCCCGCTCTCAGTCCCTCTCCCGGTCCCTCTCCCAGTCCCTCTCCCAGGTCCCTCTCCCAGTCCCTCTCCCAGTCCCTCTCCCGGTTCCTCTCCCAGTCCCTCTCCCAGGCCCCGCTCCCAGTCCCTCTCCCGGGACTGCCTGCAGTATAGAGGCACCTACATACCAAGTTTGGTGTCTCTAGCTCTTATAGTCTCTGAGATCTAGGTGTTCATACAGACAGACGGACAGACAGACAGACAAAAGACCCCTGTACTTTTTTTAAGTACAGGGTCTAAAAAAATTTAATTTTCATCAACGGACATTGCCTTCACAGAGCTTGTTCGTACCTTATAGTTCTGTACTACCGACTTTTTCTGTTTGCACATTTCTCTTGGATCCATAAACGCCTTGGAATATGGAGGGAAAAATGCTACTTGGCAACATTCCAAGTCCTTTTTTTTGCTGTGGCTGGACGTTGTTTTGCTGCCTGATGAAATACACAAATAGATCCAACGGCAATTTTGATGGTTCTTGTCTTGTTTTGGTTGTGTTACATGGAACGTTGCATTGAATATGAAGGATACTCACGCTTCGGGGCCCTTACGGAAATTAAAATGTTTCCTATAGTCCGGCAAAATAAATGTGTATTTGCGGTACAACAAAAGCGAAAAAAACATACCCTTAAACACACACACACACACACGCTCTGACATTGCCAAAGGCAGTTGCTATCGTATATAAAAGAAGTGTGACAATGGAAGGCGAATCAAGGAGCTCTTGCCAAGGTTTACATACTCAAGTAGTTATTGAGCATGCAAAAATTGGGTTTCTTTGGCACAAGTCCTTCTTTGGCTGCCTATAGATCAACAATAAGGTATGAAAACATGGAAACAACTTTACTTTCAAGTATGTTCAAGTAAATATTCAATTTTTTCCTTTTCATTCAAACTGCCAGTTCGATTAATATTTGAGTATTGTTTGCTTTTAGTTTTCAAATTAAAGTTTTCAATTCAATTGTTAAACTTTCGTGTTTGTTTTCCCAGCACCTCAAGGTTTTCACAAAGTTTTGTAGCGAATTCAACTGCATATATTGCTCCTAAGGCGAGTTTGCAGTTACAAATGAGGCCCGTTCTTAGAACCGTTATGGACTTTTTTATGCAATTTGGCTTTCGTTTGCTAAGGGGTTTATATCGCAAGGGTATAAGGCCCATTGCAGCGGGTATTATAGATACAAGTCCATATTATTCTACAGGCATTAAAAAAGTTAGTAGGTCAACAAATTAATTTTTATACAAAAAACCAAAATATGTGTATTTATGTAAAGTAAATTTTACTATGCAGCAATCGAATATTTTTTATAATTATTACTAACTTAGAGTAAAAATTAAGAAATAAAACTGTTTTTCCTTTTATAGCCTGTTTTTATATTTTGAAATTTTCATTTAAAATCATTATATAGACTGTTTACACACTTTTTTAAAGTACTTTTTTAAGAGCTTGGCTGTTTAATAAACATAAAAATAATTAAATAATTATCAATTGTAACAGATCCCCTAATGAACATAATTGATTGAAAAGTCGGCAATCACTCAAATCGAAAATGAATGTTTACCCGAGGGACATGGCACAGAAGAAACACAATCCAACAGACTGAACGATATAATAATTATACTTATGTATATGTTGTAGGCATATGTGAGAGTGAGAGTGAGGGTTGGGTGGGTGTGTGAGTGAGTGAGACAGGATGGAAGGATGCCTGCCAACAATCCACGGCAAACGTCAGTGTCAGTCAGGCATCATCAGGCGAAAAAAGGAGCGAAAAGGCGCTGCTGCGAAATTGGTTGAGTGAACCGTTAAATGGGCAGGACGTTGAGAAAAATCGTTAAAAATCAACAAGGATTTCAAACGCTTTGAGCGGTTCAATACAATTGGAGGACGTGGCTGCGGCTGTGGTTGAGGGTGTGACTTGGTTTGTTGGTTTGTTTTGCTAAGCGAGTTTCTTCCCTTGAATGATTGAAGCCTTAATTTTCACTTGAATTTTTCTACACAAATCTCTGTGTATTTCACGACTTTTGCTGGCTTTTTGTAGCTTGGCAGTAGCCTTGGGTCCGGACATTTCTCGCATCAACGGATGCCATAAATCTTTACAGACCGTCGTTTGAATTCGCAAAGAATACATTAAGAGCCTAACAAATATGTGTGTGTGTTTGTCAGCTGGTGTGGTCGAGTCATAAAAAAAATGAAAAAATCGATAAATAAATTCACGTAATTAAAAATTAAACGAACTGTATGTGCATCTAAACAAGAAATATGAAACATAATTGTGGGAAAGCGAACTTCTCTTGAAACGCTTATAATAATTTAATTAATTATCAAATCATATGCATTTTTGTGGAATTTATTTGTAATTTGAATAAATTGGGAAAATTTAATGGGAAAACTGAACATTTCAGTTAACAATAACTTACTCGTAAAGTTGCTTTACAGGCAAAATAATTATTTTTTCTTAAACAATTTGATTTAACTGGAAATATCTTTGACCTTTTCTTCCTTAACCCACACGGTCAAGTCAATTAAAAGCCGTCGGCTTGTCATTAACAGTCGATTGCAAGCACTATATTACAGATGTAAAGGTTAAGCAGGAATTTTAGACGATTTGCAGCAGGTTAAGTTCTACCTAATTTTTTTTTTGCATTCGCATTTCGCATTTTCGACCTATGGGATTGAACTGTTAATGGATGTAGTTATTCATGGAAGTTGCTGTGTTCGGGTCAATCACAAACACATTAAGCAAATTGCTACATTTTTCTGTTTTGGCCGACAGGCAATAAGCCAAAAAGGTGAAAAACTTTGATTGCATTATACCGAGATTTCCCACACCTCATTACAAAGGCAGCAGCGAAAGCTAAACTGGCCGGGCGTAATCATTAATTTGCGCATTCCTCCACCTGGTACCTGGTCCAAGAAGTTTCCATTCATTCTTGCCCATTACATTTTTTTTTACTTTTTCTCATAGCTTGCATAAAACTTTCGGGTATTCATATCAATTTCTTTGCATTACTGTTGGGCCGACTTTTTCTTTATGCTTCTTTCACCCCAGCATCTTTAACTTTCTTTTTTGCGCAAAATCACTTAATGGTGCACGAATTTCCCAGCGAACGGCGACTGAGCCAAAGAAAAAATAGCTGGTCAAAATACTTTCAGAAATATCGCAGTTAAAAAGTGCTGACCCACCGGTTGAGTGCTTCGAATGAACTCAAGAAACTTATTGTGAATAATGTATTCAAAATGACACGTAATAATAAAAGTAGGCTTCAATCAATTAAGATGAATTATTAAAATGGGTGAAATTCTCTAAATGGTTCCATTTAGGAATATTAAATATATTTGCGAATATGTATCTATTAGATATATATTTAGGAATGCAAATTGTTTAAATCGATTTTGTGTAAAATTATTTTATTTAAATTCAAATATCAAGCTTTTAGACAGCTTTATATTTAAAAGTCAGCAATTTTATGCCATACAAACAACAATTTCCTGTGATAAGTAAATAAAATACTCTTAAAAGCTGACAGTTTTTAGGTTTTATACTAAATCGTTACTAATTTTAAACTATTATTTTTAGCTATCAGACGGTTGATGATATGGACACAATGTGGAATAAGTCCTTGAAAGTGAAGGTCTTACACAAGTACAGTTTAAAGTAAGTATGTATGCTACTTTTATGTAACTACACTTATTTGTACGTTATTTTGCATCGATTTGGTTGAAATAAACTTGCCATTGAAAACTTTTTCTTCGAAATTTTTACTTTTTTGATGCTCTTTCTAGTGTAAATAAAAATAAGTAAAAAACGTCAAAAACATTCTTGTAAACGACTTTTGCACTTTTTATAAAGTAATTTTCATCTGTTTTGTTGCAGTGACTTGCATTGAAAGTCGAATACCGAAGTTTGTCAAGTCTCTCTGCCCTTAAAAGGAACAATTTCCTTCAACTAAATGTAGAAAGGAATGGAATATGAAAAGTTTAACATAAAAAGATGTACATTTGTGCATTAAGCAGCTTTCAGGTAGCCAACAAACTGAAAAATGTAAAGTGGAAAGTGGAAAATGTAAAATGGCATGACAACCCTTAGAACAAGCATCTCTTGGGACTGCAAACAATTTGGGATCTAATTTGTAGCAGCTAGTAGATTGTCTTGCTTGCTCATGCCTAATGCTCCGACTGATTGAAGTTGAAAGGAGAAACAAGAGTTGGGACACCTAAAAAGTGGAGGTTGTAGGGAAACCGGGTTAAACTTGTGGGCCGCATTACATTTCATTTGGCGTGTTAAAGTCGCGTGGCTAGAAATTGCTGACATTCTACACGTAATGGCGTTACTTCTAATGGCCATCACTTAAGAGTGCCACAACCCAACTCCCCTTTAGCAAGCTGGTTATTAATGTGCCATAATATTTATATTTATTTGTCAGTAACCAACCCAGCTTTATTAGTTTACAGTACGCAGTTTACAGTTCTCGTTGGTAATCAATGTGCATACAATTAAAATTTACACAAATACGCAATTTGTATAATTCTCCATTTAAAAATAAAATTTCTAAATTAAGCATTTTGTTAGGGCCCCTAAGTTGACAATAATATTTTTCTAAGAAAGTACACATATATCGCGGACTTTCAAAAATTCTAAAAATATTCTAATAAAATATTCATTCTTGTGTACATTTTATGCTAAGACAATAATAAAAAGATTCAATTAAGATGACATGAATGACGAAAGTAAATTGATGTGAACACTTATTAAATTTGGGTAAGTGTGCTATTAAAAACTTTGTGCCTTCCTTGACGTCAGAGCTGTAAGTTCAACAGATTTTCTTTTAAAGAATCATGCAAAATTTAATAAAACGTCAACCTGTGCTTGCTAAATTTGTAAATTAAAGTAAAAAAAAATCAGCCTCTGAGCAGAAAATATGTAAGAATGTCTTTGGTACTTAACTATCAGATGACTTCTACAGCTTGCTCTGGAGTACATACTCCTAAAATTTCTTTTCCCACGCTTTAGACAACTCATTTTAGTCTTTCTTTTGTGACAGCAGAGATTAATTCTGCTCTTAGTTGGATAAGTCCTTTATGTATAGAATAAAAATGATAACTGAGTGACACGTTTTGGCAAACCTTTTAAATAGGTACACAGCTGGCAGTCTTAACCTAGTTTGGGTCCCATTTGGCCGGGTTGACAGTTAAATGACAATAATTGTGATTAATAGAGGGTCGCTACAAATTGGTTTACCACAGACAAATGCAGTATTGGTGCGCATATTACGCATACGCTGTGTGTACCACAATTATTTGTGACACATCTTGACTAATAATGAAAATGAATCGCAGCGCGAGCTATAAAATTAAACAAGCTACGGGTTTATTGTAATTTATTATCATACATACTTATTCCAATATACAATCTACGTACGAGAACCAAATGTATTTCTTGTATAATTTTCGGTGCCCTAAAAAGTATGCTACCAAAATGGAAATCACACTGCTTTGGCAACATTTTGCAGACATTTTTTGGCTATTTGTTCCACAATCGAGTAGGCTTCGTTTTATTATGCGTGTCAAGTATGTGTATGCTCTTGTCTAAAGGACCATCGACGTAAAACTAACGTACATTCAACTTTACCCTTTTTGCTTAGCCTCTCTCTCTCTCTCTCTCTCTCTCTCTCTCTCTCTCTCTCTCTCTCTCTCTCTCTGTGTATGTGTGTGTGTGTGTTAGCGTGAAAGTATTACTTGGCGAATAAAAATCCATAAATAACACTTAAGTAGTGGCGGCTAACAAAGAAATATGCTCTCCTTCTATATATGTATATAGATATATATGTATGTGAGTTGGTTTGCTTCTGCGTGTGTTCATTGCCAACGGGTACAGAT
The DNA here is from genome assembly GCA_035045575.1 of Drosophila falleni. NCBI lineage: Eukaryota > Metazoa > Arthropoda > Insecta > Diptera > Drosophilidae > Drosophila > Drosophila falleni. Next base: position 20,590,773 of record JAWNOV010000062.1, read on the forward strand.
GAAACATCCACAACAATAACAACAACAATGCAGCCTTATATGGCACTTTGAAGGCAACTTTGATTGCCCGAAGTGTGGTCGCTGATTTTTTGCTTTGCATGCTTTGTTCTCAGAAAATTAAATTGGACTCTCCATCACCTTGATAGCATTGCCTTCAAGCCAAATAATTTGAAGTTTTCATTTTGACGCCATTTGAACTTTCGATTTTGTCGCATTTAATAGGCACTTAAATTTCGATGTCAGCTACTGAAATGAAACCAGTCAAAAGCACAAAATATGATGGATGCATCAAGACCAAGGACAATACTTAAAGGTCAGCTTTGAGAAATGTCTTTAAACGTACATTTAAGTCTTGAATATAACGATCGCGTTTATAATAATCTGAATAAATAATAATATTTCTGGTTTAGACATAAGTAGCCAGGCTTAATTTCATAATCTTAGTTTCACTTTCATAAAGCGCTTATATTTGTATTTAAAAACACACTCACACATGCACATTCTAACTTGCACCGTGATTTATGCAACATTTTTTATGAGTCTCATTTTGTGAGCGAAAATGAAAGAAAAAAAAAGTATGTGAATACGAGCCCACATCGCAGTACAACATTTTTCAAATAACATTTTCAGAGCAGCAACAGAAAGGCCAACAGACAGAGCGACAGCGATGAAAAGCGCCACAGATACACATGACCTCGTTTTGCGTTTGATAAAATGATGTTTCCTTCTTCTCCCCTTCTAGAAACTGCGAGCTGAGAGCCAGTGAGATGTCTGATATAAAGTAAAGACGATGCCGGAAATCCGGCCAGGAGCGATCAAGCCACAATGGCAACTGACAGCCAGAAAACATGGCCATGTGGGTCCAATGTTAGCCGTCCATTTCTTTGCCCTTCATCACCATCACCTCTACATTGAAGTCAAATAACTTTTTTTATTGTTGCCTGCCAAAGTTGAGCTCCGTACAATTTAGGCTGCCAGCTGCCTAAAACATGTGCATTAATTTTGCAAAAGGGTGAAACTTTCTGCATTGCTCGGCATTTATTGGCATGACATTTTAGAGGCCTCGCATTATAAATAAAACTTTCACGCTGAAGGACTTTTGTGCAGAAAGGCAACATATTAAATCTGTAGATAGTTTGTAATATGTTTGGAGAAACAAAACTTGTTATTCATAAGTAAAATTCAAGGAATAAAATTATTTAAAACATTAATTTAAAAAAAAAAACATATTTAATATTATGGTTTATTTAAAATAAAATCTAGTTCTGAAAGTCTTCAGTCCGTATAAAAAGAAAACCATTTTATGTCTATGCAGACCCTAAATCATTTAGTTGACTTTTCGTTGGCGGAGGCTGTAAAAATTAATATTCATAAAACTGGTCTCATTAAAAGTACATAAACTGTGGGCAAGCATAATAAGATTTAGATCCCTTAAGCTATCCATTATTGGCTGAAGGCTAAAACAAACACGCATACACCCATAAAGAATAACCGTGAAAGATTTATATTTAATATAAATCCGTGCATAAATTTTAACGTCACGTAACAGGCCACAACGTAAAAGATATAGGCATTAACCTTAACGTAACACGTCAATTCGAGTATCGCCTTCGCCTTTGGCGACTGCCAAACACCTTTTTGTCGAGGAACTCAATACATTTTTGGGGTTGGGGTTTACGATGGGGTTACACTTTGTGCATGGGTTCGTGCTGTGGTAAAAATTTGAGGACTGTGCAAACAGTTAGAGCCATTTGAATTTCGGGGCTAAGCTGGATCAGCGAAGTGTTAATGATTACGCGTCCATTTCAGCTAGGCATGTGCTAAACTTTGTTTGCTCTACTCTCTATCTCTCTCTGTCTATCTCTCTCTGTCTCACTCTCTCTCTATCCCTCTCACTCTCGCCATCTCTATGCTCATCTGTCTCTGTGTGTTTGCAAACTTTGGTTAAGCATGTACAATATTTATTTTGCAAAATTAAAATTAAATAGTTTTTCAATTTACAAGGGCTAAAAGAAAACTTTGCCAATAAAATGCATTTAATTAAGTTTTTTGCAAAATGTTGTTTAGGTGTGTACGCTCTGTTTACCCAGTTCGAGGACTTTTAATAAGTGTGAACATGACTTTTTTTTGTTTTACATGTAAGTAAATGAAAATGTTTTTAACAGGCTTATTTATTGAGCTAAGGTGATGGATTTTAATGTATGTGACCTTAACTTCTGAACTTAACGAGTTAAATACCATAATCATTTTAACACAATTCAATTTACATTGCGAAATTTAATATATAAACTTAATGCTGTTGAAGTAATTTGATAAACGAACTTAAATGCTATTTCAAATGCGGCAAGCGTGACACTCGATTCAAGTGAAATATGATTATATACACATATAAAGTTTAACGAAAATTGATCAAATTTTCCAAATATTTTTGATTGATTTACGTTGCTTAATAAAAAATTTAGGCACCAGTCGCCGACACCAATGGCAAACACTTTGAAAAATAGAATGTGCCGTGGTAAATAAATAAATCAATAATATTTGCCATGTCAACGAGCTCTTCAGAGCACAGACTCAAGTTAAATGGCCGTATAATTGAAAGCTGACCGACCACCACTCTCTCTCCAAATGCGTCTTTCAACAATCATTTGCGCTGCCAATCTTTCAAGTTTTCCAATCACCTTCCCTACCTAAGACTTCCTTCCTACTCCCTTATTACTACTCTGTACGAGGCGCCTTTCCGGCCTTTTAAAAAAAAATTCTGTATTCGAAAATGGCCTGTTTTTAGTCTCGTAATCGCCATTGTAATTTTGCATTTACCTCATTACCTATTGAATGTAAAAGTGTGAGTATAAAGGAGCTTTTCTTCTCGATATTTTATATATACCTTTACAAAATCTTACTGTATTTTAATTCAAAGCATTGTGATAAACATTTTCATGACGCACGAGCGACTTATTTTACTCAGGCAAAACAAAATTAAGGTTTCAAAGTTATTTCAACCTTTTTGCGTTATAGAAATTTCTGCCTCTCTGCGTCTTAAACTTGTTCGTTATTTTAAATTGTATTCTGGTCGTTTTTCTGTCCTTTTATTGTTATGATTTTATTTATTTAAATTTTGATAAACATATTCATCAGTAAAATTAAGTGATTGAAACAATTCAGCAAATTGAACTTGAAGTGCCAACTTATTTATCTCTATTCATAGCAAAATAAAATAGTTTAATAGAGCATATTTATCAGTAAAATTAAGTGATTGAAAATGTTTAGAAAATTGTACTTAAGCTGCCGACTTATTTTTCTCTATTCACAGCAATATAAAATAAAATGAAATAGTTCAAAATCAATTCTGCAAAAATCTATTCATAGGTGTTACTTTGATTTGTACATCAATAATTAAGACATAAGAAAGTGAAAAATAATCTTTAATACTTTTATCTCAATTCCAGTCTCCAAGCCTTCCATTGTAATGTAAAAAGGCAATTAGTTGGGCTGTGACGCTGTGACAGACAAACCACAAAATTACACTGAAGTCAAATTGCAGCATGGTAAAGTTGATTTCATTGACATAAAAGGCGAAGGCGTAACTCGGTACGCTGTTCAAGCAAGGGTAAAATGCAGCCCAGACATGATCAAATTGATTTCTGGGTTACTTGCTACAATTACACAAGGATTGCTGGAAACAATTAGATATGCATGAATAGATTAAGGAAAGGCATTAGTTTGTCAGCTGAATCGAAAGCTTTCGAATGAATCTACGTACTTTGAATTATAAATATTTAAAGGTCTCAAACCTCAAAAGTTGCGTTTCATTGATCGTCTGTGCAAATTTAATGCTTGATATTAATGTCGCATAATAAATTTGATGGCACACACCTAAGCCAATGACCTTGTCCTTTTCTGTCGAAAAGGATGATTGAATCGTTCTGTGGTTCTGTTATCTGCGTCTATACTTGTCTTGTACTAGTCCCTTGAAGCCATTAATCAAGGTTATATGTCAATTTGGATGCACATAACTCTCAATTAGTTTGGTTAGCACACACAGGTTTCAGGTCAGGAAAGGACTTTGACATTAAATTTTCATAACGTTGGATGTTTATTCAATTCTCTGTGGCATATTTTCATTTCCGCTCTGTTCCGACCGATGCACTGCACAGGAAATGCAACATTGATGTGGGGAAAAGGTCGAATTGATTTGAGAGTTGGTTAACGAAATTTTCATGTGGCTAGGCACACTAATGAGCATATTATGCAAGCACTGAGATACAAATTGAAATTCTAGATTTTCTCCAAGATTCAGGTGGAAACTTGACTGCATGAACATTGAAGGAGATATTGATTTTTGGAATGCGAAATGTTGCTACGGCTAGCGGACACATTGACATTTATATTTTCCGCCATTTTCCTGAAGCACTTTTAGTATGCTCGCCCCTCTCGGCCATGTATTCCCCCCTACGTGTTCAGTGTTCACATACATATGTTGGGCAACACTTGAACGTCAGCGGCAACGTCGACGTCAACGTTGTGATGTCGTGGTTGTTGTTGTTACACTTTTGTCGCACATTTAGTACGCTTGTTAGCCAAATGTACCCTTGAGTTATGCATGAATGTGATGCGGACTTTGCTTGTCCTCGTTCTCGTGTGTTACGTATGTAAGTATATACCATCCACTTACATCACATTTAGTTATTTAAATAAATATATATCGCGTATAAGCAGACCTCAGATGCAGTCAAGCAGTTGAGGCGTTTTTAGCTCATGCATTGTATATAATAATTTATAAAATGCAACTAAAGCTGCTCTTGCCAAGTGGCGACTTGATTGTCAGCTTTGAATTTACATATTATTTTTTCACACTAAAAGATAGATCTATTATATCTATAATCATATACAAAAATAAGCTGCAATCAAAATGCAAATTTTAAACTGCATTTTCTGTATGTGCATAAACTTTACTGATAATCGCTTTGCCAATACAGCAAATAAATTTGTATTGAAATGTATAAAAAACAAAAATAAAATGAAATTGATTGAGTTACATTCAATTTAACAACAGCAACAATTTTGAATGTGTCATTTAAAAATGTATTTAAATTGTTCATCTCTGCTTCTGCTTCCCTAAATAATAATTCCTATTGCAATATATTATCAAAATATTTATTTCATAAAATTGTTATTCAATTAGGTCTTACATAAATTTGTTTATTTACTGTCAAGGAATATTTATTATACTTAAACGAATTCTGATATATTATTAAATTTAATACCTGATAATGACTGCTTTTAAGCTGAATTCGGTATCTTTGCCCAACCTTATAAAACAAAACAGAAAACAGAAAGCAGAAAAAAATGTACTCTACTTATTTAGTTTAGCTGCCGGCATGTTGACAGAAAGAAATATCCGAGTGTCCTCGTCAGTGTCATGAAAATTACACTCACACAATCATAGATACCCAGAGCTTTGAGCTTCCGCCTGTCTGCTTTGCTTTTTGCTTTGCATGGAATTGCGTGCTGCATACAAACGAGAGATTAGTTGGGCCCCAAAGCGTTAACAACACAAAAAGATGTGGCTGTGGATTGGATGTTGGCATCAGACGCTTAAATGATACCTTAGTCCACAAGATATAATCATAGGCGCAGGTTAAGAATGGGAATTCGATGAGTTGGGGTCATGAAAATTGACCGTGATGCGCCTTATTGTAATGCGTATCGGGCAATTGAAGGTTGACAACGCGTGGTATGCGCTATATTTCGAATAGGTATTAAATTGTCTGGGCTACGGCTTTCATTTATTTCATTGATTATGTCATTTCCTATCTGATTCTTATTTATTTCAAGTCAATCAAATTTATGTAACTAGTATGACAAGTTTCAGATAGACAATAAATTGGATATGGTTGATTAGTCTTAGTTTGGGCTTATTAAACATAACATTCCAATTGAATTGTCGAGTCCTTTCTGTTATACAGAATATGACAAATAAATTAACGATGCTCAAAAAATTTATAAGACTTTAAAAGAAAGTTTTTTTTAAATCCTATATAAGTAAATGCAATCTACTGCGAACAAGTAAACGCATCGACAAATTTAATCCCATTTGTCCTAAAAATTGTGATACAATGCTTATTTAGACCATTTTATTTATTTGATGATACGTGTATACTAATTTGTTGCTCCTGCTCTTGACCTTTGCAAGCAAAATAATAAATCCACAGTAAGTTTTTATTTTCTTCAATAGCATGAAATAAACAAGATATTTGAGAGAACAATGGAATCAGTGAAGAAACTAAAAATTGTTTTCATATCATCATCATCATCTGCACCATTATCTGCAACTTATTTATGTATGTTTCGCTACATGTCACGTCGCTTTCAATGGCTAAAGAAATATTGAAATAAGTTGAAACTGTCATACAGATGAGCTTATGTAAATATGTAAATGTAACACTCATGTGTGCATTTGTGTAAATATACAGTTTTGTTTTAGTATTTTCTGAAGAATTTTATTCAGTACACGTGCAGCAGATAACCGAGTTCATTAAGTGCGCAAAACAACTTCAAGGCAAAAAGTCCAGAGTCAAAGGGCGCTCCGTTTAGACCCAAAATTATGTCTCTATGTTTGGGACTCAGCTTAATAAAGAGACAACAAGGGTATGCAAAACAGGTTACAACTTATGTTTATGGTGATTACACTAGCGCCATCTGCCGGTTGCCAGCTGCGTGCAATTGAGACAATGACAACAGTGAAAATAATTTGAGGCCCATCTTAAGTGTATGACTAAGAACTAGCGATATCATAAAAATGTTTCTGCATCCCCATGACATTTACATTTACATCTTTACAGAGCTGTGTATATAAGAAAAATGCGTTTTATTTCCCGGTTGAAATACATATCTTATTTAAGTGGGGAGGTTTGGTAAAATAATATGGAATAGATAAGGTCAATTAATAGTTTTGTCTTATAATAACTAGTCTTAATAAAATATATCTTAATAAATCTACTTATGCCATAGAACTCACCTTTTGTAGATTTATTAAGATCTTTGTTCTTACGATTAATTTATTATAAATAAAAATATATATATAACTAGTCGGCCAGTGCTACAGTCGAGCATACTCGACAGTCGGAGACCCCGTATTTACTATGGAATAAACTTATAATGAAAAAAAACTAAAAATAATTTAGTTAACTTAAATACATATGTTATCAGATTGGTTACGATATCTCATAAAACAAACCCTCTCCCAGTCCCTCTCCCAGTCCCTCTCCCAGTCCCTCTCCCAGTCCCTCTCCCAGTCCTTCTCCCAGGCCCCGCTCCCAGTCCCTCTCCCAGTCTCTCTCCCAGTCCCTCTCCCAGTCCCTATCCCAGGCCCCGCTCCCAGTCCCTCTCCCAGGCCCCGCTCCCAGGCCCCGCTCCCAGTCCCTCTCCCAGGCTCCGCTCCCAGTCCCTCTCCCAGGCCCCGCTCTTTATAAGTTAGGTTACGATATCTCATAAAATTAAAAAGTTTTTTATACAAAGACTCGATTTTCGCCCGATCGGTTCTATGACAGCTATATGTTATAGTGGTCTGATTTGAACCAACTTTGGACAGAATATATAAAACCAAGTTTTATGTATATTCTATACGTTTGGATACGATATCTCATAAAACAAAAAGTTTGCAAACAAATATACACAAACAATTTATTTATGTGGTTGAGCTCTTTTGTTTGAAATCAATGCATTTTCCGACTGATCCAGTACCCACATCAAGGCAACTCCATCAATTTTCTCAACCCACAAAAGCATAAAGAAAATATTGTGCCCTTTTTTTTGGCACGTGACTTGCCGTGAAACTACAGGGTGTGTCAGCGACCTCATATGTTACTCTGGCACACAAATTAAAGAAAAACAAACACAAAAGTAGAAAAGTAAGAGAGAGACAGAGACAGAGCGAAATGTTGCAAATCAGCACGCAAAAATTATATAGCTCACAGCTGTGACTTGACAGTACAAATAGGCCTGCGGTGTAAGAGGGACAAATGAAATGTAACCCATAAATTAGGCCATGTTTGGCATAAGCTTGGGGAGAGCATTCCGTAAATTACTTGGCAAAATATTTGTCAGCTTTTCATTTGTTTCATTTGCTTTAATTCCGTTGCAATTCACTCGAGCGCAAATATTTTCACATAAAATGCAAGTCAGCAAGTCGACTGTTTGAAAGGCTTGCCTCAATTCCCATTCTTCTGCCCGCACAATTACTAAACAGCTGAGTGCCTGATGCTAGTTATCCCATAAGGTACATTACTCATACGCACGGTGCGCTTGCAGTTTGAACGTGTTTGTGTGTGTGCTTGTATGTGACGCAAATGCGCCAGTAATTATGCAACAAAAACAGCCAACGCATTAGCTGCAATTTGTGCAATCAACTAGGGATTACCTTGTATTCGAAAACTCATAGATCATTTAAGAGGATTAAGTCAGATTAAGCAGAAGGCTAAGTTAATAGCTTTCAAATTTAGTATGTTTGTTATTGAACTTAGACATTCATTTTAAAATTAATATTTAAGTTAACAATTACTTTTACTTTGACTTTTATATGTAATTTAAGTCAGAACAGGCTGTAGCTTTGAATTTGTTAAACATCAATGTCAGCAAGCCAAAAGTTAAGTATCAATATGTGAAATCATTTAATCCAATGTTGGCATTTAAATTTAAGTGGAAAACTTTGTATCTTGTCGAAAAAAAAACTCTTCAATAATTCAGTTATGCTTCAATAAAAATCATTTATCACACAGTTGATAATTTTACTATTGACAGCTCAAGGGAATTCAATGATTGTTAAGTAATTGAGTAATGAATAACTGATTTAAATGCTTGGTAAGGTACTTAATGTTCCGGAGTAATTGAAATTGACGTCAGCGGTGTTTCTACGAATTCAGCTGAACGTAAAAAATTTTAAAATGCAACTTTAATGTGAATTTCGCCATAAGCTATATTATCAATTTTGGCACTATATAAAAGAATTTACAATCAGACGAAAGAGACTAACACTTCAATATTTTGTCAAATTATTCAATTGTGCAATGTTTTTTTTTGTAATTCAAATATTTACACAATTGAATCGATGGATAAACACAACTAAATAAACTACGATAAGCATTTCATTTAATTTCAATTGTGTATTGATTCTATAGTATCGCAATGTCCTTTGGTCGGTTTTGCTTTAACTTTAATTAGCAATTGTTCATTGTCCCTACAGATATGTGTGTCCTGGCGTTGAACTTGCCATTGGCTAAGGCTTTTAAATCGTAACACACTGCGTGCTGGATAACAATAAAAAAGTTGTTGAATGTGTTGGCCATTTTATTGGGCATTATCCAGCCACGAGCCAAATTAGCTAACATGGAAACAGTGTGTATAAGTCGCACACACACACACACACACGCTTAAATAGAGGTTCACAAAAGGAGCGTCCGTAAAATGAGGGCTTAATCTCTTTTGCAAACCCAAAAAAAAAAAAAAAATAAGAAAAAGTAAACTGATCAAAACTGGAACACGGATATAGATGGGAAAGTGGATGTGTTTGTGTATAAGGCATTGTGTTCATTGCTCATTGTGTCTATGTGTGGTGTCATTTAAATTTTTGTGTTGCAGTCTAAACACCGTAAACATTTGCACGTAGAGCCGCAGGATAACAACACGTGTGAGTGTATGTCGACTGGTAAGGACAACAGCAGGACACGCGCATTGCATGCTGATACCATGTAACACTCACAGACATATGCACATATACACATATAGGCATACACTTATATATGCAGGGACAGTATAGGACATTATGCCTTAATACCTTAGTCTATTATCAGCAGCACAGAGCAGAGGTTTTTGTATATTCAACTATGTACTTCTCACCTTCTAGTTGAACGCAAGTTTTTGCTCGTGCTCTTCATCTTTTGCTCATTATTTTATTTTACTGATGTTCTCTTTCTTTTTTGTTATTTTCCTTGCTTCTTTTTCATCTTTCCATTCTTTGTCTCATGTTTTTTGTGTGCATACAATTTCGGGTAATTATCCCGGTATAAATGTCACTTTAGCTGATTGTTTGGCATCTCCCTGAAGCACCACCCTTCATATTGTTTAGCATTCAATGAGTCCTGTATATCCTTACTCGTCTGTTGCCCTTTCTCTTACTATGTGTCTGTATTTACAATGTTTGTGTGCCGTAGTAATTAGCCACAAAGTGCTACTGTTGCCATTAGGGGATGAGCTACTGCGAATTAAGAGGAGTCCTGGCAAACCAGACACAAAAGGTCAGTGCTCGGAGTTCAATTTATTAGGATAATACGTATGTGCGAACTATTCACTGTCTATTAAATTATTTCTTGAGATCAGCGTAAATGTGTTAAGTTCTCTTGTAAGTTCATTTTTCTTTCTTCTTCGCTATATAGATTAACATTTACCTAATTTGTTAATGTTTATATTACAAGTAAATAGCTTAACGAGTACGTTGTTATCAGATAATTAAACACAGAATTTCTACGTGATAATGAAAATATCAATTTTATTAGACTTGTACAATTTGTTATTAATGAGATAATTTCTGACACTTTTTATTCACTTTCTCTGGAGTATTTCGGGCTGTGTTTATCGTTGAAAATTTATGGATCAATTTAAAATGTTAAAGAACTAGGGAAAAACTTAATAAATAAAATCAGGTCTTAACAGAAAGTATTATAGCAAAAATCTATTCATTTAAATAAATATAGTAAAATCTTTTGTAATATACATTTGAAATTGAGAACTTTTCCGAAAAACTTTCCGTCTTTAATTTTGATTACAGATACTTTACAGTTAAATTTGTAAGATTAAGTAAAATAAAAAAAAATCTTAATAATATTAATCAAGCTTGGCATTTGGCGAAGAAACAAAGAAAAATAATTAAATAAGTCAATTACAACTTGTGCCAAGCCGAAAAATCTCCAACCTTTTGAATTGATTTTGTCAAAATTCATGTTATTTTTTTGGGGTAACGAATTCAGCGCCAAGGCTTAATGTCTAAAAGGCCATGACCTTAATATAGCCGGGTATTAAATACTTATATTGGGGTTTGAGAAGCATTTTATAAGGATGATATTTAAATACACATAAAAGGAAACTACGATAACTTACCCCCAAAAGATGTTAAAATCGGCTTAGCGTCGGTTAAGTCTTAAGGGCAACGATTTACACTGTTGCTTCAGGTTATGCTACATAAAAACTTTTTGTAGTTTCTGGTTTACATGTTATACAAAAGAATATGTCACACATGGGTCCAACTTTTTAACGAATACAAATTGTTTAAAATCGTTTTTATTTGTTTTTTAGGTACACAGTATAAATGAAAGACAAAGTTTTTGGTCGATTTCTTATGTCGGCTAAGGATATTATTTATTTTTCTGAATAGTAATTGTTTTAGTTTGTTAAACTGTTTTTTTTTTTTATTTGTTGTTTTAGATGTTCTTGATTAAATTTTATTTTTTAATGCTGCTTCTTTTGCTGCTTGAGTTCTGATGTTTCACGTTGCTTCGTTGAGTTTGCACTGAGCTTGTCTTCGGCGTGACGGTTGCTTTTATTGGCCGCCAAGTGAAATTCACCACAGATGAGCAGGCAGAAAGCCCAGTGGGGGTGTTGGAAGGATACAAATATTTACAGGTACGCTCCACGCAGAGGGGTTGCATGAGAGGGCCCCGAAAGCTTTCTCACTCCTAATAAAATTCATACACTTTTCAAATATTTATGTAGCTGCAATAATCTGCATAAAGATATAACCATACAGACTAATTATGTTTTACATTGGCATTTAAATTTAGCAATTGCAATAATAAAAATAATTCATCATTCTCGTCATCTTTGTTTTATTATTATTATTTTATTTATTTATGTAATTGGAGTATTTTACAAAGACTTATTGCTTAAACCTTTTCTCTCACGGTGTCGTAATGTGTAGTCTGGCAACTCTGCGTAAAAGCTGTCTCTCCTGGCGCTCTCTTCGGCAAAGCTTTCACGTGTCAAAACAATACCCCCCTCTCACTCACACAGCCACAGCAGCGCGCACATGTTAGCGATGCTTGAGTAAAGGCACAGCCACAATTTACAACTGTGGTGACTATGAAAATGATGTTATGTCGTTGTTGTTGCTGTTGTTGTTGCTATTGCTGGTAGCACGGCCGCGTGTCGCGTGTGAAATAGCCAAGAAGAAGACGATGAGAAAGAGGCAAAAGAAGCTAAAGAAGCGGCAGAGTCCGTGCCATTGGCATGGACGAAACCCAAACAACGAAAAGTGAACGAAAACAATGCAAACAAAAATTTGCGCTTTTACGATACGAGCGAACGCTATCATCAGGATGAACATCAACGTCATTTCAGTGGAGCTGCCATAGCTCATCATTGTCATAATTTGTCGTTTGTCTGTTCGTCTGTTCGTCTGTTTTTGTATGCTTTATCCTTTTTCGGGTCCATCTTAGTGCTCCTTGGGCTTCAACACAACCGCTGCCAGGCATTTGAGGCGCGTATTTGAGTTGTTTGTGTAGTTTTCTACTTTTTGTATTTCCGCTTTTCCTCATTTTAAAATAAAGAGAAGTTTGACTAAGATGGGCTAAGCAACAAATTACCAACCATTTAAGCCACTTGGTTTGAGGCAGGCGCAACATGGTGTATGCGTAATTATAATTGAAATTTTTGTGCCTACGTTTAATGAGTTTCTGAGCACTTGGGTAGCGGCTCCTTCAGTTGTTGCCGCTTTTAAAGTGTTTGATACACGACATTAACCTTTTAATAAAGTCTCGTTGAAATCTATTTGTCGAGCATAAAAGAGCTTTTTAGACCCCGTACTTATAAAAAGTACAGGGGTCTATTGGGTTTGTTTTACAGGCAGAAGGAGGCGTGGCAGACCATATAAAGTATATATATTCTTGATCAGCATCGAAAGCCGAGTCGATATAGCAATGTCCGTCTGTCTGTCTGTCCGTCTGTCTGTATGAACACCTAGATCTCAGAGACTATAAGAGCTAGAGACACCAACCTTGGTATTTAGGTTCCTCTGGGGGGGGACTGTGAGCGGAGCCTGGGAGCGGAAATGGGAGAGGGACTGAGAGCGGGACTGGGAGAGGGACTGGGAGCGGGGACTGGGAGCGGGGACTGGGAGCGGGGACTGGGAGCGGGGCCTGGGAGAGGGATTAGCGTGACTCCTGTCCATCGAAATGAAGGATTGTATTGAAATTTCTCTTTCATTTTGAAAGCTCATCAAAACAGACAAATTTTGTTATATTGAAAATTTCGAGAACATCAAGTACCTGATATATTTTTTAATTGCTTCGTAAAACTAAAAGTACTGTGACCTACATACATACTCATGCATGACTTTCTGAGTGACATCAGCACGTAATTATATTTTCAGAACAATGCATTTGCAAGGCGTGAGCGACTCTTGTGAATAATTGTTTTATTTGTCAAATGTAATCATATTAATTGATATGACAGGTTAGTCTTAAAATCAATAAAAAACTGTGTTGTTACTCTCGGATAATTGAATGTCTGTAAAACATTTTCAGCATTAACTTTAGTAAAATGCTTTAAATGTTCGACAAACACATTTTAAGATACCACCAATTTTAATAAATTTTTCATGATTTTATAGCCTTGTTGTGTATATAACTATGTACATAATATATAACTATAATAAAATTATTACATTATATTTTAATTGTTTTAACATATTGTCAGGATATGTTTAAACAATTTTTTTCTATTAGCAATATAATATTATTTTATAGCCTTGTTATGTATATAACTATGTACATAATATATTACTATAATAAAATTATTCCATTATTATTAAATTGTTTTTATATTCTGTCAGGATATGTTTAAACAATTTTTTCTACTAGCAATAAAATATTTGCTATAATTGTCAGTCTACGTATTTTTGTCATTAATTCATTATTAATTTTAATTGCAATTAATTTTAACAGCGAATGCGTTTTAACTTTGATTTGACTTTGCAGAGAAAACTGCAGATTTGTGTGCTAATTGGCTTCATTATGGAGATTAATGATACAAGCACACAAATTAACAATTCAGTATCAATTCGAAGAATTGAAATAGGAACTTTGTTTGTGACCATGTTGTTATGGCACTTAATCATTGAATAAGGTAACTTAATACCCCAATCATAATTAATTTGGTTTTGTTTGTTGCATCGTAATTCCACGAAAATAATTCGAACACTGCCATTGTTGGGTGTTTCAAAGATATTAAATCTAAAAGCATTTATTATTGATGCACGCAATAAACCAATTTATCTAGAGAGCATCGCAATCAACGAAACTCCTGTTTTCTCTCCATCAATTCTCTTTCCCTGCTTGTCTCCCAATTTTTATTACTATCTGTCATTTTATGGTTTCAAGTGGTAATTTTCTTTTTACAAAGCAAGCAAGCATTGTTAAAGGTCAGGGACAGCTTGCAGAGTGTATTTTGATCCAGGGTTTAAACCAATCAGAAGGATTTCGAGCATGAACGGAAACTGCGCATTTCGCTATCTGTCGACAGTTTTCTAATTGACAGGAAATCGCATAAACCACAAATGATGATATTTCCAGTTCGCATGCACTTTACGTTACGTATACGCCAAGTTGCCTGACAATAGATTGATAGGCAATTAGATGTAATTAATATAGGTGCAAGGTTAAAACTTGATTATAGAACGGTTATGTTCTATTTAACGAAGGACAAATAGATATTAACCGCCCATGATGAGTTAAAAGCGCTTTGACCTACTTAATCGGGTCAAGCTGTAGTTCAAAAGTGTAGAAAAAGACTTGCACTTAAAGATCTTTAGGCTTAATAAATTATTAACTTACTTTTGCATCCTTGGCGTAATATAAATGATTGCGCTTTAAGCGAAAATATCGACGTCTCCAGCGTTGAAAAGACCAAGTGTGCTTGTGCAGGAATCCCTCCTTGATAATGGACGCCTGGCAGATAACAAGAATTGCGAGAATTGAAAGTAAGTGATAAAGTCAAGTAAATAGAATTTAGTTGCACTATAAAAACACTCAATCTGAAATCAAATTTGCACAGCAATTATACTGCACCTAAAGTTATTGGCCAAGAATAATGGCAACAGTAACAGTAACAAGTCACAAGTCCGTCAGAGGACAATTCCATTGACTGGTTCAGCATACGCCATGTTGGCCGTCAGTTGCCATTCTCAGCGGAATGTCGACATTAATTGACTGCAGGGTAACAAAAGCACTTGGGTGTGGCATCAATGTGGCCAACAATCAATTGTGCAAACAAAGGACACACACACACACACACACACACACACACACACACACATACACACACAGACAGAACAATGACCAGGCTTTTATTTGATTTCACTGCGCTTGCAGTTTCTGATTGTTCTTAGAATATGAAAGTGTAAATAACCGTAAGGCAAATTGCTAACAAATTCACAAATAATCCACTTCAATTGTTTGACAAACAATGTTTTTGATTAGACGCTTTTGGTATACTACTATTGCAATTACAATTGATTGCGAATTTATGTCCGTTTACAACGGCAATCAAAATTCGTTTTTATTTCAATCCGTTCAATTGCCAATTGCAGGACAATTGAATTCTATAGTGCTTTCCAGCGAAATGTAACAGCATTGGTCAATGCAAACGAAAACCCCGAGGACAAGTTCATGAAGTCCGAATCAAAATACGAAATATTTTATATATTTGTTGCACTTGCTTTGAAGCGGAAACGGAAATATTTGCTTAGTTGCAATGCAATGGATGGCCCTGACTAGAAACACGTCCAACTGCACCACTTTATGGCTTTAATAAAATGTTATGACTATGAAATAAAATAGCTAAGAGTGTTGGTTACTGGATCTTGAAAAGTTTAAATACATTTTAATTTAAATTACAAGAGAAAAAGTAGAAGTATTATTATTCAAAATTAACCAATGGTTTCCTTGGCATATATGTATACTAAGTTGAATGAACTCAAAAATTATTGTGTGCTTTGATGAGCTGAATTGCATATTTTATAGTAATATAATCCTCTCTTTATCTCTTCCCTTCTTTCGCTTTCACTGGTGTGGAACCCAATCTTTAGTTTAAGTATAAATCAAAATTGCCGCCTTTCGATTCGGATCAGTCCACCATCAATCAATCATTGTTCATTGGCTATCACGGTCTGAATAAGACCATATCACATATACGTCTCATGACAAGAAAGAAAGGAAAAGACAAATATGAAAATTCTTCAAGAGCAACAAGCTTTGACTATAATGATAACAGTATTTGAAATTTTCGTATGCCGGTTATTGATTTTAAGTTAATGCGGCCATCGATACTGGCGACGTGCGGCAAAATGTAACCAAGATAAATAAAATCCGGTCCGAGCCTTAGATATAGATACGGCGCACAGTGTTTGTTATTTTTGTGAAGGGCGTACCTTCTACCTAATGTATAGCCAACGTAAACATAACGTAGAAAGAGCTACAACTGATTTTTGATTTGGTTTCTGGAAAATTTTCCGGCTAACATAGATATTTTTAACATACGGGTTTTCAACTTTTTTTTATTATAAGTAACTGTTTTGACTTTGAATTTCTTTTCTCTCTGTTCCAGGAATCTTTAACTTGACATTGAGTTATTTTGCTAAAGCAGAAAGCGTAGCAAAAACAATATTTGACTGAAAAGTATTGCTTTGTCAGTCACGTGAGCACAAATACAGCCAATTGACTGTGTAAATAGTCGTAAATATTTAAACGGCGCCAAAGTTTCATATGCCACACAAACACACACACACACACACACACACACACACATACTGAATGGAACTGAAACTGAAACTGAGACTCTTGTGTGTATCTTCAAGATACTGCGGCAAGTCTACAAGTGCCAGACAACAATACCAAGCCTTTTGAATTTCTTTTTGTTTCCTTCTCATGCTTTTTAAATGTTTGACTCTCACTGACAGGCTGCATAACTTGAGAGTGGGCTTAATCTCAGCTTAAATTCAGCAGAAGGCTTTAATAAGAGTGCAAATACAGACTATTTTTTTAACTACCCCCTACTTTGACTAACTATTTGTTATAAATATATATCAGACATCTCTTAGCTATTTTTTCATTTTTGTCAGTTACATCAATATCCGTATGTTTTTTTATAGTAAAATGTCCACATATGTGTTTTTGTCTATAGGTGCTCTATTGTTTTCTTGTTGTTGTAGTTGTAATTCTTGGCGGCACCCACTGTTCTATTGTTGTCGTCTGTTTATTGTTTATTGTTTTTTTTTTTGCTTTGACATATGTATGTATGTAAAGCCCTCACATAGCTGTCTACAGACAAGCTCCAAAACGCGTTTGGAGAGTGGACATGGCCCACTAATAGAGCACTTGACTGCAGCTTGTCACAATCAGGCTAATGTGTTTTGTGGTAAGCGCTTGGGTTTACAAAACAAATAACAAAAAAAAAGGGCAAAGAAAACAAATTCATAGATTGCAAATGTAACTTTGTAACAGTCAAGGCAAGTGATAAATGCGCTCAATTTGAGAACAAATTGCATTTGAAGAACAGGAGAAAAACAAGCGAATAATAATTGCAATGGTATATCTAACATATGTATATAAGATCAATATAATATACACAATTTAGATGAAATTCGGAACTCACATTTTGCTTTAGACTCATCCGCATGTTGATGTGCAACAATGCGTATGATTACCAACAAATTACCATATTATTCATACGCCATGTTGTCCAACTGAGCAACCGAATGATGCCTGACAAAAGGCATTGAAAGAAAGAGCAAAATAATGGCGTTTAAAAAGGACTACAGGAATACAGAAAAAGAATGATAGCCGTGAATCGCCCTAATATTGCGGGGGTATCAGGAATAACTTAATTAAGGCGCTCGTTTTTGTTTCCGATTCTCCTGTTGTTGCATTTTGAGGTTTTCACATTTTCAACGGCTCTTCTTTCTTTTATTTTACGGTTTTAGCTTTGCAACTATGGCAACTTTTAATTAAAATACATAAAGACCACAGCTTTGCGAGATTTTTATACAATTTGTAGGGTTTTTTTTTGCTTTCTACGCGTAAATTAATTTCTTCTTTCATATTGTGTTAAGGCGCGTAGCTAGATATGAACCGCATCGAAATGTAATTAAAAAAGGGCTTAAAATGGACATTCCTTATGAATATGCTAAAGTTAAGTGTACTTTAATTAGAAGCTAACTTTTTTATTTATAAACAAGTAAAATCCTTTTTTAATAAGACCTCGGGCTAAAGGGGCACATAAATCGGGAATGTAAAAATATTTTACAAGCATGGTATAGCTAAAGAAAAGTTATTAAGTTTAAATCGGCTTGTTATGTATCGATTTGAAATGAACGTGCAGTACAAATTGCACCCTAAATACAATTGAAATTACGTAGTTTCTGATGCGCCTTATAGACTCGTTAACCCATGACTCAAGGACTCATAATTTGCTCGCAGTGCAATAAACAAGTACACGAACGAGTACCAGTATAAAAAAGAGTAACTGTTGAGGCATGTTGGCTTTTGCGTCCATTAAAATATTTACTAACCACTTGAACCCAACAAACTGTGAGCTGACCTTTTGCAGAGCACAAGCAGCACTCCAAGCCACAAAAACATAACAAGCGCCAACAACTCTCCCTCACACACACACACACACACACACACACACACACACACTGACAAGTGTACAATCGCGAATGAAATACACCCGCATACACGCCAGAGTGCGTTTACATGGCAGGCATATAACTTCCGCTCCAGAAACTTTTGCTTTTGACGTGCTCGACTGCATCGTCATAGTCAATAGACGTCGACTCGTCAAAAGTGAGGCGAGTGACAGGGGCTGAAGAGGGGGTGGGGGGTGGTATACTACTCACCAGATTGTTATTTCGTTTGGTGGACATGCGTCGATGAAAAATGCGCGCTGGCTCTGTTTCGATTTCCGACTCCGATTCGGATTCATCACCATCCCGGCTAATGGCAATGATCGGTATGATGGGCACCGGTGAAATGCTGCCCGAGCTGCAGGCGCTGCTTAATCCGCTGCTGAGACTATGATTCCGTGGACTGAGATTGTCCACGTGCAATGTGTTGGGCTTTAAGTTGGCCATTGTTTGGAATGTTTGAATGCCGCTTAACTTTCAGTTATTGTCTAAGCTCGGCGTTTTCTTTTGTGCAAATACTTTTAGCATGCTTCGAGGCGATTCAGTTTTTCCCCGTTTCGTTTCGTTTCAACTGTCACGTTGCGGGCACAGCGTTTAGAGTTATATAAAAAAACCCTTTGTCAGGTAGCCGCCAAGTAGCCGCAGGTGGCCTTTCAAGCTGATTCTGTTGCTGCTGCTGTTGTTGTTGTTGTTGTTGTTGTTTCTGTTGCTGTCGCTGCTTTCCATGCTCTTGTTGCTTATGTAAAAATCCACATGCCCGTACACACACACACACACATACAAAAAGACACACACACAAGCAACTGTTGTACTATTCACATACAAAAGGACATGGAAACAGACACGCCTCTCTTTTCCCTTTTACCGTTGATTAACAGACAGTTATTATATTGTTGCTCTTCGTTGTTGTTGTTGTTTTTGTTTTTTCTTATTAGTTTTCTACGGTTTGAGTTTTATACATTTTTTTATAGCCTACTTTCAGGCATTTCATATAAATAATGTGCGTTAAAAATGTACTCAATACATAAATACAAATAGCAAAAATACTCGCACACACATACATATATTTAATTAAGAGACACTAACTAGTTTTGAATTGGAAAAAGCCATTAATCTAATGCTCACTCATTAGCTACACATAGAAAAATACTAGCAAAATGTTGGATACGAGTACACAAAAACAGTTCACAGTCACATTTGATAATAATTGAATTAGTATTGGTTTCTCTTAGATGTCAACTTAGATTAAAAATCCTTTGGAAATTGTTGCTGGCTTTTAATTCACTTCAATTCAATTTTCGATTTGGACTGCTCGCTTTATTCCGCTGGGGGCCTGACTTCTAAGGAGCTAAGGACTGGAAACAGCGAACTGAGCTGGTGACAGAGACGCGGCGTACTGAACGAGACCGCAACCCTCACTGCTGGCATAGACTTTGTGTGCTAGCAGCGGCCAGTGGCTTCCGTTATCCTGAACAGGGTTGCCACACTTCAAAATTAATTCAGTTCAAAACTTTCAATACAAATGTTCTTTTTTCTAAAGGTATGAATAAATAATATCTATAGTTGCAGTTTTGTTAAACAATTATGTTTATAATTAAATCACGAAGTCAAATAAAAGCTGTTTTGAACAACTAACAAAATTTTTTAAAGCATAATTTTGTGCTGAAATAAAACTAACACATATATAACGATGCCAACGTTTGCAGGGAATTTGACAACTCTATACAGGGAGAGCACAATATAAATTGGTTAGCCTTCAACCAACAAGTTCTCGTGCTCTTCGTCCTGTCGGAGCTTTCTCAGCGACGCTTTATCTCTCTGTCTTTCTCTGAAAACTTCTGTTTCACTTGCGCAAACAGAGGCAAAAGGCAAATGAAGCGAGCAAAACAAAAATAAGCAATTGGAATGGCACGCAAAGCGAAGATGACAACAAAGTGAACGCCAGCTAGATATGGAGAGAGAGAGAGAGAGAGAGATAGAGAGAGAGAGAGAGAGACCAACAAGTCAGTTGGCATTCTAAATAAGAGAAGATGTTTCTCCTTTATTCACTTTTCCGGTTTGGCGCTCATCTTTGACTCTCGTTATTTACATTCTCCTTGTTGTTATTGCTGCTGTCGTTACACATTCCGCCGGGCATTACTCCTTACGCATGGCTGCAGTTCTTCAAGAAGGTCCCTTTCATGCTTTCCCTAGACCACTCTTTTTCATTTCCTGTCCGAGAGAGCGCTTCTTGGTGTTCACTTTGTGTATTATTCTTTAGCATTTTAAATATACTTTGTTCCTTCTAGTGCTAGTGCTAGTGTTGCCACCGCATCATAATTTGCGCATATGGTAGCACTAAGCAATTTGGGTGAAAGGGAAAATTGCTTTATTCGGGTGGGATCTGTCAAGTTATACCCTATATTAATAGTTATATAGGTATTACCATTTTAAACGACACAATTTAGTTGCTATATGTATATCTTCTAGTATGCTGTTTCTAACAGAAACTTAAACTAGTGAGATCCAAAGAATTAAACTTTGTATATTTAATAGAAAAAGTAAAAAAAAAACGTTATCAATTTTTCTTTGGTTAAAACAACTTCTGGATTAGCTTTAAAAAGGGGTTGAACACAACAGTGTTTTAGCAATTTAATTGAATATATATTTGACAAACAAATTTTAATTTTCAGAGTGGTCACTTAATTATCATGATCTATGCCCCTATCAAAGACCCAATCATAACGATCAGCATTCAGAGTACGATTTCTCATGCCCTGCAATAATGGAGACAGTAAGTTTGTGTTATCCATGGATAATATTCCAGGGTATTCACTTACTCGTGGTAGCGTCAGGCAACGGCGAAATCGCATGCATTGCGTCTCCTGGAAGCCACGGCTTGAGTCAAAGAATTCGTACAGAGTCGGCTTCAGCTGGAATCCACCCCAATTGTGAGGAGCGGGAATTTCTTCCACTTGCTTGACAAACAGCTTGATCAAATGCTTCACGATCTTCTCATAAATGGACATACCCAGAATAAGCTTTGGAAGTTGAATTCCGTGCATACTGAGCTGCACATGTCGTGGATATTTTCCGAATTGCCGCTCAGCCTGCAAAGCGCACACGGGACTAGCAATTCCTGAGATGTGAACGCTGCGATCCATTTGCGGCCAATGGAAATGCAGCGATACATGTGGATTATGGCTAATCTCGCCCGCCTGGCGACTGCCCAACGCCGTATAGAATGTAATGCCGGAGGGATTTATCTGTTCGACGTTGGTCAGCCGAGTGACGGGCTGCCCGGCGGCATCCACAGTGGCCACACATGCCACTCTCGGCTTACATTGGGGCACTTGTTGCTGTGCCGCAAGCAGCCATCGATGCAAGATGGAATACGGCTCCCGAATGGCCAAGTTCTCCTCGCAGAGTTTCCGTTGTGACAAGGCTGTTGAACCATTTCGAATTGGACCCTGTTTGCTATGGAATGACAGCAAATTGGTCAAGAGTGTGACAATCCGTATACTTTGTTTATGAGCTCGTACCCGCATTAGATGATTTTAATATTCACATGCCTAAAAATTTTCAAATCAAAACTTTATAATATTCGTACATATCGGTTGAAGGGTCGGGAAGAGGTAATTAAATTTTAAAAGTATTAAAAACAAATAAAAGCATATCTGTGGATATGGAAATCTATTTTTAGTAACCGCATTATTTGTTCATTGTTATTAGTTAATATTCTAAGTACTAATTGAGATATAGAAAGATATTTTCAAGTACTGCATTATTTTATCATTGTTATTAACTAAAATTCTAAGTACCAACTGAGATATAGAAAGATATTTTCAAGTACTGCATTATTTTATCATTGTTATTAACTAAAATTCTAAGTACCAACTGAGATATAGAAAGATATTTTTAAGATCTGCATTATTATTTCATTGTTATTAGTTAACATTTTTTAAGTACCAACTACCATAGTACCAAAGTACCACTATCTTAATAAAACTAGTCGGCCGGTGCTACAGTCGAGCATACTCGACAGTCGGAGACCCCGTACTTACTATGGAAAAAACTTTTTTACCCTCTCTACTACTGCTACTATAAATACTACTATTAATATTACTCCTCCCAGTCCCTCTCCCAGGCCCCGCTCCCAGTCCATCTCCCAGGTCCCTCTCCCAGTCCCTCTCCCAGGTCCCGCTCCCAGTCCATCTCCCAGGTCCCTCTCCCAGTCCCTCTCCCAGGCCCCGCTCCCAGGTCCCTCTCCCAGGCCCCGCTCCCAGTCCCTCTCCCAGTCCCCGCTCCCAGTCACTCTCCCAGGCCCTGCTCCCAGTCCCTCTCCCAGGCCCTGCTCCCAGTCCCTCTCCCAGGTCCCTCTCCCAGTCCCTCTTCCAGGTCCCGCTCCCAGTCCATCTCCCAGGTCCCTCTCCTAGTCCCTCTCCCAGGCCCCGCTCCCAGGTCCCTCTCCCAGGCCGCGCTCGAAGGCACCGCTCCCAGGCCCCGCTCCCAGTACCTCTCCCAGTCCCCGCTCCCAGTCACTCTCCAAGGCCCCGCTCCCAGTCCCCGATGCCAGTCCCTCTCCCAGGCCGCGCTTCAAGGCCCCGCTCCCAGGCCCCGCTCCCAGTCACTCTCCCAGTCCACGCTCCCAGTCACTCTCCCAAGCCCCGCTCCCAGGCCCCGCTCCCAGTCCCCGCTCCCATTCCCCGCTCCCGCTCTACTTAAAAAAAGTACAGGGGTCTGAAAACATTCTATGATAATGAAAATTAGATATCAATAAGCTATATTTTATTTACTCTATAACAAGCATTTTGGAAGACAGAATAAATGATTTGCATTCAGTTCCATTGCCTCATGATTTATGGTGCGAGTCGTTCATAAACCCAACCATTTTCACCACAATGCACCAACTTGTTATCGACTTCAGACTCGACGTTAGGTCCACGTCGAAAGCGGATGCGATCGTGCAAGCGATCCGTTTGTCCTTGCCAAAACTCGATTAGAGTTGGACGCACTAGATAGCCGCCCCAATTGGGCAACGGCACCTCGCCGTCGGGGCCAAGTTTCTCCTTAATGCTCGTTTCGATCTCGTCCAGGTAGCTGCGAGAGGGAATGCGTTGACTTTGCGGACTGGCGGCTGCTCCGATTTGGCTAGCACGTGGACGCTCAAGGAAATACTTGAGGGACGCTGCTTGTGGAATCTTTTCGGCGACGCCCTCAATGCGAACACTGCGTCTCAGTGGCATCCAATAGATGGCGATTGCCACATTCGAATTGCCGGCAATCTCCTCGGCCTTACGGCTGCTGTAGTTGGTGAAAAATGTGAAGCCTTCTGCTGTGGCATCCTTGACCAGGACAAAGCGATTCGAGGGTTTCCCCTCGGCATCCACAGTAGCTAATGCGGCAGCGTTTGGTTCCAGAATCTCTTTGGTGTTGAGGGCATCGTTCAGCCAGTCACGGAATACACAAAACGGATCCTTTACGCTTATATTCTTCTCCAGAAATGCATTTTTACGTTCATGGTACTTCAAACGCAGTGCTGATGAATAAAAACATTTTATTTAAATAACAAATCAAAGTAAATCAGAGTTCTTACCTGAAAGTTGCTCCATTGACGCAGCTTCGCTCATTTTACGTACAATTTGCAGGATTCTCACTGTTTTTGAGGTTGTGCAACGATTAGTATTTGTTTAAACTTTAAGCAACAGCAACGTACTTGTGGAAGGTCAAAATAACTTGCAAAATGCAGTACTTTATTTATTTGCACTGCTCTAATCTCCAGTTATGATAACGATAACACAAATCAGCTGTTGCTTTGAGCACTAGTGATGCCACCCTGTTGAAATTTGATGTATACAAGAAAAATACTGAAAACACAACTGTTGCGCAACAGCTCTCGAATAATGAAATATATGGCAGCACTGATTTTATTCAGCCCTGCGGCTTTAAAATTCCAAACAAACCGCAAAGCTTTTGTGTGTGTATGGGAGTGTATGTTTATTTGCGAGAAACTGTTGTTGCTTTGTTATTTTTGCTGATGTCGTGCTTAGCTCTGTCGGCTTTCGTCCTGTCTGACTTACCCGATGACGATGAACTGTGAACAGAGAGAGAACAGAACAAATTCAACACGAGCGGCTGCTGGACGTGTGCGAAAGCAAAGCGAATCGAGTGCGGAGCGCAAGCGAGAATTTATAGAGAAAGGCTGAAGCAGGGCATATACACGTTAATTAATAATACAAAAAAGGAAAAAAGGAATAGAGAATATAATCTCAATTCGACAAAGGCGAAAAGTTCAAAGACTTGATTAAACTACAGTTATTTTTAGTTGCTGGTTGCTATTGTTGTCTGTCTGTGCGTGCGTGTAACGATATTGCGATTTGTGCAAAGGCAAACTAGGTTAAAAAAAAAGAACGAGCTTGGAATAAATTTTGGAGGTCGCTCGTAAAAAAGCGTTTGACACTTTGCACATACTCGTCGTAGTAGTGAAAAAAGCGTTGCAGACATTGGTTGCATGTGTGTATGCGGCAGGGGAGTGAAAAAATGCAGTGCAGCAGCGAAAACAAAAACGAAATGCAAATGGCTTGATAGGCAACTAAATATTTAACATTTCAATTAAATTGGAAAATCAAAGCAAACAAAACAAGAATAACGTGATATTTTACAACTGTGTCCTGATTTTAGCACAGTACAAATACATACACACACAAACACACACACACACACCAACACACATACACCTAAATTCCCGACATATAACACACACACAAACAAGCACACACGAATACAATATAGCAATATATGCCCATTGAGTGCCTTATATCATTTGATAATAATCCACAAGGTGTCTACTATGCCGGACAGGAGCTATCTGGCGTTGTTGATCTTAGCGTCGATGCCACCAAGCGTATTAAAGGTAAGTACAGCAACCACCATGACTCACACGGCGTATGAGTAATGTCTTCGCCTGTAAACTGTGAACTTTGTACAGTGTACACTTGACATTCGCACAAAATACATTTAAATATGCGAAGGACACGCTTGGATGGCGTTATTAAAATGTACATATCTGCAAGTGGCAGCAATAATGCGACCCAAACCATTAAAAACCTAACCTCCAAATAATTGACGCCATTTTGAATGTGCTTTGCAATTAATTGTTGCCTGTCGCATGTCCCAGCTGAGTTGACCAGCTCGTTACAGTTGTTTACCAGCTCACCATTTTTTTTTTTTTTTTTGGTTGGCTTTCTTGTTGCCATTCACTTTATGTGGCGTCTGTTTTGGCATGCCGCCATTTTTATTTATCCATGAACTCGTTAAAGGCGTGGTAAGTGCAATCCATTTTTGTATTGCTTTTTAGTGTTGTTGCTCCTGATGATGACGCTGATAATGTTGTTCGTGCGCAGTGCATTTTAATTTCTTAAACTATAAGTTTTGTCGTTGGCTTTCAGTTGATTAGTTAGGGGAGTCCATAGTTCAGAATGAATATGAAAGTACCAATACAAATAATTATATTATTTACTTCATTATTTTCGACCGAACTATTCCCCCTGTATTCATATACAGTTCCCTCTTTTTAGTGATGAAAGAGATTTACAGGCTTAATATCGAAACCGGTAACCAAAATCAACCGATTCATATTGAGTACCGAATTTGGGATGATTACACTTTTAAGATTCGAAAAATTAGAATAATTCAAGTTAGGTTTTTCTCAATAAGTGCATATATGTATTGTTGTATCGAAATAGTTGTTTCGGTTTAATTGCCTGCTTACAGGCTTATCTCAATTCCTTATACCTCTTGTATTCTACAAATTTTATAAACTTTGTAATTGTATTTATTCAACTTATGTTTAAATTTTTTATTATAGGCATTCATGTCACCGTCAGCGGTTATGCCAAGATACGCTGGATAAAAAAGGGATACCCGCGGGACAGCGAACGCGCCATGTGCCGTGCCTATCGATCATATTTGTCATCCAGATCGTATGTGCTTGGTTCGTGTGCCGGCAATTCCTGCATCGACTGGGTGGCTGGCGAATACTCGTATACGTTTCATGTTATATTGCCCGATAACTTGCCTACATCCTTTGATGGCAAGTATGGTCAAATACACTACGAGATTATAACGACGATTGAAAGATCGGGTCGTTATCCGAAAGTATTCAAGCTGCCATTTACCGTGATACAACCGTTGGACCTGAATGCCGATGCCATCTATAGAGTGAGTGAAGAACAATAATCGTATTTTAAAGCAGTTATAAGTATATTATATAGGTTCCGCTGGAAATACTCGATCGGAAGCGATTCTGGAGCTTTTGCTGCCCAACCGGACCGCTGACGGTGAAGTTTTCGACCCCGTACTGCGGCTATGCCCCCGGGCAGAAAATACACTTTGTGCTTTATATCAACAACGAGTCATCGATTGATATAACCGAGTGTGAGGTGAAACTGAAGCAGGAGGTTAGCTATGAATCACATGATCCGCAGCATGAGTATCGCTATGATAAGCATCTGATAGCTTTAAAACAGTTTGGCAATGTGTTACGCTGGTCGAGAAAGGTATATCGGGGATATTTGGATCTGCCCTCCATACCGCCGACTTCGGTAAAACCGACATGTCCCATTAGCGTTAACTATTCAATTAAGATAATTGTGAATCCAACGGAATTTCACTGGAAGCTGAAACTTAAAATACCGCTGACCATCGGCAGCATACCCATCATGGATGGACCCGAGGCTCTGCTGCGATTCAATCGTCAGCAGCAGCAGCACCAAGTAGTTAGTCAACATTTTCAAATGTCAACGCAGCAAACCCAAAGGCAGCGAGATCGTAACTCCGTTTCTGTAAGCGACCAGCAACGCTTGACTACCAACATTAACAACAACAGTCAGGCATTAACGACACTGTCAACGCAACGCTCATTGGGTGAAGGTGCAACACTGCCGACCATAACATCTCCCTCATCAGCAACGCCAACAACTGCCGCCCAGAGGCCCATGGCCATGCCAGCGATATTAGTGACCAGCGATAGCGATAATCCCCCAGATTATATACCCATGAGTAAGGCCCTTGTAATTAAATTAATTTAATTTGATATTGGTTTATTTAATTACAATTTACAGTGCCGCCCTCGTATGAAGATGCCATGGCTCTAAGTGAGAAATTCAGCGACGATATCGAATTTTTGACAAATGTTAGCATGAGCAGCATTATGTCCGCTCAGGGCGATGTAACAAGTGAGCGTGAGCCCTTTAAACCGCGTTACCCGGTCTATTACGAATATGAGACACCGACCATACCGCCCGGTAGTGATGATTCCACTGAATCCGACACATAAAACCTAAAAATTGTTACGAAACCAAAAAAACCAAAGAATATCAAAGACAAAAACCAAAAAAGCGAAAGCAAAACTAAACAATTGAATGGCTGAGTGGCATTTTATTCCAATTTCTCTCTTTTATTCCATTCAATTTCAAGTAGTTAGAAACATTTTTTCAATAAATTTTAATTATTTACAATCTGCTGAGCGTTGGGACTGATCTCGAAAGGTTAATAATGCTCTGCTAATGTCCGATTGACTGTTACTTTTCCTCTTTATAAGGATACTTTCTCTATAATGATTTCCATCCGTTGTCCGCGTTTTATAAATAATTTTTCTATTTTAACATTTTTCCTTCTACAAAAAATGTTTGTCTTAAAAAATGCTTTATTTTTTTACAATATGTATTTTATATTACTAGACTAACGTTTATTTGTATATTGAAAAAGGGGTTAAGCCTAATTTGTCTGCTTTGAGCTATCCAAATTCTGTTAGCGTCTTTGTGCGTTCCGCTTTATAAATAAATCCTTTTACTTTCAATTTCAACGCTTGGCGGAAAATATTGAATAAATTGTATTCATTAACAGAAAAAAATTATTTGCACGTTATTATATAGAAAAATTTATCGTAATTTAAGAAATAAAACATTTAATCTGATATCGAAAATAAGTATATATGTTGTGCTATGTTGTTGTTTTATTCATTAAACCTTTTTAAACCATATTTAAGAAAATACATATTTTAATAATATTGCATTTGAGACATATATTGAAATTTGTGTAACTACTTTCGAATAATTAATCGCGATTAGAATATAAGTTATATATTTATTTAAATAATATAATTTTAATATGAAATAAGCGTATGTTTGAGCTTTATTCCATTTCTAATTCAATTACAATTTGCATATTCTTGAACAATTTCTTATAATAATTTCTAAACCAGTCGGAAGGGTTCAACAAATATACTTAAATTGTAACTTTATTCTCTTGTTACCGCCCCTTAAAACATGCAACTTTTTGTACCGTCCGTAAACTTCAATCAACTTAATCATCATAGAGACGCTCTACAGTGAATCCAACACGCAATTTCACTTCGGGATGCAGCGGGAATCGGTCTTAACAACGGACGAGGATGCGAATGCTCAAGGAAGAGCTGCGTTTCGGAATTACGAGAAGAAGTAATGGAGTGGCTGCAACACCAATAACATCAATAATAAACCAATTACATATTTAATCAAAATCAAAAATATATAATAAAAATGTTTAAGAAATCATTGCGTAAAATTAGCTTTTAAGTCTGAAATGAACACTTTTGATTGACAGAAGGCTTAAAAACCAAAGAGGATCTATATTTTGCAAGAAGCATAAATATATTCACCTAGTAAAACCTTTAAACTAATCAAAATCTATCTGAAAACTGATCTCCTTGTTTATATATATTTTTGTTAAAACCCTTCTAATTATTTATTTCTCTGATTTATCTAATCGTTTTTTTTAACAAAAACTGTCCATTATTTCTATAAAAATTTCAACAAATTTAACCAACTTGTAATGGCAACATTAGATACAGACTAGTACTTATTATACATAACTTAATACAAGTAGTTAATGCATACTTAGAAAACCTTTTAGTCTTAAGCAAAAATATAACAATTTGCACAATTTTACCAAAAGAAAAACTTAACATTTTCAATGTTAACAATGTCTACGAAAAATTTACAAAAACTCTAAAATTAGCCAAAAACTTTTAAGCCTATGATATAGTTTGATATTATATTAATTTTTAATTGCATATGTCAAATTTTAACTATATAACTGACTTAATGTGGTAATTCCTCAATATCTGATATGAAAGTGTATCTAACTTATACTTAATTTGTCTTTCCTATAGACACATAATTATGAACTCATGTGTACTTCCTCTGATTTGAAACCAGTCTAACCAGAATTACTCTTAAGAATACTCTGTCTTCAATTATTTCAAAATAAACCAAAAAAGGGGCAATATATAAAAGTATATATATATATATGTATACCAAAAAAACAATTAAGATTTTTTTATTGTTGTTTTATTCAAAAAGCAAGTTAAAACGAGTCTCTTTGCTTGAGTAAGTATAATTTATTTCAAGTACATTTGGAATCATTGCAAAAATAACAAAACAAATTGACTGCATTAGAATGATCTTCAACTCCCACACAGTATTTTTTTGTATATTTTTTTGTTGTACATAAATTATATAAATTCTCGCGTCTCTAATATAAACTAATAATTTTAAGAGAATTTTGAAAAAACTCTGAGCAAGTATCTACATATGATTACTAGTTGCCATAGAAAGTTACAATTTTGTTATCATTTTGTATTTACTTTCAACCAACTTTCAGTCAACGTTTGTTGTAATTTCTGCCAAGCAACAAATTCTCCTCTTTTTATCAACAGGCTCAAAATATTATTAGAACCAGTTTGCTTAGCCGTTTTTAGGTTGGCAAACTCAACAGGTTGTTGCTCGATTACAGCAGGTGGAGAGCTCTCCCATTGCAGGCAACTAGACACATTTAACTACAACTTATCACCAGAGAAATAATAATAATAAAACAAAAAAAAATATTTATAAATCTCAGTGGACTTAGGCAGAGTTGTAAACTGAATTTATCTTTATGTCGTGCCTCATGCCGAAAAACAGACCTTAAAGTTAGCAACCAAACAATGGAAACAAAAGTTTTCAAAGTCACCGGCAACAGTTGCCGTTGCCGTTGTCGTTGTCGATGTTGTTGACACTTGAACGGCGACGCTTGAGCAGATCGCACTTGTATTTTATAGCTGAGGCATTCGCGTGTTTGCGTGTCGAAAATTCATTGAAATAAATACCCTGTAATTTGCAGAACAATGCCCATCAAATGTCAGTTTCATTTGTCGCGCACGTCAGCGGTTTACTACACTGGTGAACAAATTTCAGGAACAATTACGCTGACAATCACTAAAAAGCCGATGCAAGTCGAAGGTGAGTTTATCATCATTAAATCATTTGGTAAATTGACTTTTGATGTGTTTACATTTGAACACAAGACTGTTTATTGATTAGATACAAAATTGTGGCAAGTATTTTAAAGATTGATTTCACCGTTTCTCTCTTCCTCAGGCATCAGCATTACATTGCTTGGAGTTACCACAACCAGCTGGCATGAAGCAGCTAAAGATTTAACACAAATCGAGCACAACGATAGCACTGGACCCACTGAACCGATCCAGCTTCATTATGCTGCCTCAAAGATACACGTTGAGCAGACGCAGCAGCTGGCCAAGTCATTGATCTTGCCACCCGGCTGCATGCAACTGGGCAACTTCTCGCTTCAGTTGCCCATCGATGTGCCAGGTAGTTGTCGCTTGGATTATGCTACGACTAACTTTTCACTTCAGTTGACTCTGGAACGTCGAAGCAAGCATGCCAAACGATTCCAGCATCGTTTGTGCATCAGAAACCGCATTGAGTTTCACGAACTGACACCTGCAACAATTCAATCCCCCACCTTGTGCCTCAACTTGCCACGCAGCGTCTTTGTGCCGGGACAACGTGTTGCCTATCGTCTGGAGGCTTCAGTTCCAAGCTGCCAGTTTACGACCCGTCTATGCCAATGCATTAGCTATAAAAGTCAACAGCCATTGGTCAAGTGCAAGAAGGTTGTACGGGTGCTGAATGAGAGTTCTAATATGGAGGATTCACTTCATCTGCCTCTAACGGCGCCCATTATGAGTCGACTGTCGGGTGAACCAATTGAGATCGCTTACTACTTGGAGACTTTAAGTGACTGCAGTGAACCTCTGCGTCTACCATTATTTGTTGGCACTGTGGCGCCACCTGTCGACATCCCAAAGAATTGCTCTTCGCTTGGCTTTGTCAACTTTGGTAAAAATCACTTGACATGTTTGTCATCCAAACATTTAATCATAAATACTTTAAACACTTTGTTTCCCAGGTCTCTCAGAAAATGAGCTGATGTGTTCATCAATCAATCACAACTGTTCCCGAGAATTTGCCACCTCCAGTAATGTCAAACACAGCGAACACCTCAAATTGCTGCGACGGCAGAAGAAACACTCGTACGTGCGGATAGCTCTCCAATATTTCTATAAACATTTACTGCCCGCTAATTAGCTAAACAACTGAGAATTTGCAATAAATAACTAATATTATTTAATAATAAAAGCAATTTTACAATAAATACTTTGGAAATACTTTGTTGATCAGCGAAGTCTGCTTAGACATTAATAAGTCTGTTTTAATATAAATACAAATCAGTTACTACAAAATAATTAATACTTTATTCTTGGAAAGTTTTATGATTTGCATTTCACCGCTACTTACATATTCATTAAAAGACCGCCAATAATTATTTCAGGTGATGATATAAATCATGTTTATTATTTATTTCAAAATTTCGATTCTTTTCCCTATCACTGTCTTTTTTATCTGTACCTTTTCCTTGACCCTTACTTAAAAACTTCCAACTCTCATAACTTGGCCAAAACTTGACCGATTTTCATGCGGAATATCGTTTTGATCATTCTTTGGCCACTACTTTGATTCTGCATCAAAATATTTTTTATTTCAAAAATTCGATTTTTTTCCTTATCACTGTCTTTTTTATCCGTACTAATAATATTTAATAATAAAAGCAATTTTACATTAAACACCTTGAGTATGCAGTGGAAATACATTGTTGATCAGCGAAGTCTGCTTAGACATTAATAAATCTGTTTTAATATCAATACAAATTAGTTATAAAAAAATAATTAATACTGTATTCTTGGAAAATTTTATTATTTGTATTTCACCGCTACTTACATATTCATTTGAATACCGCCAATAATTATTTCAGATGATCATATAAATCATGTTAAATATCAAATGCCGTTCGGTTTAACGCTTCGTTAAACATATCCAATCCCATTTATAGAAATTGCCTAATGATATGCCGAAGCCATATCGATGGAACGGGTCAAGGCAGGCATCAAGGCATTGACTCAATTATGTGTAGGAAATGTGTCATGAAATTAAGTAAACATTGCGTGGGCTATAAGGCGTACCAAAATCAAGGACCTAAAAATGTTCGATATTTAGAACACCAAAATGAGGCACTACAATTATTTTGCCACATTATGTGGCATCAATGGAGCAGAAAAATGGTTTAGAGCAACATTTAAATTAAGTTTCAGTAGTTTGAGTTGCGTTTATTGCCGCCAAAAATATAAGTTGACATCTTGTTGTTGGCTGACCTCGCATTTGTCCCGTGGCAATGCAATTGTTGTTTCTTTTTTGTTTTACTTTATTTTTTTTTTTGTTTTTTGAGTGCGAACAAAGAAACTGAAAGGGCCAAGCAGCAAACGGTTGCTCCATTTGGGAAGGTTTTTTTGCTTTGATATATTAGACCAGAAGCAGACAGTAGACAGTTACACAGACGCATGGCGCCAAGTTATTGATTCGCGCCCTCCATCCGCCCTGTTGACAAAAGCGAAAGCCTGCCGGATGCTGCAAGAGAGAGCGAGTCAAACGCAATACAGAGCGAGAGGGAAATAGTCAGGACACAGACGCATAACAAAGGACCTCAGTGCGCGTCTGGCTGTGCCAAAGTTCAGTTCGCTTTCAAATTTTGTTGCGTTTTGTTTTTTCGTCCTAATCTTGTGCCTTTGCTGTGATGTGATGATGTGTTGTGATGTGGTATGAACTGTCACTGATAATAATTATCAACATCTTTAATTCCCTCAACCATGCCCACCACCTGTGTTTTCCAACTGGATCGCCTCAATCCCGTCTACAACAGCGGCGAATACATAAGCGGAAGGATTTTGCTGCGCACGGATAAAGTGAAGCGTGTGAATGGTAGGTCAAATCCAAATCACAAATCCAAGGAAATACTTCGTAATCTACAATGTCATACCATTCGCAGCTGTCTACGTTACACTCGAGGGCGAGGCCAAGGTGCAGTGGTCCATGAGCGGCAAAAGCGAGACATCCAACTATTCGGGACATCAGCAATATCTACACACCCGTACCAATGTTTTTGACAACTCTCTCTTTCGTGCGGGTGTCCATGTTTATGTGCTGACACTGCGCATTCCCCCCGACTGCCCCAGCACCTGTAAGGGTCCTTATGGTTATATTGCCTACAACATCTCACTGACCATCGACAAGCCCTGGGGCTTCGATGAGATCTTTCGCAAGCCCATCAATGTCGTTCAAACACTGGATCTTAATTACAATCCCGAGTTTGCGGTAGGTTTCAAAATTGTATTTAAGTACAGTATGTTGTTTACATAAATTAT
This sequence comes from Drosophila falleni, assembly GCA_035045575.1. NCBI lineage: Eukaryota > Metazoa > Arthropoda > Insecta > Diptera > Drosophilidae > Drosophila > Drosophila falleni. Next base: position 20,625,122 of record JAWNOV010000062.1, read on the forward strand.
ATACCTGGGAAAGAACATACTTCCCTTGACTTGTCCCTTGACCCTTACTCAAAAACTTCCAACTCTCATAACTTTGGTAAAATTTGACCATATTTCATGCGGAATATCGTTTTGATCATTTTTTGGCCTCTACTTTGATTCTGCATCAAAATATTATTAATTTCAAAAATTCGATTTTTTTCCCTATCACTATCTATTTTATCCGTACTTTTCCCTTGACTTGTCCCTTGACCTTTACTCAAAAACTTCCAAATCTCATAAATTTGCCAAAACTTGACCGATTTTCATGCGGATTATCGTTTTGATCATTTTTTGGCCTCTATTTTGATTCTGCATCAAAATATTATTTATTAAAAAAATTCGATTATTTTCCCTATCACTGTCGTTTTTATTCGTACTTTTCCCTTGACTTGTCCCTTGACCCTTACTCAAAAACTTCAAACTCTCATAACTTTGGCAAAACTTGACCAATTTTCATGCGGAATATCGTTTTGATCATTTTTTGGCATCTACTTTGATTATGCATCAAAATATTATGTATTTCAAAAATTCGATTATTTTCCCTATCACTGACTTGTCCCTTGACCCTTACTCAAAAACTTCCAACTCTCATAACTTTGCCAAAACTTGACCGATTTTCATGCGGAATATCGTTTTGATCATTTTTTGGCCTCTACTTTGATTCTGCATCAAAATATTATTTATTTAAAAAATTCGATTTTTTTAATATTTTTCAATTGCTTCTCACAGCTACCGGTTAAGGACGAGAATATCAAATATCTTTGCCATTGGCCCTGTATCTCCGGTCCGATAAGCTCAAGCTTAACATTGGCAGCCTCAGGATTTACACCATTACAGGATGTGCCTTTCTGTGTTGAGATTGACAACCAATCGCCGCACTATGACATCATTGGAGTCGAGGTGTCAATAAAGCAGCATTTCGTGTTTCTCTCTCGCAAACCGGTTAAACGGAATTTCTATACCAAGACGCTGTGCAAGGAGCTGGTTACGGATCGTACCTTAAGGCTATCGAAGCGGGTCTATGAGTCAAGCATTTGTGTGCCCATGGATACGCCACGTTCAACTCTCAATCCGAATTACATTGTGTTTCTTCACTACACGCTACAGGTGAAACTGAAAACGGGCTACTTTCACTATGATACGGATCTGTCTGTTCCAATTGTCATAGGAACGACGCCCCTACAACATTTAAGGGCTGCAATTCGCACCCAACAACCCGTAAGACGAACTCCCACGCCGGAAAGACAGCGACTGATTGAGCGAGTGCAGCCACGACCGGCAACGGTAACCGAGGAGCCGACACAGGAGACGGAAACGGCAGTGGATGAAATGCATCAAGTGCTGGAGGATGATGAGCCACCCTCGTATGATAGTTGTCGTAAGTTTTCTCATAAATACCAGAGTTGGATCCATAAGCATTATCATTACTTTTTAATTAATTACTAATGAAATTTCATAAGCATTGAAAAGAGTAGTGATAATGAAATTTAATTTCACTAGCATTGAAAAAAGTAGTTCTAATGAAATTTCATTTCACTAGCATTGAAAAAAGTAGTGCTAATGAGATTTCATTTCACTAGCATTGAAAAAAGTAGTGGTAGTGAAAAATTATTTAATTGGCATTAAATTAAAAAATTTTCGTTAGCATTAAGTTGTATTTATATTTTTAAAATATCGAATAAAAATATCGGATAAAAATATCGGATAAAACTATCGGATAAAAATATCGGATAAAACTATCGGATAAAAATATCGGATAAAAATATCGTATAAGACTATTGGATAAGACTGTCGGGTAAATATCGGAATAGCTATCGAAAAAACAATTTTCCAAACTTTTCTATTTTATTTTTAATTCCAAAAAAAATTATTTTCAATGCTAATGAAAATGAGTCTTCATTGGCATTACTTAATGCCAAGTTAGTTAGGAACAACTCTGATAAATACATATATGATATTGTTTTATTATATTTCCCGCAGTGCCGCCTTCCTTTAGCTTTGCCACCTTGGGTGGCAGTCAACAGACGCTGGAGAGTCAACCTTCTGGTCACCAGCGCATCCACTTGCCCAAGTTTCCCGGCTTTAGCACATTTATTGGCACTGCGCCAGCTCATGGCTTGGGATTGGAAGACTCCGGCCTGGATATGCGTCAATATCGTTCCTATGGCTCACTGGACACGGATCACACTGGTCGCAGTCTAGATACTTTTGGATCCCTTTGTGGTCCCTTGTCCGAGCAGGGCGAAGCTGAAGAGGAGGCTGAGGAGGGGGAACAACTAAGGGTGCTGGATGTTGCAGCTCAGGTGCATGATGTGGCGCCACTTCAGCCCCAGGATGAGCATCAATTCTAAACGCAAGTGTCTTATAATAATCGTTGGTGGTAATATACGTAAGCATCTACATATTTAAGTGTTCAGAGCTAAGGATTCAAACTATTTTTAAAAGGCATCATTATCCGTCTTATTGAAAGCGCTAACAGCTCATATTTATACTTTACTGCCATCCAAAATTAATCGAAGCGAACTTATTATGTGCCAAACAAATTATTTGTAACTTACTTTCCATGGCTTTTTACATGCACGAGTACTTAAAGAGATTAAATATATTTAATAAATATATATAAATATACTAATACTACTATATATACGAATACTATAAATAAGAAAATCTTTACATACTACATTTTACATGCACGAGTACTTAAAGAGATTAAATATATTTAATAAATATATATAAATATATATAAATATACTAATACTACTATATATACGAATACTATACTATATACGAATAAGAAATTCTTTACATACTAAATATACTTACTAATTTTAAGCCCGACTTATGCGTTCATAATTGGACAATAAATATGGTATACACTCTCAATTGTTTGAATTTTTATAATTTCCTGAACTTCAGTTGTGAATACTTTTGTAGTAGTTTTCAGATTTATTTATAACAATAATTAAGATTGAATATTTAATTTGTAGCCTTTAAAAGCATTTATATTTTCACATACAATTATTTTTTTGTCTATGATATTTCGAAAATAATATTATAATATTAAGTAAATCCGGAATTCAGCATAAATTTGTATACAATAAAATGTTTATCTGAGAATTGCTGTGACGAAAATGATTTACTACGCGAATAATTACGAATATAGATTAAATATATAGGTAGATATCTCGGTACGATATTAACGGATATGATGCGCCTGTAAGTATGCAATGCCTAGCAACAAATCGATTTGAGCAAGAACTTATTTAATTAAATTTGCTAATTGTTTATGGCAAGTCAAATGTATGGAACAATAAGTGGTTGTGCTATTTGCACCTGATTCTGACTCTGATGGCCCAGACCCAGGCCGAGGCATGATAAGATAAACGTAATAATAACATTGATAATAACACTGATAAGGCCAGTAGAAGCAGCTCGTTTAATAGTCCAAACAATTGTTAACAAATAGCAGACATTGAGCGACAGTCGAGCGGTAAACAGTTCGATAATGAGCCAACATTGTGACATTCAATTGGAGAGGCCCAGTGGGGTCTACTTCTCCGGTGAGACGGTCAATGGCCACATCTATCTAGTCCTCACGGAGCGTGCTCTAATAAAAGGTAAGAGTCAATGAGTCAATGAGTCATGATCAGAAGTCTTAGACTTCCCCACCGATAAGCCAACTTGTCAGCCATGACTCATACATGGAATATGCTCGTTAGCTGATAAGCAATTATTAAATTTATTTGTTCAATATTTAGCGATTGCATTGGAAGCCAATGGCTTTGCCAGCAGCTCCTGGCTGAAGCCTCAGAAGCAAAAAAAGACTTCAAAGGCCAAAGACAAACCACAAGTTGTCAAGCCTCCAATTGCTTTTGAGAAGCGTGTGGATTACTTTGCAAAGGTTGATTATTTCTTCGGATCGGAGGCAGCGCATCCACAGCTCATGGATGCGGGCACCTATAGATATGACTTTAGTGTACAGTTGCCACCAAACTGTCCCAGCAGCTATGAAGGGGCACATGGACACATACGTTACACGCTGCAGCTGATGTTGCACCGCAGCACAAATCAAACTGCTGAGGTGGCACTTTTACGTCCACTGCAGGTGTTGCAACGTTGCGACTCGTTGCCGGCACAGTTGACGGCACCTTGTGAGGTCCAGACTATGGAGCAGACTTCGACACTTAAATTCTGGCAGCGACCTATGCAACTGCAGCTGGATATACCCAGATCTGGTTACGAGCCCGGCGCAAGCATCTCGGTGCACGTGAGGCTGTCAAATCCGCAGCAGCTGAGGCTAAAAATGTTGACCTACAAGCTTAACCTGGTCAGCACCTATGTGGGGCAGCAGAAGGATAAGCCGAAGCGTGCAGAGTCTAAGGTAGATCGTCGCTATTTGGTCAGCAGCAGCCATCAACTGAACAATGTGGCACGTCATGAGTTGCACAACTTTCAGCACCTTCACACGTTGCAAGTGCCGCAGACACCTGCCACATTGAGTGCCACTAACTGCACTTGCCTCCAGCTTAGCTACGAGGTGGAGGTCATGGTGCAAACCACATCACCAGAGCGCTTTATCATGGCCCAGATCCCAATCATTGTTAGCAACCCGATGCCTATGCAGGATGCAGGCCTAAAGCAACCACCTTTCCCCCGTTCTCAGTTCGATCTGCCTGGTATGGGCGTGGCAAGTGCACCTAATCAGACACCCGAACCCGATACCTTCGCCATGGCAGCGCCTAATCTAAGTCAGTCCATGAGTTCGTTGAGTAAGTAACACTTGAAATTGTCTCACTTGAATCCAACTGAAATCTACATTTAATGTCTTTCAGCAGCCTCCAATTTTCGAGAGGCAGAGTTCATGGTGGCCACCAATCTGAATAAGAAAGATAAGCATGCGATGTCCGGTGAAAACATTGACTTTAGACCACGTTATCTCTACTATGAAATGGAACATGCCGAAACCGAAAAGGTTCTCTAAAAGCAGTGCAAGCTGTAGAAACAACGTTGAGATTAGATTAGTAGATCTAAGTCATGTATTTATATTTATATTTCTATTTAAAAAAGTCATTAGCCAAATATACTTGGTTTACCACCGAAGCCATTTTCTAACTGTATGTAAATATATATCTATGTATATTATAATAAATATATGGAATATCTATTTTAAAGTTTTTCTATTTTTATCATTCCATTATTTAGCTACGAATATGGATGGAAAGAGGAAAAATCTATTTTTAATTATAACTGATTTAACTGTCTATAAAATATTAAAGAGTGCCTTTAAAAAATTCACGATAAAATTTCTCTCCTTCATTGAGGTGTAAATAGAAAACTTAAGATTAATAAATGCATTTAATAATATAAGTAAGGCAATACACACGGTGCAACAGTAGTATAAGCAATAATATTCAATATTTGAAAATATATATTTCAGATCAAAAAATGAATCTGAAGTTACTAATAATTTGTCCTTAACATAGTGAGGCTCTGTAGTAAGATTCAAGTATAATTCCTGTAGCTTTTATTTAAAAGTTCGCTGGAGGTGCAGTGGGATTATGAGGTAATTGCAGGATGGGCACATCCGGTCCATCTGGTAGTGGTGCCGAGGGTGTAGCAAAGTTGGTGTACATGGGATATCGGGGTATGAAATCGTCGGTACGATCACGTTCATTGACATCTGTATCCACGAATTTATCTCCAATATGTGTGGCTTGCTCGAATGAAGGAGGTTCTTTAATAATAAAATTGAGAAAAAAAGATGAACAATTAAACTAATATATTTAATATAAGTTATTTGGCGTTACTCACTGCAGTTGTCGTAGCTTGGTGGCATATCTGCAGCTGCCCCAGCTGGAGTATCAGGTGTCTGAGGTATCCATTGAGCCGCACTAAGGGGATTTTGGGCACTCTGTGCTAGAGGGATTGTGCCAATAATGATGGGCATATCAATTTCCGAATCTGTGTGGCAGCCACCCGTCTTGATGGCCATGGTAATCATATAAGACACGTTGATGATGCGATTGAGTCTGGATGAGGGTGGTACGGGTGGTATGACCAGGCTGGCATTTATCAGGCGTTTCGATAAACGCCTCACTTGTTCGGCCTGGAACTCTGAGGAGAGAGTATTCTTATGGGTCCGTGTTTTGTGATGTGGTGAACTGGCTTTGAACTCGTAGATCTGTATGAGGGAGATCTCAATGCCATCCAGATCGTATCCATGCGACTGATTATCTATTTGCAAGGAATAGTTGATCCTTTGTCCTGGAGCATATCCACCAAAGGGAATTGTTAGCGTTGAGACAACTGGACCCGACGAACAGGGCCAGCAGCAAAAGTATTTGATGTCTTCATTGACCAATGGTACCTGCGGGAAAAATGATCAGTTTCTTGTATGTCTTTTTGAGAGGTTATATTTAGCTTACCAGCATCTCTGGATACATGTTGAGATTGTATGTTTGCAGTACGGTTAGTGGTTGCTTGAATACATTATTGAAATCGCCAGGATCGATCGATTACGAGTTGCACCTCATACGAAATCTTTCCATACTTTTCCACACACGATGTTGGACACTCTAGTGGGAGGGGAATGCAAAAAGTGTAGGTGTGCATGCCTTGCGGAAAATCTCCCTCACCAAATACATTGGTGCGAGTATTCAGATATGCCTCATTGCCCCGAAAATACTCCGTATAAGACTGAGTTTTTCCATTAACGGTCCTCGTGCGACTCTCTTCCCAACGCACCTTCGCCTCTCCCTCGAATAGTATATAGACCGCTGTTCAAGAAAAAATAAAGCCATATCATAAATTAGCAACATGCTTGAGTTTTTTATTTCTTTATGATTCATCCGTCGGCTGCATCTATTTTTTTTAACACGCACAGTGAAACTAAGTAGATTAATCATTTATTTCAGATTTTCTAGTAAATATTTCAGTCAGCGGGTGCTTATCAATTGTATGATAATGAATTTGATTTAATATGACAAAATATTAAAACTTTTCGTATTTCGCTTATAAAAAGGTTTTAATTATCATAAGCTGTATTTAAGAGCTTTTTAGCTTGTGTGGCTGTGAGTACAATACATTATTTTAAACTCGTTTATCGCATGTCAATTAGTTTTAAAAAAATAAACAATTTTAAATATATACTCATTTGCTTGTGTATTTTACAGTTTACTTAGTACATAGCTATTTTATATTCTTTTGTACTGAAAATAAAATTTTATTAACTTTGAAGCATGAGTAATACATGTTAGTTGCGTATTATGCAATATATTTTAAATTTTGGGAAAAAAATAAAATAATTCAATGAAAAAAAATAATATAACAGGTCAGTTGGCAAATTTTATAATCTGATAAGGTAATGCAACGCTAACTTATTTCAAGCAGACAAACTGGTTTATATCTAATGTTTGTATACACATCGCATAATCGAAATTTGATTATCAAAACAGTGAGTAAATAAGTTGTTCTGATAGCGAAAAGCTTTTTCTCTGTGTTGCTTAGATAAACTTATAAAGAAACTAATAAAATTACCATTGACAGACTTGTTGCTTGTTGTATTTAAAACAACGCGTCCATTAATTGTCTCGCCGCTATAGTAAATCGGATTGGGTCGATCGAATTCGAAAACACAACTTGATGGCATTGCAGAATGAGATAACGAAATAGCACAGAACCGAAGTTTTTAAAAGCTAATATTTTAATATATATATATTTATATATACAAATTTTAATTAAGCGACGCACGCAAACTAGAAAACCGCGACGCCAAACAATCCAGACACTAATAAAATGTCGAAGATACAAATGCTACTGAAATCGAGTGTATGAGAGCATGAAAAAGAGAACAAGCTAAAGCTTTCGTATCTTCATTTGTACATTTATGACATCATCAGTTGGGAGCGTCAGAACGAAACCGAAAGCTCATTGCTTATGTTCTCAGCGCAGTGAGAGCAAAAGTGCGGGAGAGCGATAAAGAGAGACAGCGAGAGGGAGAGAGAGAGAGGTAATAAACACAGTGTTGTTATGATTATGCGAGCTCTGAAGTAAATATAAACAAAAAAGTATTAAAATTAAATGTTTTTAAGCAGCTGTTTTTAAAAGCTTGCTATCTTATTGTTACTTAATAATACATATACACTCACATACATATATTTACATGTTTGTATGTATTTATAGATACAGTCTTAATTCGATCGATCAATAGAGTAAATAAAAGAGCTTTCGGATTCAGTTTAAGCATCTACATTTTATTATATGACTCAAGAAAGACTTTCAATTGGGCCAAAATCAACGAAAAAAATTAAATTTCTGGAAAATTAAAAAAAAAAATCATACATATTTCGAATACGATACTTTGCTAGATTCGTTAATTTTTTTTTTAATTTTTTCAAATAAACAAAATAATATTAATATGCAATATTTTTTTAAATAAACAAAATAATATTAATATGCAATATTGACTGAACTTTTGCATTTTTGTAAAATTTGCAATTCCCAAAAATAATTTAACTACTTTGTAGTCTCAGCCGCAATGGGAAACAACTTATCCCAAATTTTGTAACGTTCGTCATTGATCTTGCCGCTTTTGATCGTAAGATTTTCATCAATTTCCAAATATTTTGGTTGATTGGGATTATACATTGGCCACTTTAAATCGCGCAAGTATTCATCAGCTGCATTGTTAGGATTTCTATAAAAGATATTTCGATAAATAATCAGCTATCGATAACATATTATGGTTTTTACCCATTTAAGGCGAATCGCGTCCACATTCGCGTAAGTCGTTCAATAGTCGTATTTTCAGGATCGGTTCGATTAAAGAGTGGGGAAATTATCGGCACATGGAACAAATACAATAGCTCATCGTGATGCACGGCACCTAGAGTGATTTAGTTTATATCAGTTATAATTATTAAAAGGTATATTAATGTCTGTGTGTTATTTGTGTACCTACCCATAGTCTTGTTAGTATCCGGATTTTTAAGGAAACTATAGCGTCCCTTATAGCGGAAATAATAAGTATATATGGGAGCGTGAGGGGCCATCAAATGCATAAAGCGATTGTAGCCTACGCCTATTAAAGCGTCGCTAAATAATCTTCCAAGAGCTTGTAATGATCCTGGATTCTCAATAGAGCCACTGCCCAGATACTTGTTTCGAAGTTCAGCACTTGCTTCCTTTGAGTGGGGCGTGTCTCGCTCATAGATAAACATAATTGGAGCAACATGATCCCAGTTGGAGTTCATCATGTTTCGTATACTTTCGTTTCGCAGATCATCTGTCAACGAAAAGATATAAGCTAGGGGATACGATTATAAAATTGCTTACTCACAGAATGCTCCTGACAAAAACTCAAACTCAGTAATTCCCGAGATAAGAGGCACCTTGTAGAAGTTGCCACTTTGTGCGGTTTTGTATGGATCCTCAATCAAAAATCGCTCCTGGCCATGGTCTCGTTCAATAACTGGACTCCAGTTGGATACAGGATTCCATCCAAAGTCGAACATGCCATTGTATGAGGTAACATAGTCCATCATGGGCTTCTCACGTAAACAAGTCACCAAATCGTTCACCGATCTCTCCGGACACTTCAGCAAGCGAGCCTGACGCTGTGCCAGACCCATTCCGTCCGTCTTAAACGTGGACTGACCGTAGGGCGAGGCACTCATGCAGATGCCACGGTGGAATAGACCCCGTGACATCGGCGACAACATGTGCAGGGCAATACTCACACTTCCTGCACTGTATCCTAGAAGTGTTACCGACCTAGGATCGCCTCCGAAACGATGAATGTGCTGTTGAATCCAACGAAGCGCCAATACTTGATCCTTGAGTCCTGCATTGCCAGGAGCATCTGCGCTGTCCGTGGCCAGGAAGCCCAATGTTCCCAGGCGATAGTTGAGTGTGACCAACACACAATCACGATCCATGAAATGGGCAGGGTCCAGCGAGGTATTTGCTCTGTCCCGAGAACACATAGAAACCACCTGGATGTAGAAATACTATCACTGGTAGTCGGGCGTTCTCATTCAAGTTCTTCGTGTAAACATTAAGTCGGAGACAATCCTCAGAGACATCTGTCATATTGTCCCATGGCTGTGGACACATGGGTCCATCCTGGCTAGCATCGAAGGTTGATGGTTTCCATGGCTTAACGGGCTTTGGATTCTTGAAGCGCAAATCACCCAGAGGAGGTTCCGCATAGCGAATGCCACGAAAAGCGTGAAATGGAGTTCCCAGTCTCGAATTCAGATCAACGCCATGAACCCGTCCCAAATCCAGATCCACATCAACACCCAATACACCTGAATATGACAACAGCCAGGAGAACACAACGAATTTCAACATCTTTCAGCCCCGATGCGATTCGTACTAATTTCAGTGAAGTGCAAGGCCGCATTTTTATAGAACAATTTCTAGTGTTCTAAAATGAGACATGGTTATTACCCTGAGTCACTCTCTGATCGATTCAGATTATTTGTAAACAAATAAGATTAACGTTATGTAATACGTGTAACAGTGCGTCTTAATTGTATACATGCAAATGCAATGTCCGACATTGAATGTCGCATTAATTGTTAATTGGCCGATTAAGTTACTTTCATCATTCGATGAAGTTACTAAAATCATCTGTCTGATCTAATATCTGCGATGCCTATGCCTCTATAAAAAAAATATATCTACCCCTTTTAGCGCGATTATTGTATGTGACAATAAACTTGTCTCTGAAATACTATTTACTTGCCTGTAATTATTAAACCACAAAAAAGAAAAAGCTGCTGTGTAGTGCTCTCAGGTACAAAGTGCCTGTTAAATGTCAAATCTTGGGAATTTTTTTGTAACACGTAAGTATTCAAATATAATATAATAAAATTGTATTTATATATTGTATTTGTTTGCTATAGAATATATTTTGAAAAACAAACATCTATTAATAATTTTTGATTTATGCGAATTGCAGAATTTATATTTAGCTAATATGTATCTATCGTTGCAATTGTCAATTGTAATTGCCAATTCAAATTGAATTTACAATTTACATACATATGTGCCTATGTGATGCGATTTCTTAGAGATTGTTGCTGCTTTAAGTACTTAGAAGCACTGTCCAAGCACATAGCTAATCGTAAAGGGAGACTAACAAATTTATAATATTGATTTTATATTTCGAGCCTACAACATTAAGTCAAAACTATACATAATCTTAAATATGCAAACTAAATATTTTTTTTTAACTATTAAATTTTTAAATTATTTTTTTTTTAGTACAGGACACACAAAATTGAATGGAATTGCTGACTTCAACGTCGCGAAATAATAATTGTACATCAATGCTGAAAAATGTACATCTGCTGACTTAATTAGTGCTTACAATAATTTTTGCTGCTTAAATATGAGTAAAAATAAGTTTTTGGAACTTCAGGCCAGAACTGAGAAGTAGCACCCCAATTGCAACTCATCAGCGGCTATTCAAGAGGATCTGTAGGCAGTTGGAGACGGTGGCAGATGTAATAATGGAACATCTGAATTCACAAAGTTATTGTACTCATTATTGACGCCTGTATCCTCGATTACCTCTCCAATATGTGTGGCTTCCTCAAATGTTGGTGGTCCTTTAAATGAATGTATGTTTATAACAGATCTATTAGGGTTATCGGTAATACTTACTGTAGACTTCATAACTTGGTGGCAGATCTGCTGTTGACACAGCTGGAGTGTCTGGTGTCTGAGGAATCCAAGGGGCCGCATGAGCAGGATCATTTGCAGCTTGTTCTAGAGGAATGGTGCCAATTATGATGGGAAGTTCCTCATGCCAATCAAGTTGAAAATCACCAGTTTTAATGTACAGAGAGATCACGTAAGATACTTTAATAATATAGTTTTTTGTGGACGTGGGTGGCAGGGTGGTCGGTATGTTCAGAGTACCATTCATTAAACGTTTTGACAGACGCCGTACCATTTGGATGTGGAGATCTGCAGCAAAAACTTTCTTATAAATCTTCGATTTGTTGGTTCCCGAAAAAGCTCTAAACTCGTAGATCTGTAAGAAGGCGATCTCAACGCATTTAAGATCATTGCCAATAGCCTGATTATCTATGTACAACTCATAGTTAATTTTCTGGCCAGGTGCATATCCACCAAAAGGTATCGTTAGTGACATGAGTACAGGACCGGAGGGACAGGGCCAGCAGCAAAAGTTTTTGATGTCTTCATATTTTATTGGTATCTTGGGGGAGCAATGAAAATTATATGGTTTGGTGACAAGGGAACTGAGGAACCTACCAGCATCTCCGGGTACAGGTTGAGATTATAGGTTTGCACTACGGTTAAAGGTTTTTTGAACTCATGGCGCAATCGAGCAGAACGTTCTATAACCAATGCTACGTTATAGGATACTTCCCCGTACATTTCTTTACATGTCGACGGGCAATCGGGCGGGAGAGTCATACAAAATGTGTAGATGTGCCTGCCAGCTAAAAATTCTCTCTCGCAACGAATATCTGTTCGGAGATTTACATACGTTTTTGAGCTTTGAACTTGAGACCGCGTTCCCTTCTCTTCAAAAGAAACTTTCGCCACCCCCTTTATTGAAACATACATCGCTATTTGGAGAGACAGAGAGAGATTTATAAAAATTTTTGTAATATGTTATGCCAAGTTATGTTTTGTTTTGTTTTAGAAAAAAATAATAATTTAAATTAGCATTGTTCGATCATAATTATAAACATAAGAATTATTACTCTTATCAAAAGAAACAGCAATAAAACATTTCAAGTTAGATAAAATTTTTGGTTATTATAAAAACAATGCAAAAACGTGGTGATATTTACCGGTAACAGATTTGTTAGTTGTTGTAGTTAACACAAAGCGGCCTTTAACAGTTTCGCCGCTGTAGAATAGCCAACTTGGGCGATCGCACTCAATAGTACAATGTGAAGGCATTTCTGAAAGACTATTTCAATTTATTTGGAGTCACAAGTACTTTCAACTTTTGAATTGAGCGACACGTGCAAACTGAAACGACAAATACGAGTAAACTGCCAAAATTTGGATAATTCGCCGGCATCTACATATGCGACATCACCAGTTGAGAGCGATAAATCAAAATCGAAAGCTCCACTGAGAGTAAACTAAGAGTTGAAGACCGCGAGAGCGGAGCCGAGAGAATTAGCGTGCAATGCTTTCGAGTTACCAAGAATATTTATGTAGACAGTATAGCCTTATCGATATGTTTTGACTTTAGATTCGCTTGTCTTACGAATATTAAAAAAAGAATATATTGTATATTATTTATTAGGAAGTTCTTAAGTCGAGTTATTTTATTATTTAGATAGAAAGAATTATTACTATTGTTTTTTTTTTTAAATATACTATCAATTATCTTTGAAAATATTAAATTAAGTCAAAACTGTACATAATCTTAAATATGCAAACTTAATATTTTTCTTGAACTATTAGATTTTCAAATACAGACCACACAAAATTGAATGGAATTGCTGACTTCAACGTCGCGAAATAAAAATAATTATACATCAATGCTGAAAAATGTACAACTGTTGACTTAATTAGAGTTTGCAATAATTTTTGCTGCTTAAATATGAATAAAAATAAGTTTTTGGAACTTCAGGCCAGAACTGAGAAGTAGCAAACCAAATTGCAACTCATCAGCGGCTATTCAAGAGGATCTGTAGGCAGTTGGAGACGGCGGCAGATGTAATAATGGAACATCTGCATTCACAAAGTTATTGTGCTCATTATTGACGCCTGTATCCTCGATTACCTCTCCAATATGTGTGGCTTCCTCAAATGTTGGTGGTCCTTTAAATGAATGTATGTTTATAACAGATCTATTAGGGTTATCGGTAATACTTACTGTAGACTTCATAACTTGGTGGCAGATCTGCTGTTGACACAGCTGGAGTGTCTGGTGTCTGAGGAATCCAAGGGGCCGCATGAGCAGGATCATTTGCAGCTTGTTCTAGAGGAATGGTGCCAATTATGATGGGAAGTTCCTCATGCCAATCAAGTTGAAAATCACCAGTTTTAATGTACAGAGAGATCACGTAAGATACTTTAATAATATAGTTTTTTGTGGACGTGGGTGGCAGGGTGGTCGGTATGTTCAGAGTACCATTCATTAAACGTTTTGACAGACGCCGTACCATTTGGATGTGGAGATCTGCAGCAAAATATTTCTTATAAGTCTTCGATTTGTCGGTTCCCGAAAAAGCTCTGAACTCGTAGATCTGTAAGAGGGCGATCTCAACGCATTTAAGATCATTGCCAATAGCCTGATTATCTATGTACAACTCATAGTTAATTTTTTGGCCAGGTGCATATCCACCGAAAGGTATCGTTAGTGACATGAGTACAGGACCGGAGGGGCAGGGCCAGCAGCAAAAGTTTTTGATGTCTTCATATTTTATTGGTATCTTGGGGGAGCAATGAAAATTATATGGTTTGGTGACAAGGGAACTGAGGAACCTACCAGCATCTCCGGGTACATGTTGAGATTATAGGTCTGCGCTACGGTTAATGGTTGTTTGAATTCATGGCGCAATCGAGCAGAACGTTCTATAACCAATGCTACGTTATAGGATACTTCCCCATACATTTCTTTACATGTCGGCGGGCAATCGGGCGGGAGAGGTATACAAAATGTGTAGATGTGCCCGCCAGCTAATAGTTCTCTCTCGCAACGAATATCTGTTCGGAGATTTACATACGTTTTTGAGCTTTGAACTTGAGACCGCGTTCCCTTCTCTTCAAAAGAAACTTTCGCCACCCCCTTTATTGAAACATACATCGCTATTTGGAGAGACAGAGAGAGATTTATATAAATTAATTAATATGATATGCCAAGTTATGTTTTGTTTTGTTTTAGAAAAAAATAATAATTTAAATTAGTATTGTTCGATCATAATTATAAACATAAGAATTATTATTCTTATCAAAAGAAACAGCAATAAAACATTTCAAGTTAGATACAATTTTTGGTTATTATAAAAACAATGCAAAAACGTGGTGATATTTACCGGTAACAGATTTGTTAGTTGTTGTAGTTAACACAAAGCGGCCTGTAACAGTTTCGCCGCTGTAGAATAGCCAACTTGGGCGATTACACTCAATAGTACAATGTGAAGGCATTTCTGAAAGACTATTTCAATTTATTTGGAGTCACAAGTACTTTCAACTTTTGAATTGAGCGACACGTTCAAACTGAAACGACAAACACGAGTAAACTGCCAAAATTTGGATAGTTCGCCGGCATCTACATATGCGACATCACCAGTTGAGAGCGATAAAACGAAATCGAAAGCTCCACTGTGAGTAAACTAAGAGTTGAAGACCGCGAGAGCGGAGCCGAGAGAATGAGCGTGCAATGCTTTCGAGTTACCAAAAATATTTATGTAGACAGTATAGCCTTATCGATATGTTTTGAATTTAGATTCGTTTGTCTTACGAATATTAAAAAAAGAATATATTGTATATTATTTATTAGGAAGTTCTTAAGTCGAGTTATTTTATGATTATTACTATTGTTTTTATTTTTTTTAAATATACTATCAATTATCTTTGAAAATATTAAATTAAGTCAAAACTATACATAATCTTAAATATGCAAACTTAATATTTTTTTTGAACTATTCAATTTTTAAATTATTTTTTTTTTAGTACAGGCCACACAAAATTGAATGGAATTGCTGACTTCAACGTCGCGGAATAATAATTGTACATCAATGCTGAAAAATGTACAACTGTTGACTTAATTAGAGTTTGCAATAATTTTTGCTGCTTAAATATGAATAAAAATAAGTTTTTGGAACTTCATGCCAGAACTGAGGCTATTCAAGAGGATCTGTAGGCAGTTGGAGACGGCGGCAGTCGTAATAATGGGACATCTGAATTCACAAAGTTATTGTACTCATTATTGACGCCTGTATCCTCGATTACCTCTCCAATATGTGTGGCTTCCTCAAATGTTGGTGGTCCTTTAAATGAATGTATGTTTATAACAGATCTATTAGGGTTATCGGTAATACTTACTGTAGACTTCATAACTTGGTGGCAGATCTGCTGTTGACACAGCTGGAGTGTCTGGTGTCTGAGGAATCCAAGGGGCCGCATGAGCAGGATCATTTGCAGCTTGTTCTAGAGGAATGGTGCCAATTATGATGGGGAGTTCCACATCCCAATCTCGTTGAAAATCACCCGCATCAATGAACAGAGTAATCACGTATGATACTTTAATAATATAGTTTTTTGTGGACGTGGGTGGCAGGGTGGTCGGTATGTTCAGAGTACCATTCATTAAACGTTTTGACAGACGCCGTACCATTTGGGTGTGAAGCTCTGAAGAAAGAGATTTCATATGAGTCTGCGAATGGTAGGTTCCCGAAAAAGCTCTGAACTCATAGATCTGTATGAGGGAGATCTTAACGTATTTAAGATCATTGCCAAGCGCCTGATTATCTATGTACAACTCATAGTTAATTCTCTGGCCAGGTGCATATCCACCAAAAGGTATCGTTAGTGACATGAGTACAGGACCGGAGGGACAGGGCCAGCAGCAAAAGTATTTGATGTCTTCATATTTTATTGGTATCTTGGGGGAGCAATGAAAATTATATGGTTTGGTGACAAGGAAACTGAGGAACCTACCAGCATCTCCGGGTACAGGTTGAGATTATAGGTCTGCACCACGGTTAACGGTTTTTTGAATTCATGGCGCAATCGAGCAGAACGTTCTATAACCAATGCTATTGTATAGGATACTTCCCCGTACATTTCTTTACATGTCGGCGGGCAATCAGGCGGGAGAGGTATACGAAATGTGTAGATGTGCCTGCCAGCTAATAGTTCTCTCTCGCAACGAATATCTGTTCGCAGATTTACATAAGTGTTTGAGCTTCGAACTTGAGACCGCGTTCCCTTCTCTTCAAAAGAAACTTTCGCCACCCCCTTTATTGAAACATACATCGCTATTTGGAGAGACAGAGGGAGATTTATATCAATTAATTAATATGTTATGCCAAGTTATGTTTTGTTTTGTTTTGTTTTAGAAAAAATTAATAATTTAACTTAGTATTGTTCGATTATAATTATAAACATAAGAATTATTGGAGATAACGTTTAACTCGCTCACTTTTAATGTTATTATTCTTATCAAAAGAAACAGCAATAAAAAATTTCAAGTAAGATAAAATTTTTGGTTTTTATAAAAACAATGCAAAAACTTGGTGGGGCTTACCGGTAATATATTTGTTAGTTGTTGTAGTTAACACAAAGCGGCCTGTAACAGTTTCGCCGCTGTAGAATAGCCAACTTGGGCGATCACACTCAATAGT
Source organism: Drosophila falleni (assembly GCA_035045575.1). Taxonomy (NCBI): domain Eukaryota; kingdom Metazoa; phylum Arthropoda; class Insecta; order Diptera; family Drosophilidae; genus Drosophila; species Drosophila falleni. Next base: position 20,642,497 of record JAWNOV010000062.1, read on the forward strand.
ACAATGTGAAGGCATTTCTGAAAGACTATTTCAATTTATTTGGAGTCCAGCGTTCTTTCAACTTTTGAATTGAGCGACACGTGCTAACTGGAACGACAAACACGAGAAAACTGCCAAAATTTGGATAGTTTCGTACATTTATGTTTAAAAGCATAGAGAGAGCCAAAGCTCCGCCGGTATTTACATATGCGACATCACCAGTTGAGAGCGATATAACAGAATCGAAAGCTCCCACTGTGAGTAAACTGAGAGTAGAAGACCGCGAGAGCGGAGCCGAGAGAATGAGCGTGCAATGCTTTCGAGTTACCAAGAATATTTTTGTATACAGTGTAGCCTTATCGATATGTTTTGACTTTAGTCTTATCGCTTGTCTTACAAATATTAAAAAAAGAATATATTGTATATTATTTATTTAGAAGTTCTTAAGTCGAGCTATTTTATGATTTAGTTAGAAAGAAATATTATTATTGTTTTTTTTTTCTTAAATATACTATCAATTATCTTTGAAAATATTAAATAAATTTCTTAAAACTTAAATAACATTTTTAAAATAAGCTGAAAGTTGGTTTGATTTTAATTAGGAATAGGAAACAACTTGTTCCAGATTCTATAACGTTGCTCATTAATTTTTCCCTTTTTGATCGTAAGATTTTCATCAATTTCCAAATATTTTGGTTGATTGGGATTATATATTGGCCACTTTAAATCGCGCAAGTATTCATCAGCTGCATTGTTAGGATTTCTGTAAAAGATATTCCGATAAATAATCAGATAGTTAGCAAATTATGGTATTTATTTACCCAATTAAGGCGAATCGCGTCCACATGCGCGTAAGTCGTTCGATAGTTGTATTTTCAGGATCGGTTCGATTAAAGAGTGGGGAGATTATCGGAACATGGAACAAATACAGTAGCTCATCGTGATGAACGGCGCCTAGAATATTCAGTGTGTATTTATTAAATACTTATCTGTATTATTCATCTCCATCTATGCTTACCCATAGTTTTACTAGTTTTCGGATCTTTTAGGAAACTGTAGCGTCCTTTATAACGGAAATAGTACGTGTATATTCGTGTGTGACGAGACATGAGTCGCATGAAACGATTATATTCGATTCCTACGACTGCATCGCTATAGAGTCTTCCGAGTGCTTGCAATGATCCAGGATTCTCAATCTGGCCATTGCCCAGATAATTGTTTCGAAGTACGTCGCTTGCCATCCTGGAGTGGGGAGTGTTTCGTTCATAAAGCAATAAAATGGGTGCAACCCGTTCCCAGTCGGAGTTCATCATGCTCCGCATGCTATCATTTCGCAGATCAACTGTTAGTAGAGGCAATTATTGTTTTTATGATTATTGTAGTAAGATTAACTTTGACTCTATTGTTTACTTACAGAATGCCCCTGTCATAAGCTCAAATTCAGTTATGCCCGAGATAAGAGGCACCTTGTAGAAGTTCCCACAACGAGCCGTTCTGTGTGGATCTTCCACCAAAAAACGCTCCTGCCCATGGTTCCGTTCTACGACTATATGCCAGTTGGACATGGGATTCCAGCCAAGCTCGAACATGCCTTTGTAGGAGTTAACAAAATCTGACATGGGCTTTTCACGTAGACAGCTAACTAAATCCCTTAGTGGCGTCTCAGGACAATTTAATAATCGCGCCTGACGCTGTGCCACATTCACATCTGACGTTCTATACATGGACTTGCCATAGGGCGAGGCACTCATGCAGATGCCACGGTGGAATAGACCCCGTGACATCGGCGACAACATGTGCAGGGCAATACTCACACTTCCTGCACTGTATCCCAAGAGTGTTACCGACCTTGGATTCCCACCAAAACGTTGAATGTGCTGTTGAATCCAACGAAGCGCCAATACTTGATCCTTGAGTCCTGCATTGCCAGGCGCTTCTGCGCTGTCCGTGGCCAGAAAGCCCAAAGTTCCCAGGCGATAGTTGAGTGTGACTAACACACAATCACGATCCATGAAATGGGCAGGTCCTGCTATGTATTTGCTCTGTCCAGAAAACTCATAGAAACCACCTGGATGTAGAAATACAATCACTGGTAGTCGGGCGTTCTCATTTAAGTTCTTCGTGTAGACATTCAGTCGGAGACAATCCTCAGAGACATCATTCTTACTGTCCGATGGCTGTGGACACATGGGTCCATCTTGGCTAGCATCAAAGGTTGACGGTGCCCATGGCTTAACGGGTTTTGGATTCTTGAAGCGCAGATCACCTAGAGGAGGTTCCGCATAGCGAATGCCACGAAAAGCGTGAAATGGAGTTCCCAGTCTCGATTTAAGATCGACTCCATGAACCCGTCCCAATTTCAAGTCTACATCAACACCTAATACTAATACACCTGTATATGACAACAGGCAAGCGAATAAAATAAAGCTCAACATCACTCAACTGCGAATGTAATTTTAATGATATTAAATAAGTGCAAGGGCGCTTATTTATAGAAACATTATTTGGTTTTCTGAATTGAAACTGTGGGTTTTCCACTGAGTCAGTCTCTGATCGATCTAGCTGAAAAGTGCGCACTTATTAAGCAATTGAAATTTAATTAGTTAAATCACAGTGTCAGCGAATGGTACGCTGACGTCAAATTTGAGTTAATTAAATATATATTAAATATCTACAGCTGTAGATATCTACAGGCCCCTCTCCCAATCCCTCTCCCAATTCCTCTCCCAGACCCCTCTCCCAATCCCTCTCCCAATCCCTCTCCCAGTCCCTCTCCCAATTCCTCTCCCAGTCCCTCTCCCAGTCCCCGCTCCCAGTCCCTCTCCCAGTCACTCTCCCAGTCCCTCTCCCAGTCCCTCTCACAGGCCCCTCTCCCAATCCCTCTCCCAATTCCTCTCCCAGACCCCTCTCCCAATCCCTCTCCCAGGTCCCTCTCCCAGGCCCCGCTCCCAGTCCCTCTCCAATTCCCCGCTCCCAGTCCCTCTCCCAGTCCCTCTCCCAGTCCCTCTCCCAGGTCCCTCTCCCAGTCCCCGCTCCCAGGTCCCTCTCCCAGGCCCCGCTCCCACTCCCTCTCCAAGGCCCCGCTCCCACTCCCTCTCCCAGGTCCCTCTCCCAGTCCCTCTCCCAGGTCCCTCTCCCAGTCCCTCTCCCAGGTCCCTCTCCCAGTCCCCGCTCCCAGGTCCCTCTCCCAGGCCCCGCTCCCAGTCCCTCTCCCAGCATACTCGACAGTCGGAGGCGATACTTGATCTGCCTGCAGTATAGAGGAACCTACATACCAAGTTTGGTGTCTCTAGCTCTTATAGTCTCTGAGATCTAGGTGTGCATACAGACAGACGGACAGACAGACAAACGGACATTGCTATATCGACTCGGCTATTGATGCTGATCAAGAATATATACTTTACAGGGTCTGCCACGCACATAGTCGGTAAAACAAACTCAATTGACCCCTGTACTTTTTTTAAGTACGGGGTCTAAAAATAATTCAAATCATTAAAAAATCGTTGATTTCATAATAAATTGACTGTAATTAGAAACTTGGATAAGTCTTTGAAATATTTTTCGCTCTCGACTTTGGTTTTGACTTCGATTTATATGACTTGTAATTTTGATTATGGATGCTTTAATGGGCTTGTTTATTTATAAAATATATCTTGCTTAAGACATTTTGTAAACAATAGCGTATACTTGCACTCATGGCATAACACAAGTCTCTACTGAATAATATAATATAAATACTGTAAAGATAAGATATGACTTGCTGATAAGTTCTTAGATCTCGACTGGCGATTCCACTGGCTCTCTCTCCTGATCTCTATTCTGGTCGTTGTTCATCGGCTGCTTTTTCTCATTGCGTTGTTCGGCCCGGCGACGACGACGATTTCTTTTCTTTGGTGGGGGATTCGGTGGCGGGCTTTGGAAAGTATCCACATCGAAGACGGGATAACGTGGAGTGAAGCGAGATGCCTCACTGACGGTGTTGGCATCCGTATCCGCGATGTCAGCGGTCATGAACATGGCCTGCTCATAGGTCGGAGGTGCTGTAAACACAAAGGAGAGTTAAAATTTATTTAAGTAGAAGAGAATATATGAAGCTCAAAGACTTACGTAGTTCTGGTGCTATATTGTCCTCGATTTCAAACTCATCATCACCATCTTCGGGCAGCTCGTAGTCCTCCAGCTCCTCTGTTTGCTCGTAGCCAGCGTTGTTAACGCCGGCAGCTAATTGCATGGCTCTGGCGGAGGTGCTCGGCAATTCGCTGGGGAGAGGGGCACAGATGGGAGTTGCAGCTGGTCCAACGGTAACCAGAGGTACATTACCAATGGTGATGGGTATTACGACCTTTGGATTGGGCATTATCCAGTTCATCATGGCCACAATACGCACCTCGTAGGAGACACGAACCACTTTGCTGAGATGCTCACATGTGGGTGCTGTGGCCGGAATCCGGAATGATTCCGTATAAGACTTTTGGGTATGACGAACCACAGGGCCACCCTCACGCTTGGCCAGCAGTATTTTCTCGGATACCGTACTGACAGCGGGCATATCAGCTGTGTAGGTGGCTCGCAGATAGAGCATGATCATCAGCTTGGCGCAATCGACACTGGAATCATTGCGCACATCGGCATGGATGAGCATAAATTGTCCAGGAACAAATCCCTGCTGCTGCAGCGTCACCTTCATATGAACTGGCTTCGTGTGCATAAAGCAGAAATATTCCATGGCCTCACTACTGGCCGGTTCGCGTAATATTTTGTTCTCCTGGTTCAGATCGAGCAACTTGAGCACCGTAAAACCCACGTTCGTAGTGCGATTGGAGGCTCCGGCACGTATAAATATAACCTTGGCCAGGTAACGTATATGTCCGTAGATGCCCTCATACGAGGACGGGCAATGATTAGGTATGGGGCAGGCAAACGTGTATGTATAGGTTCCAGCATCGATACTGAACGTCTGTCCCTGATCCGAGCCCATCAGAAATGTCGTTGACGCTATGTAATCCTCTCGGCCAGTGAAGAAGTGCTTTCGACCCGGCTTAAAGTTAGCCTGGCTTGTGGCCACCGCCTTGCCATGTTTTCTACGCCATTGTGCACAGGCATAGCCGCAGATCTCTAGCTTAATTCCTGAAAAATTAAAGAAATAAATATAGTTTCAAGCTGGATACAGATATTAATTGAGAGTAAATATAGTAAAAGAAAATTTAAATAAATAGATAAAATATGTAACTTTTTTTGTTGAAAATAAAAAAGAAATAGACCCCACGTAGATAAAGTTTGTTTTAAATTTAAGCTGCGCCCCTTTCCTCCTTCACAAATAGCGAAAAACCACTACACCCACAGATTTTAAGATAATACCGTTTTTATGGTAAATAACGTTATCTATTAATATTATCTATAATCTCATTATAACCGCAACAAGATCAGACAAGTAGAACGGGAGAAATAGCTAGCCAAAGTAATTAATAAAGTTATTATTTCAATACAATCACCTAAAAGTATGCAGTAGTTTTTGTTAGGTAGTGATTTTTTTAAAGAAATTTTTGTATATATTGAAATAAGTAACTGGTCGACTATAGCCTTTCCCACTTGTTTCTATATATAGTATTGAAGAAATGATTATAAAGTACAACAGAATAGCAACTGAGAGCAACTAAGGCCTTCAGTTTGAAATCTTTACCAAAACATACATTGTATGTGACTAATAAATTTTGGAATTTCCTGAACTTTGGGCTAGTTAAATTGTTATCAGTCTTGTAGATCCCCTGCGAGTTTTTGGTTTAGCAACAACTTTAACAATAATTTGGTGCTTTGCATCAATTATTGTGCTTTTGTTTTGTCTGTGCCAATTTCGAGTTAATACCATAACGTAATGGGTTTGAAAAAACGAAAACAGAGCAAAAAAATCAAACAAATACAAACACATATTTCATAGATAAGATTGCAGTATGATAGCTGTGAGGCCAACCCACAGTTAATAAAATATAGTAAAAGTCGTTGAATATTAAAACTGGTTAAAAGACTTTTTTAAAAGCTCACGTACCTCGAAGTTTTTTAGTTTTATTAAAATTGACTTGCACCTTGCCGGTTACGACCTGGCCTGTAAAATATGTCCCATGTTCATTCCGATCGAACGTTATGAGACAATCTTTCGACATTTTGTGGCACCCGACGATTGATATCGGTTCAATATTAATTCCTTTTGCCTAGGATATGATACGATTCCGGAGTTTAACGAATAGAGCTGTCCGAACCAGCTCGTTGTTGAACAGTAACTGAGTTCGTTTTGTGATACTAACACGAAATTTGGGGGCCACTACAATTTCCGAGTGCTATCTTATCACTAATAGTCTCTCTGTAATCCCAGACATGGCTGTTATAATAGTCTTTGTGAGCTAACTGCTACCAACCCAGGAGAGCCGTTGACTATTTTTAGTTTCTCTTTATAAAATATTTGCATAAATTATTTCTCCAAACACACAAGAAAATATTTTTACCAAAGATTTATGAAAGAGATTTATAATAGCATATATTTGATAATATTACAGAATTTAAATCATTTTTGTACACTTTACATGTGTCGTTGCCTTTAAAATTAATACATATAAAATTATATCATAAGTATAATAGATGATATTTTTTACACATGCCAAATGTAACGTTCTTTTTTTAAATACCTAATACATAATAATCGGGTTGATAAGATAATATGTGTGAACTTATTTGACAAAAAGCAATTTTGTTTAAAAATTCAGTGTGATTCTACCAGCTATCCGAAACACTGACAACGTGGTAGACAAGTATAATAAAATTATTTTGTATTAAGGAAGTAGCAATATCTGCTAAATTTAATTATGGTTGTAAGCTGCGAAATTATTTTTAAAAATAATGAGCTTGGCACTTACTATGCGGGTCAAGTAATTTCAGGCAGTGTAGTTTTAACTGCAGATAAGCCAAAGATGGTTCAAGGTAAGTTTCTAACAGAAATGAAATACAGTGTAATAATACTAAAGTTAAATAAATAATATAAAAAGTCAAAAAGACCTCAGTATTACATGTATTACAAACTTTCACACATCAAAGTGAGTCATATTTATTTATACTTTGTTATCTAATACTATCTATTTTCAATTCAATTTACTGGGGGAACCCTTTAGCCAGCTCAGTTGAATCAAAAATAAATTGTATTTAATTTGAACTTGACTTATTGTACTCATTGAACATTAAAAGCCTGCCATGACTGATAATTGTAGTAGTATTAAAATAGAGTATACATTTTTCTTTCACTATCATTTCAGCTGTCATTTTAAAGATAAGAGGCTATGCTTCCACACACTGGACAAATTCAAAGACAGATACGGATAATGAAACCACAACAGAAAGTTACAGCGGCCATGAAGATTATATTAGATCAAAAGTTGAGCTATTAACAGCTGATAGAAAAGGTAAATCGAAAAAATTCTATATATTTATCAATACTTAAATTTTTATTTGAATTCCATAGAGGTGGCTCTTGAACCTGGCAGCCATGTCTATAACTTTGCCTGTCAAATTCCCGCCGTTTGTCCATCTTCCTTTGAGGGATTGTATGGACGTGTGCGGTATATGGTGAGTGTTAAACTAATCCGACCCTGGAAATTTGATCAGACATTCTCACGTCCCTTCACTGTACTGAAAGTGATGGATCTGAACCGAGAGGGACTCTTTCTACGTGTAAGTTAAACATTTATATATATTTAAGAATTTGACAACAAAGTTTATGTCTTTATGATAGACGCCGGCACATTCGGAGGACCAGAAGACCTATAACTGTTGGCCCTGTCGCTCGGCACCGCTGAGATTGCATTTGTCCTTGCCCCAAAGAGGATATGTGCCTGGTCAGACTATGCCAGTGACAGTGCTGGTCACAAACGACAGTCACATTCGTGTTGAGGAAATCAAAGCCACCTTGGTCATGATGGTGCTCTATTACAGTCAGTGTAGCGTGGAAACGATCAGCGAAAGACTTGTGGTTAGCAAGAAGAAGGGCGAGGGTGTCACTAGGAACTGTAAGAAGCAGTTCACCTTTGACCTGGACGTGCCGGCAACGCCACCCACCTGCTTCGACTTGTGTCGAATCATACAGATTGCCTACCAGGTCGAAGTCGAGACTAAGGTCAAGGGTTGGCACATTAACGAAAGGGTTCACATGCCCGTGACCATAGGAAATGTGCCTCTAACCAGGCAACTGCAACAACAGCCTCGATCACTTCCCGTTGATGTTGTGGTTGTGTCACAGCAACTAAACGAAAAGGCTTTGGTTTTACTTGAAGATACGGAAAACGAGTCGCCGCTGACCAACTCTAATCCATGGGCTGTCGATGATACCATTCGTAAGTCGATTATGTGTTATCGATAAATTGATCATTCATTCAATTTATTTAAAATAGAGCCACCCAGCTATGCCGAGGCCATGCACATCGTTCGTCCCGTTACAACGAAGTCCAAAAACTCAACATCCAGCATCCACAGTAATAATAACAAGGTCGTTAACCCTTCATGCCTACAGAACGAGGAAGAGTGTGATTTTACTCCGCTCTATGCTGTATTTAATATAACAAGTCCTATTGATCCGCATCTGGAAGAACAGAATGTTGAGTCGGAAAATATTAATGGAAAGTGAGAATTGGACAAAACCTAAACTGAAATAAATAAAATACTTATATCTAATGCTTTTAACTATTCGCAAACTGACCTCCAACAATATTTCCAACATGTTTACCATTTTGTTTACGTTGCGTGCATTTGTTGCAAAAAGTATGTCAACATAGAAATATTATACACTGAGAAAATTTTCATGATATGTTTTTATGTATTTATTTTATGGACCTCATTTGTTTATTTATTATCGTGTTGTGTTTTTTCAATTCAGTTATGGAATTTTTCTGGAATTTCGGATACACTATACTATCAGAGAAATCTATTTATTTATTAGTATGATGCATTTTTAACAAAGTTTCAAACGATTTTTAAAGAATTTATTGAATGCTCCACAGAAATTATCACACTATCAGTTATTTTTGTATGCATTGCACTTGGCGAAATGTATAATTTATAATTGTCACACGCGATAAGATAAAACATTGTCCATTTACCAGAACTGAAGGAAAAATTTGTTTCAATTTCATTTTGTTTCAGTCGGACCAATTGGAATGTTTCTGTTGCCGCAGAACTTGCCAAACTTGTGGCTGTTGTTGAGCGAATTTCAAGCGCTTTAATTACAATCAAATCAGTCGTGTTTTGGATTTCGATAGCGACAAGTGCGATTCGCGGCAGAGCAACAAATAAAACTAAGTACTCAAAAGCAATTGTCGATAATCGATAGACAGATTGTGAATACGTTTGTGTTTAAATATTGTTAATGGGTGTCACTTGCATAATTGATTTCGATAACAATCCCCATGGCACATATTTTGCGGGTCAAGCCGTTACGGGCAAGGTCACATTAAAATTGGATAAACTGAAGCTGGCAAGAGGTAAATATTGTGGATGTTCAATATCAACCGAGAAATTTTGCAATGCTTTCTGTTCATTAGAGTATTTAAGTTCTAGTGTTCTTCCCTATGAGTCATTTTTATCTTATCGGCAGCTTGTTTTTATTACTTTAGCAAAGTTTATGTCAATATTGTAAATTTTGAGGATAGACCCTATTGCCGACGAGGTGATTCATCACTTAGAGGTGTAATGACACGCGCTAAATTGGTAGCTCATTATTTTTGACTTGATAAGCGCTTATCATATTAAGTAATCTGCGATAATTTTATTGGTCATAAAAATTTTTTAATACTTCGTGTTAAACACATGTAAGAACGTTTTAGTCGATAAAGCGCGACTACGGGATATCAAAAAATATATTTTAAAATAATATAGTGACGGGAGGGGCTAAATTAATTCAGATGCTTATACAAATAAAAATTTATTTTATGATACGAGATGATGGGCTTAATATAACCAAAAAATAATTTGTAAATAAAATAAAGATTCAAGACGTAGATTTGTTAACAAAATATAAAAAGGTATTTTTATTTAACTTATCATAGGAAATTTTTGTGTTTCCGCAAAAAAATAATGTTAAAATGTTAAATGTTAAAAGTCGGTATTTTAGTCAAATATTTATCAATATGACAAATATTTTTAAATATTTTAAGTAATTTGAATAATTAAGAAACTATGAAGAGTCCGTTATATTAATAATGTAAATTACTTTTATTCATTAAGCGGTCACTTTGAACATTAATGGATATGCTGAAACTCACTGGACAGAATCCAACAGCAACCACAATGATAAGAACCACACCTCCAGCACAGACACTTATAGTGCACGTGAGGACTATATTGCATCCCAGACCTATTTAGTGGGCTCCCATCAGAGCAGTAAGTTTATAAATCTCGAACCCAAAAGATATCAAAATTGACAATCGCTTTATATATTTCTAGCGGAAGTTTCCCTTGAGCCTGGTGTACATGTTTATAATTTTGCCTGCCATATACCCGCCACATGCCCCTCTTCCATCGAGGGCCATTATGGTAGGGTGCGCTATATGATAAAAGTGTCTTTAGTTAGACCCTGGAAATTTGACCAATCCTATACACGCTGTTTTACGGTGCTGAAACTAATGGACTTGAACTACGATAGTCCATTACTGAGGGTAAGTCTGCAGCTAGAGAAAGTCTAAACCCATTTAATATTGGACTTTTTCAACAGGTTCCTGCTCATTGTGAGACCCAAAAAACATACTGCTGTTGGCCATGTAAATCTGATCCACTGCAACTGCAGATGACGCTTCCGCAGACAGGATTTGTGCCGGGCCAGTCTATTCCCGTTGACATACTGGTCAATAATGACAGTCACATACGTGTAGAGGCATTGCAGATCAGCCTGGTTATGATGGTCACCTACTATGGCACACACTTCTCGACAACACACTCCCAAAACGAACGTTTAATTGTCACCAAGCTGATGGGCGATCCTGTGCCAAATCACTGCAATAAACAGTTTAAATACTTTCTCCGTCTGCCCGCCACGCCGCCAACTTGCTTTAATGCATGCAGAATAATACAGATTGCCTACGCAGTAGAATTGAAGGCTAAAGTTAAGGGCTTCCACATGGATGAAGTGATCCAAGTGCCTTTAACCATAGGCAGTGTGCCCCTGTCGGAAAACATTCAGATGCAGCCACGTGATATGCCGGGTTATCCAGCACAAACTCTGGACGTTACGGGCTTGGCTTATCCTGCAGAGATAGCGACAGCGCCACCTGGCGGCACTTGGAATAACAGCATTCGTAAGTACTACGCATTTTAGGATTAAAACTAAAAAATTGTTTCTTTTTATATATATATAATGATAAAAAAATAATAATATAATAAACAAAAATTTCGTTATTCTTCTAGAACCACCAAACTACGAGGAGGCTCTTCATATGAAATCGCATGGTGCCAAAAATACAGATGAATTAGATGGCAGTGCCGTTCCAAACACGGTACACTTGGATGGCTCTAATTTTAGTCCTCTGTATCCAATATTCAATATACCAAGTCCCTCGGCGCCGATGGACTCCGCTCTAAACAATAATGAAAATGTTAATTCTGAAACGAATGTGAACAAGGGCACTTGGCTTTGAACAAGGAAACGCTTTAAGATATCAAATACAGGAAATCATAACCATTTTACACTTAAGATTGTCTAGTCCTTACTCTTGAAAACCTTAGAAAATATCGGGTTAAAGGCTATAAATGTCAATAAGTATGTTTTTGATATGTATAATCCGCTTCTGAATTATATAAAATGGAAATAGTGGAATGCCAAAAATATTGTTATTATAGAGATATATAAAATACAATAAGAAGTTTGACATAAAAATAAATAAACATTTATAAAAAAAAAACAAGAGAAAATACTTCGTAATAATATAATTTTCGTAGTAATTTATAAGTTAGTGTTAGCGTTAGGCAACCTTATCATTATTTCAGCATAAATTTGAGCATAGACCACTGCCAAGGTCTTTTTAGCTGTGATAACTCCATAATAAACATAGAACACTGAGGGACAATATTTAACTCTTATAAATTCCGATTCCATTTCGTTGCGTTCATACGATACGAACTTGCGTCCGGCCTTATCGCTTATCTTATTCCACAACAACAGCAACATATAGTCCACGAACAGCAACGACCCAGGCATTCAGAATTTATACCTACTTAAATTAGTCGCAAGCCATCGCTGAGCCTAAATGTAGTGCTCTCGGAATATTACGGATAGTGGATCGAGAAATTTAAGAGACTCGTAATATCGTGTGATATTTCCGTTGATGAAATGGTAATTACGTGTGAGATTAGCTTCGATAATAATAGAGATGGCACTTTCTATGCCGGGCAACTGGTGAGCGGATGTGTGACTTTAAAATCGGATAAAATTAAGGAGGTTCAAGGTACTTATACACACTAGAATAAGTGCAATTGCCCTCTTTGATGGGGACAAAGTCAAGTGTATTAGGGTTTTGCGTATCAGGAATTTAGTTGTCCGCAAGTCAAACTTTTCTCATACATTATAAATACTTCGGCGTTAACAAGATATGAGTAGGTATATAATAGCTGATAGACTAAATTAATGTATATGTATATATTTCTATATGACGACATTGATTTAGATAATATTATTTTTTGCTTGCAAAAAACCGTGAAGGAATGTTAAAACTTCCCAGATAAGAGCTGTATATAAATAAATATGAGGTCTTAAAACAATTTGGTGTTAGCACCATAGTTTGTAGGATAGTTTATTAGAAAGTAACTCTTTGTAGGTTCTATAAATTAAATCTATCAAAATTGTTATCAATACAAGCTATTTTAAGGTCAAGTTGTTAGGAAATTGAATGGCCTTTAGTTAAGCCAATATATTGTTTATTTACTCTTAGCATTGATAAAGCACATTAAACCCCGATTAAAAAGTTCTTTTACGGTCTTTGCAAATATTTGCTAACTATAAATTCTTTAGTCGGCCGGCAGCTTATCACCATACAGTTCACAGGGATTATATCATATCCCAGATAATAAAACAATTTCATAATTTTATATATCCAACAGCTGCGTTAGTCAAAGTAGTTGGCTACTCTATAACAAAATGGAGCGAAAGGAAAATGGCAACAACAAAACTCTTTGCTGGCCGAGAAGAGTATCTATCATCGCAGACTTATCTCTTGGGATCAGAGCAGAGTAAGTGCTGACGATACTAAAGAGATCGATGTAATTATTAATATATTTTAATAGGCAACGACAGACATGTCATACAGGCGGGTGTGCATTATTATAACTTTGCCTGCCAGTTGCCGTATCAGTGTCCGTCGTCCTTTGAGGGTCGATATGGCTGCGTGCGCTATATAGTCAAGGTGTTGCTAATCAGACCTTGGAAATTTGATCAAGCCTATACACATGGCATTACAGTACTCAAAATGATGGATCTGAACTGTGAAACGCCACAATTAAAAGTAAGTTTGAACTAGCGGGCGGTTACAGTTGAGCACGCTTGACTGTTGAATACCCTGCGCCCAGGTTCTCTGTACTGAAAGTTGATTTTCGATCGATTCGATGTTCCTATAACAGCTATATGATATAGTTAACCGATTCTAACCAAATTTGGTTAAAATGTATAATATCAGCCCAGATGCATATTCTATCAGTTTGGTTCTGATATCTCAACAAACAAAAAACTTGTCCATACTAAGACTTAATTTTCGATGTACCGTTCCTATGGCAGCTATATGATATAGTTAACCTATTCTAACCAAATTTGGTCAGGATGTATAATATCAGCCCAGATGCATATTCTATCAGTTTGGTTCTGATATCTCAACAAACAAAAATATTTTCCATACTAAGACTTAATTTTCGATGTACCGTTCCTATGGCAGCTATATGATATAGTTAACCGATTCTAACCAAATTTGGTCAGGATGTATAATATCAGCCCAGATGCATACTCTATCAGTTTGGTTCTGATATCTTAACAAACAAAAATATTTTCCATACTAAGACTTAATTTTCGATGTACCGTTCCTATGGCAGCTATATGATATAGTTAACCGATTCTAACCAAATTTGGTCAGGATGTATAATATCAGCCCAGATGCATATTCTATCAGTTTGGTTCTGATATCTTAACAAACAAAAATATTTTCCATACTAAGACTTAATTTTCGATGTACCGTTCCTATGGGAGCTATATAATAAAGTGGATTGATCCAAAAATTAAAACAAACTTGATCTACAGGAGATTATTGAAAAGATATCAAATTGATGCATTTCATTAACAGCGAGCTGCCCATAGTGAAAACTACCGCACCTTTTGCTGTGGACCCTGCAAAACGGCACCCATCAAAATGGAGCTGAATCTTCCCCAGGCAGGTTATGTAGCCGGCCAACAGATTCCTGTTACAGTCGTGGTTATTAACAATAGCAATGTGGCCGTCTCTGAGCTGAGACTGTCACTCGTCATGCTGGTGCGATACTTCAGTGTGACACCCGAGCATTCGCGAGTGGATCGAATTGTGATATCTAAAGCCAAGGCTGACTCTGTACTGCGCCGTTCAACGCGATCCCAGACCGTAGACATGGATGTGCCTTGTACACCGCCTACCTGTCTCACACTCTGCAATATAATACAAATTGCCTATCAGCTGGAAGTGGAGGCATTGATCAGCAGTTTACGAGAGCAGCAACTAATTACCATGCCCATTACGATAGGCACTTGGCCACTGGGAATGGGAATGGGATCAGGAAATGGGGTCGTACAGCACCAGCCACCAAGACGTAGCGATCGTTATGAGGTTCCGGTCAATGAGCTGCCTGTGATGGCGGCTATGACGAACGAATTGAGACAGAATTCTCGAGACATAGGTGAGCTGAAATATTGTTGTCTTTGGGATATTATTAATCAGTTGTCATCGTTTAACAGCTTTGCCAAAGTACGAGGAGTCAAAGCACACGTTGCGTGGTAATATCAACGAGGAGGAACTCCATGCCTTCGGTTTGAACGAATTTGCACCCTTATATCCCGTTTACAGCATTCCAAGTCCAGCGCCGGTTGTTTCTTCCAATAGTATGGATAGTGGGTTCATCAACCAAAGCTTTGAAAAATAAAAGAACGCTTTTGAGGATTTTAGCTAAAGCTCTTGGTTGTGCTTTCGTTCTTATGGTACCGAAGAATTACGAAAATATATTTGTCTGTAATACAGACTATTTTTACATATTCTGCAAAAGTTGTTATAAATTTTGAAAAGAATTTTGTTTTCTTATTTTACTCCAACATTTTTGGGAGTGTCTAGGTATGTGAATTGAATGCTTGTGTATAACAGTTAATACCTGGATTGTTAATGGGAACAGTTTTTTTGTGTTATACAAATGCCAAACCTTATTTTTGTATAACATTCTTATATCGAATGGGATTTATAACGTAGCACAAAGTGAATTAAATATTTATATAACAGTCATCTTAAGGGTTGAAATAGGACAGAAATTACTATCACTCTTGGAGTATAAATTTGCTACTTTGTGGCTCGAATGAATTTACACGCTGTTCTATAAGAGTTCATGTATATTACTTTGGATAGGAATTTCAATACAATAGGGTGTGATATTAACTAAATAACTGTATAAATAAATGTATTCCTGTAAATATAAATATAGGCTGTGAAGTTTATAACAATCTGTTCATTTTGTACAACAGCTTTGTAAAATTTTAATATTATACAACATAACTATTTCCAAATTAAACTGTCATAAAATTTTCACCTTTTGACTATAATAAATAGGAAGACTCTTACATTACACTTAGTAACTTGCAAATATTATAAATATGAACAAATTTCGGTTTTTTGTATGACAGTACAAGGTGTTGAATATCACAAGTACAGTATGACAGAAAAATAAAACTCTGTAAGGATTTGTATAAGATAAAAGATATGAAAATTGCTATAATGAGAGTCAGCACTGCTTACCCTCAAGACTTTTGTCCCAAAAATTTCTGTTACATGTTATATAAAGTCTTTGCACTGCTTCACAAAAGAAACCGTACGAAATAATATACTCTTTTTATACCCTGTGCCCATTTTATTTTGAAATTACTCACATAATGTTTATTCATTAATAATAATATAACTAAAAAGTTTAAAATACAAGGTATGTATTTTAAATCTGTATCAAAATCATCAGTCCTTGTAAATATTGTTTACTTATGTTTCTGAATCCCATATGCTCATAGTTATACATATGCTGCATGTTGCGTGTTTTAAAGTTTAAGTTATAAGTTAACAATATATTATTTATTATTTAAATATTTTTATATACATTTCTACAGAGTGTCATACTGTTGCGTGTGTTCGACTGTAACCTTTTCGACTTGTCTGCATTTGTTATTATGTTTCCATGTTTGCGGTCACAACGCTTATGTGGTGAGGTGATAGCACTAACTGAAATGTAAATCCAAAATGTTTCAAATAAAGTTAGAGCCACGAGCTAAACACATTTTAAAAGTTATAACCGGCTTACGTAGATTAGAGCTACATCTGTTGAAATAATAGTTTATTTTTTTTACGAGTGATCAAAATTTGACTAACTGACTTAACAAGTGAAACAAATGCATGCATTATTCAAATGCTATGTATATGTGAGCTACCGATTAGACCACATATCGAGAAATGTTAATCGCTTAGAATTTAAGCTTTAGATGAGCATAGCAAATGTGGCTAGTTTGCAAGTTTCAGAGCTAAATGCCTTTAGTAGCCGTACACGTCTGCCTATTCTGCCTATGTTAAGTTTCTGCCTAATCCAGTTAACCAAGTAGGCAATGGGAATGGTAATGGTAATGTGGGCATATAGTAATTTCAAACAAGGCATTTCCTACACACACTCAGACATATATACAAACACACACACATACATACATATACAAGTGTGTTTCGTACTCGTATTCCAAGTCGACGTTACTGACTAACACGACGAGAATTTCGCGGTAATTGGCATTTTGCTTTGGCGTTTCGACTTTCAAAGCTAGATGGATTGTAGAGTTGCTATGCGGTTTGTTGAAGTTACCCTTTTGTGCCAGTTAATCTGTTGCACGACTCACTTTATACCCTGCACTTGCAAAATATTTCAATAATGAAAATAATCAATGAATAAGCAAATTTATATTTAAAATATATAACTCATATTTTTATTTTTAAATAAATCTTGACCAAGGTATACAAAAAAATTAGTTTAAACGAAGAACGTTACCCTTTTCTCGTAATTAAAGGAAAGCCAAATAATGTTTTTAATTGCGAATAGTCACGAAATATGTAAAATATTGATATCTTTTGAAGTTAGTTATTTGATTGTGATGATCAACTTATCTTGCAACGATTTCTTTTTTGGTTTGGACTTACAGTATATCTGTATGTGTATATAGCTTTTAAATTAATTGACCAGGAATAGCTGAGTATGAAGTGATAAAAAAAGACGAGTAAATTAATACATCTCATGGAACAGAATCAATATGCTTGATTTTTTCCTTATGCATGGCAGATTTAAAAATTTGTAATTTAGTTTCATGTTGTGCATCTTATATTCTTAATAAGACCAGATTAACTACATGGCAATATATTTTATATCTAATGCCTCAGAGCTGTAGCATTTATAAATATCAATTTAATTTTATGTGATTTTCCAAGAGATTTATTTATGTTACTCAAGTGTTGGAAATTGATTAGTATGCTTAAATAGGTTTTATTTTTTACTGGCTTTAAATAGACTCAGACACACAAGCATATGTGCTTGATAAACATGTTCTGCTTGACAAATAAAATTTTCAAGTTCTACAAAAACAATTTTGTAGATTTTTACATATTCGACATGGGAGTGAAACTCAGCATGTTGCTTGTTTATCCATCTACTCGTACTTTGCACCTTTGCGCCACAAAGAGTGCTTCAATTTTTTTGTTACTTGGCCAAAACTCACACGTTTTGTATGTGTGATGTGTGATGTGTGAGTGAGTGTTCTGCGTTCTGCGGCTTTCACGGGTATTTCACTGCTAGCTGATTGTACCTTTATCCTTGTTGCTGTTGCTGTTGCTGTTTTTATTTGCTCACAAACACATTGAGCTAAAACGCGTCTGGCAACAATCACAAGTGAATTTTCTCCACAAACGAATTTCAGCGGCCCCTCGTGAGTGTGTGTGTGTGTGTGTGTGTGAGTGTATGGGAACTAGTGAGCTTGTGTTTGCATGTATTGGGTAAATACTTGTTTGCATAACGGTTGGGGACTCGTGTGGTTGTCTGAGTGTGTGTGTGTGTGTGTGTGTGTCGAGCAATAAAGATGAGTGGGCACTTGTTATTAGTGCATCTGTTTTGACTTTCAAAGAACCTGACATGTGTACATGGCAAATCAATTATCGGCAAGAGCAACTCAGCTGTTTGATTCATTTCATTTTCTTATACTTATCAAACGAAAATAGAAGAAGAACAAAAGGAATTTCATAAGCACATATTCGAGAATAGCCTTTCACTTCCACTGTCTCAATATGTGGCCAGAGACTCATTAAATTCTAATGATACTAAAATAAATACCCAACTTTAGCTTAATCTCATTATGTATCCAGTTCTTAGCACCCTCTAAAGACATTTTCAGCTCTATTCTGTGTACAAAAAGTTTATTTTTGTTAACTTTGCTAATGGCAAAAAGTCGTCACGCGTACGCAACTGAAAGCTTCATTGTCACATCACAAAACAGGAAAAAAAAATTTAGTAAAAATATCAACAACAAAATGTACTAGGAAAATTGCAGCTGCAAGGGTTAAGCCGAGTCGCCAAAAGTTTGTGTGTCGAAAACACACACAAAGCTCTTTCCATGTGGATATTTTAAGCTACTTTACAGAGCCGCAAATGAAGGCGGAATAAGAGAAGACGCGACCTACAATATATATATCTAACGTCAACAGATGCGAACAAAAAATAGTGCAATAGTGGGCGGTGAAAAGCTTCTATTCAATTAAGTACAGGTAACAAAGAGCAGACTACCGTTGCACATGGCCAACTGAAAGTTTGACAGTTAGTCGAAGTCAAAGTTTATAGCAGCCACAAAATCAATGCAGTACCCCCGCTAGTTTCGAGAACAGGGGTTTCATTGTTGCACCCAGGTTCGAAAGTGTTGCACAGTGTCAGTGATGGCAGTTTACCTCGCCTTCCCCCCTCGCCGATCTTTTACTAAAATTTCATAAATCAAAGTGGTGCGGGATGCGCGTGCAGCGACTCAAGTAACATCCTCGCACAACAGAATGTTAGGAGGAGCAAGAGCAACAAGGATTCAACTTCAACTCACGCCACGGTAATTGCTTTATGCTGTGAAGCGTGACGCGGTCAACAACGCAACGTGAGCAAACCATTTTGATATTACAAACTCACTCTCTCTCTCTCTCTCACACACACACATTTATATCTACACACACATAGTAGATGGTCAGCAGAGAAAAGTTGAAAAGTTTTATGATATTTTAGTTATTTGATGCGTTGCCGGAGTTTGAGCACAGCCCCAAGCCCAAATTTGTTGCTTACAGTGCATTGATTTTGTAAATGGACACTACGGGGGCAAAAGTAATAAAGTAAAGAACTCATATGCTGTTGCATGATGTTTGTATATCTATATCCCTTTTAAGCTAAACTAAACTAAAGTAGTTTCTCATTGAAAATTTGTATTTTTTATGCTAAACTTTAAAGAATTATATTTACCACTACTTTTAATTTTTAGCAGTAGCTTGAAAAGACTTAAATTACTGTAGTTAAAAAGAACTTTAAATAAATGATTAGCTACATCAAAAACTTATATATTATAGTGTAATAAAATGCATAGTTTATTATAATTAATTTTTGAGAATCTCAAATATGTATAACCAGGTGCATTAATTATTCAATATAGTGTATCTAAACATATTTTTACACACGCAAACATATTCACCTGAATGTGCCACAAAATGTTGCTGACAAAGCAAATTAAAAAGTCATCACCCTGGGGTCACAGGTAAATAGGAATGGGGGAATATATCCCTAAAATATATATCAAAAATTGCATAGACAAGACTAATAAATTATACTGTATGTTGTTTTGCTTATTTTCCAGCTTTTTATGTACCAAAGAAATTTGCAATTCCTCACGAAGACGAACACGAACACGAAAAACAAACGTCTATATAAAGTGCAACACACTCAAAAACACCCAAACACCCGTTCCATGGAACGAAATGAATGGCAAGGCTAATAAGCAGTTTCTTCTTTGAATGTTGTTTGCCCCAAAGCCATCTCTGTTTCCTCCCCTGTCCCCGCCACTATGTCCTCTTGTCCCATCCCTAGTTCTCTGTATTTTATTTCATGACAGATTTATGTTAAAAATAAAAACCACAGACGATGTGTTGAGAACGATGATAGCAAGCAGGTGGCGAGATTTTATAGCTCATACTCACACATATGAGCTGGGATTGCACAATAAAAGTGCAAAAACAAAATATATAGACACATACATACATATGTGCATGCATAGGAAAATAATATTTACTAGTATATATATGTGTAATTTAAAATAAATCCACAATTTGCTGAGCTGTCGCTCTAATTAATGGAAGACTTTGCCACTGTCAAAGCACAAAGAAAATGTTACTAATTAAAAAATTGCAACATTCACTACGACAAAGCGTTAGAACTTTGCTGGTTTCGTAAATCCCTTAGCGGATTTATAGTTAAAGATGCAAACATATATAAGTAGAAGTTACAAGGTATATATATATGTATAATATATTTATAGGAGTATTTGTGCAGCTTGGCCATTTCTTGTGATTATTTCTAACAACTTGGCAATGTTGCATTGCGTGGCAGCCTTACAAATTGCTCGTGGGCTGCAAGTAATTGTCACTGCTTCGTTGCTTTGTATATGGATTTGGATTTTAGATTTGGATGCGGATTCGGATTCGGCTTTGGCTTTGGCTTTCCTGCCGCTCGACATCATTAAATGTACATAATGGAATTGCTGTGATTTGTTTCACAGCTGAAGATTTATTATCTCTCTCGCCATTTTCCAACCGAAAAAATCGGCTTTATGTTACGCTTGCCTGGTGACTGAGTGCAGCCAGACGGATGAGAACAGGAATAGGAACGAGGACGAGAACGAGGACAAAGTCCCTTACCATAAACATCACAATGACAATCAAAGTCATTTACACAAGGACTTTGTGAAATTTATTGCTACGAATGCGGCAATTGCAAAACTTTACGCATTTAATTTGTTCAAAATTTGCTTATGAGTCAAATTGAATTAACCTGATGAAACTTTCGCAATTTGAAAATCATTCCACCATTGGATTTCGCCCTAATTTCTACTACATTTTACAATTGACTACTTCACAAAGCGTTTCCCTGTTGTTTTCTCAGTTTCTATACTCTCATATTTTGAGAATTTAGTTAGAAAAATTCAGCTACTAAAATTCATGTGAAAAACTTTCTGAAATCTTGTGAATTCAGCTAGAAATTATTTTGAATACAACTACCCAAGCAAGTGACATTTCTGTTCAAGTTTTGCAGCTTCCATCATTTGCATTTCGCTGCAAACTTTCTAAACAAGTTTTATACATGTGCTTGAGATGATTTTATGACTTCATTTTATTAAAACATGTTTGCTTCAACTTGAATAATAGCAGCAATAGTTAAAATTAATTGCTTGCAAAACTATACGAAGACCTAACGCAATGCTTGATCCAATGCTAGATTGCTCCTTTTGCATTGCTATTGCTTGTGAAGGTGAATAATTTTGTAGTTATCAAATAAATTAAATGTTGACCATGAGAAAAAGCTGTCACAAAATATGTTAAGTTTCGGCTGAGTTGTGAAAACTAGAGAAATAATATCTCTCGGTTTTGGCCTAAACTCTTTGAATACATAAGTGTTTCTGTCCGTCATGTTGACACACAATGAAAGATTGCAGTATTATTTAGGGCTAAAAAGGGTCAAATGAGCTTCAACTACATACAAATACTTGTGTGTGTGTGTATTTTAAGTTTACATGGATAAAGAAAGAACAAAAGTTGATCCAAGTTGAGTAATGTAATCAAATCCTTACAATACTGGGAGCGGGACCTAAGAGAGGGACTGGGAGCGGGGCCTAAGAGGGGACTGGGAGCGGGGCCTAAGAGAGGGACTGGGAGCGTTGTTTGTTGCTGCACAATATATCGATCAGTCTGTCATCAAGTTGTTTGGAATCTGTAATCAAGGGATGCTCTATAAACCTGCTACCAATCACATATATATATATTTATGTTTGTCTGTGTTTCGGTTTAGCAAATTAGCCACATTACGTGGTAACACTAGGGAGGGTTTTGGGTAACCGGGGGGAGTTACAATGAATTTGTTGACTGCACTTAATATTTGGTACGTGACCAAATCTATAATTAATGCTCGACGTACTCGCGCAATAAAATGAATTTGTTGATAATGTCAAACATTTTGAGCGCCCTTTTATGACATTAAATTGACATTTTTATTTGGGCTTTGTTTACCATATAAAGCGTTGTTTTTCGAATTACAACAATATATTTAAATGTGAAAATTTAATAATTATATAATTAAAATAATGTTGAGAGGAAATATGCATATCAGCCCATATCAGAACATACCTTATTTTAATACAGCATAATATAATTTAATTTTCGTTTTATCTACTTATATCTATGAAAGTCTTTTTCCTCAGTTTTAATTTAAATAAAAAAAATGAAATATGTAAAAGTTATTCCTAGCAGTAATGCCAACCAAAATCCAATGTGCAGTATATTAAGTTATTTTTGATTGCTTAGATATATATTCTTGCAAGTAACAACAAATACTTTATTAAAGCTATGTTTATAAGTTTACTTTTTTTGGCCAATTGTTGTTAATGAATGTGTTTAATCCCCGAAGCAATCGAAGGCATCAGCCTTCTTTTCACTTAGGCGTACTCATACTTAATTATTATATATATTTTGCCCAGCTCTTCTCATTGACCTAATGTGTGCAATTCATTACCTGCAATTAGAGTTCAATTCAGATTTTGCGCCAGAGTTCAAGGTCTACCAACGCTATTACAAAGAATAGGGAGCAAATGTTTCCATCAAAGAGCCTACATTCATATATATCACTTCATTACCAAGGACCGACAGCTGCCCCTTCTTCCATTAATAGAATAAGAATAATAATAATGTAGTCGTTTGCTTTCACTGTACACGTGCCATGCCGTTGTTAAATGTGCCCTTAATAGACATAACATTTGTGGCCTTGTTTTTGGCATCGCAAACATTTGTTCCACATCCTGTGCGTCGTCCTACCAAGAGTCTCCTGTGAATGAGCTACTCATGTGGCCGTCTTGATGGCTGAAATGTTGATGACTGTGGTCGTTGTTAACGTATGCTTTCAAATAAAATAATATTAAATATATAAATACGCATGTACATCGCATATGTTTGTCTAATAAGTATACGCCTAGTATGCACATTAATTCAATTTAGTAATTGCAATTACATTATTTACACAAATTGAACTATTTTATATAATTTTTCTAAAAATAAATAAAATATTATAATTATGTAAATAAAAATATTTTACCATTAAAAATCTACATGTTCCGATGACCCAGATGAGAATTTGGATTTGATTTATAATTCATATTATAAAGGAATTTTGTTTAAATGTAATTGTGTTGTAACGCCAAAATTCTGTAAATTTTTGTTTATCGTGCATCGAAATATGACTCAAAATCAAACTAACAAGCCAAGCCATGTATTCGAACACTTTGACGGTCAAAAGTTTACTGTCCGCGGCACTAGGAAAAGAATTTCTTATGGTGAAAAGACTCATAGATCAGGGGCATTCCATTCAAAGCCGGAAACTAATATGATGAGTATGAGTTCTATATCCTTTAAGCCATCCGAAACGTTGCGCACCTCTCATCGGCACTCACATGTAAATTTTAAGGCAAGTTTTCATGAAAAGCAACTCGAGAGAACTAAGGAAAGCTCCAAAATGTCGAAATCCACATACTTGAATGAGGATTACTGGGCTAATCGAGATAAAATTTTTAATGATAAAGCTGATATTAGCGAGCACCCCAGCTATACGATTAAAAATGTTGCCTAGTGAGTGATTTTGATCAATCGTTGTTTTTTTTGGTAAAAAATCTTATGTACTATAGAGAAGTCATCTTGAGTGTGAAATGCTTTATTTGAAGGCTAAGGAAAAATACGATTCACAGTTCTTCCGTGAGATGCAGTATATAATTAAATCAAAAGAAAAAACAGCGGAGCAGTACTATACTAAGCGGTAAGGAGAGTGTAGTTGACAATATTTTAATATTTTCATTTTATTTAATTTTTAGAATCCTGTCGTACACCACGCTTTGGCCACCCTTGCATACAAAATCCGAACTAGACATTTTTAAAAGAAGATTTTTTCAACTGACTCCGGCTCAAAGAAATCGCGTGGATTACTTAATGGCCACTGATTTAAGTGATATTTAATTGCAATTCTAAATATGTTAGGATGCCATTTTAAAAATGCTACTCACATAATTCTGCTTGCAATTAAATATTCAAATAAATTTGCAATTGATAAAAAAGACATTTACATTGACTAATTAACTCAAATTAATAAAAACTGATTGGGACTATAATTAAATTTGTTTAATAATTTAACAAAGCTTTAATTGGTTCAACAGTATTTACACAGCGCATTAAGCAATGGTTAAACTACAAGTTTAACTATTATTAAATATTTTACTCGGTCGTTTTAAATGAAGCAGAAATATAAATAGAATTCCATATATCTGTCATGTATAAATAATTCAATTGTACAAATATTTAAGTGTTTTTAAAGTGGTTTTTCATTTATTATATCATGTCGTTCAGACAATCGCTAAATTTCGCCATTGTGTCTGTCTATTCATGTGTCTGTCTGTGAACAGGAAGAATGCAGTTTGTCAAGCAATATTTTATGACTAGTTTACATTTTTTCGCAAAAACTTCAAAGCGACCTTGTTGGACTGATATTTAAAAATATAGTTTTTCACTAGATTTGTTGGCTTAAAACCTCTGGTTTCGAATAACAGAATAAATGTTGGTAAATAGACAAAGAAATTAAAATAAATAAATAAAATAAAAAATGTTGTATAAAAAAATTTAAATTCGGCTTGCCGAAGATTAAATATCCTCGGACAAATTCACTTTTATCGACTTTTTTTAGCTTACACTGCTTTTATTATTAATTAACCTTTTAGTTGACAGTTGAATTGATTGCATTTCAAGGACATAAAGTGTGTTTAACACAGTTTTTGTGAATAATGTTACAATATAATGATTATATGCTCTGAACGCAGCATAAAAAGTATTGTTTTCAATATTATACAAGCTTCGCCTAATTTTAACATGAGCTCATGAATATTTAGTGAGAATGATAAGCTTCTCGCGCTGGTAATCCCTTGAAAGGCCAAGCGAACCATTTGTGGTTTTCACATTTCATTAACGCACAGACACAAGTACTTTCATTAAAGTTTAACAATAAGTACAGCTAAATTTTAAGGGTAGCCACGAGGGCTTTTTCAAAGGGGTGCATAAAAAAACAACTAAAAGAAAATCACAGTCACCACATGCCATACCAGAATCCGCAACTTTGAGCAATAAATTATAATTTCCGCATGCTGAGTTTCTATTTTTTTTGTTTACATTTTTTTTTTCACCTGTGCTGCAGCTTCTGTCTGACCAGAGAGCCAGCCGCTGGGCAACGACTCGCATGGTCATTCCCTGGTTTTTATGATGCTTATGAAAAAAAAAATTAATATTATGGTGCATAGCTGCAAGGTGTGCGCCAATTTCCGGCATGAGTGGGCCTGTATGAGTTGGTTAGCTTTACAGCATTTAAAATGTTTAAACCTGCCTTTTATGGCGAGCTCTGGGCATCTGAGCATATGTTATGTTGGCACAAACGCATCAACTAAATCGCTACTAATTGCGTCTTTATTCATCCAACCCAAATAGAAGATATATTTCCCAGTAACAGTTTTGTAATCATCCAACTTACCCATGTGTGAATTTAAGTGCTTATCATATTGAGTTGTTTAACCACAGCATCAGTTACTCTATCAAAGAACGCAGACTGTGTACGCAATGAGGTAATTTAAAAACATTGCGTATACGCAAAGGTGCCGCTCAGAAATGCTCACTTGCTGCAAATACTCAGTAGCAGAATTTACATTAATATTTTATTCATTAGTTCCGCATGCTAATAAATAGTGATTATTTTAAAGCATTTTAAAATTAATTTTAACAAACTTAACTATTAATTACATTAAAATTTTATTATTATATTAGTATTCTTTTGTTCTCACTGTCAACATAGAGATTTCTTTAGAGCATTATGATATTCCAGTCATTTTATCTGCGATCTGTAGATAATATGATGGAGGTTAGTATGTGTTACATATTTAACAGACAGTATTTCTGTGCAATCATTGCCAGTCAGTGTCTTCAGTTTTTTTATAGCATAATTTTTATCATGTGCTCTTTCTATATACCCTGTAGCAATGGAAATTTGTGAAGGGAATTAAAGGTTGAAACAAAAAAAAGTATTCTGTGTCTGTCTTTTAAGTTTGTATAATTGTTTGGAATTTACATTAACTTATTTGTAATCAAATTATTTTATTTATTTATGTATTAGTAAGAGAATATTTCACAGTCTATCACTCTCTTGCGTTCCTCCTTATTTTTCTGCTCAATTTCATCAAATACAACTCTTCTGTTCACATGTGTGTGTGTGTGTGTGTGTATGTGCATGTGTCCTGGTCCTTTTGGTCGTAACTTTCGCTCTGGGCACACAACACTCCAGTATTGTGGCATTGCAAAATGCATTTTATACGCAATAAAAATACACTTGCCGGGGCTTTACAGCTCGTTCGTTCCTTTTGGCTGCCCTCTTTTTTCTATTAGCGCTGTTTTTCCTACTATAATATTTCCTACTTATATAAAATAAAACGAGAAATCAGTGTTTGTGTGAGTGTGTTTCTGTTTGTGTTAAGGAAATTTAATGAGCTACTTTATGTTGTTGTTCTCCGTAACAGAAGTTCATTTTTTTACGATTTTAACAAGTTGGCTGTTAAATAAATTTAAATTACACTGTCGTTCCCTTTACTGACCCACTCTGGTCATTATTGTATTACGTTTCCGCACTTTACCTTCTTCTGTGGTAAGTTACTAATAAAAAGCCCAATTCATCGCAGTCTGTCGAAAATATGATGCCCGCAAACATTTAATCATTTCAGTAGCTCTCTTTCATTTTCTGCTCAAGAAAAGAAAAACATTTCTTGAGAAATCAAAAATATAAGTAGAATTGCGCCTTATCATTTTCATGCTTGATGGCATACACTTTTGATTGGGTTTTGAATATTAATGTTATGGTAAGTAATAGCACTCTGAAAGGTCAGACATCGAAAATGATAATTCAAATAATCGATACAAGGTCATGATTAAAAAATGTAATGGCCACATAAGGCAAAAGGTACATTAAAAACATGTAGACACATTTGCACCTATGTTACCAAATTATAAAACTAGATTAATGGCTTTACCTTCAGCTTCAACCACACTTTCCAATACAAATAAAATTTAATTTATTTTTAAGGTGGAAAAGGAAAGCATATAAAGGACACTAAGTAGAGAAAAATGTTTTGCATTTTCCATGTACAAACCTATTCTAAGACATTTCATATAAATAGGATTCGTAACGCTCGGCTAACTAATTATATATTGATTCTGTCTCTTCTTTGTTCATGAGAATAAATTTAATGATTATGTGATTCTTAAAATTGGAGATAGTTTATCCAAAAATATTGCTATTTAATATTTATCAACAAATATTTTAATTGATATTGAAAATAGCTTCAATGTTGTGATTTAGATTTTGACACTTAGCTCTTGGAATTTTATTCAATTATGGCATAAAGTGTATGCAGCAAACGCAAATGAAACACATAATCAGCAGCGGAACTAAAAATCTACTGTCGAATCGATGTGGCATGCGTAGGCAATTGAAAAATGCAATATGCAAAATGCAAAATGCAAATGAAAAGTAAATAATAAAATTGTGTTGCAGGCTCTGCAAATGGGAATCGGCAAATGATGTGGCTACCGTTGCATCAACGGCAACAATCAGCAAATGCCATTGATAAACGAGGTCGGGGCCAAATCGCATTAAAGGCCATGCAAATGCCCAGAAGCGGTAATCAAATGTGCAGCATGCCATCACCCAGACACACACACACACACACACACTTACACAAATAAAATGGATGTCAATGTGTTCCTAGGTTGCGATTCGCAAATAAGGCAATAACGGAAAAGCCAATTAAAATATGAATTGATTCGATAACAACGGAAATTTATATACTTAAATAACAACGTTCAATAATGAAATTATACAAATTTCTATGCTTTGATTTACCGACAATTAAATACAAAAGAAGGTTAATAAAACTGTAAGGATTTCAAGTGGTTTGACCCATTTTCACTTTATCATTTACATTTTTTTTTAACATTAAATACGATATATTGTATTTTTAGGCTAAAAATTAGATTGTCAAAAATGTGGCAATTTAAAATAATATTTACCAAACCAGTCCACATGCAAAATTATATATGTTTATACTATATATATATTCATTTAAATTTTCAATCCTATTTTATTGCTCCTACGATTTCCGATAATTTATGGAAACTTTTCACGCATGCTTTTCTCAGTTGATTTTGAATGGATGGTGAATTGGCCATGAAATCGATCTATGAGTTTGAGAATCTCAAACTCGCTGCACACTTGGCGGTGTAAAAATGAAAATTGCTGCCAAAATCCACTTTGGCATTTTGACGGGCGTTTGAGTCCAAAAGGGCCAGGCGATGAGTTTATTCAGGCCAAAGTCATAAATCGCATAAAAATCGGGATCTGGTTTTTGTGTGGGCCATTGGACCAATCGGGCAGACAAGCTTTTGTGCAGTGCAACTGTTTTCCTATGCATGTTAAATGAAATTATTGCAGCGTTATTTTTGTCTTGTTTTTGCTTTTTTGTTTTTTTCAACCGGCTCACATGGCTTATGCGTAACGTTTGCTCAATCCATCAATCACTGCGTATATTCAAAGTCGTCATTTTATTTTGTGATATACTCTTTTTGGCAATCACAGCAAACAGAATGACTTAGATTTACGAGTGCATGCTAGTTGCCACAGTGGGCTTAACTATTTTGCAAACAACCACTTGATGAACAATTTTAACAATTTAACTTTTAATTTTTGACAAACATTTCAATTTAGCCAATTTAGCCACATTAGACTGTTTGCGCTTAGCAAATAACATTTCTCAACTCTCTGGTGTCCCAATTTTGTGAAATGAACAAAAGCTAGGTGGCAAATGAAAAAAAAAAAATATGAAATAGGTGGAGAAAAAAAATTAAACGAAGCTTAAAGTAACATGAATTTATTTTTAAATACAATGTTTCACTAACAAAAATTATTTTTGTATGAAAAATAGTTTGCGACGGAACTAAATTGGATATTTTCAGTAATAATAATTAGATATATATTACTATGAAATGACCTAGTAGAATATTTATGATTGCTTCTAATTTAATAAAAAATAAATTATTTTTAGAATTAAAGCTATGGGTACACAAGTGTGTAGCTTTTATTTTTTTTTTATTTAGCTAAACTTTGCTTGGCCAGCTATCCCCACAGTGAGCTGAACGGACAGGGGGATTAGGATTACGATCCAGGCTCGTTAGTGCCGGCGGCTATTTTAAATGTTGGGAACACAACTCAATTACGCTACGTTGGACTTGGGTGCTAGCAAGCCTCCGATAAGCCTGGTCGAAACAGAGCCAATTCTCTGCAGGTCATCACACGAAAATTACACATGGCTTGGAGTATGAGTTCCGAACCGTTTTTAGGACCAATTGACGGCAGTCAATCTGGCCAACTGGCAGCAGGTGTACCGGTATTTGTCTGTCTGCAATTTGCACACAGACAGTGTGAGAATGAGTGTGTGTGAGTGTCTGTGTGTCTGTGTGCGTGTTAATTACATTTGGCTCGCATTTGTGTAAAGTTTGCCGAAATTGAATTACAAGTTTTTGCCTGCATTTAGGCAAAGTGTTTTTTCGACCTGCTTTCGATATTTGTCGTTTCTGTTCCATTTGGCCACACACTGGTCAGACTTGAACTCAAAAAGTACAAACTTTTCAGCACCCAGCCATAGTTTTTTGGCAACAGTTGCAGCAAGTACGAGAATTTAGTTGGCAACTGATAACTAAAGCAGCAGTTTTTCACATAAATTTACTGTGTGTTTTTCAGTCAACATAAATGTTCTCCTCAAGATTTATTAATTTTAAATAAATAAATTTAAATTTGAACTTTACTAATTAAAGAAACTAAACAGGACATTACTGTTAATACCTTTAAAATCAGCTGCCAGATTTTTAAAGGCTTCATAGTTATCAGTCTGCTAAACAAGTTAATTGTAGTAGAGCGCCAATCAATGGCAAACCTTAAAGTAATACCATGCATATAAACTCCACTTCGTTGGATTTTGTAGTTTATTTTTGCTACAGTTGGCTGCTTCTTTGTTGGCTGCATTTCCTGCGGGCCTCATTAACCTTTCTCTGAGGCATCTATTGTCTACTTTGTTGAACATCGCCTCGCCCAGTCATTACGTAGCGCTAACAAACAATTCAATTGGACCTGAAGCGCGAGATTCTGGACGGCAAGTGCGAATAATAGAAATGCATTGCCAAATTGCATAGAAAATCGTTGAGAGGGCGAGAGATGTGTAGGTGCCGCTGGCAACTTGGCAGCACCATTTTCAAAGTTACTTTCCAAGGCAACACGAATCGTTTTAATTACCGCAAACGGCTTCAGTAAGCGCATTACGTATACGCAACGTTGCAGCTGCCGATAAAATCGCATTTAATGCAAGTTAATTAAAATGCGACGACTTGGTTAAGTTTGGCTCTCGGCTTTCTTTTAATTAAAACTTATTTTGACAAAAGGTGCATTTTTGGCCACTCCAATTGCTCCTCTAGGCACGAATCGTCCTCTCTATCCAGTCGATATAGTCGGATACGCGTGTATAGACGCCCGGCCAACCCTCCAGTCCGCATGCATTACCAAACGAGACGACTCCCTCCAAATACCAGGCATTCATGTTGCGCATCAGTGGTCCGCCCGAATCCCCATCACAGCTATCGCGAACGAATTCACCGCCCACACACAACTGCGAACTGATCAGATTGATATTCTTCGTAAGGAATTTCGTTTTGCAGTAATCCTGATCCGCGACTGGAAGGTCGAGACGTTGTTTAATATTGCTCTGTCGTGCTGCAATGAAAGAGGTATTTTTAAAATTATCAAGAAATTCCTCTATTTATCCGGTATAGCCTACATGTAAGAGTGCGTCCCCAGCCGCTGACTACGAGTTCCTCCTTGGGGTTGATCACCGATCGCACTTGGGCCAATGGTAAACACACTGGCTGCAAGAATGCGTTGAGCTCGACAGGTTGGCTGAGACGCAATAAAGCAATGTCATGATGCCGATCATTGCTATTCGCATCATACTGAGGATGCACGATGGACTCCTCAATGTCGATTTCAATCACGGGCTTGTTGCACACCCGATCTACACAGTCAATCTCCTTGCTAATATCGTATTCGCCCAATCGCACTTTGGCTCTGAAAAGAATTTAATAACAATTAAAATAATGATAATGATAATGCTAATGATAATGATAATGATAATGATAATGATATTGATAATGATAATGATAATGA
Source organism: Drosophila falleni (assembly GCA_035045575.1). Taxonomy (NCBI): domain Eukaryota; kingdom Metazoa; phylum Arthropoda; class Insecta; order Diptera; family Drosophilidae; genus Drosophila; species Drosophila falleni. The sequence continues at coordinate 20,674,405 of JAWNOV010000062.1, forward strand.
TAATGATAATGATAATGATTATGATAATGATAATGATAATGATAATGATAATGATATTGATAATGATAATGATAATAGTTTTAGGTAAAAGTTACTCACAGCTGACCCACATCCGTGAGGACTTTTCCGACCACACAATGGGCTGCAGTCAGAACGTAACGATTGTTGATGAGACTGCCGCCACAGTTTAATACAAGTTTTCCACTGCCTAAAATACACATTTTAAGATTGTATAACTTGCTCATTGAATTCTATGTAAATACGATTGACTTACGCTCCCTATACTCCAGCAGAGCCATCCATACAAAGTCATCGATTGCCGTGTCGTTGCCATTGTAAATGCGATCGGTAAATGAGCTCGGTCCACATTTCGGCTCTCTAGGCAACAAGCTTCCATCTACTTCATTTCCTCCATTGAAAGGTGCGGGCTGAGGCCTCCTTGTTGTTGTTGTAGTCGTAGTTGTTGCTGTTGGAATACCAGCATAGTTTTTATCTTGAGTGCAGCAGACAAATGGCCTTCGACCGAACCCATTATCACATTGGGACTCCCGCAAAAAGTTGCGCTCATCGCTAGTCAGCGCACTCTTCTGGACCTGATCAATCAGGCTGGGACAGTCATAGATTGATAGGCATAAGCCCGTATTTTGATTTGGGTTGCGACAATCTGAAATGCAATTCAATTTAAATTTTAAAAACTTATAATCTTGTTGGGAAATGTCCCAAATGACGTCAATCAATTTTAATACAGCTTTTAAGATGGCAAATATTGATTGTAATCAATTACAAATAAGAACTAAATAACAAGGAAGCAATATTAAAAAGAATTCAAACAAAATAAATATAAATAATTGTATGATGTAGAGCACGAGGTGACGAAAATGTTTTGCACTTTTGTTATCAATCTCAAATTGTTTGTTGCACAGTCTTATTATATTAAATAGAATATTAAAAAACTGATAATTAATTAACACATTTTGTTGTGTGTTATTCATGTGGTTCAATGTCTTAGTATTTCAATTCCATTAGCTTGTCATTGCCCCTTAATCGACAATATGTCATATACTTCTATATATTGAAGGCATCAAACTGCACACGAGGCGAATACGAGTAAAGCGAGAGTTCAATGATTATTAATACTGATAGTGACTGAGACACTGAGCGGATTAGAGGTAGCGGCGTAGTGTCAAGTTTATTGCGTGTGAATCACTCTAAAACCCGTTCATTAACTGCTTTATACTAACTTTGTTGTGCGTGAACTGCGCATATCAAAATTGTGGCAACTAGAAGGATTCCCACAGACTTGCATGCGGATGCCGACATCATCATGGGAATAACACAATATGCAATCACAATTCTCAGAAATTTTGTTAATCAAAATCAATGTCACTTTCAAACACACGACGACAAAATCAACTTCAAACCGTTTATAGTTGAGATGAGACTGATCGAAGCGACAGCTGTGACAGGTCTTTAAATAGCGGGAGAGAGAGAGAGAGAGATGATTGAGATTGTTAATCGGAGTTCAATTCAACCTTAACATCAAAGCCGCTCTCTGTCAGCCGTGAGAGCCCAACTGATCACTTTTGAGAGTAAAAGTGAGAGTGAATGGGAGCATGAGAGAGCCCAACTGATCATTTTTAAGAGTAAAAGTGAGAGTAAATGAGAGTATGAGAGCACTGAGCTTTCAAGAGAAATATCACAAAACCAGTACTTAGGCTTAATTTATACTAATTTATGTAATAATATTATAACCAGAATTTTGTTGCATTTATTAACATTAAATTGCCTAGTTTTAATTGATATTTCAATATTTATAAGTGAATCATTGCAATTTAATGGAATTTACATTACCTTTTAGTATTTTGAAAGTACTATTTTCATTCACAGTGTAATTTCCCGAATAATCGGAAGCAATAAAAAACAGGATTTAATGAATGAAACTTTGATTTCTAAAGTTCTTCAAGAAATGCCAAGGTTGTTTGTTCCACAGCATTTAACCCTTGCATAAAACCGGTTTCGATTTTTAAATCAAATATTTTGTTTCATCAGATCTGCTTTGAATTTGGTTGTGACTATATAAACATTATACTATTCAGGCCACCATTGCTTGTTAGTTCATACTACAATTGAACTGAACAATCAGTAGATTGAAAATTAGTACATAAGTAACAATACATTGAATACAAAAAAAAAAAAAATAAAAATAAATACACAACACACAATGGATGAGAATCCCGAGGATGAGGTATCGGATGTGAGACGATCTGTGCGTGCCACTCGCGGATCAATGGGAGCATCAATGAGAACATCGCGATTTTTGCAGATACAGGTTCCCAATGAAGACAACAGAAAATCATTGAGTCGCTTTACTCAGCGCACTGCCAGCGAGCACAGAATAGATTATCGCTTCGAGTCTATGATAAATCCACCTATTGAATACATGAGATACAAGCCCAATGACACTGCCGATTTGTTGAGCCGACAGCCAAGCTATAGGAAATTCAAGATACCTTAGTAAGTATCAAATGGTTTTCGTTTAATTAATATTCGATATTATATATTGAGATATTATACAGTCAAATGATATGTGGCAATCGTTATCGAGAATCTGTCAAGGCATACGAAGCACAATTGGTGCATGAGGTTAGGAATAATATCGATTTCCAAAGAACTGCCGCCGATGCATGTTACTTTGTGCGGTATGTAGTTAAGAACAAACTAATGCATTATCTTAATTTTTGATACCATTAGTTGCATGGCAATAACATCATTTTGGCCACCTTTACATAATATGAAGGAAGTGAAGCACACGAGCAAGAATTTCTTTCAGCTCACACCAAAAGAAAAATGGCGTCTTCAGATCATAATGGATACAGACATAACATGATGTCACGGATTTTGTATAGTACAATTTCTACTAAATTTAATAAAATTTACTTACTCATTTACGGCATATGCGCTATTGCATAGAAATCAGTTTTTGTAACAGTTGAGTTTCTATCAAGAATGGGGTATTTTTTTCTTTTTTTTAAGATATACTACAGTCTGGGGTTATTTTAATTAATAAACACTTAGATTTCCGATCTTTTATATTTTATTCAGTCTTAACCGGGCGGCGTCGCTTTTAAAAGTGACGCCTGCTGCATTTACCAATACAATCATGCGTTCTTAAGCTAATTCTTATTCACGCCAGAGGGCGCTTTCTAGTAATCGATAAATGATTAATTATATTTACAGTGCGATAAATATAATTAATTAATAACACTATTTACAATATAATACAGTCTTACATACTAATGACTACGTGTGATAAATATTACTACAACACGAATATATTTTTTAACGCCAACTTTACCTACTTAAATGTTCAGTTAAATAAGAAAAATTAATATTCGCCAGCAAATATTCGATAGCAAAGGAAATGCAACAAAGTGAAGTCGAGAGATAAGATACAGATTAAGAGAACTGAACCGAATCGGATCAGTTGGTTGCCTTTAGTAGAGCACTGCATAGTTTTTTGGTTCTTGTCCTGGACATTGTCTGCAAACACCTGAAGAATGACTCTGGATTTTACACAGTTTTGAGCTTACACTTTTTGTGTTTTTGCTTGCCTGGATAGTCATAATTCTATGTCCTGGGTGGATGGCTTAAATTGAAAAGCAAACAAGCAAACAGACAAACACGAAGCTCGACGGTTGACCCTATACGAGAACTCGAACTCATAGACATTCCTTAGCTTCGATACAACTACAACTATGTGAGGGTTTTGGCGGGTGGTTTTAACAGTCTTACCTGTAACTTTGTCGTGTTGTGTGTGACGCTTGTTGCTGTGACATTTTTGCCATGTTTGCGCTTGGTCTGAAGCAGCTATTGTCTCTGGGTCTCTGGGCCTATCCCAGTGCTGGAGTTGGCCATTTTGTTCTTTGTCTTTGGTGTCATTTTGTTTATGGACTTAGGTCAGCATTTTGCTATTTCATAGCTGCATTCACTGGCTACTGGCTTTGAGCATTCATGTCAGTTGTTGTCCTTCTGATCCTCTGTGTCAACTCTCATCTACCCTTCTGTCTATCACTGCTGCATTGTTTAATAATTTTCCTGCTTAACCCAGGTTTTTGCAGCATGCTACCGGATGATGCCCGGCACCGGTAAAACTTGTTGGAAATTTCTGCAGCCTGGCAAAAAAAAAATTGAACAAAAGCTGCTGCCACTTTTAGTAGTTCTAGAGCTATTGCAACTGCAAGAATACATTTTAGCACACCGGACATAATGATGAAATTACAGCAGCCTTTAAAACTGATGATAGGTATCAGCCTGTCAGCTAATTTGCGTGTCGACTACCAGAACTTGTTCAAAAGTTTACTCAGAGTTTAAGCAGTGTTTTTGTTGTTGTCATTTGTGTGGTTTCTATTGGGACCAACTTAATCTTTGCTTTAAAGTGCTTCAATTTACTCATGACTCCACTTGAAGTATTTCAAATGCCTGACACTCAAGTGCTGTCATCCTTAGATTTATGCTTTGATTTATTCAATCATTGGACGCTGCAATTTGATTGAAATTACTAATATATATATATATATATATAAATCAAGTGCTTTCAAGTGCTTAGATAAGAATACCACTTAAAGTGTATACAATGTACTCATGAATTGAGCCAGAGAGGAAAATAAAGTCCAATTAATTGAATCAATTATTTATATTATTTATATAAGTACAGCTAAGAATTATTTCAATGGCCTGTCAGAAATTGATTTTTTCCAAAAGCCTGTAATATTAATAAATTCAACATAATTGTTTCTTTGAATATCAAAACCATACATTTTATTTTTTTTATTTCTGTTCTGCATTAAATATGTTTGATAATTGAGAATGTCATTTTGCTGTCAGAAGTTGAGTTACATCAGTTTAACTGACAGATAGACAGAATGTAAGGAACAGCATTAATATAGTATGTATGAGTTAAACTGCTTTACAAGTTGTAATTGTAATTGGTTAACTTCTATCTACTACAAATTGAGGTGAAAAATACAAAAATTTTTGTCGTTTAATATAAACATTGCTTCTCACGAAATTTATCTCTTCATTTGTTTTCATGTTTTAAAAATAACCTTTTTCTGCTGGCATACATAAATTGCGTGGAGAACAGAAAAGCAAAATATTCAAATTATCCGGAAAAAGGACAAACAGTTATACTCGTACATACAAACACCAACACAACTAGCTACCGTTTAATTTGAATTTGACCCAGGGAAGTTACCACCGAATTAATGAACTAAAAAGAGTCCAAAGCGAGGACCACAAAAATATACGTTGAAAGCAACCGCAACTCCTGCAAACACATGTTCAATTAGGAGAATGTGCTTTTGTCTGACATTTTTATGGTTTAAAATGCTGCACCACAGTGCGAATGTGTAATTTACAGAATGCATAACTCGTAAGCATGCAAACGTGCAATTTAATTAGTGTTGCAAAACGCTCCTTGCTGCATATTTTCAAGTGTTGCTGCTGAAATTCCAACAGCGGATCTTTGTGTTTCTGCTTTTGATGACGTTAACCCATTGCTGGTTTTCACCTGTTTCACGTGGCAATTAAATTATTTTTCAATTAGTTCCGCACCGAAGTGTGTGCACATATCTGCATTGTGCACACAATTTAGCTATGATATGGTTTTGAAACCATATTTTGACATTGCTGGTAACATTAACATGTGTTGGAATTCTTAAGTAGAATGGATACACTCATTATGACTTAAATAACTTCTGGTTATAAGTATGCTAATGAACAGTATTCATAGGCAGACAGTAAATGCATGTGCATTTGTCAGGCAGGCAATTCGATTAGCATTTAACACTTACTGGTAACAGAGAGTTCAGCAAAACTGCAGCACAAAACAATTTTACACTTCTGTCGTAATGAAAAGAGCAACTAAAAACCCATTAACCCATATTTATACCCACTTTAATGCACCAACGTGCTTCTCATCTGTCTAGGCGTTGCATGTGTGTGTAAAAACGACAACAACAACAACATCAACAACAATGACAATGTGCAACCCACTTGAGTAGACTTGAAATGCATTTCACTGTCACACAACCTTTTCATTTGCCATCACAAATCCCCAAACAGTAAACAGCAAACGGCCACTAGTCAACACTGGCCAACGACAACGCCAACAACAAAGTAAACAACAACCACACGCTCACACTTGCACCACACACACACACCACCACCACACACACACATACATTAGTCTAAGCTCAGTGTCTGCTTCAGTCTCAGCTTTCGTTTTAGCCGCTGTCGCATGCTTTATTAACATTTGTTGTGCCAAAGCGTCACAAGTGGCACTTGACGCAGTTTCCGTGGTGCGAGCAGTGCAGCATGCTCATGCCATCCTGCTTTGCCGGCGCAAGCAATAGCTGGCTATTTCGCTCACACAGCAAAGAGCAGTCTGCAAAAGTTAAGAGAGCCAAAGCTCCTCTGCTTGCGCTTCGTCAATTGAAGAGCCGAAGTGGTAATCGGCTTCAGCAGCAGACGATTCGTGTTTAGTCTGCCTCGTTGGATTGTGGCGAGCACTTAACAGGCGCGCACAAAAGTATGCTTCAGTTTTTGCTTGAAGAAATTTAAGAATTTTTAGCGAGTCTTTGTCGTACTAAAGTGAACGACTGAAAGTTGCATTGCTCATTTGGTTGGGCCGCATACGAAGCGTAAAATTGATAACTAAGGTGAATAGAAACAGTAAGAGGACTCAGACTATATATACTCGTAAAGACATTGACACAGTTCTGGACATACTCTCTGTTCTCTGAGGGCAACGTCAACGCTCCTCTCGCAGCTTGACTTGGCATACCCAAAGTTGCACATCAAAGTCGTTCAGGTGTGCACTGAAACGTAAAGCGAAACTTTGTCTGCAGGCTGCAGTTCCATTTGCAGTTGCACTCCACTTCAAAAAATGGCAAAGGGAGAGACGACGATGCTTGTATTTATTTTTATTGCTGTTCATTAGTTGGCAGTTGTAATAATTTCAATTTTATAGCTTGCCTGCATATTAAATTATGAACGAACAAGCCGAAAGTTGCCCCATCTAAAGGCTAAAAATTGCTGCACGGCCGTAACATTTTTGCTGGTATGCTGAATTTTCTGATTGGCTTTGCAGTTTATGCTCTTGATGGTAAAGCAAACTTTTTGTGTACTTGATTTACTTAGGTTATTTTTATTTTTAACTCATTTGAGAGAAAAGTTATCGTTTTGATGAAAATGAAATTATTTAAATGAAATCTTTTTAACGATGTCCTTTAATTAAAGCGTTATTTTAATTTTTTTATAACAACACTTTAATTTATACAAAAAATATATTTAAATATTTCTTAAGTCATAATAATTACTACTAATATGATTTTGATCACATCTAAACTATTTTCAACGAATTCAACAAAACATATACTCGTATTTATGTATGTTTATTTTGTAACGAAAGCACCACATAAATTAACTGGAGAATTATTCTTTACCGTTTGCAAGCCAATTACGTATGTATAAATTTCGGCAAAAAATTTTACATAAATAATGATAGCAAATTATACGAAATAGCCCATAATCAGCTTTGTCCAAACAATTTGCATGATAAATGCATAAAACCTATTGGAACATTTGGCCAAAATATGGGCTGACAGTCAATGCTTGTAATTGGTTGGCATGCCAACTGAACTGACCAGGTAAAAACACTTGACCAGTTGGCAAACCGACAAGCTTACCATCAAAATTAAATTAGAAATCATAAAACATGAGCTTGTTAGCCCTTTTAACAATATTTAACTTTAGTGAATTATGATTGTGGCGATTTAATAGAAAAATTTATTTGTGTTTTTCGGCAGTGCAATATTTTGCCACATTTTACGTGTGTGAATTCTGTGGGATGTAATAATTTTTTTTTGGTTTTTTTGCGCCGGACCTGCAAACACGGAAACTCTAGAAGTCATAAATTTAACGCTTTACGCCAAAAAGTAGACAACAGTTTTGGTTGCCACGTGCAGTTTTTTCGTTTTGGCTTCGTGACTTTTGCATATGGAAGTAGCCAGAGCCAGAGTCAGTGTCAGAACCAGAACCATAGCCAGAATCAGAATCAGAGGCAGAGTTGGAATCTGAGCCATAGTTGGAGTTGGATTCTGTTGCCAGGAGCCATTGCCTAGAACAGCCAATTGCACCGTATTTAGCCGCTTGTTTGGAAAACTCTATTTAATTTTTTGGGGACATTTTTTACTCACATCTCGCTACATTTTGGGTTTGAGCTTAGATTCCCTTTTCCTCTTTTCATTTTGTAGTGCGTCGCATTTTTCAACTGGTTTTTTGCTTGGTTGCCCAAGTTGCTTGTCAGATTGGTAAGGGACGATAAGAGACGGGTTGCTGCCCAAACGATTTTCAGCATTTAATTTAAGTTACAGCACAAGCTTTTGAGATTTATTACTGACCCTTAACAAGACTGGCTGCCTGTGCTTGTTATAGTCCTTTCTCCTTTTTGTTTTTTTTTTTTTGGAACTCCTTTGGACTTTGCTGCATCATAGAAGTAGCGTTAGACAATATGACAACGAGTGTCCTTTAGTTTTTCATGGCATATTACACGGCTAGAATGTTAAAGCGTAGAGGGGAACAATAAAAGAGAATTTCTTTTGCTCAACGAATTGAAAGTTGAGTAAAGAAAAAATTGTTTAGTTGAGCTAAAACATAATTCTATTAAGCTTGTTGGCTTAAATTAATTTTAAATATTAAATATGATACAGTATATGCAGTTTGACAAGCGAAATTTGAAATTAATGTAATTGATAAACTTTTTAAATTTCGAAAGCATTTCCTTTCGTCATCTACTTGTATTTAATTAAGTTAGCTAACTTTAATTTAAATTTAGCTGCAGTCTGTTACACTTTAGTCATTTCTATTCATTCGAGTATTCAGTATTCAGAGGTTTTTCATGCGATAACTAGAATAAATCCTATGCTCCTTCACCTGCATGCTCTTGTTAGCCATAAATGTTGACTTTCCAGTGCCATTGCCGTGGCGACTGACCAACAATCTGCCAGTGTTCGGTTCGGTTCAATAAATTAAACCAAACAATTCATTTGCTCAAAATCGAAGGCGTGTGGAACGCATGCTAGCAATATTGCCGTATTTTGCTGCCCCTTGTCAGTGTCTTCTACATGTGGCATGGACAGAAGAGAGAGAGAGAGAGAGAGAGAATCGACCGTCTGGGGCAATAAAGCAGAAAGCGACTTGTTCGTTTGCTTGCAGCTCAAGCGGAAACCACATAAATGCGGAAATGATAAAAATGCCTGCAAACATGTTGTCAAAGCGTATGCGATAAATTGCAATGGTGTTTCACCTTCTCCTCTACCACTTCCACTTCCCAATTCCACCTTCAGTCCATTCTGTGCTGCATTGAGACAATAAAATAATAATAAAAATAGAATAAAGTGGAGCAACGGCAACGACAATGATGAGGAGTCAGCGCAAGGATGCCGTTCTAGTTGCCATTCTCGTTGTCCCTGTCGATATTGACTATACTATACTGTTCAATAAATGTATATAGATAGACAAATGGAGGGCGGTCACATGATGCTGTTTTATAAACACAAAGCTGCTTCTCGCCCTTACTACGAGTTTAATGAAATTGTTTTACACTCAATTGAGTTGGCCAACTGTTAAACAAAAACAAAAACAAATACAAAAGCGTTGTTGGATGGAAAAGAAAATACTGGGCATAGCCAGCTAAATAGAATTCAAAATAACTGCAGAACCTTTAGATCATTTTCCATAGCGTTCAATAGCTAAACAACCAATTTAACACAATTTGCGCGATAGTTCATTTTATTAAATTCGCTTAAATTGTGCACTCAATGTTTTCTTCTTTGAAAGAACGTGCCTTAAAAGTTTTGAGAGAGAATAAAGTTATCGGAAATCGACTTTTCAAATTAGTTTAAGTTTAGAGTTTTAATTTTAACATTTTAATGAAATGCAATTTCGAGTCTAATTTACAAAACTTTTTATACCCTGAGCCCATTCAAAATGGGCAATAAAGGGTATAATGTGTTTGGCAGATTGTATGTAACAGGCAGAAGGGAGCGTGGCAGCCCCCAAAAGTATATATATTCTTGATCAGGATCAACAGTCGAGTCGATTGAGACATGTCCGTCTGTCTGTCCGTCCGTCCGTCCGTCCGTCTGTTTGAACGCGTCGATCTCAGAAACCATAAGAGCTAGAGACTTCAAACTTGGTATGTAGGCTCCTGGATACCATAGGCAGATCAAGTTTGTTTTAATTTTTGGATCGGTCCACTATATCATATAGCTGTCATAGGAACGGTACATCGAAAATTAAGTATTAGTATGGAAAAGATTTTTGTTTGTTAAGATATCAAAACCAAACTGATAGAATATGAATCTGGGCTGGTATTATACGATCTGACCAAATTTGGTTAGAATCGGTTAACTATATCATATAGCTATCATAGGAACGATACATCGAAAATGAAGTTTTAGTATGGAAAATATTTTTGTTTGTTGAGATATCAGAACCAAACTTATAGAATATACATTTGGGCTGGTATAATACATCCTGACCAAATTTATTTAGAATCGGTTAACTATATCATATAGCTGCCATAGGAACGGTACATCGAAAATGAAGTTTTAGTATGGAAAAGATTTTTGTTTGTTGAGATATCAGAATCAAAGTGATAGAATATGCATCTGGGCTGCTAATATACATCCTGGCCAAATTTGGTTAGAATCGGTTAACTATATCATATAGCTGCCATAGGAACGGTACATCGAAAATGAAGTTTTAGTATGGAAAATATTTTTGTTTATTGAGATATCAGAACCAAAGTGATAGAATATACATCTGGGCCAAATTTACATCCTGACCAAATTTGGTTAGAATTGGTTAACTATATCATATAGCTGACATAGGAACGGTACATCGAAAATGAAGTTTTAGTATGGAAAATATTTTTGTTTATTGAGATATCAGAACCAAAGTGATAGAATATGCATCTGGGCTGCTAATATACATCCTGGCCAAATTTGGTTAGAATCGGTTAACTTTATCATATAGCTGCCATAGGAACGGTACATCGAAAATTAAGTTTTAGTATGGAAAATATTTTTGTTTGTAAAGATATCGGAACCAAACTGATATGCAAATATGCATCTAAGCTGGTATTTTACATTCTGACCAAATTTGGTTAGAGTCGGTTAACTATATCATATAGCTGCCATAGGAACAGTACATCGAAAATTAAGTTTTAGTATGGAAAAGATTTTTGTTTATTGAGATATCAGAACCAAAGTGATAGAATATGCATCTGGGCTGCTAATATACATCCTCACCAAATTTGGTTAGAATCGGTCTAAAATATCATATAGCTGCCATAGGAATAATCGATCGAAAATTAACTTTCAGTACAGACTACCTGGGCACAGGGTATTCAACTGTCGAGCGTGCTTGACTGTAACCGCCCACTAGTTTTAATTCCCAACTTTGAAACATAGCTATTCATCTATATCTATATGCGAAATGATTTGTAATTTTAATGAAAATCATTTCTCAGAATGTATTAGCATACTTTTGGGATCGTCCAAGAATTGCATATTTTTTGCTGTGTGGAAATTATTCAATATTCGTAAAAAGTTTTTCAAACTTAAATATTTACCAATGCAATACGTTACCAAAGTTTAAAAATCAGTGACTCAGCGTTCATTTCCTGTAAAATATTCTTAGTCTGATTCGCATTTGGAGTCCCAGTGCAACTTGATTGCTGAAGTCCCCAGTGTCGAGGCTGTCGTGAACTGTCGCCTTAAAATTAGCGACCCACAAAATGCTGCAATCGTAACACTGAGCTTAGATCTGACTTTTACGATTATGTGTATGTTGGGGCTGAAGAGGAGGTAAGGATTGTGTAGGGCAGAACAAAGGATGACAGGAAGGGACCAGGCCATAAGCTGTTTCTATTACATTTGCTTATCTGCATTTGCCTCACATATGCGTGTGTGTGTGTGTGTGTATGTGTGTGTGTGTGCGTATCTCAGGGCCCGTTATGCAGTAATAATCATTTGTTCGTTAGCGAAATTACTTTGTTGACCTTGTTGTACCGTCTGCAGAAATTGGTAAGATTATTTTGAATTGGTTTGACGACCGACAAAAAGGCAAACCCGAATCGTTGCTTCTGACCTTGTTTCGTAATGTAGTCATAAAGCGAAAACTGCTTGTCATACATACAAGACCTATTTATTTGAAACGAACTAACAAAATAATAAACTTTTTACTTTCAAATTGAATTTGAGTGACATTTTCGGTGTTATATGATAAAAGTTGACAAATTGCTTGTGATTTTGTGTGGACAATTGTGGGTGTGTCGTAGGTTCCTCGACAGTCTCCCATCTGTTTGACAAAGGTCACACAGAAATAAATCAAATATTTAGCCGACATTCGTTTATTCAAATTGAAAAGCCACTGTCGCTGAAGCTTAGACCTTTGTATGACTCAAAATTCCTAGAAACGAGTAAAGACAGATCAGACAAAAACAGTCAGACAGACAGATACATATCAAGGGCGTCGATTGCATTACGCATACGACATGTTGCCCATAAAAATGTTTCTTTGGGCCCAGAATGAAAAGTGATAAAGAGGCAACAAAAGTGGCCTAGGCTACAATAGCAGTTTGCTTTTCGTTCAACAACTGGGACCTCAAAAAGATTAAAAGCAAAACAAGAGTTGGGTTCCTTTGGGCTTAGAAATATATATAAATGAATGTCGTCGACCATTGACAATGAAAACATGTTATTTATCTTAATTTTTTTTTTTGTAAATTGAATGATTGCAATAACAGATAGAAGACATAAAAATCCTTTCATGTAAATTCCTTATATTTAAATTAAATATACTTGTAAATACTGTGCGTTGAACTGTTGGAACAACGAGGTCATGTGTGTCTTCTATTTTAGCTAAAAAAAGCCTAAATTTAACCCTAATTTTTAAAGAATTTAAGCAGTCGAATAACTTCAAAACATCATTTATATAAGATTTAAAATATAAAAACGGTTAATTCATTAGAGGGGATGTAATTAAATGATGCTTAAAAATATTCTACAAAAAAAAAATATAAATGATGTTAAATTAGTTTGATTTAAATTAATTTAAAGTATTATGAACATAAAGATAAGCATCATTAAGATTCCAACAGAGAAACTAATTGTGTGGAATGTTTTGTGTACATTCAAGTAATAAGCTTAAGTGTACAGAAAATTACTAAGGGATCCTTATTGATTTTGTATCTCTATTTTAAGCGAATCATCGTTTTCTATTATTTGCCAGCGTTCTTAACTAGTCAGATATTGAATAGTGCAACATCAAATATCAAAATTTTCGATTAAATGTCAGCTCATAATTAAGAAGATTAAGTGGTCATAAAACGATAAATTGCTGAAGGGCCATTTCGCCCAGCTTAAGTCAACCGAAGCCAAACTGTAAGCGGTAGTCGATTATAAGCTGGTATTAAGCTGAACATAAAATGATTGGACTCAAGGCAAGTGTCTGATGATGTGAGAAGGCGTTTAGGTGTTTGTTAAGTATACGCCCGATGGCTGGCAAAGGCAAAGAATTCAGGACACATCAAGGATTTCAAGTAAGCTTTGCGATGTGTGCGCTGTAATCATAGCTGGCAAGTAAGCAGCAAAGGATTTCATCATTCTGCATTTACATTTTTCATTGCATCGCTACAAAAAAGTGCATCAATTTAAATGCTGAATGCGATCCTGCAGCTGGCGGCAATCTGTAATTCTCTCCAAGGTAACGATACCATGAGGACGACACGAATGCATATTGAACAGGAAGTAGATGGCATAACATGTCGAAATGCTTCGTTCTTCGCTTTAAATCATGTTATGAATGAGAAAATCTTAAGCCGCGTACGTGTGCATAGGACAGAACAACAAAAAGCAGGACACAGGCGAACGCAGGACGCAGGACGCGGGATACAAAACGAGCAGGACACAGGCAAACGGGTAAAACGAAGCGAGCCAAGAAAATTGGAAACGAAATGTGATGCCATTGTTGTTGTTGTTGTTGTTGTCGGTGTTGGTGTTGCTGTGTTGAGGTCTTTCCTGGGCTGGGCTGTTGCCTGGTTGTTGCCTGGATTTTGCCTGGTTTTACCATTTAACAGGATTATTTATTTTATTTTGTTATGCGCGGCAAACAGCTTGTGTAAAGGATTTAACCAACTGCTGTATGTGGCAGTAGGAGGCACAGCAGCAATGCAAAATACGAATATAAAAAGGCGCATATATATTGAAGTACAGAAATTCAAAACCAGCAACAACATAACAACACCCACAAAAGAATCCTCCAATATTAAATTCAAGTCGCACTTGCACTTGTCAACAGGCGCCAAGAAAGCGATTTCCCGTTTCCATTCTTTAGCCGCACTGTGGGGCAAGATAACCACCATTCTAAGCATCTAGGCCCTTTAGATTCTGAAACAATGCGCTTTAACAAAAAATAAAACGGCGAGAAGGATAATAAAATATTATGCAAGTGGGATTTGATATGAAATAGCAGCAGTAAAAACCGACAAACTGAATAGGAATGGCAAAAGAACAGAAAAAAAAGATACGTCTCATAACCGCTGGAAAAAAAATGAAAAGCTCTGAGATGATATAATAGTAATAATAAAATTATCTTTGAAGTATTACAAACCTTTAACTCAATTCGAAAGAGTGAATAAATGGAAACTTGATTAGGCTACTTTATGCTGTAATTTATTAATCCTTCATAAAAATATGTAAAATAATGTGATTTGAAGATACTTAAGAAATCATTGAATAAATAATTAAAGTAATATAAAATTAAGCTGATTCAATAACTAAGGGAATTGTTTATTGCATTTGTAATTAAAGTCAATTGTCAATACCAAAATAAGTTATCTGAATTATTGGACCAGTTATTAATTAATATGAACTTATCGAACAATGAAAGTTTGCTCTCAACTCGAAACCTCATTAAAACTGCACTTTGAGTTTAATTATCATCTGATTGTCATCATCAATATGAACCAGGCCAATCTTTGTGCTTAACAATTGAAGCTGAAAATGAAATATATTTATGTCAATGTGTATATTCGGACTTATATATGAACATACAAGATGTTTGACTGTTAACGGGCTCTGCAATATAATTATTACCTGTTCAAAATTCAGCAGCTGAATGAGTCGAGACGGGAAGAGCCCATCGAGGTCAGTGCCATTCTCGGCCAAGAGTCCTTTTGTGCAGTCCCGAAAGAATTAAGTTATATAATATTTATATTTTGCAACTGTACGCAGAAACACAATTTTCACTTATTGTATCTTGCTGGCACATATAGAGAAAATGGGGTATTAAAAAGTCATTTTCCTGCTGCATTTACGAAGAATTTTATTCAATTTTTAGATAATTTACATAACATGATTTAATATACCTAATCACTAGCTATAAACTTGAACAACTATTACATTATAAATAAATGTGTAAAGTATGTATTTAATGAGTCTGATAACAGGGTATATTAAAATCGCGTATACTGGCCTGTACGTATTTATTTCTTTCTCTTTGCTTTTTTATATTATTATTATTACCACTACTTTCATTCTGAGACTTATCGCAAGGCAGAAAAAGCTGAAAGGAGAAACTGTTGTTCAGCTGCTTTCTGTTGCTGAAGGAGCAAAAGGATATACTGGTTTGTCACCCATTAGCCATAAGTATGGGGAGAACATATATATAAATAACCACTATATGTGTGGATGGGACAAAAGGATGTCCAAGTGACAAATAAGCAGGTGTTGAAGGACTTTTGAGAAATTCACTTGGATTGTCAATCACTTTGTGGCTTTAAACTGCATTTGACATGCTTTCATCGTATATTGAAACCAGCCACTAATTGCTTAAAGTATAAATATTTAAGATACTGTTTTAAATGGCAATCATTTATAAATGATACTTTAAGATAGTTTTATTTGATATGTGCATAAAATCTACAGATGTATAATACATTTTTGATTATCTTTAGAAATATATTCTTGACATACGTAAAAAACAACCTTATGGTTTATCAAAGAGAAATAATAAAATTGGAAATTAATTTCTATTAATTTAAATTTTTCTTAAATTACTCGAATAATTCCAACCATAATAAAATCAATCAAGCATAATATGCTATTATATTAAAATTAGAGTATTGACTATAAAATAAAACATCTTTCTCGAACCAAATACATAAATTTACATTAATAAGCAACTTTTAATTTATTGTAAGTTCAAGATATTTTTAAACTTTCTCTACTTTTATCCAAGCAACACAAATTTAACTTAAAAGTTTCCTGAAATTACCGAGTACTATACATTTATATATTTTCCCTTCCATTAAGGCACATCGCTACTCTTGCAGACACCAGACAAAAGTTGTCTGCGGCGCAACAAAATAAAAATATGTTAAAACTAGAGGGAAAGGCGACAGTAGAGCGAACTCGACTGTGAGAGACCCTGATTTATAAAGTTTAAACCAAAAAAAATATGTATAAAATATTAAAATTCATGTTTTTTTTCTTCTGCTTCTTCTTCCAATCGCTGTGAAAAATATTTCTGGAATAAGTTTACAGATAACTTTCCGATCATTACGAAACTTTCAGTTGGTTATCGAACTATTAAATATATATTGTCATATGTTTTAAAAATTATGGCTTGGCTTTTAAATTTCTCTGTAATTAGTTATATATCATTTTTTTAAGAATTAGAAAGGATATAGAGGAACTCGTGCTTAGCTTAGTATCTCTAGCTCTTATAAAATCTAAAATATTGGCTTTAATTCTCCAAATATATATTATTTATCTAATTTTATTTTTTTTTTCTTGACAAGTTTAATAGACCTGTTGTGCTACTTCACGTACAGGGTCTAAAGAGAAGGAAAACTGACCACTTTCAGAAATGTCTGGCCACATAACAAGACAACAAGTGCAACAACAAGCACGTCCCCATCACAATTGTTAAATTACTTCGGTTAACACTTGTAAGTGTTGGTGTTGCACCTGCAACTGCTTCAAGCAAACCGAAAAGTGTAAAAAATGTTGTTGCATCGTCGAAGAAAGCAGCACAAAAAGTTCAAAAAAATTACAAAAGGAAAACGACAACAACAAGACCAACAAAAGAGACAAACTATGAAAATTAATTATTTTTTACGCCAAAGTAAAATGGGAAAATGTGTGAAAACGGATGAGCTGAAAAAGTGTAGTGAAGTGTAGACGACTGATGTATGCGGAAATTGTGCTGGAGTTGCCCAGCGTTTATTGTATAAATTTCCAACTCAAGTGTGTGCATACGTATGTGTCAGTGTGTGTTTGAGTGTGAGTGTGTACGAGGATGTGTATGTATGTTAAAGTTGTACTTGGCTTTGTCTGCTGACGATGGCAGCCAAAAGGGATCAACGGGGCCAACGCAGCCGGTGGTTGCCGCTTCCGGCAAACTCATGCATTTTTCAGCAGCAACAACAGCAGCAGCAACAGCAGCAGCAGCAGTAACAACAACAGCAACTGTAACAGCAGCAACTGCTGCAACAGCAGCAGTAGCAACAAAGTAGCAGCAACAACAAGTAGCTGTTACAACATTGTGCAAGGCAATGACAATGACAACAGCTTTGCAGTTAATTGCAAGCAACGTGGCGAACATTTACCACTCACCCACTGTACCCACTGTCCCCACCCAAAGCAAACCACCAAAGGACCTCAGCACACTCCACACAAGTTCAGTTCAGTCAATTCAGTGCGCATTCTGTTTAACATAATTGAACGCTTAGCGATGGATTTTCTTTAAAAAGAGTGGCAGCAGCAGTGGGAAACATCTTAAATCTATTGCAGTAGATATATTATAATAATCTCAGCGCAAGATGAAGCTATTAATTTAAATATAAATTCTTGAATGACCAGTCTAAGTCTGTTAGCCTTAGCTATTCATTACAATAACTCTGCTTGGAAATTTAAACGAATCTCTCTCTCTCTCTCTCTGTTCAACTGTCGTACATCAGCACGCGTATAGCTGTCATTTAAATGTCTATATACTGACAGGATCGTAATGAAGTTTGACATCCTCTTGTTGTTGTTGTTGTTGTGATAATCGATAGCTGTAGCAGCTGCTGTAACAGCTGTCAATGCTGTTAATTACAACGAGACCATTTTAATTAAGCTTTAAAACTGTATAAAAATTAACTTGACGCGGGATTTCAAGGTCGAACAAACAATATCAGATTTCAGTTCAAAAACGACAAATAAAATTTGTATGTAAAAATAAAAGACAAAATAAAAATACTTAAATGTTATAAATAGCAAAAGCATTCCAGGTTTATTCCTATTTTTAATAATCTTATCCTTATTCATATCAAAGACTAGATTAAAATTTAAGACAATACCAATAAGTAGAATAAAGATGTTTCTATAAATGTCAATCATTTCTTGATTAAAGTCTTTTTATTTCAACACAAAATATATATTTTTTTTTTTGTTCAATGAAATGAAATTGAATACTAAACAAAGCCATTAACTGAAATCAATTCTTTATTTTTGAATTTATTTCTTCAATTAAATAAAATCCGTGCGCCTGTTGCAAATATTTTCGATATGCCAGGCCATTAATCATGAATCATTTGTTTTGTTCGTTTTTTTCTCTATTCCATCCACATGAAATTTAAATTGAACAACGCAAAATGTCGAACAATCAAAAGATATTTTTAACAACATGGCCTCAATGACACCTTGCGCAATATTTTTGGTGTCATCGGCAAAAAAATGACACGTACTTTAAAGAGCGAAAAGCCCATAAAAATGAATTCAAATTGCATAATTTTCACAATCCCTAAAAATAAACCGCTGTCAAAAGGAAATCTGCACAATATTGGTCATTAATAAAAAACTTTTTATCAATACACGTGTCAAGCAATACAAAAAGCAAATATTGATAAACACAAAAAAAAATGAATATAGTTTAAAGTTGAATACAGAGTGAAAAACAGAGCAGTCCACACAAAAATGAAAATAAATAACAAACAAATGTATGAAAAGGACTACAAAAAGCTTTACAAATGCAGACAGTTAACGGTGTGTACGTGAGGGTATACTAAAAATTACACTTGGTTTACAAAATGTTTCATAAGTGTTCAAAATGAATAACAGATTATCCTTTTATTTAATAAAATAAAATATATTTAAATTCGTTCGTGACTCTCGTGTTGGTCTGCACAACAGAACTGCCACCTCTATCAAAAGTAGGCCTGCTGTCCCTCCCCATCAATTTATGTCTCTTTCCAGCTCTGAATCATCCTCTCTCTCTCTCTCTCTCTCTCTCTCTCTCTCTCTCTCTCTCCATTCACCTTCTTTTTTTTGCCCTGTAAGCGTTAACGTGCGCGCGATTGCGAGTCAATTGTGTCGTTATTTATCAGTCAGCATAAATACCATGCCTTGTATGCATGTGTGTGTGTGTGTGCGTGTGTGTGTGTGTGTGTGTCTGTCTGGACGTCGCACTTTGTTACAATAGCAGAAACAATAACAGCAACAACAAAAAAGCACAACAATAACAGTATACTTTCTGTAATTTTTTATTTTTTGATCTCACATTTCGCTGTTGCATGCTTTTAGGCGCAGACTTTTGAAAGGTGTTATAATAATGTAACCACAATAAATAAAATATTTATGAGAGTCTCGTTTGTTAGTCAGTGACTGTTGCTCCCTTACGTGTTTTATTTTTTGTTTCTGTATTTATTTTTGTTATAGTAAAAGCACGGTAGGTAATTGTCGATATTCAGTGTTGTTCATTAAATCCATTGTATAAAATGATTGTTATACACTAGGGATACTTGGCTTATGTTGCTGCTTTTAACATCACTGATTTGGTGTGAACTTTTTATTTAATGTAATCAAATTAAATAAGTATAAATGCCAATTTGAGTAAGCCAACTTAAAAGTAATGAAAAAGTAATACTTTATTAGTGAAATTATATATTTCGGTAAGATACAATTTTTCTCTACTTAAAATCAATCCCAATAGGAGTGTTTGTGTTTAAAGCACGTTAAACCTAAATATTCAATCATTAAACATTCCCACAAATTTATGTTAAACGGAATTTCAACCCGTATTTGGCTTAATATGGACCGCAAATTCAATATTCAATAAGCATTTTAATTGACAAAGCATTTAACCACATCTCAATTCAGTTTGCGTTTAAATTCATTATAGTTTGTTATGTTAAGCTGATTTAAGACTTGATAAACAACGTCTGTTATCTTTAGTTAAAAATTTGAAATATTGTTTTGTTTGTGTTTAATATAATTAGAAATAATAAATTGAAAGCTAGGATAATTGCTTATTCTTATGCCTCAAAATATAAAATAGATTGTGTCCTTTAAAAAATATTCACCATCACTTAACGTTAGAAGTAGTCAAGCTTCAAATTTATACTTAATAATACATATGCTCAAAACTATCAACTATTAAATTGCATTTCTTGAGTGCTGCAAAAATAATTAAAGCCACTGGGGCGCATGAGTAATGTGTCATGAAATTTATATACATAACCCATACGTCATGTCTGTCGGCATGAAGAGATATATGTATATATGCCTGTCTCTCAGACATGTTTGTATGTGTATGCTTTTGAGTGAGATATGTGGGTGTGAAATGTGTATCTACGACAGCTGTAGCTTAATGATTTTTATGCTCCTCTTGCACTCAAGTTGCAGTTTTTCTCTCCTTTTTCGGGTTGTCCTGGACGTTAATGGCGAACGGCGGTGACAACAGCTGCCGCATATACACACACTCAGAGAAATTCGCTCATTTGGCTGGCGGGCAACAAATTCCAAGTCATTAGTCGTTGTCCTACTACTCGGCAAATGCACTACGACTACGGCGCTGGGTTTGCATCATGAAAAAAGCATTGCAACTAAATTACAAGTGCTGGAAAAAGCATTATTTACATATATGAGATTAGATTAGAGCCACAACATAGAAACTTAACCCGCATCAGAATTTAATTTTGTATACCTATTCCCAAAACCACTTTTAAAACCATTTCACATTGCTTTCGCTCTCAAAATTAACACGGAATTTAACAACGGGGCAAATATATAAAAAAGTTTAATGATAGAAAAGTACTATTGAACTTTTTTTTAAATATGTATACCCATAGAAATGTGAGAAGAATATTTTCTGTGGAACACGGTGCACTTGTCCAGAATTTGGTATCCAATGTCCAGGATACTCTTGTGGTGGTTGTGAGTGGGTGCTACAACGGCTACAAAAATTTAAAACATATTTCATAAGCCTCAGCGACGAAAAAAATTTGCGTTCTGACTGATGAATGTGTGTTTGTGAGTGTTTCATACGTTTATATGTAAAATAATACACGAAATATGTTGCCGAAAGCCGCCTGTCATCATTTGGAGGCGCCTGCCAGTGTCAGTCTCCATATCCAAACCATCATCGTCGCCTGCCATTGCTCATCAGTGTTGTGTACTTCAATCTCCTTTCGTTAAGAGAATATGACACAAGGAACCTGTTACTTTTTAGGTATAATTTTATTAAATTGTTGACAACTTACATTAAATGAATTTAATTTAGTTACTGAATTGCTTCATTAAGTTTATTTGAATTAAATTATATGCTCCCATTTTTTTTTAAGTCTAAATATATTTTATAAGTTGTTTTTAACCTATCCCTATTTTCTTAGACCCCGTACTTAAAAAAAGTACAGGGGTCTGTTGGGTTTGTTTTACCGACTATGTGCGGCAGAAGGAGGCGTGGCAGACCCTATAAAGTATATATATTTTGGATCAGAATCAATAGCCGAGTCGATCTAGCAATGTCCGTCTGTCTGTCCGTCTGTCTGTATGAACACCTAGATGAACATCTAGATGGGAGAGGGACTGGGAGCGGGCCTGGGTGAGGGACTGGGAGAGGGACCTGGGAGAGGGACAGGGAGCGGGGCCTGGGAGAGAGACTGGGAGCGGGGCCTGGGAGAGGGACTGGAAGAGGGACTTGGAGAGGGACCTGGGAGAGAGACTAGGAGAGGAACCTGGGAGAGGGACCTGGGAGAGGGACTGGGAGAGGGACTGGGGGCGGGGCCTGGGAGCGGGACTGGGAGCGGGGCCTGGGAGAGGGACCTGGGAGAGGGACCTGGGAGAGGGACTGGGAGAAGGACTGGGGGCGGGACTGGGAGAGGGACCTGGGAGAGGGACTGGGAGCGGGACAGGGATAGAGACTGGGAGCGGGACTGGGAGAGGGACCTGGGAGAGGGACCTGGGAGAGGGACTGGGAGCGGGGCTGGGAGAGGGACTGGGAGAGAGACTGGGGAGGGACCTGGCAGAGGGACTGGGAGCGGGGAGTGGGAGAGGGGCCTGGGAGAGGGGCCTGGGAGAGGGACTGGGAGAGTGACCTGGGAGAGTGACCTGGGAAAGGGACTGGGAGAGGGACCTGGGAGCGGGGAGTGGGAGCGGGGGGATATGAATAGATGTAGGACTAAATGGAATATAAATTGTAGTATATGTCAAAATAGGATTATTCCTTGACAAGTGTACTTTTTCCGTAAGTTCTCTCAGCTCTCTCCTTACCTCAAACAGACTCTCATTAAAATGGATCAATGAAACTCGAATCACTCGCAAGTCGCATTAATTGAATCAAACTGTCACATTTTTAGCGCGCATTAAAACTTTATAAGTAATAGAGAGACTGAGAGACTAAGAGAGAGAGAGAGAGAAAAAGAGAGAGAGAGAGAGAGAGAGAGCAAAGACGTAAACGCAAACGACAACGACAGGATAATATCGACTCGAGGCTGACACACATAAGTTAGTCTTATACATCCTTACCAAAGTTGGTTTAAATCTGAGCACTATAACATATAGCTGTCATAGGACCGATCGTGCGAAAATTAAGTCTTAGTATGTAAAATATTTTTGTTTTATGAGATATCGTAACCAATCTGATAACATTTGCATTTAAGTTTACTAAATTATTTTAAGATTTTTTCCATTATAAGTTCTATAGTAAGTACGGGGTCTCTGACTGTCGAGTATGCTCGACTGTAGCAACGGCCGACTAGTTTTACTTAAAATTATAATATTTAAATTATTTGTACTTTAAGTTTTATTTGTTATTTTATTGTTCAGCTCGGCAACAATATAGCATTGTTCTTTTTCCGCATACTCCTAAATCAACTGTGACATTCTATAATTAAAATTTTCATTTCATGTTGTTTATTTAAGCCTAACAATGGCTTTTATAATGAAAGAGCTTGTACCACAATTTCTGTTCCGGCGGAAGTTCGCGAAGTTTTCAACCATCTTTTTACCTGGGGTCGGTCAACATGTGTGTGTTGTGTGGGTTCAACGGTGAGTATTTACATATGATGTGCTATCAAAAAACAAAAAGAAAAACAAAATGGAGACCCCATTTCTATGAAGGCCAATGAGAACAACATTCGCTTGAGGACTCGAACTTTTTATGTAAATTAGGCAAAACTGAAAGGAAAAGTTGTTTGTTTTTCTTATTTTTTTTATTATTTTTCGTTGTTTAGAAGTTGTGTTTTAACAGATCTTTTGCAGCTACATTTGCTGCTGATTTTGTAGTTTACTTTTAAACAATTTTTAAATATGCAAATTGCATTTAAGCGATATCAGTAACCAAGTTTGGCACACATATTTCTATATGTCCCACGCAGATGAAGTTTGTTTCAAATTTAAGCCACGCTCCCACCGTCCCCGCAAATCACGAAAAAACCACTACACCCACAATTTATATTATAAAACAGTCATTATGGTAATTGACATTATCTAGTAATCACTGAATCGCATTTAGATCGGACAAGTAGAACGGCTGCTATGGCAACTTAATGTTATCAAATTAATACAAGTAATTTCTTTAAAGTACTTTTATATATATTGAAATAAGTTACGGGTTTTTGTACAAAGTTCATTCAAAATTAGTTTTCTGTACTATCGCTGATGTCTACTTAATGCAACTTTATAATGTGTTGCATATAATAGTTGGCAGCTGTTTTATTCTTTATACAAAACTTTAACATACTCAGAGCATTTATAATTCAGTTCGTCTATTGGCCACATTTTAGTTTGCTCTTTTAGTGCGTTTCGAGCGATATTCCCATAAAGTGGTCTCATGAATTATTCATAAACTTCGTAAAAACAAAGCAAAAATGGGAAAAGTACATTTATGAAAGATTGAAAAAATATGTGGAGTGAAAAGAATAAAGTAAACGAATTCAACCTGCTTGTTTAACCATGTTTGAAAATGAAAATCAGATTATATAATTAAGAGTTTGTAATTGTCTTGGTATTATTACAAAGATTATCATACAATTTGAGTTGGAAAACAGCAAAGCAAATTACTGAATTAATTTCCAGGCTTATGCGAGAGTCGGCGGCAGATTAACTATGAAAAGAATTTGCTTGGCCAAAAATAATATTCTAAATTAGATCAATTAGACCCTTTTGCGGGGTTTTTATAAATAACCGAGCACTTAAAGGCAGCGACCAACCAAGCTCGACACCATCCGCCATTAACAATTCGAGGCTATGAATTTATGACTTTTACGCGCCATTATCGCTTTAATAATTTAGTTGGCTGTACCTAAAAAGCAAAGCAAACCGTTCAAAATGGAGCATAATAACAACACCAAAATGGCGCAACGTGGAAAAGTGGTTAAAAAAATGTATATTTACATATATACATATATAGAAAATTGCAGGCAAATTGCGCAGAAATGGCAAAATAAATAACCAAGACTTATGGAAAGTGGCTTGCAAATTGCTGCATTTTGTGTGCTGCAAATGAACCGCAATCAAATTCAAATCAAAATAAACAGCATTAAAAATTGTTAAAGAAAGCAAAGGTCAAAAATCCGCTTAGCAATAATTTATATACGGTCTGTATAATAAAGAGCTGTCAGTTCTCTGCCATGAGATTCAACTCGAATCGACTCGAAATGAGTTCGACATTGAAATGCATTAAAATGTACGCAACAAAAGCTGTGAGTGAACATCGAAAAAAGAATATTCACAGGATATTAGGAACCTTCACACCTGGCCTTGAATCTGGTATTGGGCTGGGCAAAAAAGCAAATGTTTGTTTTGTATATTTTTTTGTACTTTTTAATTAAAACTCCGGCGTCTCGGGCTAGGTACACAGCGCAAAAAAGGTGAATAAAAGGGAAAATGGCTACGTAAAAATTGCAAAAGGCTTTCTAATTAAAAATTAGCTTGGGCATTTTAAAGACGTCAGCAGAGTTCTCTAGCTCGTGAATTATTAATCGTATTTTTAAATAGACGCGTAGCTTTCCTTCCCATTTCATTTTATATTATTTAATTTTACTTTTTGCTTCAGTTTCTTGGCTCTAAAAATTAATTAAATGCTTTCGCCCAGCAAGGTCATGGAAAAGTTGTTTTCCTACGCAGTTGCTTTGAGAGTGAGCTATGAAAATCAACAGCTATGCAACGAAAACTAGAAAACTTGAATGGTCTTGGCCAAGTAGCGCAAAGGCAACACTAGCTGCAAGAGTTTTGTTGCACATCAATGCTATTGGCCAAGTTTAAGCAAACTAAACATTTAAACAACTTGTTTTGTTTCAATTTGAAGTCAATAGGTCATTCTTAGATCAATGAACTTTAAAGACTTTCGCTTAAGGCATTAATAAAAATTATCAAAATCATTTAATGGTATACCATAAGTCGATTTACTTTTCAAACCATTTAATCAATACTTAGCTTAACAGATGCGAACGAAGACAGCTTTGGGAGATGCTCAACTCTAGAATCATTTTTATCACTTAGGCAACAGCGTCGGCCAAATCAATTTTATGGTCTGTATGAGATGAAATGTCGATACTGCCTGCCACGCCCATACACTGTCAATGTTTGCACAGTTCAAACAGAAGACTGAAATGGAAGAGACCGTAAATAATGCGACGGATGGGACTTTGTGTGCTGGTGTATTTTTAATACAACAATTAAATGCAAATACGAGTACAAACGCAACAAGCAAAAAAATGAAATCGGCCCTTGCCAATCTGACAGCACGGCATCGGGGCAAATGTTGAAGGATGGCCAACAAACAGTACGACCAAAAGAAGCAAACACAACAGCTGTAGAAAGACAAGAACAACAATTCCCAATTGGGCTGGCCATCAACAATTTTTTTTTGTGTGCTAGCATAAATATTTTTGAAACCCTGTTGAAAAAAAGCAACAGCCTGACTGAATATATGGACTATGGACACGCCCCAAGCTGAGCAAAGCCTTTGGCGGGAGGGAAGATCATATATACACGTATGTATTTGTGGGAAAAAAAAAGGTTGGATAAACTGGGAGGCTGCCAACGTTGCCGCCTTCATGTGGATAAGTAACAAATTGGCTTACACTGGCCCATGAACGAAATTCGCTTTAATATAATTTCAATTATTTAAGTGAAAGCATATTTTTAATGCACTTTATTGGCAATTTTCGTTTAACAAAGAAAATTTCGACGATAAATGCTCGTAAGTTGCCTCGCGGATTATACGCACATACATATGTATGTAATATGAACGAGAATATTTTTTTGGCCTCACTAGAGATGATCACTTTTGTGGGTCTTATTGCGATTGATATTCGATAAAGCTAACAAATTACTCGCCGTTTTTTTTCATAAAAAACCGATTGTGAGTGAGCATTTTCTGTAAACCGATGAGGACTTTTTTGTTCTCCAACGATGAAAAACTATTGGGAAAAACTCGATAGTGCGTAAGGAGCTTTATTTTAATTTTAAGAATATTTTTTATATTAATATTATGTTTCATATTTGAATAATAATTTAAAACTGAATATTAAGTGGACCAATGCACATTTTTAACTGCGATTTATTGTGAATTGAAATCACCCTCAATGCTCATCGCTATCAGACTGGCAGTTCCATCGAGCTTTTTTTTCGGCTACTTTGAAAATTGCGGTCAGCATAAACGGCAATCAGCTTTTATACTTTTTGTATGTCTTCCTTCGGAATGCTTTGTAAACTTTGCTTGTTCAATCTTTAAAAAATAAACTATACAATAAATATTCGGGAAATTAATTTTTTGGGTCAAATTATTTTTTTTTAAGTTCAACATAAAGTAGACATTTTTAATTAATTTGAGCAGTTCACAAAATGCAATTATATAGTCCCGTCTTTTCCGCTAACAACCATTAGCCCAGCCAATCGAAAACAATTCTTAATTGCTTATGTTTAGTTTCGATATTTCTGATTTATGTGAGTGCATTTTCTGCACTTGGCCACAAAACGTGCGACTGGCCAAAATTACGGAGACTCGGCTTGGCCTATTGTTCGCATTGTTTGAATTTGGCACGAGCTGAAATTGGCGCTGTGGGCATTTTGAAATGTGAACGTGACCAGGAAACAGTTGCGAAGTTGTGGAGTGCAAAAGCAGACCGATTTGATTATTGTTCCAGTAACTGGAATTGAAATGGGCATACTTCAGACTCATTGACAGCATTATATTTTAGGCAAAAAATAGCACAGTACGAAATTTGGGAAAAAACAAAAGAATTGCTCAACTGTAAGCTGAAATTGGAGAATGATCGACAATTAGATGTCCTTTTGGAGTTTATTATATTAATTTAAGAAATCTTTCATATCATAGATAGTTTTTCTACAACCTACAGTTCAACTTTTTAATTAAATTATGTATATATTTAAGAATATTCCATTAACTTCTCTTTCGTCTTTGTATTAACACAGAAATACATGCCTCTGGAAACCGAAGTGTTTCGAGTAAATGTATATTTAATTCATATACCATCAGTTTAATTGCCTCCACATCCCTTTACATGTCAGCTTGAGTAAATGTTAAATTAAATTAACCGAAACCAACAGAAGTTTTTACTGAATCCGACGACAGCATTTCTGTAAAGGCAGCAGCCCTTTGGCTGTAAATTGATTTCTTTTTGCCTTAATAAACTGAATTTAAAGCAAAGAAGTTGAGTTCGAACATAAAATATACTTCATTTTTATTTATAAAAGAAAAGATAGACTCGAACCTGGGGCCAACTAGTCGATGTCATCATCATTGACTAGCTTTGCATTTGGATTATTCTGTATCAATTGTGCATTGTGCTTATGAATATTATAATAGAAGAAGTAAGATTTGCTGTACTCGAATGTGGATATCATGATGGCACAGGCGGGCGCCACCTTGATCAAGCGTGGACCGTAGCCAGCGAAGAGTCCACGGAATCCGAAGACACGATAGATGGACGCCAGGCGGCTGAAGGTGGACTGCTTGCTTAACTCCTTGGCTGGTGAGTCAGTAAATATGACTCGCTCACCAAATTCGATTTGCTCATGTGTTTTGACCACGTCAAAAGGACAAGTGACAAGGGCAGCTATCGAGCCTGACAGCGAACCAGCGATAAAACTAAGCCCAAACGAAGGCTGCTCACTGCTGCCGCTAAGACAGATCTTGAGATACTCATAGATGGGCCAATAGATGCCCGAGAAAGGCACATCCCGCAGTATGGTCGGTGGCAGGCCACGCCACAATCCCGTAATACCCTGCAAAGCGATAACATTGCGAACAAAGTTCATCATCTGGGCATAGCTGAGCCTCTTCGACTGCATCTTGGTGCGGACCAGCTCGATGGGACTGACAAAGGTGACGGCAAAGATGCGAGCTGTCACTCCAGAGAGCATGGGCACCAACAGCGGCAGCTCCTTCTGGCTAGAGTCAATGCCTAGGGACACAGGAGGCGCAAAGTGATTCTTATAAATAGAAATGTATCTGGCCTTGAACTGCTCATAGGCAACAAAGTAGACAACAGTCGAGGGAAGCGCCGAGACGAGCGTAGGCCCCAATCCACTCCACAACGCACTGATGCCCTCGTGGCGACTGATCTTGAGCAGTGCATCCAGAGTACTTGTAAACTGTGGCTTCATATTTTTACCCATGCTTGAGTATGAATTGGAGCCACACGAGAACAGATGATCCATCAGTCCGTTACAGTAGAGAAAGCACTTGTTGGAACGCGTCTGCTGTGACTGCATTCGAGTCTTGATCACATCCAAGGGGGTCATGAAACAGGCCGTGATCATGGCTCCACTGCAGGCGGATGCCACCTGTTGGAGTGGCCTAATTTGAAAGCGCGGATCGTTGAGCATTTTCTTGGGTTTCTTTGGGTTCTTCTTGTCGCCATTGCCATCGCCATCGCTATTGCCGGAGGATGAGTTGAAGCTGCCGTTGTTACCTTGAAGTAACGTTTTGTTGACGGCAGTTTCGCCTTTCGACATGGCAGTGTTGCGACTTCCGTTTCTGTTGTTTGTTTGACAGTTGACCGAGAAGTCGATTCGAGTTAAATGATTCTAACAAAAATACATATATTCTAAGTTTGAAAAGATAGCTCTGCCAGATGTCTTCGTTTTGTAATGTCAACGCATTTGTGTCAGCATGGCAGCACTATCCAACAAATGTCTGGCAGCGCTCGTTACTTTTAATTCAATGCCTGAATTTCGAATTACGTTAAAGAGTCTTTTTTACGCTACAAGTACAAGTACAACATTATTACAATAGCACTATATTTCCCCCCATTGTTTCAGCTTTATTTTCGGCAATTACCAGGCGACTCTGTTCAGATGCAATTTGCCGCTCCAATTTAACAAAGCTTAAATTGCGAAGAGAGGCAGTCAAAAAGCGTAACGAGGTAACTTTCTCGACGGGGAATAAGACTACACAGTCGCGTCGGATGGAAACCTGAATCCACCTCAAAAGTCGCACGCCAAAGAATTTATAAAAACAACTCTACCAATGGTTGAATAATTCGCTTGTTTCTGAGTCTGGTTGCATTTTTTGCAACCCTCGTAGAAGTATAGTATATTCAAAGCTTGTCGACAAAAATAATTGACATCAAAATGATGTGAATAGCATTTTGGTTCACTGGCTCTGACTGGAATAAAACACAAATTGAACATCGTCGTTAGTCCATTAACTTCAACAAAATAAAAATCAAAAAAGGCCCTTTTCTGCTTATGGTGAAAATGGTAACGATTACATGCATGTAATTTTAAATGTGTGGTAATATTGGCATTTTTAGCTGAGAATAATTACGAAAAAAATTAGAAAATTCTAATCAATAAATTTAATTTAGAGAAATTCCAGCAGTATATATTCTAACTAAGCCCGGAATTTTTAGCTTTTGAGATAATTTAGAATAATATTTCGATAATTTATAGTTATTTACAAAATGTATAGTAAAACATATCTATAAAATTGATAAAACGAATTACTATATCGAATGAGTGTAACTGCATTACAATTCCATGTTTGCTTCTATTCAATTACCTTTATGAATCCATAAACTGAATAGAATTCCTTTCTCTGAATGCACTTTTAAAGTCCCATTGTGCATACAGACATGGAATTTGTGAAACGTAAAACAGGCAACAAAAAAGTAGAACACAAACACACCAACAGATACAACATCAAGGACAACATGTAAAGCATATGCATCTCACAGATACACGGATATGTGTGTGAGGATATGTGTATAGGTGGAGAGAGGAATGAGAACGGCTGACAAAATATAGCGCTGATATGATTACGTTGTAAGAGAGGAACCAACAGAAGTTTGGGATACCGAAAAGAACACTTTAAATGGCAGGCATTCTGTGCGTGTAGGAAGACTAAAAGACTGCAAAAGAGAGTATAAGCGTCAAGCGCTAAACGAGCTGTGGAGCGAGTGCTGAAGGAAATATGCCAAAGACATGCACAACTCTCACACACTCACACCCTCACACCCTCACAGTCCCTAACGCCCCCTCGCCTTGACATGCAGACATTGTCTAACATTTATGAGTAACTCGGGTATTCGGAATTCGACACGTAGCTGACGCTGCGTGGCACGTAGTTTTAGATTGGTAGGGGATCTACTTATACTTGGGATCGGTACCGAGCACGGGGTCATGGCTAGGGTGTTAGAGTGTGTGTTGAGGCATGAGCATGTGCCGGTGTGGAGCTGGTAATTGTGGTGTAAAACTGTGGAATAACAACACTTAGTTGCTTGCTAATACGAGCACGTGTTAGTTCCGTTACACAGCACTGGTTCGCATGTGATAAGGTTGTTTTCAATGGCTCCAAGGTATCGTAGAAGAATATTGAAAAGGTCCCCTGAGAAATGTGAATAAGTAAAATGCACCATACGCACTATAATTGCCATTAAAATTGATCTCCGTCAAGGAAAAATAATGAGAAAAGTATTATGAAAGCAGTGTAAACTCCGAATAATATTATGAAAGAAGAGTCAACATCTCGTAAGGCCCAAGGACAAAAAGGAAAGGAAATTATCGAGATCCGCAACAGCTGCCGAAGTGCATTTGTCAACAGAGCGGAGCATGCGACAATAATCAGCTTATGTCAATGTAACACAGTTGAAATTTTAACGTATGCGTATTTTTATTTAATTAAAGTCAAAAATAAATTGAATGAAGCGCCAGCACCGAAAATGTGCACAGCAATTGTTAAAACATTGACGCATGCCTCATGCCACTTGCTACTTGCTACTTGGTTCTGGCCACTTGCCGCACACCGCGCCGCAAGCCAATTGAAAGGCTTTCGAAACACCAATCCATCCGCCAAGGCAAGGAAAACTTGCAGACAAAAAGTCAGAATAAGGGGAAAAACCGAACCAAAAACGAGAGGCGTGCCAAGGCGAAAATGTAGCGCATACCATTCACCGCACAATTCCATTACGTCAAGCAAACATCAGCTGGCGTTTGGCGTTTGGCATATGAACGTATATCGACAAGGATTCGCATTGAGATTGTGGTGCTGTGGTGCTGTGATGCTGTGTGGAAATGAGGGCGGTGTCAGCTACAAAACTGAATGCCAGTAAAGGCAACATATTGAATATTGATGCGCATCGATTTCGACTTGAAACGGCAAAAAGTTCAAGCCAACATACACACACACACACATCCACACTCTCTCACACGCACTCTTTGTTTATAATAAAAACATTTGCAATTTCTTATTGCTACACAAACCCATTGATGTTAACACTAGGCAACAAAATTAAATATTCAGCTAGCTATCGCACATTTTTTGTAATACTTTTACATTTACTCTCCTCACGCTAGGCATGCAGTACATTTATTATTCATTAGTTATTAATTTATTTATGCACAATTTATTATTCATAAATAATATTATTCAAATTTGTGAAATGCTCTCGAATTACAAACACTTGCTGATATTCTGGATGTTACTGGTTGTGTTGATACGCCAAAAATATATTTGAATAAATTTAGATAATTATTATTACATAAATAATTAAATTTTGATTTACTTTTAA
Organism: Drosophila falleni; assembly: GCA_035045575.1. Taxonomy (NCBI): domain Eukaryota; kingdom Metazoa; phylum Arthropoda; class Insecta; order Diptera; family Drosophilidae; genus Drosophila; species Drosophila falleni. Next base: position 20,706,836 of record JAWNOV010000062.1, read on the forward strand.
TTTTTTTTCCATTAGATTTACATGCAAATTTCCTTGTGCTCCTTAGTTTGCTCGGGCAGAGTTCCGCAACAATTATGCTTATGTTGATTTAATGAAATATAGCATAAATAATTTAATCTTCATTTGATTTATTGGCATATATATGTTATATATTTTTAAATCTTCAATCTCCAGTTTTGTTTTGTTTCGATGGTGAATTGAATGTACTTTAACTTAAGTAGGGGAGCTAACATTCAGTAGTCTTATTAATGATTTTTAGAGCTACAACAAAGTCAAAATTGTATTAAATTTTGTGTACTCATGTTGGTGGGTGTAGTCAGCACTCAACTGGGTTAAAAGGCTGCATTCAGCTCAGAATTGTGGTGGCGGCAGCCAAGCAATTTGGGTATGCGCGTCGAGCATTTAAAACAATTGGTGCCAAGCAATTACAAAGGGAGATGAGGAGACGGAAAAGACGAGGAGAGAGAGAAGAGAGATGAGGAGAGACGAGCCAAGGCTTTTCGCAGCAAATTAGCGACAAATGCGTGGCAGACAGCGCGAGGGAGCGATGGAGAGGGAGAGAGAGAGGGAGAGAGAGTGAGAGAGAGAGAGAGAAAGGGAGAGGGAGATGGCGGCGACCCAAATTGCAAATTGCAACAAACTTGGCGGGATGTGGAGCAATGTTGGCGACAACGTTGTCATCGTTGTCGTCTGCATAAGTTTACGTTTGCAATAAGCAAATTGAACGTAAAGCCCAGAAAGGCGCTCTAAAGTATGCTACAAAAATAAAACTGCTTGCCTTCAGTTGGATGGTGCAAGTGTCGGGCTGTCAATGCGTCTCATTTGGCATATGAACGCTGTGCCATGCCACGCACAAATGGCGCATGCCACGTGCCACCAAACCGCAATATCATGGCGTTAATTGCTACTCGAAGGCAGTTAGACTCTCCTCGTCCTCATGGAGGCAGTCAGGCGGGAGACGACGCCACGTTGCATCAATGATGCTACCTCACTTCTTGTTCCAGTCACGTTTTATAAAGTTTTCTCCGAGCTTTTCTGCACTCCGATCTACCCCTAAAGGTTATACTTTTTTATTCCTGTAATTGTCCTCTTTCATTTTGTTATTGTAAATGCCAGAGAATAGCAAAAATGGGAGAAAAAAGTTATAAAAACAAAATAAGTAAAGTGTGCTCCTTCATAAATCTTGTGTTTGTGTGCGTGTGTCTCTCGTCTAGCCTTACACTCAGTCCCTCCTTCCCATTTTTTATACTTCCGTCTTAGCCTGATGCATAATTTAATTTAAGATTTCAAAATTAATGGATGCTAATGTCCATATACTTTAATTTTTTCTGCTCTCTTAAATAATTGTATAGTAATTGGTAACAGGCAACTCTGATTAATTTAAAATACCCACCTCATTTCCCAAATTACTTGCTAATATCAAAAAGATGCGGCATTTCACAGGCCATTGAACTGCAACCACAATGTAAAACCAAAAACAAATAAACAATTATGCACATGAATTCAAATGAAATGAGCTCGACGCGCACTCCAAAATAACCGACAACAGCAACTAATTATATTAAATTAAATATTTATTTTATTATTTTTACCACGACCATTGCAAATGTGTTTTAATATGCAAATTATTCGAATACAAAAACATCAAATTACGTTCAATTTAAAAACAGCACATTTACTTATTGTTTCGCTGTTGTTAATGTATTTTAGCAGTCAAAGTAATTAATAACTAGTGTCAATTTACTTTGAAAATTTACGCCAGCATCAACAAATTCTATTTACTTGCAGTATTTTTTAAGATAATCTTCTAATGCTAATGTAAAATTAATCTCAATGTTGCATTTAATTAAAATTACCACACGCGACCTTTTAATGAGAAATCAAATAAAAATATTTTATGAATCCAATTACGTGTACAGTTCGATTATTTGATTTTAATAATATGCTTGCCTCCAATTAAATACCCAAACAATATTGGACAAAACTCCTTTGTGAATGTCAAATGAAATGGAAACCGAAGTTTTTAATTGAACAAAATAACCAAAGTTATCCATTATCCGCTATAATAATAAAAAAAGTTGGTAATAGTATAGAGTGCATTATATTTTAGCTCAAATATTAAATCTTTCGTTGTACAAATACAGATTAAAATTATTGTCGGTTTTAATTTTAAGTTACATATGTCCTTTGTTGATTTCTGCCTGGTTGCTATTAAATTATTACAATTTTCATTAAAAAGTCAAACAATGCAGGGTACATTATTATTATTAAAAAAAGAAAACAAACAAAAGCCATCAACATAAAGTTAAAAACATAATTTACATATTTATTTTGGTTTTTGTTGTATTTTTTTTCGTTCTGCCTTTTTTCGTTATTTATATTTGCTTTTTGAGCTTTTGTTATTTGCTTTTTTATATGTATAAAGTAATGCCCGGGCTTGTCATTTTCTGGAATGTTTAACCAGTTTATTTTTGAATTCTATTGGATTTAAACTGTTGACCCTGTTGGTGTTTAAATAAATATATTGTATGAATAAAGCTTATTCATATTAAACTTATAATACTAATTATAAAGTGCATTAATTAGTCATGACGTATTTAAGCTGTTTAATTTATGAAAAAGAAATTCACAAATTTCATCGTACATGCATTTATTATGAGCTGTTAAATTTTTTTACCTGTCCCTGTCACTTTTAATTAATGTTAACATAATTTTTACTTAATTTTCGACACTGGCAATTTTAATTTAATGCGATTAAATATTAAATTTCAAACCTTGTTCTGCTATGCAATACAAATTTTAATTGTTCTGTTCTCTCTTGAATATTTTATACGTTTTAATAAATATACATATGTTAAATGTATATTAAATCATTTCAGACTGACGAGTATCTTAAGGTCGAGCAAATAGAATTTTCGTAATTTCGTTCAATTGAAATTCTTCTATCTACATCTCACAAAAGCTCAGCATATTTTGAAACTATAAATCAAAGATGTGGTCCAATTTGTATGCAACTGTATTTATGCTCAACTAGTTATTGCCAGTCTGCAGGATGTTCGAACTATTGTACTATTCCATTTCTGCTATTTATTTATTTTAGTTTCCTTTCTTCTTTACTTATGTGTGTGGAGTAACCCCACTGAATTTCATTTTAATATCCTACTAATATGCGGTAGTCAGCAATTTTAGTAAACAATTTTTCGTGGAGAGGAAGTAGAAAAGATATTTGGTGGTTTTGTTGGTTGAGTTCTTTATTTTGGTTTGTGGGTTTGACTGAAATTTCAGTAGTTAACTAAACTTAATCACAACATAGTAGCATTGTTAAAGGGAGTCTAATGTAAGATATCTTTAAGTTAAATTAATTTTTTAGAAATACTGTTCATACAACATTTTCGTCAGTCAATTAAACCAATGCTTTCAACATTTTCATTCTGAAGACTTGCACCGAAAATATGCACAAGGGAAAATGCTCAAAAGGCAATAACCCACATGTCGAGAAACTCGGGTAAAAAATTGCACTCAAATTGAGTGAAGAAAACGTTTCAAGCATTTTTCAAATGTGGCAAATTAACAAAGCCGACCAGCAGGAAAATTCCCACAGATGGAAATAGATTCAGGCTATGACAATGGCATCTGTGGCATTCGCAGAGGAACATGAAGTTTTGTCCTTTCAGTTCCCTTTGACGTGCAAATAAATGTCATGTGCTGTCGACACCACAATACGATAGGTGCCTTGAAGCTATGTTCAAAATCTATGTGATTGCCTTTGAACAAGAAAATTCTGATAAATTTGTTGTCGGGTTGCCCCAATTAGTTGGCAGTGTCCGCCTAGGGCCCAGCTAATAGAGTAAAATTGGTATTCGTTCTGCTTGGCAGTTACTTAACAAAATTTAGCGAAAAAAAAAACAAATCTTTATGCAAAACAAAAATATAGAAAGAAAGGAATATACTTCCTTCTTTGCCAAAATTATATAAAAACAATTCAATTGTGCGAACAATTTAATTAGAACTTTTGTACATCCTTTGTTGATTCTGTTCTGTTTATGGCAAGGAATTTAAAATTCAAGAGAGAGAGGGTAAAACAACTTGTACACTTGCTAGCCAAAGTTGTTGGCATTTTGGATCAAATGAAGCAAAAACGTTCTAGCAACAACTGCATTACATCAATTTGCATAAAATGCCCCTCCAAAAAAGTAGAACAAGTAGAAAAAGAGAGAAAGCAAATGTCGACACAATAACTCAATTCGCTGGAAAACCCGAAAAGTAATTCACAAAGCAAAGGCATAAAAGCCGGCACACAACTTTCACAGGCAGGCACAAAATGCTTTAGGATAGAGTTTAGGGAACAACGCAACTATTTTGTGGTGACAACTTTGATATAACTCCCTGCGGCAAACAACGATGACAACAACGAAAACAACAACTACTCGCTGAATGCCAAATATTTGAAAAATGTGCAGTTTCACAAATGTTGACATTTCTAGAGATTCAGATTCAGCTTCACTTCTGAATTGTTGTTGCTGATTTGTTGAATAAATTTTCCGCAATTGCAAATTAAGTTGACAGCGCCAAGGAATTGGTTTTTGTGTATTGGCAAGTCCTGTATTGTAAGTAGCTACTCTCTACTTTCGACCAAATTGCTGACACAATAGTTGGCCAAGTTTTGCTACGGAAATTGCGTATTGTTATGCTTATTTGCAGGTAACAACTTTCGAAAGCGGTTAAAACAAAGTTTTATCTGTTGTTACAATAAGCTTAAGTAAACGAATAGAGCTTACGAGTAAATTGGATAATTTTGTATATTTTTGTGCTTATTATCTAGGTTAATTGTAATTTAATTATCATAAGGCACTAAGTAATTCTAGGTTTCTCTTCTCATAATACTTGTTAACGATTTTGCCATTTGCAAAACTCGATTTGCAATATAAACTATTTTTGCTTTTTCTCAATAATATACGATCTATCGATTATTCAATTTATGATTAATTACTATTCATTTTGATATTTCCTTAAATATAATTAGCTTTTTATCAATATGATTTTGAAGAGTTAATACACCAGTTTGTAACCCTTTTTTTAAATTAAGTTTCATCCATGATTTGTTTGACATTTTTTTAAAATTTTATGTTTTTTTACAAATACCTTCATGACTTTATAACTTTTACCTTGACCTTTTTAATTTTTATACTTTTCATCATAAGATAAAATGTTTGAATTACAATTATTAATTAGAAAATACGTGTTGAAATATTTAATTAAATTTCTAAAAGTATTAAATTTGGTATTTTAAAATATCTATAAAATTACAAATTTTTCAATTACGAAATCCATAAATTATAATATTTCTAGTACAAATTTCTGATGATTTGATATTCTCTCAAAAAAGAGTATTTTTCTCACTTTCAATGGTTATCTCGATATTCACCAATTTCGAATTTAAATCAAAGCCTAGAAAAACTTGCAACCTTATTGCCGTTGCCGTTGCAGAAAAGTTGCCGAAACCAAAGCGACCACAAGCTGCAACCAAACTCCAGCTGCAATCCGACCGCCAAGTCAGAGATAAACTTTCCTTTCCTTTTCCCGAAATGTATTATTAAATTTACGCAAACACTATAAAATTCTGACATGCTGCGCGTGAGGAGCCTTCGTTGCTGAATTGAATGGCAGAGGCAGAGCCACATCAGTCCTCAGTCGTCAGTCGTTTTCAAGGATTTGGCAGGCGACTTCGGGAGTTTTTTGTCTGAGCTCTGGCTTAGTCGCAATGCGGACTCAGCGGGCACAGTGGGATTCATTGTTGCACTGATGACGTCAATTTGAGGAACTGCTTGCCAGATTCCCGGTTGTCTTCTATATATTGGTTGTAATACTTTTGCTGGGCTTTTGCTGCTGAAATTGCTGCAACTCCGTGCGCACAGTGCCCGTCGAGGAGGATGAAGATGAACCCGATCCCGTTGAGCAGAAGGAGGAGCCATTTGAAATAGTGGAATCGATGCGTGAATTTAATGCTGACTTGTCATTGCTGCCACTTGTAAATTCCTGGGGTGCTATGTCTTTGTTTGACGCCTGACGTTGCAATTGCGGTATGCGACTCGGGCTGCTTGCAACTGTTGTTGTTGTTGTTGTTGCTGATGGATGTGACATTTGCTGTCCTGCTGGCGTCTCTGGTGACGTCTGCAGCAGACGTGGTATGAGTGATGTCCGTGAGGCGGACTTCGTTGGCTGGGCGTACAGGTCGCCATTGGGCGCCGACCAGCTTGTGGGCGAGCTGGGCATCGAGCCGACACTTGCGCTCGCCGCAATCGCATAGACACACTCGGTGCGTTGACCTTGCGGTGGTGTCGCCTCATGTGCAGGCGGCAATGCCTCGAACGACTGAAAGGAGCCGCTCAGTGTGGACATGGCCGTGGTGACACCGCCCAATGCCTCCGGCTTGTTGCGCTTCAGGGACGTTGCCGGCGACTTGGGCACAATGGGGCCCACAATGAGCGTGTTTTGTGTAATTTGCGGTTCGCCTGGCTCATCCTCGCCACAATCCTGTGCCAGCATTAGCGGCGATGTGGTCACATTGCTGCTGTCCCGCCTCCGTCTGCCCAGCGTGCTGCTGATAGTTCGTGGCGGCGGCAGCGGCGCTATGAAGTTCTGTGGCGGCAACGAGTTGCGCTTGTAGCTGTGACTGTTGCTGTGACTGTGGCTGTGACTGCTCCGCAAATCCAGCGCTGTGGGCAACACCTTGGGATAGTTACGTTGCCGCAGCAAGTCAAGCTGCTGAGCGGCCGTCAGCGGTTGCAGGTGTAGCGACTCCTCGTCGCGGCTGGTCACATTAATGTCCACATCGTCGGCATGCACAAAGCTGGTCACCTGCTCATCCGCAGCCAGTATCATGTCCACAGGATCCGAGTGGGAATGGGAGTGGGAATGGGAGTGGGAATGACTGTGGAGTGACTGTGGCAGCAGAGTCGCATCGCTGGGTTCAGTCAGAGCAGAGTGCTGACGTTGCAGCAGCATCTCATAGTGCATGGCATCCTGGTGCTCGTGCATGTGCTGCGGGGTCAGGAGGGCGGCATCGGCTACCTCAATGTCCTGGCAGATTATAATGCGACCATCTGTCTGGGCAGCTGGCGGTGGCGGTGGTGTAGTGTGAAAGCTGCCAGACTTGGGCAGCTTCTGATTCGGATTCGGATTCTGATTCTGAGCCGACATCCACTCACACACCTTGGTGTGCGTGTCCACCGTGGAGGTGCTGAGCTGTCGCTGAATGGCATAGCCATTGATGGGTGACCTCTGACCCGTCTTGATTGCCTCATAGGTATTGGACTTGCGCACCACGTCCAGAATGTAGCTATCGTCGCCATCGCGAGACTTGCTGCAGCGCTTCAGCTCATCGTCGTTGGCGCCATCGTAGCTGAGGATGTTGCCACCCAGCTTGCGCTGCAGGGATGTGCTCCGCTTGCGTCGCTGGCGCAGCAGGAACGTCGCATAGATGGCCACGTTCAGCACAATGAAGATGGCAATCAGTGCGATGAGCAACTGCAGCGTCGTCTCTGATTTGGCAATAGGCTCCGATGGCGACACAGCCGAGGCAGGAGAAGCCGACGCTGCATCTTCCCCATAATCAGCAGCGTGTTGTCCAGGTTGGGTTACCTCATCGCCGGATACGCCTACCACCTCTCCGCTCTGCTGCCTATGCACGTGTCCGAATGTGGGCGGTGCATTGTACATGTTCTCCGCTGCGGTCCCCGCCGACTGCTCCCCTCCCCCGTCGGCAAGGGCTCCTGCAGCAGCCATTTGAGTGTACGCACCGGATCCTCGGCGCCATTGTCACGTGCCCCGTATTTGCTCATATGACCCGTAATCACCTCGTTTCCGGCCATTGTCGCTGTCGCTGTGCCACGCAGCTGTTGTTGTTGTTGTTGTTGCTGCCCCTGCTTCTGTATGGCTGCAATTTGATTCAGCTCGTCCGGCAGCTCTTTGTTCCAGAAATTCATGTAGATGCCGCGGTACTTGTAACCGACTGTTGGCGGTATTCCTGCCATGGACGGAGAAATTCAGTTGCCAGCAAAAACAAACACATCAGAACGTGATGCTGAGTACGGATTTGGTTTGTGATTGAGTACTTACCTATATTGAGATAGGCCTGACTTCGCTTGTTAAACTCGGGCCAATCCAGGTCATAGCGATCCCATTCCAAGGCATGCGAATTCAGAAATGTGCGCTCCCAAGGATCCTTGGGATTACTTTGAGAAGAATTGCAAAAATCATGATTAGATAACACTTTAATATTGCTAATGTTAACTAGTGGGCGGTTACAGTCGAGCATGCTCGACAGTTGAAAACCCTGTGCCCAAGTACTCTGTACTGAAAGTTGATTTGCGATCTATTGTTCCTATGGCAGCTATATGATATAGTTAACCGATTCTAACAAAATTTGGTCAGAACGTATAATACCAGCCCAGATTCATATTCTATACGTTTGGTTTTGATATCTTAACAAACAAAAAAATTTTCCATACTAAAACTTCATAATCGATGTACCGTTCCTATGGCAGCTATATGATATAGTTAGCCAATTCTAACCAAATTTGGTCAGAACGTATAATACCAGCCCAGATTCATATTCTATCAGTTTGGTTTTGATATCTTAACAAACAAAAAAATTTTCCATACTAAAACTTCATTTTCGATGTACCGTTCCTATGGCAGCTATATGATATAGTTAACCGATTCTAACCAAATTTAGTCAGAACGTATAATACCAGCCCAGATTCATATTCTATGAGTTTGGTTTTAATATCTTAACAAACAAAAAAATTTTCCATACTAAAACTTTATTTTCGATGTACCGTTCCTATGGCAGCTATATGATATAGTTAACCGATTCTAACCAAATTTGGTCAGGATGTATAATACCAGCCCAGATGCATATTCTATCAGTTTGGTTCTGATATCTCAACAAACAAAAAACTTTTCAATACTAAAACTTCATTTTCAAGGCATTTTCGTTTCCATGGCAGCTATAGGATATAGTGGACCGATCCAAAAATGAAAACAAACTTGATCTGCCTATGGTATCCAGGAAACTTCATACCAAGTTCTGCCAAACACATCATACCTTTTTTGCCCATTTTAAATGGGCTCAGGGTATAAAAAGAACTAGTTCTATAAAAAGAGCAAAGAATTGACTCTGCAGAGCCAGTATGCTGTTCAATTAAATAAATAAAGGGTACGCTGCTCTAATCCTATTCTCACAATCCTACAAAAATTAGATTCTTTTGTGTACAATTATAATTAAATATTTTCTAACTGGTCAATTCGCATAGCATAAAAACTATTTCCAATTTGCTTTAAAAAATTATTCTTATTTAAATTCGTACCACTGATTCTCATATCCATTATCATAAGTCCCCGTTTTAAATTCTGATTGTCGTATTCTAATTTCGAATGACAAAGTCGCTGAATAAGTACAAGCATATCCTGCAATTTATCTAAGCTCCTACAGCATTTTGATTATTAAATCTCATGGTCATATACATAGCTAATAAGTGCGGATGTTCGGACATCGAAATGAATACCAAAATGACTGCTAACGATGTCTGATTTGAGTTTTGATTTCCATTTTGCTCGAGCATTGCCGCATTTCAACTAATAATATTTGCATTGCTCGCATGGATGTTGGCCTGCTTATGGCTATTTTTGCAGTTGTTTTTGTAGCGAAATAATAATAAAAGCGGCAGTAAAAATTCTATTCATTTCACTGTCCGAGCGTTGCAGATTGCAATACGTGCCACACAGCCCAGTTCCATGGATATCGCACATTGCATCCGCATCCGCATTTGCATGCAGAGCTGTGACTCTTCGTGTTGATGGCTCTTTGCCTCCTCATCTGCCCATCTACTTGGTCTGTCTACCCTATCACGGTCTCGGTTCTATTGCCCATTTCCAATAGCAAACTTTCGACAAATACACACTTCAATTCTCTTTGCCACAGTCAGTGCTCACCCAGTCTTTACGAAATTCGTCCAATATGCCATTACCGCCTCGGAAAGCAGCTTTTCCTGCACGGTATAGTTGTGACTGGGAAATGGTCCGGCCGGCGCCAGCGGTGCACCAAAAATGAACGCCAGCTCCTCGCCCATAATGCTGTGTGGTAGCTGCAAATGAAAGTCATAAATTTAAAGCATATACACTGACTGAATAAATACCCTTTCTTTGTAAATAGAAATAATAATTATAATTGAAATTTTAAAATTGAGAATATTTTTATAGCAATAATATTAGATGTTATTGCTAATCATGCAATTTACGTATATCTATTTATAGTTTCAGATATTATAAACTAAAAATATACCAATAAACATTTAATATAATATTACTCTAAAAAAACAACTGTAATGTGAAATATGTAATATATACTTATCAATTTGTATTAATTCAAAATATAACAAATTCTCTGTAAATTCGAATTCGCATCACATCAGACTTTGTCTTATAGAAAACTCAATGTACCCTTTCAAAGGGTTTAATGTACCCTGTAATTTTGGTGCAAATCTTTCAATTTCTAGATCAGATTGAAAAGCTTTTCAGCTGCTTTTGACCAGTCAGCATCAATCTTCTTAGCGTCCCTGCATAAATATTTAGCCAGTGAGTCAGACAGAAATCGAGGCGGGGCCAGAGAGGAAGGGACAGGACGCGGAAACAGGGCCAAAAACTGCAGTAAGTAGGTAGGTAATAAAGCCAACTTTTTACTGTTGCCATGAAAAATGTAACAAAGTCACAAAGCATTTTGCCTGGCGGTCATAAAAATTGCTGTCGCCTTTTGTGGCCGTTGTCCTTCTTCCATTTCCCAGCTCATTTTCACTTATTTTCATTCTTGTCGCCAGCTTTGGGGACATTTATGGATGATGAATGTCAGTTTTGATTTTGATTTTCTTCTATTTTGATGAAATGCGCAAATATGAAAAAGTAAGTATATTGGCTTAGAAGTCATTTTATCATTTTATTGTGTCGTTTGATGAATTTTAGGTTCAATAACCTTTTCATCTGATATGCGACATTGCATAGCCAATCACATGATACATAAATTTACTTTTATTATCAGAATTTATTTCATGTACCAGCATATGTTTATTTCGTTTCCAGCCAAGTTTTGTAATACGTTGAAGTATTTTTCATTTGAAAATAAGTCGCTTAAGGCAGAAAAAATTAATTGACAATTTTCAACCATTTATTAACATTTAAAATATTATCGTTATTAATGACAGAGATTTTTAAATACCTTTTAATAATTGCGTCAATTTATGAAAAATAAGTTCAATATTTGCAGGAATTTTATTAATTGTTGAATGCATTTTGCCAGTTGAAATAAATATTAAACTGCAAATTAATTGAGTGTTTAAATATTATATATATTCATACGAAAATTAAATATAGGTAATGAATTTTGTTTTTGGCAAAGCTTAATTTAATATTGTTGATTGGACACCGTAAGCACTTCCTGTCCGAAATAATTATAAAAAATAAAAATAATAGCGGAAAACTGAAAATTAATTTAAAATAATGCGTAATATTCGTAATTTATACACTTGTTTGCTATCCCCTCCAGAATCTCTACGTATATTTGTTTACCTTTCTCTCTCTGTCTGCCTCTATTTCTGTTACTCTATCTCTATTTCCGGTATTTCTCAACGCCAACGGAAGCAACAATTTGACTGGACGCAATTTGTCCTAATAAACCTAATGGAGTTGATAGCTTGATAGCTAGAGTGTAAAATTACCAAAAATGTTTGCTCTATTCGCTCTATAAAGCGAGGAAGTGGGCGTGGCATGTCCTTTGGGACAAGGTGGGCGGTTGTTATAATGGAATGATTTGGAGTGTTGTGTAATTTATAAAGTATCACTGGCTTATCTCCGAGGCTTTAATAACATTAAGCTCACCCACGTCAATACTGTTAGTCTTTAATTTTGCTCTGGTCTAACGAGTAATTAATATTTTCGGCAACACTCGTAAAGTACTTTGTTCCTACTTATATTATTTGGTGACCCATAAAGTATGCAACACATTTAACGTTACGTAAAAAGTTTTTATTATTTGCCAAAGTCTTGAGTCGAGTTTCTTTTATGAATGCGGTCAAAAAGTTTTCCGCCCTTTGTCGCCTGCGCGACAAAAAATAAAATAAAATTTAAGTTTTATTTTTATTTATTTTATTTTCATGAATTTTTCGTTTCCTTCCTCTTACAATTTATGTCTCATTCTTATCAAGAGTGGCATGGTGGAAAGTTTTACCAGACACAGAGAGAAAGGACAAGGACCAAAACAGGACATACTTGAAATTCCCGAAATGACTGAATTTAATATGCATAACATATTAAACTGTAAACGAGCCTTGCCAATTCTCGAGATACACAAAAATAATATCAAATAACTGACTAAATTGAACTGTAACTCACTCTACAGTTGCGTTGGTTTTGTGGTTGAACGACATTATTATTGGTTATTAGAAAATATTTTCATAAATATTGCAATGTCTAATGTTGCAATAACATTAAAAAAACGATGCCGAGCTCTGAGCCAAATTTATGTGCACAAATGCCACAAATTTTTCGCCTGTCTTTCTGTCTTTCTCATGTTATTTCATTTTACGAGCTGTTTTTAAATGCAATTGATTCTAACTGGCAATTTCTGCTGGTCCTCCGTAAAAGCTACTTTACTTGCGTTTAAGAACTTCTTTCATTCGCATCATTTTCGCCAATTTTAAAAATTGCCCTGAGCTGAGCTGCCTTCGCGTGCACTTCAGAGCAAGTACCAATAAGTATGTCTCCCTCAGCTGCCATTTGGTAGGGGAGAACTCCTTGGAGCAGCTCCTTGGACTCTATTTTTACTTGACTCAACTGCAAACATGCAAGACATGTGCCAAAAAGTTTTACAATATGCCCGCGGCTTTAGGCAAGATAGTCTTACGAGGAGCAGGAGAGAGACATAGAGAGGCAGAGAGAGAGAGAGAGAGAGAGAGAGTGAGAGAGATGGGCAGGCGTCGACTGGCAGTCAGTCAGTCACTTTGTCAGTTGGCATTAAATCTAGAGAGTGGGCGTATGAGTCTGTGGGCGGGACTAACTGCGTCTGTTGTCAGTCAGTAGAGTCAGTGAGTAGCCTGTGAGAGGATGCTTAAGCATCAGCATCAGCCTAGCATAAAAATAAACTTGGTCACAAGATGCAGAAAGAAGCGCAGTTTATGCACAAATATTCGCATTCAACTGAGTTTTTGGCTTCAACTCTAACAAAGCACAAAGCAAATGCCGCAAAAATGGCCAAATAAATAAAAAATAAAATGTCTGGCTAAAACGAGAAAAATGTTGAGGCATTGTTGGGAACTCCTCTCCCTGTACGAACACTCTCGAAATATGTATGTATGTCTGTTTGTATGTTTGTCTGTTTGGTTTGCTTGTTGGTTTATTTGTCTGGCAACGCCCCCGAGCACATGGGCTTCTGGCTTTGCGACTCTGTGTGTGAGTGTGAGTATGAGAAGCGATAATTTGTAGGCAAGCCTCAGCCTGCAACTGTGCTTGAGCCTGCTTATCCCTCTTGGATCCATTTTGTATGTGTGTACGCAGCAAGCCAAGCAGAGTTTTGGCTTTGCTTTGCCATGAAATATTTAAGTGAATTTCATTTTTTCATAATTTATTTGTAACTAATGCGCTCTGGCGCTTTGCGTTGATCGTCCTCTCATTTTTTCTCATATCAAACACATAAATATAAATGTCGTTTAAGCTACGCGACATGCTCTCATCTATTATTTAGCTACTTTCCGACTTTCCGAATCCTGTAAAAATGCGAAAAACAACCTTAGCACTTGAAGACTTCACACATTTTCCCCGATTGCAGACAGAGAGTCTCTCTTTGGGTCCATAATTTATCATTCATTGCTTTGTATTACTCTAGTTTAATTGCAGGCTATTAAAAAGTTGTTGCACTTTTCTCCACTGCCAACACTTGCCACAACATTTGTAACTTATCATTGTAAAATATAAAAGTCTGTAATGCAGGATTTACGTTCCATTCCACTTGGTAAAAGTGGTTGGTTGGTCAACGTCTATTTTCATTTAGTTTGAGCTTAGTTGACTTGGCCATGGTTTATGGCCAACTTTGCACCCGAATTGCTGGCAACCATAAAAATACGCTTAACTCTGAGCTAAAGTTTTCTCAAAAATGTATAATGCGATATAATAACTTTTTTTCGCTTGTGAAATTGTCCTTTTTATTTAGATTTTTATTTGACTTATCCTCATCCATTATTTCAGTTTCAGTGGACTTTATTTGTGGTTTTGTTTTGAGCTCTCCTTCTGGTTGACAAAAGTTTGTTGAGCTCTGCAGCTTAAAGACTGTGGCTTTGTTTTTATTAAATATTTCTATAATAGATTACAAAATTTTACTATTATTTATCTGTTTATTTATTCGATATAATTCGTATTGTGGTTGTCAAATCAGCTGAATTGTCATTTATATTCATTTCAAATTGGCATTGATGCAATTGAACGTTTATTCAATTTCCATTTATTTCACAAAATTTGATTCATCTCATCAAATTTTGGGTGTGTGCTCTATCAAAGTCTGTGTCCTCGCTATCTCGCATTCTAATTACAAATCGATATACACATTTAATCATAACAAAGACAAGCAGCGAAACAGCTATTTCACAAAGGCAATCAGCAGCAAATCCATAAGCATGACAAAGCTATAAAAACTGGCGGCAACACAAGTTGGCCAAATCGGACAATCAGACGGATAGACAAGAGCGTAAGCAGAGACACAAATAACTAGACAGGCATCTATCCAATCGCCCACGGGCAACAGAATGAATCCCTCCACTTAAATGTGTCCCGCTGTCTTCTTAGTAACTGGACCCCAAAGCTTAAACCATGTTTGTTGCTTTTCAGCTCTTGTTTTGGTATGGTTCTTTTTTGTTGTTTTAGTTGACTTGAAGTCAGTTCATTGTCTTTATTACGATCGTTACGGACCGCGGCCTGTACAGCCTGCAAACTTGTGAATTGTTCTGTTGAAAAGCCGAAACGGAGGCCAATGATGGAATGACCCGACAGATGGAAGTCAGCAGCCACAAACCGAGTGCCAGTTAGAGACCACAACGGGGCTAGGAACAGGGGCAAAGTTTTTGAAAATTATTTGGTCAGGCGGCAGTACATGAAAACTCATTAAATGCCAACTCATGCTGGTTATTTGGGAAAAATACTCAGTGGTTTCTTTGACCACAGCATTTAAATTAAACGCGCTGCGTAATTGGAATCACAATTTGACGTGCTTACAATGCGGCTATTATGGGTCTATGCAATAAACTGAACTTACACATACGAGTATGAGTACATTGAAATTGTGTACTTACATTTGCATATGGACCAGTTGCGCTATTATGGCCAAAAACGTACATATAATTGCGTCGTTGCACATCCGCATGGAATACTCCGGTCTGCAGTAGAGGTCCAACAACACGGGCATCGGAGAGTATGTCCAGCACAACGTCCCGATGCTCCAAATTAGTGGCCTTAATCGGATTGTTGTACATGTCCTGGTATCTATGGGTGAAAAACCAGAACAACACCGCGTATGCGTAATGTGCATTGTTAACGTTTTTGTTAGCTGTTGGTCTTGTTAAGAGTACTTCAAACGCTTAACGTTGCAGTTTGTATAGAAACCACATTAGAATTAAGTATATAAAATAGTAATTGAATAAAAGTAAATTATGTAATATCATTCTAGAAATATGCTTTGCTTAACTTTATTGTAAAGTTAATAAATTATTTAAATATTCGTTGATAACCAGAAATTTAAACCACATTGAAATTAAGTACATAAAATAGTAATTGATTAAAAGTAAATTATGTTATATCAATTTAGAAATATGCTTATATAGAAACCACATTGGAATTAAGTATATAAGATAGTAATTGATTATGTAATATCATTCTAGAAATATGCTTCTGAAGAAACCACATTGAAATTAAGTATATAAAATAGTAATTGGTTAAAAGTAAATTATGTAATATCATTCTTAGAAATATGCTTATGCAGAAACCATATTGGAATTAATTATATAAAATAGTAATTGATTAAAAGTTAATTATGTTATGCCATTTTAGATATATGTTTTTGTAAAGTTAATAAATTAATTAAATATTCGTTGATAAGGTTTATCATCAGCCTCTGCTCTACTCTGCTCCCCGTGAAGCTGAAGCTGATGCTGAAGCAAAGCAGCGTGAAATTCTTATGGGTCCCAGCAGGATACAAAAACTACAACTCGTATTCAGGGTATACTCTCAATGGGTTTGCACATGTCAAGCACAACACTTGGCCTTTTGCTAGCAGCTGCTCAACCAGGTACAAGAAGCCAACACAAGCAGTACACACACACACACACACACACACACACACACACACAATACATACACTCACTGGAAGGAGGCTGTCGGGCTGTCAACGTAGAAGAAGTAGAAGTAGAAGACTTCTTGGCCTGGCCTAATGTACAAATAAATAGAGCCATATTTTCAACATTTTCGCACAGGTTTTCGCTTTGCTTTTCGCTTTTCTCTTATGCCATTTGGGTTGTGTGCCATGTTATGCATTTTATTGTCGGCTACTTAAGTTATGCGCTTTGACCTCAATACAGACAACCGCTATGGCAGCGGGAATAACGGGTAAGCCTCTTCCTCCGCCTCCTCCTCCACTCCCTGCAAGACAGTGAGTCGGTGAGTCGCCTGCAGGGGGCACTCATCATGAATGTATTGCCCAAGGTACGAATATCTCAAAAGACATTGCCTTTTTCTTACTTTTAGCTGTTTGCTTCTGCTGGCTGTTGATTTTGGTTTCATTTTGCTGCTGCTTCTGCTTTTGAGAGCTGCAAGTCCTGCGCCAGGATAAGTACATAGTACTTGCTTCTGTCGCCGGAGACACATGTTTGTATACTTGCTTTCATTTCTTGCCATTGTTGTTGCTTATGTCATGAGTACAGTACGCGATACATTTATTTGCGGTTTCTATTATGTAATCTCACACACTTGAGCAAACGCTTAGAGCATGTTTCCTACTCTACTCGTATTCGTATTTGTTGTTATTGCTTTGAGCAAGCTGTAGCAGGATGTGTCTGTCTGTCGGTCTGTCGGTCTGTCTGTCTGTCTCTGTGTACTCGTCGTTTGTAATAAATAAAGTGAAGATGTCAAGTCTAAGCTTACTTAAAAGACTGCACAGTTCGAAAAGGCCAACACCACTTTACTCTTTTAAATTATTAAATGGAAATTCTAAAAACGTAGATACGAAAAATTCGCTGACAAAAGTTTGCATGTCTCTCTCGTCAAGCGACTCGTGGCACTGATTTAATTCACTCAATTCGAAATAGCAACTTTTTGCGGACAGTGGAATTCCGCGAAAATACGATAAATTTCATAAAAGCAAATAGAATTTTTAATACCACAAAAAGCAATCGGTTCAACAAGCAAATCGCATAAGCAAACAGCGCAAATAACGCAATTGCGTAATTAAAAGTTTGCCAAAAAAGCTGAAAATCACAGTAGGGAAATATTAAATCGCAATTGAAATAAACTTAGACTAAACTGAGCGAAAAGTTGGTAAAACTGAGCTCATAGTTTCCATTAGTTGAATTTAATATTATAAATACGACAATGTTACGTATACGCACCGCAAAATGTGCCACAAAGAAGGCCAAAACAAACAAAAACTCTCCAAACGAACCACAAAACACTTGAAACCCAAAACTCAACGCCTCTTAAAGCGACCACCAAAAATATTCACAACAAACACCCAAAAGCATGCAAAGAAGAACAGTGGGGCAAAACGAAACAAGGGGAAGAAGTAACATACAACACAACCAAAACATTGTCATTTTGCCATTTGGTTTTGTGCCACGCCCACAAAGAGCATATCCACAGTCAGATGATACGAGCACCTTGACTGGCGAGCAGTTCTGGCTCTGGTCGTTCACACCGAATTCGTTAGTGTACAAATTGTGCTTCTGGCTGAACACTGTGCAACATAATTGTGCAAGTTAGATTTTCGCGGAATCGATTTTCAACTTATTCAACGCAGATATTTCTTTTGACGAACAATCCATTTAATATAACTAAAAATCATTTAAAATCGACAATTCAACTCAAATTTATTAATATATTTTAAGAACTTCAAACTGTCATAAAATTGTCGATAACAAGATACTAAAAAATAACTATTCTATTTTTCATATATTAACATATCTTTATTTATATTTTAGTTGGATTTTTCAACAGTGTAGAAATAGGAATATCTAAGTAGTTTATATAGAAAGTTAGAAATCTTATTATTATATAGTTTTACGGGTCTTAAAAAATTAACGAACAATGGAAAAATTATAGTGAAAAACGTAATGTAAATCTTTGATTGGCATTTATCAAATGAGTATAATTGACATAGAGTATGTCAGTTTAATGAGTACAGTATTTATTTAACGTCTTTAATTTACTTTCTCTAAGGGCTTAATCGATTTGTTTTAGTTGCTTAGTGTAATGGAGCAACAGCTCCATAGCCATAGCCCCAAGTTCGTTTTCTCTGAGCCACGAGCGAAAGCAATGCTTACATTTAATTTCCGAACAGCGTGTGTGACACTTTAAATATTTCCGCATTCGAAGAGACATTTCAAGTGTCTGTAGGTGACTCTGACTGTGTTAGTGAGAGCTTAGGATATGGAAGAGGGATATGGCTTACAAGTTTCGGCTAAATGCAGCCATTTGGTGACTAGTACCTTACATTTTGATAGTCATTGGCAGAGTCGAAATGAATTTTCTAAAGAGTTTGCTAATGAAGTTGTGCAAATAAAATGCAATTTGATTTCAAATTGCATTAAATGAGAATGTGCTACCGGATCTGAGTGGATGCTCAAGTGGAGGTGTTAACATTTAGTGTTGGCATGCAGTTGAATGATCCTAACAGAAAGTTGTTAGCTTTTCCCCCCAGCACTTAATTGTTGTGGAGCTGTTGTGCAATGGATAAAGGTTTATATACTATACGGTTTGACATGGCTTAGAATAGATTTTGATAATGTTCGCATTTATATGCTAATTTTTATGTTCATGTTAAGGTCAACCAATTTTTTTTATTCTTGCGGGTAAAGATGCTTGTTTACTGTAGGGAGTATTAGATACCCGAATTTAGAATAATTCTAAGAATTTTCAACTTCTCGCCTGTTTTAAACCTTATGCATTAATTTTTTAGCCTGCAATTTGCCATTTTCAATTCCAATTCCAATTTCATAATCCTAGAACAATCTCAGTCACAAATAAGCAACCTTCATTACCATATATAAACAAAGTGGAATTTGTGCTTCTGCTAACATAGTCTAAGAGTCAAATCCATTTAATCACCCGTAGGCTTTCCCATACTCCTTAAAGTGAACACATGCCATCTGATATGGCAGCCACACTCTAAACATTTGCCTAAATAACTGGCTAACCGAATCGAGGTGTATCTCCTGACACACACACTACCACACACTCACTCTCACACACACACACATACTAACAACACTTTCGGGCGTTAATGTTTATGTTTGGTTAGGGTTAAAGAGAGTTGATGCCAAGGGGTTCATGGACCCCACTTAACACGACTCGCATTGCCGGTTACATGAGCTACCCATTAAAAGCTGAAGCCCGGAGCTCTTCAAGGCACAGTTTTAACTAAATAGTGAGCACAACCCGCCGGGATTATTCACAAATGAATGTGCAACTAAAAGCCAGCCAGACAGAGTATCTGAGTATCTAGGCCTGTCAATTTGACATACATATGAATAGATATGTTACGCCTTTTGACCTACATTATTGTTTCACTATCAAATAAATTATATTTATGTATAAAATCATAACTATGTATATAGACAGTTGTTAATGTAGTTCTGTTTTCATAAAGATGAAACAATTGGAATTATTTATGACTAAAAGTCGTGTAATATTCTAGCTAGCCAACTATATATTATTGAAATATATTGCTCATACGTCAGCGTGCCCCACGAACATTTACCAAAATTACTCTACCGCAAGCTGCGGCCGTTTTGTGTACAGTGTACAGCATTCATTGTTGTTGCCGCTGTGTACATAGGCCAACCAACAACATTACCACAAAATACGGACAAAACGATTATGAATAACTGTTGGCAACTCAGCAGCTAGAGTGTGGTGGGTGTAGTGTGTGTGTGTGTATGACTGTGGTGTGTCTGTCTGTGCCGAAATATGGGAGATTGCTTGCGCATTTATGATTGCTTCAATGCAAAAAGAGCCATTTTATTACGCTCAGTACCCCTCAGCACTAACACAGTGCAACAAATTTAAGTAATTAATGTTAAAAGAATAAGTCAAGTCTTATATTATAATTTATAACTTACTTTAATTTGAAATTTGTACTATGTTTTTTAGATTTAATTAGAAATGAACTAAAATTTCCGAGATTTAAACTATGTTATCATTCATTAAAAGTGAATATTTTTATTATAAAAAGCCAAGCCTAAATTAACCTGTCAATATGTATTTACATTTATGTGAATTTCAGTTAAAGTATCTTAAGCATGATCACTGGTGCAGATAAAATTTCACAGTAATCTCCACGCAATTTTGCAACAGATCTGAGTATATCCCTATCTGTAGACAGCCGGTTAACCAGCAAACTGACAATCCGAAGCAATCCCAGCCGTTGCATTCGCACTTCATGAATAAAATTTCAGCATTAAAATTTTGCCATTCGCAGATTTATACAGCCAACAAACATTAATATAATAGTTGCATATACGAGAGAGTATCAAGCGAATATTTTCATGCCCATTCACAAATGGTGCTCTTGCATTTGCATGCAGCACTTCTACAACAACAACAACAACAACAAAAGAGAAAAAGTTTACCATATGCATAACACAAGCAATTGAAAGGGCATGGAGAGGTGGATCGCTAAGGGGGGAAGGGGAAGGGGATATGTGGGAGTCGACCAGATTGAGTTGGAGCGCGTACACACAAGAGGCGTGTGGCAAAAAGCACGCATGTAATTTATGATGTTTCAGCGAGCAAACAACACGTTCTGTTCCCCAGCAGCAAAAGCAGCAAAGTGCTGCAACTGCAACAGCCGAAAAACTTTATGAAACATACTATACAACTACGAAGCATCATGTCGTTGAAGCAACGACACTTATACACATGGGATCCCATGTAGCGCATGTATACTGTACTATTAACATTTATATGAGCCGGAAGTTACAAAAGTTTTTAGCACATAGGCTTAATTTTTAATATTGGAACATTTTCAAAAGTGTTTAGATAATTAAAAAAAATATCTTTAAGAGGATATTCGCACTATATGTGTAATAAATAATCAATAAATAATCAATTTAATTAAGGCATTAAGCAAACTAAAAAGTTAGCTTAACTTAGATATACCTTTTGCGTAGTAAGTTCTATAAGAATTTTCCGCTGCTTACAATATTGAAGCACTTAATATCAATGTGATTAAAATAAACATATAAAAAAAAAATAAAACAACCCACTAAATTCAGAAATTGAGTTATCTTGTACCTTGGTAATGTAAAACTCGTTCACAATAACATTGTTTTCTTAAGGACTCTATTCCGAACAACGTCTCGAGGTGTTTCTATGTTTTCTTATTGCCTTTTAACAATAGACTAAGCTCGCCTCGCCTGTGAAAGATGGCTACAAAAATAATAGATAAATAGGGAGATAGGGAGATAGAGAAAGAGAGGGTTACTAAGAGTGTGGGCGTCAGTTGTTGGCAAACAATGTGCATATTTAGCCGACGCATTAAAGACAAAATATACACACATACATACAACATAATACATACAACGCCAGTCAGTGGAGTTTAAAAGTTTATGGCTTTTGTATTGGCCACCCTTTATCCGATATGCTGGCGCTCCACATAATGTATGCAACTTCCGGTACCAGGCCGAGAACCATAAATTAAGCAGCATACTGAATGAACCGTTGCGTCCTCTGTCGTCAGAGCCCTCGAGGCTCGAGGATCGAGCGTCAACAAGCGAGGCGACACAGTCAAGCTGCCACAGCTGCCCCAACGATGCTCTGCATATTTATTATTGTTATTTTCTCTTTTTATAAATAATAATTTTAAAATAAATAAGTTTATGCTATTAAGCGTCTGTTGGCCAAACGCCTGTAGCATTTGTCGCCATCGCTGTCGCTGTCGACCCAAAGGACCTCACGTCCCTGGAGGCAGGACGGGAATGGGAACGGGAACGGGGGAATCAACTCCAGCTGCTCTTATCTACGTGTCTGGCGAGTCGTTTGGGCAACATTGTGGCTAGCAGTAATTAAAGAGCTCGACGCTGTCGTTGCGGTTTATAAATTGGTAAAATTAAGTTGACAATAGAGCTGTCAGCGACACTTTGAGCTGGGCTTGTCTCTCCATAAGCTGCTGGCTATGGCCAAGGCTAAGATAAGCCGCGGATTTCCGACCATGCAACAGTTTGAGCCAACACTGATGAGCCATGTGATGGACATTGTGACAGTAAGTATATATAATTGTAAAACGCCCAAAGTCAGGTCACATAAAGTGTCATTTATTAAACTGTTTTTCACTTTCAAAAGTGAAATAAAATAGTCATTGGAACTTTAAGCAATCTTTAAAGTTGCGTGCTCTTATCTAAAGCAAAAGCCACAGATTTCCTGGACAAACACACACACAGACACACTCACAGATACACATTTATAAGTAGTTAGGCTGTCTACTTCGGCCTTAATTCATTGGCTGACCAAAAACACAGACGATTCAGCTGCAGGATATAGGATATGGGGTACTAAATAAATGCCTCTCAGCTTTCGCCTCAGTTGGGTAGACAATTTCAATGGTCCATTAATCTGAGTCGGCACTGTGAATGGGTGTCGGCTTCACGTTTGAAAGAAGACAAAATGCGCTGTAATACCAAAATGGCCAATTTCATGGCTAGTGTAAATCAAACACGCCTGCAATTAGACGATGCTCGGTTCGGGTCACCTGCCAGAAAGTGTTCTGCCAACGGGCAGAACAATTTTGGGCTAATGTGTAATCCCCAACAATTTGAGGCAATTGCTTTGCAACTCATTACCATGCAGCATGGGGCATGAGGCATGAGGCATGCAAACAACGAGCCTGTTGTGCTTTTGTTCAACTGTTGTTGCTTTGTTGCTCTCCTTGTTGTTTTTGCCATTCTGTGGAAACAATTTTTGATGTTAGTGCAGCTAATATTGGCCACCTGCAACATCGAAATATCGAGCGACACACACGTCCATTACTGACCCAATCGGCCTGGTCCTGTATCTGAAATGTATCTGGGCAGCCATTATGAAACACGTTCTGGCCATGCTAAAAAAAACTACCTAACCAACAGCTCACAGCTAAACGCCGAGGTCGTTGACTACCGAAGAAACAAAAAAAAAAAAAGAAGGGTCATAAAGCAAAGTGTTGAAAGTGGCACAGAGCCTAGAAGTTAAAATGTTGGCCCCAAAAACTTGCGACAGCGCCACAGATAAAATTTCAACTAAAAATGGCACACAATTCTGTGTGAAGGATGCTCGAGTCTGTGCCTCTTAGAGCAAAGGATGTGCTGAAATGAAATAATACCGAGCCAGGGTGAAACAAAAGTGTGCAAGTGTGTCTTTAAAGTGGCGTCTCAAAGTGAAATTATTAGAAATTATGCACAAAGTTGCAACAGACACAAAAGATGAAGTTCTTCTGCCTCTTGCTTCAGGAAGCAAAACCTATTAAATATTTATAAAGTGTGTCAGGCCGAGGCTAAACAATTTCTATCTCAATTGGCTTTGACTCAAAATATGCTTTTCAATTTAAAATAATGTAGTATTCATCAGATCATAAATATCTTTGGGTTTTTTAATTTTTGTAGAATATTTTTGCCTGTAAGCTTGAGCATTTTTAATTTTATCTTTAATTCAACCTTTTTAACCCTATTTGCCTTGTTGAAACGAACATTAAATCTGTCGGAGAAGTATTCCAAGAAAATGTACTTAATAATAACAAAAAAAAAACAACATACATAAATAAACATATTCATACTTTTTAAAAGCTTGTGCCTGTATACCGATAAAACCTACCTATACTTTAGTTATTTTTAATTTAAATCTCTTATGACTGGCGGCATCAAATCTAAATATAGAAGTTTGTTAAGGTCCTCTTTGCATAATGTTGAAAAGGATTCTGTGGAATTCATCTTCTGGTGAATTACTCCGAGTAATATATATATTAAATATATTATTTTAAAAGAAATGTAGGTTCATTATGAGTAATAAGGGTATTTTAACTCAGTGAAAATATATGTAATGCTGATTACGAATGCTATTTTGATGCATTAAGTATTCAAGTATAACCTACATATAACAACGTAATTATCAATTTTAGAGAGATCTTTCCATTGATATTATTTAATATTTTAAAAATAGAGAGCCACACTAGAGAGCTTTGATACTAAAATAATCTGAGTTTCTTTAATACATTCTCTTATAGGAAAAACTTTCTTGCACTAGGGGCCAAAAATCGATAAAAGCAATGAAGCTACTACACAATATGTATCTATTTACACTCAGTGCACATCTTATCCAGCTGCATTTACTCAGAGATGGCATCAACCGCAAACAATAACTCAATCGATGCATTGAATGGCCCTTTAAAGTATTTTTTATCGGAGTACTCTCTGAACCCGTTGCACTTATCTCAACCCCACACAGTGATGCATTTGAAACGTGTGTCGTGTTGAACAGACAACAAGTGCAAGTTTTTAATGTTACGGGGGTCAGAATATTGTTAAAAACAGACATAGCCCCCAGGATAGAGGATCAGGGAACTCGGTTGTTTGGTTCGTTGGTTCGTTGATTCTCTTCGTACGTCTGTCCATCTATCTGTCTGTCAGTCCGTTCGTCATTCTGTCAGTGTGTGCCTCATGTTGCACAACAAAACAAAACAAAAAGTATTTTTATTAGTTTGGTTCTGATATCTCAAACACAAACTTTTTCATTAAATTATTTTCGATTATGTTCCTATGGAGCTATATGATATATAACCGATTTTACAAATTTGGTCAGATGTATAATACACTATCTATCTTTAGTTTGGTTTGATATCTCAAAAACACAAACTTTTTCATACTAAAACTTCATTTTCGATGTATCGTTCCTATGGCAGCTTTGATATAGTGACCGATTTTACCAATTTGGTCAGGATGTATAATACCCTCCATTATTCTATTAGTTTGGTTCTGTTCTCACAAACACAAAACTTTTTCATCTAAACTCATTTTCGATGTTCGTTCCTTGGCGCTTGATTAGTGACCGATTTTCCAAATTTGGTCAGGTGTTAATACCAGCTCGATATATCTTTATTTGGTTTGATTCTCCAACACAAACTTTTCATACTATTTATTTTCGATTTCGTTCTTGGCAGCTTGATTAGTGACGATAAATTGTCAGGTTATTCCACCGTCTTTGTTGTTTCATATTTTTTGGGTATGATATGGTCGATTCAGTCCGGTGGGGAGATCGACGGTTCAAAAGACGGAAGAGGAAGAGGACAGACAGACGGACAGACAGACGGACATCTCAATCGACTACTGTTATATCAAGTTCCTCTCCCACATCAAACCTATCTTTTTTTAAGGGAGAAAAAGTTCAGTCGCTTCGTTGCTGTTTGGGCCATCATTTAATTCAATGACGGACAACAAAGCAATGCCACTGGGATGCACTGCAGCAGCTGTTCAGTTAAAGTTCCTGGGAATGAGTCAGATACAAATATGTGACTGTATGTGTGTGCGAGTGTGTATGTGTGTGTCTCTATGTGTGTGCGACAGCAGGAAAGCCTGGCAAGCAGCATACAAAACAATTTCCCTGGAGAGTTTCCATGTTCAGTTTCTCGTATGAGAAAAAGCGCATCTGTTGTTGATTGTGTGAACTTCCTTTCAATCGTTTGTTTGTCGTTGTTTCTTATTGTTTGTTGTGACTATTTTTTTACTTTTTGCTATTGTTGAGGGTGTTATTGCTGTTATCCACCAGTGGCATCCACTGGTCTACAGCTAAGAGTATTTTGTATAAACTCGACAAAGTTTTGGAAACAGCATATGAAAGTACGACAAAAAGAAGATCCTTTTTTTGACGTAGGCTTCTCTTGGTTCCATTTCAAAGTGCAGCTTAAGGGCATTTGTAATTCGACTTGTGAATAGAGTTTTGTCGACGTCTCCAAGTTGTATCGCCGTGCGACCATTTCATTCCATTTACGAGTAGAGTTCTTGCCGTGCGTCTTTAGAAACAATTGCGCTCTTTTGTGCAAATAACTTTATAGTGTCGCTCTGACCAAGTCCAGAGTCATCTCCGTGGAATGCAATTCTCCCAAGAATGACACACACACACACACACATACACATGGATTTTTAGCTGAAAAAGCTTAGATAGTATGTTGACGGTGCGGGGGTGTGAGAGGTTCGAATTTTGTGCATTGTCCTATTTATTTATTGCAAAACATGGCAAGAGATCAGACAGAGGAAGACTATATTACCAGTGTCGTCCTCGTGCTGGAAATGAGATAGTCACTGCCATTGTTTTGTCCAAATGAAATGAACGGAATAATGAATGTGCCCATAGGAGACGAAAGAGACTCCTTAAGCTCTCCCGAGTCTCAGCAATAACTAACCCTTGGCATAATTGTGTGGCCAGTTTCCTTACTCTAGTCTTCTTTTTCATTTATTATTATTTATGTGAGCTTAGATACATTTTGTATGTTCTTACTGAAAGGCTGCCTTTTATTTTAGTTTTGACACTAATTAGTCGTATTAGAGTCAAAATAAAATTATGTAAAAGGTTTACTTCATGAAACTGTGGAAAAATAAATTATTTCATTAAACTGTAAGACTAATTTATATGCAATTTCAAGTTTACTTCCAATCCTATAGAAATTTAAAAAGCTATATTTGTAGGGTCTGTTTGATTAATATATGAAATTGATACATTATTAACTGACATTGTATTTATTTCAACAGTTTAAAGTTTCCCTCTCCCAGGCCCCGCTCCCAGTCCCCCTCCCAGGCCTGCTCCCAGTCCCATTAACACGCCCCGCTCCCAGTCCCCTTAACAGGCCCCGCTCCCAGTCCCTCTAACAGGCCCTGCTCCCAGTCCCATTAACAGGCCCCGCTCCCTGTCCCATTAACAGGCCCCGCTCCCAGTCCCCTTAACAGGCCCCGCTCCCAGTCCCATTAACAGGCCCCGCTCCCAGTCCCATTAACAGGCCCCGCTCTCAGTCCCATTAACAGGCCCCGCTCCCAGTCCCCTTAACAGGCCCCGCTCCCAGTCCCATTAACAGTCCCATTAACAGGCCCCGCTCCCAGTCCCATTAACAGGCCCCGCTTCCAGTCCCCTTAACAGGCCCAGCTCCCAGTACCATTAACAGGCCCCGCTCCCAGTCCCATTAACAGGCCCCGCTCTCAGTCCCATTAACAGGCCCCGCTCCCAGTCCCCTTAACAGGCCCCGCTCCCAGTCCCCTTAACAGGCCCCGCTCCCAGTCCCATTAACAAGCCCCGCTCCCAGTCCCCTTAACAGGCCCCGCTCCCAGTCCCATTAACAAGCCCCGCTCCCAGTCCCCTTAACAGGCCCCGCTCCCAGTCCCCTTAACAGGCCCCGCTCTCAGTCCCATTAACAGGCCCCGCTCCCAGTCCCTCTAACAGGCCCCGCTCCCAGTCCCATTAACGAGCCCCGCTCCCAGTCCCCTTAACAGGCCCCGCTCCCAGTCCCATTAACAAGCCCCGCTCCCAGTCCCCTTAACAGGCCCCGCTCCCAGTCCCCTTAACAGGCCCCGCTCTCAGTCCCATTAACAGGCCCCGCTCCCAGTCCCTCTAACAGGCCCCGCTCCCAGTCCCATTAACAGGCCCCGCTCCCAATCCCATTAACAGGCCCCGCTCCCAGTCCCATTAACAGTTCCATTAACAGGCCCCGCTCCCAGTCCCCTTAACAGGCCCCGCTCCCAGTCCCCTTAACAGGCCCCGCTCCCAGTCCCCTTAACAGACCCCACTCCCAGTCCCATTAACAGGCCCCGCTCCCAGTCCCCTTAACAGGCCCCGCTCCCAGTCCCCTTAACAGGCCCCGCTCCTAGTCCCCTTAACAGGCCCCGCTCCCAGTCCCTCTAACGAGGCCCCGCTCCCAGTCCCTCTCCGAGGCCCCGCTCCCAGTCCCTTTCCGAGACCCCGCTCCAGTCCCTCTCCCAGTCCTTCTCCCAGGCCCAGCCACGCCTCCTTCTGCCTGTTACGCACATGTTCGGTAAAACAAACCCAATAGACTTTTTTAAGTACGGGGTCTAAAAATCTAAAATTCTTTTAAATTTAAATTTCAAAGTTTATAGGATAAGTTTTAAATACATTATAAATTTTGATTATGTGTCGAAAAAGGGTTCGGATGTTAACTTTTTTCATCCAACGATAAAATGATATTTATCAGTAGCAAATACATTTTTTTCTTCATTCTTAGTACACCGACACTGTAAATAAATTTGAATTTAAAGCGAGAGTAAGGTAATCCAAATCGTTTACTGACGTCAATGCGGATGTACCTCGTAGGCTCTGGCTTCACTAATTCCAGGCACTTAGGGCAAACAAATTGCCACATAAACAATTCTAATTGAGATGAACGATACGGATATGCGTGCATATACTTGTTTTAAATGCAACTAAGTTGTAACTCTCCGACTGGTAGAGTCCCCATCCCAACCCATCCCACCCCACACCACTTTCTCTACTATACGAAGAGAATCATAAAATAGCGCATAAATTTCACTTACTTTTTTAGCGTGGCAGCCAATGCCAAATCGGGGCGTACATCAAAGCGAGTCTGCATATAGAACCGCAATAAATTATCGCGTTCATTTTCACGTAATCCTTCCTCGAGTGCTAATGCGGCCAATGTATGATAGGATTCTGACTCCGTGATGCCGAATAATAAATCATAACTGCAAGAGACAGCAAACAGGAGTGTTAGAGAAAAGACACAGAGAAAAAGAGAGAGAGGGAGAGGGAGAAAGACTGGACTGGCCGATCTATGTGAATAGTTTGGCTTGCTGAGAAAAGTAATTTTTTACACTTAAAAAAAATGGCAATTTGAATATATATAGTTAAAATTAGTTTAGTATTAGACATTACTTAATTTCTCACGTACTTAAATTATTCTTAATTTTAATTTTTAAATTTATATAAAAAGGCTCTAACAAGTTTCGCTCAGTGCATCATTCGCCTACTGCAGGAAATCCTATGAAAAGGCTATGAGCGGCGGCTGTTAAGAGCTTTACAAAAAAAGCCATGTCCTGTGGAGTAAATTGTTACTCTGCCCCCTGACGAATGGAAGCGCACCGGGTCCGTGCACCACAGTTATAAAACTCAAGCTGGCCAGATGAATGGTAATTCCCGACCATAAAGATAGGGGAGAAAATACTCGAACTATTTTGTGTCCTGTTGCGCGTCTGATATCGCACTCGAACAAAGAGCATTGAGTGTTATTAGTGTCTGGATAAGTTTTGCGTACTGTCGATAAAAGTAAATGCAAAACTTGCTTAATGTATGGACAGAGAAAGGGATAGAGAGAAACGAAATCCGACCGATAATTGCTGTCCTTCGTTAACGCCTTATTTATTTACCAACTGTTGAAGGGGCTTTGATCTACGGCCATTTCATTAAAGTGCTTAAAAGTGAAATTCGAAACCCTAACTACAATCGCACATTTCAACTCAACTCGGTCTCTGTCTCAACTTGAAACGTGCTAAACGTGCTTCCATTTAGTTTGTACTGAGTTTACCTTTGCGGCAGTTGTGGGGTCCATTTCCGTTTTTCCTTTTATTTCGTGCCGTAATTAATGGCACTTCCTGTCAGCTATTATTCTATCTTTGCGTCGACGGCTAAAACACGTTCGACTTGCAAAAGGATAACAATTAAAATCCAATTAATCACGCATTTTATTAGATTATGCGGAGCTATGTTTACGAAATGGCAATGCCCAATGGACACGTGCCACAGAACTCGGCGCACATTGCGCCCATCTCAACAAGACAGAGACAGAGAAAGAGAAAGAGAAGAAAAGTGGAGAGAGCCAAATAACAAAATGGAGAGAGATAATGGTAAAGAGACTCCTTTTGTTTGGGGCCTGAGTTATTACTTGTTGCCTGATTGATTGATGTATATGCATTACAAGCACAGCTCGATATTATCGCAAATCCTTCATCAGCTCGGGGATATATATGTATATATACTCTATTGTATATTAAATCAATAAAGGCGCTCAACTGAATTTTGCCCAAATATTTGCTGTAAGAAAGCAAGTCTGAACTTAAAGCCATCAACAATTTTAAATTGGGTAGCATTAAAACCTAGCAAAAATAAATTAAGTTCTAGAAATTGTAAATTATATACATGGGATTATTGACTGAAAACTACAATTAACCATTATTGTGATTCAATTGATCAGCGAGTCTGCAATTTGTCTGTCAATATATTTTTAGAGCCTTGGCCGCCTTTTGTGTGACCTTCACTTGCCGAAAAAGTCCTTAAAACATGCTATTAAGTCGAGTGTTAAGATGCCGTTGGGACCAACAAGTGGCATTTGAAGTACCATTCACCTGATGTTGGCTAAGATGATGTTCACGGCCATTAAATGTTCAATCCGCAAATTGCATACTACGATTTCACGAGCGATTTGATTTTACCTGAGGGCACATGCCAAATGTCAAATACCAAACATCTAATCAAGTAACACACAATAAATAAATAGTCCTAGGGATATGTACGAGTATGTGTATTTGGCAGGTTACCCCCAAAAAGCAAGGTCTAAAGCAAATATCAAAAGCTGCACAAAGCGGGGAAGCGGGCGGGGGAAAGAGACTGTGACAGCAATTGCTTAACAAACCGGCTGAAGTACTCCGTATTATGCGCCATGACCTTGTACGGTTGATTTGGTATTACGTGTCCATCGACAATTGGACCCAATGATGTTGAAAATTGTTGAAACGATGTTGGTATGTGCAAGATATCCTGGTAGCTGCAAAGAGTAATAGAAAGTATAGAAGGCATCAGAAAATGGCGTAAAAAGGTCATATAACTGGATGAATGACTGACCGGTCACTCGGTGAGTGTGTGTGGATTAGTATTAGTGAGGGAGTGTGTGAGTGAGTGTCTGACAGCGGCTACTTTTCACTTTGATTTGAAATTTCTAATAAATTTTATGTGTGATTTGTTGCTGGACACGCACAAAAATCCCCAAGAGCTACAGTCATTTCTGAACGTAACTCACACGTGCCCCACATAAAGATAAAAACAACCTGATACACATATGGTCTCTAAGAAGTTATAATGAAAAAATACCAAGAACTCAAAGCAGTTGCTGCTTATAGGTTTTTAAAAATTAATATCCCTAAAAAAATAACTACGTAAAGTATTTCAACCAAAACTTGTTTTAAACCGCCTTGCAACTGAGAATAAGTCTCATCTTCAATAAAAACCATATGTATGTGGTTTAAACTTCAAACCTTTTCAGAACTAAGCGCCTCACATCAGTTATAACCTAAATAAAAAGAATAGACTCTATGTATACTCATATGAAATGCAGTTAACAAAAAAATAAAATCTTCGAAGTGAATTTGAACATTCGGCTGGCTTCATTTCTATTGAAGTTGCATCTTTGTTGGCGATTCCTGGCTCAGTTGTACACACGTTGAGTTTATAACACATTTTGTTTGGCAAATGTTACAGCCGGGTGCAATTCTTGCTATAGTTTGCATAAAAATTCACATACCAGAGATCTGAGCTGGCAGAAGTGGCAACTACAACTGCACATATAGGTACGGTTGGTACAAATTACAAAAAAATATCTAGCAAACATAGATTTGCATAGTGCAAAATTTTATCTTAAAGTTGCAGGCAGAACCAAAGTATCGACTAGATGCTACCCTGTCTGAACTAGATTATCAGTTAACAATATGAATTTTAATATGCTTGCTATCAGTATATTTATTTTTCAAAATAATTTTATTCAAAAATGACTTTTTTGGAAACAATTAAAAGTACTGTTAAATTTTCATCTGTCAAATGCGAACTAGATTGAAGTATATATTTCTGCCAGATAACTTTGAATATAAGTCTATCTTCCCCAGTCAAGAATGCCTTCTTATGCATACAAAAAAATATATTCGACTGCACAGCTATGTTATACCCGATTGCCCAATTCAATCACAATGCAATTTTGACTCCACAAGGTGGAAAGTAGAATTTCGATTGAAACTCTTGCATATAAAATTTCCAAAATAACATGGGAAATTGTGTAGTCAAATCTTGCTGGCTGCAGTTTTGAAGTAAGTGAAAAGCGTAGATGTATTGGGCATATATCACTCTTATTAAATAACCCGATTGTTTCTAATATGTGAAAATATGCTTCAAAGAACCCAAATACTGAAATAGATGCAAAGTGTGAGTTTTTTTATTGAGTTATTTCTGTCCACAGAAGCTCAGTTAAAGCTCGGTAAATGCAGTAAGTGCAGTCAGTTGCCTTAAATCTACTCAATGACATTATCGTAAACCATTTAATCTTCCCTGAAAGTGCAAGTGGCATTACCCAGCCCAATCCCAACCATCTACCATCCGGGTCACCGCAAGCACTTTAAGACCCCGTCAAGCGCAGGAAGTCTATGCAGTATGCTTTTTGGGGAGGTGTCAACTGCAGGACACCAACTGCTGTGGTCAACGCGTAAGGCAATCGACACATGAGCAAGTTTATTGCATTGGCTGCGCTGATTTTGTTTTCACCATCGACATTTTGTGGCAACCGTGGAACAACCGTGTTCTGACTCCAGCCAAAAGTTTCCGCCTTGATATTCGTTTATAACTTGTACTCAATTTCAGCTGCAGAGTGCAAAGTTTTCGAGCATATTGTGTGTGATTTATTATTTTCATAAAGAAGAGGTTTCTGTCTTCGTTCGTAACTGTGCTGCGTCTTATTAGCTTCTCTAAAGCAAAACTGTCACAACTTGAACTGCAACTACGATTAACTCGTTAGATATACAACATACTTCGCTTTCTAACGGATTTCTTCAAGCGATGCGATACACTGCTGTTCACTTGAATAGATTCTGAAAAAAAGATATTTTTGGGGATTTCATTAAAAAGCCCAACAGAAAAATTAACTTTACAAAAATACTACTATTGCAATTAAAAACCACAAATATTATTTGTTCGTTTAACAGATATATTGGGTCATTTTCATGTTGATGAAAACTCAATAGTTGACAAATAGTGCTTCTATTCAAGTGCTTGGATGTTTATGTTTTACGCTATATTCAGTGACAGTTTTGTTCAGACAACTCGCACACAATGCACAAATTTGTCTGGCTAACTTCGAGAGTAGTATATGTGTGTGTATTGTTGTGTGTGTTGTTGTGTGGCATCTACGAAGATTGATGATTGTGCTTGTTTGTTGCATGGAGCTATTTATACTTGAACTAAACTCGAAGTTGTGCACACAGAAAGAAGCCTAACATATACTATGTATTTAGCCTGGAATTGACCTTGTTTTTGTTGTTTTGTTTCTAGCATCTTTGTTGTAGTTCAAGCTTTCTATTTAATGAATTTTTAATATGCTTTACTTTTTGTTTTGTCAATTAAGAGCGCTCAGCTTTTACAATGCAAACAATTGTGCGCGCTGGATTATTTGTGGGTCTGCCTGGCGTATACTTGATATGTATAAGGTACATACATTTTTCTTTATTTTTTGCATAGCAGTTACTCGAAATTCTGATCTCTTTCTCCCTCGCGCTCTCTCTTTTGGTTTTCATTCTCTTTCTCTTTTACGTTTGCATTGTTACCATTTTAAGACGATTAAATGCGCACTAAATTTAATTCGTTTGTCCGGTATTCAACTGAAGTGAGCACATAAATACTTAATAACAAAAGGGAAAAAAAAAAGAAATCGCTTTGAAGTCTTTCAAGTATTTAAAATTTAATATCAATTTAATACATTTCTTTAAAAATTAACGCATTTGAAATGAATAATTAATTCATTTAAACATGAATGATTTTTAAGGCAGTTTGCATAGTTTGTCGTAATGTAATTTACATAAATTATTCAAGAATTTCGAACAGCAATCAGGTAAACGTAATATTAGCACACTGTTAGCGTAAATAAATAATTAAAGTGCAATGAAAATGAAATGCAAAATGCAAAATGCTCACTTCAAGGCTCAAACGTAATGAATAAGTTCATCAATAGCCTATAATTAAATCAAATATTTGTCAATCGGCAACCTATGTAAATAAAGATCAGAGCTTGTGTTTTTAGGACAAATACATTAAACATTGCAAATGAGCAAATGATTTGAATAACTACAACAAAGCCAACAACAGTTCAGTCTCTCTGTCTATAATTAAATATTTAAAATGGGTTTGTCCCAAAGACAAAGGCAATTCACACACAATAACTTATACAAGTTACTGAGTGTGATGTGTGTGCTGTGTGTGTTCTGTGTAAATGTGACTGTGGCCAAAATGTTTGCACAAGTAGTTGTTACCTGTCCTTCTCAGTGTATGTGAGTGTGCAATAGCATTCACATTTCCACAGTAATTCATACATAATTCATTGCATTCATTTAACACTCGCACTCACACATTACTCACACATTCACACATTCACTCCTTTACCACTTTACTCTTACGAATATGAACTCGCACACTCACTCTTCATATCCTCCAGGCATTTCTCATTCATTAACACATTTCTGCAGCTGGTTGGTCTGAAGTATATCATTAGCTTAACTTGATGTTGTCAACATGCATACAAACATTTTTAACAACAATTACTTTAAGAAAAGTCTTCATTACATACCTATTTTGATCATAAATTTGTGTATAAATAAATCATAATATCAAAAGAATTTAACATACACTAATATAAATTGAAAAGGATCGTTGGTCAAATAAACTCCACTTCTATATGAAATAAATGTTTATTAAAACCCGAATTAATTATTAGATCGCTAATCCTATTTTTATTTCCATTATAATTGAAGCAACAAATCAAAATGCGAATGAACAGAAATAGTTATTCTTTTCTTCCTTTTTTAATAAGATAGTGTATTTAAGTTTCGTATTCCCTTATTATAACTTCGTTTATTACTTCTTTCTCATTGGGTAGAAAGTTGAGTCGGTTTGAGTTTGTGTATAAGTAAAACACTCCAACAGTTTGCCAACTTTCTCGCACTGTGTTAATTTGCACAAGACTAAAGAAAGCAAGTAGAAAGTACACACACACGTCCATACACTCACATCCCAACACTCTCACACAGACATACACACAACATACACACACACACACACACACACACACACACGTGCATAGAGTAGTGACAGTTGCATCGGCATGTTTGTCTGGTTACAGTACGGGGGGTACGGGGTGTGAGAGTGTAAGTGGTTGTGAGTGTGTGTGTGCATGTGCTCGACATAATTAACATAATTACTATTATTGTTCCGTTGTTGATTTGGTTTTACATATATTATGTGTACGTATTTTTCTTCATGTGCCTTTTTTCATTTGGTATGCAAATTGTTCTTAGTTCTGCGCATTTGCGGGGTTTTAAAACTTATAAACAATTCTCCTTCATGCTTTTAGACCCGTCTAAATGGGTAAATAAATCTCCAACTATTTAAATAGATAGAATTAATGTATTTCTTGAATCAAAATTTCACTATTGCATTGATACAAATTTTAAATGCTAAATAACCGATTTATTTATTCAAAATTATTATTTGGATTTTTTAGTACTGTTAGCAACTGATGAAATATGTATATTTAACATTTGGATGTAAATAAAATGAATTTAAAGTATTTAAACTGTCATTATTTTGATATGTTGATAGCTTTAAAATTAAAAATCGTTAACGAATTAAATACCAAATAAATCAGAGACAGATGATGGTAATATAATCATGAAGATTATTTTTATTCGCTGGCACCATCCAAACTCTGGTCGTGAATTTAGATAGGAGAGACAATAGACATAAGCAAAGTTATGTAATAAAGCGTGTAATTTATTGAGCCTGTCACCTAATGGGCTGTTAAGTAGATGACCCTCAACCTCGGAAAGTCAGCAAAAGAAGTGATCCAAGAGCGTGATTAATTGAAAAGCAATTAACTGCGACCGAACCAGCCCCTCACCAAAAATCTGAGGCAGCAGCGTTTATTATGTGCGTGTTTTGAGAGTTGCCGAGCCAAATGGACACAAGAGATTACTGCTAATCTGGAAGCAAAACAAACAGGCCTATGCCCACAGTGCGTAGCAGTGAGGAATTCAGGAGGATCCATGCATGATTAGTTATGGTCAGGTTAAGTTAAGTTGAGGGTCGCTCTACGCCTCATTGAGAACGCGGCGCGACAAACTTGTAAATTTATCGAATCATTAAGCAGCAAAGGAAAAGGACAGAGGGGAAGGACGATGCAGTAAATGAATCAAAGCACAGGATGTTAATATGGTGAACGTTGAGAAGATGCCAACGTTAATTGAATTGACGCATTTACGGTTCCCACAAATGCATGATAATGGACATGAGTGCTCAAAGGCATTAGCACGCATTGTGGTGTGATTATAATGACCACAAGTTACCGACGGATGCATAAAGACAGAGGGAGAAGTGCGACGACTAAATAATGCAATAAGTAGGTTGGTTGACTGACTCACCGACGCTGACGTAGGCAATTCAACAGAGCATCATCCTCTTCATAGTCGCTCAATGGGCAATTGAGGGACTGTGCGATTTGCATGGTCAATTGCAGTGACTGATTGCTGGCGGCCCAGTCTGACATTGCTGAGCCGGACATCAGGATGGCGCGATGAAATAAACCTGTATCCAAATTGTTGTCACAATAGATAGCAATTATAAATGTGGAAGCCAGAGAGAGAGGTTGTGGGTTGCATAATCCTAACATACCTGATGACACCGGCGATACCATTAGATAATTGACACAAGCAGCTCCAGTGCTATGACCCATCAAAGTGACACGCTCATTGTCGCCCCCAAAGGAGCCAATGTTCTCCTTGATCCAGTGCAAAGCAGCTATCTGATCCAATAGTGCATAGTTTGCAATATTGTGAGCATCGATGCTGGGACGCATGAATCCTACATACAATAAGTAATTAGACCCGATCCATCAGCTGTCCCCCCATTCAACACTTACCCAACACTCCCAGTCTGTAGTTGACGGTGACCACAATGACCTCACCATAGCTCGCCAGCACTGAACCATCGTAGGCATTGCCGCTGTTCCACTCAAAGGATTCGCCATGTAGGTACACCAGCACCGCATACTGCTTTGTGGTAGTTCCAAGCGACACTAAATCGATCAGATATTCCACATGACATTGGGATTTGAAGCTTTGAAGCTGGCTTAGCACATCATTAACTCACCCTCGTGCGGCACATACAGATTCAGATACAAACAGTCCTCACTTTCGACCTTCAGGTACGGCATCAGTCGCTTCAAATAGTTGCGACGTCCCTGGGATATATTCTCGCTGTTATGGGATGACATATCCGGCAGTTTTTGTGGGCAAACCGGCGGCAAATGACGTGCAATCTTCAGTCCCTGCCAGGGCAACGCCGCTCCTGATTGAGGTAGCAGCAAATGTGAACAGGGACAGGGAGAGAGGAAAAATAGTAACACCATTAGATAAGCTAACACAAACTTTCATAAAGTACTTTTTGACTGTTACTTCCCACTCGAGACCCGGACAGTCAGCCAATGCAAGCAAAATCAATTACAATGGTGCAAAATGCCAGTGAAGTAGTTAAAAATAATCCTAAATAGTATAGGTGATAAAACCGATCCTTAAAGTTCGGTGGTCTTGAATCATATTTAACCTAAGCTTTCATTTCGCTTTCAGAAACTGATATCTTGCTATTTTTTTATTACATCAAATATTTAAGCATATTTAGCTATTTTAATGCCTTTTTAAGTATTATTATTTGATCATAGTTAATTTAAAGAACTTGTATTCAAAAAGTCTTCAAATAATCGTATAACAAATTTTTCAAATACAAATCAAAAATTATAAGTATTTCTAATGCTGGTCACAAATATATAGTAAATTTAATTGATTAAATGAAAGTTTTTAAATACCACCTAAATTTAAATTTGTTGCCTATTTCTCATAATAGTTCACGACACTTTTAAAGAAACTTTTTGCTTTTCAAATTTAATTAAATTATCGAATTGATTCTAATGTTGTTAACGACTAGAAGTCAGTAAAATGAAAATTTGAATCACTTCTTCAACCTAATACACTTAAGATTAATTTACAAACAGCTTAAAATATTCTCTCTCTTTTAATTCACTCTCTCTTAATATATCCCACTGTAACAGTTATAAGCAACGATTCTATGCTTGGTTATTTTTTCCTGTCTCTATCACTATATCTGTCTCTCTCTCTCTCTCTCTCCCCCTCCGCTCCCGCTCTTTGGGTCGCCGCGGAAAAACACGATTCGATTGGTTTGCGTGGCATTTTGGGAGCAGAAAGTCAATTTCGTATTTATGTAACACGGTCAACGGGCACTTGGAAGTCCCGTAAACAAGTAGACAGCCACATTCAGTGCTACATTGGCACTTCCTGCACATGAGTGTAACAGCAAGAGCAAGAGAAGCAGGAGCAGGAGCAGGATGTGGATGTGGAGGAGCATTCAAAGGACACTCGGGATTGCAACCAAGTTGACTGCGGTTTGGTTGTGTTTGGTGTTTCAGTTAACGTTGAATCGTCGTAAGCGAAAGGGAGTGGAGTTATGTGGGGAAACCACAACCACGATTTGGTCAACTTAGTTTGGAATTCGTTGCAAATGCATTGCATTGTTGCAACATCAAAACGTTGTGGGCACAGGACCAAATGTGAAGCAGTTGCCATGACATACTTTATGGAAGTCACACGCTGGCTGATTGACATTCCGAATATCTAACATATTTTGACCAACTAGTTGCTGCTGTTGTCTAGCACACTGACTGTATTTTTACTGTAACTGAAATGTTAAAATTAACATTAAGCAAGCTGTTAAGGTCATGTTATGAGGAAAATTGTGTAGTTTAAGTTGCATTTTAATTAAGATTTCAGTTGATTTATGATTGGCGTCAGCTTAGAATATATACATATTAAAGTTCTACTTTGCTTTCCTAAGGCAATCAAAGTTATTCACTTAAAACTATGTTATGAAAATGCCACGTACAGTCTGCTTATTATACCTCAACATAGACTGTCAGTAAAATCCATTTTCAGCGTTTGTGGCCCCAAAAAATATGCAACATTTACACTTTGTCATATTCGACGCACACAAATTTCATTTTGCTGTCAAATGTTTCACGTTATTGTGCTCATAAAAACAAGGAAAATCTCTGCACATGGCCACACATCTTTGACTGTAGCACGGAACAGGACCTGCACAATAAATGGGATAAATATGGGAATGGGAACGAGAATTGTGTGGCGATGTTACGGATGAGGATGACGAACAGGCAAATACGCGAATTTCGACACACAAAGAGAGCGAGCGACAGTCGGTGGCGTTATTTGCATTTTGTTATTAATAAATTCGGCAACAGGCAAAAGGACGCGCTCCTAGTCCATAAATAAAAGCGTACATGCCACGCCCTCCGCTAACCCCGCCTAGAAAGACAAATAAGACAAAATACAACGTACAAAAGCAAAACAATATTCTGACGTGTTGTCGAAAACTTTTCTATTTGTTTGGCTGCCTCGCACAAAATAGGCAATCCTAACAGTCTATCCTAACTCACTCTGTTTTGTGTGTGTGTGTGTGTGTGAGTGTGGGTATGTGTGTGTGTGCGTGGATCTGCTCTATACACGTTACGTATACGCAAACGAATCTTGTATTTGCATTGGCTTATATTTGCTGTCAAAACTGAAAGGGGATTGTTGCAACAATGTCGACGGCTGTTGCAACTGCAACATCGACTCAGACTCAGACTATGTCGTCATGTTTGCAATTTCAAACAACTTCCGCTGACAAATATGGCGTCACGCAGTCCAAAGACTTCGTTATTGTTCCAGCTTGCCGCATGGATTGAGTGTGCGGCAATCAAGTGTTCAATAAACGCAACGTGGTTGCAAGCACTCGCCCACAGACAGACGCATGCAACGCACACAGACGCCACACTCTGCCACACAAAAACAAATCGTGCCAAGCACTTTTGTCACGGCCTGTGGCATTGGCTGTTGTCTGTTGTCTGTCGACTGTCGACTGTCGGACTTAGCAAACTGCAAAATGCGCCAGATAATTTATTGTCCTTACAATCTAGGGTCCTGCCGTTACATGGCGCATACAGAAAGTGTGAAATTGAAGGCTCTTAACAAAGCAGCAAGTTGCATTTGCAATTGCTGTTGCGGCTTTGCATTTATGTTCTCTGTTCCTATCGATGCGGTTTCCGACACAAAGCCGACCATTCAATGGCCGGAAATGTCATTGGTTGTCCGCAATCTGGATAGCAAAATGCTCAATTTCAATTGACAAATATTTGCAATTTGTGAACTGTTAATTAGCATTCCTCACACTCATCAACGTGACTCTAACTCAGTAGCCAAACTCAATTATAACAAACAAAAACAAAATATTTTACAGCATGTTTTCATATAAATTCACAAAATTCCAAACTTAATCTTACATATGTACCCGTATGTGAGCAAGGAAATTGTGAAGAGCTCCAATTTGCATTGAATTGCCAGAAATATGCACAAATAATAGTAAACACATGGACCCTGAGAAACAAACCCATGAACACACACACAAAGGCTACTGAAAGGACCAGCAACAAGAATGCCAATGAAAATGTGTGGCATACTTTTGGGCGTCCAGTGTACGTGTCAAGTTTTAAAAGCCTAATGCCAGGTGCAGCTCAAAGATAATTGCTTAAAATTGCAGGCTAAATTCAGAATTGCCCTAGAGTCTGCTCGGACATGGTTAGATTGTCAGGTTGTTGCCTGCATATGTTGTGCAATTTAGGTTTTGATGTTGCTTTTGCCTTTGCTTTTGCTGCTTGTGGTAAATTGCCATCATATTTGTGGTGCTCAACAGTGTTGGCGTTTAACTTGCTACATTTCAAAGAGAGAAACTAGAAAAAATATTGTATTATAT
Organism: Drosophila falleni; assembly: GCA_035045575.1. NCBI lineage: Eukaryota > Metazoa > Arthropoda > Insecta > Diptera > Drosophilidae > Drosophila > Drosophila falleni. The sequence goes on from JAWNOV010000062.1 coordinate 20,748,071, forward strand.
AAAAAATTGTTTTATAATTGGTATGTGAACTTGATCTTATTTTTATTTGTTTGGAAATTCTGGATATAATTCAAATTAATACCTCAAATAGTCTATATATTTATTGAAGTTCTATTTTATTTATTAGCTTTTTAGCTATTATTGTAATTGAAGTATTACATAAATTTGCATCTGTATCTTGAATCTAGATCCATCAAGATAACCATCAAACATTTAAAATGATATATTTTACCTCTACACGTTGAATACCCTGTGCCCAAGTTCTCTGTACTAAAAGTTGATTTTCGATCAATTGTTCCAATTGCAGCTATATGATATTTCAGACCGATTCTAACCAAATTTGGGCAGGATGTGTAATACCAGCCCAGATGCATATTCTATCAGTTTGGTTCTGATACCTTAACAAACAAAAATCTTTTCCATACTAAAACTTCATTTTCAATGCACCGTTCCTATGGCAGCTATATGATATAGTTAACCGATTCTAACCAAATTTGGTCAGGATGTATAATACCAGCCCAGATGCATATTCTATTAGGTTGGTTTTGATATCTCAACAAACAAAAATCTTTTCCATACTAAAACTTCATTTTCGATGTACCGTTCCTATGGCAGCTATATGATATAGTGGACCGATCCAAAAATTAAAACAAACTTGATCTGCATATGGTATACAGGAACATACATACAAAGTTTGAAGTCTCTAGCTTTTATGGTTTCTGAGATCGACGCGTTCAAACAAATGGACGGACGGACAGACAGACGGACATGGCTCAATCGACTCGACTGTTGATCCTGATCAAGAATATATATACTTTCCGGATAATGCACGAAGCTAAACATAATCTTATAAATTGGTGTAAAACTATTTTAAATTGCTACTTACCAGGCGGCATGAATCGTCTACTGCCAGTGGGAGCCTCCGCATAGGGCAGACCCAGGTACTGATTCACCTCTCTTAGACCACTGGTCACCTGGAAGAGACGTGTTATGCCAACCAGACGGCCCTGCTTGATTTGTATCTCCTTTGTGTACTGAAGTTTATGAGGCTCCACATGACGACGCTCCGGATGATGAGTGCTTGTTCCACTACTTGAACTGGAATCGTTGTCCAACGTTGCTGTTGTTGTTGTTATTGGAATGGAGTTGGCCTCCTCACTGGCCAACAAGTTGGCCAATCGATCTTTAATATTTTGCTCTAAATTGTTTGTTGACGTTTTAATCCGCTTGACGAATGACTTGCGGTCTGCCGTCTGCAGGGTGGTGGCTTCCGGCTGAGTTTGTGATCGGATTGTTGTAGTTATATCTCCAATAACCGACAGGGTTTCAGCCATCGATTGCCTTGTTGTCTCACGCAATTTCATTGCATTTTCCAGCTCATTTCCGTTGTGAATCTGCTCGATGCTATTCGCCAATGTTGGCTCGATTGATTTTTGCTTTTCTGGTACAGTCGCCGTCGCCGTCGCAGTCGCTGTGGCAGCTGCAGCTGGCATACCCCAAGTGGGCAGCCCGTGGCAACAATCAGCGCTTAATTGCTTCTGATTGCCGCCAACTGTCAACAAAAATAACCAAAATGTTTCCAAACGAAACTTCATGGCGCCTGCTTACGTTGATGTTTCCTTACTCCCCTCGCTCACTCTCTCTCTCTCTCTCTCTCTCACTTTGCCTCTTACACACTTTTATGTGCTTCCTTTTTCTTTTCAATTTCAATTTCAGTTTTAATTTTAGTTTTAAGCAAGCTCCTTGCTCTGCAGATTTTCACATTACGTTTGCCTTTGTATTTGTCTTTTGTCGGGATTTTTCTTTGTTGTTAATTGCGTTCCATACTCTGCCCAGATCGCCACATTCTCATTTTCTTCATTTACATGAATTTTCCTGCTGTCCTGTAAAGTTTTTGTGTTACATTATTTACTTGAAGATTTTTCGAATCTTTTCGGCCCAGCTCAAGTGGTGCAAGCACTTTTTTGTTGCATTCCAACTGTAGTAAAACTTTTATTTGGTTTTCTTTAAGGAAAGTGAGATAAAAAAAAATAAAAATCAAACAATTAGTAAACTTAAAGAAGTGAACCATTCATTGTTGATTTTAGTTCTCATTTCATTTTGTGTTTATTTTTTGTTGCTTTTCATTGCAAATATTTATGTTTATTCGCTTTTGCCTGCCGAAATTTCTGTTTGTCAAATGTATACACGATTTGCAAGGGACACTCTGGGAATTTCATTTCAATATTTATATCAATGTTGGTGTTTATGTGGCTCAGCATTAAACGGATTTATTATTTTAAATTTGAGTTATTTAAAATGTCATCAATTTTCATTGATTTATTTTATTTATATGTATTTTCATTTGGTAAACTATTTCATCTTTTTTCAGTAAAGACACTTAATTGACCATCACATCACATTTAATACACTTTCTCACATCACATTGTTTATTCATATGAGTAAGTTTGAGTATTTTATATGTTATGCGCACTTGTAAACATTCAAAAAGCTGTCAATTTTTCCAATTTGAATTTTTTTGTTTTTACTGCCAATTATGTTGCCAGACACTTTCCATTTGTAACAGTTCTCTCACAGTCTATTACTTATGAGCTTAGACTTTGGACATTGTCAAATCAATTCAGTTTAAAGATTTCTTTCAAGTGAGAGAAGTTCCAGTACATTTTAAAAAGATGCCATCAAATAGACATTGTATACAAAAATATGAAGAACAAACGCCCATCATTCAAGATCCGACACATGCCAGATGGAAATTGAATGCTATTTTAAAATTTTAGTGTCAGATTCACATATTCTGTAGAATAAACAAACACCAAAAATAGCAAAAATATCCCATGACGATTAATCATAAAAATTCCAATAAAAATTCAATTAGGTTCTTACGTTCCCTTGGAAATTACACCCACCCTCCGGATGTGCTATATGAGTGTTGACACTAAGCGATCTGGTCTAATGATACATATACTTTATAAAAGTCAAGCCAATGCAAATATCTTATAACGGAAAAACGGAAAGCAAAAATTCATTTAAATGGTTCTGTTTTTACGAGCAAATCAACACGGAGAAGCATGCGAGTAACATGTGGGCCAGCTCCAAGTGTGTGTGCGTGTGTGTGTGTGTGTGTGTGAGTGTTTTACTATATATCAAAATAAACACACCGGGCGAGGCGCTCTAAAAGCATTTTTCACAAAAACAAACTTAATAAAACAAGTAAATTTGAAGAAAATAGAGCGAAAAAACATTGAATAAAACTACGAAAAAATAGTGAGCAGATAAAAAACCAGGTGTCGACTAGGGAATACTCTGCAGTCAGAGCTGCGAACTGCAGACATTCACAAGTCATTAAATATATATACACAATGTTATAAATGTTTACTGAAACATATTTGACAGATTTTGTATTTAAAATATAAGAGCTAAAAAGTCTGCAGAATCTTATATTATAAATATTTAAGTATCTCTCTCATATTTTTAACGTTCTGACGATCGACATATATTTATATTAACTGCCAGCAAAAGGTAACGAATAAGTTCAATAAGTTTTTTATTTCCATTGCAAGAATAGGAATGTAGAAACTGTTTGCAACATAGACTAAATAAAACTACAATTCTTCTGAATGTTTTCTTTTAATTGATTGCATATTTTCACAAATGCCAAGGTACATTTGTTAAAGTACTCTTGTTGGAAACATTAAATTGGCCTTATTTTTATCAAATCGTGTTTAAAGTTGCTGCAGCACTTAGGAAGCTGCGAAAATAGAGTCGTCGGAAAAGTCTCATAAATTTTCCCTTAACGTAGGGACTAATTGAGTCAGCATTGGCTGATGTTTACTTTGGCTTATACTTTTATGAGAGTGTGTTTTTGTCGCATGTACATATGTATGTGTTGGATATTTATAGCGCGTTCTTCCAAATGAAATGGGAAATCATCGCTATTTCTGTTGCTCAACTACAAATTGATATCAGCTGCTTAATGTGCTCACAAAGTAGACAAAGATTTGGTGACTTAATTCACTTTCACTTAGTCGGAATACAAATGCAACAACTTTATTGTAAATGCATCTTGTTAAATATAACGCAAATACACAATAAATAGACGACGCCGAGTGCAACCTCTTTGCAAATTTAAATATATGCAAAGCATTAAAAATAAACAACGAATGCATAAAAATAAAATAGAAAAAAATTTACGGAATTTCGTTCGCTTTTTCACTCCCCAATAAAAAATAAAAAAAAACTTAGCAGAACAACTAACATGCCGAATGTTTTAATACACTTTCAGATATAATAAAGTTAACTTTTACTTTACTTATCTTATTCACCTCTATTACCGAGTTCAATATTTCACAATAAAACATATCTATAAATCTATTAATGTACCCTTAAAATATATCTATGATTTATGTTTAAGTTTGGAATTTTCCAACAAAATTATGTTTTCAGTATCTGAGACCATAGCTGGACACCAAAATAATGGACCTAGAGTATCACCGAAACCACAAAAAGAGAAAAACTCAAAATGCAATCACGAGTTAAACTGGCAGAAACTGTCAGAGACTGGCAGCTGGTAAAATGCGAAGACAAAAAAAAAGCTCTTCATCTATTTGCAATTGGAATTTAAGTTAAGTAAATTGATTTGATTTGGCGTAAGTAGATAGCCAGCTATCCTCACAATTTGAGAAATGCTTTGTTCTTCTCCGATGCTCTCAAAAAAAACCCATTATCCTTTTTTGCTCTATTAATATATACACGTATATATTTTTTTATGTTAAGTTCAACTTACGTGTATCTGCTATGGACAAATTTATGTAAGTTTAAATATAAACAGAAATTTTTTTAGTCAATGTTTCTTTTCGATGAAATAAAAGCGTGTCAGCTAGAAACAAATAAGACTGAAGAAGTAAAACTCTGTTATACTAGTGATTTTCATGAATAAACATGACGGGCATGTGATATAGTCAACATAAAAAAACAGAGTAAATGCATTTCTGATTGTCACAATATGCTGACCATAAGAGTATAAATGACACGCAGTTGCACTCATGAAAAATGAAAATGAAATCACAACAAAAAAGGCCAAAATCACAGGATTCACAGTTGGCACACTCTTCACTCATTATAAACTCACACACTCACACACTTGAATATTTGTATAAAATATGTGTATATATTGAGAAAATCGTCTGATTTGAAGAGCATTCTGTCAGAATGTCATAAATCATATGGCGCTCATAAAGAAACGGCGCCGTCGGCTGCAACCGGAGAAATTTCAGTTGCATTTGTAATGCAAATGATGTCAAAAAGGCCACAATATACTGCTATGCTCTACACTACTGTTCCACTGTGCCACGGGTCGGGTCGGGGGAGAAGAAATTTGCATAATTAGCGCAGAAACGACGACGCATTGAAAGCTGTCACATTTGACACGCAACTCACCGAGACGAGACGAGGCGAGATGAGCCGAGACCAGGGGGAATTTGCCCCATAATATTAAACCCAAAATACAAGCAAATGTAGAAGCAGCAACAAGCTGAATAATAACAACAAATTATCTCCAACTAATTTTAGAATCCCCGCAAAAAATGTGAGAGGGGTTAAGCATTTCAAAATCAAAATGCGAATTGAAAATTGAAACATATATTCACGAAACACTCGCAAGTTCAACAAACCCAAAATCGCAAAAGATGCGCTGCAAATTATTTCGATTTATGCGATTTATTTTTGGGTCTATATATTTATTACAGTTGCATACAAAATGCAGCTGCCCCCAAGTGGGGCGCTCGAAAATGTGGGCGGCCGGCAAGTAACAAAATGCATAAATCTGGCCCATTATCATGCAAATTACGTGAAGCAAATATTTTTAAATGCCCCGGCATTTCTGACAAGTATTTTAATGCCAAATTGTTTACACCAAAAATTTAAGAGAGCGCAAGAGATTAACTATAACATTTGTTTTCATTTTAGTTTCAATATAGCAATGTAAAGTTTTATTTTGTTTATAGGTTAATGAACATGTTGACTGACATTATTAATATTTTATTTTAAATTGTATGCATAAAAAAGAAACTATTTTTTAAGCTAAAATTTTATTTTGACATCCTACAAAATATTCGTCTATTTCTTTATATTTTTCTTACTACTGTCAATTTTTTTTAGTTTGATTAATTGCTTGACGCAAGTTTATAGATGCATATTTCACTAATTTTCAATGAAGGCTAACGAATAACACATAAAATTATATTTAATGGAGATCCCATTTTAAACTCATTTTGTTCAAATTCATCACCACAACAAAATACAGCACAAAAAAACGACATTGTCGACATCCGAGTATCAACAATAAAACTCGACGCGTCGTGGAACAACACTGGTGTTTATACTCATGTTTATATATAATATTTATTTGCAACTCAATATCATGAAAATTAAGTGAAAACACTCACTTTATTTATGCCAAAGAGAGAAAACCAATGAAAAAATTAAAACACATTTTCACAGAAATATTGCAAAGTGCTTTTATAGAATTTTCATTTTTTTTTTTAAATTTTTTTTCTCAGCACACCGCAAAATGATGCATTAATTAATGCAAATTTCAATAAAACTGCTGGAGGTTGCAGTCCTCAATGCCATATGTGAATTGTAAATATTTGCGATGACCACAGATTTTTTTCAATTTTTGCGATTTTTCCATCATGCAATAATTATACGCACTATCAATTTCGGGCAATTTGCATTTACCAATTTGCGTAACGACTTTTTCGCTTGATTTGCTTATTATGTTTTCGAGGCACTTTGATCTGAATTCGGAGAGTAAATTTGACAAACGCTTTGATCGCTCAGATCATCCCATCGCGTTGAACATTTGGCAACGATTTAATATTTGTCTTTGTCACTTGGCATACTTTGCACAAATAAATAAATAAATAGGTATTTGGTGATTATTGTAAACTTTATACAAGTTGATTGCATAAAAAACTTCCGCTTTTCTTTCCATAAATAATATGGGCAATTTCACAGAAATATTTTTAATTTTATTTGTACTTTTGTTTTCGTTTTTATTTTGGTTTTGCTTCAGGGGTCTGACCCTTCCTTCCTTTTGCAATTGGCACGCGCGAGTTGACGTTGTTTTTGTCCCCCTTTTTCAACTTGTCGTTTATTTTTAGCTCGGGTCGAAAGATGTATCTTGTAGATACTTTGCTTGGCGTAAGTATTTCCCAAGATGCTGCACACGGTTGGCACAAAGAGGAGCACATGAACAACACAAGCGGCACGATCGACGTTCTAGCGACAACTGTTTTGAGTTTTGCATCTAGGTTGTATCTTTTGGATTTGTCGTGGCTGGCAGATCGTTCTCTTTCCGACTCTCTTAGCATCGCTCATTTTTTACGGCACTGCTAGAATTTTCTTTAGACATATTTCGAGACTTATCCCATTATTAGACTCACTAAGAGTTCGCGTTTTGTAATCGAATAAATTGCGAATATATGTATATGGTCACCCACAGACGCTCTCCTCTCCAACTTTTCAAGGCACCAGTTTTCTTGGACTTTATTTAACCATGCAGTTTGATCATTCACACGATACTAGAGTCACTTATCCCTTAAACCGGAACTGAGATGCAGCTGCAGATAGAGAAAGAACGATTCTTCAAGCTGCTTATCGTAAACTTCCTGCCACAAATCTCTCAATTGGTTCAAGTGCACTGACAGTACATCGTGTGTGAAAAATCTGAGTTAAAGTCTTAAATCAGCTTGGCTTTTGTCCAAAAATATACCATACACTTTCGTGTTTGCTCTGGTCCTTTTTGTCGCATGTTGCAGCTGCCCAGGTAAGGAAGAGATAAAGGTTTTTTTTTTCTTTTTCAACCAAATTTGCTTCTCTTTGAAGAGCAACAGCCACATCGGCAGCTACTACTACAGTAAGTGACTTGTTTGACTTCTTCATTGTGTCTGACTGCCACTTCAGAGCAACTCGGGCATGGGTAAAAGCGTTTAAAGGTGATTGCCAACTCCCAAACAAACCTCTCGACAACCTTTTTCACCAATTTTTCGCTTCACACTCTGTGGGATATGTGTGTTTGACTCGCACGTCAGTCACGCTGTGCTGTGTTTCTCATACGCCACGTAGGCCACGGCCAAAAAAAATGGCTTGCCTCTTCCGGCCTTGGACCTACGCTGACATGCTACCAAGCTCCTTCTTCTCCTGCGACAGTTTTATAAATTGATTTGTTCTCTGACATTTTGAAAATGATTCGAGTAGCTAATTTACGGCCATCAAAGTGCGCCAATAAATTTACCTTAATTGCTAGTTAATTAAAATCGAACACTCTTGAGAATCGAACAAGTTAAATATTGTAGCATTTTTCTTGTTGGCACAAAATTTGTCTATCATTTTCTCTTATATACATTAAAATAGCCACATGGCTGGCCCAAATGACAGGCAATTACGATCGTAAATTTAATATACTTATACAAACGGAAATTCATATTCTAATGATAAATTACCAAATACTATAAACACAATATATCCTTATTTGGTTATTTTTAATGCCCACTGGTTATAATAATGTATACTTGATTGCATTTATAAAAAAATGTTTAGAATTTTTAATATGTAAATAAGTTAGTTGAGCTTGCAGCAATGTTTCATACATATTATAAAATATTTATTGCAGGTTAAATGCTACCAAATACATTCATTTCCTTCCATTTTCAAATAGAAAAAGTTTTAGAAAAAACGTTTTATAATTTTGTTACGAATATTAAAATTTTTTTCGTTGTAATATTTAAATATAAATCAAAATGAGGCTGTTCAAAGTTTTGTTAAAAGAAATTAGAATAGCTGGCTAACAAATTAATTATATTTGTATGTATTATCTTTTTAGACCCCGTACTTAAAAAAAGTACAGGGGTCTATTGGGTTTGTTTTACCGAATATGTGCGTAACAGGCAGAAGGAGGCGTGGCAGACCCTATAAAGTATATATATTCTTGCTCAGCATCAGTAGCCGAGTCGATATAGCAATGTCCGTCTGTCCGACTGTCTGTATGAACACCTAGATCTTAGAGACTATAAGAGCTAGAGACACCAAACTTGGTATGTAGGTTCCTCTAAGTATACTGCAGGCAGATCAAGTAGGCAGGGAGAGGGACCTGGGAGAGGGACTGGGAGAGGGACCTGGGAGAGGGACTGGGAGAGGGACTGGGAGAGGGACCTGGGAGAGGGACTGGGAGAGGGACTGGGAGAGGGACTGGAAGAGGGACCTGGGAGAGGGACTGGGAGCGGGACTGGGAGAGGGATCAGGTCTGTCGATTTAAATTGGTATTCATTTTAAATTAACTGAAGCAAAAGAACTAAAGTCACATCAATAAATCCACATGGGGAAATCGTTGTATGCTTTATTGCGATCGATTCTTTGTCTAATCCGCTTGGCATTTATCATGTTTAACATTGGAAAGCTCATTTAATAAAGAGCTGACATTTTTATGACCCTTTCAATTTCTTGCTTCACTAATTCCTTGCCAAGCAATTTGCTCCATTCATTCAAGCTTGCAGGTTCTGGCTCGTGGGGATTACAATTTGCACCACAGTTACGACCTAATTAACTTCGATTTCTGCGCTGCAGGCATTTACATAATTGCATTTCGTAGCGCATAATTTTTACATGCAACCGCCACGCCCAAGTCCAGAGATAAGGAAACCAAAGACAAAACGTGGAAAAGCAATGTTAAAATCAAGTTAAAAGTGAAAGTTGCAAGAGAATTGTGTAGAAATTACTGACCAAAGCAAAATAAACTAAAAAAAAAATGTGTAATTGTCTTTTTCGCTTTTTTTTCTTCTCTGACTGCTGCTGCTCCTGGGAAGGGACATATGGCGCCTTGTCACAGGATCTAAATGAAGCCTGCACAAAACTGTGTGGATAGTCCTGAAGCAGAGGCCAAAGCTCCCACACACTCCCAGGCGGCAATTCGAATGAAAAAAACCAACTTTAATTAAGCAAAGCAATGACCAACTTTTAAAAAGAAAATGTGAAAAAATATTAAGAGAAAAAACGAAATGCAGCCAAATGATTTAATTCAAATGCAGCACGCAAAAGCAAACTAATTTGGTGGTAATTATAGCAGGACTTATACTTGTCTTTATGAATGCCGTAAGTTCCTCTTAATCTGACTAATAAAACGTGGACTTTTGGCTAAAGCCTCGGGTACCACGATTCTAACTGCAACTCAAGTGTTTGGAAGAACTCTGCATAAAGTGAACTGCAAATAAATTAGCCAAAAAAAATTTGGACAAGAAAAATGCCGTAAAATGCTTTCAACTCAAGTCGTTTATGTTTGTAAAAACTTGTTTTCTAGTTTGTTTGTCAATGAGCCACAGCATTTTATTTTTAACGAGGCCGGAGGTTCTATTTAAGTAAAAAAAATCTTAAAATCTCTGTTTGAATGAAGAAATATTTAAGTAAATGCAAACTATACCAGAGCTTGTACATTTTTAACTATTTCTAAACTTAAACTAGGAATCTTTACTTACTTTTTTGTAAATCTTTCGAAGTTCTCAACTGAAAATAATATATGAAAAGAAGAAAAATGTAATAGTTCGAAATAAATTAGGTGTTTAAATATTTACAACAAAGGAATTTTACAAATGAAGAATTATACAATACCCAGCAAAACTTGTTTATCAATTAAATGATTTTTGATAACAATGATTTATCAACATGTAGTAAGAATATCAATTTTATAGTAGTTAAGCAACTGTGATAAACGCTTTAAACAATATTAAAGTGTTGACTCCTCACCAAAGTCTGTTTGTGGCTTTAGCTCACCACACTTGGAACGAAAGAAATGGAATGAAAAAACTTTAATCTGTTGGTATTTAAATAAAGATTTCAAAGGACATCACATGATTCCTGCCATACGTTTCAGGTCGTTTTGTGAACTTCAAGTTTACAACTGAAAGCGAATTCAAAGCGTGAAATAAATGACACTCATTTACACTTGTCGCCTCCAAGTTGTCGGGTCAAAAAATGTGACTGTTTGTATGTGTAGGTATGTGTGTGTATACTTTTTAAATAAACTAAATCTGCACAGAAAGGAAACTAAACGTCGACTAAATCAAAATGAGTTTAGAGTGCGGGAAACCCTTGACAAAGTTTGGCAAAGGACGCTCCAAGTGGGCGGCCGAGTGTTCTACAAAAGTTGCCTTGAAAAAAACAAAACCAAACAACACATTCATACAGAGAAAAAAAAAGGATAAAGAAGAAAAACACGAAGGACTGTCCACTTATATTAAAGGAAAACGCTACAGGCATTTTAAGTGTTGTTAATGCCGCTGCGGTTCAGCTCGAAAGTTTTTTCCAACAGCGGCAAATGAAACAAGTTTCCACAATTTTTCAGTGCACGTGGTTGTCCACTGGGCCCACCGATCCGCACGACCAACCACCACTCTGGGGTCGTCTCTCAGTTTTATGCATTTACGCCTAGTCATAAAAAATATAACAGACAACAAATACAAAAAAAAAACCCAAAGCAAAGCGCAAAAACTTGCATCACATCTCGCCTACGCGTCGCTGCGTTCGTGCTGTAATCTTTCTGGCCAGGATCTCTCGTCTCATCACATTGAAAATGGCACTGTGTCCAGCAGTTGGGTCAGTTGTCATTAAAGAATATGAAGTTCCGCATGGCATTAAGTAAGTAAATGCACGTAGAAAGCATCCAAATTTATACTTCTTTGAATTACTAATAATGTTATCATATATTTTCTTTTTCTCTCTTTACATTAATAAATAATTATTTATTCTGCTGTTGTTAATAATGATTTCTTTAAATCAATTGTTATGAAGATGAATTTTTAGTGCAATTAGCACTAATAGTTATTCTACCTATTTTCTATTCCCTTTTCTTTTTAGAGGGGGGGGGGGGGGGGGGGGGGGGGGGGGGGGGGGGGGGGGGGGGGGGGGGGGGGGGGGGGGGGGGGGGGGGGGGGGGGGGGGGGGGGGGGGGGGGGGGGGGGGGGGGGGGGGGGGGGGGGAGAGGAGGAGAGGGAGGGGGGGGGGGGAAGGAGGAGAGAAAAAAGGTTTATAATATATTTGTAGCATTTTTTCATTTCGATCAATTCCATCATCGATGAGTAATCTTTAATGGTTTAGCACTTAAAATTTGCATTTCATTAACCATTCTGTTATTACAGCGGTTGCGCTTATAATTTGCTCATTTTGCATTTCAAATTCTCTCTTTATAAGGAGAATAATTATGGAAAATGCTCATTTTTTTATATCAATTGTGCGAATTTCATAATTACGCTTTCAGCAGCTGAAAAAGACACTCGCAAAGAGATGAAATAAAATGTTAAATAATACCATAAAGGAACGCCGAAAGATATGCGCATCTGTTCCGCATTAAATATGTCATATCCTGTTTCCTGCGCACTCACACACACATATATAAACATATACACACTCGCAGACGTTGTACAGCTTATCAGCGACAGGCTTCAGTGCAACAAGGGAAATAAGGGAAATGAGGGAAATGAACAGCCTCTATTTATGCCCCAATCCTTTTACTCAGCTTGGGATTGGGAACAATTCAACGTTCTTCGACTCAAGAGCAAAAGCAAAGGGAACTGCCCCCTGTACATTGGAAATTCGCAAATAGCTTTTCGCCCTGTAATAAACCGACCCAATGCGAATACTTTTAATTCCCTAACCAGACTTGTGTCTATCAATAATAATAATAATATATTTACTTAATATAAATCACATTCTACTGTCGTTCATGACACAATGAATTTGCCATTTTAAAATGAATTCTTACGACAAATATTTATTTAATTTATATGATTATTACAATTTATTAAAACTATTAATTTTACAGTGTATACAAATGGTAACTTGTAATTTGCTGAATTTAAATGATTTATTTTATTTTTGTTGCGCATTGTTGCTGATGTGCCGTTTTGTATATTGGAGTATTGTTGTCTTAATTGTTGCCACTGTTGTTGCTGTTGTCGTTGTTGTTACTGTTCCCATTGTTGTTGTAGTTTGCCTCTTTGTGCTGTGCTGTGTTTGCTGCCTTTTTGTGTTGTAGGTGTGCACTTGCTGGCTCTGATTGTTGACGTGGCTGGCAAACGCACACTTAAGTGCACTTGAACGTTTTTAATTAAAACACAATTTGCAAAAAGCGAAAACAACTGAATCTGAGCTGAGCTGAGAGAGGAATGGGAACGGAGACCGAGGAGAAAGAAAAGTTTTATAAATGAGTGACCCAAGATGGCACTAAAACATGTTAAACTGTTGAATAAAATATGAACTGCAGCCACCGAATTTTGATATTTTTATTCGTAGATTGTCTAAATATTTGCATAACCTGGATGACTTTAAGGATCTTGTTTATATCGAATATTAGAGGAGCAAAATCAATGCAGGAAATGCAGCCAAGGAATGCATCAATCATATTGCCAGGAAGAACGCGTCTTCCAATATTTGCCAGTCAATCAGACCAGTTTAGAAGAGCCTCAAGCAGCTGACGAGGGTCGTTTACTGCGAATTTGTTGTTTCTATGCAACACAATAAACGTCATCATCATCGTCAGTCAGGCAAACAACAAGCGGCAACAATGTTGTCGTTGCAAGTGCCACAGCCCTCACATGGCCCTCAATCTGAGGATATTTATTCCAGATGCTGATGATGATGATGATGATGATGACAAGCAGTGCACAACCCTTTGGCCTCGACGCTGAATTTTCTACGTCTACGGAGTACTTGTATCTTGTCTTGCCCTGCGTGCCCCAACGAGGTATGCCACATTTACGCGCACTAGCTGCACTTGCCACGCGTGCCACCAAAATAAACACAGATGAGCCGGGAACTCGGAGTAGAAATTGGGAATCGTTAAGTACGAACATAGCAATTGAGAAGGAGCCACAACAAGGAAAATGAACGATGATAATAATTTTGAGAAGGTAAATCTATTGCAAAATAACATCTATCACACACACTATGAACATTCCCATTTCAATTATATTCATAGTACACATTAAATCTATGTTTTCATCAGCCATAAAATGCAATATTAATTGCATTTCCGTTTAGTTATGTCTAAAATATTCAAGACAGCAATACAATTTCGTATGGCCAACCGACAAATTAACAATAACTAATTGGAGCCTAATGACCAATAGATGCAGATGCTGTCAGTTTCAGCTCGTCTGCCCCTAAACTATGCACAAGCCATGTATTATACGAGGCAACAACAACGAGAAAACGAGAAGCAAGTCCAGAGACATATTGGCTGAGCGCCCAAGAGGCGAGTCCCAAGAGGCGACTCTCGAGACAAGCCCGAGTTGGAAATGCCAAATATGGAAATAACGTATAGATGAGCATACACATTTTGACATAATTAGCACCCAAGCTGGAGGCGCCAACACACACAAACAACAAGCCTCGCTTATAATGGAAAATAAAAGTAAAATCAGCTCTAGCGAAGTTTAAATACCCTTCATTGTAATAGTAAGACCTCGCAAAATAAATTAAATCTAAACATGACAGCTTGACTGCAAATTTAAATTAAAATTTAGACTTAAGAAATAGATTTTACCGATTTTTATTTAAAAGAATTAAAGTAAAGCAATTTACAATTTTCTTAAGTTTATTTCAAATTGTTAGTCGACTGCTCTATTAGTTTTTTCATCCGAACAAATGCATCTACTAGCATAAATTTATAAGAAAGTATATATTTAAATTGAGCAGTTTTCTCAGATGAATTGCAAACATCAAGCAAAAGTTAAAGTCCCCTGTGTCTCAAATACAAAATGTATTCAACATATTGACAGGCATGTGTATGTGTGTCTGTATCTGTATCTATGTTTGTGTATATATATATATATAAGTACATCGGAACTGCCGGGTCTCCGGCTGACATACAGATTTGGCGAAATGTCCTTAGGCAGACATAAACATGTTCTGTGTAAATGTGTGAATTCATTTAGGAGTGAAAGATGGCAAAGACGTCGCTTGAGGGAAGTTGGATGAGATTCTGTTTCCAAGAGGCAATTAGAAAATGATATAACGCAATTTGCATACGATTAAAAATAGCGAGAGAGCATTTCAAATACGCAAATGAGCACAGCTAACAATTACAACATTAATATTGAGTAGTCAACTGGGAAATCTAAACATATTTGTTTATAATTGTAATGCCAAACAATACAAATTAAAATCGTAAATAATAAATTAACTCAACTTGGCCCACTTTTGTGCGTGTCGCAAGTGAAATTCTTCGTCGTCTGGTGTCTTAATGCCACAACATAACTCAAGTGGCAGCCACTGATGCTCAGTTGAGTGGCAAGACAGTTTGCATACAGTTAGTTACAGAGTGTTCAGCCTTTTAACTGTAACTCGCAAATGCCGTCTGTGTGTCTGTGTGTGTATCTGTGTATCTGTGTGTGTCAGCGCCATTTTGTCGAGTGACAGCCATTGGAGTCGCAATCGCATCAGTCGTAGTCGTAGTCGCCTAATGGCTGCTTTGCGGATTAACTGGGCCAAGCATGAAGTAAAGAGAGAGGTGGCTAAAAGGGACTGTAGACAACCCTGAGGTATTTAAAGGCTGTTGCAAGTTTGCTCGCAAAATATTTTATGCAGTCAACGACGCCAACGTCAATGTTTAAATATGCCTTAGTGGTTTCTCTCGAAGCTGGGGGATTGAGTGTCGAAGCTGGAAGGAATACCTACAAATGTAAAATTGATGACCTTCAACTTGTAGTTAGTTTCTCAACGTACGCGCTTTGATTTCTATTATCATCAAGGGAAGAGTATGGAAAAAATGGACAGTAAAGGAAAAAATTCAGTTTTCCAATTTTAATGCAGAATGAAAATAGAGACTAAGTAATGATAAAATTAACAATCCAAAAGAAAATCGGCTGAAATTTGACAAAGTTATGACAAATTAAAGTTTTTAGAAATGTGTCAAGGAAAGAGTGTGGAAAAAATAAACAATTTAGTTTTCTGAGAAAAAAAAATAAATCTCTACATAACTGTTAGTTAATTTATATTCCATTTAAATAGTTTCTCTCCATATCAGGAAATGCAATTATCTCAAGTTCGCTTGAAATTAAACTGTTTAATTTCATATCGAAATTAAGTGATTGCAAACAATGCAAATGCAGTGCATCCTAAATATTATCCTGCGAAAGACACGCCCATATTTTTAACCCCAGGTTGCACATGCGAATTGCCCATTGGGTTCAACTCACAACAATAGCCAAAAATCATTTTCAGATCCGCGGGCAATGCACAACTCGAACAATTTATGACCGCAGTTGCATTTTGCAAACCAATTGAGATGTTAATAAATTTGCGCATTGAAATCGGTAGACTTTTGGAGGCCAAGCTCCGCTTCGAATTTTGTTGCAAAAACTGAAATCAATTTTCTGTGCAGTCAGCATAGCCCTGTGGCAATTGAGGGGTATACTCGTATGTTAGCTGGTTCACACTCAAAGCTTTATATCAATCACTTAACTATTTTGTACTGAAATTTATTTCCCTCTAAAAGGAAAAAGAAAGAACGCAAGTGGATTTAAATAAAAACAATTGCGCGAGAGCATACGCAAAATAGGAAAATAAAAAGGATCATATAAAATTCTCATATGAAAATTCCGCACGTTTTACGAATTCCATTTTTTTGTTTGGTTATACCCTTCACCCATTAAGGGTTTATTAATTTTGTACAACTGTTTCTAAGTTTTTATAGCTTTGAGTTATAACAATAGTCGGATCAGCACTGATAATTTCATCATGATCAAATAATTTGATATTATTTAAGAAAAAATTATACATAGTATCTCGTAGTTGTGCACTTTTGAATAGCTTGCTCCAATTTTATTTTCATGTTTTTGTGTTGTGAAAAGATGATGGTTTCCCATAGCTTTTTTTCTACTCCCTTATTTCTCAATTATTCCGCACGTTTTGTTATTTTTGAAAAATAAATTTTTTATGCAATTTATTTTGTTCTCTTTGGTTTTGTTCCGCTGGATTGCTGTCATTTCTGGTTATTGTTAGGCTTTGATATGAACACCAAATATTTTGTTAACGACAAGTTTGCACCAATAGTAATTGTTTACAATGGGATTATCCTAGCTGACTGATGCCCTTTGTTTGAAAATATTTCTAAATTTACGTATGATACCAGCTCATGAACTTTTATATTTGTATTCAAAATTCAGTTTTTTTTTCAGCAACAAATTGCATCGATTACATTTCGATTATTATAAAGCTTGCGAAATGAACATTGGATATTATGCTTTAAGTTATAAATTAATTTTTAATAAAATTAATAACGTTAATTACATATTTTATTTAACTGTGTCTTGAATATTCTTTTGCAGAGTATATTTGAACTTAAAAAATTTTTACTTTAAGAGTAAAAGAATAAAGTTTTAATTGTTTTTTTGTACAACGAGTTGAGTGTGTTATTAAGAAGACTTTACCTTTGCAAAATGCAAATTGATCTGCTTTTGCATTTATTAAAAATCATTGAAAATAATTTTGAAAAGTGCTTCGTGTCAGGGGCTAAAAATACACAAGCGAAAATGGAAAAATTTGCACATAGCCAAAAGGGTGAAAAAGAAATAAAATTTCGAATTAAAATACAGCGAATTTAGTATACTCTTAGAATGAGAATAAAGTAAATTACGACTGCCTTTTTGGGTATGCAAACTGTAGACTAATGACACTGCCAGACAGCTTATGATAACAATGTGATAGCGAATAGATTTGCGAGTGCACACTGTATATGAAGTCAAAGTAGATGACTAAGTGCTGATGCCGAAGGCACTAAAAAATATAGGAAAATTATTGTTTACCTTTTTCGCGTCATCCGCGACGACAAAATGAAATCAAAACACGCGCCGTTCGCTCAGTTCAAATACCCCGAGCGTGTCCCAAAGATGTTATTGCGACCTTAGCGCTGAGAGTTGAGAGCTGAGTGCGGAGTGTACTATATAGCGTAGAGTTGCCAGTTGCCAGTTCAGAGCCCCACAGGCTGGTGTGTTATGCTAAATTTAAAGCATGTTGCGACTGAGATTAGAATAAAGACAAGATGCAAGGCGCGTGTTGCGTGCTCTTTGTTCGCTGTTCCGACTGGGGTGTGCTCCCTTCCCGTTAGCATACATATAGTATGGTATATATGGTAAATCTACTGACTAACATCTGGCGTGGCATATCACACGCGTGCGCTCTTTAATTAGCTTATAGGTTGGAAGGGAGGCTGTGTTGCTGAATTCGCAGTGCTTGCACACATGTCAAATGCATTTCGTGGGCAAGTAATGTGCCAAACACACACTCACACACACACACACACACACACAGGCACAACGACACTCAAACACTCTCGACGTGTGTTTACTCAAGTTGTCCGCCCAATAATAGTGCCCATGCATGTTGTGTTTATGTTTAGACATTGCAGTTTCGGATTGTCCAAATGCTATCCAAATGTTGATTATTTGAAATTGCTCATTGCCGCAGATACGCATGCAAATTGTAAGCCCAACCGGGACCACAAATCAAACACAATTGCCAAAATGCCAAGTTCAAAATTAAACAAACAATCCAACACAACCGTCAACTTGTCCTAATTACGTATTACCAGAAATCTAAACAAAACATTGATTTATTAAATAACAACGATGCCAGCCACGAAGATGCAATTGACAAAACAACAATAGTGAAGTTGTCGAGAACTGAGATATTAAAATAACAGTATGCAATTTGAAATTCATCATACGGTTAATATTTGTTGGAACCTTTTTAAGAGATTTTCTAAAATTTTATTTGTTTGTAATCGTTGTAAAAAAACGCAGTGGCATTGCCAAGATTTGTTTAAATAATTTGAAGACTTTGGTAAGTAATTAATATATTCAATTATGTCCACTAAGTTGAGAGCTCGAATATCAGATACTGTTTAATATAAATATCAATTAATTTCGCTTATCTATTCGTAGATAGAATAGTTAAAATTCTAACCGCTTCGTACGTAATATTTTTTGTAGTATTCATATTTTTAATCGAATCGTTAACTATAATCTTCGAAAACCATCTACATCAGATGTTGCCTATCACACAATGATGGATGAGCTGAGCGTAAATTAAATTTTCAATTGGCTGCAAACAGCTGCTACATTCACACTCTTCGAACTGCACTCAGTTCGACTCTGTCACTTCTCACTTCTCCCTTCTTTCTTCTCTTCCCTTCTCTCTGACCGCAGCAGACACAAACATGAAGCATTGACCACACAAGCACACATAACTCACATTTACAGTCAAATTTTCAGCAGCTCCTGGATCTCTCCTGGATCATGGGAATGGGCTGAACTAAGCAATAGCTGCAAATGCATTTCATTGGTTTTTGGGTTACGGAAATTGCAGATAGCTAGAAGCGAATGCATTAATCAAAACAAGATATTTTTGGTATGCACTCAAAGGTGTGGCATGTGCATAAATTAGTTATTGAGTGCATTGCCAAAATGAAAGCCTCTCAAATGATTTCATTCAACTTATTTCCCATTTGCTTAAATACTCACAGCTGGATCTCACACACTCAAAATGCTACTTATCTCCCATCTACAGCAGACAATCGGCCCACACACAGATAAACACACAAACACACACACACACACACACACACACACACACACACTTCCATTTTCATTTTTTATGTGCAGCCCACAGACTTTGCGTCCTTGGCAGCAGACACAAAAAAAGACTCGAAACTTGAAGCTCGACTCTCGCTCATTGTAAAGCAGCCAAAATCAGAATCCAAATGAGAATGAGAATCTGGGTGAGAATCAGAATCGGAATCAAATTCAGGGCCGGATTCATGTTGCCTCTGTTGCAATTTTGGCTTTGCCACAGCGGAGGTTAAATTGTCCGTGAAGGATTTATTTGCTGAAAATTATGATTTATAAGTCCAGCAGCCAGTTGCACTTACAACTTGCACACATATAAACCAAATCACTGGCATTTCTCTCCATCTGTCTCTCTTTCTCTTGTTGCGGATGTCTGTGAGCCAATTTCTTTGATTGTTTCTGGCCATTGACCTCGATTGGCAGTGGGTCACAGGTCACCACTAAGCTGTGGTGCACATCCCTTTCGCCCGAATGGATTCAGAAAAATGACTGGTACAAATCTAAAATTGAATTGAGTTACGCTCTGCTTTTAACGACAGGAAAAGATACCTTTTGTTCGAGAACTGAAAGGTAAGCAAAAACACAAGTGAACCAATGTTGCACTATCATAAATAGCAGATGATAACTTTTAAACAATGTATGGATCGATGTACAAATTGCAACGGATGCTTTTTCCGACAATTTTTAAGGATGTTGTATTTTAAAAAAATTATAAAAGTAAAAATATTGACTTAGCTAAGATGCATCTTAACATTATTCTAAATATCTGTATAAAAATTCTCGCTGTTTTAAAAATTCTTTTAGCGGTTGTTCAAAATTGGAACTAAGAAGAGTTCTTTCAGAAACTCAACGGGTTTGGTTTGAATATTGGATACAGTTTCTGTATAAAATACAATTGCAAAGTTCCTTTGTGCAAAAGCTGCATTAAAAGCCTTCTGATAGATTTAACAGCTTATTTAAGCTTAATGCAATACAACTTTAAAAGTCATTCGGTTTTTACCTAAGGGTAAAAAATATTTCCCTATTTTGAATAGCTTTAAGTTTCACATTTCTGTAAGTTTCCTTTTAAACAATTTAGTCAATTCATAAACCCTTAAAAGCAAAAGACTATGGTGAATAAAGAATATATCGATATGTAAAATTTCGATTATACCCTGTGGACAAATCGGGTATAATTTGTGTGCCAGAATAATAAGTTTATATTCTATATATATTCTTGATCAGTATCACTTAACACTTTTTATTTTTGTTACAAAAAAAAATCAATATGATAATTAAATAATTCATTATATTTCAATTTTAATTGAAATATAATTTTTTTTTTAATAAATTACAAATAAGAATTATTCCGTAACTATTATTTTTAAATAAAAGTTCCTTTTAATATTTTGTTGTTTTTTTTTTGTAGTATTTACTGGTATATTGTTGCTACGCAAAATTAATGTGTATAGTTTTCCGTTCAGTTCCATTTTTAAGAGTTCTACCAAATTCCTTAATAATTTTCGGGAATTCTTCGAAAAGGGGCTGGTTGATTTAAAATTACCCAAAAGTGATTACACAAAATATTCCCAATTCCCCAAACATTGTATACTGGGAAATTTTCTCAGGCATTTCCCCACAAAGCAATTCCCTCTCAGTTTCCATGCGCGCTCTTTCACACTCACAGAACGCACTCAATTAGTTCGTCCCACGACCGTTTGGCGCCAGTGTGCATAAGATGCGTGCTCTAGAGCGTCGGAAGGCACGAAGTAATTGAAACGAAGGACGAAGGAAGGCATGAGGCTGCGCCTGTTTTTGGCTTTTGGAAGTAGCGAAGTGGCGTGTCAGTTCACGTTCGATATTTGTGTTGTTTGGTAACGGTAAACGGGCGCACCAAAGCGCCAAAAAGAAACGAGCGCATCGCGTTTTCAATATTTGAAGAATTCTCTGCTCTGCTCGTGTGCGTGCGGGCGAATGCGAGTGCAATTGCGTGTGTGTGTCGGCGTGTGTGCGTGTTCGTGTGTGTGTGTCGGTGTGTGTGTGCGTACGGTGAGCCAAGGCACTTCAAGTTGTTGCATTGACTAGGCCCGTCCGTAGACCAAAAACAACGCCCAGATAACAAATTGACACTTTATTTGACCTCATAAAACGAAGTTAGTTGGCTGCATGTCTAACGGAAATCAGCATCAACTCAACCTCAACAATAACCGCAGCCAAGCTAAAGTGTTTGGCTTTTGCGTGTGTGTGAGAGTGTGTGTGAATTTTAGTGTGCGTGTGTGTCTTTAACGTCACAGGCGCCAATAAGTCGCAACTTCCATAGGCATTGCCTACATTTCTGCTGTGTATGCCGCAAAAAGTAAATAATAAAATAAATAAATAAATAAATTACGCGCCAAGCAGTGCGGAAGTGCGACAGCAGAAGAAGAAGGGAATATATCAAGTAAAAAGAAAGAAATATAAAATAAGAAATATTGAAGCAAATTTATTTATCTCAAGTGCTCTGTGTTCAGTGCGAAATCAAAGTGAAGTACGAGACAGTGCAATAAAGAGGCTAACTAGAACAGAATAACAAGTTGAAACTGTGCTGCAAACTCGACTGAAGGACTCAGGATCAAGTACTTGAATTCGGAGCACGAGTCTATAAAAACGGTAATTGAGTCATAAATCATTTATAATTAAAGTGTGCTCGGCTTTTGTTGCTCATTCGCTACGCAGAATTTAACTTTCAGATTCAGATTTGGAATCCGATTCGAATTTGTTGTTCAGCTAAAGTTTTCGAGTATTGCATGCTAATCTGTCATATGGCAAACAACCACTACAAATAAGCCAAGTCAATTGGGGCTAAGACTGATTGATTAGCTGTAGATTTGCTTGGCATCACCTACCTGTCCGATGTACGATGTCGTTTCAAGTTTTTACCCCACAATATCTGGCATGTTGCCCCAACTAGCCACCAATACATTTGCCAAATTGGCAATTTCTTTATGCCATTGTTGTCTATCATGTTTGGGCCGTTTTCACTCATTGTTGACGGCAACAGCACAATTAGTGCAAGACTCGTACTTTGACCTGATCTGCGAGTGAACAATACAATACTCAACCTTTAGTCTCAAGTGCTTGTGTGCGTGCTTCGTGACGATGTTTTTCCCATTCAGCCTTCACCAAACTCATTGACCTGCTCACTATATTTGGGACAGAGATTGAGATACCTTAATAAGATTTATTTCTCAAAAATCGTTCTAGGAAACGGTTTAATTTCTAAGATTACAATGAAATTTGTTTTAATGCTGCACAACGGAAACAATTTTTAAATATGTTGAGATTATCTTTTATTTTTTACATTTTCCTTATTATTGATGAATTCCTTAATTGTTTTTGTACATTTGAACAAATGGTAAATTTAAAATTTATAGTAATTTTAAAGTCTTTCACCTTACAAAAACATAATCAACGAGATAAGTTCTAAAATAAATTTGCAAAAAAATCTGTTTTGAGTTGCATTTGTAAAGATTGTATAAATCACTTTTATAAATTTTTATTTGAATTTTAATCAAATTTCAGCTAAAATAAAATATATTACAAAAAATAAAATAAAAAAAGTTTCTACTTAAAAAGTTTCTACACCTGAAACCAGTGCTTTAATTAAGTACATATTTTTGCAATTGGAATATGTTTTTGTATTTTGTGCTAGCTATATAAAAGAAAAATATCGTCATGACCACAATAAGAGACATCCGTCAAGGAGTCTTCAGATATGTAATAGACTTAATGAACTTGAGGTCTCAGTCGACTTTTAATTAAATAATTATTTTTAGACGAAAATAATGCGAAGACATTATCAGGCCGAGCATAGGATATGGACCCCGTGGGCGATGACTATTGTTATTATTTGTTAGGGCGGAAATACTCAGTTGAAGCTGGCTGTTTAGTCGCTGTGATTAATAATGCTTAATTGCAAGTATTTGCGAGGCAGTAAATGCCAAGAAAGAGAGCCCGCAGCGAGGCTTTGGTTTGATTGATTACAACATTTTGTCGCACTAATGCCAAAAGCAGCAGCAGCAACAAGAACAGCACTAATCCTCTTGATAAGTTTTGCGTATACTTAACTTAACACTAAAGATTACCGACGCTTAAAGGGCCATGCCACACCATCTTGGATTTGCCCTGCAAATGTCTATACTCACTTGAAGGCTAATCAACAATTAATGAGCAATTAATATGCAATTTAGCGGCACAACTTTGTTGCCCACTGCACTGACATCGTGTGTGTGTGTGAGTGTGTTTGTTTGTGAGACACTGTGTGTAATTAGGCGTGCCTTAAATGCATAAATTAATACTTACACAAACTGTCCGCGTGTATAACTTGCTTTACACATTACTTATACGCAGCGTAAGAAAATGTAATAGATCAATCGAATAAATTTAATATTAACCAAAATTGTTTTTAATAAAAAGCAATAAATTCAATTATTGATAAACATTTGTACTCTAATATATGAATGCACTGTTTAAATAATTTGCATCAATTAAAGCTGCATGTGAAACTTAATATGGAATTTTTTTGCTTCATGTTTTCATTTCAATTTTATATATATAAAATAAAGTATGAGTATTCACGCAAGCTTGAAAAAATTTAAAAATATTTGTATACATTGTGTTAAAAAAAAATTGCACATCTTTTTAGTTTTACTTTTTGAAACATCAAGTAAACAATGTAATTGTCTGCTCGTTTGCATTCACAAAATAAATGAAAAATATATGCGGAGCTTTAATTAATTTTTAAAATTTTACAAAACGAAATTGCTCAATCGAAAAATTAACAATAAATAACAATAAACAATTTGACAACAAATTAAAAACAAATAATTACGTTATAGAATTGTTTTTCTTGAATTAATTTTTATTATTATATTACAATACAATTAAACTTCTTTTATAAGAGTGTAACTTGAAATTTGATCTCGAAACCACGTGCAGGTGAACATTAAATAATGAAAGCCATAAATCATGGCCAATGGCCTTGTCAGATGGCGAATACAATGGCTTATGCGTAAAGTACACGCAAAACATGTCAGGTCATAGCGAATGTATAGCTTAATAATAGTAGTTAGTTCAAGTTTGCCTGCTTTGTTTTTTATGCTATTAAAAATGAATTAGCAAATATGCGTCACGCTCGACTATTATTGGGTAATATAGTTTGGCTCTAACTAAGCTATATACATTTACGGTAAAGCTAATCTCAAATACATTGATTCTTTGTAATACTGCTCCATATTCAAAATATTTCAAAACTTCGTTAGCATTATAACAAATTAATTACGCTTCTGGCCTCTTGCAGTACTCCAAGTTTGCTGCTGTTAATGTTTATAATTAAATTATAGATAATATATCAGTTCATTCGAGCTATCAATGCATCCAACTGTCGCTACTGTATGCTGTACATTAAATCAATTGTTCGCATTGTGTTTTTTTTTTTGTTTATGAGACAATTAGCAAAGTTTTCATGTGGGTTGTATAAAAAGTGTAGCGTACCTTGCAACGCAGAACAAGGTGCATGCCACATGTGGGCGAGGTAAACTACAGGCTGCTTGTGCCATGTAATTGAATATTAATCATACGCCGCCCATGGTCATAACTCATACGACACGTTGGCTCGGGCAGGTAACGAGACTCGTTCAATGCCATAAAGAACTACAAATAAAAATGCTGCTCGATACGAGTATTCGCATGGCAGTGGGTGTGTGTGTGTGTGTGTTTGTGTGAGTGCCCTGCAACATTTATGTATGCAACAAGCAAACGGTTAAAAAACAAACACATGCAACAGCAGCAACTGCAACTGCAACAACAATGACATCTCCTCATGTCAGTGGCTGCTCGAATGGTATGCACAGCTATAAATAAATTTGCTCATATTTCAGCGCATGAACAATAATTAAATTCGTTTATATTGCACATGGGAACTGCTAACCATTTGCTTCGGGTCTTATCCCCTCCCCCCTACTCGATGTAGTCTTTATAGTTTTTTTTTCGCTTTTTCTCTGTTGACATTTATAATGGAAATGAATGCTGATGCTGCAGTCTGCCTGCTCCATCACAGAACATTTTTTATGCATACCAATTAATTGTTTTTCCTACATGCGCAGCATCAAAAATGTTTTGCAGTTAAGGCAAAAATTATTACACCACACAGTCGTATTTCCGATTCTGAAGTTTATGGCATACTCTCGTTAAAATTCAGCTTGTAACGCACTTTTTTTTGGGACATTGACAATATTGGAAATTAATTAAGGAGCCATTTGTTCAGTCCATCTGTGCTAATGCCACAAACTTTACCTTTACGAAAAATATTATTTGCATAAAAAATATTCTGTTTATATATTATTATTCTTTTTTTCTGTAAGTTAATCAATGGGCGGATTATAAACGAGTTGCTGTAAATATCTGAAAACTTTACGAGGCAACATTTGCTATCAATTTTTTTTCGACAATAAATTATTATTAATTTATGCAATTTATTAAAATTCTGAATCAAAGTTTTTAAATATGTGATAGTAATTTTTTTATATAATTCTTACCATTTTAAAATATTATACATTGTATATCTCATTTGTTTATTACTTTATCCAAATCATTTCTTTTTGTAATATTTTGAAAAGAATATTTATTTACTTGAAATGTTGGCCAACTCGTTTGCATTGGCGTCTTAAGCCTGTCGAGTTCATTAAAGCATTGTGAGAATAAAATGCAGTTGCCTTGTAATTGAGCTCCAGTGGCATCGCACTCATAAATTTTATTGTGGTGGCAATTAAACTGGCAATTCTTTTGCATGCTTTTGTGGAGCCTCGTTTAATTAAATTAAAAAAACCCGCAAACACATGATAAATGTTTTATTGTAAATATTATTACTGCTGCGCTTTGGGTATGGCAATAATTTGTATTTTTTTAATTATAATATCAAAAAGAACACACAGAAACATATTGATTTAAATGCTACATTCAATTTAATTTACATGCGTCAGGCAATTCACAAACGCCTCGTGAGCCGCGACAAGTTTTAAATTTCTGACAAGTTGTCAGAGAACTCGCAACGCGACGCGCCGCTAAACGGCAATAAAGTTGCCAAGCTCCGAGAGTGTGAGAATGGCAATGTCGCCAAGGGATCATAAAATACCAATACTCGTACCGAACGTCGGAGCTTTGTCAGCTTCAATTTCAAGCGAAAGACATTTTCAGGCTGACAACTGTTAATAATAAGATCTTAAACTCCCCAAGCACTGCATGCTTTAAAGCAGGAATTGTAATGTGTGCCTTTAACGTGTGTAATGGTTTCCGTTTTCGTCATAAATTGGAGAAGCTTTACAGCATTCTGGATATTTTTCTGTTGCTTTTATCTTAAAAATATTTAATATCGGAATTTAATCATCAAAAGTAACTCTTTTTACGAACTTTTACCATATCAACTCTACTCGGTTTTATAACTAATGAAATTAAATTAAATCTAAATAATCCTATCCTTTCGATGGCTATAATTTTTAATCGACATATATACACACTCAGTCAGTATGAAAATGTCGCGGCTTTTGCCACTCATAAATGCTTTTACTGAGTGACACTTGTTTCCGTGAGTAACAGCAAGGATAACATGCCGCTCTGCTTTCTCTTTGTTTGTTTTTCTTCCTCTCACTTCTCCCTCGCACTTTGGGTTTCATTTTAAAAATTTTAATTTTGAAATGTCTTAAAATGCTTCCCCTTCGTCATGGAGTGCGTTTTGGAGTCTTAAGTTGTGGTTCTAAGTGACTTAGCGACGAGTTAATTCCCAAATATTAGAATTCTTAAAAAAGAGGGAGACAACACCATGTCTTGTGTAATGCGACTTCTTTTATGGTAAGCCCAAAAATTCCAACACGTTAAATTGTGCCTGACGCCTCGACGAACTCAAGGAGTCATAAACAGTGGATTGAAGTTAATTATGTTAATTTATTTTGTGTATAAATTAATCTAAGATATAAGTAAATTTGTTTTTATTTTATTTTTGGAAAACCAAAAATAATTTAGCTATTAACTCCTTTATTTTAATTTTAAATATATAAATAATGAAAAAAAGAATATAATGGTAAGCATATTTTAGTTTATATAAAAACATTTATACAATTGGCACAGTAATTAGTCTTAGAGTTTTTTACAAAAAAAAAAATATAATATATAATTCGTTGAAATAAATAAGCGTTGGCTAAAATTTTATTATGTAAATTATTTTAGCTAAATAAATAAAATAAATTTAACTTAAATTATGATTTTTATTAATGAAATACAAAAATACAGTATATGCTATTTTAATTAAACAAGAAAACCAAATAACTGTGACTCGTAACAGGAAACTTGTAACATGTGGCCACGCCCATAGCGCCCCCAAAATAGCGTCAATCAGAAGAGGAAGGCTTTCTTTATATTTTTGGCTTATTTATGGTCTCAGTCGAGTAAAAGACTTGACGCACTTTCACTTGAGCTTGTGCCTAGGCACTTGCCCCTTATTGTGGCAATAATAAAAGAGATGACGACTATGATATGCATGTGTGGCATAGTCTGAACCATAGAACCGTATGAAGCCAATGAGATTGCCCAAGATAAATGGCATAAGTTGGCGTTGCTGTTGGTGCTGCTTGGCCATGCCAACAACTAAATGGTTGAACTGCTCAATATCCGTAGAATGAGAGAGCTAGTCACAATAGCAACACTTGATTTATGTTTATTATGTTTGCCTGTCAATACGAGCATTACAGGGCCTGGGCTCAGAGCAGAGAGGGGAGAGCGGAGAGTGGCTGTCTTTTGAGCCTGTCGTTGGGTGGTTTATTCAAAGACAATGGCGTTGACAGGCTCAGCAAGAAAAGAATTATGGCCATGTTGCAAAATACCAAAATGGCAATTAATATTCTCTTCAGCGTCGCTGATGCTCTGACTATTTATACTATGCTATGCAAAAATCATTCGTGCCTACAATCATACATTCATTTATTCATTCGTTTTGAATATTCAAGTGTGTGCTATGGTGGCTTTTGTCTGTGCCACAACCTTGAAATGAGCGCCATCTACTCACTTGCAACTCATTGAGTATAGTCATGATTAATTGAAAATAAACCCAGTCGGCAACAATGAGTACATCATCATCATTCAACAACAATAACAACAATATCAACAACTAGCGGAAAAAATATCCGTACTCATGCCAACTATTAATATCCATTTGTGTAATGCCAAACAATGCAAATGCACACAGAGACAGAGACAGAGACAGAGACAGAGGAAATGAAACTTTTTTGCCGCATGCAACGGCATTGAAGGGTGAATAGTGAATGGTAACTATGAGTAGAGTGGAACTGAGAACTCACACTCACACACACACGTGTGCCAATGATTTTTCACTGAATGAATTCTCGGGCATTGTTGCACATGAATTTCCATAATTACTAAAAATTTTCAGTCAGGCTTTTCGGGCGACTCTCAAATATGAACTCAACCTTGAATTCACAACACAAATTTAAAGCTGCTGTGTGTATGTGTGACATCAACGCGTCGTATGCGCAATTTTTATGCAAATACGCAAACAATATATATACACAACGGATCACCAAACAAACGCGAAACCATATCCGTGTTCCGATGTTTCCTCTTTTAACAGCACGAGTGACTTTTTTCTCTCATTTTCTGTATTGTGTGTAGGTTGATTTTCCTTTATGGTCGACGGCATCGGGGTGTGAAAAAGCGAGCTTTAAATAAATTAAATATAATATGAATGGGCCTTAAGGAATCCCACACTGAACTACCATGAAATGTTTTGATTTTAAATGAATTCCGTGTGAATCAAATCAAAACCTCCCAGCGCCATACTAGGTATATGATTTGTCAATAACACTTGATATCGAATAATCAGTTTAATACCATTTTAATGTAAATTTCAAGCTATTTTATTTTGAAATTCAGCTAAAAGTACCATATTGTGAATTGAATTTACTTTGATCTAGTGAGCTTAAATCCGATACAGTAATAACAGAGTATTAAAATACATTTTATTAAAAGCGCTAAGAGGCTTTGCTCAATGGAAATAATCAACATGTTAAATTCAATATATATTTTTATATTTATTTACTTACATGAGGTACGAAATAACACTGGGTTTTTATAATTGAAAATATAAATTACACATTTTATTTTTAAAATAAATAAGTAACAAAGAACTGTATTTTATTGAAAAACGGATAGGATAAATTCTTTATTATCTTAACACTCTTAACTGTTGTATGAGAACTGTATTCGTTTTTTGATATTTTTGACTGAGTGCCTCGTCCGAAATAACAAACGGAGTAACAGCCAGCTGATGTTCATTGTCAAAAACGCATCAACCGAATCAGAGAATCAACTGCAAGAAAGGCCAAAACTGAGAGGGAAACAGTGCTAATTTGTTTTTGCACTTGTTGTCTTTTGTTTTTGTGTCTCGGTCAGCTGCCAAAAAGTAAAGGACAGCGAGAGAGCCACAGAGAACAGACGGCATGTCAATCAAGCCAGCGCTTGTGAAAAAAATAAAACAGAAAATACTAAAAGGAAACAAGTAAATAGGAGAGCAGAAGCTCTCAAAAAAAAAACAAAACTGTGAACAGAAATGTCTTTATTCGGCAGTGACACACACACACAGAGCCATAGACATAGACTAGTGAAAGAGAGACACTATATGGAAGGATGTAAGGCAGGGAGGTAGGGAGGGAATGGCAGGAAAGATGAAATTGTCAGCCCTGTGGGTTGTGCTATGAAAACAAAATTAATGTCAGCTGGCGACCCAACAATGATGATACCCCCCGCATGTCATCTTTCCCTTTTTTGAGGCCTCAGTGGCATGTAACAGCTTTCTTTCATCAAAGCGAATTTAGTTTTACCCATTTTTTTTGTCTTTTTTTTTGCCGTTGCGTCGACCTTGTTAATGACAAACAATATGCATAGTTTTTGCAGCTGGCTTGTTTCATTTGTTTCATGTGCCATTTTGTTTCGTGAAATGGTCGCTCGGAGGCTCTCGGCACATTCACAACATCAACAACAACATCAGCTCAGCAGGCGCGCCAGAAAGTTGCAGGCCTTGCTGCCACAAGCCCCAAGCCCAACTTGCCCCTTTGCCACTTGCCACAGCCTCGCACAGTATCTGCTTGTTGTCTGCTCCCATTTAATGTTGAGCAATAAAAAACGAAGCCGCTTTGCAGGCGGCGGCAACTGGCAAACTGGCGAACTGGCAACAGCGGCAATATAAATAGGAAAACATTATAAACAAACTGTGTCCGAGTTCGAGTCCGACTGAGACCGAGACAAGGTTGGGACAAGGAGGCTTGATATAACCCCATTGCCTAGTTTTTGTGTGCCCAACGGAAATATCAACAAGAGCGAAAAAGAAGCAAGATGTTGAGAGAAGCGTTTGCAACTTGTTCATTTTTTTTTTATAGCCTACACATTATGCAAAATTTCGTTGCGAGTTTTATTGGCGTAACAAAAATGTTTTTAATACGCAATGGTCTGGAACCGGAGTGATAAGCTTGAATTATATATTTTCCTCTCTCTCTCTCTCTCTCTCTCTCTCTCCTTCTTCCTCTCACTCTCTCATTGTCTCCTTCATATATAGACAGTTGAGATTTTTTTTTATTTTGTTGGGTCCCTGGACAACGGCTAGGGTTGTTCTCCTCTGCACTATTTGATGTTGGCAAATTTATTTCTAAATGTGGGTCACTTGGAGCTGTTGATTGAGTTTTGCATGGACTGTGGTCACTTTTGGGCCAAAAGCAACCCTGCCCAAGTTCAGCACGAGGAGAGCACAGAGTACAACTAAAAATTGATAAAATTCCCAGCAAGTGTGTGTTGTGTTTGGAGTATAAATTTGTTTGTGTGTTCGGTCAGCACGTGTTCCGTTTAACTTGTTGTTTTTGTTTGCATTTGGAAGAGAACCAAATAAAGTACCCGAAAATGTGTGAGCATTTAAGCCGAATAGTCAAGGCTAAGAATGAGTTAGTTGACTATGCGATTTTAACAATGTTTATTGTTTAAATTAATTCTAGGTATAAAATTTAAATAGGAATTCAAACGTTATTTATTTATACAATAATCTATTACATACCAAGCACATTAGCATATACAAAACGGAAAATAATTTCTACACACAAAGTGAAATAGAGAGGGAGAGAGAGAGAGAGAAAGAGAGAGAGAGATAGAGAGAGAGTAAAATAAATAGTCACATGCACATCTGGACACACAATAAACGCAATTAAATGTTGCAGGGAATACTGTGCTGTTTCTTAAGTTATGCATTTTGCCAGTGCCGTAATTTTATTACATTCAATTACATTTTGTGCAACAATAAAATCCTTGAACTTTTGAGTTAGTGTTGGGCTCCCAAGCACTTGGGCTGACCCACTTGAGAAATGCTTGAACGGCCCAGGCTCTTGAAAATGAGTCTCCAAGGAGCGCGGATGGCGTCACGAGTCCTTGTTTCTGCCTCTGCCGCTGTGGCAAGTCCTACTTGTGCGCCATTTTATAATAATTGCAAGTGAGACCGCCAAAAAAATATAGAATAAAGTTACATAAATGCGAGCCTTACCAACAATATAACAATATTTCAAGCCAACACAATTTTGCCTTTCTATTTAAACTGCGGGTTGCAATTTGATAAACGGGGGCGGGGCTTTTACATGTAGTAATTATGTAAGTGGAAAACTGAATTGGACTGCGAGCAATAACATAATAAACATTTCTTAAAAATCATTAATTTTAGGACACTTTAAGCTTGCTTCTCTCTATCCAGATATGAGATAGTTGATCTAATAAAATACTAAATACAGCTTAAATGCTGAAAAACATTCAAGTCATGTGAGTTACTTTAAGTTGAACATAAACAAGTTGATGATTTGACAACCAAGTTGGGGAATATTCAGGTCCATTAATTTAGGATGTATTGGTTTTATCCTTGGGTTGATAGTGCGGTAAATACGTATACAAACTGAGTGTGAGAAAGAATCTGCCTTTGTGTACGTGACTTGCTATTGAGGCGTTACAAATGCCGTGGGCAGTATTACATCAGGCCGAAAACGAAAATGAAAACACAGTAGACCACAGCACAGCGGTTGTTCCGTTGTTTGGCACATGTAAAATGCCAAAAACTTTGAAAAGGAGCAAAAGCGATAGAAATCAACGTGAAAAATGAAGCGAGCAAAGCAAACAATAAGTCCAGGCAAACAACAACCAATACACAACAGGAATTTTTCCCCGGCCACGGGGGCGTATACTCGACGTTAGTTTTACTCGGCAAAATTTTACAGCACAAAAATTTTGACAGGCTGAGAGACAAAGTAGAGCCGGCAAATACTTTGAGGACAAGAAAACAGGAAACAGGTAATAAAAAAAGCACCAACTTGAGAAGGGACTATGAAGGGCACAGAATAGATCGTAAGCCATAACAAATGTTGAGCCATGCGTCACTCATACGCCATGTAACACAGCCAGGTTCCAGGTGCCAGCTGCCAGTTGCCAGCTGCCAGGCTGTGTGAAATGCAGCTCGTCCTGTCTTTTGCTGTGTGGCATGTCATGTGTGTACTTGAAATGAATGTCCTCCAGCAAATTGCCAACGTTGACGCGTATCCCGAGTCCGACGAGTAGAAAATTCAATAAAAACAAATTGATTGCTCTGAAGGATTTGAGTGTGTGTGCTGCCAAAAAAGGTAAACAGAGGGCAGAATGGGACTATGTTTTTATCTGCAGCTTTATGCTAAGTGCCACATGAAAGATTGTCAGCGTGTAGGCGACAAATAACCAAAGGCAGCTTTCATCTGCCAGGACACGTAGCCAAGATCAATAGCTGCGAAAAACCTAAACCTCACCTTGCCAATGAGACGGACTCGCTTAGTTAGTCGACAGACGGGATTAATGCTAGCTCATTTGACTGCGCCTTGACGGCTGCTTAAATTGACATCTTGATATCGTTGGAGTCGAACATAGTAAGCCTTACTTTCCGCTTTATTTATATCTATATATCGCTTGCTCACACGCAGAGTCCTGCCATAAATTCGCCAATTCACTGAGCGGCCCAAAAAAAGGTGCTACTCACGCGTAATTCCGTTTTGGGCAGCGTCTTTGGTATTTTGTGTGGATTTATGTGTAGGCCAAGTTGAATTCTCTTTTGGCCTTGGCATGTGCGTGGTCATCCAAGCGGCCTGTTGACTTTGCGTTAGAGCGCATAAAACACATTAAAATCCCTTTTATGACCAACATAAAAGTCAATTCCGATTTCTTGAACTTGGTCACGCCAAAGCGCTTGACCCAAAAGGCAGCACCCAAAAGGTGCACTCTCCCCACAGACAAATTATTTGCCAGTGCATTAAAAAATCATGCCATCTCAGGCTGTTGAACATTTTGTTTTAGTGCTGCCGCTGCAAATTTGTCGGCTAAATTTTGGATGGATTTTTGAAGATTCCTGCAAAATCTTGTATGTCATCTCCCATAACTTTGCCAAAACTCAACCGATTTTAATGCGAAATATCATTTTGTTCATGATTTTGCCCCCAAATTGATTCTGCATTCAAATATTATACACTTAAAAAATTTCCTATTTTCCGATAATTAGCCAATTTTGATACCAACCCCTTAACATTTTTTCAAAAACTTTGATCTCTCATAACTTTGTCTAAACGCAACCGATTTTAATGCGGAATATCATTTTGTTCATGATTTTGATCCCAAATTGATTCTGCATTTAAATATTATACACTTGAAAAATTTCATATTTTCGGAATATTATTCGGAATATATAAAATCTCCAATTTTAACTTAGACTTGAAATAAATTGTAAAATAAATTAATAAGAAGTAGAAAAGTAAAGGAATGTGCATAAATTTAAATCATTTCCTTTCTGTATCGCATACATAATCTTGAAAT
This sequence comes from Drosophila falleni, assembly GCA_035045575.1. Classification (NCBI taxonomy): domain Eukaryota; kingdom Metazoa; phylum Arthropoda; class Insecta; order Diptera; family Drosophilidae; genus Drosophila; species Drosophila falleni. The sequence continues at coordinate 20,782,681 of JAWNOV010000062.1, forward strand.
CGTTATGCTTTATCATTTGTAGCCCAGCATTCCTAGCAGCTTATCGCCTCAGGCTTTTCTATTTTCGACATTTGCTGTCCCGATAAGTATACTAAGAGCTTTCAAAGTCCTTGGCACGCTTCCAAATCCCTGGCCCAGGCTACACAATTAGATGGCCCAGCGACACTTTAACCCAAAAATAACCCAATTCACACACACACACACACACAGCTTACACACACACTGACAGACAGCCAAAGGCATGCGGCAACCATAAAAATCCATGCAAACATTATTTAAATGCGCCCGAAAATATGCTATACGAAAAAATAAGGCAGAAGAAAAATAAACAAAAATGGAACATTCCGGCATCGAGGCACAAAACGAAAAGCAAAAATCAAATAAATGGCAATTTAATACACTCAACATGCCATTTTATTGTTTTTGTATTCTGCAAATGTTGTTGCTGTTGCTCTTGATATTGTTGTTGTTGTTGTTGCTTCAGTTGTTATTCTTTTCAAATTGTTATTGAAACAACATAAATTTGCCGCTCGACGTGTGTTCGCCGATACTTATTTGAATAAAGCGCCTACACAACAACAACAAACGCAAAACTTGCCTACAAAAATATCAACACACACACACACACACACACACACACAGACACAGCATTAGAAGGAACAGCAACAACAACAACGGCGAGTAAGAAAAACAATTGTTGTGGATTTGGCAACACATTCCAAAGGGTTTTTGCCACATAAAACAAATTTCAATAAAATGTTATACAAAAATGCGCGCTAAAAATTTGTTGCTATATTGCGTGAGAGTATATGTGTGTGTGTTGACATGCGCCTGTATATTTGTTGTGCGTGTGTGAAATGTTATCGGTAAGCCGACGAAAATGAAATAAAAAATCAGGCGACCAGCCGCGATCGCAAATGCGATAACGGCCAACAACAAAAGCTGTTATCCATACGCACAACAAAAACAACACACACACACACACACTCACACATGAATATACTCGGACTCTTGCTCACACGCATTGTCACCGAACATTTTGTATAGCATATTTACTTGCACGAGCTTGGCTCCGATTTACATTTACATTTACGTTTACAGTGCGAGCAGCCAATTTGGTTTATTTAATTTTGGTCAGTCGTAAATCTGAGCAATCAACGGCATAGCACTGACAAAAGGCAAACACAGTTCACGTACAATCAATTAACATCAATTAAGGAGCGCAATGAGGCGACTGAGGCGTCAGCTGCCAATGCGGGTAAATTCTGTTTTCGACCGTCTGACGGTCTGTCCCGCTCTTTTGGCTGGCTGCAACTGCACCTCGATATGAGTGGAAGTTGCACTTCCGCTCATGTGTCAAAGTTTAGTTACTCTTTGTCCCCACTGTCTGCACAAACATGTCAGCTGCGCGTTGATGCTGCAATTGCTGGTTTGGACCAAAGTTTATGCCTGTCAAGTGGTAATGCAAATGATGTCTAATTAATAGCAAATTAGCAAATGTTGGCTGTGGCAAAAGTTGCTAAAGCCTTCTTCCAAGTTTTTACCCACAGATAATGAGTTAATGAGTTTGCTAAACTAATTAGTTCGACTGAAGTTCCGTTTCTCAGTAGAACTTGTCACATTTCAAATAAACGAATAGCATCAGATTTAAGCAATGCTATATAACGTATATCTGATATTGAAGGATTTCTACTCGTACTCATAAAACAATAAAGTTTTTGCTTTTATTATTTGGACTTAAGTCTTTAGTCCTAACCCCATCGGGTCTGCCCCCTAATAAAACATTGAGTTGGCACAGCTGTCAAAGCTGCTAACTCAATATGAGCTGAGTTCAGCTTCATACAGCATAAAGTCATAAAAACAACAATAACTATCGTTTGCTATATATATATATACATATATATGTATTGGGCAACGGGCCTAAAATGCGACATGCGTGTGGAAATCGGGCCAGGGCCATGGCCCAAACACACTCAGTGCTATCGATATCGACATAAAATACTTGCGCTTCAATGTGAACAATAATTTTGGAAATTTATAGCTTAACTTCAGCATATCGCAATGAAATTTTACGCACTACTTGCTGCAACAAAATCGCAGAAGCTGGCAAACTTTTACAATAAGCCAGAAGCTGAATAAAACAAAGTAAACGGGCCAATACAGTGGGTCACATTTTATGATACAACTCATTCGTCGTTTCAAACTGTGGCACTAAACCACAACAAAGTTATGTGTTGTTTCCCGCCAAGGACCAGAAACACCTCCAAAGCCATCTTCCATAAAACTGGGCGTTCTGCTTTTATGTGCATTCTTTTGACTAATTTATTTATACGACTCATTTTGCCCTTTACGTGTATGTCGAATGTCTATTTAATTTAACTAAAGTAATATATGCTCTCTCTCTTTCACTGGCATTTTAATTATGACATTTTTGCTTTGCTTTTAATTTTGTCGCATGAAATTTGTAATTAAAATTGTTTGTTTTCGGTCTCATGAATATTTATCATATCATCATGGATAAGTTTCATAAGAATTGTTTGCATTGCAATAATCGCTTTTCGCAAAAATTTATTAATAAAATTAGCGCTATCGTTTTAATTAATATTATTCTTTACTGATTAAATTATTTCATTTATTCAGCATAGTTCAGATGTGTCAAAGGGAACTTAAAAACAAAAACCAAAAATTTTAACACCAAGAGCATCAGAATGTATAATAATTATTATTCAGATAATTATATTATGAAATTAAGCAATTTCTCAATTTATTCAATTAGAATTAAAACAATACATACAGCTTATTCCTCTTACGGCTTTAAAGGAAAAACAAATCAATTTACTTGCTGTGTACCTTGTGTTTCTGCTAAGAATTATATTTAACAAGAAATTGATTTCCACAAATACAAAAATAGTCCAAGTTGACATTTGAAATGGACATTTTAGATTAGATTGATTAGCTGAGGTGCTTTTTATACTTTTCCAATAACTTGAAATGTCACTCAAAAATAAAATATTTAAGTGCAAGTGTTTGTTAATGGAAAATGTAAATAGTTTAAGGAAATGCTTGTTTCTTAGACTGTTTATTTATTTATATATTTGGTTAGATTTATCAGCGTGTTTTGTGAATTTTTCTTAAATGAAATTGTGTATTTGCTTTTTTAATGATTTCGGTTTTAATATTTTGCACACTGTTAGCTCCCAGCACTGTTAAGATTTTATAACTTGGCTGGTTTGGGGACAACAGACATTTCATGTGTTTATGTTATGAGCACTTAATGAAGCCACAGGCATTTTCAGATGGCTGCCACATAAAATCAGACGCCCACTGTTTGTAGCCAAAGCGCCCATCTGCTGTCGGTTTATTAGCCAATTTAAGGAACAGGCGCTGACAGACAACTTCCATAGTACACTCTACACTCTACACTCTCACCATAATGCGGGCTCTTCAGATGTGGTGCGTTTTATGTGCTGCGATGAATTCTGGCGGCACTTTTTTGGGCTGTCACTCGCTAAATGACTTAACCACTCACACAAATACACACACACATACATTCAAGCACAAGGACATACAGAGAGGATGGTTGGCACGCCCACAAAAGTGCAGCCTTGGAGATGGAGGCAAGGATGTGTCTCCACTCTGGTCTGCAGTCAAAACAGTGACAAGTGCTGTTAAAGTGTTTTTGACTTTGGTTTCAGTTTTTGCCGCAGCATCTCGTGTGTCTGTCTGTTGCTGTCTTCTCAGCAATCACAGCTTTTGTCTGGCAGCACATTAATTATACGACTCGTTGACCGCACTATTAGTGTGCCAATTTAGCTTGAAAATGTACAAAACTTTGTCATACTTAACGCTTACTTTATGTAACTTCAGTCTGGACTGGAATTTTGCTATTTGGCCAAACTGAAGTAGACAATTAAATTTTAATCAGAAATTTATTATTGTAGTCTAAACTAGCCTCTTATATTTTCAGGGATGTTCACTTAACAGTTGCTTATCAGAGTGCGCCATTGATTTAATCAAAGGTACTTAATAATTTCAAATTATTGTTAATTTTGCTCATTTTGCGATTGCCACAGCAATTGCAAATATGTTGGTCCAAATATTGGACATAAGAAATAAAACCACAAGACTCTATAAGCTGCACGGACAGTTGCCAAATGCAAATTAGTTGGTCAACATAATATGCAGCCACATTTCATGCATGCCTGGCATTTTCTGAAATACTCACAAACTGATACAACAATGCATTCAACCAAAGACATCTGATAATGCAAAATTTAAAACCGCAGCTGCAACTGCAACAACAACTGCATCCAGATGCTTTTTGCGGTTGTCTGATGCTTTTGGTTAGCTTTGAAATTTCTACGCAATTCTTGCTTAATTCGAATAAACTTTATACTTATACACTGCCAGATAGTATCTCAATTTCAACAGGAAGTTTGCTTGATAAAATAATATAAATATAATTAAATTGTATGTTGACATTTAAAAGCTGTCATTGAAATAATATACAAACAGTAAGATGAATATAAAGATTGAGTGTATTAATTCCATCTTAATTGCAAATTTCGGAATATATGAAAATATATAGAAAAAATTTTTTAATAAAATATTTGATGAAATAATAAATTGTTTTCTGACTGCAATAAAAAATATTATTTTACATTAAAAATCATTAGCAAAAAACTCTATTATTTTAAATGAACATATTGCCCATAAATTTTAGTTCATCAACCTTGTTTAAATGCACACAAATTACGTATAGTATAAGTGCGTGTATTTACATATCTACATATCTATGTATTGTACAATGTACATATACATTCTATACATAACTGACCAAATATTTGTTTTAGTTAGCATAATGTTTCAAAGACAGCATTTCGCACTTTGAGCTCACTTGGTTATTCCATTATAAGCATGCGTAATATCATTTATTATTATTGAATAATTGAATAAGCAAAGCGAACACAATATATGTGTATGTGTATGTGTATGTGGTCAGATACTCATATACTCATACTCATACATATTAATATGTATGCATGTGCTGAAGCAGCTAAATTTATAATGCATTGCGGTTGCCATGGCTGCCTCTGTTGCCCCAGCTACGATTGTGGCTAATGAGGCCACCTGCCTGTGGTGACTCCATCCCAAAAGATGCTCCTTTGTTCACACGTGTCTTACACCTGAACCACATTCTGCACCTGGGAGTTGGACACTGGTTGGTTTATGCAACGCAACTGGGCCCTGTGTCAAGTTAGCTTTGAAAAGATTCCTTTTCATTAGAGTGCAGATTTTTCGACACAAACCAGAAGCTAATGCCACTGGCGAGTTAATGTCTGTTCATATATCCATTGTAATAATTCATAGCTGACTATACTCGTATGTATCTTTTACTATTTATGAACTGTCGCACACACATAAAATACATATCTTTCATATAATTGAATATTTAAGTTGTGTGTATGTAAGGTAAGTTTATTTTTAAATGCCCTTGTTAGCTTAATTCTAGAAACAGAGCTGATGCAATGGAATAATTTACAGAGTTGCAGTTAAGCTTCTAATGTTATTATAATGAAGTTCATTTTCAACTTATTTGAACAGATTATTAGTTAAAAATATCACAGAGATAGATGTGTCATTAAAACTTTTGATAACTCCGATTGACTGTCATTAATGTCGCATGATAGATCGAAAAGCTGCTTAAAAACTTTAACATTAAGTTCTTTTCAAGTTACAGCTTAAAGTCTCTCTCTCTCTCTTTTGACAGCACAGGAAAATAAAGTTTAAGCCGTGACAAAAATCAGGTCAAGTTACATGAAGGCTTACGGTTTGCCGCAGTGGTAATCCCAGGCATCATGGAGACACTCCATATGTGCTTTTGAATCTCGTTTTTTTTATATTTATTTTCAAAGGGGATTTTGGACGCATATATAATAAGCAGCTGCAATGCTCGTGTTATGCAAATTTTAGCTGGAAAAACCCGAAAAGTGTTAAATATTTATGCGGCGTGCTCGTGCAAATGTGACAAATATTATAATTTCAATACTGATTCAAATGCACAGCAAACAGTAACAACAGCAACAGTAGCAGCAACTTCAGTTAGTTGATTAAATGGATAAGTGGACCTAACGTATTCCACTGGCTTAAAGCCGTTTTGTGCTTCAGTTAGTCCACCTATTGAGGCTCCTCGGGCTCTTAGTACTGCACCTGCTTCCATCTCTGCTTTGTTTTGTGGTCAGGTAATGTTCGTCTGAGTTCCTGCCATCGTGCGTGCCACACATGCAAATGATATTAGGTTGCTGTTACTGATCCTGACTTGGACCGGGTCCGTTCTGTGGCAATGTCATTTATAAACGTATGCTTGGCGCACAATTAGCAAAAGTTGCTGCAGGTACTTTATGCACAACTTGGCAATGGCAACGACAATAACAACAACAACAGCAGAAGGCTCTTCAATATCCATCTCTCTCTCTCTCTCTCTCTCTCTCTCTCTCTCTGCCTCTCTCTCTCTCTCTCTCTGTTAGTCTATCAGTTTGCTTGCCACATCCCATTTCGTTTGGCACATAATGAAACTTGATTTAGCTGACAGCAAAAAGTCACGTACAATGGTGCGTATTAGTAATCTTGTGCTAACTTTGTTAGCATGCACTCTAGTATGAAACAATAGCAAGCAAAAAAGCAACAAATATATATATATAAGAATATGGCAAAATAAAATATATATCTCTAGCCGAGTTAATGGACAGCTTAAAAAGAACTTAAAGACAAGAACTGCACGGAAATAAATAATCGAAGTTAGGCAACAATTTAGTCTTTGAGCAACATTTTTATGTATAAAAAATTTTGAAGCTACTGTTATCGCTTACAACATTTATAGTTTAAGTCACATTTCTATCAGAATGTTAGAATTTAAGTAAAGTATTATCAGAAATCACATTGAGAATTAAAAGGGTCGTCGGTTTCTATCAATTTTACTTGTGGTGTGCACAAATTTGATTGGATTTATTGCCGCTGGACTGAGCATAAAGTCTTCGGCCGGAACAGACTGAGTGAGTACTCGTATTCATACTCATACTTACGAGTACCCGCGCATTACTCTGCTCCGCTCTGTTGCGTGAATTACATTCACATGGATGCGTGGGCTTTGGCATTCCTCGTTATATATATGTGATCGTTGTGTGTATTGTTGTCTAGCGTAATTGCTACACGGTTTTCAAGCTAATAGAATTAGAACATAAACCGCTTTATTGTCTGAAGCAGACAAATACACATACACACACACACACTCACACTCACACTCATCTGCACACACGTTTAGTCATAACAAAGCGGTTTTATGACAGCCTAGCGGATTGGATGTCATGAAAATCGCCGCTTTTGTGAGTGTTCGCTATTAAATTGTACAATTATTTTGCATATGTGTGGGTGTGTCTGTGTGTTTTTAGACATGACCGTGCTGGTCAAGCGTCAGCCACACCATGGCAAGCAAAAAATACATTTCGAATGACGGAATTATGGCCTTAGTTGACGCACTGCAGGTGCGGCCATTTTGATGGCAAATTTGCGGAAATTTGCTCTTTATGTCTCTCGACCATTTTTCCTGCTGGGCCTCAGATATGACGCCTAGGAGTATGTGCTAAAACGCGGTTTTATAGATGCCATCAACATAAAAGAGATGAAAAATAAATTTAAAACAAAATGTGTGCTTCCGCTTTAACGGTCAGTGGAAATAGGTAAGTTATTTTGTTTTTGGTTTTATTATTTTGGTGAAATTACGTCTATTAACCAACCAAATTTTGAATCCTTTTCAATTACGAGGCTATTAAAAATGCTTATGTACTTACAAGCATTATGATTAAAATAGTTTTGTATAATTTTTCTGAATCTACTTTAGTTTTTAAAATAATTTTTCATAGAAGCCAACCGAAAATCACGGACTATTGTTAATAAGTTAGAAAATAGATAAGAAATATTTTTTAAATTTAATAGAAGTGTACATAATAAACTTTAAAATATTAATTACAAACCACATTTGGTATACCCTTTCTGAGAAAAAATTATAATTTATAGAGCGAAAATATAATACATATGTATTCTAATGTATTGTAGTCAAGGGTAACACACCCAAACACATGCCTACGTAGCCGCATTATTTCTCGCTCTGGTTTTTCCGCACAATGAAATCACAATACGACCTCTGGAAAATGATGTTGACATACATACAATAGCAACAACAACAGCTAAAATCACCACAGTCTTAGTCTTGTGAGAGTACTTGGTTATGTAATCTCCGTCAATGGCATTGCGAAAATTAACAAAAGCAAAAATGGCAACATAAAACCAGCCGAAAATGAGAACAAAACGACTCAAACACTAATAAAGGAAGAACTGGGAAAAGCTAAAAAGAAAAAAGAGAGGAAAAGAAAAAAAAATGAGGAAAGAAAAAAATTGAAAGTGCCTATATACCTACATAGCAACCGAATAGAAAAAGTCCTGACGCCCAGGGGAATTACACGGTCGGTTGTGGACTCGGCACCAGACTTGGGAAGGACAGTGGAGAATTATTATCGGGCAAACTACAAACAATATAACGAAAATTTGAGACAAGGGAAAATTTTACGGGGCAGGTGTCTAGCAATTTAAGTGTAAAATGAGCAAAAGTTTACTGTTGCACATAAGTTTGTCTCGAAGTTTTAAAGCAAACCTAGAACTTTAAAAAAGATTCTGCAGACTCGTTGGTTGACTTTAAAAACCTTTAAGCAATATACGGTTCAAGCTACATAAATTATAATTCATACACTACACTCTAATACATGAGATGAGTTTATATACAGAAATCAAAAATCATGTTACAATTCAAGTTTAAATTTTGTTGATTTTAGCATACAGTTTTTTTATTTAGAATGCTTTAAATATATAATTGTTAAATTAAGCAAAGGCTAGTAACATGACAAAAGTAAAAATGATATCGGATAGTATGTTGGACAGTGTTGTACTTCCACAAAGACATAAATATATACATGATTGTATCTGGAGCGTGAAAAATCACCGACACTTGCGCTCCTTGGCTTGTTAGCCGACGGCATCTGTTGTCGTTGCCGTCGTGTCGTTGTTGTTGTTGTTGGATAAAGCTCCAGGCAAAGTGAACGCTTTGTAACCCACAATTGTGCCACGTTCTGGAGGTGTGGTGGAGTGGGGTGGTGCAGACGGTGGTGCTGGATCTGCACTAACAAGATTCGACATTTGAACGAGAGTAATCCATCAGCGGGTGGCGAGTATCAAAACGGATTAAGAAGAAATGTGTGTTTTTTTTACTTCGGCATCAGTTTCATATTGACAGGCTCAGCACCATTTTTCCGCTTTTTCTTTATTTCCTCTTTTTAAATCGCATTTAATGTGCGGCATTTGCGTTTGGTATTTGCTATGCGACTGTGTTTCATTTTTCACAATGGAATGAAAGTTCAATTATTTGATTTGACAGGCGCTGCCATCAAGAAGACGAAGGCGGAGAGAAGAGACAAGGGTAATTGCTTTTGCCAGATTTATACACACAAACAACTCAAGGGGTATACGAGCAGGAGTATTATATAAACAAGTGGGCGGTTACAGTCGAGCACGCTCGACAGTAGGATACCCTGAGCCCAGGTACTCTACTCTGAGGTTGATTTTCGACCAATTGTTCCTATGGCAGCTATATGATATATGGAACCGATTTAAACCAAATTTGGTCAGGATGTATAATATTAGCCCAGATGCATATTCTATCAGTTTGGTTCTGATATCTTAACAATCAAAAATCTTTTCCTTACTAAAACTTCATTTTCGATGTACCGTTCCTATGGCAGCTATATGATATAGTTAGCCGATTCTAACCAAATTTGGTCAGAACGTATAATACCAGCCCAGATTCATATTCTATCAGTTTGGTTTTAATATCTTAACAAACAAAAAAATTTTCCATACTAAAACTTCATTTTCGATGTACCGTTCCTATGGCAGCAATATGATATAGTTAGCCGATTCTAACCAAATTTGGTCAGAACGTATAATACCAGCCCAGATTCATATTCTATCAGTTTGGTTTTAATAACTTAACAAACAAAAAAATTTTCCATACTAAAACTTCATTTTCGATGTACCGTTCCTATGGCAGCTATATGATATAGTTAGCCGATTCTAACCAAATTTGGTCAGAACGTATAATACCAGCCCAGATTCATATTCTATCAGTTTGGTTTTAATAACTTAACAAACAAAAAAAATTTCCATACTAAAACTTCATTTTCGATGTACCGTTTCTATGGCAGCTATATGATATAGTTAGCCGATTCTAACCAAATTTGGTCAGAACGTATAATACCAGCCCAGATTCATATTCTATCAGTTTGGTTTTAATAACTTAACAAACAAAAAAATTTTCCATACTAAAACTTCATTTTCGATGTACCGTTCCTATGGCAGCTATATGATATAGTTAGCCGATTCTAACCAAATTTGGTCAGAACGTATAATACCAGCCCAGATTCATATTCTATCAGTTTGGTTTTAATAACTTAACAAACAAAAAAATTTTCCATACTAAAACTTCATTTTCGATGTACCGTTCCTATGGCAGCTATATGATATAGTGGTCCGATCCAAAAATAAATACAAACTTGATCTGCGTATGGTATCCAGGAACCTACATACCAAGTTTGAAGTCTCTAGCTTTTATGGTTTCTGAGATCGACGCGAACAGACAGACGGACATGGCTTAATCAACTCGGCTGTTGATCCTGATCAAGAATATATATACTTTTGGGGGTTTGCCACGCCCCCTTCTGCCTGTTACACACATTCGGCCAAACACATTATACCCTTTTTGCCCATTTTCAATAGACTCAGGGTATAAAAAGTACAAAGTTGACTGCACAATTGAGTTGTAATTTTTTAACTTTCTCATACGAAATCTACTCGCACAAGTACTGTACGTAAAATTAGTTCTGCATTAACTTTATTTACGATTGTTGTTATCTCACAGTGTTTTTCACTGTAAATATTTCAGACAAACGCCGAAATTAATGGACGCATAACATAACTTTACCATTTGAGGTGTTGGATAAATAAATTTTGATTAAACTCCAAAGTCTAATATAAGGTCGGAAATGTAATAAAAAAAATTATTTTATATATAATACATAACGCTCGTTGTTAAGCAAAAAATGTTAAAAAAAAAACAATATTTATATTTTAATTTTATTAATTCGAATTGTCAATATTTAATGTAATTATGATTTTACAATCAGATTCAGAATATACAACATTTTGTAAATTTTAAATAGAAAATCCAAACAAAGATCTAATTGTTATTTCATTCTTGGTTTATACACAAGTGAAATGAATATGATGGCTTTGATTGTGGTTTTACGTTACGATAAACCTCATAAACAAAGTACTCAGCTGCCTTATAGTCCATAAGCCTCAACATACACATTAGGGGGCACACATCAATCTCAATACCACCCCTATGAACCGCATATTGAGACCACCTTTTTACTGGGTGGTAATGGGGTGGTGCTGTCGGTGTCGGTATCGGTGGTGTTAAAAGCGATGCTCCTCTTACAGTTTGCAACACATTTTAATGAGTTCTCGTATTTGTTGGAACTGCAGGGTACAAAAGGCCGCCCATCTGTGGGTTTTACAGTCAGCCATAATTTGCTTTTGTTTGGCTTTTCTAGTTGTTTGAATTTGTTGCTGTTGTTTTTACAATGTGGTTTGTGGGGGAACTTTTTAGATTTTGTTTGTTTTGTGGGCGATAAGTGGTTGACAATCGAATCGTAGTTGTTTCTACAGATGGGACCTAATACTAAAACAATACATATCACGGAATTTTCAGCAACTTTGAAATTAAAAGTTAAATGGACTAAAATAGTGGTTGCAATACTCGCATAAATACAATTCGACAATTTAAAGAAAGAAAATTGGGCTAACAATTAAATATAAGACTTAATTAAATGAGTGTTAAACTTCAAAGCACTTTCAAGAATTTGAATTTGTGACTATGAGAAGGCAGCACCTAATAGGCTCCTTTTACGGTTGGCTTTCTCTACAGATTGCCATCAATAAGTCATGAGGTCTTTAGCAAATCACCCAGCGAATGCAATTACGTAGTGTGAGAATCAATTTGCAACTATTAAATGCGCGCCAGAAACAGAAGCTCGTCGAAGAGAAACAAAAACGTAGCCAACTTTAGTGATTTTGCTAGTAACAAAGCTCGTGAATGTGCCAATCTCAGACAAGAAGAGTTCCAACCTAAAACCATTCCAATCATCCGCCCACAGTCAACTTGGTTGACTGTCGACAGTCGACACAGTCGAGACTCAAGCTGAAAGCCGAAGCAAACGCAGAAAAGTGAGCTACAAATTGCAGCACTTGTATCAAGATACAGTCAAAAACAGGCAAAAAGTCAACGACAGCCAGTTCATGCAGGATGTTTGAAAGGAGGACATGGCATTAGTACGTGTATGTATGTACATGTATGTATGTAGATTTCTCCCTCTTAGCATTTGCATAGGTATGACATGGTAAGGCATCTACTTGAAATTCAGTCTCCCTCTCTTTCTAAATGTACGATGTGTGTGTATTGTGGCATGTCTTTGTTTCTCTTTGCTCTTGGACCTTTATGCTCAGATATATTGAAATGCTTGGATCGTAGTCAAGAGACTAGATAGGGCATGTAGTACTCAAACAAAAATAAAATAGTTAAGCCAGAGTAATCAGAGCATCAAAAAGTGAGGAAATTGGGTGGAACTATTAAAACAACTTAACAAATCAACTGACTGATTTTAATTCATTTATTTACTATTTATTTATTTGATAGAAAACTATTCGTTGAGCTAGATAGCAAAAGATTATCTAAACATAAACATTAATTAATCCAAGAATATATATATATATATATATATATATATATATATATATATGTATATATACTCTAGTACATTTTATGTAAAGTTGATTCATCTTGTTCATTCTCATGTTGCGTATACGACACGTCTTACTCTCGCTTTTGTGTAGCCTGTAGGGCCATGTTTGTTGGCTGCGAAACTAATTAAAATGTGCAAAACTTGCCAAAATACTTAAAAGCAAATTCGCTTGTTTTTGTAGGTGTTTGTTTGTAAGCCTGTATAATCGCAGGTAGGGCGCTTTTTTGCAATTTTCCACTTAACAGATTTTTGCGCAATTCTTCCGTATGCTTTCCCCTTGTCGGTATCTGTAGGATATGTTGGATAAGCATTGTCTTACTTTAACAACATTGTTGTTCTATTTATGCGCTTAATTTGAAAACATACAAATATATCCATGTTTCAGTTTCGTTGCCATGAAATATATGTATTTTATTCCTCTATTTTGGTTGGTGCAAATAAGAAATTTAATAAATGCTGAATCTTTATATTTATAATATTTTAAATATTTTCATGTGAAAACATATATTTTTATCTTCTTCATTAAGTTTTAAATATTTTGTTAGAATTACATTTTCTCTAAATTAAATATTATGTTATTGTTCTTAAAAGAATATAAACATGGAAAACATTTCTTTAACTACTCTAACATCCTATTTATATCCAACATAACCGTTTCAAAGTTGGCTAGAAAAAGTCGAAAGTCGGGCGCCGTTTTTGCAAAGTTTTTAACTAACTTTGTTGCTTGGCTCTGTTTTCATGCTATAGACAAAGAGCAAAGGCAAAATCACAGAAAACAAATTAAACGAAAAAACTTGTGCAGCAAATTGGCGTACAAGTTTTTGCGTGTCAAGCACGACAATTAAAAGGATTTGTTTTCTGTTTCTAAAGAAAATATGAGAACTGTTGGCTAGCTTATTAAAAAATAAGCATGAAGCAGTAAAAAGATATACTCTACATGCTGATGTGAAGCTGCGGTAGCTTAATTTAAAGCCGACCTGTCTACTACCAATATTTTAATTGAATGTGGCAATCGAGCTACTGGGCCGCTGGTTATTGGCCAAGCAGTAATTAAAGCCAAGCCAACAACATTAGGAGGAGAGGGAAGAGGGGATAGGGAGACATTCAAATTAAGCCAAAACATTTGGGTCTTGGCTTGTCTATGCTGCTGTCATTGCCGGCTGTCAAACTAGCAGGCCACTTGACGCCTAATGACCAGTTTAATGGCCCCCACGCTGAGCAAGGGGACTAAGGACGAGAATGAAGAAGGACTTCCCAATTTAAGTGGAACGCGCGCTCCTTAATGTCCAAAGCATTTGCCAGAGAAATGGCCTAAACAATGGACAAGCGTGAGTCAGAAGCGCCAGCCGATTACCTTTTCGGGTCGTTAATTAAGTTTGGGGTAGCTAAATGTTATGACCAAGTTTTCTATTACCGAGGCGGGCACACGTCCCTTAATGAGACACGTAGGCGTATGAGTAACGCACAAATAGGCTGCTCAGGTACTCAGCAAGATGGCAACGTGACAACGTACATTTTGGCCAAAGGGGCGTATGTGTAATTACCAAAATGGTACGAGTGAAACTTGAGAAACTAAAGAACATGCGTCTTCAAAACAGATCTAAAACATGCTCATATTCGACAAATTTTCAGCTCATAAGAACACGAGTTCTCAACAATCCCAATCTCCTCCCCGTATCTTTTCACCTTTTTTGCAACCTTAAATTTCTTTTCGTTTTTCTGCTGTTGTGCAGAACTTTCACTGACAGAAACTTTTTTGCACACACGATATTCAAATTGCGCGTAGCGAATGGTGAAGGAAAACAACTGAAATCGAAAATTGTTTACCAAGCGAAGCGCTTAGCTAAATGTCTTCCGTGCCAGTTCTCCCAACTCTACTCTGCTGGGAGGAAGTTCTTTGAATGCCTGTGTGCATGTGTGCATATATGTGAGTGTGTGTGTGTGTGTGTGTGTGTGTGTGTTGTTGTCACTGTTAGCTTGTAGCTTTGCTGAACCGAGCAGGTGCAGCGCTTGTTTAGCTATAAAAAGAAACGACAAGTGTAAATGCCCCAGAACCACCAGCAGCCACAGCAGTTCCCAATCCCAGTCTCAGTCTCAGTCCCAGTCCCAGTCCCAGCTGTCGTTGCTCGTATTTACATGCAGACAATATGAAGCAGCAGTATATGTTTATAACATCCGCAAATTGTTGAAGATAACAATTATTGTGCATTGAGAGCAAAGGCAAATACCAGAAGCTTCCACCGACCGAATCGAGTAGTACAAGTGTCTGTCTCTCTTTCTCTCTCTCTCTCTCTCTATCTCTCTATCACTTTCTCTCACTATGTGTGTGTGTGTTGTTTGAATGTTGCTTGTTAAATCTTGTGGCACAGTCGGAAATGGCAGTTTACGGAAACATACAGAGAGCCACAGACATACAAAAGCCAAGCCCAAATAGCATGGAGATGTGCCATTAGATACCAGCTTTAGTTTTGCGGTTAAACACTTGAAAAAGTTGTAAATTCAGCAGAATGACATTGCTAGGGGGGGGCTTAGAACATGTTTTTTATTATACATTTTCATAGGTCCCCGCTCAGGTGTTGCTCATTATGGCAATAAACCAGGTGTCCGGGGTGTAGTTAGTTGATTCAGCAGATTGAATTATTTCAACGCAGATTATTCAATCTAGCCAACATTCTTATGGAGTGAACACTTAATTGCTTGACACAATAAGTACTTTTTATTTCAAACGATATTTAATTACCATCAAAGGAAATAAAAATCATTTAGTTAAAGTTAATTAATACATAAATTAATTAAATTAAAAGTATTGATAATTGCATGGTCTTCATTCAATATTTTTAACCTACCTATTATACAAACGTGTTATATAACTTTCTTAAGAGCTGAACTGTCATGGCCTTTATGTTCTTTTGTTCAGCCATTTTGCAAATCTCGGTTTTCTTTGAATTTTTATAAGACCAGCACTCAGAGAAAAATGCTTACAGTATTTTCAGGGTCATAAGCATTTGTATGAACTAGGCTAACAGAAACAGAAACAAAGCGCCCAAAATGGCTGCCAGAATACACTTAAGTTCACACACACACACTAACATACTAACACACAACAATATAAAATTGGATGGGGTGGGAATGCTGTCGCGCTGTCATATCGCAGCAACGCCCTCATTGAGTAAACATTGAGTCAACACTTCCGCTACGATAACATCAACATGGCGCCAACATTATGGAGGACCAAAAGCGACAGCCAAAATAGATAAACCAGTTGAGATAAGAGCGAGCAGTCGGCCAGCAGCTAGCTAAAAGAAATCAAAATGCTTACTTCTTGGCCAGCAATTTTTACCCAATAAATTATTATATCTGCCAAGACAAAAGACAAAATAGCCAACAAATGGCAAAGGCACCCGCAGCAAGCAATCGTTGAATGCCACGTGGCATAAAAGCAAATTAGAGCCACATCAAGGCACAAAATATCTGCGGCGACTGTTTATGAAAATGTCATTAAAATACTCGGCAACAATAATCTCAACAGCACTAAAAGCTACACTAAAATAAAACAAAGACAACATTAGGAAAATTAATTAAGAGCAATGCTCCAGCTAAATGAATGAGTGCGTGGAAATGTTTTTTTGATTCAGACAATTGATATTCATGTGAAATTGTCATACCATTTGCTTTAATTACACTCGATAAAGTTCGTAATATAACAACACAATAAAAAAATAGCGATCTATATTTTTAACCTACCTTCTTAAATTTAAATTGTCGAATTTACCAAGTCATCTCTTAAGATCTTAAGATAGATTTTTCGTTTTGACTAGGTCTGATCATATTTAAGAAATATGTTTATAGGAAATTAAATTTTATTATTTTTTGCATTTCAAAATTGTTTGTGATACTCGGTAAAAATACGTATAGATGGACAACAAGATTTTTATCCGACCCGAGTATGTAATAATGAGCCCTTAATACTTTCTTGTGACTCCAAAGTAAAATGAAAATTCTTTCTACATATGTACAAAAAATATAATTGCAGCAAACATATCGTGTCTTAAATTTAATTACGAGTTAGTTGAAGAAAAAACAGTTCAGTGCCCCACTATAAACATGTAAAGAATTTAGCCATTCACATACCGAGTTTAATATAACAATTTTTTTTTCGTTGTTAGTAACGTTGCTAGGATAAAGTCCTTGTTATTTGTGTGTTTCTTTCCAAGTCTTTTCGTCGATGCCATTGACGTCGTTTATTTGTGTCTTCGTTTTTTGGCTCTATTTCATGCTTGGGCTTTTATGTAATGTTATAATGTTGCTTTAATATCGTTATATCACAATTCGCAGTCGAGAGCCGCAGGGAAATGAATTTCTTCGATTCGTATGAGATACTCAGCATAATGAATTCAATTTGTGTCCTGCCAAAAATGGCAAAAAGCACAAAAAAAATAGGCGCCGAAAATCGGGAAGAAGACCTTTAGCAATGCGAATACTGGCAAATAATTTGCCAATATTAAGCGATAATTTATTCCAGCATTTGCTTTTAAAATTTTTTAGCCGCGAGCGCACAATTTATGCCATACATCTCACAAACACACACAGATACACATATGTATACACATGCAAAGTCACAGGAAAATTAATTTTCCTTACATTCGCTTTGGCACAATCACAGGCTCAATTGTACGCGAAATTTATTGCTCAGCTAATGTTTGGCCTAAGGATAAAACTTGTGTAGAAGTCCTGCATAAATTATGCTTTGATGTAAGGCTCTGATTAAATTCAAATTGCATTTTCAGAAAATTTATATATGCAAAATACGTATTTTAAGCAATACTAATGAGTGTCAATTAAATTTAGTTGCCATTGATTTTCTATTGCCGCATTGCAGTTGACTAACCAATTAAATTGATTCATTTCTTGCATTAGTTAAATGCACATAACATTGACTTGATTAAATTAATTACTAACGGGTTCTCCTTGATATACAATTCTAAATCAATTTAAATTTTGCCAATACGAAATTGCTTTCATAGCTTATATTTAATAAAGTCAGCTTTGATAAGCAACTATTCAATGTTGCAGAGCGATTTAACTCTGCTCGTTTATCAAAGCTTGTTTAACTCATCTGTTGAAATAGTTATCTAGATGACAGGAGTTATCAGTACATTAACAACTTTCAGATCTTAAAAATTCCATCGGATTAGAATATAATGTATTTTGGACATAGGAGTGGTTTTCGCTCATTCTGCCTTTTCTTTTATTTTTCCTGATGAGATTCAAACTATTGTTGGTGTTGATTGTAATGCGGCCGTTGTTTTGGGGCACCATTGTTTTGCCCATTACTCCTTTAAAATGAAATTGTATTACGAGCTGCCAGCTACAAAGCAAAAGTGCAGACAGCAGTCCCGCAGTTCAGCTCAGTGTAGAGTTGAAAGCTGCCAGTTAATGTTCTCTTGGTCAAATGAAAGGCAGGCAGGCAGGGAGCGGTTGACGACTTAAACACAGAGAGAGTAGACTAAAAAAAGAGGAAGAAAGACATAATTATAAGCCCTTGTTGGCAGCGAACATAATAAAAGCGGAAAAGCAGTAGCAAATATAAACTGAGGAGATATACTAAAACTAAAGTCAAGTACCAAGTACTCCATAAAGTGCAGCATATTTAAGTAATTTTATCAAGCGTCTGTGACATGCAAAATGCATTTCAACTAGTTATAAAGTCGCATTATTTGCCATCAAATGCAATGCTCGATGGTAAAGTTCTTGCCCATCTCTTTTAAAGAGTGCACTCGCTGTTTCTCTCGAAGATTCTTTCACAAATTTTTACATAAATCTGCATGAAAAATTACCCGCTCCGGGTGAAGTTTCCTTTTTGACTTCTTATGTTATCAAGCATTTCATGGGAAACTATAATTTTTCCGCAGTGTTCTATCTTCTCCTGCTGTGTGCATTTATTTTATAGCTTGTACATTTTGCATGGTTGAAAATGAATATATTTATTTGTTTTGAAACATTTTCTGCACTTGTGAAATTTTGTTTAAAAGATTGTAAGTCAACTACAAACAGTTGCTCGAAAAAAGAATTAAAGAAGTGAAAAAAATTAAGCAGGACATGTTTTATATTATCTTTCTTCTCTTAATTCAGTACCTTCCGAAATAATTTTTTATCTTGACAGTCGTAAAAAATAACTTGGATTACGAAAGGCGTTATTTCCAAACAATTTGCCCCTTCATATTAATTTCCTTTCATATCATATCATGATGGGGCATGAAAACTGATTAAATTTATATGATACATTGATATGAATCATTTCGATTTGTGCTGCGTAAGAGATGCTTTTCTTTTTCTGTGGATTTTGCTAACAAGTACAATTTGAAGAATAACGTATTCGCAGTGTATTTGCCATTTTCAACAATTCCGCCTTAGCAACAACATCTTTAGTTTACCATAGTTTGCTTTTATCAGCAAACATTAATATCCCTGTGTTTTCGTGTGCTTACGTGTGTGTGTATGTATGATAAATGCACTTTGTGTTCGCGTATAATTTGGTTTTTATACTACTGCAAGGTATATGTCTTCTTCTTGGTACGCTCTACATATTTCTGCATTTATAGTTGCATTTTCGTTTTGCTTACGTTACGCTGCGGTTTTAACATTTCAGAGGGAGGGAGGTGGTGTCTGGCATATTGCAACAACTGATGTTGCCACAACGCTGTACATAAGAACCTCAAATGAATGATGTTGATGCCTTGCGTTCATTATTGTGTTACATTGAGCAAACCTTTGTCAAAAGAGAGACTTTGATTTAATAGACTTTTTTAGACCCCGTACTTAGATTTCTATATGTGTAGATTTCTATATTTATACTATAAAATATAGCTTTCAGAGACTGTAAGGCCTGGGAGAGGGACCTCGCTCTCAGTCCCATTAACAGGCCCCGCTCTATAAGTAACAGAGAGACCAAGAGAGAGAGAGAGAGCAAAGACGTAAACGCAAACGACAACGACAGGATAATATCGACTCGAGGCTAACACACATAAGTTAGTCTTATACATCCTTACCAAAGTTGGTTCCAATCTGAGCACTATAACATATAGCTGGCATAGGACCGATCGTTATATAGTACTTTTGATTCAAAGCTTTTCATACTAAAACGGCAATGCAGTGCACAATAAAAAAACAAATAGCAAAGGCATAAAAACCTCTTTGAACTTTATCTGGACATGACACGGAACACATCTTGGCGATCCATCCTCCGCACCGTTTAATTGCCATTGCCCCCTGCGCACTTTTCTTAATTTAGTTGTGCTACTTAAGCAGTTTAATTCCACGTCGGATTCAGCGGCCTCAAAAGACAAATTAATGACCCTCGGTGCTAAATACCCGGATCTGGGGCCGACACAATCGCTCGCTCGCTCTTTGCCGTATCCTGTCTGAAAAGGCGACAGAATTTATAGCACAAAGGCTTGGCCAATGCGGAAATTACTAGAAATTGTGAGGAGAGTCGCAAAGTCAAGCCGCAGCATAATTTTTCACTATTGTTGTTGTTGTTGTTGTTGTCGGCTCAACGGTTTTCCAGACTTTCATCTTGTCGCGTTCTTATCTCGTTTTGATTTTTAATTAAAGCGCAAATTAAATGTATTTTGCGAAATGGAATTTTTTGTTTATACACACAGTTAAATTAGACGCACAAGCAAAGGCTCGATCCAATTATCTTTTGACTTGAACACAAATTACATGCCCAAAACAGAAGGACCAACAAATTGATAAAGTCATTCCAAATGCGAATGCGAATGGAAATGGAAATGTGAGTAGGTGTAAGTACTCATGCCAAATTCGCAAGATGTTTTCAATTTTGAACTTCTTGACAACTTTTTGTTACATCTTCTTATTTTGCTCAATCTGTACAGCAGAAAGTTGCAGTGGACATTTAAAATTTCCACAATGTAAAAACAATATTTTAAATATAATTCAAAACAAAAAATTGAGACTTTTTAATTTAATTAAAGCTTAAGTTAATATTCACACTCTTTAAATTAATTTAATTTTTAAAATAAAAATACGTTTTAAATAAAGTTATATTACATGCAAGACATAAGTCTAAACTAAATATTGTCAATATATAGAGTCAACTGAAAACAGCCACAAAATTGTCGTCCTAACTCATTAACAATAACCAAATAAACTCACACTATAGCTGGACGGGCAACAGTGCGTATGATTTACAATGTTTGCATTATGTCACCAGTGCGATGTTCAGCAAGTAAAGGCGAAATCTGATGTAGTCTACCTACAAGTCAGGCTCGCACTTGATGATGATATACTTTTGTTGTTAAATTTGTTGTCGTTGCTTGAGCAAAGTACTCATTGGTATTTTGAATGGGCCTGGCAGTTGTTTACTTATGCGACTATATTTAAAAGCCAAAGTTGTATGCCTTGGGCAGAGTATACGCCGAAAATTTATTCTTATTTGCATAAATAAATTAAAAAGCAACTTTCGCTTTGCTTACGCCCACTCAAACTTGCTTGGGGTTAATAAAATAAGGAAACAGCTCAATTTCCACGAAAACAATTAATTCAGCTACTCAGGCATTCTGGAATACCTAATAATCTCCCTTTTGGAGGCACACAACTAAATGTTTTGCTAATGATGTGCATAATAATATGCTTACACTAAAGGACGCAATTTAATTGAAAAGGTTGTTTCTTGACTTATTGAAATTCTCAATTGACTTGGAAACACCACTAATATATAATATATATATACATACTTATACATATGAACGTATTCAGTAGAGAATATTCCAACAATTTATAGGATCTAACTTTACATTTATTTATTAATAAACGCAGATAGTTACAAAATAAATGTATTATTTCTTATTATAACTTATATTAGGGCACAAGATATTGTCTGTACAATACTAAACCAAATGCTGTTCCTTAAATCTGTCTATACTTAATTACAATATGCAAATTATGCGATCTAATTATTAAGTTCATAAGTTCATTTAGTTAGATAAATAAATTGTTCGTGCACAATTCAGCTACTTAGTATGCATTTAAATGGCGCGTGTTTGAGCGCGTCACTTAATTAATTATAGTTTAAGTATCGTATATAAACAGAGTCTAACCCCGTCTTTTTTCTCTCTCTCTCTCTCTCTCTCTCTCTTTCTCTCTCTCTCTCTGTCTCCCTCTCTCTGTCTGTCTGTATGACTCATTTCAGCTATGCGGCGGCAGCTGCTTGAGAAGCCAACGAAGGCGGCGCGTTGAGCACGTGAAAGCCTTGAAAAAATGTGCTCGTCCGCTTGCATGACAATTGTAGCGTGCAGGCATTTAGACATCGCAGCAACAACAACGTCAGACAGCAGCGCAGTTGAGCGCAGCGTACGTGAAGTGTGTGCTAAGAACTTAAGGCAGAAGCAGACATAGACTAGAGAAAGGAGAGAGAGGAAACTAACCCACTAACACATGCACAGAGCGCTAGCTTAGCACCTGCAGAAAGGCGTAGACAGCCCACAAAGACATAGAGCAACGCACGGAATAACTAAGTGAGTACATCAACACAACACAAAAAATATTCGACCAAAAAACCAACAGACAGACAGAACATAAGGGGGGAGACACGTACGAATAAAATTTATAAAAGACACATCAAGTGCATTATTCAAGGTGCCATATGAAAATGCCAAAAGCTGCAAGAGCAATAGAACTTACTTTCAGGAACATAAATATGTATCTTAAATGTCAGTTTTAAGAAAAACACACACTACTTCTTGTCATTATATTAATAAATTTGTAAAATGAAATAAAATATCATATAGATTTAAAGTTAGTGTTCAGGTCTCAGTTTGCATTCCTTAACTTAAGCTGCATACCAGATAATCTATGTCCTCAGTAACTTGGCTTAGACTGAAAACTGTTGGGTATAGTTTAAGACCAGACACCTTCATAGTTCCATAGACATTCATTCAGATGGTCCAGAGCAGCTGCCTGCCATGTCTGACATATCTGACATAAGCAAAATGCCAACTGAAAATGCCATTGTTGTTGTTGACAAGAAGGGCAAGGACACTAGCTCAAGTACAAACAAGGTGAGGCTTCCACACACGCAAAAAAACAACAAAAAAGAAAATAGTTAGAACAGCAGCAAAAATGATAAAAGAAAGAGAAAATTGCATAGAAAGCTAGAGAGAAGAGAAAACACGCCGCCAGCAAGTGAGCTGATTGAGGCTTGTGCAAAGAGCTACTTCTATGAGAAGGACTTCAAAATGGCATTGCATACTTTTTGGGGACCGAGCTGACATGCTTCGGGCGCACTTTGCGGACGTTTTGGAATGAAGGCATGAGCAGAGCGAAAGCTTTCTAGAATTCACACAACTTGAATTTTAAGCAGAATATTAAATTTAGTACGAACAGCTAGTTTAAAGCGGAAATATAAATTTAACACTGCAAATTAAGCACACGGAAATATGTGTGTGTGTGTGTGTAACCATGTAGAAAAACTTTTTATTAATACAGCTTATATGTGTGTGTGTTTTTGTTCTTTACAGTTCGCTTCAACTGCCATTGAAACATGAAAAGGGATACACGCTGTTAATTAAAAAACAAAAGGACGAAAATCTTTACAAAAGCAAAAAAAAAACAAAAAAAAAATCGAATCGTAACGCGACTGAATAAACCGGAAAATAAGGCCACGCCACAAACAGCGATATTGTGGTCAATTATACAACAACAACAACAAAAACGGACAGCAACAACAACGGACAGCGGCAACAACAACAAGCAAAGGCTGCAGCACACAGACACATAAAGTGATTCAAGTGCAGCAACAACATTGCATCAGCGCCATTTTGACCAATATTAATAATGGTAATGTTGCTGCAATTCAAGCGACAACTGCCGGCAGCAACAACAGCATCAACAGCAACAACAACATCAGCAACAGTATCGAGAACAAGAAGAAAATCCCGTGGCACAGCAAGGCAACTTGTGGTGTTGCTGCTGCTGCTTCTGTTGCATGTTTGTGGCAGCCGAGGCGCTGGCATCAGCTACAACAATGGCGGCAGCATATCTGGCAATTTGAGTGCCACACAGCGTGGCAATGCGGCAACAAGTAGCAGCGGCGGTCTTGTATTGATCGGCTCCAGCAGCGCCACGGGCAACACTGGCAACTCTGGGAACTCGGGAAACTCGGCCACCTCCAGTTCGGTGCCCTCATTATCGCTCACTTCATCATCGTCATCGTCATCGTCATCATCAGCGTCGTCGTCAGCGTCTTCAGCATTCGCAACATCAACAAGCAGCAGCAGCAGCAGTTCGTCATCATCCGCGTCAAGTGGCAACCGCAGCAGTAGACTAACTAGCAGCAACAACAACAACAATAACAACAACAACAACATAAATCATGATCAATTACCCGCACAGCTCTCATCGCGCATCATCCACACACGCAACGGCGCCATCTCCGGCGTAATTGTCCAATTAGATGGACGGCATTTGGATCCGGTTGAGGCGTATCGCGGAATACCCTACGCCTCGCCGCCCGTCGGCAATTTGCGTTTCATGCCCCCCGTCTCCGCGGCCATGTGGTCGGGCGTCAAAAAGGCGGACAGGTAAGCTAAAGCTAGACTTTTAATGCTACCTCGGGGTCTTGTATGTGTGTAATTGTTGTATGCAAATTTATGTCTACGCTCGTGTACAGGTCGTCTTTATATACAGTAAAGTCGTCGGCATAAATTTCAAGTGCCCGGATGTGCTGAGCATAAGGTTTATGAGCTAACACGCTTCCTTGTTAATCATACGACCTGTGGGCAGGCGTAAAATGCTCGTAACGGGAACAAGCTAACAAGCGTGAAACTGCTGTTTACGCCGAACTTAATTGATCCGGATATAGTTTTATTTAATAAGCAAATATTGGAATAAATAATCAGGTAGAAAAAAAAACTCATTTTTGAACAATAAATTATATTGTAGTCGAATGCTCACATTTAAACAATGCACATTTGTATGAAATTATTTTGTATATGTATTATTATTTCAGTAACCCAAATGAAGTATTAGTCATTTTAAGATCCATTCATATTGTTTTTTCATTTTTCATTAGGATATCAGTGATTTCTTCAATCATTTAATAAGCCAAAGCAAAGACTTTTGTTGTAGTTTTTCTCTTTTAACCTTTTTGTGCCCTCGTCTAACTAATTTAATGATGCCTTTGAGCGCCAGTGAAGGAAGCAAATAAAATTCAACCCCCAATGCAAATGCGCTGTCAATTTAACAGCGTTAAATTATTTTCAGTTACTTGAGCTGCCCGCGGCGTTGAAGAGGGTTTCATTTGAGGCGCTGTCGCGTACTCGAAATACATAAAATGATCAAAATGCCATAACTCAAGGACCTGTGGCAGGCTCAGCAGCCACTCTGGAGGGTCGCCAGCCGTTGCTCGGCAATTGTCACCTCAATTAACTTGCTCATTATTGCCGAGTGCGCCGACCGACCCCGGGCTGAAGTAATGTACACAAGAGTCAGGCCAAAGCCAAATTGCGAAAATACTCATAAAAATGCTACACACTAACACACACACAAACACACACACACAATGGCAATAATAATGATAATACGCAATGTAATGACAAAAGGCAAAAAAAAAAAGAAGAAAGTCAAAGGTCAGCAGAGTCGGCGAGCTTCCGCTTGAAATGTTTCGCAAATTAAATATTTACGCTGTCACCAGACAGCAGCTGGACAACAACAGCAACAAAGGCAACAACAATAGCTTTAACAAGCCGAGCATCTAATTTACAAACGCTCCCAAGTGGCAAATCATTATTCACAAAGATTCCCAAAACACGGTTGTGTCCTGCAGTCGCATTGTTTGCTTTTGTAAAAAGGGTGCCGCAAAGTTTTCCTCTCTCCCTCTTCGAGTTCCCTTTTATTTACCCTGACAATATACCCTAACTCTCTAGTAAGCCGAAAAAATATTGCTCCAATTTTTTCCTAATTCATGATTAATTAGAATTTATTTATTTTCGTATTTAGTTATAGAATAACTAGATTTTTATTTTATCCTTAGTTCATGCAGCATTTAATTTGTTTATCTTTTATTAAGTTAGATTTTTTTAATATTCAATTACAGAGTAACTAGAATTTATCACCCTTTCTTTCATTTGATTCGCCTTTGGCTACAGCTAATGAAAAAAGGTCAAAAAGACAAGCCGCTTGGCATCAGCGTCGCTCAAATAAACATAATTTTTCAAGTTCTGCTTAAAGGACAATGATGAATGACACAGTCATAAAACTGTGGCACCTGCTGCTCCCCTTGAAACTCGAATTTCGGCTGACATCACTGCAATTGTCAGGCAATCTCTGTTTGTCAGTCAAATTGGGGAGACTGTCTCGCCGACTGTCTGACTGTCTGACTGTTTTCACTGTGAGGGGACAGAGGCTTTATTTGTCAAGCCGCATTGCTGTGGGCCTGATGACAGCCCGCCAGGTTGGTAGGCCAATAAACTCCTTGAGTAATGTACAAGAGATTTTTCAGCACGTCAGCGTAATAAAGTTGTTTCGACCGTCAACGGGCAGACATTCCGGAAAGACAATAAAGGTACAAGGGATCATTAGCTGACTTACTGTTAAATACGAAAATTAATGCAATTTGGGTATTTCGTGGTTCAACCTCAGCAATTTTGAAATTTTAATTTATATTTGAAGTATACCTGAAGTTAAGTAAAAATTGAGTTCTTATTCACATGGTCAGATCTAGTCAAAACATTCACCTGCAGTTCTTAAATATTTTTCGATCTTATAATGTCTATATGTGCTATTTACAAAAACGTTACAGGGTCTCTCACTGTCCAGTTTTTCCGAGCGTAGAATTTGCCATGAGTTAATTCTCAACCATCCACTTTGACAGTCCAGGCGTGTCACCACCTATATACATAGAGCACAAAGTACCTCCCTTTCTCCTATTCTCTTCCCCTTCTTTTCACCGCCGTTTAATGCGCTTCACCCCACAGTTCAGCAAAGTCGATGTTTTTGTTGTTGTTTTAAAATAAATTTTCCAACCACTTTGCAGTTTTGCGGTCATAAAGCTTTTGCTTTTGGCGTAAGGATTATGAAAAACAAGCGGATTAGCAGGGATAGAAGCAGGCGCAGGACTATAACTGCCACTTCCCTACCACCTGTAAACTGTTCCCTGGTTATCAAAGTCATGGACGAGCTAAAAAAAAAAGAGAAATGCAATAAACTGCGAGTCTTATGCATGATGCTTGAACGTTTTAATCAAAATGGAAAAGCTGCTTGCGAAAAACTCAACATCACCATTTGTATAATAAAAATGCACATTAATGAGTGCTTTAGTTGAAGACGACTTTAGTTGTAGCTGAAGCTGCTGCTGTCTGTGGCTCTTAAAGGCCAAAAGAAGAAGAAAGCTGAAGATATAAAAAATATTCAAAATAAAAGATTGCTTCCATCATTAAAAACGTTAATTTCAATTTAAAGCTCAAGAGCAGACGGAGAGCGAGAGTGGCCGAGACATAGAGAGAGGAGAGAGAGAGAGAGGGAGTGAAAGAGAGAGAGAGGGAAAGAGAGTGAGAGAAAAAGTGAGGAGATGGGAAGAGAGTTGCCACGAAGGGGTAAGATGGAACCACCCTGTGGTTCTGCATAAATTGTGCGGCTGTTTACGCAAGGTGCCTGATTTTCTCTTTCGTTTTTGGCTGTTGCTGCCGCTGCTGTTGCCCGTTTTAAATGAAATTGCGAAAATTCATTTTAAATTGGATTTTATTTAATTTGACTGCGGCAAGAAAGCTTTATGCGTGCTGCCACTGCCAACGCCACTACCACCGCCACTGTCACCGCCCAGTGGGTTGTATCAAAAGTTGTAGACTGTGCGAGACTGCCAATCTAATTTGTAAGCAGGTAGCTGGAAGCTGGCAGCCAGCGTAGACGACGACAGATTTCTGCCCCGATGGCCACAGGTAAAATTAATCTATTTTGCTTGACGTGGCCGCAATGTCGCATATCATTTTCGGTCGGTCGGCTGCCAAGCTCCACCCATCTCCATCTATATAAATATCATCCCTTGTCTACCCTCTCCTCTCTCTCTCCCACCTCTCTTAGTCGTGCATGCATTTTTCCGCTTGGCTGAGATTATGCTTCTGTTTGATGTATTTAAGCTAAAGCAGCAAGTGCTCCGAGTGCTTTCCTAAGTCGTCCTGCTCCTCAGCTCCACAGCTCCAAAGCTTCTGCCGCTGCTGACTTCTGCCCGACTGCGGTTGCTGCTCAGTTTAGCGTTTGTTTACAGCCAACTGTGCGTGCCCCTCCCCCCCCCTCACTATGAACTCTCTGCCACCTGCCACCTGCCACCTATTCGTGCCGCATGCAGATTAAGCGGGTCATGCTCAGCATACACACACACACACACACTCTTTCACACACACCTCCTTTTGGGAGTTTTCTGAATTTCAATTGCATGTGTCTCCATGCTTTGGAATTGTCCTTCGACCAGTGTCCTGTATCCTGTATCTTATGTTCACCTCTGACCTGTTTGCCTCTCACCGCGTGATTTATGTGCGTAGCATTTTTTTTTATGCGCTTGGGTCAGAAAAACTAAAAATTGTTTGTTTTCTTGGAATAAATTTACGCTGTTTTCTTTCAAAAAAAAAAAACAAAATAAAATGCGATAAACGCCAGACAAAGTCCACAGAACTAAATGGAAATTATGAGCGAGCATAGAATTTTATTTAGCTTGTTAATTATAACGAGCTAGCTTTAAATTTGTTTACATAGATACAAAGCTACAAAATACCCTGTAACCTAAAGAGAAAAAATGAGTGCAAAATCCCAATTTTCTGTAAGTTTATATAATATTGGTATTTAATAGCACCACAAGATAAATAAAATAGGTGTTAGGAAAATATATATATGAACTATCTAAATATCTAAAATAAATGTTAAATATGAACTAAGCAAATATTAATTTTTAACTAATACTCTTGAGTATTATAAATATCAAGACAAAGTAGATGAAAATCACATAGAGTTGCACTTGCTAATATTCCAACATTACAGCAATTTTTACTTTCATCTGAAACTAAGTTGATAGCAAACAAAGTCGAAATTAATTTCCAACTGTACTTCCTGCGAGAATAGTTTGTTTGGTTAAATTTAGCTTAGTCAAATAAAAATTGTTAACCTTTTAGTGCTCGCTCCCAAAGCAGTTATCGATGGTTGTAAAATCTGGGGAAGCAGAGTAGTTACGCAGTTTACCACTCCCACTTTTTTGCTGACCTGACCTGAATTGGCCACCCACTTTATTAGGTTAATTCCCATTTCCATTTCCATTTCCCTCACCATTGCCAGGTCTTATCAGTATATGGCGAGGAGCACACAAAACTCGCATAAACAAGATCGCTGCCACTTGAAAACTGAACACATTCCGTTGCTTGGGGTCGCATTAAAAATTCAAAATGTGGCTTTTACGAGCTGAAGCTGACAGTTCTGAGAGTTGTGGTCGCTAGGGGTGGTAAGGGGAGTTTTACCTGATGCTGAAAGTCAAGCGAGTCGGAATACAGCAAGTAGCAATCTCAACCGAGCGCCATTTAAACTTTTCACTTTAATTACGTATTTGTTTTAATATTTTTAACTCAAAATTTCTCTTATCCGGTCAGGGTTGTCCACTTCAGTTCATTGCGCATGGTTGCCACTTCGCTGCCATTAAAACGAGCAGAATGAAGCCGAAAATTAAACTTTTATTACCTGCCTTATTGTTTTGCCATAAAATTAATGATTATTATGGCAATCGCCCGGCCACCACAAGCGTCCATTAAATTGCTGGGTCATGGGGTCACCTCATGGTCATTTCGCCATTTTCGGTGAGGCGTTTCAAATATAATAAAAATTAAATATACTCCACAACAAAAACAATGACAGCGAACAGCAACAACAATACAAAAACAAAAATGTACAAAAATTAAATAAAATATATTTTCGTTTCGCAATATCATTAATGTTTATGCCTTACCATTGGTTGGACTCTTTCGTAATGGACCCCTAGCTCAAACAGATAAAGCGGAGCCAACACTTTCTAATGTACCTATCGATTTTTTTCCCAAAAACATTTGATGGGTCAAAAGGGATACAGAATAAATTGACGGAGCTCTAACTGACATTTCAAAAGGGAATACAAATTGAAAATAGGACAGTTGACTGAAATATTAAAAGATGTATCTGCTTAACTATTTTAGAATTTTCGAATAGGCTTGTAATAAAAAATTGTGTGAGAAGGAAACTTAGAAATTATATACAATAATAATTGTAATTGAATTTTGCATATTTAATTCTTAAATCGAAAAAAAGTATGTGAAAGCTATGTTTCAATTAACTAAAAATATATTTATATACTTGTACTGAACTCTTTTCAACTATTATTACAAGTTTGACTCTTCATTGATTGCTGTCTAGATACAGTAGGATATTTTACCATATAGAATAAAATATAAACATATGATAAATAAAGTCATAAATCTCAGGTTATAATAATTAAGATAGCTGGTACTTTATTATTTTTATCTTACCCAGTAGACAATGAAAACATAATATGTAAAGATACAGAATTCATATCATATTTATGCATAAAACATTTACATTTGGCACTTGCCTTGCACTTGCACATTGCTTGGACATTGAAAGCAGAAACCCGCTTAATCCGAGCTCAGGGCTACTTAGAACGATGCCTGTCACACGGGAGATTAAACACAAATAGGACGGGAGACGGAGAAGTGAGAGCGAGAGAGCGAGTTCAAGGCAGCTGTCAGAGCAGACTCAAGTGTTGCCAGTGCCAGTCATAAATGAGCGCAAGGCCAATATGGCAATTGGTAACGTTGATGTTGGCAGCTGCATGACATGGCCAGAACATCATTGAGTTGCAGAGAGCAATGCAACAAATAGAAAAACAGAAGATGGGATAGAGAGAACGTAAAGCTAAATCGAAAACCAATTTGCCAGCTGGGAATAAGCTTTAGGGAAAATGGGGGTCAAACAAATTAAAGCGCAAACTTTGTGCTCAAATCAAAAAGTTATTATGGCCCAAAGACAATCAGGCCGAGAGTCCACAGAATGCAAAATTGTTGACGTTAGCTCGAAGTTGACTGCGGCAAAGATTACACAATACTAGCAAATTAATCTGTTTATAACGACAGACAAAAGGTCTAGCATAAAAATAAGCCAGTTTTCGAAACTTTTTGAAACCTTTTACAAAACAACAACAACAACAACAAGCTCTGGCATTAAAAAAAAATGTCAGCGAAAAAGTTTTGCATTTAACCAAAATTTTTCTCAATTTTCTCCCATCCTTTTTTGCAGATTTAGTCCGGTTTGTCCACAGCGCCTCCCGGACATTCACAATGAGACGGCGGCTCTGGAGCGCATGCCTAAGGGGCGATTGGAGTATCTGAAGCGATTGCTGCCCTATCTGCAAAATCAATCAGAGGATTGTCTTTATCTAAATATTTATGTGCCCATACAAGGTGAGTGTGCGAGTGAGAGGCTTATATGCCCGAATAAGTATGCTATATTTATTTTTTCGGCATCAACGCCTAAACCCAAGAAAAATGACGCACATACTCCCCCTACACTATCCCATCGCTAACCAAAGACCTAGGCATTTTTCAGTCTTGTTTATTTAGCACTTTGTAAGGCATTTGAATAAATTGGCAAGCGGTAAGGAACGAAAATGGTTTGGGTAACTTGTTTCAATTTTTCTTCTGCTTTATCCGGCTGCCTTTTAATCCCCAAAGGCCACTCACTGGCGACCAGGGAAAGCATCGGAAAAGGGTCAGCTTTACTGAAGTTTTCAGATTGTTTTTTTTTTGGCACAACTTTTTTTATTTTTTGCCTGCTTTTCTCCCTATCCATGTCGCGCAAATGGAGAAATGTTTCGACATTTTTCAAATGCCAAAGAATTTGCTAAGCTGTTGGGCATGCAAAAAAAAAAAAAAAGGCACAAGAACCAAACACAAAGTGGCCAAATTTATGCAAAAAGCGTATAAACGATTGTCTGCCTGTCTGTCATACTAACTGTGTGGACATTCCATCCGTTTTCGCGTTTCTCTTACTGATTATTTGTCATTATTCCATATGAGAACAGTGGATTAAATTGTCGATTTGTTGCAGAAAATATTTTTGATAATAAGATATTAAAGATTAACTGAAAAAATAAATTTAGTTGCTTTGAATTTATATTTATACTTTACAGGGCTGTCAGAAAGATGCTGATTAAAATTGAAATAAGAATTAATAACAAAATAGTTTCGCTTTTTTGAAATATGTCACATAGTCCTTACTTCTTACTTAAATTCAGTTAACCCCACTGTGCTTTTGGTTATTCTATATAAACCACCCTTACCAATGTCTAAATATGCGCAAGGGCTCTTGAAAATTAATGACTGCTAAATGTTGATTTAGATTTGAATGTATTTTTCGAATGGGCCATGTCGAGTGCCGGCAATCAGTCATAAATGAAATCAATTTGCGAAAAAAAATAGGGCGTTCAATTTTATTATGTAAACCAAAACGGAAACATCTCTGAGGCTACAGTTAAGAAACTGCCGATGATTTCCAAGGCTCGGGCAGCGGCCAGTACGTCAGTCAGTCAGCCAGTCAATCACTCAGTGCATCTGGAACAGAGCTGCAATCAGCCGTAGTCGACATGCCTGTAAACTACATTTTAATTAAAACGCAAAAAGGACTCACAACATCCGGAGCGGATAAGGGGTGAGAGAGGCAGTGAGAGAGGCAGTGAGAGAGGGAGAAAAAGAGAGGCCCTAATGAAAGCTATCAGCCGCAGTCTCTGGCTAAAACACCTGCCACTGCAGACCAGCTACTAAAGGCATGTTACGCGATTTCTCGTTGCTTCAGCTAATTCAATTGTCTAGAGTTAAATTTAATACACAATTCAGCAGCACTCTGCGTCTGACTAACTTCAACCACAACTTGTCAGTTACTCATGCAGTCAGCCAGTCAGTCAGTCAGTCTGTCTGTCAAACTTTAAACAGTTTGCAGGCGCCATGATTTGATGTCTGACATAAGTTGCAACCGACCACGAAATCAATTATCAGCCGTACCCTTAAACCAGCTCGTACACCTTTAAAAACTCAAAAGTAAATAAAGAGGTTTTATTAAACTTTAATATATTTATATATTTGATAAAATTATATTTATTAACATATCATAATACAAATATTTCTTTCAAAACTATTATAAGGGTATTTAATCTTCAGCAAACCGTATGTATAAATTTCCGATGCACAAAATGATTTTATTTGTAATCAAGTATCGATACTGTTTACCTCGTTTGATTAAGTTAATTGTGTTTATTTAAATTTCTTAAGCCAACACAAATTGCCAACTCACTCTGAAGACCAGGTGTAAAGTGCTAAATTGTATGATATTTTGTAACAAATAAACAATATTGAGTTTGGACAAAATATATGCTAATGCACGCGGTAAGATATTAAATGTTTATGTTTAATACTGTCTTTGAACGTGAATTAGGTTCTGGAAATTTGTCTGACTCAGTCAACGTTCTTAGACGTCTTAAAATATTAAATTACGTTTTGATTGTTCACTGGAAAATAACCAATTACAGGCTTAGAACATAAACTGAGTGAGCATTTATTTCTTTTCGCTTTCAGTACAAAAATATCCAATTAAACGAGATTTTATTGAAGCCAACTAGGTCAAAAGCAAAAGGTAAAACTGGGTCGCAGAGAAACGATAAAGAAAATGTCAACGCACAATTTGAGCTGAGCATGAAAAATGTATAAAATATACGTAGAGAATCGTTGAAGTATGACAAAATTTACATTTGTCTGTAATTTGTCTTCGATGTCAAACATTTAAGTGTATGCCGAGTTTCAAAGGATCAGACAAGACACTTTGAGTGGGCGGCCAGGTGACCTGTCTTGAAGTGTCGCCTTGCTGAATTGCTAGATTTTATGCGAAATTATGACAAATTGTTCAATGACTGACTGGCCCCAAGGTATTCAAAAGTTGGCCATCTTTTTTTTATACTTTCTTCTGAGTGCAATGCGCGTATCAAGGACACCTAATTGAGCCTTGAGCTCTGTGAGTGGCTACTGAAAAGGAAAATTAAATGTCTGGCTTCTTAATTGGATGGCCAATTACATTTAATGTTATAATAGAATTTGTTTTATCTGCTGTGTCTGCTTATCAGTTGTTCGACTGTTGTCTGATTAGAAAAAGAACCTAAACTGAAAAAAGTTATTAAAAGGACAACAAAAGGGTTTCATATATGCTTCGGGTCAGTCTAAATGCCCAAGTGGCAACCTTTCTGAGGCTCGAATTCAGCCTTTAGAGATTATACATCTTAAAACGGTGGCAATTTATAACATTTTGACAGTTTAATGCAAATCGCCGCCGCAATAAAGCCAAAAAACATAATGAGTCTTCAGATTGAGACGAGCCGAAGGAGTCAGTGAGAATACCTTTAGTCGACAGCGGTATTAAAGCAAATAAATCATTATTTATTTGACTGTCATGTCAAAATGAATTGCCGGATAAATTTACAAAAGCAAAAAAGAAAGCCAAAAATATAAAAAAGAAATCCCCACACTTAATGTCAAAATTAATGAAACTTTTTTCGGATGAGGCTATCTACGTGGATGTATGAGTATGCCATGCAAAAGTTGAAAGTATACTATTATTGCCACATATAAGCGCAACCAGGCACGCGTACACACACACACACACAATCACACACACACAAATGAACAAGGTTACGGAAAGTTCTTAATAAATCTCTTGTGCCTTTTATATAGCATACTTTTGTGGGCAGAGCACTCGACACGACACGACACGACAGGACACGACTCGACTTGCTTTGGCTTAGCTTGGCTTGGACATGCAGCTAGTTTAATCTACTTGGACATGACAATAAAATTTATATCATCTTTCCTTTTCGCCTGCTTAGTGAAGTCCTTTCTCGCCTCTGTGGTTTTTATTTGCCTTTTGCTTTTCCTTCGCCTCCCTTTTCCCATCTTATTTTATTTTATGCGCTGGCTTTTTTATGGTTGTTATTGTTGTTATTGCTGTTGTGTCGGTTGGCATTTTCTTTTAAATCTTGAGCTTGTTCTCGCTGCCAACTCAAAAAAAAAAAAAAATAAGAAAATAAAGAAGAATAATAATAAAAACGAGAAAATGCCACATTAAGCATGATTTGCCGGTTTTCAAGGCAAAAGTCCTTTGGGCGGCCAATATCGGTCGCTCTTGAGTCCTTGAGGGCTTTACGTTCGGTCAGCCTAAGGTAGCATCCCCCGCCCCTCCTCCTCCTCCACCACCTCCTTTTGTGGTTGGCTGTGTGCGTTCGTGTACAAGATTTCAAGTTTATCAGCTGTTTGCATGTTGGCCATATTTTGTGCTTAACTGACTTTTGCCGGAGCATCCAAATAAATGAGCCGCCATTGTGTGGCATTTTGAGAAATTAATGTAATGTCATAATTTCTAATCTGCGGCATTTCAATGCGATTAACATTTGCTGGCATCACTTAATGGCGCGTAATAAGCCAGGTCGGCCATTGACCAATAACCTTCTATTGCGCTGCGCATCCATTGAGAT
This sequence comes from Drosophila falleni, assembly GCA_035045575.1. Taxonomy (NCBI): domain Eukaryota; kingdom Metazoa; phylum Arthropoda; class Insecta; order Diptera; family Drosophilidae; genus Drosophila; species Drosophila falleni. Next base: position 20,818,264 of record JAWNOV010000062.1, read on the forward strand.
TTATGTTGCAGTGAATACGTGACCTTCGTGCCTCCAAGCAATTGCAACATTTCAACACACACAAGTACGCTCAGAAAAAATAAAACCATAATGCAATTTTGTTAGATCGAACAAAACGCGCCACACAACCAATATCCTAAGCCTCTTCCACTTTCGCACTTATAAATCAATGAACCAATCAAGTCCCGGCAATCAGTAAAGTTTTGGTGCGTGTGCCAAATAAAGCAAACATTTCTATGTAACATAACACTCACACGCACTGTGTGCCGCGGCAGTCACAGTCACATTAAATTGATATACGTCAACAATATGTGATAGCAATATCATGAGAGTAGGCCACAAAATATTAGAGCAATGTAGTCCTAAGCAAGTGAGCGGTTACAGTCGAGCACGCTCGACAGTAGGATACCCTGAGCCCAGGTACTCTACTCTGAGGTTGATTTTCGACCAGTTGTTCCTATGGCAGCTATATGATATATGGAACCGAATTAAACCAAATTTGGTCAGGATGTATAATACCAGCCCAGATGCATATTCTAGTAGTTTGGCTCTGATATCTCAACAAACAAAAATCTTTTCCATACTGAAACTTCATTTTCGATGCACCGTTCCTATGGCAGCTATATGATATAGTTAACCGATTCAAACCAAATTTGGTGAGGATTAGTAATATGAGCCCAGATGCATATTCTATCAGTTTGGTTCTGATATCTTAACAAACAAAAAAATTTTCCATACTAAAACTTTATTTTCGATGTACCGTTCCTATGGCAGCTATATGATATAGTTAACCGATTCTAACCAAATTTGGTCAGGATGTATAATACCAGCCCAGATGCATATTCTAGTAGTTTGGCTCTGATATCTCAACAAACAAAAATCTTTTCCATACTAAAACTTCATTTTCGATGCACCGTTCCTATGGCAGCTATATGATATAGTTAACCGATTCCAACCAAATTTGGTCAGGATGTATAATATCAGCCCAGATGCATATTCTATCAGTTTGGTTCTGATATCTCAACAAACAAAAATCTTTTTCATACTAAAACTTCATTTTCGATGTACCGTTCCTATGGCAGCTATATGATATAGTTAACCGATTCCAACCAAATTTGGTCAGGATGTATAATACCAGCCCAGATGCATATTCTAGTAGTTTGGCTCTGATATCTCAACAAACAAAAATCTTTTTCATACTAAAACTTCATTTTCGATGCACTGTTCCTATGGCAGCTATATGATATAGTTAACCGATTCTAACCAAATTTGGCCAGAATGTATAATACCAGCCCAGATGCAGATTCTATTAGTTTGGTTCCGATATCTTAACAAACAAAAATCTTTTCCATACTAAAACTTAATTTTCGATGTACCGTTCCTATGGCAGCTATATGATATAGTTAACCGATTCAAACCAAATTTGGTCAGGATGTATAATATCAGCCCAGATGCATATTCTATCAGTTTGGTTCTGATATCTCAACAAACAAAAATCTTTTTCATACTAAAACTTCATTTTCGATGCACCGTTCCTATGGCAGCTATATGATATAGTTAACCGATTCCAACCAAATTTGGTCAGGATGTATAATACCAGCCCAGATGCATATTCTATAAGTTTGGTTCTGATATCTTAACAAACAAAAAAAATTTCCATACTAAAACTTTATTTTCGATGTACCGTTCCTATGGCAACTATATGATATAGTGATCCGATCCAAAAATAAAAACAAACTTGATCTGCGCCCGGTATCCAACAACCTACATACCAAGTTTGAAGTCTCTAGCTCTTATGGTTTCTGAGATCGACGAGTTCAAACAGACGGACAGACAGACAGACGGACATGGTTTAATCGACTCGGCTGTTGATCCTGATCAAGAATATATATTATTTTGGGGATCTGCCACGCCCCCTTCTGCCTGTTACATACATTCTTCCAAACACATTATACCCTTTTTTGCCAATTTTCAATGAGCTCAGGGTATAAAAAGATTCTCTTTTGACTGTTACTTGACATAATTGTCGTTTGTGTGATATTGTTAAACCAAGAAACATGGAATCTCAAATACTAAAAATGCTTAATTGAGCTGTTCTTTCAATCAAAAATAATGTACCTTGCTTAAAATGCGTCAATTGAAAGGGCACAAAAAATATGTGCAAAAATATAAATATATATACATGTTCCAATTTTTATTGTTCAGTTTACATTATAGTTAAAAAAGAAACACATTTCGTTGTAAAACCCCAAAATCCCAGTGCAGACATGTGTCAAACAACAACCTATCATATAATATGTATATGGCGAGTGTTGTGTGTATTTTATGCATCACGGCACTCTGCGGCTGTGATGATAACGGAAACGGAAATCGATGCACAGTCTGCGTGTTGCATGAGGGAAATTAAAAAGTTGTTCTGATAATATAATAAAAAAAATGTACCCAGAGAACAAGTCGAATAATCCATGAATAATACATATACTGAATATCATATAAAATTCTCTTAAATCTTTACACTTAATCAACAAAGACGAATAATATTTAAAACGAAAACAAGGCATTAAAAAAACAAACCGAAGCACAACTAAACTTGTTACTTTGTCTACGATAAAGTTTTGAAGCCAGATATTTCAGTTGACTCAGATTGTTGCTTTTGTCTTCTTGAGGGGAAGTTCTCGTTTCTTTTCTTTTCTTTTCTTTGGCGTACTCGTTGTGTTAATGCTCATTTGCCTGTGCCAGACAATCGCCAAAGAAATGTGGCAATGGAAAATCTAAAATTACATTTATTACATTTCGTTTCGGTCCAAACTTTTCCAACGTAAGAATACGCTGTCAAGATTAAAGCGAGATTGTTGAATATTCTCAAAAAGCTTCAAACATTGACTTGTTTGTTACCCAAACAATGACAAGAGGAACACGGTTCATTATGAATTTTTAATTCTCATCAATACAAAATTAAGAATATTTTTAGACTAAGAGGGTGAGCAATGCTTATAGCAGAATAAATATTTGATCTCCCAAGTGAAAATCTGAATAAATTTTGTAAGCTAAATCTAGCCCGGCTAAAAAACAGAAGTGTAACTGAAAAGTTTTTAATCTAAGCTAATTAAAAAGGCAATTTAAATGCAAACTAAGTGAAATGCGCGTCCTAAAAATTTCAACTTAATTCATAAATTGCCATGCCATGTGACTGTAGAAGCGGTGCAGAGGTCGTTTCCTCATCTCGGGCTATGTGCATTGGAAATGAAATGGTCCTGGGCCAAGCATGGAGTTTGCTTCCCAATTATGCAGAAATTCTATGCGAACCGAGTAAGCAATTGGCTTGTACACTTGCCAGTAATAATTTCAAGGGTTTTCGTCTCAGCAATCTAAAAGAAATTAAATTATTTTTATTCCAATTTAATTGGCAAAACATTTTTATCGTGAGCTCTTTTAAAACAGCTTCCAAAGATAAATAAATCTAAAAATAATATGTTCAAATAAATATTAACAAATGGGATAGGATCTGTGTAAAATTTATGATTTTTTTTGCACTTATTTTCAAAAATTAATAACCACTCTGAAGTCTCAACTCTTTCGTCGAACACTTATCTCTTTCTATATACTCTTGTCTGATTTGTGTCGACCTTTGTGCTGTTAAGTTGAATATATCTTTAGCAACAACAGCGACAACAGTAAGAACTACTTTTACAAATTCGAGCAACTACCGACAAGTGCTGATGGAAACCCATAAATACTGTACAAAAAGAGGGAAAACTTTTGTTAACTTTGTGTTACAAACGAAGCACTTGCTTACACTTGTACGTGAATTGACTAAACTGAAATCGTTTATATCAATTGTTAAGTTATGTATGTTTTGTGTGGGAGTACACTTAGAAAAATCAAGATTTCTCTACTTATACAGGGAATATTTAAGTACAAACTGTCTCAAAAGCTGTACCTTCTCTCAAAAATTATGTGTTTTAAAATCTATTAAAATATATTAACACACAAATTTATTCAAAATATAAAAGACATTTTTAATCTCACGTTTTAAATATGAGAGTGGCTTTCACAGAATTGTGCAATTCTAATTCTCAACCCAGAAGACCATTTTGCTAGTGTCTTGTTCGACTTCGACTCACACAGACTCTCACATTTACACAGATCTGAACAACATACTACAAAAGGCATGGCATAAAATATGCATCAAAAATTTGTCACACTTCAGCCGAATGGCCGAAAAGTTAACCTTCTCAATGGCCACTTGACCCAGAAAAGTATACCCAAAAACACATACACACACCAATGTACGAGTATATGCACACACCGACACACACACATGTTTTACTACATATATATTCAGCAAAGAAGCATTGAATTTAAATTGCGCATTAAATGCGAAACCTGCAGAATGTCCTTTCATCCTGGAATGACACTGTTGTGTGAGGATGTTTTTCAAGAAATTGATAAGTCAAACTTCATAATTAAATGTGCTAGCACTTTGTTGACATTTCTCACAGCTCAATTTATTCATTAGCATTCCAGAGTAAACTAACCGCTATTAAATAACTTAAAATAAATGCAAAATTTTTCCAAATTGAAATGGAAAACTTTGCAAAAGCTAAAACAAATGTGAATAAAAATCATGGCATGCACTTAGAGCATTACCATTCTGTAAATCCAACTCCCTCTTCCTTTCTCACTCGTTCTCTCTCTCTCTCTCTCTCTCTCTCTCTCTTTCCTTTTGCCGGTGTCTGTGCACTTAGCATGTCTCAGTCTAATTACAGGGCGTTACTGACTGCCATTTTGCATGCCACGTGTGCATTAAGTATACGCCATATGGCACGAAGGCATGTTTACTGAAGAAAAAGCATCGAGACCTTAAAAACCAAACAAAGTGAACAGTAAGGAAGTTGAATTTCTAGTAATACACAACGGAATTACACAGATTGTTGGTAATTTATATTAAAAATTTGACATAGTAGAATTTTCAACACGCAGATGTGCAAGAAAGTTGAAAGTTGCTTCTTAATCTTAGGCTTAAACTAAACAAAACTCCGGCTAAATAATTATGTGACTCGCAAAGTGAATTGTTTGAATGATTTGTTTTATGTAGAAATTTCTGATTCCTATCAATTTTCTAGGCTTTCATTTCTCATGAAAGTTAATTTAGTGCAAATTGCTTTTCTTTGACTTTCTTGAAAACTTATTTAAGTATTTCCCAGCTTAAATGGCACTTTAAAAGCTAAACTTAATTCACTATTAGCACATTTAGGTCACATACTTTGGTTGTATTCAATATCCAAGCCAATCCGCGCACATTTCTTTGCACACCATTTAACCATTGTGAGTGCTAAACTAACACACACACACACGTATAAAGACACAAACAGTGTCATTTATTACCTTCCGTACACTTGGCTGCCAAACTGCCAGGGAACATATACAATATTTCATTATAAATTACACACGACTTACGTCAATTTGTTTTGGTGGCCGGCAATGTGAAGTTGGCAGCAAAAAGAAAAGCAGACAGGAATCTCATAAGTAAGCCATAACACTCCACACACACACACACACACACACATACAGACTTGCTTAACACTCGCCCACAACAAACATATGAGGGTTCAGTTTATTAGACAGCGACAGCAAAAACGGAAGTGCCCATAATTTACTAACGAAGCCTTAATAAAAATGCCCAAGAAAAAGAAACCAAAATACGATAGATAGGACACAAGACAGTCGACATAATGGGGGAGAAAAAGAAGGTTCGCCAGAAGTAAATTTATCAATCAAACTAGCGAAAAACGCTTTCGAATAGTTGTAGCAAATGGACAAGAGAAAAAACTTGAGTTGACGGCCATTAATATTTGACAATTTCCTGCCTCTGGATTGATGATGGCCGCGAGCCTTGTGGCACGTGGCGCATGATTTGATTTTTGCTTATTTGCGTATATTATGTATACGACTCGGAGGATATTGATGAGCATGCCATATGCGAGCTATCAATTACGGCAACAAAATAGAAAACGAGAAAGCTTCCCGCTCCTCATCTGAGCGTCATTAAAGTGCTGCATATAAAAATATTATGCATACGCCATGTTAGCTGCCACATTGTAAGCGCATTTATCGCTCACACAAATGCAATGCGCAGCAAAAAGCAATGTGGAATGACAGAATACGGAATTGTGCTCAAAATGTAACTGGAACGCAATTATGTGGCACATTTTGCCAACATAAACGATAGCACCCTGATGGATCGAGTCAAAGGTGGGGAAAAAACTATTAAGCCAGGCAAAAGGTGTTAAAGCACTTGCTACGGCTTCGATTACAGTGGCTGGCTGGCTGGCAGAGCAGGCAACCAATTTTTACTTACATTTTTCCCATTTCTTGCTGCAATTTTCTTAAGCAGTTTTACGCCTGAACGCTGACATAATGCTGTTAACCGATAATACGTTGAAATTGAAAAGTGAGCGGAGGCCAGCGCCAGTCGTAGCCGGAGTTACACAAAATCTCTTACGACAAATTGCATATTTCAATTTGCAACAACATTGAAACCCGTTTGGCGTCCTAGAACTAACTGGGTTTCCATTTCTGGTCCTGACTTTTCTTTTCTCTTTTTTTTTGTCGTGTTTCCTTTTTTTACCTCCTTGGGCCTGCACGATGGCAGTTAAGGGTTTTTAAGAGTCAGGTGTCTGCCGCATATTGGTTTGGTTAAAATGTGCTCACACTTTAGCGACTATGCAAAATGCAAAAGCAGAAGCTGTATAGAAGCAGCAGCTTTGCCTTGCGGTAAGATAAGTCAGCGTTAAGCTGATGCATGGGTTAAACTGTAAAATGTATTAAGATTAAGTGGCATTCAGCTGCTAGTTGCCAGTTACTTTCACAGCTGCCACCATTCTTCGTTTTTACAGTGCTCTATTTCACCTTTAACAGTAGCGTGTTAGGAGTCTACATTATGTATAAGCAGAGTGTAAATCCAGCCGCCGAATCTTTTATTTTATTCTTTTGTAAGAAAATGCAGGAAAAAGATGATAAATAGCGAGCGAAAGACGATTTTATTTTATCTCTGTTAAAGGTATATCACAAAGGAGCAGAAATTAACTGCATTAAAAGTGTGAAAGACAATCTGAATTGCCTGGATTAAGCACTTGTTAACTGAAATCCCACATTTGTCAGCAAGAATCAAGCTTAAATTTCTCTTTTCTTTTTTTATCTTGTTTCAATTCCCTTTATTTTTTTTTTTTTTTTTTGAGTATATGTTATTGGGATTCATTCACTTTTTCAATCGATTAGGAAAATAGCATCTTTAGAGCAATTACCATTGAACGCATCGTTTTTGCTTTAGTCAGCACATATATAGAAAGGTCTTTGAATATCTCGAAGGTGCAAATTTACAGTCCTGATGATGTTTGCCAAAAGCAAAATTCGCACATTTCATAGAGATGACGCCTACAAGAGGTTTTTCGAAATATGTTGAGTACGTGTCGGTTAGTCATCATAATATTTTACATTTTTATGAAGTGCGAGACAGCGCTGAGGGCAAAGCAATAAAAATCTTATTTTGTGGGTTATAAAAGAGCAAAAGAAACGTCCAAAAAAAAGCTGGAATTCAAAAAAAAAAAAAAAGTTTTGTAGCATTTTTCATTTTCACTTTTTCTCGCTCATGCAAGTTGCCATTTGCTGGGCGTTTTAATGTTTTTCCCTTCTCTTTATTATTATTATTATTTCTCCTTTTTTTTAATGATTTATCGGCATTTAAATGTGGCAAGAGGCAAGTGGCGCATCGTAAACTTTTTGTGCGCCTAATTTAATGCAACAATTTTTGCTTTATACTTGCTTTCCAAGTGTCTGCCTCTCTCTTAGACACACTCTTTCTCTCTTTATCCTACACTCTCCTTCTCATTCACTTTCGCGTTATCAGCATAGCAGCTAAGTTTGTATGTGCGGGTGTGTCTGTGTTGATGTGTGTATGAGTGTGTGTACATAAATGTAAATTGAGTTTGGCGGGTAAAGTACTTTGTAATTTATGGCGTGCAATGTGCGTAAGGAGTCACGTGATAACTTCATACACACACACATACATATACTTTGATATTTTTTTTCTTGACATTTCTACTACTCTCTTTTTCTTTTACTGAAAAACACTCATTATTCTTTTATGAGAGTGTATGTGTGCGTTTATTTATGACTATTTAGCCACATTTTGCATGACGAAATCATAATTTTGAGCCCTTCTCTCTTTCTCTCTTATTTTTTGGCAGCTATTTTGACATTTTGTTTGTTTCCTGCGGTTCGTATAAAATATATGATAAGTACGTGCAATATATTAAACCTTGCAAAATTTGCGTGTTGAGGTTATTAACATTATCAAGCTTGGCATTTGTACTCAGATTACTTCAGATTAGATGCCTCATTTAGATCACGGCCTTAAGGACCTTGGCATCATATTTAGACCCCGTACTTAAAAAAAAGTACAGGGGTCATTTGGGTTTGTTTTAAGAAATTCGATTTTTTTTTCCCTATCACTGTTTATTTTATCCGTACTTTTCCTGGACTTGTCCCTCAACCCTTACTCAAAAACTTCCAACTCTCATAACTTTGTCAAAACTTGACCGATTTTCATGCGGAATATCGTTTTGATCATTTTTTGGCCTCAACTTTGATTCTGCATCAAAATATTATTTATTTAAAAAAATCGATTTTTTAAATAGTAAGTACGGGGTCTCCGACTGTCGAGTATGCTCGACTGTAGCACCGGCCCACTAGTTTATCATGAGAAAAGAGTGTTTGCTGAGTAGGCTAGCAGCACTTAGTATTAACTTTAACTGGTATCCATTCAAAATGATTTAACTAAAAGCGTATGAAACTCGACAAAAAGCAATTCAAACATTACAACTTTATCTCCAATTCGTAAGCACATTCAGTTATATAAACGCATGTTATATGTGACATAGGCAAACTTTTGCATTAAATTTGTTCAAAAGTTGAAAGTAAACTGTAACTTTCAATGACTTTTGCCATTCAACAGACCATTCACCTATACACTCTCACATATGCATATCTGAATACACTCACATTTGTGCAAATAAATCAAATAAGTACTAAGCAACAATATTTTCTTTGCAATTCCTTTGACCAAAGTTAGTCTAACTGACATAAAAGCAAATGAAATGCCTTAAAGTATTTACAGATACATAAATAAATATGAAATATAGACTTACCGCTTATGTTATAAATATCATTCGCCGGTAGTGTACTCCTTAAATATTCAACATAAAAATTGACTTTTTACTAAGCCCCGAATGTTGGAACGGATGTTGAAAATAAAAAAAAAATGTAAGCCCTACTTAAGTTTTAAAGCCACGTCTATATGTAAATAACCCAACATGTTGTTTTACCTCTTTGCCTAACCACACAACACTCTTTCAAAGTTCCGAGCTGACAACTTTATATATGCAATATTTTGAAGGGAAAGCTTGGGAAAACATGTTTTTGTTAATCTCCCCTTCCAAAAGCCCAATCAGCCAAATTTGTTCGATTGAATAAGCACTTTAAAAACAAGAAACGAAAAAAAAAATAGTTTGAAAACTTTTACATGGCTTAAAAATCGAAAAAAAAAAGGCAGCCAGTGAATCGAACAGCATTAAAAAGGTGAAAAACTTAAGCGAAAGTAATAAACTACAAAACTGAAAATGCACTTTACACAGTGAGAAAAGTCTGTCCTCGTCTGACCTCTCCTGCCCTCGTTGGCTCTTTCCTGCGCTGTCTGTGAACCAGAAGCTAAAAGCTTAAATTTAGTGCAATAAGTCGAAGGATAATAAAAATTCTATCGTGACCGTAACTGTGTCAGCTAAAAACCCAAACTCAAATTTTAGTGCACATTTTTCAAGCGAAGGCTTCCAAAAAGAGCGTACTCAAGCTTAAATCGAAGACATAAAAAGCAAACCCGCTGAAAACTCGCAATTTATTAAATCGATAAAGAAAATCCAAAAATATAAATTGTCTTTTTTTTCTAAAAACTTTTTTTTCTCTGTCATCGAGTCTATGTCAACAAATATTGTCGACTAACATAAAAGGTCAACCTGTGGCACGCGGACGACCAAAAGAGAGCATATGTTCAGTTTCTAATTGTTCGTGTATTTAAATATGTTTATTATATTTATACTTAGTATTTTTATCTTAATAGAAAATAAAAGAAATTTTCAGAGTTTTAAAAAAGTATTAAGATATTTACCAATTCAAATATTCTTAATGTGTCTTAACCTTAACGGTTCTTCACTGTAGTTTTTAGCCAAGCTAAAGCCATTCGAAAAACGACAATAAATTTGAAGCAATAGCAAAATGAAATTTCGCCAATAAAAAACTATAAAAAGAAAAGAGCTAGGTTTATTCGAAAATTGTGGCAGCTTCCTACACGAAAGAGGCAATCGAGCCCAAGTAGAACACTGAATGAGCTTTAGCACTTTCACAAGGAAATCAAGGACTCGAACACCAAAGGCACAGACAACGACAATGACGAAGCAAAGTTGGCGAAAAGCCACGCAAGGCAAGACAATGACTTAGCCAAGTATATTTATTTCACCCAGTTTCGGATTGTAGATGACTTTAGGCAGACATTTCAGCCGAGTTCAGTTTCTTAATGCAAAAAACTGTAAGATAACAATGAATGTAGTAAATCTACACGCCAGCTCAATAAGATATATAGTTTACAGATATTTAAAAAGAAAAATAACCACAACTTAATTAAAATGATACATTTGAGTTTACATCTTTTAATTAAGACAGACTAGTTCACGGTTTAATTAAGTTTCCATCATCATCATATCTGGCAATTATTTCCACTTTTACCTTAAGCAATTTGGCTTGCTTATAAGTATGCAGATTTAGGCCACAAATATGATTAAATTTATGCCAGTCGAAAATAACATAAAACTCGACAACTTGACTGCTGCAAAGACATGCCCCCAAGCGGCAAGAAGGGTGCACGCTTAGACATCAAAACCTTGCCACGGCTGGCTGGCAAAGGGTGTTTACATTTTGACACTCAGTGTTCACTGATTTACCCCTTTGCCCCGTTGCAAATAAGTGGCAACTGATGCTGTTATGAAGAGGGGCAAAAAGAGAGAGGGAGAGAGGGAAACTACAAGCGTGCATGTGAATTAAAACATGTTCAAGTTATTAACAGGCCCCGAAAGTCGCATTAGCTTTTGCCAGTTAGCTGTTGTCTTCCCATTTGTAGTATTCAACTCCACCCGCCCCTTTTCTCCATAAATTTGTCTGTATTTAATTGTACAAAATATTTACATTTGCAGAAATTATGCGGCAAACTTGACGCGGGGAGGAAGAGAAACTATTTTACAAGTTTTTAGGCAACATAGAAGACAGTTGTCGCTTCTTTATGCGCATTTTTGAGGGCGGGACAGCACGTGGGCGTTGCAACTTTTTGTGCTTGTGCTGTGTATGTGCGTGCGTGTCTGTGTGTGCGTGTGTGTGTGTGTGTTGACTTCTCGGAACTGCCATAAAGTTTTGCTGGTAAGTAGCACCCCCGGGTGCAGCGACATGCAAACAGTACACAGACGTCGCCATACTTGTCAGCCCCGACATGCTGAAATGGCATCAAAACTTTTCACCAGGCTTTCGGGTTAGAGGTTTCTTTCTTCACCTTTTTCTGAGATGGTCACAAAGGAGGGGGACAAAACTTAGTAGAGAACAAGACAAGTTTTTAAATGGTGTTTGCATGTTGTGCGGTTACTAAGCCTTTTTCCCTCAAATTACCGTAATTTCTCGCCTCATTTGCAAAGCGAAACAACTAATTTATTTACAAGCAAGTGAAAAACTTGATGCAAAACCAAATTTTTCCATTATGTCCCCCGTTGAAAATTAACTGACGTTTATTGCCCCGGCATAAGCAATATATTCTGCGAAGCATCACACCTGAAAATAAGTTTGCCTAAAATAGTTTATTCTATTTCTCTAAAAAGTTCTTCCATCATAATAAAAATCACTTTAAAAATAATAATCTGAATATATCACAGATTTAAATTAAAACTGGCGCTAAAATTTTGAATATTTTTTATTTTCATAATTATTGAAAATGTTGTTGTTCAATAATTTAGAATTTTTTAATTTTTTTAATGTCGATTTTTTAATATGGTTGCCATTTTACCGACGTATTATCTTAATTTAGGAATTATATCCCGAATACATACTTAAAAAATTCAAGTTTAAAAGAAGTTTTTTTTAACTTAATTTTTATAATGAATTTTTTTTTCTGGCGTGATTTTGTGACTGGTATGTGAATTTTGCTGCGTCTTAAATTAAGTCCTTAAGTTAGCAGCTGGCAACACCTACCTGAATGAAACTCATTGAATTAGCGTGCGAGGTGTGAAACTGACTCTGAGTTGCGACCTAAAATAGATATTGACATTGGTCTCCCTCTGCAGATGATGTTGCGACGAGCCAAAGAGATATATAAATCGAGGCAGAAAGAGATGGATATATGTGGGTTAAGCGAGTTGATGTGGCAGGCTGGGCTTGTGGCATTCATTGTCTGTGAGTCGTGTCATTGTTGGCGCTATTTATAAAAGTCAGTGACACAGTAACTCGCTTTCCTTGCCAGCCTTCTATGGGCATGGTGCTCGTTTTGCCACTTCTAACTCTTGCATCCTTTCACCCACCACAACTCTTTTTCCGCTTTGATAAGCAAGTTCTTTTGTTCCAGTATATACTGTATATATATATATGATCAAAATAAAAAAGATGAGGAAGAAACGAAAGACAGTAGAGAGAAAATAAAACAGTTTTATATATGGGCAGAGAGAATTCATGCTCATATTCCTTTTGTTATATTTGTTGTTGGCGCTTTTGTTCGAGCTCCCATGTGGCAAGGCTGACTCGTGCAGATACATGCACTCAGCTACAGATATACAGATATAGATACAGATACTACGATATGTATCTGCCAAAGATGCTGCAACGCTTTGCACCAGATACATTTTTGTATCTGTGATGAATGCATTTTGAGTGCAATTTTGTATTTTTAGTTGAATTAAATTTGCGCATAGACTTTAAAAGGGACTATAGAATGTGTCTGACAGAGAAACTCTTTCAACAGAATTGATGACAGGCTCAGGCTTGGATTGCCTTAATCCTCATATTCACACATAAAATTCTCTTTGCTCCTCTCTCTCTAAATAACAACATGTATCCATTCAATCTTTTTGCACTTCTTAAAAGCTTCTCGTATCCGGATTGATTTCATTCTAGCCAAAAAATAAAGGTATTCAAATATGCTGAACTCAGACACGTGGCTGGGCCTAAGTGGGTTAAGCCACCGATGACTTTGCCACTTCAGCCTCCTTTCAGTTGGGCACTCAAAAAAGAGTTGTTTTCTTGTAATTTGCCTATTTTGGGCTTAGACGCTCATTTGTCTTTCGCTTTGTGGCAACCAAAATCCGCACAAGACATTGTTTACTTCGAGTCTTATCTCTCTATCTGAGACAATGGGAAAACCCTTTCGTTACTTGCCCAAATACATTCATGTCAATATTGATTAATGGCCAACGGGTTACTTTAACTGAGCCCTGAGCCCTTTACTAGGATTCAAGTCCTTCACATCGCACATTTAAATGCAAATTACTGAGTTCTACTATTCGAAATACATATAACTCAATAACCATAAAAATCAGGCACCATTACGAACAGTTGTCTGCTCCACAGGACAATTTTATTTTATTTTATTTTTTCTCTTTTTGGCCAAAATCAATTGAGAAATTCCAATTTATTCCCTCTGCCGTTATCTGCAATTGAAAACTTGCCCATTAATGTACAATCAAGTTATTTTATTATTTCTTTTTTTTCCTAATTATTTTCAGTGGGTTCTCGGGACGCAACTAACAGTGGCGGCTCCACAGGCAGCAGCAGCAGCAGTTCTGGCAGCTCTTCATCATCGTCCTTGTCCTCGTTCATCGTCATCGTCCTCGACAGGTCCGGCCAAGTATCCGGTGCTGGTGTTTGTGCATGGCGAGTCATATGAATGGAACAGTGGCAATCCCTATGATGGCTCTGTACTATCCAGTTATGGACAAATTCTGGTGGTAACCATAAATTATCGCCTCGGAGTGCTGGGTAAGTGCTCTGCACACTGCACACTGCAAATGCTAATGCTAATTGATATGCTGGTTCCAACGGCGACCAAGTGCATTGAAAGGGGTCAAAATGTTGCCAACGTGTCCAATGTCCACGGTTGCACTTCAGTTGACAGCAGCAGCAGCAGTGCCACCACTGACTGCAACAGCAACATTCACAGCTGCAACATTCTCTAACAGAAAATGAAATGTTGGCAGCACGATGGAGAAATTCAAATAAATTTGTTTTAAATATTAAAAAATATTTAATATATAAGTTCTGATGGTTCAATTTGATTTGGGAGTATTATTTTATTCGCAATTAAAAAAACCATATTCTAAATTCTAAAATCTAAAGATGGAAAAATTCAAATAAATTTGTTTTGAATATTAAAAAATATTTAATAAATAAGTTCTAATGGTTCAATTTGATTTGGAAGTAATATTTTATTCGCAATTAAAAAACCATATTCTAGAATCTAAAGTTATCGATGATTTTTAAATATTAATCGATTTTTCCAAATAAAATCTAATTTCCTGGCATAAAAAATGTATGTAGGTATTTTAACTTTAGAACACACTGTTAAAATTAAAATGCACACGAAATTAGTGTGACCTAATTTTGCTGGTGAATATCCCCGCATTCTCCGCTTACTTCTATTCGATTGCTGCTGCGGAAACGGAAGTGCTGACATCATGATTTGCACGCGTGACTGTACACGTTGTCACAAGTATTGAGCACTCATGTGTCTGCCATTTTCATAGGCCGTCGAGCCGTCGAGTCGTCTGACCCGATTAAATTTTCATTTTCACCACACGGCTAATCGATGCGCAAAGAAAATGCTGATGAATTATGTGTCATTTTGGCGAACCACAACTATTTTCAGGCTTTCTAAATGCCAACACGGATCGGTATTCAAAGCTGCCCGCCAATTACGGACTAATGGACATCATTGCGGCACTGCACTGGCTAAAGGAGAACATTGCTGCCTTTGGCGGGGATTCCAATAGCATCACACTGGCTGGACATGGCACTGGAGCAGCCTGTGTGCACTTTCTAATATCATCCATGGCAGTGCCAGAGGGTGAGTGAAATATACGATATATGCGAGTACAGAAAGTGTACAGTACAGTACCTTCGTTTTGCAGGTCTCCTATTCAATCGGGCCATTCTCATGTCCGGCTCGGGTCTAGCGCCTTGGTCGTTGGTCAGCAATCCGGCCAAGTATGCTGCCATTGTGGCACATCACGTTAACTGCGCCTCGGACCTGCCACATGCTCATCTAATGAAATGCTTGAGGGAGAAGACCCTCGAGCAGCTGCTCAGTGTACCCATACGACCGCCAGAATTCGGTTTTGCCTTTGGGCCCAGCATCGATGGTGTTGTCATCGATGGCGGTGACTACGTACCACCTCCTCCTGGTTCCCCCGCCGCCCAGGCTCAGGCTCAGGCCTCCACCGCCGCTGGCAATGGACTCGGCGGTGAGGCAGGAATTGCTGCAGCTGGTGGTTGGGGCACTCCAGGTCAGCTCGAGAATATCGGTGAGTATTCCTCCTTTTTAGATTCAAATTTATCATATACTTTAGATTTTATTTACGGCAGAATGATAAACGTTAAGTGTTTGATTCAAACTTTTTCTACAAAATTATTTTACCATACTTAAACTATTTACTTAACTTACTCTCACAGAAACAAGAAAGGTACCACTATTTAAATAATATGCAAGCATATGAGTAAGGTATAAGGTGTGCCTATTTCGAACTTAAAGAATTTTAAATTAATCAATTAAAAAAACAATCTAAAATGATTCGCAAATAATCAAAAAATTTCCAAGATACAGATTTTATTTTATAATTATTTATAGAAGGATTGTTGTTTACAAAAATAAATCAATAATCATAACAATCATTCCGAATAGTTGTATTCTACAGGATAAACTGAAAAATTGCTCTTTTCAGTGCAAAACAAATTCGAATTTTTATCAACTATACTTCCTGAAGATAATTTAAATATTGTTTAACAGTAACATTTCTAAAAATACGTATTTTTGAATTATGTTTTTGACAAATACTTTATATTAATATTCAATGCGTGTTTTGTACTTTTATTTTTTCATATTTCTACGCGGCTGCTGCTGTTCTACCTGATGACGACATGCACTTGTGAACTGCCATGTTTGTTGACGCCATTAACACACGCTGCACACACACACACACACACACATTCTCCGAAATATACACGCACATGCGCGTGTGTTGGTGTTTTTAATTAATGCAGTATTAATGAGAAAAACTGCCATTAACAAGTTGTCAAGGTAAGTTTTTTTGCGGCTTTGGCTTGACTCGATTTTACTCGGCTTGGCCTACGTAGCGATGCTTAATTATTTTTGACTTAACAAACACATATAAGTATACACACACAACAAACGCCCGCATATACGCGCACACACACACGCACACACACAGCTGCACTGTGAGACCCTAAAAGTATGCAATTTAATTAATTTAAAGTTTCGACTTTGCCGACTTTCTGCGTGCTTTGTTTGGCTGCTAAAAAGATTTTATCTCGACGCGGTGAACATTCAAAATGGCGTCAGCTAAAGCCGCGATAAGCTTTAGGTTCCATGTGTTGTACCATGTTGACCATACACACACATATTCACACGCACACACACACACTCTCACACGCACAAATTCGCTTGTTATTAATTTATGCACATTAACCACGCAAATGTGCTACTTCGTTTTGCAGTACAATTACAAACCCAAAAGGCCAATTTTGCGGGGAGAGGGAAGAGGGGAGACGAGTGGGCGTGGCTTATTGTTTTTGGCACCGCCACTTGATTTATGCACATTGTGCAATGCCATTTTGCATTGTTAATTCATATTATTAACAGCTAATTAGCTGCGATTGCATAAATGATTTACATTTCGCGCAGTTTCGGTCCAAATTATATATAATATTTGCAGCTAGGTGAAATTTTGACGTCAAACAAATAGGGCAACTAGGCACTCTGATAAGAAAAACAAGTCGGCGGTTACAGTCGAGCACTCTCGACAGTATGATACCCTGAGCTCAGGTACTCTACTCTGAGGTTGATTTTCAACCAATTGTTCCTATGGCAGCTATATGATATAGTTAACCGATTCTAACCAAATTTGGTCAGGATGTAAAGTATCAGCCCAGATGTATATTCGATCAGTTTGGTTCCGCTATCTTAACAAACAAAAATATTTTCCATACTAAAACTTCATATTCGATGTACCGTTCCTATGGCAGCTATATGTTGTAGTTAGCCGATTCTAACCAAATTTGGTCAGGATGTATAATACCAGCCCAGATGCATATTCTATCAGTTTGGTTTCGATATCTTTACAAACTAAAATATTTTCCATACTAAAACTTCATATTCGATGTACCGTTCCTATGGCAGCTATATGATATAGTTTACCGATTCTAACCAAATTTTGTCAGGATGTATAATACCAGCCCAGATGCATATTCGATCAGTTTGGTTCTGATATCTCAAAAAACAAAAAAATTTTCCATACTAAAACTTCATTTTCGATGTACCGTTCCTATGGCAGCTATATGATGTAGTTAGCCGATTCTAACCAAATTTGGTCAGGATGTAAAGTATCAGCCCAGATGTTTAGTCTATCAGTTTGGTTCTGATATCTCAACAAAAAAAAATATTTTCCATACTAAAACTTAATTTTCGATGTACCGTTCCTATGGCAGCTATATGATATAGTGATCCTAACCAAAAATAAAAACAAATTTGATCTGCGCCCGGTATCCAGGAACCTACATACCAAGTTTGAAGTCTTTAGCTCTTATGGTTTCTGAGATCGATGCGTTCAAACAGATTTCTGCCTGTTACATACATTCTGCCAAACACATTATACCCTTTTTTGCCTATTTTCAATGGGCTCAGGGTATAATAAAGTGTACAAGAAAACTTTAAATTACAATAAAATAAAATGTTATAAATAAATACATATTTTAAAACAAACCATAAACTAAATAAAAATAAGAAATTTATTGAAGAACTGCTTACATTTTGGTCGACTTACTGGCAATCAAATTAATTGTCTTGTGGCATGAAAGTGTCATTAAGATCACTTAACGTATTTTCAACATCGCCCTTGTACGTTTGTTTTACAAGACATAGAACGACATCATTCTTGAAATGATGAGAGATTAAAGCTAGTTGAAACTAGGAGATGTCTTCAGAGACAAGTTAAATTGAGAGTTAGAGAAGAGGAAACAGTTGTTGAAGAAATGCGGAAGTGAGTAAAGTGAGCCAGGATTGCCTAGTTACCTACTTAACTCCATGCGGTACTTGTTAATGCCTGTGCACACAAACAACGTATAGCCAACACTTTGGAACTGTTTGGATACATTTTACGTTTTGTGTGCCTGCTGCTGACCTCTTAGTGCAAGTGTATCTCATTCTTGCTGGGCTTTGTGGACTGACTGTCAGTGCCCAAGAGGCTGTTAGTCAGACAGACTCCGAAACGAGTCTAAATATTTCTTTGTGCACATTTAAAAGCAATTTGCTTTCAGGGAAGTGGCACACACACACACACAAACACACACGCTGCACATGTTGATGCTGAAATTTTAATACAAAAAAATTCACACAAATCGGATACTCTATAAAGGAATTTCATTAAACATATGACACAAAGAGCAAGGAAATAAAATTTACTTAAATGAAATACTTTTGTACCAAGAAAAGTACTAAAATAATAACAACAAACAAGAACAACACGGCAGTAACCAATTTATCCAAGGCAAATAGGGAAAAGTAAATTTTAAGTGCTGCCAGCAGATGTTAAACTGTACCGCAAGTAATTCAAATATACTTTTTGGTCAAACTACAACATTTTACTAAGATTGCAAGTGTGAGAAGGAGTATCTTCAGTTTCATGTTTATCAAGAGTTTTTGACCAGATTTGAAGGGAATTTTGAAGTTGCCTGCAAATGAATGAGTTGAACTTTTAGAACTTTTTTGTGGTTTCCTTACGCCAAGTTAAATATTTGCTAAAACTTTAAACTGATGAATCACTTAATCAAGTTCTTTGACAAATTTTGTACTTCACAAAAGCTGCAACAATTCAATGGCTAAATTATCCAATTCATTTTAATGGGAATTCCGGCAAATCATTCTCAGGCCGTTACTTAAGAGTCTTGTTAGGGATACACGATTCGAAAAGGTCCAGTTTAAGAGTATCTCCGGCTGAGATACTAAGTGCATAACTTCGCAGAACCCCATTGAGTTTGGCATCTTATGAC
The DNA here is from genome assembly GCA_035045575.1 of Drosophila falleni. NCBI lineage: Eukaryota > Metazoa > Arthropoda > Insecta > Diptera > Drosophilidae > Drosophila > Drosophila falleni. The sequence continues at coordinate 20,837,680 of JAWNOV010000062.1, forward strand.
GCAGTTATATTCACGAATCTACGCACTTTGCTCATTTTCCAGATACGACCTGATGGCTGGTGTGACACGTGCCGAAGCCTTTTTCAGCTTCAATTCGGGAGACGTGCAATATGGCATCGAGGCGGATCGACGCTCGAGAATTTTAAAGGCCTACGTACGGAACACGTACACATTTCATTTGAACGAGATATTCGCAACGATTGTCAATGAATACACCGACTGGGAGAGACCGGTGCAGCATCCAATTAATATCCGGTGAGTAATTGCGTTTGTTGTACGAGCAAGGTAAGCCAAATGGCCCACGGCTGTGATTGTTGTATCCCATGCCCCATATAAAGGAGGTGTTTGTGCCAAATAAATATTTCGTTCTTAATTAAATGCGAGCTGTTACAGCACCACCTACCCTTAGTACCTTTAATTCCCACATATATACAACATACTACATTTTACATACTTCATCTGCTGGCAGAAGAGTTTTCAATTAAAGTGGCTTAAATGAATCTTGATTTCAATCTTATGGCAAGTGAAATGCAAATTTTTATGCCTGTGCCCGCCTGCCTGTCAGTCTTTCCATAAATAATGACCAAGAGAAATGCAGGAAAATTCAATGCTCAGTACTCAATACTCAACACTCAATGTTCAATGTTCAATGCTCGTTGCTCAATTCAATTTATGTAGTTCACTCCCCAACCGTGCACGTAAATATATAAGTTTGTTTTGCAATCTGGCACATAAGTGATATGAAATTGCATATGTGCAATCATAAATGATTTGCTTTTGATTTTTATCAATATTTATGTTTACGTCTACGCATCAATAACAATAACAACAAACGTGCACAAATAAATTGCATATTGACTTAGTATTGAATTTACTAGGCATTTTATTTGTTGATTCTGTGAATTTTTGAATACAATCACAAGAAAATGCATTGAATGCATAATTTAATCGGAATACATATTGGTCTTTCAATATAAAATTGATTTTCGATTCTGCGCCCACTTCGCTGCGTATACTTAATATTTCTCATATTTCGTAATGCAATTTTGAAGAGAGTTATGCAAAAGTTGTTGCTCTTGTGCAAACGTGCGTTAAGTTGTCTGCAATGAAGCATCAAACGATTCACGCTTGATCTACACAGAAATATAGCGAGTCATCGTTTTATTTTCTATCAAATGCGAGGCAACAGCGGCATATTTAAAAAAAAAAAAATTAAAAGAATAACCAAACATTAAGTTTTATAGTTATTTATTCTAGACTCGTTTATTTTTACATGCGATATATATTTTTCTAAGGATTTTCCTTGCCTAAAAACTGTCTTTCATTTTGCATAATTTTGACAGTTGTCATTGACAAAGAATAATGTTTGTTTTTGATTTAGTTATACTACATATTTGTGAGGATGTATTAAATTTGTATTGCAGCCAGTGAAAATACGGATGCAAATGCATCGAATGGTTTCTATTTATATTTTATTTTGCTCTAATGCATTTGAAATGCATAAAGCATATGAAAATAGAAACATAGATCATGAATTGAAAGCAAATCAGTGTCAAAAGAATATTTCCCCGATATAGGCTTAGCACACGATGAGCACTCTCCAAAGCAGTTGCTTGACTGCGGGGAGAGGGGAGAGAAGAGAGGAGAGGAGAGCGACAGGTAAACAGTTGAAACGAGTGCAACCAAAGTGGCACTCAAAGTGGCTTGTTAGTGGCACACTTGAGCACAATTCGATGGGGCAAACAGCCGGAAAATTGCAGTGCAAAAATTTGTATTTGATTTTAACACTTATCTCGCTCTCTTACTCTCGCTCTCTCGCTCTCTTACTCTTACTCTCTCTCTCTTTCTCTCTTTCTATGCTCATATTTATATTTGTATCTATCTATTTTTATGTCTACTTTCCACTTGCAGAGATGAAACCTTGGAGGCCTTAAGCGATGCTCAGGTTGTTGCCCCGGCGGCCCAAACCGTCGATTTGCATTCAGCGGATCATCGCAATTCGTATCTCTATGTTTTTGACTATCAGACGCGGTTTGGTGACTATCCACAGGTATGTTTGGCAATCTACATATATGCCAACATTTATTTAAACTACATATTCTCATTTGAATATTTTTGCACAGCGTCAGGGTTGTATACACGGCGAAGATTTACCATATATCTTTGGTGCACCACTTGTCGGTGGTTTTAACCATTTCACTCGCAACTATACGAAAGCCGAAATCAGTCTATCGGAAGTTGTAATGTTTTACTGGTCCAACTTTGTACGCACCGGGTAAGTGTTGATTAGGTCTGCCGATTAGTCAACACTAACACTAACACAAACACTCCTCCTTCCCCATTTCATTCCCACAATTTCCGCTTGCTGTCCACAAATCACGCAAATATGCAGCAATCCAAATGAACAAATGGAAACGGAACACGGCAGTCGACAGGAGCGTAGTCGCTATAAAACCATAGAGTGGACTGCCTATGAGAGTGTGCACAAGAAGTATTTAAATTTTGGTGAGTACGAATTTGTATTAAAATAAATGTACACAAATTCGGTGCATAAAATACCAAGACTAACAAATGAATACCAAAACAGCTTATTTTCTTTTAATTTTCAGTATTTTTTTCAATACTTTTCGATTTCTGTGATAAATTTATACAAAGTTCAAATAATGAACATTGTAATTTTTATTTTGCAATTATAATTCGTACAAATTATTTTTATTGAAGAAAACAGCTGGTTAAAGTGATAATTGCTTTTTTTACGAAATTATCGATAAACATCGCGTTTTCGATAAAAAATATACTGAAACTCGCAGGGGCGTATGGCAAAAAATCGGCTCATTCATTATGGATGAGCCAAAATGATCATTCGGAATTTGTACTGAAATGAAGTCCACATTCGAGCCAGATGATAAAAATGGCGTCGAATGAGCCAAATGTGCTGTCGTGGAAATAGGCTATTAAACTTATTTACTTGCATTCCTAAAGTCTTCTGTAATATTAGTATAATTAAGAACACTTGACTAACGCATTTTTTCAATAACAAATGAAATTTACATAATTCTGCTTGAATAGACACGAAGCCAAAACTGAAGAATCACTATCGCGCACATCGTCTCTCCTTCTGGTTGAATCTAATACCCGATCTGCATAAGCCGGGGGGAGACAATGTGCCCGCTGCTCATCATCAGCTGCATGACGACGATGATCTGGACAATAACATTGCCAACGATGCCTCGGTGAAGCCATTGAATCCATCATACACCTCGAGGGGAGCAAATGCGGCTGCAATGGGCAACTTTACGATATTCACGAATCAGGTCTTCTCGCTGCTGAACCTTAGCTCGCCCTCATCCTCTCTGCAGCGGAATGGCACTCGCTATGGCGGCGGCAAGATTTATCCGGATGACATGCTGGATGCGGAACATGCGGGCGGTGCTGCGAGTGCCTCACAGGATAGCGATGGCTTTGCCGCATACTCGACGGCGCTGAGTGTAACCATTGCCATTGGCTGCTCTCTGCTGATACTCAATGTGCTGATCTTCGCGGGAGTCTACTATCAGAGGGACAAGACGCGCCTGAGTGAGCCGCGGACGCAGACGAAGTTGAAGCGACAGGAGAATGGACAAATGCCGAACAATATCTGCGGCGATCTGGAAACGTTGACTATACACGCCAAAAGCGATCCGGCAACCATATTATCGCATCATCATGCCATGCAGCATCATCAGCTGCCGCCGCCGGAGTTTGCTGATATACCGCATCGTGCTCCGCCGCCGCCCAAGCACATGAAATCCTCGATGCAGGATGGTGGCGGGGGTCAAAGTACGGGCGGCGGGGGTGGAGGTATGTTGCCGCCGCCACATGCGTTGCAGGTGCTGGGGAATCAGTGTGGCACGCTGACCAAAAAGAGCTGCATGAAGCAAACACAGGCGGCCCAAGCCCAACAGCATTCACCTGCCCAACAGCAGCAACATGTCGTGACGCATCAGCAACATCTGCAGAATCATCATAATCAAAGCATGACCACTGTGCTGACCACTTCAGGCGGACTGATGCCAGTGCCAACGCCGCCCACAGTGCCAGTTATTGTGGCAACTACAACGCAGCAGCATGCACAACAACAACAACAGCAGCATCAGCAACAACATCAGCAACAGCAGCAGCAGCAACAACAATCTCAGCAACAGCAACATCCGCTGATGGATGAGCTTCGTGTGTGACATTAATTGACGGTGCGTTTCAAATGTGATCTATAAACTAAGATCTCAAAACGCACAGTCTACAAACTGTTACAACTGCGAGTGTGAATGTGAATGTGTGTGTGTTTGAGTGTGTGTATGCAATTAGTCAGTTAACTGTGTTAAAATAAATGTTCATAGTTCGCTCTACTTTTCTGTCTGCTGTGAATGTTGAGCAAAATCTGTTGCTTGTTAATTTTTAACATCAATTTTATTGTACAAATAAATGTGTAGTTAAATTTAGTTGTTTTTTAGAACTCTTAATAAAGCGTTAAACAAACTAAAAGTACTTCTGAATATTGGTTTGCTTATACTTTTCTTAAATAATTTTTCTATAATCTTGCAGAGTTTGTTGTAGGAGCTTGCAAGCCCCAAAAAGGGCTGAAACGCTGTTGACCTCGTTGTCTGTCTCTGTTTCTGTCGCAATTTTTTACATAACACATTCTGTTTTCGGTAAACCGAAAATAGCCAGAAATTCTTGAAAACATAAAAAAACATAAGTTTGTATTTATTATTAATAAATCATTTTCTGTCTAGGACCAATTTTCTTCAGTAATTGGTCAACAGCTGAAAGCGAAAAATTACACACAAGTTTTCGAGAGAATGTCGTAAAAATAAAATATTTAACAAATGAAATATATATATAAAAAAATATATAAAGTGAAATATTTATGTATAAATGAAACCAATATAAATGTTATTCTTCCAAAGACTGAATTAAATTTGTATGTGTACGAGTATGTGTGTAAATAATACTAGCTAATAAGAATTTGTTATAAGCTGTACTCCAACAACAACAAAAACTCTATCAACTCAAATAGCAAACAATGTAATCAAACAAAAAAAAGACAACAAATTAAGCAACCCACAAAATTTTAACAAAAACAACCAATATATATTTTGCGGTCAACAGTTATCTCTCATGTTCTTTTGGTTTTTGAGTTTCGGCTTAGCTTAAAATAAATCCCCTCTATAAAACCTTTGTAGCCAATTCCAATAGCAAAAAAAAAAGACAGAACTTTTGGTAAATGATATTAAATGATATTGTTAGTTGTAAGAACGCAGCTACTTTGTTATGTGACTAACTAAACTAAATAATTGTATGGATATTACAATAAATTAATACACGTACGACAGAAATAAGTTCTGTATATAATGGGCATTAACTAGGAAGAAGTCTTATAGTCGGAAGCGCTCAACTAGCATAAAACCTGTACCAACACTTGAATTATACACAACCTATTCTATATAAATTTCACAACCTTTCTTGAATTTCATTCGCATACCTGCAGATGTACATACTATACATAGATTATAACAATTTCTGTGCATTCTTTTTGGATACCGGGTTAGGAACAGGAAAATAGTTAAAAATTCAATTAGATGAAAGTGAATAAGCGCGAAAACACAGACCATATAAATGTTCAGTTATTAATTTTAAGTACCTATTTACTAACAAATGCCGAAAATGTAATTAAATATTAAAATGAGAATAGTAATGAATACGAGAAGAGAAAAGCCATGAAGCAGCTCATTAAAATGAAACTGTGCGAAAATAACAACAATTAAATTGTTCGCATGTAAAAATTAATTGTAAATTATATAAAATGAACAAAAAAAATCATATGAAAAAGCAAAACATATACAAATAGAATAAAGAAGAAAAACCGTATTTAGTCGCAGTAAAACCAAATTATAGAAAATGAAATAAAATGAATATGTAAAACTTTATAGCTTATGTGTATGCGTATATATAGTTAATTGTAATGATGTAAAACTAGCATAAATATAGCAAACACAAAATAAAAACAATATAAAGAAAGAAATATAAAAAACAAACGAAATACAGACCTAAAAAACAAATACCAAAACATATATGCATATTTATAGTACACTGCATAATTGAACAAGCAGAGGAGAGAAAAAATGATAATTAAAACATAAATTAATTAAAATTTATTGCATTAGAAATGTACGAAGCAATTAAAAATTAAACTGGAAAACTAAAAAACCAAATAGAACATATTAAACATTTAATGATAAACTGTTTAAGCAACAGTTTGATAACGGAAATTTCAAATGAAAAAAAAACAAATTTGAGTAATAATAAAGTTGCAAAATGTAAAAATACAATATAAAGTGAATTTTTTTGGCGAGGGAGAAATGGTGCTAATTCAGTGTTCAGTTGAGCAACTTTAAGACCTGCCCTGAAATTGATGTCAGCATAAAAGAAAAAACTTTTAAAGACCTTGGCAAATGGAAGCGTAAATAAATGGCAATAACGAAGACTTTAAGAAGCAGTTAAGATGCTGGATATATGGCATTCTATATACTACTATGTGTGTGCTTGTGCGAAACAAATATGGCACACACACAGACACAAACGCACAGCTGTTAACCAAATATGCTGATGGTTTGCCTGGCAACTACATAAAAGAACCGACTCCTATAATGCTTCCATTGATACATATAGTATATGTATGCTATACATATCGAATACGAACGATAGATAAAAAGCAGCACACACATACAAAAACGAAAACCATTGAAAATAGATTTATTATGCAAATTTGCTAAAGCATAAGTGAATACTTCTCAGACGTCTCTCTTTATCTACTCAGCACCAAAAAATTTAAGAAAAGCGGGTATATGCGCCAACTAACTTGATTCGATTAGACCGAAAGCTAAACCATAATTCCTGTCTGTTTATAAATTATATGACATTCCCATTTTGCTGCAAAGCTTAAGCATTTGCAGAATTTAAATTGTATAATCGGCTAATAAAACAGAAATAAAAAAATAAATGATCCTATGACCAATCAATAGTTGATTGCCTAACTAAAAAAAGTTACTGAATGAGAATCGTCTAAGCTAGCTAACAGGGTATGTGTCAATCGACTATATTAGTGTTGTGTTTTTTACTTGTTTTTTAGCATACATGGTTCAAGACTTAACTGCTTAATTTATTTAAAAAAAAAAAAAAAACAAAATAAAGGAAGGGATATGAAAAGAAAGTTAATAAAACGGGCTGGCTTTTGTCTACTCTAAATGTTCGCCCATGCCAAAACGCAGAGTGTCATAGTAGTGTCTTCGAGAAGAAGAAGCTTGCATAATTCACATGCGTAATTGAATAAAAACATTTTGGCTAAATTGCTGGCAGCATCGTTTGCCGCTTTTTAACCATTTTCTTGGCTTAAGATTTGCGTGATTTTTATTAGTTGCGATTTTCAGCTATGCAGCAAATCCAATATAGAGCCACATATTCTACATACATGAGCTGGGGGGAATGGAAAACCAAGTACCAAGAGCAACGAACCATATAGCAGGCATTGGGCCAAGGAACTTGCAACTGGGAACTTGGCACATAATCCCTTTAAATGTCTACACCAAGCTGGAAGCTGACTGGGAACTGACTGAGACTGAGAGAGAATTTGATTTCAACAAAACTTTTCGTCGTTTTTTTTTGCTATTATTTTTTTTTTATTTTTTTTTGGTTGTTTTGCATTTGTTGTGTTTCGTTAATATTGCAGAGCAGTCATTGGGGCGGGACTGTGGGTGTGTTGGGTGGCTGACACACGCTGTGTTTAATTTATTAGCACAAGCTTGAAAATTAAATAATAAAAGCTTTGCAAGTGGCTCTCTGAGAATAGAAATTATCACTTTTAATGTTGCCAAAAAGGTCAAAGAGTGAGTCTTAAAAGTCCAGGGGAGAGGGAGGCGTAGGGTGGGTGGCTGGTATTAATGGTAGTTTAGATGGGCGTGGCGCCAAAAAGCCAAATCTGAACGTTGAAAGTTGGTAATTTATGTAGCCAAATCTGTTTGAAATTGCTTTATACACTATTAAAAGAATTTGCTAAACACGACTCAATTTAAGGTGCGATTCTTTCACAAGTTAAATAAATGGATGTGGATAAATGAAGGCATATCAAAATTATATAATGCAAGAGGCTAAAACGGAATTATGTATTTAGCAAAAAATGGAAATAAAGTAGTAAATGGTGGATAAAAGATCCTTATTTGAACATAATTTATATTCAGATAAAAAGAAATCAATTGCAAATGTATTAAATGTATTATTAGGGTATTTCGATATTTGCCTTCCATAGTTCTTTCTTCTATTGTATAACTAAAAAGAAAAAAATAAGTACATTCCGCTAAGTTGCATTGAAACGACTTTGTCCAGTTAAAAAGTTTTAGCACATTTCATTTTATTGCACATCAGCGATAATCCAAACCAAAATTGAGTGCGGAGATCCGCACAAGAAACCCAATTCGGTCGACAATAAAGAAAATCCAATGCAATTCATGTTGCAAAAACGTAGAAAATTTTAAAAATTCCACACAATTTGCACAACTTTTCGATGTGATGTAAAAACCAGATGAAACTGTAAAAAGTTGAACGGAACTCGTAGCAGTCGTACTTTGAACGACAAACTTTATTTCCAGCAATTAGTTTGTATTATTTTTCAACTCACTTTTCTCTGAACACACACACATACACCCACATCTATCCATCTATCTGCCGCTACAGCATTTTTCAACTTTTTAAATATTTATATACGCTTTTTTCGCTGGGACAGGTATTCGCCCAAAATTCATCAGAGTTCGTGCTCTACGCTCTTTGAATGCCACACAAAGTTTTATTAGTTGTTGACCAATATCTCTCTGACTGTTGAAATCTGAAAAATAAAAAAAATAACCGTTAAAAAAAATAAACTTTATGCTTTATCTTTTTGTTGGGCAAAATAACTTTGCTATGCTACTTTTGGATAACAGACACTAATTTTCCAACTACAAGCCCAAAATCTTTTCAATGCGGATTAGACATACATAAGTTCTGAAGTCCATAAATGTCTAAGACTTAAAAATTTACAATATATTATGCAGAAATTTTAACTGATTCAACGGATTATCTTATGGTTTATTCCTGTTCCCAAATATACAGATGTTAAAGCTGTCAACGAATTTTAAAGCGATAAATCAATTTTTAATACGACACGAAATCTTCAAAAATTTTTCAAAATATTTCATATGTAAAAATACAGGTTTTTTTTATAGTCATGACAAACCCCTTGTGTGGATAAACCGAATCAGAGAGGAAACGAAGTCCTCCTAATTCTTAGCCAAGGAAACAGCAAATTTCCAATTCAAAATTGTTGACTGGGTCATTGAATCTCAGCGCTGCATTCGATGGCTGTCAATGGCTTTGAGTGCACCGACAAGTGTCGCTTGTCGTACTATCTAATGTTAAGCTACTTTTCATGTACCCAACAGTATAACCTGTCATCCCCTCTGCCTATGACATCCCCTTCTCCCTTACTCCCTTGCTCCACTCGGTTGAACGTTGCGCTCGAATGAACAGAGCAGCTCTCCTGAGCTTTCAACGACCGTTAAGCAATGCAATTATTCATGTTTATGATGCGTTGACGTTGTGCTCATCTTCCGCCTTCCCTTTCCCCTTCTTGTGCTCGCTCTCCATCGACTTAATACTTAAATAATCAAAGCAGTTGCCAGCACTGAATTGACTGGCAGAGTTTGAGACTTGGGGATGCTTTTGACCGCAAAGCCAACTGTTTGCACTCGTTTACAGTGTTGGAAATACAAATATCTGGGAGTTATTGATAGGTCAACTAGCTGACACGTTATTCCTAGCAATGGATAATGAACTTAATAATTTCAATAGTTGAGAAAGTATAAGAGATTTTTGCTTTATCTATACTATATCTCATCCAATGACCCACATCCAGAGAAGGACCTCTTGAGGTACAACTCTACATAATTACTTATAATCCAATGCAAAGAGAGAGAGAGAGAGAGGCTTCGCTGGTGAGCAGAGGAAACATACAGGACGCATACGTAATATGTTGTATGCTGTTTACATATACACATACGTGTGTATGGAGCTACATTTGATTAGGGACAGCTGCAATGGGGAGCTAAGAGCAACTTAAGAGTGTGTCGTGCAGTATTAGGAGCATAAGTTCACCGATAACAGGAAACATCAATTAAGAGCAAACATTTTGATTAGGCTCATGGAAAGACTTAAGGTGACAGGGACAAAGACAAAGACTGGGGGGCAAAGTGACCGTTGCAAGTTTATCTGGGCGCGTGCAGATAACTTTAAATTGTGCTAAGCTGCACAATAAAACAAATTTGCAAAGTGCAAATATATAAAAAGCGATAATTGGAAAAGGAAAAGTGACGTGATGAAGAAATTTTCACGCTTAATGGAAAAAGTTTTTGATGCCCGGGGAAAGCGGCTAATTCGATTGTCATTAGCCGAAGCCGAAGCGACAAGCAGAAATTTGTGTCGAATTCTTCTTTGCAGCAAGCTGATTCGATCATACTTATATACCTCACATACATACATACATACACACCCAGTAAGGTAATGCATATAATTGAATTTTCATACTCGTACAACTAAAATGCCTACACATAGCTGCCTCTTCGTCGCGCCTAGCCGTCAAATGCCTTTGTTACTAGATAAAAAAAAAGAAAGAAAGCAAGAAAAAGTCCATATTCCGGCCCAGGCTATGCAGCGAGCGAAATTAAAGTGAAATTGAAAAAGTTTTATGAGCTTTTCCTTCATGCAGCAAGCGGTAAGCGGAAAGACGAGCACTGAAAGAAAAATATTACACAGCCGCCACCGACGCGTAAAGAAGACAAAAGGCGATGCCGACGATTTGCCGTTGTTGCCCCATCACCATCCCCATCCCCTTCTCACTTCCATATTATAGTTGTTGTTATTGCCACCGCCGACGCCACTAAATTGGCTTCCTGTTCCCAGAAACTCCCTGTAACTTTGTGCAGCAGGTTGCTTAGGTAACAGTTTTATGTAGTTATCCGCCTGTCGACCGGCGCCGACTTCCACCTTCCATCTTCCAGCTGCCAGCTCTCACCTCCAAGATCCATCTGGAGCGTCATCACGCCTGTAATTGCATAATAATTGCAGCGACTGAGGCGGCAAGATCTCCCAATCAGCCCTCATCCCAAGAGGGAGCTGCGTTCGCTTAAACTAATTTTCCTATAGAATTACTTTGGATGAGTTTGGTAATTAAAAGCAGCAACAGCGAGCACCGAACAAGTCGAAAGGCAACCTGCAATCTTTCCTTAAACATAAATAATAAAAGAAATGTAAAAAAGTACATTTAACAGACTGCAAGATGTCGTTGCACATAATATGATAATATAACAGGCTATAGGAAAATCAATCATTTACTCCGGATAACATTTTATTTTCTCAACAATGCAATTAGAATACGCAAAAACACTCTAAACCGTACTTCCAGCCTAGTCTTTACATTTGCAGCAAACATTTGTTCGGCTGATGGGATATTATGTATGCAATTTTACTTTGTTCCTTCACTTCGAATAATTCTTTAAATTCATTCAAGTGCGCATTTTATTTAATTACATAAATTCCGCTCTGCTCACAGAAAGAAAAAAAGAAAACTTTAAGAATTTTTTAGTTATTTTGGGAAGCTGCATTTTATTTATATTGCTTTTGAACGGAACGCTGTGTCATATGCACAATCAAATTATTTGCGCAAAATTGTAAAGCAATTTTTCTTATAAATGTAAATTCTTTTGGCTTTGCCATTCACATTCGAAACGAATTCTCTCCGAATTGCATGCGAATTGTGTTGAATTTGCAATTTAAAGTTTTCGCTCATGAAACGCAGAGGATTTGGCAGTGGAAATGGCAGGGGGGAAAGTCCTTTTAAGTTGGCCAAAATTGCAAGTGCAGCGAGAGTTTTATTTGCTTTTATCTGCTTACACTGAACTGCATTTCTGGCCAAAATAAATCTGCATTTCTCAAGATGCTCGCAAAATGTCCAAAAAGTGTCAAATCCTTTTGCATGTTGGCCTACAGCCTAAGCTAAAAATAAAATCTTAACTCTTACTTGGCTGGCCACGTTCTTTAAGCATCCGTTGCTGTCTTAGACTCTGGAACAAACACTCAAGAGTTTCCTCCTTGCGCTCATCGTCTTTGCAGTGGTATGCTTTATTTGCATGAAGTCCCTCCAAGTGTTACATTCTTCTCTTTGTTCTCTACCTCTTCGATGTTGCTACGTGTCACCCCGGTTCATGTTCAATTCTCTGACGTATTTTCACAGCAAACACTGCACGAAATTGCTTTATTTGCTTCTTGACTCACACTTGTCTCGAATGGTCACATGGAAAAAAATAAACTACGAAATAAACGTGTTAAATGTCATTGAAGAAAACATTTGGCAATTGAATTACAATTGGCATTAAATATTATACAAATTTAGAAATCTCTGAGCCATCCATTCACCTTAGATTACTTACATATTATTAGAATATGTTGATGTCAACAAAATTATGTGCCTGTATCAAACAAGATTATTAGGAAATAATTCAATTCAATATATGTATTTGTATTATATTAATTGAGGAGGGAATTGTGGAGACAGGTTGAGCTTAGAAACAAATTGTTTTGTTTACCGTGGGATTATTATAAAATATGTTTATCTTAGTTTTTCAACGTTTTTACAGTTCAATGCACAATTCTAATTAAAATCCATCAAATATCAAACAACCTGTGTGCTTTTTATTTCAATGTTTATTTTTGCCATTTACCTATAATTTACTATGCTTGTTTTATGATAGTATAATGCAATCAATTATGTTTTCGCTTTCTCTGCCACGCTTCTCTAAAACAGTTGCAATTTTTATCTCGATCCACAGCTTTTCCGCTTATGCTGTCAATTCCTTATTAGTTTAAAAATTCATTTATTTATTTTATTTTTAGGTTGACGGGTGGTCTACGGCCAATGTTTGATCTGTATTTGAATCCGGCCATTAGACAAACTCTCTAAATGCAACATATTACTTTAATGCCAATATTTTCATAGGTATTAGAAATTAAAAACAATAAATATTTTTTGATCCTATATGATGTTGTTGTCGGCTGATTATAGATTTACAGCAAATAAAAAAGAAATGCAATAGAAGCAATAATATTTTTAGACCCCGTACTTAAAAAAAGTACAGGGGTCTATTGGGTTTGTTTTACAAACTAATAACATATGCATTTAAGTTAACTAATTTATTTTTAGTTTTTTTCCATTATACGTTTTTTCCATATAAAGTACGGAGTCTCCGACTGTAGAGTATGGTTTCGACTGGGAGAGGGACTGAGAGCGGGGCCTGGGAGAGGGACTGAGAGCGGGGCCTGGGAGAGGGACTGGGAGCGGGGCCTGGGAACGGGACCTGGGAGAGGGACTAGGAGAGGGACTGGGAGAGGGACTGAGAGAGAGAATGGGAGAGGGATTGGAAGAGGGACCTGAGAGAGGGACCTGAGAGAGGGACCTGAGAGAGGGACCTGAGAGAGGGACCTAAGAGAGAGGGTCCTGAGAGAGGGACTGGGAGCGGGGCCTGTTAAGGGGACTGGGAGCGGGGCCTGTTAATGGGACTGGGAGCGGGGCCTGTTAATGGGACTGGGAGCAGGGCCTGCTAATGGGACTGGGAGCGGGACTAGGAGAGGGACTGGGAGGGGGACTGGGAGAGGGACTGGGAGAGGGATTGGGAGAGAGACTGGGAGAGGGACCTGAGAGAGGGACCTGAGAGAGGGACCTAAGAGAGAGGGTCCTGAGAGAGGGACTGGGAGCGGGGCCTGTTAAGGGGACTGGGAGCGGGGCCTGTTAATGGGACTGGGAGCAGGGCCTGCTAAGGGCACTGGGAGCGGGGCCTGTTAATGGGTCTGGGAGCAGGGCCTGTTAAGGGCACTGGGAGCGGGGCCTGTTAATGGGACTGGGAGCGGGACTAGGAGAGGGACTGGGAGGGGGACTGGGAGAGGGACTGGGAGAGGGATTGGGAGAGAGACTGGGAGAGGGACCTGAGAGAGGGACCTAAGAGAGAGGGTCCTGAGAGAGGGACTGGGAGCGGGGCTTGTTAATGGGACTGGGAGCGGGGCTTGTTAATGGGACTGGGAGCGGGGCCTGTTAGAGGGACTGGGAGCGGGGCCTGTTAATGGGACTGGGAGCGGGGCCTGTTAGAGGGACTGGGAGCGGGGCCTGTTAATGGGACTGGGAGCGGGGCCTGTTAAGGGGTCTGGGAGCGGGGCCTGTTAATGGGACTGGGAGGGGGACTGGGAGAGGGACTGGGAGAGGGATTGGGAGAGAGACTGGGAGAGGGACCTGAGAGAGGGACCTGAGAGAGGGACCTGAGAAAGGGACCTGAGAGAGGGACCTGAGAGAGGGACCTAAGAGAGAGGGTCCTGAGAGAGGGACTGGGAGCGGGGCCTGTTAAGGGGACTGGGAGCGGGGCCTGTTAATGGGACTGGGAGCGGGGCTTGTTAATGGGACTGGGAGCGGGACTAGGAGAGGGACTGGGAGGGGGACTGGGAGAGGGACTGGGAGAGGGATTGGGAGAGAGACTGGGAGAGGGACCTGAGAGAGGGACCTGAGAGAGGGACCTGAGAAAGGGACCTGAGAGAGGGACCTGAGAGAGGGACCTAAGAGAGAGGGTCCTGAGAGAGGGACTGGGAGCGGGGCCTGTTAAGGGGACTGGGAGCGGGGCCTGTTAATGGGACTGGGAGCGGGGCTTGTTAATGGGACTGGGAGCGGGGCTTGTTAATGGGACTGGGAGCGGGGCCTGTTAGAGGGACTGGGAGCGGGGCCTGTTAAGGGGACTGGGAGCGGGGCCTGTTAATGGGACTGGGACCGGGGCCTGTTAAGGGCACTGGGAGCGGGGCCTGTTAAGGGGACTGGGAGCAGGGCCTGTTAAGGGCACTGGGAGCGGGGCCTGTTAAGGGCACTGGGAGCGGGGCCTGTTAAGGGCACTGGGAGCAGGGCCTGTTAAGGGCACTGGGAGCAGGGCCTGTTAAGGGCACTGGGAGCAGGGCCTGTTAAGGGGTCTGGGAGCAGGGCCTGTTAAGGGCACTGGGAGCGGGGCCTGTTATGGGCACTGGGAGCGAGGCCTGTTAAGGGCACTGGGAGCGGGGCCTGTTAAGGGCACTGGGAGCGAGGCCTGTTAAGGGCACTGGGAGCGGGGCCTGTTAAGGGCACTGGGAGCAGGGCCTGTTAAGGGCACTGGGAGCGGGGCCTGTTATGGGCACTGGGAGCGAGGCCTGTTAAGGGCACTGGGAGCAGGGCCTGTTAAGGGCACTGGGAGCAGGGCCTGTTAAGGGGTCTGGGAGCAGGGCCTGTTAAGGGCACTGGGAGCGGGGCCTGTTTAGGGCACTGGGAGCGGGGCCTGTTAAGGGCACTGGGAGCGGGGCCTGTTAAGGGACTGGGAGCGAGGCCTGTTAATGGGACTGGGAGCAGGGCCTGTTAAGGGGACTGGGAGCAGGGCCTGTTAAGGACACTGGGAGCGGGGCCTGTTAAGGGGACTGGGAGCAGGGCCTGTTAGAGGGACTGGGAGCGGGGCCTGTTAATGGGACTGGGAGCGGGGCCTGTTAATGGGACTGGGAGCGGGGCCTGTTAATGGGACTGGGAGCGGGGCCTGTTAATGGGACTGGGAGCGGGGCCTGTTAATGGGACTGGGAGCGGGGCCTGTTAAGGGGTCTGGGAGCGGGGCCTGTTAAGGGGTCTGGGAGCGGGGCCTGTTAAGGGCACTGGGAGCGGGGCCTGTTAATGGGACTGGGAGCGGGGCCTGTTAAGGGGACTGGGAACGGGGCCTGTTAAGGGGACTGGGAGCGGGGCCTGTTAATGGAACTGGAAGCGGGGCCTGTTAATGGGACTGGGAGCTAGGCCTGTTAAGGGGACTGGGAGCGGGGCCTGTTAAGGGCACTGGGAGCGGGACTAGGAGAGGGACTGGGAGTGGGACTGGGAGAGGGATTGGGAGAGGGACTGGGACTGGGAGAGAGACTGGGAGAGGGACTGGGAGAGGGACCTGAGAGAGGGACTGGGAGAGGGACCTGAGAGAGGGACCTGAGAGAGGGACCTGAGAGAGGGACCTGAGAGAGGGACTGGGAGAGAGACTGGAAGAGGGACTGAAAGGGTGACTGGAAGAGGGACTGGGAGAGGGATTGGGAGAGGGATTGGGAGAGGGATTGGGAGAGGGACTGGGAGAGAGACTGGAAGAGGGACTGGAAGAGGGACTGGGAGAGGGACCTGCGAGAGGGACTGGGAGAGACTGTTTTATGAGATATCGTAACCAATCTGATAACATTTGTATTTAAGTTAACTAAATTATTTTTAGTTTTTTTCCATTATAAGTTTTTTCCATAGTAAGTACGGGGTCTCCGACTGTCGAGTATGCTCGACTGTATCACCGGCCGACTAGTTTTTTATATATAATGGAAAACCATTTTTATACAGAAAATGAAAAAAGTACCGATACAAATTCTTCGGTTTTCTGTTCATGGAATTGTACTTATTTCGGTAACGTTTTCGAAACCATTACTTGAAATGAAATATTTGGATTTGGTAAACGATTCAAGTACAGGTTCCGGTTTTATTTCCTGATCAAAATATTAGTTAAATTCGATGGACTAAACATTTCAGTGCATCGACAGCATCAATTGGTTTAGGTCTGAAGTTGAATCATTTTAAGAGCCGGGCGTTTTACATTTGCTGCATTTTTAATGTTGTCAGAAACTGTCATTGTGTCAGTTGTCATTATTTTTATTTTTATGACATTCAGAACTTTATATTGGCCGATTAAAAGCTTGTGACATTTGTGCATATGTATATGTATAAAGTTTACCAGAGATACGCATTCAATTGTCCGTGGTCTATTGACCAACTTAAAGTCCTTTTTACAATTTTAACGCCAGATCCTCGTTCGACAGCAGGCAATTTGTATTTTTGCATAAATTTTAATGCATTGCACGCAAAATATTTATGTGCACATATTTGCACAACGCCCCATTGCACATTTGACCAGACACCATCAAAGAGGTGGACACACAAGGGAGTTTACCCTCCCTATTTGTTTGTCTCTTTATTGGCTACGCCTGCCTGAACCCATTGCTACAATGCGCGGTCTATTTATAACATTATGTCGCCAAATTGCCAGCACATCAGAAAAAAAAAGGAATGAATAAATCTGAACGACATTCAGATGAGTTTTCAAGATCTGTATTGGAAAATTACCAACATTTTCACACTTTTAATCCAAAAATAAAACCGAAATATCAAAAATATTCCAAGTCAATGAAAATACATTTATATTTTTTGATTCTATCGTGGTCAATGTTTGCTTTTAAAAATGTTTAATTTAATGTACACTTTTTTTATTTCTTTTACTTAAATACACTAATTTTCATTTAATATTATGAAGAGAATGAAATATTGTAAATATTACAATTATGTATTCAGATTCTTTAAGTAATAAGCTTAAATTTATTGAAAATAAGAATGACAAATTTTTTCATTAATCACTGTCATTCAAAATCTCAATGAAACTATGCATATTGTTAGAATCTCTCCAGTGCTTAAAAAAAATTAAATTAAAGGGATTCCTTCTATTGGATTCAATTGCATATTTTACAGAGATATATTAAATTCTAATTCGTGGATAATGTGAAGATCTTTGTCTTAATAGCAACACAAAAAAACATATGTTGAATTATAAAATAATCTCTGATTCGCATGAGCTGACCACAAAGCGACCGTTACATAATAAAGTGACAAAAATTAAAATTTCCCTTGAACACGCAAACAATAAACGGGCGATAAGCAAACACAAAAAGCAGGGATATAATTGTTTATAACAAAAATATAATAAAGAAGCTGAACAACAAATTGTATATATCGTGTTGTGTTTCGTGTGTCCTATGTATAGTCCTGGCTTCAGGTTCTACATGAAAATAAAAAAAACATAGCAGCATTTGCATAATGAGGCTATTATAATTTCAATTAAAATTCTCCCCTATACAATTTTTCGGTCTATGCATGACTTACTGTATACAATTACAACAAGGGGGTCACAGGCGATGATGGTGATGAAATTTTGCTTAACTGTCAATGGCAACAACAACACCAAAACTAAAAAAATATACATGTATTGTCGTCCCACACGCATGGCACCGTAATCACATAAATATACACAAAAGTAAATAAACGAAGAATTGTTTACTTTTAGTACAAATTTGCAGTTAATGGGGTTGCTTAGGAACAGCTGGAACTTTTAAATTATGTCATAATTATTATGTAACAATTTTTAATAATATGTTTGAATTTTTTATTAATATTTATTTAATTACCCAGACATATCTTAGTAAATTAAGTAAATAACATCCGAAATAGATATGCACTAACTTTGGTGATAATCGTTTAATAAAAGCAATGAAATTCACACAATTATAGTATTAAAATAAATATAATTATATCTTTACACACTCGTTTTTATTTTCATATCACTTTTGTAGTCAATCCAAAAGTATAAATTATACAATTAGCTGCTTCGTGTGGATTATTGACTGGTTTAAAAATTGATCCGACTGATCTCATCTTGCTTAAATTAAAAAAGAGATGCAGCGGGACCAATTTGTAGCCCAATCTCTAAAGAACAGAGTACGTTAAATCCCTTGCCAATCACCTATAAATCAAGCTATGTCATCTAATTAGTTTATGATCACAACTTTCGTTTATTATAATACAATTTGTGTAGAAGCACATTCCCAATCCAATTTACATAATCCAAAACTTGAATCAAGGATTTCTTCAAGCCCAGTCTCAAAAAAGACATGTGAAAAAAGGAAATGGCCGCCATATATCCAAGCTGCCAGTGTCAATGCAGCCGAATGCAATAAATTTTTGCAACAACCACAGCCAACAGCACTCGCAGCCCGATGCCGAAGCTGGGAGAGAACCTCGGTAGTCTCTCTTATACCCGTTCATGCTCTCCCAACTCTGGGTGAATGCAGCCAAACTGAGGCGTTGCCTACGCGCCGCAAATTTAATGCCAATAAATTTAAATTAGCCGAACGTCGTTTGGTCGGGTACAGGGAAACATGTCTGCGTTCGCAGTATTTATGATAGCACTTGGAGAACAGTAGACCAACCGGAAGTGTCGCAAACCTCCTCCAACTCCCCCGACTGATATTCCCACTAAGAGTGTAATGAGCAAGGCAGTCTGAAACCAGGTGTCAAACACCTAAGCTCGTTATTCTGTTGCTAATTAGTACTGTTGTTGTCGCATGGTTGTTTTATACAGGAGAAGGGGCCAATGTGCAAAGGACAACGGAGCAAACTGCAACTAATTGAAGCAAAAAGTTAACAGACAAATTGGATTATGAAAATAGCGAGTCTTGATGTTGGAATAGGCGATGTGCCATGTTTATTTAAATCAAAAAGTTGGAGCACATAATGTACAAAAAAAAAATAATATAGATTTTAATCATAATTATGATTTATTATAATTAATTTAAAGTAAACCAGAATGTGAAACTCTTAAGAATGAATAGAATATTGTGTTTATACAAGCTACAAATAATGGTACGTGTTTCCAACTAAAAGAATATTACCAACTTGTATCTTAAACATATTGAAAATGATAAAAGAACATCTCAGGATGCATTAATCTCAGTCTTCATATATGGTTTTCAAAGTTCATCTGAGAAAGTAAATTTGAATGAATTTTGGCATTCATCAAAGGACAGACTGTTTGAATTAGAATTAGAAAAAGTATTAAAAAAAATAAAAATAACTAGTCGGACAAAGCTACAGTCGAGCATTCTCGACGGTCGGAGACCCTGTTTAACGCTAAGACTGCTAAAAATTCATACTTGATTTGGACCCGATCGGTCCTATGACAGCTATATGATATAGGGTTCCGATTTGAACCAACTTTGGACAGGATATATAAGACCAAGTTTTATGTCTATTCTATACGTTTGGTTACGATATCTCATAAAAAAAAAGTTATTCTTACTATAAACTGACTTTTGACCGATAGAAAAATGTATACATTCAGTTAACAGGCCCTGCTCTCAGTCCCTCCCCCAGGTCCCTCTCCCAGGTCCCTCTCCCAGGTCCCTCTCCCAGCTTCCTCTCCCAGGTCCCTCTTCCAGGTCCCGCTCCCAGGACTCTCTCAGTCCATCTCCCAAGTCCCTCTCCCAGGACCCTCTCCCAGGTCCCTCTCCCAGGTCCCTCTCCCAGGTCCCTCTCCCAGGTCCCTCTCCCAGGTCCCTCTCCCAGGTCCCTCTCCCAGGTCCCTCTCCCAGGTCCCGCTCCCAGGTCCCTCTCTCAGTCCCTCTGCCAGGCCCCGCTACCAGTCCATCTTCCAGGTCCAGGCCCGGTATATGAGAATTGTCAGTTCCATGAGTATCTGTTGTACAAACACGATTGACTGCAACAATATTAACCCTTAAATAAAACAAGAAGGTGTTATGTTTCAAAGCGGGAAAACATAAGGAGCAGAGAATGGTAAATTGCATGTAAATTAAGTTTCACAGTCCCATCAATACAAGAAGCTCAGCAGACACAACTAATGACAGCATAAAATGTAAGAAGAGAAACCCAACGTCCAAATGCACAGGCAAAAGGAGTGACTGCTGGGTCAACTTGTGGTCGTGTTACTGCATTTGGAGGTGGTAAATGACAGTACATCAAGCAGCACACTTTATCATTGTGCCCAACTAGCCTAGGCGAAGGATGCCGAATCAGCGCAAACAACGAATGACCATTAGCAGCTGGAGAAAATGGGAGGAGGAGGAGGAGGAGCGGCTAACTGGCAGCTATCGTCCTGCAGGGTTCGTGTCTGGTTCATTTATAACCAACAACGAGACGACAACGACTACAACGACGCTCAAATGCAAGACCGCAAAACTGTTTGGGTTTTTCTTCTCTACATTTGCACTTTTCACTGACCTCCTTTTCCTTCTCCCGAGTTCAGCAACAATAACTAGTCCGACAGCTGTCATCATGAACAAGGACGAGTCCTGCGGCGGGACGTAGATGAAGCCAACCGAAAATAGCAGTTCACAAAAGTCCTCGCAGTCCCACAGTTCGCAGAAAGTAAAAGTTTGTCAGTCAATTTTGTGTTTGACATTTTAGCACGCCCATCGTCATCCTCCTCTCCTCTCCTCACTGGGCATTCTTGACATTAAATGTGCGAGTAAGTGATGCATTAATAGCCAAATTCAATTACACTGGAAACTCGACAAAAACTACGCAAAACTTTTATTATTAAATTAATTTTCTCTTGCGGTCAATTGAAATAAAAGTACACATAGTTGCATGCATGTACGCTTTGCAAATAATGACACTTAAGAGCAAAAAAATATTCATATCTGACAATTTGCATAACTAATAGAAACCACATTTTTGAAACTAAGAAAATTTACTCATACCTTAATATGTATAAGTATTTTAGATTCCTTAAAATTCCAGTCAAACTTAACTTTGTCCCATTTAGGATTGGAGTATTATATTATATTATATTATATTATTTAAGAGATGGGAAAAATTATGATATTTATCTTAACTTATTATTTATTTGTAAATATTTACATCCTTACTTCTATGTAGGATGATCCTCTACAAATGTACAGCAATTTAAAGCAATGCCTTGAAATCCTGTTACTTATTTTAGAACTGTCTTTCAAACGAATTTAAGTATAATTAATTAGTAGCAATAGCAAATATATCAAAATGCAATCTACATCAACCCCAGTAACTTACGAAGCCAAATGAGAAAAGTAAACCTTCCTTCGGCGAAGCAATCCGTGCAATTGTAACACCACAAAATGTAGACGTCAGAGTCCAAAACTTGGCAACAAAGCGTAAAATTTCAATTTGCCATATTAATAAACCTAGAGCATGCAGCTGAAAGCAGACAATAGTCAAGCAGACACATACAGACTCAGACATGGCTCGATATCTCCCAGGAGCAGACTGCATAGCGGCCACAAGACAGCCGTGGACTACATTTCACAACAGCCACAAGAAACTCACACATTTCTGTAGATACACTCGTATTCCCAGTACTCCAACCATGGCCACGCCCACAATTTAAACAATTTCGCCCCCCTCCTAACAGCTAAGAGTGAATGGATGGTTGGTTTGGGCACAGGAGGTGGCAGAGGGCGACAGCAACACTTCCGTTTCCGCTGGCTTGCGCTGATTGTTTTATATCCTGTCAGAGGACACGCTGCAGTTGCCGAAATTCACAAACTTGTTTTGCGCTTTCTTGTCCAACCGACTCTCGACTCTCTGAGTCTGACTATTTGACTTGTCTAAGGAGGTCTCCATTCAGCAAAAGTGACTTCTCCTCCGAGAGCATCTCCACTTGCAGTCGCACATTGTTGCGGCATTTTAATGCCTTCCACGCTCCCTTCTCGGCATATTTAATCAAAGTGAATTACAAATGCCACAAACGGCGTCACTGACAACTACGCGGCCATTTAGTTGCCCCTAAACTGAAAGTGTTGCATGTTCAACATACAAATTCGTGGCACAGCATAGAAATCAACCCCTCGCTTAGGCAATCATTGTATTAGTTGGGAGCGCGTTGTTGCATGTAATTTGCTTGGAAGATCAAAAAGCGTTTCAGTTAATAAGAAGACGGTCGAGTTCATTATTTGCCAATTGCCGACGACTCTTCCCTCCCTATAAAAAGTTAATTTATGGATGATGTACGTATGTATGTTTTTCCTTTATTCTTATCCCGTTTGCTTTATTCTTTGGTTCACCCCAGTGTAAATTTATTAAAAATGCTACTCAAGTTTCATAAAATTTCTTTTTTGTTGCCTTTTGCCATTGTCTTCTAAAAAAAAGTTTGGAGTGGCAACTGTTTTGATTACCCACCTTTCCAAATTTTCCCCT
Source organism: Drosophila falleni (assembly GCA_035045575.1). Lineage (NCBI taxonomy): Eukaryota > Metazoa > Arthropoda > Insecta > Diptera > Drosophilidae > Drosophila > Drosophila falleni. The sequence goes on from JAWNOV010000062.1 coordinate 20,860,658, forward strand.
CCCTCATTCTATTTAACAATTACTCACTTGCTTTTTAACCAAATTACTTTTTTGGGAAAAATGACAAAAGCATAAAACGGTTGCCCTTCTCTATATTAAAAAAGTGACCTTTTTGCTAGGTTAATAGGATTTTAGGGGTATAAACAATTGTTTTAGGGTTTCGCTGACTGTTTAATTAAAAACTGAATTCAATTTAGTTAAAATAAAATTTAAGCTTTCGACGAAGTCAATTTGCCTCCTTATAGCAACTGCTTAGAAGATCATACAACTGAAATTTGAAATTTAAATTTGATTTCATCAAAAATAATTTGTAGCAAATACTTTTGGCGATTTGGCATATAAAAACTGTAAATTGCGATTACATTTATTTTTGTAATTGTTGAGAGTTTACAAACGTTTTCCCCGACAAAAAATTGACAAATTGAAGCTGTTTAAAATTCTTTAGAAAGTCGTCCCCTAGCAACAGAAGGAAAAATCAATGTACAATCTTCTATTTGTTGTTGAACCCGAAAACTTAGTCCATCTTCGTCTCTCGCAATGGAAAACGAACAACAATAGCCGCATAATTCTGAATTTGTCTACAATTTTAGAAGAAGGCGCTAATCGACCACAATATGCCCTGTAATTTGAATTTGTCAAATTAACAGTAGTTTTCTGACTTTAATGGTATATTAGAATGCTCCTAGTCAATAAAAATGTGTCTTCGTTTTGCTGAACTATAATATACTCTTATCTTAACCACTTTATACGGTATACAAATAGTTTAGCTATAAAAAAAGGCCGCTGGAAAACATTCGCATAGGGAAAGTCCCATTGGGTGTAATAAGCAACAAACGAAGGGCAGACTAAATAAAAATAGAATAAAATAAAAACTTTCTCCCAACTCATACGGTTTTGATGCACTCTCAAGGAGTAGGCTGAGTTTAGGGACTCTGATTTTCTATTACGGACAAATGACTACTGCATATTTTAGACATGTTAATAAAGAGAGGGTCTTGAGCCACTTTCACTTAACCCTTTGACATTCAATTTACTTACACAGAGCCCACAGCTTGCAGTGTCAAATTTCAGGAGCGACGAGCTTATATTAAGATTAGTACGCCAGTTGACATTGAAAGCAAAAGACTACTCCCGGATACCCCCCACCACCTTCCAGTTGCAAACTCGTTATATGTACATAATTTAATAAGCCTCTCTCTGCCATCCTCAGCCAGGAACCGAGCAGCGTGTAACCAAAGGGGCCTGACAGCAGCTTAAGCCTATAATTTACAAGGTTTCGGCTCACTTTGACTTGCCAGCCTAATTTGCATTTCTTTACAACCTTCTGCCTCCCTCTCAACACCCCTTTTTCGACAACTCGAAATTAAAGTGCGCGCAAGTGTAATTAAGTACTTGAGCAATACAAAATACACAATTCTGGGCATGGCAATAGGCTCGTTGTCGTCCGTCTCTAAAAAAGCATTAACTAAAAATGCTTATTGCCATTTCTCACCAGCCCAGTTGACTGTGAATGGGTTAAACTCTCCGGGTTTATGACAATTTTTAATTAACAACACCCGCTCTCTGGAATTAACCAATAACAAACTTTACTATGTACTTTGAGCTTTTCAATTATATTTTGTCCTTTTTTCATATTTGATGGAATTTAACAGGCAACTACATACATACTTACCATTTTCTCGAGTTTCATAAAAAATGTTGATTTTTTTCAAGAAAAGTTGTACAAACAATTACATACTTTTTGGAATTTGTCCACACTTTTGAAAGTTTTATTGGATTGTGCGTTGATTGGAAATTGTTGTTAAATTTAAATGCGCACAGGTGAAAGTTAAAAGCTAAAAGTTTAAAAGCGTTAGCAGCCATCGGCAATCAAACATAATTGACAAATGCAAAAAGTTTACACCAAAATTGAAAGCCAGAGAAAAAAAACCAACGAGAGCAGTGGCAACACTACAGATACTACTGACAGTTGGCAATGCTGTCACATGTTTCCGATGAGTATGAGCGAGACGAATCTATGAGCCAGAATTACACTGTACCATTTTTCAACAAAGTGTACCAAAATTTATTGTTATTTATGTTTAAATAATTTGAGATTGACCAAACAAACACGCATAATGTTGCAAGTGTTTTGCATATTTGAAATCCGCTTATCTATTTTTTTATTATTGTTATAAATATTTCCAAATGTGCGACTTCACATTCACACGATATTGATAGTCTCAACCGAGTCTGCGCGGATTTCTTGGAAAACGTGAGTCGTCGCAATTGTAAATATTTACATTTAGAACTCACGACTTAAACGAATACGGTGCAGAGCATTTAATAAACAAAAAAAAAATAAACAACAACAAGTTGCAAATATAAAGAAAGAATATTCACTTACCTCACGCAAAATTATATGGATGCAATTATATAAACTTTGATATAATCTCGCTTAAACTTTTACAATCACAACTTAAATCTAAAATTAAGTAATCATTAAATTATTTATTTAAAAACTTTTGTGTTGGTGTATTTAGTTAGGCAGCCAAGCGAAAAATCAGTTTCTTTGTCATGGACTTGTAGCGGAAGTGGAAAGGTATTTCAAATCGCACGGTTGTATTTTATCGAGATGTCAAACAAGCTCTGTGTGGCCCTTACACGGCACAATCGACTCATTTAATGATAAATTTTATGTGTAATTCGATAAATGTTGAATTTTATGAATAATTAAGTAATAAATTTTGAGTAACTACAGCATCATTTTAAAATGCCTTTTATTTGAGCAATCATTTATAAATATAAATCTATTTTGGTCCTAAAAAAAACTATAATTATGAAATTGAACTTAGCTTGAAGGTCAGCAAAATAGGCTTTCAATTCGAAAAATTTAAAATTAAACTTTATTCTTTTAAAGATTTCGGGCAGGTACTATCTAAAGACTTAAGTTTACAAACAATTTTTTACACTTTAATTGGAAAGCTTTGTGATCACAAGGTACTTATTATATATTATTAAATGTACATGTTTTAAGTAGAAATGGAATGGGTATACGGGTTAGTAGAGAGCCTCCCTGTCATAGAAGGTATCCCAAACAGCGAGCGTTGGGGCCTCGGGCAGCGCCATCATTTGCATCTCATCGCTGATGTTGTAGCAATTATGTGCTCCATTTTGAGTCTCCTCGACAGGTGTCCACTTGGCCGATTCTGTGGCCTGGCAGTTGGGATTGCTGTTGGCTGCAAAAGCTGTCCACATGCCCACCATGCGCTCAATGGTGCGGTATTCTAGCGAAGATTTCCTCTGTTTCGTTGACAGGACATTATAGAATAGGTAAGACAACTCATCTCCATGGGAAACGCCCCTTACACGATTACCACAGACGAGCCAGCGGAATTGATTGAAGTGCGGTGAGTCAAAATCAAAGCGATACAGGTAAGTGGATGAGGTTGGAGCATATTTTAGCCGTGCCATAACCATCCGATGCAAATCATGCCAGATTTGCCGATGCGAGAAAATGGAGAGAATTTCAAATAGCTCCATCCTTTCTCTCTGTTCATCTCCAAAGTACAACTGCTTCAGCCGGCGAACCAACAGCTGTAGTTGCTCTGGAGAACAGGCCTCGCTCACTTCACGTGGTATTATGTTATCAAAGTGCGTCATAACCCAGGGATCGTTGCGAACGAGCTGATAAGAGAACAGGCCCTCCAACGAGGTGCCGCCCATTATAAGTGGAATACTGTTGCCCCACGCACTGGCTAGCATCTCTTTGTGTGGCTTTGGTACCACACAATGCGAACTCTCGTAGGGCTCGACGACGGGTCCAAAGGCGAACAGGTAAAAACTCCGCAGCTCATCCTGCGTAACGACATCCTGATCATGGGACGCTATTTTTTTTGCCGATGCCTTGCTGAGGAATCTCAACACATCCGCCTCCAGCTCGCTGCCTTTGTAGCCCATCCGCTGAGCGAGGCGATACGCCCAGTTGTGGTCCGGAGTATCGGCCCAGGCGGACAGGGCACAACCAGATTGCATTATGGCCTTGTGGAAGAGACCACGCGTTTGTTCGGTAGTCATCATAATGTGCGTGGAGGCGGCACCAGCGCTCTCACCCATCAGTGTTATGTTGTTGGGATCCCCATTGAAGTGTGCTATATTCTGACTAATCCATCGAAGAGCCTGCACCTGATCCTTAAGTCCTGCATTGCCAGGCACATCTAATTTCGGATCCTTTAGACTAAGAAAACCTGTAAGCAAATTAAATGCATGAGAAGGTAACAATAGTTGAGTAGAAGAGATTTAAAACAGAGCTTACCAAGAGCGCCAAGTCTGTAGTTGATGGTCACAAAGACAACAGGTTGCTTCATAAAATAATCTGGGCTATAATAATCCCGGGAAGCTTCACCCTTCTGAAAGCCCCCGCCATAGATCCAGACCATGACGGGCAGTGGTTTTGCTGTCTTCATGTTCTTTACATAGACGTTCAAGTAAAGACAATCCTCGGATCCCTCAATCAACCCCATTATCATGTTCCTCTGAAACGGTTTCTCATTGTACGTGGTGCAGTTGCGAACACCATTCCAATGCTCAGGCGGTTGCGGTGCACGGAAACGCAACTCACCCACTGGGGGTTTGGCGTAGGGAATTCCCTCGAAGGCGTAGTACTGCTCCTCATCGTAGATTGTCTTCCGTTGGAGACCGCGGACTCGGCCGTAGTTCGTCTCCACGATGATTGTGTGGCTGGTGGCCAAGCGATATTGTTGAATCTTATGCCCGACGAGTCTACGGGTGAAGGATCAAGGTTACAGATTACAATTTTGTACTGATAAGGAACATAAAAAGTGAATCTGCTGATAAGACGCAGCTGTGGTCCAGGTTCCGGATTCAGGTCCAATATTCAAGTTCAAAGTCGTCGTTTGTTCAAATCACGATGAAAAATGAAAACAATTCTCCCAGTTGGCATTTGGATAGCTTTTTTAAAGATCTACTCACTTGGCGCCCATCTTCATCAGTTTCGGGAAACCAACGTGCACTTCCATTTCTATATTTATATTTGAGTATTTATATACGGAAACGTGTACATAAGTGTTTTTGATTTTTGAACAATTATTTCGTTTTTAAAAAAATACCACTAATTTTCGAAATATTTGCTCCGATCGCTCCAATTCTGTTGACCGACGAAATGCGAATAATCGAATTTTGACTCAATGCCGGTAAATTTAAGCGATGACCCTATGTTCTTTTCGCGTATATTTCTGATTTATGAAATTATGTTTTGTATATACATAAGCACAAAGTACACTGAACGTCTGGTCAAAATTTGTCTGTACCATTCCCGAGAAAGATTATTATTGTATCAATGCTAGAACAAAAATAGATTGCCCAACAGCGCTGTTGTGTTTTACATTAACAGTGTTTATGTGTTAACAGTACTCGGCTACCTTAACAGCTGTTATTTTATCGCAGCAAGTACGCTGTAAGTATTGTTGTTTTAAATATAATGATGGGATGATATATTCAAAAATATATTTATTAACACATGCATTCCTCATTATTAGTTGGTCAGATAATTTATTAACGAAATTTATTATTTAAAAATATTGTAAAATAAAAGGAATAAACAAAAATATGTATATTGCAAGCATTGTTAAATATACACAAAATTCTTAAAAAAAATAAACAAAAAAGATAACAACACCAGCTTTTATATCATGAATTTCAGCAAAGTCATCTATCTTATCAGAAAATAAAATAAACAAACTTATAGATACATGTACATATGTATGTATGTATTAAGTGCAAACATGTTACTCACTTGTCACTACTTTTTATTATTATACGGTTCCAAGTAAGCTTCATTTAATTTTACAATACAATTTTTAGGTTTACTGCAGTTTTATATAAAAAGTTATTCTTAAATTATTTCTTAAGTTTCTAGTTAAAGTAATTACAATTAAAAACTAATAGATTCTAACTATACGAAAAGTAATTTTTTGGAATCTTAATTTGATAAGTTGTCATTCCCAATTTATGCAGCCCTGGCAGAACAACTTTGCATGTTTTGAGTATGTGAGTGTGTATATGTGTGTGTTATTGTCGATAAACGTTTGCCGCCGCGATTAGCGTCGACGCAAGCAGAGAGCTTTGCTGCAAGCAAATAAACAACAACAGAAATAAATAAAAACAATGACGACCAGTTTAACATTATACACTTTTAAAATCAACGCAAATTGTGTCAGAACAAACTCAAAATCCGCTGTCAGATTCTATTCCGGCTCAGATCGTATTGTACACTTTACTTGTCTTTTTGTTTTGTACGTTAGGAATAAAAATTGGCACAAATGTATTTTATTGTTGGATACAAGAAAAATTAAAAGCTGCAGATAAAAAAGCCGCAAGCGTGTAAATGCCGAACAGTAGACATCGTGCAATGAGCGAGTGAGTAAGACTCGCGATCGAGAAGTTCCCATATATTTAATACGTAGTTCTCTATTATTTATCGTATAGCCCCAAGCCCGATATTGTCGTAAAGACCAAAAGTGGCAATGTCGTCGGCAGCCAGTGTACGAGTATCTACGGCGATGATTACGTCAGCTTTGAGCGCATTCCGTATGCGAAGCCACCCCTGGGTGCCCTCAGGTTTAAGGCGCCGGTGCCAGTGGAGCCCTGGAAGAAGACTTTGATCTGCCGTCAGAAGGGCGAGAAGCCGCTGCAATATAATCATGTAACCAAGGAGCTGCAGGGGGTTGAGAATTGTCTGTATCTCAATGTGTACGTCAAGTCGGTAAGTAAATGTAATTAAAGATAACATTTAACAATAATTTACTAGACAACGTTTAATCCATAGATGACTTCCGAGAAGCCCTTGCCTCTGATTGTGTTCTTTTTTGGCGGCGGCTTTGAGAAAGGCGATCCAACGCGTGATTTGCATAGTCCGGACTATTTCATGATGCGCGATGTCGTTGTGGCTACGGTTTCGTATCGTGTGGGTCCTCTGGGCTTTCTAAGTCTTAAAGATCAGGCAGCCGGTGTGCCTGGCAACGCAGGCCTGAAGGATCAACTGCTGGCAATGAAGTGGATCACACGGAATGCTGCGTGTTTCAATGCGGATCCGGCAAATGTAACCGCATTTGGTGAAAGTGCCGGTGCAGCCTCGGTTCATTATCTAATGTTGAACCCAGCAGCCGAGGGACTCTTCCAAAAGGCCATCATGCAGTCCGGTAATGCTTTGTGCTCCTGGGCTCTGTGTCCGGTGCCCAATTTGGCGCGACGTCTTGCTGAAAGTTTGGGCATGAAGAGAGTGAATCAGGCCTCGGATGCAAAGGTGCTGGATTATTTGCAAAGTGTGCCCGGTGAAAATCTGGTGAAACCGTATCTGCTGAGTGAAGCCGAGAACCTGGACGATTGTGTCTTTCAATTTGGTCCTGTCGTCGAGCCTTACAGCTCTGAGAACTGTGTGCTACCAAAGCAGCCCATTGATTTGTTGGACACAGCCTGGGGCAATAACATCCCAGTTCTGATGAGTGGCACCTCGTTTGAAGGTCTCCTGATGTATGGCCGAGTGCACATGGCGCCATATCTCCTAACCAGCCTCAAGGATCAGCCAGAACATCTGTTGCCACTGGAACTAAAACGTTCATTGCCCCAAGAAATGGCCCATCATCTGGGAAAGCGATTAAAGGTCTTGCATTTTGCGGACAAGCCCATGGAGTTGCAGCAAGAGAGTGTGGTGGCCTATTGTGAAGTGAGTTAAATGTGCCTGATCTTTGTATGATTATTTTACTGTACGATTATTCTTGCAGTACGCCAGCTACAAGGTCTTCTGGCATCCCATTATGCGCACCATTAAGACACGTCTTCAATCGTCCTCGGCACCTACATATCTTTATCGTTTTGACTTTGATTCGTCCACGTTCAATCATCAGAGACTCAAATACTGCGGCGATAAGCTGCGTGGCGTTGCTCATATTGACGATCACTCCTATATTTGGTACGGCGATTTCGCCTGGAAACTGGACAAGCACACCGCCGAATTTCAAACGATTGAACGTATGATTGATATTCTGACTACCTTTGCGGCTACATCGAATCCGAACTGCGCTAGCGTCGAATCAAAATTACCCAAGGGAACCCATTGGACCCCTTTGGCCAAGAAAAACATAAAATGCTTAAACATTTCGGATAGAATCAAAATCATGGAACTACCCGAGGTCAGCAAGTTAAGAGTCTGGGATAGCATCTACAAAGCGAACACAAAATAATGTTACAACAATAAAAAAAAAAACAGCAATACAAGAGCGGGGCCTGGGAGAGGGACTGGGAGCGGGGCCTGGGAGAGGGACTGGGAGCGGGCCTGGGAGATGGCCTGGGAGATGGCCTGGGAGCGGGGACTGGGAGCGAGGCCTGGGAGCGGGGCCTGGGAGCAGGGCCTGGGAGAGGGGACTGGGAGCGAGGCCTGGGAGAGGGACTGGGAGCGGGGCCTGGGAGAGGGACTGGGAGCGGGCCTGGGAGAGGGCCTGGGAGAGGGGACTGGGAGCGAGGCCTGGGAGAGGGACTGGGAGCGGGGACTGGGAGCGGGCCTGGGAGAGGGCCTGGGAGAGGGACTGGGAGCGGGGCCTGGGAGAGGGACTGGGAGAGGGACTGGGAGCGAGGCCTGGGAGCGGGGCCTGGGAGAGGGGACTGGGAGCGAGGCCTGGGAGAGGGACTGGGAGCGGGGCCTGGGAGAGGGACTGGGAGCGGGGACTGGGAGCGGGGACTGGGAGAGGGGACTGGGAGCGGGTACTGGGAGCGGGGACTGGGAGCGGGACCTGGGAGAGGGACTGGGAGCGGGGCCTGGGAGAGGGACTGACAGCGGGGCCTGGGAGAGGAACTGGGAGCGGGGACTGGGAGAGGAACTGGGAGCGGGGACTGGGAGCGGGGACTGGGAGCGGGACTGGGAGAGGGGACTGGGAGCGAGGCTTGGGAGAGGAACTGGGAGCGAGGCCTGGGAGAGGGACTGGGAGCGGGGCTTGGGAGAGGGACTGGGAGCGGACCTGGGAGAGGGGACTGGGAGCGAGGCCTGGGAGAGGGACTGGGAGAGGGGACTGGGAGCGAGGCTTGGGAGAGGAACTGGGAGCGAGGCCTGGGAGAGGGACTGGGAGCGGGGCTTGGGAGAGGGACTGGGAGCGGACCTGGGAGAGGGGACTGGGAGCGAGGCCTGGGAGAGGGACTGGGAGCGGGGCCTGGGAGAGGGGCTGTTGGATATTAGTTGACGGTATAACCAGGCCCAATACAAGTTTATTACTAAAAATCTGCAAGGATACGTATATTTATGTGAATTATCAAGAACATAAATTTTAGTCTATAAAATAGTTAGTCCGATTTTTACATGTCTCTCTTTTTAAAATTGTGATATTGAAAAAAGTTAAAAATCAAATACAGACTTCAAAAAAATTAATAGGAAAAGATTAAATTTTTCATCGATTACTTCTCTTCAAATACTATACTATACTATATATTATCATCTATGACTTTCGTGAAAGTATTCGTGCATAGTGGGTGTAAGATTAGATTACCCCTAAAAGATTACAAAATTACAAATTGCCAAACTTTAAGTGGGCTAGATAACTTTATCTTTCAGCATGGTTAAATCTAGTTTAATTGCCGAATTCTACGATCACTACCAAGTTTTTCGAAGACAAGAGGAAACGTCTCCAGAGAATGTACCAGTTGTTTTTACTTATCTCAAGAAAAGATTAGATTATGTCACACATATTGTAAAGTTGCTCAACTTTGAGTGGGCTAGATAACTTTATATTTTACCATAACAAAATCCAATTTAAATGTTAAATTTTTGGTTTCGTTAGCCAGTCTTTCGAAAACAAGATATGGAAACGGACTAGTATGTTGTGATGGGGGAAAATTACTTAACTTATTAGGCTAAAAGAGCCATCTACTTTCAGCAAGGAAACGTCTCCCGTTCACAGCACGACTCACGGTCTGGTGAGGGGCGTTCTGAGTAAGTCGATGTACGATGAGCTTTACTACAGTTTCGATGGCATACCATATGCTCAGCCGCCTTTTGGGGAGTTACGTTTTAAGGAGCCACAGGATGCAACACCATGGAATGGAGTACTGGACTGCACACAGCCGAGAGACAAGTGTCTTCAGTTTAACATTCAAAAAAATAAGATTGAAGGCTCCGAAGACTGTCTTTATTTGAATATAGCTGTGAAAAGAGTAAGTTTTTCTTAATACCAAATACGAAACGTTGGTTAAAAATGCTCTTCTAAAGTTAAGCAGTGATAATCCTTTGCCTGTGATGGTTTATGTTCATGGAGGCGGCTTTAATTCTGGAGATCCATCAAGTCGTGCCTGGTCACCGGATTATTTAATGCGCGAAGACGTCATCTACATTAGCATTGGTTACAGATTGGGAGCATTTGGTGAGGACTATAAACATTTCAGGAAAAATAAGGTTTTAAACGAGACTCTTCTTAGGACATCTGAGTTTTGCGGATCCATCACTGGGGATTCCTGGAAATTCTGGCTTAAAAGATATTGTGCTCGCTCTAAAGTGGATCAAAGCTAATGTGAAGTACTTCAATGGGAATGAGAATAACATAACTCTCTTTGGTCACAGCTCGGGTAGCGTGCTAGTACAAATGCTGTCTGTGAGTCCACAGACCGAAGGACTGTTCAACAAGTTCATTCTCATGGGAGGCTTCATGCAGGAATTGAACCGTTTGCCCAACATTGAGTACCGCCTGGCTCAGAAGTTGGGATACCAGGGAGAAAATATTGATAGCCAGGTCTACAACTTTATTAAAAGTGCTGATCCTAATCTCTTGGCTTCAGCAGATATTTTGACGGAATTTGAGAATTGTCATAGTAAAAGGCTAACAACATGTACACCTAATGTGGAGCCCTATGAGACACCCACAGGTTTGATACTAAGCGAGCCTCGTGAGTTGCAACGTAAAGCGTGGAGCAATCGGATTCCTTTGATTCTGGGCAGTACCAGCGATGACGGATTTGGTGTATCTTTAGATATCGTTAGTCAGCATCCTGAGGTCTTGCTACCACGCACTCTTTTATTTCTTGATAATGCCGAAATGCGAAGACAGTTGGGAAAGAAGTTGGTGGAGTCCATCTGTCAGATCGACATCAATGATCTGAGCGAAGCACATTTCGATTCACTTAAAAAGGTGAAAACTTATTGCATTATGCATTATCAGCATCGTTTGATCAATGCTCGCTTAGCTTTTGGAAATGCCGACAACTATCTTTACCGTTTCGATTTTGACTCTCCTGATTTTAACTATTATCGCATACGCAATTGCGGTCCCAATAGTCGAGGAGTTGAACATGCGGATGTATTGTGCTATTTATTTAAGATACCAGCCACATTCAAGCTGGATAAGTCCAGAGCAGAGTATTCCACAATATGTCGAATGGCATCTATGTTCGTTGAGTTTGCTCTACGATCCAATCCGAACTCCCCTCTCACCCGATCTTTGGTGAATTGGAAGCCTGTCACTCAGGACGGACCAAAAATGTGTCTGAATATCAATGAGGAGCTGCGGTTTATTCCACAACCGGAACTACAGAGTCTACAGTTTTTCGACAAATTGTATGAGGAGGCAGGTGTGGACCTAATTTAAGGCTAATTTTGGGACCTCCGATTAATTAATCCAGATCTTATAAGAGTATAAATAACCTAGACTCCAGCTGGATTTATTTTATTATATGCTTAATGCCTTTTCTGTTTTTCTCAAGCTCTCACTAAGAATAAAACAGCAATATATTTTTATTGTGAGAGTAGCGTTGATTGTCCCAATTACAAAGTAATGTATGCATATTTCTTTTATGAAATGTGGCATATTGACAGTTACTTACCGATTTATGTTTTTGTCTTATAAGAAATAAACTGATTTTCTTATGATTGGCTTAAGCTGTTATAATTTTTTAAAACTTCACAGTGATTTTGTGATTTACGTTAGCTTACTAGAAATAATATAAATAAAAATGTTCAATTTACATTAATCACTGATTTTATTCCCACTTTGAACTACGCCATGTAAACTTTATAAATGTATATAATAGAACTATTACATTTAATGAAGTCTTACTTCTATAGTTGCCTATCCATGAGATAACAAATCGGTTATTGCGTCGAAATCTTGTTACATTTGTTTCCTTAGTATAATTTGACTTTATCATAGAAACTATCCCAGAGCTTAAGTTCTTTGGCTTCTGGTAGTTCAATGAACTGAAGGCGTCTGCCTATATTCAGACACATTTGAGAAGAATTAGGCTCTAGGGGTTTCCAATTGACGGGAGCAGTCTGAGCAAAGTTGGGATCTCCACAAGTTGCAAACGCGGTCCACAAACCCACCATGTGTTCAATTGTTTCATATTCTGGTGAGTATTGATTCAATCTGTATGACAGAATGCCGTAAAACAAGTAGTAGAGATCGTCTGCATGACAAACACCTCGCTGATCGGGTCCACAGAGAAGAAGGCGAAAGAAATTGTAGGTAGGTGAATCAAAGTCAAAGCGATAGAGATAGGTTGGTGTTTTCGGGGCATATGACACACGTGCGAGGGCCGTACGATGTATGGCATGGTTGCAGTGTTTTAAGGAGAGCACTTTTAGGCATTCATTGAATCCCATATGATCCCTAGTCGCATCTTCAAACCTGTGCAATTTTAGTCGTCTTATATGTTCCTTAAGTTCCTCTGAGGTGCAAGAGTCACGCACCTCTCGTGGTATTAAGGATTCAAAGTCCCACAGTAAGTGTTCCATATCCCTCAAAACATATTGGTAGGAAGCGAGGCCTTCAAAGGAGGTACCACCAATGATAACCGGTATTTCATTGCCCCAGGCCGTAGACAGCGTCTCCACATGAGGTTTGGAAATAACACAACTATCGCTGACATATGGTTCGACGACGGGTCCGAAAGGAAATAGGATATAGTCCCGCTTCTCCTCCTGACTCAATATGTTATTGCAACTGGCAATTTCTTTAGCCGAAGCACGCTGTAAAAATCCAAACACCTCCTTCTCATTGTCGTTGCCTGAGTATCCTAGTTGACAGGCAAGTCGATAGGACCAATGGTGATCGGGCTCATTGGCCCAGCCGCAGAGCGACGAGCCTGACATAAGAATGGCCTTGTGGAAGAGACCTCGGGTCTGTTCTGTCGTCATCATTATCTGCGTTGAAGCCGCTCCGGCACTCATCCCCATCAGAGTGATGTTGTTTGGATCGCCGTTGAAGTTGGAGATGTTTTCGTGTATCCAGCGAAGAGCTAACACCTGATCCTTGAGACCCGCATTACCAGGAACATTCAATTCCGGATCGGATAGGCTAAGGAAACCTGCATGAAAACTTTTTAAATATTTTCTCAACCATATTTTGTTCATTACAAAATGCGAAAATCTTTCTCAACCCTAAAATTGATCAGGGGCAAGTCAATTTGTTTTGCCTAAAACGTTTGATTTGTTTCGCTTTAAACTTAATGTTCACGGTATCGGTAATAAAGTTAAAATTAAGTTTTGAAATTATTTTCGTTTTGTAACTATAACAGTTTTTATAATTTTTCCTACTAATTTGTACTATGCCAAATTTTAATATAGTACTCACCTAAAGCGCCCATTCTGTAGTTGAATGTGATTAAGACAACGTCCTTTGCCATAAAGTGATCTGGACTGTGATTATCCCTTGAGGCCTCACCAACCTGAAATCCGCCGCTATAAATCCAAACCATCACGGGTAATGGTTTCTCTGATGTCAGCTTCTTCGTGTACACATTGAGATAAAGACAGTCTTCGGAACCCTCAGCATAACGTAGCACACAATGCCTCTGCACAGGCTTGGAGCGCGGATATGTGCAGTCCCGAATACCCTTCCAAGATTCTGGTGGTTGCGGGGCCCGGAAACGCAGATCCCCCAACGGTGGTTTGGCGAAAGGGATTCCTTCGAAGGCGCAGTATAAATTCGCATTGTAGAGCGTCTTACGTAGCATTCCCAGCACCTGACCATACTTCGTGCTGACCACAATCTTTTCATTTGTACCCAGATTGTACTGAACTATCTTGTGGCCCAGAAACCTGCCAATATAATCAGATAAGTAATACTGCCAATCCCTATGTTTCCTTGTATTCTTTTGAAAATTTAATTGATACTATCGCATCCTGGCATTGAAGACCACTTACTTGATAGCCAGCTTCAACTTTTCCACAAGACTCATATCAACTTCCATGCTCATTGTTTTAATTGGTATAAAATATTATTTAAAGTTTGAGAATCAACACTTCCACTTTTACCAGATGCCAAGTTGTAACTGATCTTTCGAATGGAGTTCTACGAATTGCAGGTGCTCAAACTTTGAAGCAATCGTAATTACACGGTTAGCTTATGCAAAGCTTAGTTTTTACGGATTGGCATTAATTCCGACTTTGCATTTAGAATAGTGTTTGTATATATTTATTGTACCAGTATGTACACATATGAACATATACCTAAATGAGATTACAAAGAATTGTCTAAATAATTTGTTTACAGTATCTGAATACCGCTTTTATTTTTACATACCATGACATCTTATCATTGAGTTATGTAGATATGTAGGTTCCTGGATACTATAAGCAGATCAAGTTTATTATTGTTTTTGGATCGGTTAACTATATCATATAGCTGCCATAGGAACGGTACATCGAAAATGAGGTTTTAGTATGGAAAAGTTTTTTGTTTGTTAAGTTATCAGAACCAAACTGATAGAATATGCATCTGGGCTGCTATTATACATCCTAACCAAATTTGGTTTAAATCGGTTAACTATATCATATAGATGCCATAGGAACGGTACATCGAAAATGAAGTTTTAGTATGGAAAAGTTTTTTGTTTGTCAAGATATCAGAGCCAAACTGTTAGAAAATGCATCTGGGCTGCTAATATACATCTTGACCAATTTTGGTTAAAATCGGCTAACTATATCATATAGCTGCCATAGGAACGGTACATCGAAAATGAAGTTTATGTATGGAAAAGTTTTTTGTTTGTTGAGATATCAAAACCAAACTGATAGATTATGCATCAGGGCTGGTATTATACATCCTGACCAAATTTGGTTAGAATCGGTTAACTATATCATATAGCTGCCATAGGAACGGTACATCGAAAATGAGGTTTTAGTATGGAAAAGTTTTTTGTTTGTCAAGATATCAGAGCAAAACTGTTAGAATATGCATCTGGACTGCTAATATACATCCGGACCAAATTTGGTTAAAATCGGTTAACTATATCATATAGCTACCATAGGAACGATACATTGAAAATTAAGTTTTAGTATGAAAAAGTTTTTTGTTTGTCGAGATATCAGAACCAAACTGATAGAATATGCATCTGGGCTGGTATTATATATCCTGACCAAATTTGGTTAGAATCGGTTAACTATATCATATAGCTGCCATAGGAACGGTACATCGAAAATGAAGTTTTTGTATGGAAAAGATTTTTGTTTGTTGAAATATCAGAACCAAACTGATAAAATATGCATCTGGGCTGGTATTATACATCCTGACCAACTTTGGTTAGAATCGGTCTAAAATATCATATAGCTGCCGTAGGAATAATCGATCGAAAATCAACTTTCAGTACAGAGTACATGGGCACAGGGTATTCAACTGTTGAGCGTGCTCGACTGTAACCGCCTACTAGTTATCATACTAAACGATATCCATCGACTGCATTCTCAGAAAGCTCTGAGTAACAAAAATAAAGGCAGCTCTCTTCTAAAGCTCTAAAATTTTGAGTCTAAATAGTCTCTTTTACCAGAACTGTTAATAACAGATCGTTATCAGCGCAACAAAAACATTGGGAAAATAAGCTTATAGACGTATAAGAATAATGTTGTCGCGATACCCTGTACTCCGCTTATTAGTATTTGAATGTATGTACAAGTATTAATAAGTAAATGTTAGTAAGCAAAGTAAATTCATACAAGACTTAAATGTATTTTATCTAATCAGAAGTACACAGCTGTTAATCTGTTACATAGAATATATTTCACTAGAAATACGATCGGTAGACATGTTGTTATGGACAGCACTGTTTCATCAGTGAGCTTTTTTGTTTTCAATTGATTAAAATCGAATAACTTATTTCAGTTAACAAACGACTCTCACTCGGATCAGGCGACGAAGAAGTGCAATGTCGGAAAGGTAATTATCATATCATACAATCTAACATAGAGCATAGTAATCATTATAAGGAATATAATATGTACCATTATAGTCTGGAGACATGTGAAATTTCCCTACCGTTGGGCCAGATAAAGGGCGTGAAACGTCGAAGCATCTATGACGATGAATATTATAGTTTCGAGCGTCTGCCTTTTGGTAAGCCCCCGCTGGGAGAGTTACGTTTCAAGGCCCCGCAACCGGCGGATCCATGGACTGGAATCTTAGACTGTACGCATTATGGAGACAAGCCGGTGCAGAAGTTAATTCTCACAGGTATAATTGGTGGCAGTGAAGACTGTCTCTATCTGAATGTGTACGCCAAGCAGGTGACTATCAAAAAATACTTTGATTGATAGACATGTTAAATGAATCGATAAATCTTTTAGCTCAAAACGGAAAAACCACTCCCGGTGATGGTTTATATCTATGGAGGTGCCTTCACGATTGGAGAGGCAACTCGGGAGCTTTATGGCCCGGACTATATAATGGCCAAGGATGTGATTTTAGTCACGCTTAATTATCGTGTGGATTGCTTGGGTAAGATATGGACAACTAATCGCAGTGTTTAGATAGTTTTAATTAACATTATCTTATCTGTTGATTAGACACGATGTATGTGTGAAAAGCTCTCAATATATATAGAATATTAAATTAGCTTTTTTTTTACTTTTCATAGGTTTTTTGAGTCTTAAGGATCCCAGCTTGGATGTTCCTGGGAATGCAGGTCTTAAGGATCAAGTCCTGGCACTCAAATGGGTTAAGAAATACATTTCGTACTTCAATGGTGATGCCAATAATATTACGATCTTTGGAGAGAGCGCAGGCGGCTGTTCAACTCATTATATGATGTGTACGGAGCAGACACGAGGTCTCTTTCACAAGGCTATTTCTATGTCCGGCACATTGCATAACTACTGGGCGAATACATCACCCGAGGACTTTGCTTATCGGCTTGCAAAGTTCCATGGCTATGAGGGCGAGAATGTTGATCGAGCGGTGTTAGATTACTTGCGTGGAGTTGAACCACACAAGTTGGTCGATTATGACTTGATGACGCCCCAAGAACGTCGCAATGGATCACTTTATGCATTTGGACCCACTGTGGAACCTTATCAGACTCCTGACTGTGTGGCACCAAAGTCGCAGGTGGAGATGGCACGCGATGCGTGGTCTAATGACTTGCCTGCAATGCTGGGTGGTGTCTCCTTTGAGGGACTTTTCATGTATCCCGCTCTTAAGGCCAATCCGAAGGGTATGGATAGCTTGCTAGAAGATCCTCTGCGAATGACGCCTCGTGATGTACGTGCCGTCAATACGGAGAAGCAAAACCTGGAGTTCAGCGAAAAGCTGATAAAATTATACTTTGGTGATGCAACTCCTAGTTCAAAGTTGATAATGACATTCCTAGACGTGAGTACTTGTAAATTATTAAGATTTTGAATGTTCACTGAAATTCTCAATATATTTTTCAGTACTACTCATACAAGATCTTCTGGCATGGAATCTATCGCACTTTGTATGCTCGCCTGGCTTATTCTACCGCTCCAACATATTTCTACCGATTCGACTTTGATTCACCCGACTTTAACTTCTATCGCCAGAAGTTCTGTGGTGGTGATATCAAGACTGGTGTTGCCCATGCCGATGATTTAAGCTATTTGTTCCGAAACGCAGAGTCCCCGAAACTGGACAAATCTTCCGGCGAGTATCGCACCATTCAACGCATGGTGGGAATGTGGACGGCTTTTGCAACAAACTCTAATCCAAACTGTGAGGAAATTGGACATTTATCGTGGGAACCCTCAAAGAAAGATCATACACAGCGGGTACTCAACATTGGCAATGATGTCAATATCATCGATCTGCCTGAGCATGACAAACTTTTGGTCTGGGATAGCTTGTATAGGCCGAATGATTTGATCTAACTTTTCTGCAGTTACGGCAATTAATCATGATAAGCTAAAATGCTTTAAATAAGCAATTATGCTTTTAATAAGTAAATTCTGTACTAGCCATCGGTTGTTTCTGTTTGTTAAATACAATAAAATCAATCTTTATTAAAAAATCTGTTCATATAAGTATTCCGAAGATATATTTAATAACTGGACATAATTAAATAGGGAGCTTGAATTTTAGAATAAACTAGTCTCTCTCTCTCTTTCTCTCTTAGTCTCTCTGTTACTCATAAAGTTTTAGTGCGCGTTAAAAATGTGACAGTTTGATTCAATTAATGCGACTTGCGAGTGATTCGAGTTTCATTGATCCATTTTAATGAGAGTCTGTTTGAGGTAAGGAGAGAGCTGAGAGATTTTACGGTAAAAGTACACTTGTCAAGAATAAATCCTATGTTGACATATACTCAAATTTATATTTCATTTAGTCCTACTTCTATTCAAACTTCTATTAGCCTTTGAATTAATTCTCAATATTCAAACTCGTACTTCTTCCTCAGTTTCTCTTTGTTTTTCTTACCCTCTCTACTACTGCTACTATAAATACTACTATTAATATTACTCCTCCCAGTCCTTCTCCCAGGCCCCGCTCCCAGTTCCTCTCCCACGCACCGCTCCCAGTCCCTCTCCCAGTCCCTCTCCCAGGCCCCGCTCCCAGGACGGGGTCTAAAAATATTTCTGTGTACAGAATAATGTATAAATAATCGCACATACTCGGAATCATAACTATGTAAAGTATTTAGTTAAGCAATGATTTATAAGAATTGGGATTCTAATGACCGAGAACACTCGACAGCTGATTTCAAACTTTTTTAATTAGTGACAGTTTAAGCTACCTATCAAAACAATACAGGTATTTAGCTACTAAGTAATAAGCTAATAGGGCTTGATAATAAAACAACTCGTCTACAGGTACTAAAATATGAGCTACACTGACTTTTGAACTCGCACTGGCGCACAGTGGGCCCGAGTCGAGTATAAATGGGGCGTAAATTAAAAAAGAATCAGTCAACATTATATAAAATTTAAATATTCTTAAATATGGGAATTAATAATTGTTTTGAATATTACTTTTATTTTCGATTCGTAACTAATATTATTATTTAATAGTATTGTCATAGTTAGACCACTGTAATTGTAACAAGTAATTGTCACTCAATTAAAGATCGCTAAACAACAACTAAAAAGTTGTACGTTTAATTTCATACACTTGTCTGTACTTTATTCACGAAATTATTACACAAACTATCTATCATACAAATTCTTACAAAATAGTACCTTCCCTTTTCCCTTGTGGACCAAGTTAAAACAATTTTAATTTATCATAAAAACTATCCCAGAGTTTCAGTTGTTCGGTATTGGGCATATCAATGAACTGAAGTTTGCTGCCAATGTTTAGGCACCTAAGAGGAGCCTTTGACTCAAGGGACTCCCATCTAATGGGCGCAATCTGGGCACAGTTGGGATCATCGTGGTTCGCAAATGATGTCAACATGCCAATCATGTTCTCGATAGTTCGCTGCTCTGGAGAGGACTTGTCGAGTTTATAGGATGGAATATTGTAAAACATGTAGAACATATCATCGGCATGACAAACACCTCGCTCATGGCGACCACAGAGCAAAGTGCGATAGTGATTGTAGGTAGGGGAATCAAAGTCAAAGCGATAGAGGTAGGTTGGGGTATTTGGGGCATAGGCTAAACGGCCTTGAATAGTCCGATGTATATCATGCCAGAAATGTTTGTAAGAGAGCAGCTGTAAGCATTCTTTAAATTCCATTCGTCCCCTTGTGGCATCTTCGAAACTGTACAGCTTAAGTCGTCTTACATGCTCCTTGATCTGCGCTGCATTGGAAACATCACGCACCTCTCGTGGTATCAAGGATTCAAAGTCGCTCAGTAAGTGTGCTGTATCCCTCAAAACAAACTGATAGGAGAAAAGGCCCTCAAAGGAGGTACCACCAATGATAACCGGTATTTCATTGCCCCAGGCCGTAGACAGCGTCTCCACATGAGGTTTGGAAATAACACAACTATCGCTGACATATGGTTCCACGACGGGTCCGAAAGGAAATAGGATATAGTCCCGCTTCTCCTCCTGACTCAATATGTTATTGCAACAGGCTATTTCTTTAGCCGAAGCACGCTGTAAAAATCGAAAGACCTCCTTCTCATTGTCGGTGCCTGAGTAGCCGAGTTGACAGGCAAACCGATGGGACCAATGGTGATCGGGCTCATTGGCCCAGCCGCACAGCGACGAGCCTGACATAATTATGGCCTTGTGGAAGAGACCTCGGGTCTGTTCTGTCGTCATCATAATCTGCGTTGAAGCCGCTCCGGCACTCGTCCCCATCAGAGTGATGTTGTTTGGATCGCCGTTGAAGTTTGAGATGTTTTCGTGTATCCAGCGAAGAGCTAACACCTGATCCTTGAGACCCGCATTTCCGGGCACAGCCAAATCGCGATCTCGTAGACTGAGAAAGCCTGCGATAAAAGAAAATACGCAGTAATTATAGTGTATTTTCAATAATAATTAGCTATTTTTAAAGTGAGTGTCAGTCATGATATCATTATGGGGTTGTACTCTATGATTACGAAGTATAATAATACTCCGTTAAGCACGCAATCCGTCAAGTTGAGTCTAATAGATTTCTCCAACACTCACCTAGAGCACCCACTCTGTAGTTGAATGTAACTAAAATAATATCCTTTTTCATAAAGTAATCCGGACCATATACATCCCTGGTGGCTTCGCCAATTTGAAATCCTCCGCCATAGATATAAACGATAACAGGCAACGGCTTTTCAGACTTCAACTTCTTGGCGTACACATTAAGATAGAGGCAATCTTCGGAGCCCTCGACCACATGCAAAAGAATATGCTGTTGCAAGGGCTTGGAACGTAAAAATGTGCAGTCCCTGACACCCTCCCAGGGCTGAGGTGGTTGGGGTGCTCGGAAGCGTAGCTCTCCCAATGGTGGCTTGGCATATGGTATTCCCTCGAAGGCATAGTAGGTATCCTCGTCGTACACTATCTTTCGTTGCAAACCTTTAACCTGCCCATAATTTGTGCTGAGAATCGTCGTCAGTTTGGTGCCCAAATTGTACTGCACAATCTTGTGGGCGATGAGCCTGCGGTTCAAATAATATAATTAAATATTTATGATCTGTCAAATGGCTTGGGCTTATCTTATCACATAGCTATAGCCGGTGCTTTAAAATAGAAATCTTAACTATATTGTTTGGAATTTACGATTACTTATTAATAATCAAGTTTTTAATCGGTTCTTAAGTCATTTTAAAAATAGAATTCTATCCACCTACTTGGCAGTCATCTTAAGCAGATCCCCAACACCCATTTGCACTTCCATGTTCGCTGCAGCAATGGGTATTACGTCTTTATAGGTACTCGTGAGTCAGTTTCGTGATCGCAGCGAATTAACTTCCGCTTCTTCCAATTGACAAGTTGCAACTGATCGTTCTACTAGAACCGGGCAATCTACGAGTACTCGTACTCGCACTCGCACTCATTATTGATGTACAGTGAATATTCGTAATAATGAATGGCATATAATTAAAAATTTTAAGTATAAATCAAGATGGGTTTAAGAAGACCGCTTGCTAAAGGTTAAATGTTGTTTCCTTTGAATCGATAAAAAACTCCGAGGTCTTCTAGGATAATCTTCACTGTAGCAATGTAGATATTATAATCTTTGAAGCAACTTACAGTCTCTGTGGATGTTTTAATCACAAACGACAAAACTGAGTGCTTATCTCTATAGGCAACTCTCTTGTTCTTGTGGATGTTCTTGTTGCTGTTTTTGTTGTAGTAGTTGTTCTTATTGAAAACCATATGGCAAAGGGAGCATGAAAACTGTATTGATAGTGATTATACCGGAGAGGTACTGAGAGCTTCGCTCTTTATAGACAGCTGTTCGTGTTAATAACATTTAATGAGCCGCAGTACAAGTTGGCACTGCTGTTGTTATTGTTATTATTGTTGTAAAATAATTTTACGTTAAAGTGGATACTAGTGTATGTACGACCAGGTCAAAAGATCACCATAAACAATATTAAATATTACTTTAATTCATTTAAACAAGTGGTCAACAAGTACTAACATATTTAAATTCACTCTCATCATATGCCTTATGGAAATGAATAATTTTAAATATTTTTTTAAGGTGTTCATAATATTGAAGACACAAATTCGTTAAAATACAATAACATTATTTTTCTTAAATATAAGTTCAAAGATGGCATCTTAATAATATTATTATATTCAGCAATTTAATATTACTTTAATCCCGCAAAATCTGCCATTTGGATACTGTTAACAATTTGCTACAGTTCAACTTGTATCATTCGAACTGAATAATGTTTAGCAATAAATGTAATTTACATACATTCCTAGCTTAGCAATTAAGTTATTACTATGAATGAATAAATGTTAATTGATAGAATTTCTAATCACTCTAAGTAAATCTGACAGGATGATTTGCCATTAAATTTTATTTGACTTAAAAAATACTTGTACGAATTGAATGCGGAAATTCAAAAACAATATTTAAATTGTTCCATTGAATGGATAATTTTGTATTGGCCCAACTCGTTCTTAATCAGACTCACAGCAATTTCGTATTATTTATTTCATGACAATATAATAGATAAATAAACGTTAGTCTGGCCCAGTAATATGATCCCCAGGGACAGATTTGTATTAACGTATCAAAGTTGCCTTTGCATGAGTTCGATTCGCAATCATTCAGTAATGACATGTTGAAATTTGGCCGACAAAGCAAGAACAAAATTCTGCAGCTACTGGCTATCAAGTTGAACCACTCGAAATGCCCAGAGTCGAGGATTGTGAAGCTGCCGGTAGGCGATGTGAAGGGCAAACATCAGACTGGCCATTGTGGTAATGAATTCTATAGTTTTGAGGGCATTCCCTATGGCAAGCCGCCCATAGGGGAACTGCGTTTTCGTCCATCGCAGCCAGCTGATCCATGGAAGGAGTTAGATTGCCAGCAGGAACGCGAACCGCCCGTTCAATTCGATAGAGACACTGGCAAAGTGTTTGGCAACGAGGATTGTCTTCATTTGAATGTATATACCAAACACGTAAGTTTCAAATATTTGGAAACAAACTCTCGAATTTTATTAACTTGTGACACATTCACAGTTCGATACTGCAAAGCAGCCGCTGCCAGTAATAGTTTACTTTCATGGAGGAGGTTTTCGCAACAACGGGGCTATCCGATTGAAGTATGGTCCGGACTATCTGATGCGCGAGGATATAGTCTATGTGGTCTTTAGCTATCGTCTGTGCGTGTTGGGATTTCTCAGTCTTAGCAGCCCGGAGTTGAGGGTGCCTGGCAATGCAGGTTTGCATGATCAGCTACTGGCGCTCCGTTGGGTGAACCAGTATATTTCGTACTTCAATGGTGATCCTAAAAACATTACCATAATGGGAACCAGCGCCGGAGCAGCCTCGGTGCACTTCATGATGTGCCTGCCAGAGGCATGTGGCCTATTTCATCGGGCCATCATGATGTCTGGCTCAATGATGAATCCCTGGGTAGATGTGCCGAATACAGAAACATTTGCATATCGCCTTGCCAAGTTCAAGGGCTACAAAGGAACTGCAACTGACTCGGAAGTTTTAAAGTTTCTTTGCTCGCTTTCTGCAGAGGAATTGATAAAGCATCATCTCTTTGGGGCTCAAGAACGCTGCTTTGGGCATTTGTATCCATTTGTGCCCACCTTGGAGAGTCAGTCGAGCTCTAAGAGCCATAATGATGGACTCCTTAAGCGCCCCTTCTTGCAAATGATGAAGGAGGCTTGGTCTGGACAGGTGCCCTTGCTGATAGGAGGCACCTCGTTTGAGGGATTGGTCATGTATCCTTATTGCAAGGTGAATAATGGACGCATGATTGAACTGCTCATGCAACAGCCGGCAATGATCCTGCCCTATGATCTGTACCACTGCCTTCCACAGGACGAGCGTGATGAACGTGCTGCAAAGCTGATTCGCTATCATTATGGACCTCGGAGTATTACCAAGTCAAATGTGATGCAGACTCTGGATGTAAGTAGAACACATACATACATAAATACGAGTACTTTTTAATGCCAGTTTTAACTTTAATTTCATTTTCAGCACTTCAGCTATAAACTATTTTGGCATGGCATTCATCGGGTGGTTATATCTCGGCTGACCTTTGCCCAGGCTCCTACCTACATGTATCGTTTTGACTTTGACTCGCCCACCTCCAACTTGATGCGCCTTCATTTATGCGGGGATGATATCAAGCGGGGAGTTTGCCACGCCGATGAACTGGGTTATATGTTCCCAAGAGTTGAGCTTAGTCCAGCTGGGCAATGCACCGTCCATCGAATGATTGGGATTTTAACATCTTTCGCTCGAACTGGAAATCCCAACTGTGCGGAAACCGATAAAGAGTTGTGGCCTCCGGTTGATCGAAAGGATCCATTCAAAGTTATGAATATCGGACAAAAACTAGAAGTTCAACCACAACCAGAAAAAGAGGGTATCAAAGTCTGGAATCAACTTTACAATGATGATGCTTGCTTACTGTATGGTGGAAGATTTTAGAACTCATTTAGGAATTTATTCACAAATTTTTAATACTTTTACATATAAATTTAATCCAATGGCTTATAATATATATTAAATATAAGACAAGGGCAATAATATGCCATTTGTTATAAATTTACAAAATTTTTGTTTGTCACGATTATATTATAGTCGGGCTCTATTACGTAGAAAACTAGAATGCAGGCCCTTAGTTACTACGACAGATCGACCTTTTGTTGAATTTTATTAACTGATGCATTTATTCATTTGCCTATAATTAGAATGCAATTATTTTAATCAACTAGTTTAGCTCGTCTGATAGCTTTTATTTTGAAATTTTTTAGCGTATTTCTTAGCCTACAACTTTTTAATGATACTTGTGCAACTATATTAAATAATATATACTTGTAGAACATCTACTAAAAAATTGTAGTAGTACTTTTATTTAATCATGTATTTAAGTGTTTTCGAGGCAGAAATAATATTTCAATCCGTCACTGTTGCATTGGAAAGCTTTGTGCTTTAAGCTTTCCATTAAAGCCCGCTGCTCAATAACAGAACGACTCAGAGCGTTTGTGGTTGCCGCAAGCAACAACTACAAATTGTTATGTTTGTTTACATTGCCGGCTCGATCAAGTTTATTTGACCCACTGTTCGGAGAGAGGGGTACTCTCCTGTGTTCTATACTTTCATACTTAACGACACTTGACTTTTTATATTTATTTTTAAGCTCTGAAAAGTTGATTACAAAGCAGTTTGTGTTTGATTATTGGCTAATCAATTGATTAATTATTCAGTCGCTTTAGGCGAGTCTACAAGTTGCCACTGCCAAACCTAGTGGCGCCTCACTCGCAACTCGCTGTGTTGACGGCCCACGCTTCTCTGCTCTCCACGCCTCACTCTCCCCGCCAAACTCTCCACATCCCACTCTCCACGCCCCACTCTCTACTCTCCACACTCCACGCTCTAATCTCCACGCTCTGCGACCTCAGAGTATCTATGATTATTTGTATCTGTATCTGCGCCGGCCGCTTTAGCGCGCACTTGAAATTCACTTTTTTAATGTATGCGTATGATTATTTTGCTATTTTTTTATGCCGCCTTTTTTGTTGACTATTTTGTATTCTGTTATTTGCCTTATTCTACATAGTAAATACTTATATTTTATTTTTTCTTTTCCCACTTGTTTCGCTTGCTGTTTCGTTCGTCCGACTCGTCGACAATTGAACAAAAACATTTTGTATTTCAGTTTCAGATTGGCGCTGTCGCGTTACAGTCCATACAATCGGTGAACTTGAAGTAAAGAGCCAAAGATCTCGTGTTTCGGAAGATTATATTGTTTTCTCTTTGTTACCAAGATGAATAAAAATCTCGGCTTTGTGGAACGTATGCGCTGGCGTCTTAAGTGAGTGCTCAACTGTGATTTCAATGGATCAATATTTATTTATTTTAATCATATAGATAATTTAAGTAAAAATAAAAAAAATGCTCTCCTACAATTTAATCATATTTAATGTATTCAATTAAGACAGTGAAATTCTTTGCGAATGAGAAAGTTATATATATAACAATTAATTAATACGCATGACCTAACTCACTATTGGATCATTGAAATTTTTGTGATCTAATCAACAACTCGACTGTGACGAGTCATATCTGTGCAATATGATGCCAACACCTTTACAAACACATGTACAGTAAGAAATACATGAAATGCTGTCATATCGGGTTTATTTCGAAATGACTAAGAAATCAAAACAATATAAATGCATGTTCTTTGTTATTGCTGAAATTCTTTGTGAATAAATGATGATAATTACAAGGAATGATTGCTCAATATTTGTTGATAAATATAATACTAAACATTATTTGAATTTATTTTGCCATTCAAAGTTCTTTTAATCAAACTGTCATAGTAGATACATCGCACGTTGCCGCTCTTCAGAGTATATCAATAAAGTTTTTATGTTATCCATAAAAATGTCACATAATCCCTTAATTTATACCCCATCAGCGTTTATATAATACGCTCACATACGTCGCCTATTTATCGCTTAATCAGTTTAATGAGAAACATATTTCGCATTTACGACCTTTCATTAATGCATAGTTTGTCATTATCGATGGATATACAACATAAACATAATTTGCTTACATAGGCATATATACATATATTATTATTTTATTAAAGTCATAACTTATATATGTTTATTTAGGCCTTTAGATCAAATATTGAAATAGTTACATCAATTTATAATTGTTCCCTTAATATGCGAATTGCGTTTAGTTTTAATAGAAATGTGACAGATTTGTGCTTTGAATATAATATATTACATTTCATTGCACAAGCCTTAAAAATCTCTACGATTCTTATCCAAGCTTCTCATACTGACTCATGTTGAATTATTTTATTTTCTGTATTTTTATAAAACAGATATTTAAAATATATTATTTTTACTCAAGCATTCTATTTGTCAGCAATTAATTTTTCAAATATACGCCCGCGTTAATTGATTAATTAACTTTTCAGGCAGGCTGACAATTAAATTAGTGTTTGTAATTGCATTTGTTTATATAATTAAATTAATATAATAATTATTGTGAACCCACATGGTACACCATAATTGACAGTTTTATATTGGACCTCTGATATCAATTTTATACAAATTATTATATAAGATACGTATATTTTTTTAAGATCACAGTTGATTTATCTAAATTTAAAAACTGAATGAACTTATAGTTTAGCTATTTACCATACTAAGTATTATATATTTTGGTCGTTAAAAAACGTTGCACATGCCATAAAAAATTTATAATTCCCGTAGCGAGAGTATGCAAAGATTGACCTTAAATGCATATACTCAATATGTGGACTGATTACTATACATACCTATATTTACATCGTTGTTTTGGTGCCCTTTCGTATAGATTCTTATTTCACGGGGTGAGAGAAGGAGAGCGATAAGTGGCATAACTTTGACAATCATTGTGTAAATAGTCTTGCCTTTCTTATAGATGC
The DNA here is from genome assembly GCA_035045575.1 of Drosophila falleni. Lineage (NCBI taxonomy): Eukaryota > Metazoa > Arthropoda > Insecta > Diptera > Drosophilidae > Drosophila > Drosophila falleni. Next base: position 20,888,435 of record JAWNOV010000062.1, read on the forward strand.
TATTGGCTTATCTGTCTCATTGTGTTCGCTGATAGCCAAGAGATACTATGAAAGGAACAAAGTTCAGCATGGAGTGCTTCAGATTTAAGAGTTGCTTTAAGTGTCACTGAGAAAAATGGGTAAACTGGGAGCCTGAGTGCATTGTAGCGTGACTGGATGGGTTGTCAGCCGCACTCTGTGAATCTAAGTGTACATTTATCACTGACAGACGTGCCCAGTTAGGTGAATGTGGTCCATGGTCCATACTTTATGACAATGCAATGAACTAGCTCAGATCTGAAGCTGAGTCCAGCAGCATCAGCAAAATAATATAAATTTATTGTGTTACATGTCTGTCGGTGGAATATGGTTAATTAAAATAATTAGCATGCATTCAGGGCCGACAAAAGTATCATATTAACTAGGCCTCAGTATTGTTATGCTAATTTTGTGAATTTAACATTTTGCAGAACCATCGAGCATAAAATTCAACAATATCGTCAGACGACCAACGAGTCGGTCATTGCCGACACGGAATATGGCAAGGTGCGGGGTGTTAAGCGGCTATCCATTTACGACATACCCTATTTTAGCTTCGAGGGTATTCCCTATGCCCAGCCACCCATTGGAGAGTTACGTTTCAGGGCGCCCCAACGTCCGACACCCTGGGAGGGCATCAGGAATTGCAGTCAGGCCAAAGAGAAGGCGGTGCAGGTGCAATTTGTGTTTGACAAGATGGAGGGCGACGAGGACTGTCTCTACTTAAATGTGTACACCAACAATGTGAGTTGACTGTTGTCCATTGAAGCTATGCAGTGAACTGTATATCATCGTCATCTTATATGATAGCTAAGTCCTGCTAAACCACGTCCTGTTATGGTCTGGATACACGGAGGAGGCTTCATGATAGGCGAAGCCAATCGTGAGCAGTACGGTCCAGATTATTTCATCAAAGAGGATGTCGTACTGGTGACCATACAATATCGATTGGGTGCATTGGGTAAGTAAAAGAGTCTTTTGAAAAGATATCGAAGTATTTCAACTAATTTCTTGATTTATTTCACAATAGGTTTCCTCAGCTTGAAGACGCCTGGCTTGAATGTGCCTGGCAATGCGGGTCTTAAGGATCAGGTGTTAGCTCTCAAGTGGATCAAGAACAACTGCGCCAGTTTCGGCGGTGATCCCGACTGTATTACGGTATTTGGCCAGAGTGCTGGCAGTGCTTCCACGCACTACATGATGCTAACCGATCAGACCCAGGGCCTCTTCCATCGCGGCATTCTGCAGTCGGGCAGCGCTATCGCCTCTTGGGCATATAATGGGGATATCACACATCGGGCTTACAGAATTGCACAACTGGCAGGCTACAAGGGTGAAGATAATGATAAGGATGTGCTGCAATTCTTGCAGAATGTCAAGGCCAGGGATCTATTACGCGTGGAGGAGCTGGTGCTTACGCCGGAAGAGCGCGCCAATAAGATAATGTTCGCCTTTGGACCAGCCTTGGAACCGTATCCAACGCCAGAATGTGTGCTGACCAAATCCCCGCGAGAGATGATGAAGACCGCCTGGGGTAACTCCATTCCCATGATGATTGGCAATACCTCCTATGAGGGTCTATTATGGGTGCCAGGTAGGTGCCTCTGCAAATTTCCAAAATGCTACAAATTCAAGAAATTGTATTCTTTCAGAGATCAAATTAATGCCACAGGTGGTTCAGCAGCTAGACTCACCTACGCCATTTGTGCCACGTGAGCTGGCAGATGTCAATAAAGAGAAAATTGCCAACTGGGCTGAGAAGATACGAAGTGCTCATGTAACGGGCGAAAAAGCATCGGCGGATAACTACATGGATGTGAGTAACGAGTCGAACTGGGAGTGGGACTGGGAGAGGCACTGGGAGCGGGGCCTGGGAGAGGGACTGGGAGAGGCACTGGGAGCGGGGCCTGGGAGAGGGACTGGGAGAGGGACTGGGAGAGGGCCTGGGAGTGGGAGAAGGACTGGGAGAGGGACTGAAAGAGGGACTGGGGGAGAGGGACTGGGAGAGGGACTGGGAGAGGGAGTGGGAGAGGGACTGGGAGAGGGACTGGGAGAGGGACTGGGAGAGGGACTGGGTGCGGGGACTGGGTGCGGGGACTGTGAGCGGGGCCTGAGAGAGGGACTGGGAGAGGGACTGGGAGAGGGACTGGGAGAGGGACTGGGAGAGGGACTGGGAGAGGGACTGGGAGAGGGACTGGGAGCGGGGACTGTGAGCGGGGCCTGAGAGAGGGACTGGGAGGGTGCCTGGGAGAGGGACTGGAAGAGGGACTGGGAGAGGGAGGGGGAGAGGTCTGGGAGCGGGGACTGTGAGCGGGGCCTGGGAGAGGGACTGAAAGAGGGACTGGGGGAGAGGGACTGGGAGAGGGACTGAAAGAGGGACTGGGGGAGAAGGACTTGGAGAGGGACTGGGAGAGGGACTGGGAGAGGGACTGGGAGAGGGACTGGGAGAGGGACTGGGAGAGGGACTGGGAGAGGGACTGGGAGAGGGACTGGGAGCAGGGCCTGGGAGAGGAACTGGGAGAGGGACTGGGAGAGGGAATGTGAGAGGGACTGGGAGAGGGACTGTGAGAGGGACTGGGAGAGGGACTTGGAAGAGGGACTGAGAGAGGGACTGGGAGCGGGGACTGGGAGCGGGGCCATGGGAGAGGGACTGGGAGGTTAAAAATAATTACAGTGTTCTATAACTAACAGAAAAGTCTCTAAATTAACTTTAATTTTGTTTTGTTTTCCGTTCATTTGCAGCTGTGTTCCATGGTCTACTTCATTTTTCCAGCTCTGCGAGTGGTGCGTTCTCGACATGCATATGCCGCTGGCTCTCCCGTATACTTTTATCGCTATGATTTTGACTCAGAAGAGCTGCTCTATCCCTATCGTCTAATGCGCTTTGGACGTGGCGTCAAGGGCGTCAGTCATTCCGATGATTTGACCTATCAGTTTAGCAGTCTTCTGGGCCGTCGAATGCCCAAGGAGAGTCGGGAATATCGGAACATTGAACGAACTATCGGAATCTGGACGCAGTTTGCGGCCACCGGAAATCCTTACAGCTCGGAGATCAATGGCATGGATATGATAAGTTGGGATCCAGTGCGAAAAACCGATGAATCTATCAAATGTCTGAATATCAGTGATGATCTAAAATTTATTGAGTTACCTGAATGGTCAAAGGTGAAAATCTGGGAAAGCCTTTATGATGATAATAGAAATCTGCTTTTTTAAGAATGAAATTTTCAATCTAATTTGTACATAACATCAATGTGACCTTAAATATAATCAATTTGGTGGCTATTTTATAATTTTGTGAATATATGTTTAAGCACAAAATAGGCTTATTAAATATATTCAATAATACCTAAATTTATCTGTGCTTAAAAATTTAACAGCAAAAAAACAAAAAAAAAAAAACATAAACAAAAAATGTCTGCCTCACGTCGTTTGAGTCGCGAGCTGAGCGATATTGTTGCTGCCAATTCGAAGATCCTGCGAAACATTGAAGCCTCAGATGAGTCGTTGCTTCTATGGACGGGACTGTTGGTACCAGAGAAAGCGCCCTATAATAAGGGCGCCTTTCGAATTGAAATTAGCTTTCCGACTCAGTATCCCTTTATGCCGCCAAAGGTACTCTTCAAGACGCAAATCTATCATCCCAATGTCGATGAGAAAGGCGAGGTTTGCCTCTCAATCATCACTGCCGACAACTGGAAACCAACCACGAGAGCCGATCAGGTTCTTCAGTCTCTGATTGACATTGTGCATAGTCCTCAGCCCGAGCATCCCTTACGCTCTGATCTTGCCGAGGAGTTTGTCAAGGATAACAAAAAGTTCATGAAAACAGCAGAGGAGTTCACTAAAAAGAATGCTGAAAAGCGTCCCTAACAAAAAAAAAATGTATTTAATTCTTTAAAAGGGTATGACAGACAGACCGGGCTGCACATTATTTGTTAATTCAAAATTTTACATAAAGAAATGTTTATAAACAATTACTTGTTGGATTGCCAATAATTTCAATTAAATTCCGATTATAAGAGCTGCTGTCTATTGGTTAATATAGTCGAAATAAGTCCTGGCACCTAACGACTCAAAAGCTGCTTTTAAAGGAGTCTTTTATCTGGCTATCTATTTAAAAGCCAAGTACTGCCTGGCTGTTGCGATTAAATAATTAACAGCATTTACCATAAACTAAATGTAATGATTATAGCAGGAATAGAGAATTCTATCCATTTGTTTTTTTTTTTTGTATAATTGTTTAATTCTATTGTTTATTTGATTTTAATATACAATCATTATAGAACGATGTGTCAATAATTAATTATACAAATTAGTCGGCTGTGAAGGTCACGCTCAATGACGCAGTCAAAAGGCGTAACATTTTCAAGTTGTAATTTTTGCACGAAAAAGAATAAATAAACTCGAATTATTTTATTTCAACAAATCTACAAAAAAATATTATTTACAAGTAAATTATGGCTCAAATACTTTATGATTTATTGACAAAATATCAATCAAAAATGATAATTGATAATTTCATGTCAATAAACGCAGTTTTTGCAAACGAATATTAATAACAGTATTATTGAGACTAGTGGATTACAAGGTATGAAGTTTTTATTAAATAAATACTTATAAGGTATAAAGTTAACGCAATATAAATAACATTTTTACCTTTACAATATTATTATACATATTATCAATCATTATCAATCATCTTTACATGAAAGGAATTCTTGTAAATCATCTAATTGCAATGAAACTACCGTTTTAATTAGCGTAATTACATTAGCTAATGTCATGTCATATTTTTGTTCTATAATCAAAGATTATCATCGTTCATGTAATATCGCGAGTTGAGTGGAAATTGTCATGAATAAAATGAATTGAGTTTGCTTTTCATTAACTACACAAACTCTGGAATAAAAATCAGAACATAAGTGATGTTGATGGAATTCATTTTCTATAAGGACATTTTTCTTCTTGCGATGTTAAGCTGCGAACGATATTAAAGTTTTATTCTGTCAGTTTTAAAATAAAATCAATTTAACTGACAAAAGTGCAATCTTAATAGTATTTTGAAATAGCTCAAAAACATCTCGAGTATTTCGAACTATAAACTTGTCGCAAACTGTTGATTAACATTCCCCGAAAACAATGCAAAGGACAATATAAAATACACGTTACACATACGCCATGTGTGACAATATAAAAAGTGCAATTTAAACACACAAAAACCAAAAATAAAATCAACAAAAGAATTTCAAACCTAAAGTCAAACACAGCAAACAAACAACAACAAGTGACTAGCTGCAACAAAAGCAGCAGCAGCAGCAACAGCAGCAGTTGAAACTATTTTGTATACATGTGTGTGCACATGCTATAAACAATAAACAAAGGCAACAACAAAAACGATAACGTTTAAACAAAACAACGGCGCCCAGCACAGGCAGCAAGCAAACTCACTCGAGCAGACAATGCCATGGGCATTTGAGTGCGAAACATGGCAGTCTACACACACAAACACAAACACACACAAACACATACACACACACACACATAGAGATGTAAACGAATACACGAACACAGCTAGAACATCACTCATACGCCAGCGAGACCCGTAAAGAGTAAATGAGTGGAAACCCCAACAGTAGCAACAGCAACAGCAGCTCGCATGTAAATTTCAGTGTGTGTGTGTGTGTGTATATATATTTGACTGTGGGTGTGTGTGTGTGTGTGCTTAGTGTGCCCATACGGCAGTCCGAGCGGCGAGCGTCAATCGTCGACCGTAGACCGTAGACCGTAGACCGTAGACCGTTGACGACCACTAAACTTAGCCGGCGCCTACTTCACACGCTCAGTAGACGAGCAACCCCTGAGAATAACGCAACAAGCCGATGCTCCAAAGCCGGCGTTTTTTAATAACTAAATAAAGCAACGCTTTCAATTAAATAGAATAGAACAACGTCAATGCAACGCGCTCCTATTGCCGGCAACAAGTGGAACGAGTTGAGTTTTAGTGATCGTTATGTGCCGTCTGAACATAATACAATTTAAATGAATCCAAATTGTTTTTTATATTAACCAATAAATGCATAAACGAAATAGTTTAAAAGTTAGAAAAATTATATATACAAAATCAATCAAAACTGTTCCAAGCCCAGAATAAAAGGTTTCAAAGGGCAAGGGGCAAATTTTGCGTTGCTCAAACGCCGCGTGGGCGATATTTATTTTGTATACTTGCCACTTAAAAAAGTGGCCTTGTTGTGTGTTTATTTTTATACTGGGATTTCAAGAAACTCGCAAATCGTGCTTTATCAGTGTTTGTGTTTATTCAAAATATTGTGTGTTTGTGTGCCCCATCTTGACGATTGTGCAACTTATTGCCAAGGGGCAAGGAATCAAATTGCGTTTGTTTTGCGGTAGCTTGGAAGTATTTGAAGATGTCATTCGATATTGCACTTGCCGATCAGATGCGTATTGCATTAAAGTAAGTGCTATTTACATTAAATTAATATAATATTTTAAATTTATTAAAAAAAAAAACTAGATCATAAAAGGTTATGAAATGAATTTTTATTTCTGTCATATTGGTTTATTAATTATTTTATCATTGAGTGAATTTTTAAATTTTTACAATTGTTATCACCTAATTTAAGTCATTACCATTTTGTTTATTCTTTTTTATTAAATAATCACTTGACCACAATTTTCAAAATTATTCAAAATGATTGCCTACATTAAATATAATTTTAAATATTCTATATGATTTAATAAAAAATTCACATTGAATTTTACTTTCAATGGAGGTTGAGCTTGCATGAACATAAATAGATTGCAATTAGAAATAAAAATTGAAGGCATAGTCAATGCTGCGCAATTGAACTATTTGACATTTGCTATCGATTCCCAAACAAAATGCTTCAATAAGCAATCTAGATGGGTAGGTTAAAGGCTGATTGAACCTGCACTCGATGTGTAGCTCTTATCGCAGCGACTTGAAAATCAAAGTTATATTAAGTAGGTATTTTATTATAGCGGATACGTCAGAGCCAAGTCTCAGAGTCCCTGTTCTTATCACAAGTTGCTGAGATGCGATTTATTCCTGAGAATCCGGTTCACTTTTCAGCTGGAGGTCTCACGAGTAGCTACAGATTGCATCCGCGTTGTCTGCGCTGTCGTCTTACCTTTTTTCTGTCTGGATTGTCTGTCTGTACTTGGACCTTTACCCGTTTAGTCACAATTATTTCCATATATAATGCTTGACTGTGCTTTTTTTAAAGACTTATGTTCGCATGTTCGTTATCAGCCTAAGCGTTTGTTTTTTGTCTAATGTGAAATCTAAAGTATCAATATCAAATGAGCTGATAAGATTTACACCAGCGGACTACTGGATTCGTGTGACATTATCGATATTAGGTAAAACAATGTGTTTAATTTTTTTGTATGTTTTCAAATGCGTCATTCTTGTTATATGGCTTTAGAGCTGCACTACATAAATCATGTGTTTACCTAGCTTACCACATGACATCGTCAATTTCATTATCGCCTGAAACTTGCGCCAATTAATGTGAAATTACCTCTTGTCGGGCAATGTCAAGATCACAATTTTATATTGTGACTTTTAACGAACAATTAAAATATCACGTTTTGGGCCATTTATACCGAAAACTCTGCAAATGTCAAGGCAAACAAATTATTTTGTAAATAAAAAAATTTGCAAGTTATGCTAAAGCAGCGACAAAGCCAACTCGAAGTGACAACAAATTGTTTGCTTAAAACTGGTCTCTTGATTTTACGACAAATGCTCATACGAGTTTTGGTCTTAAAAGACTGAATCTTTGATGTAATCTTGGAATAAACAATGCAAAAAAAAGCTCGTTAAAATAACACATTTAACTAAGCAAAACTAGAAAAAAATGTTGTATTTGCGGAAACGATGCACTGAGTAACGACAATATTTCTATTTTAGGAGGTTTTATTTGAGATCAGTTTTATTATACCCAGCCATTTTTTTTATTATCCGAAATCTATCAATGGCTGCTTAAATTTCATTTCAATTTACACTTCGATGCACGATTTTGATAAATTGAAAATTTTAAATATTTTGGCAGGCAGAATAAAATGCGCTTAGCCGAAATGTCATTGACCTGTATCGATGATGATGATGAAGCTGATATATTGAAATATTGATTGATTTTCATTTACTTTGCATTGGAATTATACAAAATAATTTCTACTTTTAGCACTTAAATTACTCTAGAATTGTATTTTCCGATTTCGACACATTTATAAGCAGAAATGCAAAAAAATTTAGCACTAAAAGAGTAATAGGATTCACGTAAATTGTTGTAACGTTTAGAAGCGAACAATATGCATATAAATCTTGGGAAAATTAAGTTAATGTAGACATTTATGAGTCTGTATTGATGTCAGATATTTTTGTAGTAGTTTGTTTACTTTATTAGTAGTTGAAATCAGTTTCAAAATATTAGTCTTAATTAAGAATTAAAACTAGGTCACTTTGATTATAGGGCTCGATAAACTATAATCTCTATCTGAGTTTTGGATGCGTATTTAGCTTAGAAATAACTAATTAATTTGTGTCCAACTTTAAATAAGTATTAAGTGTTGTGCAAGGCCAAGTAACTTAAAAGCTTCCCTTAATTTGTCTTTTATTTTAAATGTTATCCGTAACTTAATTCATTTATCTATAATCATAAAAGAATTTGCCACAAGCAAAGAATTCACAGATTTAACTACTTGTTTGGGACAATCTCTCAGTCTTCCGCTGTTTTGATGTTTGTATTGATAATTAACATACTGTAAATTATTTATGTAGGCAGTTTTGTATGCAAAGTCAAAGTCGAATATGTTTATTTCGATATTTGTCTTTCTTATGGTTTCATTGAGCATACAAATTGCTTCTCGTTGGATGCGATAGACCCAGAAACAGATGCGGCCTGATTTTATTTATGTATTGCGTCTTAAGTGCGACTTGATTATTTTATTATTTCAACAAATTGAACACGATCTCGCTTAAAAATCTGCCCAACGCAGGAACCAGTTTTACGTTTACCTAAATCCATTTTTTAGCCATTGAGATATTTATTCTTATATAAGGAACTGCAGCTATCTCGTTGTACATCAACTCGTCGAATTTGAGCTTATAATTAACACCTTAAAAATAAAAAAAATATAAGTATAATTCACAAGGCATTCATAGACTAGAAATCCCTCAAGGTTGCATTCACTTGCAAACAAGACGAAAATGCCAGCTGCTAATTAATTGCTACTCATAGTACGCTCAGTACATATTTCCGATGATTTGCAGTCATATAAATGTTCTGTGGGATCGAGTGCTTTCGTTTTTATATACCTATATTTGAAATCTATATTGACGGCGACCCGGTCTGTTGTGGATCGACTCACGCATCGTATAACTCGCACGTTTCCAATGGAAACGCACTTGAAATTTCAAATGGGGCAGTCTTTCCATTATTTATACTCGATATACCCTGTTTTACGAGCAGGTATTGCTAGACTTAGTGCCATCGCAGAGAATTGATAATAGTACTAATAAAACTATCTGGCAATGGTTATCTTAAATTATTAAGCTCCAATTATCTGTTTGTTAACAGATAATGATACTACAGTCAAGCTTTCCTAACACTAACTATTATTCTCTAGCAACTATCAAAATTTCCTATAGTAATCAAAAAATTGTGATTGCGAGCAATTTATAGTTCCTTTTCTTTTTATTAATTAATGTTTAAGCTTCCGTTATTTTTATTTTTAATCAGAATTAGTCAGAAAAGTACAGTATTTTCGTTAAAACGATTACTAAGAGAACGGTTGAATTCTTCAGTTAGGGAAAATATTTATAGCTCCTTTTCTTTTTATTGATTAATGTTTAAGCTTCCGGTATTTTTATTTTGAATCAGAATTAGTCAGAAAAGTACAGTATTTTCGATAAAACAATTACTAAGAGAACGGTTGAATTCTTCAGTTGGGGAAAAAAAAATAAAAAAAATTTTTTAATGCAATTGTTAGTCTATAAATATTTTTCTTTCAATTTATAGGATATCCTCCGGTCAGTTTCCGAATCTATTAATAATTTTAAGTATCAGCTTTGCATTTTGTTTTGTTTAGTTAATGAACAAAATTATTGCGAGTGGCACGCCCAAAAGCATAGAAAATGTTTACAAACAAAAAGTCAAAATGTTTATCCAAACACTTGGCACTCGATTTGTTTTAAGTGCACTCACCTGTCCGACTTCAAATGCATTTAAAATTTCAACTGCTCTTTCTCATTTCAGCTATGTCAAGTTCAAGACAAAACAGCAGCGTTTGCGGAGCAATGACAAGGTCATTGCGGATACGATTTATGGAAAGGTGAAGGGAGTTAAATGGCGTTCGATCTATGGCAATAACTACTACAGCTTTGAGGGAATACCCTTTGCCAAGCCGCCAGTGGGGGAGCTTCGTTTTAAGGCGCCTGTTGAACCGGATTGTTGGACGGAAGTCAAACGTTGCACACGAGAACGCTCTAAGCCTTGTCAGGTGAATCTTGTACTAAAGCAAGTTCAGGGTAGCGAAGATTGCCTGTATCTCAATGTGTACAGTAGAGAGGTAAGTTGAATATTTAAACTTCTAAAACTTCTCTCAACTATTAATATCATTGATTAGCTGCATCCGCAAAAGCCGTTGCCCGTGCTGGTCTGGATTTATGGCGGAGGATTTCAAATGGGCGAAGCCTCACGGGATCTTTATAGTCCGGATTATTTCATGATGGAGCATGTGGTGCTGGTAACCATCTCATATCGTCTGGGTGTGCTGGGATTTCTCACACTAGACGATGATCAGCTCGACGTTCCTGGAAATGCTGGCCTCAAGGATCAGGTGCTTGCTCTGCGCTGGGTCAAGCGTAATTGTCACTTCTTTGGCGGCGATCCGGACAACATTACAGTATTTGGGGAGAGTGCCGGAGGTGCGTCCACGCATTACATGATGATCACGGAACAAACCCGCAATCTCTTTCATAAGGCTGTGCTCATGTCCGGCTCTGCCTTGTCGCCCTGGTCCATTACTCCCAAATACAATTGGGCATTTCGCTTGGCTCAGGCAACTGGCTACACGGGAGAGCTCAACGATCGCAAGATTCTCAATCATCTGCGACACACGAAGGCCAGCAGCATGCTGCGAATGGCCGAGGATATTATCACCATGGAGGAGCGTCACCAGCGTAAGGTTATGTTCTGTTTTGCTCCCACCGTCGAGCCTTATGAGTCGTCACATTGTGTGATACCCAGACCTCCACTGGAAATGATGCGCAACTGTTGGGGCAATGACATTCCCATGATCGTTGGTGGCAACTCATTTGAGGGTCTGCTCGTCTTTCCTGAGGTACGCAAATGGCCAGAACTGCTCTACGAACTGGGCGATTGTAAGTATCTCTCACCCGAGGATGCCGGCTTGGATGCGGATCAACGTCGCGCCTTTGGCAAGCAACTTAAAGCCGCCTTCTTTGGCGACAAAGAGCCCGGCCAAAAGACCATACTCGAATACAGTGATGTAAGTAATCTATATCTAAAATGATTGTGATAAATAGATGGATTAGGAATAGTAATAGAAAGATATATACTAAAGCTGGAAGTAAATATCTTGATTTGAGCAGCAGAACAGATTTTATTTATTTATATTAAAACTACAAGTATTACAAATTTATCGATTTAAAAAATAAATGTTATAAATAAAGAGGATAGAGGAGTGATATATAAAGGGGAAATTTTTTGGAGTAGGTTTTTTTTTTGAGTTTTATAACATGATTATTTCAAGTTAAAATAAAACAAAACAATTCTTTTGCATCTACTTTTCAGCTCTGCTCGTATAAATACTTCTGGCATGGCATTCATCGTACATTACTCTCGAGAAGTCTCAATGCGCCCAAGGCACCGACATTCCTCTATCGCTTTGACTTCGATTCGAAGCACTTTAACATTATGCGGATTATAACTTGTGGTCGCAAGGTGCGCGGCACGTGTCATGCCGATGATTTATCCTATTTGTTTTACAATGGGGCTGCTAAAAAGCTAAAGCGACGCACGGCTGAGTTTAAAACCATACGACGTTTGGTCTCCATGCTGGTGCAGTTTGCCGCATCCGGTGATCCCAGCATACCTATGGTCACACACGAGGAACCAGTCGAGGCACAGGCAGAAACACAAGCATGGCTGCCCATATCCCAGCAGGATGCGGTGTTCAAGTGCCTGAATATTTCACATGATGTCCAGGTGATTGATTTGCCGGAGGCCGATAAACTGAAACTCTGGGACAGCATGTACGCTGACAAGCGATTATTGTATTAGTTACTATATGTGTATGCCTTACCTACATATTAGTTTATTAGTTAGCATATATAACTACAAATATACATACATATGTTCGTATATGTACCCTAATAATCATACATATATATTCTCCGCCTCAAGCTGGCCTTAAATGCACATCTCGAATGTAAATCTGTTTGTGCTCTGCATCAAGTGTACACATGTAAATAGGAATTTTTATAGCCTAGCTATTAAATATAAAGAAAAACACAGACAAACACACTCTCTCCCACACATGATTAAGTAAATAACAGCATACGTTTTTTATGAACGCCTTTGGCTATTAAAGCGTTTGTTTGAATTGTTATCAAATGGCAATGTGTAAATATCTCCGGATTCAATTTGGAGTCAAGTTAAATATAATCAATAATTTTACATTTTTTAATATCGTTTATAAAACGAATACTTTAAATGTTACATTGTAATATTTTACGTTATAAGATCTTAATAGTATAAATAAAAAAACATTAAGAAAATATATTTATAAATTTTATATTTGTATAGAAAGATTGGGCTTAAATGTATACACACAATTATAGAACCAATTGAAAACCAACCCGTAAAGCATGCAGCGCTTTATTATATTAAAAATTCATAAAATTCCCAGACATGAATACTTAAACACAAGCACACACAAACATGCTAAAATGTATTTCAGAATGGATGAAAAGTATTTCGCAGAGCAGAGCGACTTTCGTATGCCCTCCCAAATATTTCGAGATGTATAACATATACTATAGCTTTATAAATTGTATAAAAAATTGAAAGTTTCCTTGAGATTCGGGACTTAAAGATTCTGTGATTCTGACATTTTTTTTTTGCTTTTGAATATTTCATTGTTGGATCTTTTTTGGTGTTTTAAATAAACAAATTTATGTTAGCAAAATTTATACTTTAAAACTTGAAAGGTTTCCTTATCTGGCTTATAGAAATATAAAAGGTCTTATTAATGGTAATTAACAACATACACGTGCTTTACATTCATCTTTCCTGGGACTTTCACACACAACAGAAGTCATTGACCTATTTCCCGTATTAGACATTGTGACTCGTACTTGAGCTGAAAAATTGGAATAATTATTTACTTTTTACTAATATCTTAAAATGTACTTAAATGTTGTGTTGTCGGCTCCTCAGCTGAGCATCTTTTAGGCGCACATTAATTTTGATGCTGTGATTTACATATGCAGCCTGAAAGTAGGCAATGATTTGTCGTTTACTATGTTGATTAAAGTAATTTTAAATTACGAAGGGTTGTTTTTTTAACATTATTTTTTATCCATCTTATATTCCTATCGGAAAAATTAGTCCTACCGAATAACTACAAATAAAATATGTATCTAAAGCTTAATAATTTAACTATAAATATTGAAAGTCAAATGCAATAGATGTCATGAGAAAATAATCTGAATACCTATTAAAAGGGTGTGATCGAGTTCCAACTAAATCTATTGAAGTGCATCTGAATATTCGAATGTAACTTTCAATGGAAATTCAAAATTTGAGTTTTAAATTATTAATGGTCTTATGAGCTTTCAATTTGTATGTACACGTTAAACCTAAGCCGGTCTTCAAAAGTTTCCTGATTTGATATATACACATACAATTGTATTTTTAAATTGAAAACTTTTTCGACACAAAGGTAATATTTCTATGACTCTGTCATCAATCGTGCAAACATAAATCATAATTAAGCCTACGTTTTAAACAAGCTGCTTACGACCGAAACTTAAAAATATTTGTATGACTTTAAACAATAATATTACAAGCTATTTAAAACGTTAAATACCTTCCTCTTCACTCACCTCATTAAAGTGAGTTAAGCAGTCGTGCACTTTAATTATGTCAAAACCTACTGAATTTCTAAAATTGTGCACAATAGATTTTTGTATGTCACTTATGAGGGCTTTGCGGAGGCTGGGCGAATTACAAGCGAACATTTTCAATGGAAACTTCTTTAAATCCCTCTCATTTTGCTGAGGCGCCACTGGCAACAGCAATGAGGACGACTGTAAGAATCAGGACGAGCCACGTTACCCATGTGCGCTATAATCGAGTCACGGAATGTCTGAGAAAAAGTCACGCGAGATTGTTGAACTGTCTGAAAATTAAGACTCTAGGGGTTGGCTATTGCAATATGTGGGGGCGTGCCGAGTATCCTTATGATTTGATTTTGAAAAATTCATGAGGCAATTGTTGAGCGCACAAAAAGATTTTATTCCCCGACCCCCATATTGCCGTATTGTGTGACAGCCGGAACTTATTTCTAGGTGCACCAGCAAATAGCACATATGTATAGTACATAACATAACTTGGTAGATAGGTAGAAACAGCTTGACATATAAAGGAAATTGTCATATAAATTTCTAAAAATATTTAAGATGCTGTAGTTATTAGATAAAAAACTGATTTTTAATTAGAAAGTACATCTGAGTCAATTAAAGTGAACGCCAATGGATTGTAAATCCCAATTTACAGTAAAAGAACTTTTCTGATTCATTTACAGTAAAAGAACTTTTCTGATTCATTTCCATTTCAGTTTGAATAATCTTTCTGTCATAATTCGCATTCAATATTCCAGAGAATATTTGCTTACTCCTGACAAGAGATAAATATTAAATTGTTTACTTAGCTGTAAAGGTGCAAAGTTCAAATAGACAAATTCATAAGATTTATACATGAGTCTAGTGTTGATTTTGATGCATTAACATATGGTAACGATCAGGCACACAAAAATGAAATTCAAAAATCAAAGCAAAGCAAATAGAGAACTTTAATTTTATTAATCAAAATCATTTAAAAGCTAACAATGTGCAAACTGAGCTGACAACTGAGCCAGAAATAGACGCAAATTTCAATTGATTTAAATGAATTAGAGGCAAAAAACGTGCCGATTGCCTGAGCACGAGATCGTACAGAGTGAGAGAATGATAGAGAGAGAAAATGAGAGAGGGAGAATGAGAGCAATCAAGTTCGGTTAAGCAGATGCTCTTGAAAGCTCTCTGAGACACGAGAGTTTATGCTAGAAAAGAGCGTTGTTCAAGGTCATTAAGTCAACGTGCTAATAAAATGAAAACAATGAGATACTAAGAGGGATGAGGATTCATATGTATCTGTATCTTTGAAAATGCAAGAAGGGAAACTTTTTGACACAGTATAAAGTTTAATAAACATTGCGTGTTGAGGGAATATCTAGTGATTTTTCGATTAGAGGCGCTCTTTAGTTGCGTGCCTAGGATTAGTAACCAACTAATGGTAACTGGCCATAACTAGCAATAATTGCCTGGTCAAAGCAATCAACTGACCCATTTTAAAAAATTAAAACGCGCAAAGCGCAACATGAAAAGCTTTTGCGAGAGCTTTGCGTGTTTCTACGACCCACAAAAGCAAACCGAACAGCAACAGGAGCTCATGGTCAAGTCCTTCAGTCAGCTGTTTAGTCCTTACTTTTCGCCAGCGTTATTTACATTGGGCCAAAGCTTTTTGGCGCGTGTAAGACAAAAACGAAGCAATAAGAAAGGTGTATACTGACTTATGCTTTTTTTTTTTGTTAAAGATGAGATTAAGAGTAGACAAGATAATGAAAGAAAGAGAAGGAAACTTGACAGTAAAATTTAAAAATATAAATTAATAATTTTATAGATGATAGATATAAAAAAAATACACTCCTCACTGAACTTTACACGATACATTTTTATTGTGACACAGTCATTTTCTTCAAACGTCAAACAACCAATATTTATTGTGCTGATAGGTCTTCCCTATAAGCCAGATGACTCATTTTCTACCAAAATATTATTATGGGCTTTGAAAAAGCATGTTACCTTATCAGTAACATTTACACTTTATTAGTGATTTTTTGACGAATGATTACAATGTTGAATGACGCGATAAGAACACCGAAATCACAGTTGACGTACTCAAATAATATTATACCATATTAATTTCCAATTCCTCAATATCGATCTGTTTGTCCAGTGATAATACAACAATAAATAAAACCCCGCTGTGACTCAGTTAATCTATGATTCAAATGGAAAATGCACTGTATTACATCGATCGAGTCGCATAATTACGTGGCATCATATAATAAATATAATTATAAAGATAAGGCATAGGCTGTGATTACAGCATGACTTGTCGTTGTCATTGCCGTTTCGTATTGTTGGTTTTGCCTCAAAGTCTCAAGCACACGTACAACAACAACAGCAGCAGCAGCAGAAGCAGTAACAACAACAACAACAACAGTAACAGAGAAATAAAACACAACAACAAGCTGTAAGCAGTAAGCAGTAAGCAGCAAGTCTCTGTTGTCATCGCGCGCTTTTTAGTTATGCTCAGCGGGGGAAAAAAAGAGCTTTTGGTGCTTCAGTTCATGTGCTTAGAACTTTGGCGCGGTGCTTTTTGGTTTGCTGCTTTGAAAACAGTTGACGAGCTGCTTTCATGCCCAACGGTCGTTGCAGAAAGCGTTAAGGAACTGAACCAAAGAAAGAAAGAATCAACAGCTAGCTAATAATACAACAATACTACATTTTAAACTATAATAGAATTTATTTAATTCTTCTCGCTTGGCAACTATAACAACGGAAACCAACAACAATTTTCGCGTTTCGTCTTCAAATTTTGGTGCGCGAATTGAAAGCAAAAGTTATGTGATAAGCAATTTCTGTGTGTGCTTTTTCGCAGTGAAATTATCCTGCGTGCCATAAGAGTGTGTCCAAGTGCGTGTGTGTGTGCGTGTGTGCGTGTATAACTGCGCAGGACGTGTCAGTGAAAGCTCTTTTATCAGTGAAGAGCTGCTGCACAGCAGCCTGCTTTTAATCAGGCATATCAAGGCAAGGTCAAGGAAACAGCTGACGCGGCAGATAAATAAAAATAGAAACGTTTAGTAAACAAAATTTAGTTTGTGAAAAGATTTGTATGCATAAATAAATCAATTAAATTATAAAAGCAAATTTGACGACGCGGCTACAAAAAAACCCAACAACAAAATGTCTTCCATGGCTGCATTTGATCAAATCAAAATTGGACTCAAGTAAGTCGCATTAAATGCATAAATACTCGTTAAATATTTAAACAAAATCTCATTAGCTCAAAAGGACCTTAAAATTTAAGTGCTTTATTTAATAAGTTGTCTCTTTAGTAGGCAACTGCACATAACTAATAAAATTTAGAGCTGTGTGTAGATCATTAAATCCACTAAAGGCACTGTCTTTTTTTGGTATTGATGGAATACCTTCTTAGTAATAGTAATTTGTGACTTATGTCTGCCTTTTCAGCTACTAATATGACATCAGCTGTGGTTGTGTCATCAACCGCAGAAGCTTACTTATTCATCAAATATATTTTGAGAGTTAGTCTGAAGAAACTATTCATCAAATATATTTTGAGAGTTAGTCTGAAGAAACTAATCATCAAATATATTTTGAGAGTTAGTCTGAAGAAACTCTAGTCAGATGGAGTTTTTATATGTTAAGCAATGTATGGGCACTGTGATATCAGAACACAAAATTAACTCGAGCAAAAATCGGGGAGATTAAATATTTATTTTGCAAACAGAAACCTATGTTTTTCTTTGTCTAACAACCCACAAGTCTACATACATATATTTAATGATTTCTTTTTCGGTTCATTTTACCAAATTGCTGCAATTTTGTTAAACAGCTGTGTCCTTTTGACATGGCTTGCTCAAACACCTGCAAATGAGTTGGGACAGCAACAAAACAAATATGTTCACACCAGGAGTCCCAATTTATTAACAGCTATGACAGGCTACCTTTCCCCATATTGTTTAGATGCCCCATTCTTTTATCGATTCCCAGAACTCTGTAATTTGTCTACATAACGAGCAAACATAAACGGTGACTGACAGAGCCCGAAGCCCGAAGCACATCTGTCATTAGAGGCGCCCGTTGTGAGCGTTTCTTTGGGCTCATTCTCTATGTATGTATGTGTATGTGTGCCGGCACTTAAAATGCGCAAATAATTAGGTAGCGAACTGCTCTCAAAGCGCCCCGCAGCTGTCGCAGAAAAGAAAACAATAAAAAAGCACACTATTTATGTAAATTTTGTCTATTGTAGAAGCTCAAACTGAGTCATTTGTGTCATAGCAAAATGTTTGAGAGAATGAAAAAGAGATTGTGCCATGAGATCAGCAAGAGCAACAGGTTTGGGTTGCCATATAAGCAGACATATCTCATATGATCGTACATGTTATATATGTATATTTATAACAGATCAAACAAGAACTCGTTGTACAGACGAATGCCCTATCAATGCCAAAAACTTTGTTTAACTTGAAACTCCCAATCTATTATAGACTTTTACATATTGTTTTCTGCTAGAGTTATTTGAAATTTGTTTTAAATTAATCAATTATTTAAAAATCTGAAATTTATTCATATAAATGTCAGCTGGTAAGCTTATAGTAAATTTCTGCTTGCAGAAGAGTTCGATGATATTTGTATTGTATGTACGACATTTAATATTTCGCTTCTATTTAATAATATTTTGTTGTTTTCAACTTGTTTTGAGATGTATTTCAGTGCAACATTTTTTGTGGAAACATGCTTTCAACTGTTCTTTTTTTGTTTTTGCGTAAATTTGCATATTCGTTGTTTGTGCTGTGATTTATGCGAAATACTTTGAGTAGGGCACTCGTTGTCAGTTATATATATTCATAAAGTGTATTTATTGAGTTTAAAAAATTAACAATTAGATTTAAATTGTCAATTGAATTGTATAATATTTTAATGTTTTCAATCAAAAATGCCATAAACTATTTAATATTTATGGTGAAATCAATGAGGAGAAGAAAACTGTTCTCCTCACGTGCCGTCATGAGTTACACCTTAATTAACCTTCAATATGATAAAAGTTCTTAGCACACGTTTGAAATGCTTCAAAATTGAATGTGAATACAATTTAAATGTGGCCTTTGATATATAAAATTTCAAACATTTTGTTATCTTTTATTGTTTTAAATTGTTTGCTGCTTTTGTAATTTAATTCATTCTAAACGTTGAATAAACAAAAATTTCCTCATACTTTCTGTGGCTGCCAAAAAATTTCGAGTTGTTTTTTTTCGTTGTATTTGCTTTTGACATTGCTCATACGCCGCATGTGCGTTCCACACCAAATTTTACGTACATTTGTCGCTGTCGCTCTTGTTTAGCTCACTCTGTTCGCCCACACTCACATACACAGATATGTATATACATTTACAAATATAGATATACTTGTACACTGAAATATATGTATATGTATGTATGAGTTTGTCAATTTCATTTAATTTGGCCGTGTTTTGTTCGCATTTTGTATCATTTTTGTAAGGCATTTATAGTTAGCGAAAAAGTTGCTTTTATGAATAAAGAATGAGAGAATGAGCAAATGAAAGAATTGAAAAGCACAAATCTTTTATATAAGTATAATAAGTACATTTTTCTATAAAATTGTATAGGGCAATAGAATATATTCATTGACACTTTGTTGGACGACTTCAATGGGTTTAGCGTCACCAAATTGTGAAATTGTATTCATTAAATCTATCCAACTTTGATGTTCACGTTTTCCCCTAAATACTAAATTCAAAATACTGAATCTGTTTTTTAACCCCAACACGCTTTGAATATTTTTCTGACATCAGACGCCAAAATCCAAGTAACACTTACCTTGTGTTTTATCCTTGCGCCACTTGTAAGCTTTTCATTCATGCACTAAAGCTTTTTCGCAGAGCTTGCGTGCAGCCTTCTCAAGGTCAACATGCGCTATGACAGATGGGATGATAGCAAACTTTTCTACATGAAAAACCTAAGCTAACAGTGTCTGCCATTTTATGTACAGACAGGGACATTCCCTGCCCCATTTTAGATGCGTTTTTCATGGGAATTCGCTCATACAAGTTTTGTTTAATGATTATAATATAATTATAATAAAAATTGTTACTGGCAAAAGCTTCCCGCACAACGCGTCCCAGTTGCTATTTGTTTAGACTTAGTGCGAGATTCGTCTGTCTGACCATACGACTGATAAGCGAGAGGGAAAAGTGAGGTTGTATAATAAGTACGAGTTGCACGTTTGAACGGTATGGAAAATAAATGCAATCATCGCGACATAATCTGTTACATTCTCTGCTTATCTCATGTGACCACATTGAGAGTGAGACAAGGAATCCAAAAGAGCAACATTTACAATGCGAAAGTGAGGGAAAGGGAGAGGGTTATTTCAGTGATTTTACAGTGTTGCAGTTGCAATAAAAATACCTTAAGACCATGTCACATTGTTAATGACACCTGCTAAAGTGGCGCAAAAAAAATACTTGTAGCTCGTAAAGAAGAGTGAAATATTCCTAAATTACAGTCGACATTATAATGAACATTTTTGGTATCATATTAAAGTTTACAGTTACCATTTAGTCTATTAATAAAAAAGTAAACTATTTAGAAATGTATATATTTTGTATTAATTCTGAACTTGTTATCACTAAAAGCTCTTAGACTTCAATATTTGTTCTATTTTTAAGAAACAATGCAAGTTGTTTATGGATTTATACGGGTTTCTATTTGCCTGCCAAACATTAATTTTGATTCATATTTAACTGAACATGACAAACTACTGAATAACCAGTCATCGATTTAACATGTATTAAATGCTAAAAGTTAGAAATTGGTTAATTTTGAAGGAAATTTTGACTCTCTACATTTTCAGAGCCACCTCGAACTATTTCTTGCGCTGATCGCTATTTGATAATATTATCGCTATGCGTATGAAAATGTTCAAAGCATCCATATAGATGGCCATGGCATGATTGATGGGATCATATTTGTAGGCACTGTGCTGTGGATGCATCTCAGCTGCCTTCACTATGCGCTGTGTGTCATAGAGTAAAAATCCGCTGAAGAGTATGAGTCCGCCGTATAGAGATAGAGAGGCCAAGCCAGCTCCAATCGCTGTTGTGGGTGGCAACCACATGGAGGCCAGTGATGAGGCGAATACAATGCCCAATCCAATAGCTAATGGTCCACCAATATGCAGAAATTTATCGCTGGGCGCACATGCTGCCACCGTGGAGAGGGCGCCCACAATGCCGCCTGTATAGAGCAGAGCTCGGACCAGAATCGGACCGCCCATGAAGCACATGGGAGCAATGACGGCTCCCAGGACGCCACAGTGCAGTGCCCAGGCCAACTGCTTCATTCCGAAACCGGGCTCATATTCAATGGCCTGGGTCAAGGCGCCTGTGCCCATGACCAGACCGAGTGTCACCAAGGTAGCGATCCAGCCACTGCTCATGATCAGACTGAGCAACGCCTCAGACTGAAATACTCCTACCGCCGAGGCGGCAGTCAGAGCACAGGAGGCTCCAAAGTATGCGTAGGTCGCGTGGATGCGATCCCTCACATAATGTGGCCACATTACCGAGTGGTCATAGAGACTCGGCTGTTGCGACAGACCCAGGCCGTAGTAACAGAGTGCCACGAGACCCATTAGAGCAGCTCCAGCTGCAGCTCCCTTTCCCATGGAATAGGCATTTTCACTGGGCGGACCCATCAGTCTGTCCTTTAGTGAAGGTCCTTTTGTGCGTTGTTCCAGATGCGATCGATTCCGATTCTGCGAATCTTCTGCGAAATACCGCTTGAAATTGGGACGAGTTGGCAGCACCGATTTGTTTTTCAATGAATTGAATGATCTGCCTCTGGTTGACTGCATCGTCGACTTCCATAATCCGGGTCCACTAATGGGAGATCTGAATAACAAACATGTCGAGCGTTTCGGCAGGACATGCGACAGACGCGCCAAGAGCATTTTTACAATTTAAAATTATATATATTTTTAAAGGCTGTACAAAATTTATCTGGTTGAAAAGATCTGATCGAGGCTAATATTGTTTATTTATTTATTTATTTTTTTTGAATGGAAAGTCTAAGTTTAAGGTTTGAGAAATTACAAAAATATACAGCATATTTCTTTTGAATTCTTTTAAAAATGTTATGATATAAATAATAAGAATTTGAAATATTTATTAATTAATTGAGCAATTATTTCATTTATAGAATTGCAAGTTAACTGTTTCTTTTTTGAAATTCATATTATACTACTTATAGTTTGAACTTGAATTCACAAACAAGTATTCTACTTAAGATCTAACCTAGTCATAACTTCCGTTCCATCTTTTATCTGTGACAGGTTGTGCACAATTCATTATTGTCTCAAATTTTCTTAGATCATTAGATGAAATCTAGTTTCTGCCAGCTTTTAGCAGTTGGAATCTGTATTTTTCTCCACTTGTTTGGCAATGTCAGCAATTGTGGCATGCAAATAATATTTGACTTAGTCGCGAGGAATGCCACATTGCAGAAATCGGAAATGTGTCTTATAAGAAGTGTTTGTTAATTATAAATTTGTCTTGGTTTATTCGATGCTCTTGCTTCTGCGTCTGGTTTATTTGTCTTTTATGTTAATTTGCTCTGCTGTCGTCACTTTTAGCGTATAAGACAAGACTTTGTTTATTTTCATTCAAATGTATTTTCGAATCTATAGCTAAAGATTTTTGTACGCGGCCAAGATAAGCACATAAATCAGCTTTAGTACAAGAAAATGGAATTCAACGTCATTTAGATCATTCCGGAATGGAAAACGTAGCAATGCCCCTTGAAATAATTTTGTGGTAAATATAGAACATATATTTTAATAATTGACCATCATGCTTCAATTTGATGCTCTTAACAAGTTGTTAATTCCCATTGTTGGGTTATCCACTGAGCCGAGTTCTGCAATTGACAAATTTGCCACGTTAGGAATTTTCCTTGCCTAAGGGGAGTCCCATTCTCAAGACTATAAAGTGGAATGACTCTGGCACACGCAAAGCCAGTATTACTCGTCAAATTTTGTTTTTTTCTCTCTGTTTTTTTTTATGAACATTATTTATATTGACCTTTACTTTTATAGCAAGATGGCCATTAGCTAAAACATTGGTTTGGCTTTCACAAATTTCTATGACAAAGTTCAGGGCCGCAATGCGATAATCAAAAAAATCACAGTCATTGCCTTATACTATAATAGCGAACAGCAAAAAAAATATAAAAAAACCAGCTCGAACGGCTATTAATAAGCATAAATATGACATATTTCTGGCGCTTTTGCTGACATTTGCAAAAAAATAATAAATAAATGCAATGTGTAGGTTGACAACGTTTCTTTGTTTTTATTGATGTAGTCATGTATTTAAGATTTGTTTAAAAATTGAAGCACGTTTCATTCGATGAGCTCACAGTTTTGTTGACTAAAACTATATCTATTATTAAAATACATTTTGATAACCTAAAAACAAAACCAGACACAATCGCAAATTTTGAAAATTTTGAAACTTTTGTGTTTTTTTTTGTGGAAATTTCAAAGATCAATCAATTTTGTTTCCGGTACAGAAACGAGATAGAGCTTCTAACTTCAGTGTGTCGAAGTTTTAATACCCTTTCGAGTAAAAATTATCAATTTTGGTATTTAAAAAAATCGAGTATTTCTTAATAAATATTAGGTAATGTGCAAATATGATTTTCCTATGACAGCTGTATAATATTTTAGACCGATTCTAACCAAATTTGGTCAGGATGCATAATACCATCCCAGATGCATATCCTATCAGTTTGGTTCTGATATCTCAAAAAACAAAAAAGTTTTCCATACTAAAACTTCATTTTCGATGCACAGTTCCTATAGCAGCTATATGATATAGTTAACCGATTCTAACCAAATTTGGTCAGGATGTAAAATAACAGCCCAGATGCATATTCTATCAGTTTGGTTTTGATATCTTATCAAACAAAAAAATTTTCCATACTAAAACTTAATTTTCGATGCACAGTTCCTATGGCAGCTATATGATATAGTTAGCCGATTTTAACCAAATTTGGTCAAGATGTATATTACCAGCCCAGATGCATATCCTATCAGTTTGGTTCTGATATCTTAACAAACAAAAAACTTTTCCATACTAAAACTTCATTTTTGATGTACCGTTCCTATGGCAGTTATATGATATAGTTAACCGATTTTAACCAAATTTGGTCTAGATGTATATTACCAGCCCAGATGCATATCCTATCAGTTTGGTTCTGATATCTTAACAAACAAAAAACTTTTCCATACTAAAACTTCATTTTTGATGTACCGTTCCTATGGCAGCTATATGATATAGTTAACCGATTTTAACCAAATTTGGTCTCGATGTATATTACCAGCCCATATGCATATTGTATTAGTTTGGTTCAGATATCTTAACAAACAAAAAACTTTTTCATACTAAAACTTCATTTTCGATATACCGTTCCTATGGTTGGGTATAAAAAGATGTCAGGGTATAAAAAGATGGTATTTGTAAAGAAAGAATTTTGTATTTTAAATGCAGAAAAATTGATTTAATTGACTAACTATTTAATACTGTAGATTGCCGCATTGTACTAAACATATTAAAGCTCTTCTTAAGAATAAGTTATAAATTTGGGCATTAATTTTGTAAAGAGATTGCTAGTTTATCTTTTAGCACAAAGCAAAGCGGGCAAAAGTTAAAATAACAACATTTAATAAAATGGCAAACGGAAATGTATTTTTAGGCTGATACGGCTCGAGTTAAGAGAGGAGTCGGGTCTCGATTTTGGGTGGGCTGATAAATGGGCACCTGGCTCGCGTCGAGGTACTGATAAAGCATTAGTGCTATCGCATTGCGGGGTTTATGTATGTGTATATTTATTTTTATATGGAAACGAATGAGGGAAAGACATCCCATCGATATACAATGAGATAGCGAAAAAAGCAATGCTTATTGTGATTGATTAATGACGGCTTTCAAGGGCCAAAGTACGAATGAAAACTTTTACTACGTATAGAAATATAAAAATAGTGGTTTATTCTGAAAACTAACTTGTAGAAATCTCTTTTCTCAATCCACAGAATGGTTGACTTCAAGGTCCAACAGCGTCGTTATCGTACAAGCGAAAAGACTGTCGTCAGCACGACATATGGTCCAATTAAGGGAGTCAAACGAAAGTCCATCTATGGACAACCCTACTTCAGTTTCGAGAGAATACCCTTTGCCAAGCCACCTATTGGAGAGTTGCGTTACAAGGCGCCGCAGCCGCCAGATATTTGGACTGAGGTTAGGAGCTGCACATCTCAGGGTCCAAAACCATTGCAGAAACATTTTGTATTTGATATGACAGATGGTTCAGAGGACTGTCTTTATCTCAATGTCTACACTAAGAATGTGAGTACAAGAATTTAATATTCTAATGATTCACTCTTATAATGAGCTCATTCTTTAGGTATATCCCACCAAACCCATGCCAGTGATGGTCTGGATCTATGGAGGTGGCTTTCAGTTTGGCGAGGCCTCTCGTGAATGCTACAGTCCCGATTACCTGCTCCGAGAGGATGTCGTCGTTATATCTATCAACTATCGATTGGGTCCACTTGGTTAGTGTTTGAGCTATCCTAAATTTGATTGCGAACTAATGAATATATTCTTTAGGTTTTCTTTGTCTCGAGGATCCCGAATTGGATGTGCCCGGCAATGCGGGACTCAAGGATCAAGTTCAGGCTCTACGTTGGGTCAAAGCCAACTGTTCGCGCTTTGGCGGCGACTCAAGCAACATAACAGTCTTTGGAGATAGCGCAGGCAGTGCCTCAGTGCATTATATGATGATCACAGAGCAGACACGCGGACTCTTCCACAAGGCCATCTGCATGTCCGGCAACACGTTGTCACCTTGGGCCGTAACGCCGCAACGCAATTGGCCATATCGATTGGCCTTACAGGCCGGTTATACGGGAGAGAATACGGAGCGCGAGGTGTGGGAGTTTTTAAAGAACGCCAAGGGCTCGGACATCATCAAGGCGAATGGTGAGCTGTGCATTGACGAGGAGAAAAAGGAACGCATCGGTTTCTCCTTCGGTCCCGTCATCGAACCCTACGTAACCAGCCACTGTGTGGTCCCGATGAAGCCCATTGTCATGATGAGAACTGCCTGGAGCAACAGTATACCTCTTATATTGGGCGGTGTCTCCAACGAGGGACTGTTACTGTATTCCGAAACAAAATCGAATCCCAAATGCCTCAACGAGCTCGGCGATTGTCGCTTTGTCGTACCCATGGAGCTGGACATGGATCGGGAAAGTGCTCTATGCAAAGATTATGGAGAGCAGCTTCGTCAGTGTTATTATGGCGATAAGACGCCAAGTCTGGAAACACTTCACGAGTATCTGCAGGTGTGTACGAGTACTAAATAATAGTTATAACGATTGGAAGTATTCACTAATGCTTATCACAATTCACAATTAACAATTTACTACTCGCAGATGGTCTCGCACGAGTATTTCTGGTTCCCCATCTATCGCACAGTATTGTCGCGCTTGGAGCATGCACCTGGCGCCCCCACCTATTTGTACCGCTTTGACTTTGATTCGAAGCACTTCAACCATCTGCGCATTCTCAGTTGCGGCAAGAAGGTGCGTGGCACATGCCACGGCGATGATCTCTCCTATCTCTTCTACAATTCGCTCGCACGCAAATTAAAGACTCATTCGAGGGAATACAAGTGCATTGAGAGACTTGTCGGCTTGTGGACACACTTTGCCACCTATGGCAATCCGAATTTCGATCCCGATCAGTCTGATCTGTGGCAGCCCATCTCTGCAGCTGCCGTCGAGAAGCATCAGCTGAAGTGCCTTAATATAAACGATGAACTCAAGATTATCGATGTTCCCGAGCTTCGCAAATTGATGATCTGGGAGAGCTTCTTTCGGCGTGACGAGCTGCTGTGAATAAACGAATGCTTTGAGTGCTATCATCGGGGGGTCTCTACTTAGCATTATCATTAGCTTTATGTTCAAACAATGCAAAGCCTAGCTTTAAAGCTTTAGATTCTGCAACTGATACAGTTACAGATACAGATACAGTTACAGTTAAAGATACAGATACATCTATGTGTTGTTAAGTTTGTTCATGATCAAAATTCTATTTAAGCCTGTTAAAGTTGATGAATGTCTCTAAAAAAGCCCACTTAGATCATGTTGATACAAACTGTAGATGTTTGTTATATTACATACTGGAATTAAATGATTTAAGTCGCAACTAAAGTACCTTTTGATAGGATAATGCAGCTTGGGAATTCCCACCCCCATTGGAGTACAATCTCCATCTTGTTCCTTAAGTGTCGCAAAACGATTTTAGATATTTGAGCATATGCAAGATTCTGTCAAGGCGACGCTTTAGCTAAAAATTATTATAATAACTATAATTTATACTTATTAAAGTCCTCTCATCATATGACATTATACAATTTCGTAAAGATGCATTGGGTAAACATCCCTCATTAGCTTTAAAAGCGTCTTGCGGAAGTTTTTGAATAATTAACAATTTTGTTATTACATAAGTATATAATTTTTGGATATGTATTTTTTTTAGCAAAACTCGTCCAAGTTTTACATATTTAGGATATGATTCTCGTAATCATAGAAAGAT
This sequence comes from Drosophila falleni, assembly GCA_035045575.1. Lineage (NCBI taxonomy): Eukaryota > Metazoa > Arthropoda > Insecta > Diptera > Drosophilidae > Drosophila > Drosophila falleni. The sequence continues at coordinate 20,916,341 of JAWNOV010000062.1, forward strand.
TTACATATAGTATATATAATGTATATTCATATAGGAAAAAATGAAGAATATAAACTTTGATTATCTGTTCGACACCTTGAAATGTTATTGAAAGTGCACATTCTAATCTTAAATGTTTCGAATTGTTTTTTATTTATAGATTTCTCAATGAGCATAAAAATTTGAGCTCGCAAAATTTTAATTCCTATAAGCTTCAAAATAATGTGATGCAACAAAACTAACACAAATTCATATTTTAGTAAGACAACATTTCAATGGATAACTGAATGTATTTCAAATAAAAAACAACTGAAAAAATTTTCAAATATATCAGCAAGTATTTCTTTTGTTTTTTTCATATCTTTGCAAAAGTTATCAAAAATAATAATGTCAAAAATTGTTAATGCATTGTCAAAACTTAAATCATTGAACAGACAAGCACCTGGCATTTACACGAACTATGATTATTTACAAAAGTAAGTACTATAGGAAATGCTTTCCTTTAATAACTCACTATACTGGATATCTCCTTATTTGACGTAATACCCTCGGGTACCATATTTTTGGTGAGCTACTTGAAATCTTATCGCGATCGCGAATCTGAATCATAAACCCGTCTGCAGCTTTCGAAGGCACGCGGATTTTCAACCAAAAAAATAAAATAAAATTCACGTATCAGCTGACGTTTGACAAATTTAACCCTAGAGACAAAAAAAATCAAAAAAATAAAACAATCACATTTTTAAATTAGCGTGACTAATTCAAGTGCAAATGGCAAGTTGTTAATTAGGTAAATTTTTACTGTTCGGTTTGGAGGTGTGACTTGCTTGTCAATAATACAACCTATAATTGTAGATAAATTTCTATTATAGCGAAATTTTATATTATCTGAATATTTTTTATGATCGACGTAAAATAGCATGGAAGTAATTTCAGATTATGATTATTTTATTGACAAAATGATTATTTTACGCTTTATTACCTAACGGTGTCCATTAAATCTGATTCATATCAGCAAATGAAAATATGATTGAAATTTTTCGTAGATTCCATAATTGATTAATTCTTATATTCTAAAAGGTTGTTTCTCATATGTTGTTATCCTACTTAGTATTATATTTATAACTAAGAAGAGAAGAGAAAAGTGATAAAGCACTCAATTGTATTAATAAGATTATCTAAATAAGTTGCAAGTGATAATCGATCGCAAATAAACCGAGCAAACTGATTGTCTGAAACTACTTCTAGGGCTCATCGTTTAGTATACTGTACATAGATCTGTAATCAGTTGCTTTTGTGACAGAGTCGAGAAAAGACAGAATGTGCCCCAAGCTTCAATATATTATCCTACTACTCAGGTTATTGTCTAAAAATGTATTGAAATATTATACATTAATAAAATATTTCATTAATTTAGCTTTTTGGCTGTGTGCATTCGCTTAACAATATGTGATGATGGGCCAGTACCTGAAGTCATTACTGAAAGCGAGCCTCCGTATACAACACCAGATGACTTTGAATTTTAAGATAAAGAGTTATAGGTATTGATATAGATACCAAGCGGAAAAGAATAAGTATTGTTGAATTAATAAAATGCTAAATTTGTTGGAAGTCTGCTAAATAATGCTAATAGAAACCATAAACTGGCTATGCTTCGTCTGAAACACACACTTAAGTCTTAATACTAGACACAACTAAAACTGGTTTAGTATAATAAGTACCTCAAATCATTTGGCCAAATTCAAGTTCAACTTGAAACTGTATCATAACTGTTCTGCGATTGCAAAAACCTCATGTCCAGGTCTTTGCACTCACTCAATGGTTTTATGAAAGTATTTTGTACTCCGCTTAGGTTTAATAACTTGGGCGTTTGCTTTAAATTCCGTGTTATTTGTGCGTTCAAGGTGGATTGTTATTTTTGTTTGCTTTGTGCTCTGTGTTTCACTCGAGGTTATTTATTGCCGATCAAACATTTGCTTTATGTTCATTCAAAATACGTAATCTCTTTGCATCTATTCAAATAATATATTTTTCTACTAGCATATAAAAAAAAATATGTACTATTCTACTAAGAAACCAATAAATGCTTGTATACTTATGGAATCATTTAAATTTCCAACGCATATTTTGCAAGAAATTTTATGCTGTGTCCATACTCACAAAGCATTACAAGGCAGTGTCACAACGTCACAAGGCAGTGTGAACTTGTAAGGCTTGGGCTCAAAAATTTGGAGTCACAAAAATGCGACTTACGCTGTCACAATTTTAATTCAAATTTTAGAAAAATGTTTGAAGTAGCTGAAACGCACTCAATTCTATTGAGAGGTTGTTCGACGTCAATGTGAAAACTAATGACCTGTATCACAATACATCACAAAGCGTCAAAATTTGTGAGGCACTGACTGTTTAACAGTGATCTGCAGCAGTAATAAGCTTCTTAACATATGTTATCTTAAAAGCTGTTTAAGCTTTCAGCTTAACAGACAAACCTCAAATAATTTTAAGCTTAAAAGCTTTCAGAGCAAGTGAGCGTACAGTGAAGGCGGAAATAAATTTGCGGCAAGCAACAACCGGTTCGCTTCGTTTAACAGACACCTGCTGAGAGCGAGAACAAGAGAGAGCGAAAAGAGAGAGAGAGAGAGAGAGAGAGCTGCAAAGCAAGAGAGTGTTAATGTAAGCGTGGCGCATGCATGGTGATTGTTTGTTGAGAGCCACTTTCGTTAATGTTTATGTTTTAGCGGCCTGCTCACCTTTCCCCGGCTCTCAATCTCTATTCCACACTTGCAACCCATTGTTTTCGTTGGCGCCGCGATCGTTTAGCTTCAGTCAGTTGTTGGCGCACTCTCGTCGGTAGCGCATTGAAGAACGGTTCGTGTAGTGCTGCTTTTTTATCGTGCGTGAACTGGAATTGTTAGTACTTGCTCGTGTTTATTTACTTTCCCTTCCCCAACCACGCCTAAGCAAGCGTAGGACCGTGACATTTCTATTTGTTTTCTTTGATTCCCATTTCTTTGGAGTGCTATAAGCAAACTAAAGGTGTGATCTAATTAGTCTTACAATGGCAGTGCGTTTCATGGATATGCTAAAACTCACCTTTAAGTAAGTTTTCACAAGCACAAAAACAAAATCGTTGTCGCTTTTCTGTGTTTTGAGGTCTCCCGTGTTGTTGCAACATATGCTGCTTGCATATTTCTGATTTCTTGTTCGATCGTCAGTCGTTTTATTATCATCTGTCTCGCTCACACCCTATGTATTTATGTACATGTATCACAGTGTTGCGTCTGGTGAAATTGTTGCGCAAGTTTCGCAGCTGTTTTTTTCCTCTTTTTTTTTTTGCATAAACTTACACAGGGGAAAAAAATTAAATATTTCGTACTTCAAACTTCAATATCTCGGTGGTTTTTATTTTCTTCAACTCGATTCAGCATTTATTGTTTTTTATTTGTCTTTTGTGTGGTGTATTCGTAAATATTCAATTTCATTTGTTATTATGTGCACGTTTGAGCATGAGCCTACATTTCAAATGGTTTATTGGCCATTAATGTTTACTGTATTTTCTTAACATTAATTATGGCCAAGTATTACAAAATAATGTAAAGCAACAGGCTTTATTATTACATATCAATTCTATTATAAAATATAAATTTATAGTTTTATTTAAAACGATTTTCTTGAAATACCTTTCTTTTCTTAACATTCTGTGATGGATAGAGTAAGAATTTCCGCAAATTGAGGAACGCTCACAACATAGGGTAAAGAAAAAGTGCTTAACAAACAAATAATTTTTAAGTGCAGAATGATATCATATTTTTTATCTCTTAAGTAAAAAAAGCATTGACCAGGTGTTTTGAGTAATGTAGTTTTAGCACTGCTTCCATTTAAGTTCAATAGTTCACATACTTGTTTATACGTTAATGTTTAATAAAAAATGCTTTTATATTTCGCTAATCGCAAAATTCCATTACACATTTTATTAGACATATTTAATTGTAGTCCGGTGTTTGTCCCCACGTATGACAAGAGATTGATAAAGCGACAGGTACATAGTTCACTTTGATTTCAGGTGTATTTGTATTTTTTTCTATACGTCGAGTTGTTGAATTGCTGAAATTGGCATGACAGCGCGGAATTGTAATATATATATTGGACATTAATTTGAATTTTAGTTTAGGCTTTGACAGTATAATTACAAAACTGTTCATTTAAGTTAATTTAAAAGTGTTTGTGAGGTTTTAATATCGGAAATATCCAAACAGCTGCACCTTATCAGCAAAATTTATATATATGTACATATATAGAAAAACAAAGATTATTTATAGATATGGATTCGATTTTTCTGAGAATAAGACTTTTATTAGCTAATAACAACATTATCTACGGTGATTGGTTTAATTAGTGTACAACTTAATAAATAATTTATTAAATTATATAGAATGATATTGCTGAAACAATTTGAGTTTATAATCTGCCAATATCATCATGTATCATGCCCTACTAAGTGGCATGGCTAAAATAATTGTGTTTGATTGAAAACAAGTTTTGTAACAAGCAAAGTATGAAATTAACATTGTTGGCTATCGCCTGCTGAACTTTATTCTCTAGAAATGTTGTTATCTTATATATGTATGTACATATGTATTTTTGCAACCAAAGCAAATTTTACGACGTTAAAAGCGAGTACTCTGCCAGCATGAGTAATAGTTAAAGTTTGAATACTCTTATAAGTGTAGTAAATAACAATAGTAAAATGATCTTAAATGGAAAGTAAATGAAATAGAATAATTTAAACTTAATCATATTTGACAGAACATTTTTAAAACGAGTTTAATGACAAATTAAACACATGAAAGAGTATAAAACACGTTGGTTTATATAGTTTCTACTCTCTAATGTAGATCTGAGTTTTCCAGCCATGTGGAAAGATCACGTACATGATAATCTTCGTATCTGATCTCTCTCCTTTCACTGTGCCTGCTCTTAAATGAACAATTTATATGCAATTTTATTCTTAAACTATGTCAGTGCATTGGGGCAATGCGTGTGAAATATAAAATGTTTAATTAATTTTTTTCGAGAGCTGCGCAATTGAAAAACAACAAAAATGCCATAAAAATGCATAAGCCACACACCCGCAAGGCAATAAAAACTGAATGCAAAAATTGAAAACAAAAAAATATATTTGAAAAAAAAAAATGATAATAAAAATAAACAGTGAATAGACAGACAACTTGTCATGCATATTAAGCGTATAGCGTTGAGGTTGGTCAAAAGGCGCTGACAGTTTGGTAAGACTTTCAAAACAACAATGCAGTGTAAAGCAACCACTGAGTAACCACTCGGCGGCATTGAAACCACCTTGCCGGCAATTTGTTGGCGTGACTGATTTCGGGCCGAAAAAAAAACCAGCGGCATAAAAGTGGCAACAACTTGCGGTTCATAGCTCAAAACTAATCGGAAACGATGTTCCGCTCTCTCTTTCTCTTTCTATCCCTCTCTCTTATACAGGGTGCTTAGTTTTAAGTACGAGCAACGTCGGCTAACCACAGCGATCTATTCGGTGATTAAGACGAAACTCGGCCCGGTGCGTGGCGTTAAGAGAAACACAATTTGGGGCGGAAGCTACTACAGCTTTGAGAAGATTCCATTTGCTAAGCCACCGGTGGGTGAACTGCGTTTCCGAGCACCGGAACCGGCGGAGCCATGGGATCGTGAATTGGACTGCACTTCGCCAGGCGAGAAGTCGATGCAAACGCATGTGTTCTTCAGCAAGTTTGCGGGCTCCGAAGATTGCCTGTATTTGAATGTGTACGCCAAGGATGTGAGTAACTATATCAATCAGCTTTCAGTTATTGCAACTGATAAATGTTCCTCTTGTAATTACAGCTGCAGCCCGAAAAGCTGCGTCCCGTCATGGTGTGGATCTATGGCGGTGGCTTTCAGGTGGGCGAAGCCACACGAGACATGTACAGTCCGGACTTCTTCATGTCCAAGGATGTGGTGATCGTTTCCATCAGCTATCGTCTGGGCGCACTTGGTTTTCTTAGTCTGGAGGATCCAGAGCTCAATGTGCCCGGAAATGCGGGTCTCAAAGATCAAATCCTTGGCCTGCGCTGGGTGCACCAGAACATCGAAGCCTTTGGCGGGGATCCCAACAACGTGACCCTCTTTGGCGAAAGTGCAGGCGGTGCCTCCACACATCTGCTGACCCTAAGTCCGCAGACGGAGGGATTACTGCACAAGGCCATTGCGATGTCCGGCACTGCGCTGTGTCCTTGGGCTCAGCCGCCGAACAATAATTGGGCCTATCGTTTAGCCCAGAAGCTGGGCTATACAGGCACCAGCAAGGATAAGGAGATCTTCAAGTTTCTGCTTGATGTCAAGGGCGGAGACATTGTCAAGGCGACGTCTCTGGTGCTCAGCAAGGAGGAGAAACACAATCGAGTTTTATTCGCCTTTGGACCCGTTGTGGAACCCTACAAGACGGAGCACACTGTAATTGCCCAGTCGCCCTTTGAGTTGATGCAGCAACCCTGGAGCAACCGGGTGCCCATGATGTTTGGTGGCACAAGCTTCGAGGGATTGCTCTTCTATCCAGGTGAGTGTTTAGTAAACACGCTGTTACAGAGTTGGGTCCATAAGCATTATCATTACTTTTTAATTAGCATTAGTCTTATCCCATTGTTTTATCCGATAGTTTTATCCGATATGTTTATCCGATATTTGTATCTGATATTTTTATCCGATAGTTTATCCGATAGTTTTATCCGATAGTTTTATCCGATAGTTTTATCCGATAGTTTTAACCTATAGTTTTAACCTATAGTTTTATACCGAAGACGGAAGAAGAAAAACGGAATTGCTATATCGATCGGTATTTTTATCCAGTTTACAGTTGCACGCTTTGAATCGATTGTCTAATTTTTTATAATATTATTTGCAGAGGTAATGCGACGACCGGCTACTCTGGACGAGGTGGGCGACTGCAAGAATTTGCTGCCCATTGATTTGGGTGACAATCTGGATCCCAAGCTGCGCGAGAATTATGCTCTGCAGCTGAAACGCGCCTACTTCGGGGAGGAGGCCTGCAACCAGGCCAATATGATGAAGTTTCTGGACCTGGAATCCTATCGCGAATTTTGGCATCCCGTCTATCGCACAGCTCTGGCCCGACTGCGTCAGGGCAGTGCTCCCACCTATGTGTACCGCTTTGACCATGACTCCAAGCTCTGCAACGCCATTCGCATTGTGCTTTGTGGCAAGGAGATGCGCGGCGTTTGTCATGGTGATGATTTGTGCTATATCTTCCACAGCATGCTGTCGCATCAGGCGGCAGTGGGTTCACCTGAGCATAAGGTCATTACCGGCATGATTGACATCTGGACGAGCTTCGCGGCCAACAGTGATCCCAATTGCGAGAGCATTAAGACCCTTAAATTCGCTCCCATAGAAAATGAAACGGACATTCAATGCCTCAATATTGGTGAACAGTTCGAGGTGAAGAAGTTGCCTGAGTTAGAGAAACTTCAGCTCTGGGACAGCTTCTATACCAGGGGTAAACTTTAGTCTATTCTAGACTCAAGTCGTTAATCTTGGGTTCATAGCTTTAGCTAACATTTTTGAGTCCCGCTATTCCCATTATGTAAATACTTTTGTTGTTAATGTAAATATGTAATAATTTTCCTTATGGGTATTTTATACTGTTTAATTCCAGCTTAGTCTTATTTATTATTGTTACCGATGTGTATTTTGTGCAATGTTTGGTTTATCAGCAGCAAATATACGTAATATTGAAGTTAATTTCTTTGTGAATTAATTTAAATGATAGAAAACATTTTGAGAAGACTCAGAGCATGATAGAACGCCTTGGATCAAAACTAATATTGTCATTGTTTCTTTTTATAAATTAGATTTAAAAGGAATCAGTAACTGAAGATTAACATATATGTTATAGATTTGTTTATTATATTTATAAACCATTTCTTGTTTTCAAATAGATTTTAAAATGAATTTTTATCCAATAATTGGTTTGAGCAACAACGTTTTACTGCATATTAATTTTAGAAAAATTCGATTAGGGTAAAATTATTGTTAATGTTCATATTATAACATTAAATTTGTTGCAACAATATAGTAAATAGCCGAACCATCAATTTAACTAATTGGTAATTAAAAATAAATGTCAATAAAATTAAAACGTGGAAAATATGTAATGTAAAAAGCAATTGCCACAAACGGGTGGGGTCAGGTGAATCTAAGACCATAACTGATAATAACTTGGTATGCATCTAACTATCTGGATATTTTATAAACACCTCAAGAATATCTCTATTGTAGCAACACCTAATCTGTATGTATTTAATGGATCTCCAACGCATTTAAAATTTCTTTTTTGTTTTATATATTTGCCAGTATTAGGGCAACTTTTCACTCAGCCTGACAGTTTAGTTTTTCAGTCAACTTGCTGTCCTCTAACCTCTGTCCTCCTGCTCTTCCACCCACTTTTCCTGTCTGCCTTCACACCTATTCAAAAATGTGTGGGTGTGTGTGCAAATATACGCATGTGACATTTATGTGTGTAAGCCGATGCTTGACAATCAAGTGAAACAACGACAACAATTTCTGCAACGCAACCGCCGACAGACCGAATAAAAGTAAGGGAGTGAGAGAAAAGGAGGGGAAAAAAAGAGAGGGAAATAAAATTCCATTAAAATTTTTACAAGTTTTAATCCATTTTTTGTTCTATTTTTTTCTAGAGGACACCCCAAAATGTTTGTGTGGTAAATCCAAAGGACTCCTCACGTCGACCGTGGTCATGGCGCGTGTCCCGTGTGACGTGAAAATTTCATTTGTCGACGCGTCGCGCACCAAGTCGAATCGGGTCTAACAATTCTTTTATATTGCTTTTTTGTGTTTTTGTCGCTTTACATATTTGCCTTTTCAATTTCTCTTTTTTAGTTTTAGATGCTGTTATGGTTAGGGCATGAGGTCGGGCGTTCCCGCTGAATTTTGACCATGTGCGCAGCGTGTAAAAATGGGCGTAAACCCAATAAATTAGAATTTTTCCGCTGCCCCAAATGTGCAGGCACCTCTTTTTTTTATATTTTCTTGTGCTATGCTCTGTGCATTGGTATAAATGTTTTATAGCGATTGCTTCAGTTCTTTTATATAATTTTTTTAGTTTTTAATTTAGGTTTTCAGCGTCAACTGTGAAATAAACGAAAGTGGTTTTGGTGCTGGAATTATTTTCAATGAAAAAAGTAAATATATGTACATACATTGCTATTACTACCTTATATTTAATTACTCTATTATTCTTGACTATGATCAAGCAATACAAAACTTTAAATAAATCAATTCAGTTTTAATAAATGTAAACTAAATTTGAATAAATTTTAAATAAAATAAATCAAGTCGAATACTTGAAGTTAAATATTTATAAATTAAATTATAGATAACAATTTTAAATGTTAAGGTATTATCATTAAAATATACTGGTTTTATACTTTATCGTATTAACAAATGTTGTTGATGAAGCTAGACAAATTAAAAATTGTCAACGTAGATCTTAAGTGTGAATAATTTCTGAATCGATACATATAAATAAAATTTCTGCATTCTGTTTCAAAGATATAAATCTGAAAATGTTAAAAGTAAATACGAGGTCACAATTTACATTAAAATATTCTGCTACAGTTTTTATAAATTCATTTTTTAATATGTTAAAAATAACTTCCATATGCAGGGTAATTTTTGTAATTTTATTGTGATGCCACATAATGAAAAGTTGGTTAATTAAATAGATGTACTCTCACCTGTTTGGTGTGCATACATATTTACATTTGTGTATTTATATATGCATGCAATGTGCCCTACACTTTGCAATTTTGGTGGCAGCCGCAGTTTAAGTTCATTTTTTGTGGGCGCATAAAAGTATGCAACGATTTTTCGCTTAAAGCCTTTTCGCTGTTTGCATGTGTCACTATCTGTGAGTATGTGTGTACATGTATGTGAATGCGTATGAGCATGTATATATGTAAGCCAAATTCATCCGCCATGTTGCCACTTGCTGTTGTTTTTGCTTGCAGCAGACAACCTGATGTCTGATCATATTTGTTTGTGGTTTTCGTTGCGGTTCTCGTTAAACAAAAAAAATGCTCTATAATCACAAACACACACTCACACACACACACGCTAGCGGAACCACAATTATAATGGCCTAGCCAGCTTTGGCACTTATTGAAGTTCAACTTTTATCAAATTAAATTTGCCGGATTACAGGTATTTAGAGCTGAACAGTCTGTGGTTTATCGCAAGGGCGATACAAGTGGCATTTAGCGGTTGTAATTGAATTTCAGCTATGAACAAAAGGTTATTTTTTTTTGCACTGCGGCTTAATTGAATTTACTGTGCATTTAACAAACAATGTTGGAAAATAAAAGTGACTACTCACGGGACGAGGAATTTTATGATGTAACTATCGCATTAGAAAACAGTTGTCAAATGTAATTCTCTTTGTCCACTTTCAAAGTTTATCTAATTGAATGAATGCGACAGTGCTTATGCAATATAATCTGTCAGTGCTGGTAAATGTCAAATTAAATAAATGTAAAGTGCGCAAGGTGAAATTAAATCAAATATATTCTACATTATACATAATATAATTTGAATGTAGAGTAATGTTAAGTTTCTTATAATATTTTGTAGTAATGTGTCGTATTACATTTTCTTTTTATATACTTTGTTAATTTTTCTTGAAGTCTACACTTAGCTGACCCAAAAAGGCTAAGCACGCAACTATGCTCTTACTCAGAAGTGCAGCTTTCTGTTGTAGCTGCAACTCAATTATGTTGCACACATAAATTATTTACTTAAGTGTCTTGAATTACCTGAAGAAAGGATGGTCCAAGGTACAAAGTTACCCTGAAAAATCACTTCCAGCAACAAACACGAACGCAATTCAATTTGAGCGTGAATTTCGTTTGGTTTAACTAAGAACAACAGAGAGGTAAGAGACTTTAATAACAAACACAATTTAAGTGCACATAAAAACACTTGCCAGCCAGCTAAAATACACCCCTCCCCTGACTCCCACATTCGCACTACTTCTCGCACAGACGGTAAGGAATTATGCACTCCAAGGATACGACCCGCATTTTATGCACTCACTAGTAAACTTATTGAGTAATCAGCTTTAAAATTCTGAGCTAGCTGCTAGCTGCTACTGCTACTGCTGTTGCCCCGTACTCGGGGCAGTTGTTTGTTTGTTTGTTTCTTGGCCACAGTAGCCTGCACTCTTTGCAGCATGCCCCATAAAATGCGAAAAATGTATGCCCAGGCACGTGGCAGCTGAAAATGATTGCGCGACATGCTTGCTTTATGCTTTTTGGGTCCTACGATTTATGCAGCTCTTCCCACTGACACTGTAGAGTGCTTCGAGTGGAGCCACGATCCTTGCAGCCAGCAGCCAGCAGCTGCTGCAGACTTGCTACTACTTAGCATATCGCAATGCTCGAAGACAACGTGACGTATGAGCGTTAATAAGTTCCTACACGTCGGGCCAAAAACTAATCAGCACCAGTAGCAGTTACAGGCTTGCAAATATTTCATTTAGTGGCAACAACGTAACTATTTCTTAAATTTACTTAAGCTAGTTCATGTGATACCCTCTACTTGTTTAATGAAATTTTTTTAAATACTGTAACTATTAACTATTTAACCCATTTATTTGAAAGCTTAAATTTTTAAAAATCGAAATATTTGATGTTGCTAGTTAACATAGATGCAGAAATTTAATTTTAATTTTAATGTTTTAAGCTAAGACTGTTAATATATAGTAGAAATATCACAATATCTTTATTATATTTATCAAAATATTATTTTTAAATCGTAAATATAACTAATAAAGCATTTCAACTTTATTTTCAAGTTTGTTTTTAGCAATTTGCACAATGGATAATGGGTTACACTCATTATTATCCAGAACTCATATTTAAATTAAGTTTTAATATTTATAAACTTTAACGGAGAGCGTTTCTGCTCAATGATAAAATAAACTTCAAACTTCAACTGTAGAGTCATTTCTACAGGGTATTCGTAACTATTATTTATTAACGTTGGCTGACCAAAGGCAACATAAATAAGACGCAGACAATGAACAATGTAGAGCGTCTTTTTGCGAGCTCTACACATTTTTTTTGCTCGCTTACACTCTGTCTTTTATATTTTTATTTTATTTTATTTTGTTCTGGCTTGCAGCCTTGTTGAGAGGCAGACTCATTAAGCCCTGTAATGACACTTTAGCGCTGAGAGCACGTTCTAAGCACCAACAATAATTCATGCCACTGAGTGATTTGTGGTAGCAGACCGAAACAGAAGCCACCATCGAAACTGCTGCTGGTCAGAGTCGAAGTGTGAACATTACTCGTATTGGCTGGCATATTTTAAGGTAGATATGCTGCCAGTTTAAGGCCACTTTGCTATTTTTGATAGTGCTGTGAACAGCTGCTCTTAGCAATATTCCAAGTTATGTATTCACTTTGTATCCAAACACAAGTGATTGGTGGTAATGGAACTGTGGCCCAGTCTTATGATTGGTTAGTTAAATATTAAAGTCGTCAGCAATTGTACAGGTTGAGTTCAATAATTGAAGCCAAAATAATTGGCAATAACTACTCTCAACAGAAATGAGAAATATGTACCGAAAACCAGAACTTTAATGTGCCTACCCAAACACACACACGCAAAAAAGCCGAAAGTGCAAATATTTATATGAATATATGCATGTGTGTGTGTGATGTGGTCAGAAAACACTATAAACAGGCAAGCAGTTAACACTGCTGGCGTGGGCGTGACAGTCTAAAGTCCAGGACAGTACAGGACAGGACAGGCAAAGCGGCCGCAGCCAGCAAACCGCAGCAAACTAATAATAACCAGTAAAGCCACATGGTGAAAAAAGAAGTGAAAGAGTGTAGGCCAGAGAGAGAGAAAGAAAGAGAGAGAGAGGAGAGAGGCGGAGCGAAAGTGAGAGAGGGGTATGTGCTAAGAGCGGCAAGTGTGACGCTTGCAAATGGTTGCGGGGGAGAGAGCAGGACAAGAGAAATTGGAAGCGGGCAGCGAACAACACAGCAAACATAATTGCAACCACGAAATTTACAAATAGCTTTTAGTGTCAGCGTAAAATACATGCCACACACACACTCAAGCGCACACACACTCATACACATATACATATGCAAACACACACACACACGCACACACACAAACACACGCTCACATAATGCAGATGCACTCAATGCATATCAGCCCTTGGGTCAGCGCGTGTTGCATACTTTTGTGGGCGGAAATGTCGTAAAACAGCGTCGCGCTTTAAACTTGCAAAAGGACTGACTGCTGGGAGCATAATACTTTTGCCTTTTCTCTCAGGGCACTCGAAAGCACATCTAATTTGTCATGGAACTGCACAGCAAAAAAAAACAAAAATATTACAGAAACATGGAGCTAAACTGTCGCTGGGAAAACTGAGAGAGGCTTGCCTGAGAGTCCTAGCCACGACGACGCTAGCTTGTCCTTGGCCACTAATTAATGTGGCTTGTTTGGCCTGGCATGTCCTTGTGCCTTGTTGCCACTGCTTGTAACTGTCCTGCTTACTCCTTTTACTGACCCCCTTTTTCCAAGCATCGTTTGTCAAAAATTTTCGCTGCGAGCTGAAAAATTAATTTAGCTATCCCGTCTATGGCTCGTATACGTAATATCGCATGTGCGAAGTTTGCATTTATTTTTTTATTTTTTGCTTTTCAGTTTATATCTATATAATGTTTTCCCTAACTCGGTTAATTGCGAATCACTTCAAAAGTGCTTCTAATGAGCTTCTGTTTACATTTATTAAATACGTTGTGCCTCCGTGTAAGTATTATTTAGTTTGGTTCGTTGCCGTGAGGCTTTTCCTCATTTGGAGTACCTCGTTATCATATTCTTCCCTCAGGCTTGTTTCAACAGCCGCTCTCTCATCATATAGCCTACAGGCAACAAGTTGGCTTTTATAGAACTTACAATGAGAAAGTAATAAAAATGATACAGTCCTAGACAACTACTAGATAGATGCCCTGTAATGTATTCAAAAGCCAATTTTGAGCGCTTATAGATTTATCTACTTATTCTACTATGAAATCCATGAAAAATATATATCGCATAATCTATTGAAATTCAAATGGGTCACCTTTTTCACTTGACTATTTTTGCACAAATATATATTACCTTATTGTAAAGCGGTCCTCATAGGCACAGGGTATAAAAAGGGTAACGGAAATTGTAAAATCTTATTTAATTAGGACAACATATATGATACTCAATTACTCAAGCTCAATTACTTTCTTGGATGACTTACGGCTATTCTTTAAGTTTATAGTAAAACCTCAAACCTTTAAGTTTCTTGCAGAATGCATTTGAATATAAAATCAATAAAAACAGCCATGACTCCAGAACTAATTATTATGAAAATTGCGAGCGATTTAAAGGAAAATACATGACAAATACTAACAAGCTAACGGACAACCAAAGGCATTTTGTGCATGCCAAAAACTTTTCCTATTACGAAACTATTAAAAACAAAAAAAAAAAAAACACAGTAACTAAAATATAAACAACAAGGAACAGGGTCAACACTAACGCCCCTACCCAAAAGGCAACATGCCAACATTTAAATAAAAGTAAAACAATGCTAAATATTTTTTGTATCCCTTTTTTCTTTATAGTGCTAACTTTTATTGCCATAGAAATGCCAAAAAAAAATGAAAGGGCAAGCGAAAACTAGAACCATATGATAAAAGTAGAAGCACCCGAAAACGGAACAAGCCACATAAAACTAACGATACATACGACTGTATTTATGCAATGTACAAATAAAAAGCGCTGACAATTTGCAATCAAATTAGCTAAATTCTAAATGCTTGTTGTTCCGTTTCCGCTTTGACATAGATTTTGTAACCCAACTGTTGGCACCTGAGTATAACGAGTACATGGATATAGTATAACTATTTGAGTGTATGGTACAAGCGACTATTACAGACAACAATTTCCTTTTGGTTGATTCTGCCACAAGTGGAAAGCTACAAACACAGCTGGAAAATTCTTTTTGAAGACACATACGTATCCTTATGAATAATTACACCTGCTGTACAGGTGCAATATCTTAGAGTTTTCTGCACAGATTTTATAGATAATTGCGTTCAATTTATTATGTAGCCGAAGTTTTAATACCCTTGCAAATATATGAAAAATAAATTATAAAAAAAATATATTGAAATGATTTTAAAATAAATACATAACAAATATTTATATAAAGTAAAATATATAATTATTATCTTTTTTTGTATTATTAATACTGTTGTAAATTTTGCATGTTTCGTTGCTACATTACATTTATTTTCTTAATTAGGGCTAAGACTGCAGCTGGAGCTGTGAGCAGCTTGCAAATCCATTCAGAAATAATAAATTACATGTTTAAGTTTTATAGTAAAAAAAATATTTAATTTTTAAATGCACGCAAAATAAATAAAGGAAAAAGGACTCGAAAGACTTTACCAATCAGCTTACATATTTGAGAACGAATGGCTGGCAGGCAGATGCAACAAATAAGCCAAGAAAGCGTCTTGCTTTCGATTATCTGGTAAACACATTAAATGGTGTGGCAGACAATGGCAGCAGACACGGACATGGACACGGACACGGACATGGATACGTGCAGCGTCGCGGAATGGAAGGGGAAGGATGGATGGAAGGATGGAGGAGGAAGAAACATCTCGGGGCAGGCAACGTAAATCGCGTGCTCCACAAAAATATTTATTGGCTTGCAGCGAAGCCATGGCAGGGCTAAAATAGAAATAGAAATCACAGCTAAGGAAATGCTAAAGAAATTCTAAAGAAATAACGGAAATACAAAGTTGAGGTATCAGGCCAGGAAGCGCATATCGCGTATGGCAAATGCAATGCAACAAAAGCAACAACAATGCTAACAACAACAACAACAATAAGAGCCACAACAATACCAGCAGCTCGTAAATAAAATGCAATACAAATGTGTGCTGCCAGAGTACAAACAAACCAAAAAAGTGATACCAAAATCTGTGACAGCTCTACAGTAAAAATTAACTACATGAGTACAAATATTGTATTTAAATAAATATTAGCTACATTAAAGAGTGATTAAATTAAGGGACCGTAATCATTATAAGTTTTATTTTAAAAATCACGTTTTAATGATTATGTAATTATTTTAACGATTTTCTTCACTGATAATTATAATTTTTGATTTCTATTTTTTTGAACAAAAATTATTATTACGGTCCCTGATTAATATTGCTGCAATATAGGTACATATTAAAATCGAATTAATAATAATTACATTTTTTTGTATTTGCTCGTGCTATTAACAATGTAATTATTTCTTTTTTTATGAAGCTATCAATAATATAATCTAGGTTCGCTTAGTTTAAATCCAGCAGCAATAGACAACATGAAAATCGGTTAATTTTTGATGAAGTTATGAGAGACCAAAGTTTTTGAAAAAATGTCAAGCGGTATGCATGGACAATGGACATGGATGTAAGATGGCTTACAATCGAAAAAATATCAAGTTTTCAACATGTTATAAATTTACATGTTATAAAATGCAGAATTAATAAGGAGGCCAAATCATGAATAAAATGACATTCCGCTTGAAAATCGGTTAATTTTTGATGAAGTTATGAGAGATCAAAGTTTTTGAAGAAATGTCAAGGGGCATGCATGGAAAATTGGATGTTAGATGGCTTACAATCGAAAAAATATCAAATTTTCTATGCATTTAGATACATTTAGTGAGCGATCACTGTGCTGATGTGTGAAATACGCAAATAAAATAGTTGGAAATCAAACGGGCACCACTTCC
Organism: Drosophila falleni; assembly: GCA_035045575.1. Lineage (NCBI taxonomy): Eukaryota > Metazoa > Arthropoda > Insecta > Diptera > Drosophilidae > Drosophila > Drosophila falleni. Next base: position 20,933,244 of record JAWNOV010000062.1, read on the forward strand.
ACCAAACCAGCGTTTGGACAACCGCAACAGTAGTAGAACTTGATGTTCTGTGGCGTAACTTTATTTTCGGCGCTTGGGAAATTGGAAAATTGCAAATCACGTATTGCAAAGAAATAAAAATGCGCGTGTTGTGCTCTTGATAAGCAGTCGCTAGGAAGATTTAATCTCGGTTCAATGTGGGCGTGGTGGCATGACGGATCGCATATCGTCGCAAAGACTGCGTTTTTATTGCCGCCTCGTTGAGCTTATGGCAGTTTAAATTGAGGTGAGGTGAGTAAAGTAACCTTACCTTAGATGAACTGCAGCTCATTTGGTAAGCAATAAAAAACTTGTTGCCAGGTCTACAATGTTTGTGCTCAACCCTTTTGCATGACTTCTTTACATTGTTGTTACTGCATAAGTCAGTGGGAATTTACATTTTGTAAATCAAAATACTTTTAACATGACCAAAGACGCCAAAGATAGCGACGCACCTAACCAGTTCAGTTATCCACCCACTCGCCTTGCCTTGCATGTGTCAACAACAACGGCAAACACCACGTAAACACAACGCCAACTTAATGGTAACTGTGTAGGTTGGAAGCACGCCTAAAAGTATGCAATGTTTGCTTAGGCACCTCTGCAAACACTCTCCGGCTTTCAGCTTGTGCTCTTTCTGCTGTTGTTTGCTACTCTGTGGGCGATGCTGGAGCAAACTTTATTGCAAGCACTTTTCTTGCTTATATTAAAGAAAAATACTGAAGGCCCACTGAAACGAAACAAAGTTAATAGGCGTGGTCGAGGTAAAAGTTTAACCTGGCTAGAGGCGTACTTCGTACTTCGACCCAACTACAAGTACAAGCAATAACGCTCTCTTGTTTATTACATACAAACAAACTTAGGCGAAACTTAAATGTCACGTGATCTGCAACTAATGCAGAATGTCACTTGCCCTTAGTTTGTGTGTAAATTAAGCAGTAAAAAGGTGCAAGGCATATTTTTTAAACTCTAGTTAAAGATTTCTCAATATAAATAATTAGGGCTTAATACTGCCATTCTACCTTCATAATTTTGTTAAAACAAAATTTATTCACTTAATTTATTTAAATAATAAGCTTGCTCTACTATATTTCATGTTTACGAAAAAGTATTTATTTCTAGTTCTTTTGAAATTGGGTGTGATAAAATGAAAATGAACCTGACCCAGCCGATAAATATTGGCTAAAATATTATTTGAGGTTCCAAAATTTCATAATATAAGTAAAACAAATCAATACTGAATTTTTAATAATTATTTGCACTGCGAAAGATTCAAATTCAGCAGAAATAAACTAACTTCAGTAACACTGCAATAAATTACTTTCGTCCAATTAACTTTGTATAATTTGTTCTGTTCAAAACTAAAATAAAATCGCGATGGTTAATTATTGCTAAATGCATCGGAAGAGTTGAGTTGATTATTAAATTATCACTTGAATGTTTAAAATTAATTTTTATTATATTTCTAAAATCACTTCTAGCTAATTAACTATAATTAAAGTGCTAACAACAAACTCAAGGGCGTTTTAGTAAATTTAATATTTAAAATAGTAATATATATGAAAATCTTATACCGAGAATGATAAATTGATACTTCCAGTTCAATAAACACGCACAATTTCATTTACTACAATTATTAGTATAATTATTATATATAATAGTAAAATATATGCTACTCTTATAAAAACCCTGATAAACTGATACTTCCAGTTCAATAAACACGCATATTTTCATTTAGTTTTCCTCAAGCGTTTACAATGGAATTAGCAACTGGGCGATTGGACAAAATTTGCAATTAAATATATTACTGTGGCAATTGAATAGAGATACACTACAATGGCGTTATTTATTAAATTTGCCATGAAACTGCACAGTTCAGAACATTAAATTTAATTAACAATACAAAATGTGTGTAGAATCCGTGAAAAGTTCATTGATTAGCATTTGGCCACTTTGTTTAATTATCAGTACAACGAAATGCAGTTATTTGCATATTATATGTACATTTATTGTACTAACCAAGTTAGTTTCATCTGAATTTGATTTTAATGTTTCCAAATTCTAACCACAAAATGTGTTCAATAGGGTCAACTAAAAACTGTTTTGTGCTCGTAAACAAATGAAATAGTGACAATTATTACTGTAATTAAATAGAATTTAGAACAACCTATAACTATAGCTATAAATTCATAACAGAACGATAAGTTAGTCGAAATTGACATATGCATAGATATGATGTGCATATCTTTTAATTAATTGATTACAAATTTATTAAATAAATGACCTATTTTTACTAGCAAATAGAAGCTGTGCTAATTTTGCATAGTTCCATTTTTAAAGTAAACAGCAGGTTATAACATTTTAATTACACATTTAGTTAGCTCAGAGTCGTTAAGTACTTTAGGATTTACAACTTTCTTACTATGCTAATCATTTCTATTATTTATTAAATAAGGAAAACAACAACTTATTTTAAATTCAAAAGTTTTTGTCAATTAGTAAGAACAGAAAAAGGCTTGCTAAAGGGGATAACAGCTGGAATAAATGTATGATGTTGTATGTGGTTGAAGTTGTTCCTGTTTATGTCTGTCGCCCAGTCAAGTTTATGGCACCCCAAAGGCACATAAAATCTTAACAATTCCCAAAAAGAACATTAAAACTAGTTATGCATAAAACACATGCATATTCTCTTTTCCAATCTTAATCTCATTCTTATCCCTAATTTCGTCTTCAACTACTTTCGTATAAAACATTTTAAGTTGAATGGCAATTAACCTTTCGCGTTGCTAAATTAAAATCATGGTCCTAAAATAACCCACGAATGCGGGTCTACATAAATTTACTAGCACAGGGAAAAAGATTTTTAAGGGGGTCTGTAGGGGATGGCACACATGACATGTATTTATAGCTAGTCGAAGACCTCGGTTGGGCATATTGCTAATACGCCATGTTGGCAGTCAGCTGCGCGGCTTTTGTTTTATATGCGCACACACATAGAGATTCGAGTGGCATTTAAGAGTCAAGGCTTGAGTTGAAGAAAATGCAAACGTCTGCCAGTGCACACACACACACACACACTATCCTTTATCACTCCTTTAACTGTCTGTTTAGTCTTTTTGCTGGTGATTGTAGAGAAGTTGTGGTGCTTGCAGTTGCCTCCGCAGTTGCTTCTGCATCTCGTAAATTGAATAAAAGTTCAAATGTTGGCAATTAATATAACGAAAAAGTTAATGCCACATGTGAGTATGTGTATGTGTGTGTGCGGTTGCATGAGTGTGGGTGCTTCAATTGGCTCGAGAAACAAGTATAACCAACTGTGGCTTCGTGGCAGCGTGCAGAACAATTTTAACAGGGACGCAGTTTAATACTATTAAATATGGAAAACTCTACATAAGCTTATAGGCAATTAAGTAAAAACTCCATACATACCCTTAATTAGGTATAACAAAAATATTATAAGAGTTATATTATGTTATTTAATATATTTTATTAAATTATATATATTTTAATTAAGTTTTCCGATTAAACACGTATTTATATTTAAATAATGTGCTCAATAATAATTGCGTTTATTGATTTAAACTTTAACATCCTTAACTGTAACATTAGACTAAGAGAATTACTATTTGAATTACAAATAATGCATTTGCCTTAAATGAATTGTTTTTGGCTACATATTTTTTTAAGCAAGCATCTCTGACCGGAACTTAATAGAGTTATCCACTCTTGATTAAAATCAAATACTAATTTGTTTCTGTTTAATATGCTGAATATATATGCCTTTTTATATGGTGTATTCTCTGTTTTGTGCTTATCATTCAGGAGTTCTTATTAGGGGTTTTGCAGATATCAGAAGCAGTTCTTGTTCTGTTTTTATTGTGTTCAATGCACATGTAACTGAACTATTTACTTCCAGAAACATTCACTCTGATTCACATACTCGCACATACACATACACTTACAGTTGGCCATTCATTTGCTCAATTGTGTGTGTGTGTGTGTGTGTGTGCAGCTGCTGGCATTTGCAGTTTCCTTTTAGCCTTTTGCCGAGATTGTGGCTCACGCTAATTGCTCGAATCTTTTGCCATTTCTACATTTTAGCACTATGCCATCATGCTGTATACGTGATGCTCTAGAAATTTGGGGTCGGGGATAGATATTACCCTTTTACCCTTAACCAATTGCATTGAATAAATACTCTATTTGAAGACGCTTTACTGTGAGTCCTAAAACAATGCCTCGTTATTTACGCAAAAGTTAAAGCGCTTTTGCTGCAGTTAACACTTGCTCTGCTGTTATTCAAGTTATTTAATTGTTGTCTAGGTATGGGGTAGTTCCATTTTTGTTGCAATGCTACATATGCCAAAAGCTCCTTCGTCTGCACTTCTTACAACAATTGTATTCTCTAGAATACCATTTTACCTTAATATTTACAAAATACCATATGAAGTACATTCAACTTACCTGGAGAAATGGAAAACTACAAAAATTCTCAAAATTTATTGTCTTAGTATTATTTTTTTTTTACCTTTTATAATGCCAACTTATTAACTTCGAAAAATTAATATAAATTAATGAAAGCCATAATATCATATTCGTTCTTAAATCAAAAACTGAAAAACCTTCTTAAAAAAAATCAATTTAATATTATTTTAATGATTTGAAATTTCAATTATCCAATTTCAGAATTCTCCTTAGAAAACCAAAACTGTCTTTAATTTTAATTTGCAATTTTTTTGTCCTAAGTTGTTGTTTTTGTTTTAGAGCAATTTGTCAGGCAGAAGATAGGCAAGAACAGCTTCGTAATGCCTTTTGTTTTTGCTTTGTTCTTACGAAATGTTTAACAGTTATTTAATGACTTAACAATTATTGCGAGCCATTAAATAAATAACCAGAATTTGAAAATTTGAGGCAACTTCACTTAGGCAAAGTGCTTAGTTAAATCACTTAACTGTTTCATTCATCAAAATGCAATTTGCATAATCTTTTACTCCCATTCTTCCCCTTCCCCTCAATCTCTGTGAATCACACACAGCCATTCATTTGCACGCATGTATGAGTGAGAGCTATGGGAAACACGTTTTTAATTCCCAGCCGTCAACAAATATGCGATTTGCTGTAATTTTTTGTTGTTGTTGTTTTTGTTGTTTGCACAGACTCAAAGCACACAAGGCAAAGGCAAATCTAATTTCTAACATACCAAACAAAATAAAAGAATACGCAAAAAATGAACCAAAGAGCACAACAAAAACAAAATAATCAACATGAAGAAGCAGAAAAGCAGCAGCAGCAGCGACAGACAGTTGTGTCCCAAAAAAGTATGCAATGCATGTGTTTGGCATAAATCAAAGCTAGACAATTTTGGCAGGGGAAAACACGAGCTGCGAGACATAAGTAAAAAATACAAATTTAAGAATAGTCAAAAGAGATATACCTCTTAGCAAGGAACCAACGTGTAATATAGACAGCAAATATAAAATTAATACGTTCAACTTTTCAATAATATTGAACGATTTTTCAACTTTAATAAGGATTTGGTTTTTAAGATAAGCTTTTGTTTATTCTTCTTACTTATCATCATACATGTTCTCTCACATACTCTTAATACTACAGGGTATCCAAAAAGGAACAGCAGGCGCGACGAGACGGGAAGGAAATCAAAAGTAAGTGACAGGCAGACAGGCGGACGCACATAAAACACATGTGCACCGCAAACAAACAGTATGGCAGAACTTCTGTCCAAAATGGAGGAGGATAGGGGCAGGAGTAGGAATAGGGGGCTGAGAGGCTAGATGCTGCTGTTGTGTTGTGTTGTGTCAGAGACAAGTTGCCCTTTGAATATTCACAGAGCTCCTGACGCGCCTAAGTACTTTAATTGTTTGTGCCGAAACGTTGACAGGTGGAAGTAAGTGGAAAAAAGAGGATAACAGAGAGAGAAATATCGAAAAGAAGGTACAGGGATTTTGATTAAAGCAGATATGAAAAAACTAAACTCAATTTGAAAATGAAGTAGCAATTTTCAATTAATATTATTTATATCTACATTTCTGTTGTTACTTTTCCACATCCTGCTGAGAATCCTTGGCAGGCTTTAATTACGCAATATCCTTACTTGTGAGTTATTCAAATCATCCACTGGGCTTATGTTGTGGAATTAGTTGACATTTTTAATCACTGTGCGGTTAAAGCTCCCCGCTGTTCTGAGCTTTGGCAAGTGAGTTGGCCAAACAAAGCATTTGGCCTGCTGTTAAGAACAGGAAAAGAATACAGAATAATTACTGCAATTGTAAGCCCAGACAAGGTCTAGACAATGCCTGTTTCTGTCAGCCACATGACTGCCTGTAACAGGACAACAGTCGGCTTTGTTGCCATTTGATTCCATGGAACGAGTTTTCGTACTCAAATAATACGCATTGCTCGATTGGTGGTCAAATCATGTGGATTTCTGTGTGCGTGCAGAGATGGGGATGGAGGGAGATATAGAACATTATGAAATATCCACTTGGTTGGCATTTCATAGGAATTTTGGTTCTTGTCTCTGTTTGTTGGTTTGTATCTACCTCGGGACAAACTCGTATCTAGCCAAAATGGCAAGCATGCTCCTATGAATTCAATAAATTTGAACGTACAATGCACATGGAACAACAACAATTATAATGCCAAATGTTCAACAATTGCATTTCACATTGATTACATTCCGAGCTCAAACCATTATCAGCTGGTAATGTCTGTGGTCCAATTTACCAATTGCAGATAGCCGTTGAAGTATACCTTTTTGTTTGGTCCACTTAAGAGATTAGCTTTAAGCGACGCTTTAACTATTTTAAATATATAAGGAGAAAAGAGAAAGGATAAGCAATTGAAAGCACAAGGGCATGAAAGTACCTGCCCTTCATCAGTAAAACCACTAAGTGGACTAATACAGCTAATACGCATAAATAACAAGGATGCATAGGATGCCAGAATGCTGTCGTTTAATATTTATTAATGGCACGATGGCAGAGATGTTATAGGAAAGGGCCAAAACCAAATTGAATGCATCAGCGAACCAGTTAATATTAAATTGCCGCTTCGATGAGCACAGCAAAAACATGTACAAAAACAACAATACGAAAAAAAGAAAAAAGTAAAAATGATAGCAAAACTATGCACAGATTTTATCTTGAGGTTTTGTTTCTTTTTTTGTTTTTTTGGTTTCTTTGGATGCGCAAACATCAAAAGCTTCATAAACGCGCAGCGCAACCCAAAACTTATGACTCCCGGGGGAGACACTTGAGTGACTACAACAATAGCAACAACAACAACAACATATAGCAATGGAATCGAAGCAACTTAACTGGGAGCCCAACACAGCAGTAGACCCTTTAAAGAAAGAAAGCAAAAAATAAAAAAAAACTGAACCAAGGAGAAACCGAAACTATTTCTTTGCGCAGCGTTGTGGAAAATTAAAAACCTCCTTCCCAGATATCCCATATACGACCAGACTTATAGACAGTTGAGAGAACAGCTTACCCAGCAGCGTGTGGGGAACACTGAGAGTCGCCCGCTGATTATTAATAACCAGGCTGCATCAAAAGAGTTATTAGACTAACGCAGTTAGTACTCATATCAGCAGTATGAGATTGAGTACACTAAGTATCTCTCTATCTCTGGCTGGCATGTCTGCGGCACAGATTTCCCAAGGGCCATTGAACCACTGTCGACAGCGCCTAATGAAGAAAATGTGCACTCTGCACACACATCCAGCGAATAAAATTCTTATCTGTTTGATTGCTGTTTGTTGCTGCCTATAATTCAGCATTCAGTTTTCAACTGCCACATTACGTATACGCAGTTACAAATTTTGCAATTGATTTGAATTCGCTGGGCATTCTAGGAGCATATCTCTCATATGAATGGCCAATAGATGTGCAATTTATAACAATTTTGAATATGCATAGATTACAGAGCAGTGTCAATACTCGTAACATTTGATTGACAACGCGGCGTATGAGTAATATTTGTGAATTAAATATGCTGCATAGAAGTATATTTTATGAGAAGTCAGTTTTCAGCTAAATATTTAAATAATTTAAAATCGAAAATGTTTAAATCTAATTTTTTAACATTCTTGATTTCGCATCAAATCATATTGTATGTATTAAATTAAAGAAAAACTACTTTAATTACATCTCATTTTCACCTCAATTGTTCAAAGTTATTTGGCGATTTACTGAAATTTTTTCTATACCATTATACATCAAGTTTTGTGATTTGTAAATCAATCCAGTAACTCTAGAATTGTGGAAAGTTAATTAAAATATCTTTTAAAGTATCTACGAATTAAGAAAAAAAGCCTGTCCTAAGAGTTTGTTACTTTCCTTTTTGCTCAGCTTCTGATTAACGCCGCTGTTGGCAGTAAAAGTTGTTAACGGAATCAGAACTAATCGACAGAGCTAGCCAAGCATTCAAGCAACCAATGCCACTGCATTCAGTCAGGTTTAGCCTTGTGCTCGCATTGATTCAAGTCGAAACCGAGGCAATGTGGCACAAGAATGCAATTGTGTTTGTACTTATAAAGCGAGCGGGCGAAATGAGTGAAAATGGCTAAAATTGGGACTGGCAATGGGTGAGTGGTAGTAGTGGTGGCAGGGGAGCCAGAGACCAACGAGGGATAAGCCGCCGCGGAACATCATTTTTTAAAATGGCTCAGGAATTGCGAGGACGCGACCGTGCGGCGAGCAGCGCGAATCCAAAACGCATTCAGGCAAACAATTGCAATTGTAATTGAGCCGAGAGTCGACATGGGCCTGTATTAGTGTACTACATATGTATGTGTGTATGTGTGTATATGTATGTGGGTAGGGGAGGGTTACTGAGTGAGTGCTTGTGTGTGTGAGTGTGCGTGAGTCTGTTTGCATTGTTATTTCAACGTCGGTCGCTTAGTGGCAATAAAAAGAATGTGCATTCCATAGGGAAATTATGAAAGCGGATTTCTTTTGTTTAGAATCGTTTCTAGATTGCATGCAGTGGCAGTATTTGAGTATTTGAGTGAGGATGTGTCTGTGTGTGTGTATTTGAGTGTGTGCAGCTTTATAGCCATTCTTGCTTATTGCTAATGTGACTCTTGCTGCCGCAGAAGTTGCATCCGCGCCAACAGCAGATACTCGTAGCTTTGATAATGGGAACCCCTCACGTTATTTAAGATCGTTCTTTGAAATGTTGATTACTGAATAAAATATTTATTTTTGATGTACACTTTGTGCATGAGTAACAGCTTGTAGAGTACTTTAACTGTCATTGTAAAAAGTATTTAAATTATATCTTCAATGTTAAAAATTGATGCTTATATTATATTTTTTTTTGTATAATATTCTGTAAAGGTCAAGACTCAAAAAGACTGGTAAAATAATTTTTAAGGCTGAATATAGTTGAACCCATTAATGCTGCGAGTGTTACAATTGAAGAGTTCGTAATGATAGGTAATTAGATGTGGTACTGTCTTAAATAGAGCAAGTATTTTTAAATATTTAAATAGTATTTTTAAAAAAAAACTCTCTTATAAACTGCTGAATTTTGAGAGCTTCTTGGATTTATTCCGAATTTACAGTCAAATATTTCTCTGAGTTGGATTTTATGAGCACTTTGCTGGCATTGCTTTGAAATGCAAGTAGCTTACCAATTGACAATCCCAATGCCACGCAGAGCTGCCCATCAAAATGTGCGTATGTGTGTGCAACTTTTACCACTATGACTTTCCTTTTCCCCTTTGAAAGCTAAAAAGAACAGCAGACTGCCAAGTGCCGCATGAAAATCAAATTTTTTATGAATGAGCAGTCATGCAGCATGAAAGTGGCATGATACAATTGAATGCAGCGTTGTGTGTGTGTGTGTGTGTGTGTGTGTGTGTGTGTGTGAGTGTGTACAATATTCAGATAGCGACTGCCAATTGGTTGCTATTTTGTATCATCATCTTGCCATATGGCCCGGGACGCACATTGACTTGATGCCAATTTTAGTGCAACTTGCTGATTTCATTTCCTTCTTAAGCGCCAGTGCGAAAATATAATTTGCATGCTGTTCCTGAAGCTGTCTTGGCTTCTTCAGATACACAGATACTCAAGAACTCAGATACACAGATACATATGCATACATTGAAATGTGCATTGGTTCGCTCATAAGGGAAATCGAACTTTTATCAAGTGTATCAATTTATGTTATATGATTGAAAGGACAATGTACTTTGCCTGATTGAACCTTATTATGAAGGACACAGAGGTCGCTCGTTGGAGAATGACAATGACTAATTTGATGCACATTTTAAGAATTGATTGAATTTTATATCAACATAGACAAATACTGCAAACAATCGTTGACTTTGAATAAAAGAGAATTAAACCTATTAGGAAGTGTGTAGATATATTTTAATTTGATGCACATTTAAGATACATATACTCAACAATATTTATCAAGTAATAATTTTCTTCGTTTACAAATTTTGCAACAATGCAAGTCACGACAATTTATGCTGGGAAAAAACAATGGAATTAAGATAAATATTTTCTCACGCGACATTTTCAGTGCTAATGAAATTTTGCTTTCAACTAAATTAGTGTCCGTCTGCAGAAAGGGACAATAAAGGCAGCAACAAAAACAACGATGGCACAAAATAAAATTAAATAATGCAAGCACTTTTAGGTTAATTAAACTTGAATAGCAACAAACTGGCAGCAAACGATGCAACACACTAAGCCATTCCAGTAAAAAGAGCCAGTTGCAGTGGGAGAAATGGACCAACTTGAAGAATATTGCAGCCAAGTGCAAGGGTTGCTGTTGCTATTGTTGCTGTTGTTGCTGTTGTTTGTAGTTGTAATTGTTATTACAATGGTTGTCCTTTTGCATTGTTGTTACTGCCAGTTGTTGTCTGGCTGTCTCGGTTTGCACTTTTCCACATAATTGTGTGCCTGTGGATGCCCAGTTTACATTCAAGTTCTATGCATTTCCCGTAGCACATGCCAAAATCTACCAGACGATTCCAGCAACATGTTCCGAAAAACGCTTTCGCTTAGTCCGAAAGAGAAGAACTCTTAAATGGCGAGAAAAGGAATTAAAAATATGGGAATACTTATAAAAGGGAATGTGGAAATTGTTTGTCAGAGGGATGGAGAATCTACCAGACGATTCTTGCAACATGTTCCGAAAAACACTTTCGCTTAGTCCGAAAGAGAAGAACTATTAAATGGCGAGGAATGGAATTAATAATATGTTTAATAAAATGGGAATGTGGAAATTGTTTGTCAGAGAGATGGAGAATCTGTAACTTGGAACACAGCTAGTTGCTGTTATTCTGTCGTTGCTGTTGCTGCAGTTGCTGCTGAAATGTGCAAAAGTAAACAAAAGTGTTGCCAACTTGCCATAGACAAATACAAGCAGCGGGATACGTTAGGCAACTGCCTTTCTCTCTTTATGTGTATGAGTGTGTGTGTGTGTGTGTGTCCGTGTGTGTGTGTGTTTGTGCTTATATCTGAGTGCTATCTGAGTGCTACAACAAGTTTCTTTTACTGCTGCCTGCCGGTTTCCCTTGCTTATTATAATTGCCTGCGTTTTGCCTCGTCTTCTGCAAAATGTTGGCTTTTGTTGCGGGTGTTTGCAAGCTGCAAGATTTTCGGCAGCCTGTTTTACAAATGTAAGCAACGTTATTGATGCTGTTTTTGTCTTCTTATTTTTGTGTATTGGTAGAACAGTTGTATTTACAGTGTGTATACTTTTTTTATTTGTATATGCAATATAATCGTGTTGGCCAGTTCTGAAATTGCTATTTAGTAGTATTTATGTGGTCAAGGAATTGTTTTTATTGCTCAGCAGATATACAAACACAGTCAGTCAACAAATTGGCTTATAAAGTAGAAGTTGAGTTTGACTTTCTTATGAAACATAATTTAATTTTGGCAAATTTAGTTACTCCAAGTCAAGGCAATCCTTGAAATTGTTTCCCCTCATAATTGCAAAGCTCTAGCAGCAGTTTCAAGTGGTTGGCTGTTATCGTTGTCATTGTCTGTTCTTTAACTTCTGGTTGTTGTTGATGCTGTTGTTGAAACTGCATTGTTGTTCGCAGCGTATAGGGTTGCTAATTGCTTTAAATGTCTTTTAGCCGGAAGTAGCTTTGCTTAAGCCACCAGGCATTAGCACAGACAACAGGGCACAAATACAGAGGCAGACACATCTGTAGATACAAATGCAGCAACAATGCAACAACAATCTACACTTAATACACATAATGCACACATGTATCTAAAAGATGCAAACTGAATGCGGCTTTGAATGTGCTATGAACTGTATACGAGTATTGGCTGGTATTATCTGGGATTTAATTTAATCTGATTTCATTTTCATTGTTTTTATTTATTTAACTCGGCTTTAGTCAAGGTCCTTTCAGTTTGTATACACAGTGCTCAAATACATTTATTGATAAGCAAACAAAAGCTTTAAAAAACAATTTTCTTCTTTGCAGGAATTTGATTCCCAAACAACAAGAAAATTATTCTTGACGGTTTGTTGACTAGCCGACGCTTTGTATTGAATGCAAATTAAATTCTGAAAGTTTATGCTTTATATGCAATTACAATATGCAATTAAATATACATGCATGTAATCGGTAGATCCATTGTTTGCTCTCATTCTTGTCTGTTTTCTATTGCCAGCTGGCTCTTTTGTATTGTGGTTTTATGAATATTGCATATTGCATAAATAAGATACAGGCACGAACAATTATTTGCGTTGGACAAGCATTTGTCAATATTTATCAATAGATTGTCAATAAGTAGTCAATGTCAATTATATTTAGAACTATTTTAATGAAAAAATCTAAAATATGATTTTATTTAATTTAAATATATATTTTAAAATAAATATGTTCCATTCTAGTATACAGAAATGAGTGAAAGATAAAATCAGAGTTCACTCAAAATCAATAGAGAGGAGAGGGACTGGAAGAGGGAGTGGGAGCCTGGGAGAGGGACCTAAGAGAGGGCCTCGGAGCGGGGCCTGGAGCGGGGCCTCGGAGCGGGGCCTCGGGGCGGGGCCTCGGGGAGGGGCCTCGGGACAGGGCCTCGGGGCAGGGCCTCGGGGCGGGGCCTCGGAGCGGGGCCTGGAGCGGGGCCTCGGAGCGGGGCCTGGAGCGGGGCCTCGGGGCGGGGCCTCGGAGCGGGGCCTCGGGGCGGGGCCTCGGAGCGGGGCCTCGGGGCGGGGCCTCGGGGCGGGGCCTCGGGGCGGGGCCTCGCGGCGGGGCTTCGGGGCGGGGCCTGGGAGAGGGACTGGGAGAGGGACTGGGAGAGGGACCTGGGAGAGGGACCTGGGAGAGGGACTGGGAGAGGGACTGGGAGAGGGACTTAGAGCAGGGCCTGGGAGAGGGACTGAGAGCGGGGCCTGGGAGAGGGACTGAGAGCGGGGCCTGGGAGCGGGACTGGGAGCGGGACTGGGAGCGGGGAGCGGGGACTGCGAGCGGGGCCTGGGAGAGGGCCTGAGAGCGTGGCCTGGGAGAGGGACTGGGAGCGGAGCCTGGGAGCGGGTCCTGGGAGAGGGACTGGGAGCGGGGCCTGGGAGCGGGACTGGGAGCGGGACTGGGAGCGGGACTGGGAGCGGGGAGCGGGGACTGCGAGCGGGGCCTGGGAGAGGGTCTGGGAGCGGGGCCTGGGAGAGGGACTGAGAGCGGAGCCTGGGAGCGGGTCCTGGGAGAGGGACTGGGAGCGGGGCCTGGGAGAGGGACTGAGAGCGGGGCATGGGAGAGGGACTGGGAGAGCGACCGTTAGCGGAGCCTGTGAGAGGGACCTGTGAGAGGGACTGGGAGAGGGACTGGGAGAGGGACTGGGAGAGGGACTGGGAGAGGGACTGGGAGAGGGACTGGGAGAGGGAGTGGGAGAGGGACTGGGAGGAGTAATATTAATAGTAGTATTTATAGTAGCAGTAGTAGAGAGGGTAAGAAAAACAAGGGAACACTGAGGAAGAAGTACGAGTTCGAATATAGAGAAATAATTAAAATGCTAATAGAAGTATGAATAGAAGTAGGACTAAAAGGAATATAAATTGGAGTTTATGTCAAAATAGGATTATTCCTTGAAAAGTGTACTTTTATCTTATATCCTAACCAATCTGATAACATTTGCATTAATTTAACTAAATTATTTTTATATTTTTTCCATTATACGTTTTTTCCATAGTAAGTAAGGAGTCTCCGACTGTCGAGTATGCTCGACTGTAGCACCGGCCGACTAGTTATTTATATTTTTGTGCTTAATAAAATTGATTGTGCTTTTAAGCTTGAATCTGGGTACTCAAGTGAAATAAAAACCGTTCGGTGAGTACTCGTAAAAGATTGCTGCACTTTTAAAGTGTGGCTTAAGATCAGTTGGAGGAAGGTCTTCAGATGCTTATGTGTTGACATTTTTATGGGAATTTTATGGGAAACGCGAGTGCGAGTGTGGCAAAGACAAAGCTAAGCTGTATTTTTATACTTTCCAAATCGATAAAAAATGCAAATTAAACAGCGCAAATGTGTGGAAGGGAAGACCGTAAAAACTTGCATATGTGCCTGAATGATATGGAAGTGGCTCCCACCGCCAAGTGACAAGAGTCTTGCTCGTTAAAGAGAAAGAGAAAGCCAAGCGAAATTCAAATACCGGAAAATGGTTTTTTGTTTTCAGTGTCTGGCATATCTTGCATACATACAATTGTACGTTGTATAGTACAATAACATACATAAATATGAAAATATTCAGAAATGACTAACGGAAACAGCTTTTCAAGTCACTTGCATGATGGAGCACATGGCCAAGGACGAGGCCCAAAAATGAAGCAGTCGAGCGACAAATGAAAATTGCAAAAATGATCGGAAATGACCAATTTCGAAATAAAAATGTATTCAAATGTGGGTGTGGCTCTGGCAAATGTTAAATGCAGCTTAAGACGAGTACACACACAAACTTCTAGTGTATCTATTTATGTGTGTCCGGAAGTGAAGAACTTGACATGAACAGACACGCACATCAAGACCACAAGGATGCAAGAAGGCTAGGATTCAAGGAGGCAAATACAGACAACGCCTGTTTGCAAGGGATGCGTCTGAAGCTCGGTTCGCTGGCCCCAGGAAACTGAACCGAATTTCATACGGAAAACTGCAGTGCGCAGACGATTTTCCGGCATCAGTTTGTCACATGTAAAAGTCATATGCACGAATCGGACAAAGAAATATAGCCAGATCATAATCGTGTCAGTTGTAACCCACATTGGATGATGGCTGACACAAAACTTATTGCCCATCTGCGCTGCTGACAGACTAATTAGAAATTTGTCATCTTTCTGTGCAACTTACAACTTACGACATGTTGGAAGTATCTTGATCTTACACACGGTCATTGTACTCGTATTTTTTCGCATTTTTCTTATGGAATAAATGTTAGAGTGCATTGACTTTTATAAGGGAGCGAGGATTCACATCGACACACAGCTCATAACTCAAAGTTGTCATCTTATGTGGGTTTCTAAAAACAATAACACAAAGCAAACCCATATTCTCGTACTCTCATGTAAGTATGGAAATATGTATGTGAATATTTCAATAAATCAAGACAATGCTTCAGTTGCGTAAACAGTTAGAACTTTGCAAAAACCCTTTTCAAAATAATGCCCCCAAACAATTTATTTTTGTAAGGAGCTGGCAAGTAATTCATCAAGGATACGTGAATTATGAAAGAGTCCGACTTGGAAAATAATAATGTAGAGAATTCTAAGAAATTGTGCTTGCAAATTAGTATATGTTTTGTGTGTTTTAGAACTGAAAACACAATCAATGAAAGTTTTCTTAATAAACATATGTATAAGCAGAATTTAAATAAAACAATGTTATTAAAGAGTGCTTTAAAGTTAATGTGTAGGTTATTTGGTGAGAACATTGTATCTCAATATGACAAATATCAATTTTGTCCAATGTTATAAGCCAGATATTGATGCAGAATAAATAGAGAAGGTAATACACTTTATTATGCATCAATACATCTGTTAATTTTATTTTTTTTAACAACCTACTTTGCTCTCGTGCAGCTGACTCCAAAATGTATTCAGGAACGAAAAGTAAATTTACTTGTATGTATTATTTTTGAAAGTAATTTGAAGTTTATTTCGATTTTTTTTTTTTTTGGTTTGCAGTCTGTACGCTATTCATTTCTTTTTTGGCGTGCCTTAAAGAAATTTCGTTTTTGTGGGTTAACAGCATGTTGGGTTTTTTGGGAGAAAATGTACAAAAGTAAAAATTTTGGTATGCAGTTGTAGCCGGGTCAGCACTTTGCGCTAATTTTTGCTGACCATTTTGTTTGTCTTTCCTCTTAGTCTTGTTGTTTTTGTTTACTACATTTTAAATTTGCTTTAAAATGGTGTCAACAACTGCGACCCGCAATTAGCAATGCGATCAAAATTGTAGTTGCACATTTTTTTGCGATTTCAAATGAAAATCTTTTCCGTTGCCAAACGAGCTAAATAGCAATTTACCAGTCTGCAAACACATACGCAAATTTTACAGACTACACATTGCTCATACGCCCCATAGACAAGTTCGTACATATAAAAAGTACTCGAGGCAGAGCAACAGTTCGCACAGCTGCAAATGTCCGTTTTTCGTTTTAGTTTTATTAAGTTTTTAATTAATGTATGAGCAGTTAAAACTTGTAAAAGTGCTGTCATGATAAACTAAAACAATATTTCTCACTGGGGGACCAGCTCCCAAGCACACACACACACACACACACACATCTTAAATACACACACATCCATGTTGTCAGCTCATGGAGCAAACAGGATGAAGGCGGAAAGCTGTGTAAATAAATGAAGTTATGGCCAAAAGTGTGCAGGATGCGTGTGTATGTGTGTGTTAGGGTGTGCTTCTGATTGGTTGTGTCATTAAAATATTTTCGCCTCATTATTCACTTAAGCAAAATGTGTAGCTGTAAAGTTCAGTGGACATACGCCATATAATATATTTGCAAGTTGAGTGAATCTAAACTAATACTTTAAATTTATATAGACAAGAAAAATGGGTAAGCTCGATCCACTAGATACTTAATTATTTTTCATAAGATTTTCTTTATATTTTATCGTGAGTATATTTAGAAAATGAGCATCAAATGAAGTTCAGTTAGTAGACACAGAACCGATTCATACACTGAATATAGTTTGATTTCCTATTATTATCGTATGTAAAGTAAAGTAAAAATTCATGCAAGTACATACGTGAATAATCCTTGGCCTTATTCAAATAAAAGTTGAAATTTTTGTTGCATTTGGGCAATGTTAGAGTAGGGAGCACTTGAGCTCTATCGTATCAGGGAAATTGAATTTGTGGTCGGCACCCAATGAGTGTGCTAAGTCATTTGGCAAACACACTCGTACACCAAGTGGCACACACTCACATACTTAGAGCACACACATTTTTCAAATGCCTTATGGGGCAGGTTTGCACTAAGTTTTATCTGCACAGGGTAAGAGAGAGAGAGAGGGCAGTTTAGCTCTTTTTGTTTGTGTGTGTGTGTGTGTCACCCTAATCCATTATGCATTTTGTGCCCCAGACACAGACTGACCCCATTCATAGAATTTAGAACGCCATCTATCAACACACACAACCATACGACGCAAAGGACATGGAGGCGACATGGTCAAAACTTTGCACAATTAAAGTTTAAGTGTTGCACAAACTTGTGTCATGTGCTTGGACGAACAGCAACAACAACGATGATGATAATGGTGATGATGATGATGATGAAAATGATGATGACGATAATGCTGATAATGTGAATGATAATGATGATGACAGGGACAATGCGTAAAATTCATTTTGTTATTATAGACCTTGGAGAACGGCCCGGAACAAGCTGCATGCTCGAAAAGTGTATTCGGCTTTGCCAAAAAATAACACCTTTTGGATAAAGTTCATCCGCAGTAACAAAGTGTAATTAAAAAGTTTTTTTTCAAGCACTTGCAAGAATAATTAAATCGATTATAAACAGGGTACGGCTGAGGTAAAGATTGTAGCCAGGCTCCACTTGCAACAAATGTCTAGGGGCAACAACACTCAATGAAATTAAAAAGATATTCTCTCTAACTTCTTTTTTTCTTTTTTTTGCTTTTTCATTTTTATTTTTGCCTCGAAGCTGTCAGGCAATTGCATTGCTCTTTGCCCATTGTTTTCATGTCATTTTTGTGCGTCTGTCAAAAGCAGGCAGTTGAATTGTGAATTCATTGGGAAAGTAGCTACAAAACGAGGCAAAAAGCAAGAGTCTGAGCAGAAACTATGGCAAACTGCAAAAACTGTCAATAAAAGCATTTTTATGCATTAATTTCTTTTGCATTTTTCTTCATCGTTGCGCTGTTCGAGTAACAATAAGTAAAAAAACAAAAAAAATAATAATGGAGAAAAACTATGCAAAAATGTTAATGCAATTGCCTCAACATTTTTGCAAGTTTACTTACGCATTACGAAATCAGAGTAATGCTCATTGAATATTTAAAAGGTTCTCAGTTGGCTCAAGAGGTTTTCAATGACAATCAAGAATTAATTTGTTAAATGGTCTAATTAATGAATAAAATCTTTACGTAGTGCACACCAATAAAAATGTAAATGCTTGGAATCGGTGCAAAGGAATCGAATTCAGGATCCATCACTGGATATTATATACAAATATATATCATAATATATACTTCTCTATCATAGTAAATAATCAGTTAAGAGATTAAATGTCATATTTATTTGAAGTAAGATTAATATTATCCTCCCACGGCACACATGTCACTGTTAATTATGTAAAAAGAAAACAGTCTGAATATTCGACCTGTTATTGATTTCAGGCTAATTATATATTTAAAATTACATAAACTGCAATTAATTGAGCAGATTAAGCTACCAAAGTACAAATATATGGGGAACCATCAATACCCGACCATTAACAAAATTAATAATGTGAACCAGGATTGTGACATTCAGATTTTTAATGACAGTCAGGAAAATTTCTACAGATGAAAATTAATAATATATACTCGTACAATGATGTATGCATTAAAAGATATGGAAATTGGATAATGAAAAAAATTCAAAGTAAATGTATGATTATTCAATACAATTTTAATTTGTTGAGATTATTATAGTCTTATTGAAAAATATTGAGTATTTTAAATTATATTCAAAATAAACAATAAGGTTGATAAAGACTTCGTTATTTGTAAATATAAGCTTTATATAAATAAATAAATTTCCGCATTTTAATATTTCGTTCAATTTCGTATTATAATTAGTTGTCGGATCAGTTATTCTCGTCCTAGTTGGCCCACAGACTGATTATATCCATACATTTATTAATTTATTTCATCGTATTAAAAATATTAACAAGCATCCAAAGTCATAAATAAATCTGCGAAAACATGCTATGCAAATGCAATTGCACATAAATAATATTTAATGCGCTTTTCTTAACAACAATTGCATATATTGATAATGAAATTTAATGAAATACGCCACGAATGGCATAAAATCAATAAAAGGATGAGCAAATGATGTGTGCAAAATGAATGTATCTGATAAATACGGTAAAAAAAAACAAAGTTTTAATAAAGACTGAATAAAGTACAATTTCCATTTGGCATACTTAACTTTGTTAACTTCTTACCATAACTGATACTCTTTTTACTTAACAGTTTATTATGTTTTAGACCATTCCATAAAATGGCAACAGGTCACGTAAGTAAAGCCTGTTAACAAGTTAATCACTTTTGGATTGTTCGCTAATCCAATTTTCCAATTTTTGTTTGCGTCTCGCCGTCTGGCGAAATGGAAAACATAAAAAATAAAAGAAATGTAACAAAATGTCAGTTATTCGAAGCTGTTGTCTTTATCGTTGTTGATGTTGTTGAGCTTAAGTGACATGTTCTGACCGGAATTTGCTCTTCAGCTTCAATTTAAAAACAATTTTAATGTTTGTGATGCATTTATGTCGTTAACAAACTGAATTTGTTTGCACGTGTTTGGCCGTCCACATGAGTGGCTCTTCGAATGTATGAGTGCATGTGTGAATATAGTGTGAGTGTGAGTGTGAGTGTTTGAGTGTCAGTATCTGTGAAAGTCATGTAGGCTGTTTGTTGTGGTTGTTGTGCTGAAAAGTCGGTTATCCGTGCTGCGGTTTTGTCCGAACAGACGACACGGCTACAAATACAAGAATATATGCAGATGAATACAATCTAAAAATACAGACGAAAATCTATAAATATTGCCAAGCCTTAACCACCTTTACCTGAAAGTAAGGCAAAAGAAACTTGCTCCCTCACTGTAATTTTATTATATCTTTTTTTGTGGGTTGTGGGTTACTCCAATCCACAGAAAAAAAACAAACACCTGCGACATAAACTTTAAATCCATTGCAAGGCCAAACAAAGTTTTATGTAGCTTAAAACAACCAACAAGCCAACCAGAAATAAAATTCATTCGACTGTAACTGAAATTTGTGCTACATCTGTAAGGGTGTTGGTGTGTTGGTGTAAGCCATGAGTTTGTATGCCTGACAAAAATAAAAGTTTTCGATTTGCCGCAGGTATTTAGGAATTACTTTATCGCTTCTTTTGCTGGTCGAGAGAAAATAACCTTGCCACAGAGTTTGCCTCTCGCTCAAAATGCAAATGAGAAAATTGAATGTTTTTTGGGAGTATAATTTATTAGAATCATTTGTGTTACACACATTTTCACCTGCTGATGATGATTATGATTATTTACTTGTATGGATTTCATGGGTTTCGAATACGAAATACGAATCATCCTTACAATGCGAATATGAAAACTGTATACTAAGCCACCTTATGATGATCCGTAGTTACGTTATAGCAATTATTCGCATTATCATTAATTTATTAGTGCCACAGTCATTGGCTGCCCCCAACACACACAACTCACACGCACCTAGATTACACTACCACAACGACAACGACAACTTCAATGGCTTTTGACGAGCAAATCTCCTTTGGCTGGCGACAAATTCCAGGCAAAGTCCTAGCTACAATCATCCTCGATGTCGCACATTTAGCTGGTTATTGTTTTAACATTTGCCATACCCCAGTTTCGCGACGCTGTCTTTGCTGTCTTCGCTTCTTTTATCTTATCATTATTAACGTTCATTTTATTGTACTGCTTGCTTCTTTGTGTGTGTATGTGTGTTTGTGTGTTTGTGTGTGTGTGTGTGTGTGTGTGTGTCCCGCTGCCACTCGTAGTTGCCATCATGTTTGGTCTGTATTTTAAGAGTGCTTTTTATTATGTCATTATTGTCATTTGCTTAGCTCTCTGTCTGCCCCCATTGCTCGTATCTCCCTCTCCCTCTACCCCAACTCCGAACTTCCGATCTCTTCTCTAGCTTGCATTATTTTGATTATTTGTGACTTCTAAATGGTTGCTTTCAGAACATTATGCTCCGACTCGTTGATATTTTGATGGCGGATTTCATTTACAGTTTCATTCTCATCTAAGGCCCTTTAATGACCAGCTCTGTTTATTACTCTTGCTCCTGCAACTTTTTCGTACTTTTTTTTTGGGTTCAGTTGGTTGATTTTTCGGTTAGTTGGCTGCTTGTTGACTGTGAGTTATATGGTTTGCAGATTATTTTAATGACAAATTTCATTGGTTTGCTTGATGCTTACAATATTTGTATTTATTTTTCACTTGACGCTTTTTCGAAAACTTCAAACGGTCATAACTTTGTCAATTTTTAACCAATTTCCCTGTGGAATGTAAATTTTTTCATTATTTGTCCTTTATTTCGATTCTGCATTAAAACTGATAGATTATTTTTTTTTTCTTTTTTTCATGACTGTCTTTTTTTTTAACTTTTCCTTTGACACTTTCTCAAAAACTTAAAATTGTCATAACTTTGTCAAATTTTAGTCAATATTCTTGCGGAATGTTATTTTTATAGTTACTGAGCCTCTTTTTTACTTTTACATAAAAATTAAATTGTTTAATATTTATTCACCACAGTTTTTTTGAATCACATAATCGTTACTTTTAGAAATTGTAAGTAACATGTGAAAAAATTGTGCACATGAAACTTAAAGCTCAACGAGTGAAAAATGCGAAATATGAATTAAAATAATGAGGCATTCAGCAAACAAAAATCAGCATGCGTAAATTGATTACTGTATTAATTGGTGAACTCATGACTCTTAATTTAAAATAAAAAGTTCGCAATAAAATTCGAGCAGTCAAGTTGCAATTGCGCTCAGCTGGCAATTTGGCTTAAAGTGCTGGCAATCGTGAAAGCTGCGAGCAACTCATATAGTACTTAACGCATAAAGTAGTATTAAGTATCCTCTCTCAATAGGGATGGTGAAATTAATTTGGTAGGGCGATGGTTCCTGGCTTGAAATGTAAAATGCAAATGCCAACAGGACGCGAGTGTTGGCAACAGGAAAAGTTAAAATGCAACGCTGGAAAATTATAAATCAATTTAACATTGCCATACAAACGAGGCCGGCCACACAAAAGTGCCGAGCCGCATAAGTAAATGTGCGGCCAAGTTTCCACCATAACAAGCAGCAACCCCAGCGAAAAACTGTATAAATTGCCAACTCAAACGGAAGCGCAATGACACCGGACGCCATTGACCGGCGAGGGTCTGTGCCCTGGTCCAGGACCAGGTCCAGGTTCGAGACCGAGACCGTAAACGGGTTCAGATCCAGGTCCATTTCCAGGTCCTAGCACGCATGCGCGGCATTGTGGGCTACTTTATCATCCGGATTGTTGCCGTCACCACGGATGTACGCGCTTTTATCTGTAAACCACAAACGTCGACATCAGATATTGCAGCCACAGCTACAGTTACTCTGGACTCGGATTCAGAATCGGATTCAGATTGAATTTGGAGTGGGTATTGCTGCTGTTCTGTTTGGGGGTCTTTGTCAGTGGCTCTGTCTGTGGCTGCATTTTAAGTCAAGCAGTTAAACAACTGTTTGTAATTGCAGCCAACAGGCAATCCAGTCTCCAGTCCTTGGCATTGTGGTGTTGGTTTTGGCTTGTTGGTCTGCAAAAGAGAAAAAGAGACAGGGGTTGAGGGTCAGAGTTGAATTCTTACTGGGAAAATTGCTTGTTACCGGATGTTGTGCAATAAAAATGCAAAGTGTGCAAAAGTTTCATTGCTGGTTGGCAACAAACATACATACTTTGGGCTAATGTGTCCATGAACAATCATTTTATATGCGTAAAATGTTAATCACGAGTGCCCATGAAGTACTTGCAAATATTGTTAAGTCCGAATAATTTATAAACATAAGAAAATATTTTAATTTTATATAATGTATTGTTCAACGCAATAAAATAAGAGTTTTATAGACCTTACAGACGGACAACACTGTCAAAAAGCCTCACTTGAAACAATTCATAATCAGCAAAAATTTAAAAAAATAAACTGTTCCCGCCCGGGTTCGAACCGGGGACCTTGTGCGTGTGAAGCACACGTGATAACCGCTACACTACGGAAACTGCTGCGAGCATGTCGGCAAATTTTCAAGTACAAAGATAAGGATAATTATTATTTTGAAAACCTTACGAGCTATTAATAGAAAATATTTTAAATTTCATTTCATTGAACATTAACTGAATAAGTTTTACTTCTGACGATCTACTTAGTAATATATTCGCCATATTAGCTCACAAATCTGTTAAATGTCATCCATTGCTGTTATTATTCTTAAGTGCGATTAAGAGACCTCATGCAGAATCTTTTTTTTTAAAGCAATTTAATAAGAACAAATGAAAAGAGAATCCGTAAATAGGGAATAAGTTGAGCGAAAGTTGTTGCTGTATCAGCTGAATGGGAGACTTAACAACTTAACGAACGATACAGATGTATGTGAAAATCACAAATTAAATTACTTATTTAAATATGATTATGTGCATTATTTACGGGATGCGTCGGATAAAAAGGGGTGATAGGGTGAAGGGAGGGAGGGGTAGCAGAAATACGATAAATGCAGCTCTGCAAAAACGTGTGCTGCATTTAAAGCGAATCAGACATTACGTATACGCAGCGTATACGTATAGTATATATATGTTTGTAAGGGACGTTCTCTTATGTTGCTTATCGCATGCACGTCGCAGGCTACTGGGGCGTATGGAAAGTGAAATGGCAGCATGTTTGGCATAATGAGTGCTACTCGTATCAACAATTCAGCATGGAGCATTAGCGTGTGGCAGGCAGGCAGGCCGTGTGCATTTGAGGATGGAGATGTGGCTCGAAATCCTAAGTACGCAACATCAAATAGCAAACAACTTCTTGCACCTGGAATGCATTAAATAAACATCATTATCGCTAAGACTGGAACAGGATGCATCCACACAAACACCACACACACACATACACACACACTCACACATAGACCGACAGACGCGTGTCGAACAATGCAACTCTGCAAATTCGCACTCTCGCATACACTCACACTCACACTCATAGAAACATTGAGCATATTTGGCAAACAAAAGGATTTTGCGGTTGAATTGTGTAAACATAGATGGAAAATGCTTGCATGGGATTTTCAATTCGCAGCGAAAGCAGAAGCATTGGAAATGATCATATATTTAACGATAACGTACATAGAAGTAAGAGCAATAGCTCACTTTGACAGTCTAAGTACATAAATAGATAGAATAGATTGATAATTAAAAATTTATTAGGAAGATACTATTTCAATATTATTATTAAAGTAGAAGAGATAACTAAATTATGTTGACCAACACTGCAGCGAACGAATGATAAGCTCGAATATCTAATCCATGTTAAATTTTAAATAAACATATCATATTATTTTCATGAACTGTAGACATTAGATATAAAGGAATGTGATTGTTGTAAATTAATGATGACTGATAGATTGTTTTTAACTGAATTGATATAGTAAGCTTGTTTTTAATGAACAATAAGAAATATAGATTAAATATTATTAATAAGAAGTCCTCGTTTGAAATATACTAAGTTTAAATATTGCTTAATCATTAAAATATACTTTTTAAATATTTATCCCTGAAGACATTTTTATGTTTCCGACACTCTGAGGTATTTAAAAGTACGTTTACAAATATTTTTTGCCCGTTTTGCTGTTGCTGTAAAAGTTGTGTTACTAATGTGCTGCTGGCAAGAAATAAGTTGATTTACAAATATTTGGCCATTTTTATTTTCACACATTATGCGGCATTTCTTACGCTTTTTTTACTCACCCATACAGGCATACGTACACACACATACACTCTCTCACTCTGTTAGGAATATCCAAAGAGAAAACGCAGCGTGGCCATTTATCATTTTCGCCCTATTGAAGTTTCAGTCTCGCGACGACGTCGACGACGACGGGGACATAAAGCAGCGGCAGCAGCGGGCGGGCGAGGCCAAGGGGCGTGGCATCCATAAGCAGAAGGAAAAGTATAAGCAAAAGGAGATGGAGATGGAACTGGAGCTGGGCAAGTGTCGAGAGAAGACACAAAACAGCAGGGGTTGCCAAAATATCCAAAAACGTCGCAGTCGAGCACAAAAAGAACGACGTGCAAGTAGTTCAAAAACTTTGGCCTAAAAGCGAAACGAAGGCAAGTCGCAAAAAAAAAACATACACTCAGAAAAAAATCCAGAACGAACGAATGGACGCTGGGGGCGTGGCGCGTAAGGACAAGCATTGGCTGCCATTTGTGAGCGTATGACATTATTTATGGTTTGTTATTTGTGAAAAAAAGGAAAAACGGACCAAGAAAAGTATGCAAGAAAATATGCTGCGACTCTTTCATAATTTTCCTTTTTCCTTTTTTCTTTCGGGGCGAAGTCAAACGAAACAAAAGTTTGCACACTCAAACAGTGGGTGCTTTAAGCATAAAATTTAAGTCAATATCGCAAGGCATTGAAGGACTTGGCCTTGGGCATGCATTAATTAAAAGTGCAAACACAAATCGACAGCAAGAAACAACTAAGAAACTTCCCCCCATCTTGCCTACCATACTAGGAGACTAGAGCAAAAATTGCGCATAAATTAAAAGCACTCATTAAATTTTTTTTTTAATAAATAGAAAGCAAGCTCCGCAATTTAATGACCATAAATCGAAATTAATGACAATGTCAAGCGCTGTCGTTGGCCAATCCAAGCCAAAGGACCAGCTCCTGCGGCCTTCAGCTGCCATTTATGACCCACCGCAAAATGGACGCACCTGCTGCTGCTTCCGTTGCCGTTGCCGTCGCTTTAGTCTGCCAGTCAAGCAAATTGCGAGTGACGTTAATGACACCTGCGAGACAATTTCAATAACCAATATGTGTCGTTTTCGGTCTGCCAAAAGCCGGCCAAACTACGTACTACCAGCGTTGGCATTAAGGAATCGATTAAGGCTTCACTTTTGTTTAAACGCATGGGTAATTAATATATTACGTTTACACAAAGGAAGTGAGTAAAAAAATCTGATACCTCTTTAACCATTTAGAAATTTAACTTTTATGTTGCATTTTTCTTTTTTTTAATTTATTAAATGACTTTTTTAGATAGACAGGAATTTTTCAAATCTGGAAACAGCAGTACAATACCTGTACTCAATATAACATTATCTTTCCTTATTTTGCATGCATATTTTATTATGTAAATTTTTGGAGGCGTGTATTTTCATTTTCGTGATTTTTCTGCACTTTAATATATATAGGCTTTAATATTTACAATAAGTAGAATAGCCACCCAGGCCACGCTCTCCAAATGGCACAATGAGGTGTCAAAACAAAGAAAATTCTTCGCTGGTTTCTTTTTTTCTGCTGACTCGACTCAGATTCTTTGCCCCTATTTTCAGTTGGTCGACGCACTCGCAGCTGTTTACTTTGTTAATGGTCTTTTTCAGCTAAGCTTGTCAGTCGCACGCGTATTCCTGCCCCTCCAACCGCCATCCGTCCCATCAGCCAAACTCCGAGCCATTGAAATTTGCTCATTTTTTGACCTCTAAAGCCTGAGCGGGAAAGCACCCGGCATTGAGAATAAAGCTTGAGTGGGGCGAGGGCAAGGGGGAAGGCTTTTTGATTTGTCCCAGTCCCGCGGGTTGAGTTTTTTATTTCCAAGTATTTTTTTTTTTGTCTGTGTGCCTGCGATGCGTAAAATAATTTATACAAAGCTGCCGTTGATTTCATTTGCTCTTATTTCAATACGACG
This sequence comes from Drosophila falleni, assembly GCA_035045575.1. NCBI lineage: Eukaryota > Metazoa > Arthropoda > Insecta > Diptera > Drosophilidae > Drosophila > Drosophila falleni. Next base: position 20,960,469 of record JAWNOV010000062.1, read on the forward strand.
TTTAATGGGCACTACGAGCTGGACGCTGAACAGAGGTGAAAGAGGAAAGGAAATTTCTATACCCATCTATTGCTTTGTTGATATTGTTAAATACTTCTTATTTTCATTCAGCAACGACAATGTCTGTTGCAGTGTTAAGAAGCCTAATAACTAACCACTTTTTCAATTAAAGTTTGTAAAGTTCCACACAAAATACTTAAGCTGCTTGGTAAACAAATGAGAATTCAGGTTGAATTCATATTTCATTTATTTATTATAAGAAATGTTGTGAGAAATGGCAACTAAAATAATTTCATTAACTTAAATGGTTTATATTAAAATTCATTTCCCTTTCGGCATTGAAATTAATTATAAGAGTGAAGGAAAAGTTTTCAAGGGCTACACGAAATCATCTTAAATAACGAAAACCGTTCGTGTGTAATTTTTGTCATTGATTTTGCAACAGTTTGTCGAGCACTTAAATCGCTTGACCCAGCTGAAGTGAACCCTTGGCCAAGACACAGGCTTAGGTTTGAGTTCCATGGAGACTTCAGCAAGTTACTCAGATTCAACGCCTTTGAAATTTATTACATTTTCAAGTATTTTTCCGGTTTTGTTGTCCGGAAATTGCTGAAACGTGTGGCCGGTGAGCAAAATCCTTGAAATGTGCTAAAATAAATTATTAATAATTTCTATGTTGCTCCACTCCAACACTCCAACCAACAATTCGGTGTCCCAGTCGACAAGCCATGGATCTAACCCCAAACCGAGTTTGGGAAATTTGCACGACTTTTGCCGTTGAATAAATGAATTATTTATTTTGAATGTCAAACATTGCTGCCAGTTAGCCACTGAATGCTAACCAACTCAATTTCTGATTATATATATATATATTTATAGTATATCTATTTTGCGATACCCAAGACCATCGTTCAACTTTTGCCTTGGGCTCAATTGGGAAGGGTGAGTTTTGAATATTTCCGTTTTCAAATGACAATCTATTTTGCCGATTGCCAAATTTGTTTGTCGCCCAACAATTTGTAATCAAAGTTTATGATTGACTAATGCACAGCATTTTATTGCAAGCCTAGCTTTATATCTCTCTTTATATATTTAGACCCTGTACTTAAAAAAAGTACAGAAGTGGGCCTGGGAGAGGGTCTGGGAGCCTGGGAGAGGGACTGGGAGAGGGACTGGGAGAGGGACTGGGAGAGGGACTGGGAGAGGGACTGGGAGAGGGACTGGGAAAGGGACTGGGAGAGGGACCTGGGAGAGGGACCTGGGAGAGGGACTGGGAGAGGGACTGGGAGAGGGACCTGGGAGAGGGACCTGGGAGAGGGACTGGGAGAGGGACTGGGAGAGGGACTGGGAGAGGGACTGGGAGAGGGACTGGGAGAGGGACTGGGAGAGGGACCTGGGAGAGGGACCTGGGAGAGGGACCTGGGAGAGGGACCTGGGAGAGGGACCTGGGAGAGGGACCTGGGAGAGGGACTGGGAGAGGGACTGGGAGAGGGACTGGGAGAGGGACTGGGAGAGGAACTGGGAGGAGTAATATTACTGGCCGACTAGTTTTTATTTGTATATATAATATACCCTATTAATAAAAGAAATATTTGAAGCTCTAACTCTGTAAGTAGTACACGTTATTATGAAATTGTGGGGAAGGTAATTGGAAACATAATTGATTTGCGTGGCGTTTAAACTTGTTGAAATCTGTGTGCCAAAATTTAATTATCTTCATTAGTAAATCGAGTCGGCTGTTGAAGGTGATCAAATATAAATATCCTTTAAATTCCCTACCATGCTGAATTCAATATACCCTTGTATTTTACAAGTAAGACTCGGCTTTAATTTCAATACGTCATTTGCAACAGCTGTCAATGCAGTTTGTCATCAGTTTGCCGATGAGAGACGCACACGAAAGGAAATGTAATTCAAAGGAATTGCGGCTTTCACTTTTTAATTATAGAGAATGGCAAACATCAAAGAGAGAGAAAATGTGAGTGATAGGCAGTGAGTGATAAAGAGAAAAAGTGAATATACAGAAACAATTTTATGTGAAATCAATGAAGAAAGCTTTTTCATATGAGTTCAAGTTTTGTATTAAAATTTAAATAATTTCAGAGTAAATGTCATGAATCGTGGGCGATGAAATTGGAATTAAACTGTATGATATATTTTAATATTTACACATTGTTTTATTTTTGTCATCTGTCGTATTCGTCTGGGCTCGTAATGACATGCAATTATTTTCACATTAAAACTCATTTCCGTTCTTGTGACCGAAGAGAGACCTTAATGCTCGCGCACATCCGGTAAACATCTATGGGAACTGTCAGTTAATTGTAAGCAAACAATATTGACGTTTCGTTGATTAAACAATCAATGTTTTAATCGTATGTCCAATGCTTCTTTTTACCAGCTTAATTGGGTATATTCGCACTCTGCACTTACAAAGTTAGTCAAAAATTTAAACTAAATGGAATGTGTAAGTTTTTCAATAGTCTAAAAATTCGAGTTCTTAGATCTGTGTAAAATGTTTTACTTTTGTGGAATAGCATAGTTAAGTAGACTTTCAATATAAAAGTTTCTGCTGATATTTAATGGTTCTTTTAGTGTGATCTATTTATCTTTCCTTGTATAAGATTTTTTTTAATGAATCAGCATAGGAAATCTACAGTTTTGAACTTTTCGTTTCGATCCTTTTTGACATTGTTTTTCTGTAATTAAAGTGATATGTGAGTGGCCAGACAGTAGCGCTTTTCTTGCTCATCAACATCAGCATTATCATTATCATTATCACCATCAGAAACAGCCGGAACAGCAGCAAGAGAAACCGTCACGTCCTTGTTGTGGCGCCCAACATGTGCATATTAAAAGTTATTTTTGTATATGTAGCAAAATGAAAATGGCCCTGACTGTAAGTAAAAAATTTCGGAATGAAAAAAGTTGGTTAATATTGCATTTGAAACTGAAGGAAGTCCCCAGCAAAACAGTATGAGACTTCACTTTGTTCGAAGCTTTAATGTCTTCTATCAATTTCATGCAATTTTTCAGTGCAACAACCACATTAGCTCATTAATTAAACAGCGTTGTCTTGGACTTTATTGGGACCACAATTAACATAGCAGTTGTCTGAAAATTTTAATTAAAATGCCGATTAAATAGTTATTCAATGAGCGCTGCAGCTACGGCAAATACTCCTTATTCACAAGCATTAATAAAGGATACTCAATCTCGTAATTGATATATTCTTGTAAGTTATGAGGTATCTGTTAATATTTACTTGTGTTGCCAGTAAAAATTATTAAAATATTTCGAGAAAAAAATTAAATCTTAATTGGCTCCATTGATCCAGATACATTCAGTTGGACAAGCCAAAATAAAATTGGTTTTGTATGGATGTGATAAATTAAAGTGTACCACCAATTAAACTGTATGCGTTTTTCATGTATGTTTTATGAGTAATTATAAAACAAATAACAAATCACATCGGAAATGATGCATTGGATTTGTATGCATATCTAATTTTTGGGCAACATATCGAAAACTGATGCACCTATCATTCACAGTTAATTAATGGTTGATTAAAACTCAAATTAGCAATGTCGATGGAATATTTATTACAACGTATTATTGTAATTTCATGTATTTTTTTATTTAATAAATTGTTGTGTTGCTCGCGTCGTCTTCTATTTTTTTAAGCATTGTATTTACTTATTTTTTGTTGATGCTTGAACTGTTTTATCATAAATATAAAATGGCAATGTCTAGACACTTCTACTAAATATATTTACACATAATATATACTTTTGGCCTTGACTGCTGAGGGTGTTGCTGTCGACCATGGCTTCTGTGTTAAAGTTGAAAACACTCATACGCCGCGTTGTTCACATAAATCTTGCTTTCACACATACACACTAATATGTATAGAGGCATCCAGCCAACTATGCGTGAGTGTGCACATTAAAAGTTTGCCTAAGAGCTTATGGCACCATTTGTTAAAAGCGATTTTTAATGCAGCTTGAAAACTCCCCCTCACATCTCCAAAAACTGCGATACATACACGCACACGCGTATTTAGGTGGAGATTGGCACTAATAATGCCATGGTTGAACCATCTAATGGCTTTTTATGCATTAGACGTAAAAGTTTTCTTTAATGAGAGCGCATTATTATAATACTCTTTACGAAACCACATGAAATAATTCAATTCAATTAATTCAATAATTCAATTAAAGACTACTTGAGAAGTTAGAGCTAAAAATGGGCAATAACGGCTATTCAAATATAAAGAATATTTTAAAGAAAATAATATTTGTAGAGTATTGTTAATACATATTATTTATATATGTTTTTATTATTTTATTTATACTGCTAATTTATATCAGGGAATTATTTATTTTTTTCTTAACAAAATTCCAGCTTATGGTTAGTGTAGAGTGTACAATATTCGTTCATATCGTAAAGGCAGAAGGCAGATCACAGTTCACTGTTTAACAGTGTTTCGCATATTTAAGCTGATATCCAGTTTGTTGGCAGGGACAGACAGACTGACATTCGCTGCCTCATAATTAGCTGAAGCGCATTAGATTGGAATTAAATGATTTTTGTCACAGCTTGACATTGGCGGGATTAAGTTGAAATAGAGAACGGATTAAAGAGAGCTTCACGGGCAATTGCAGGCGCTTAATCAGTTTCCCTGCATAAACGAGGTCGTAAAGTGCATTGTCAGTCGACTGTTTGGACATTTTAATTGAAAAACCAAACAACGTGAAATGTTCTGCATATCTAAAATTGAATCGATTCCCTCTTTCCCTACGAGTATGTGTGGATTTTTGTGAAAATGGTTTTTTTAGTAAATATATTAATATTTCAATTTCATGCTGCATTTGGTGTTTACAATCAAAATGAACTATTAGATATAAAGAAGAATGCAATAGATTTCAAATGTTAGACTATAAAATACTCATTAGGTCAATCACGCCAATCACAGTGAACGGCAAATCGTGTCGTTTTTAAATAACAATATTGAGTAACTATGTTGTTCAAACAATAGAAATTACTCATAGCTATTGAAATGAAATGAAAGAAGTATTTCACATATTAAATAAATAAATAAATCACTTCAAAAAATGTAGTTAGAAATATTTTGACAATTGAATCAAAGAAAGGAATTCGAAGATTAATCATAAATAAGTAATAAATAAATCAGAAAAGTTTTATTTATATATTTTATTATTACTTTTGCATTTATCTGAAATTAAGATTTACAGATGAAAGGCCTTTAAGCATTTAAGCAATTAAATACACGTTATGGAAGATTTAACAAATATGAATGTCGTTAATCATCGGAAAAGGCTTACGACCAATTGGTGCAGTGACAGCCTCGTCAGCCTGAGGTCAGGAATTATTTAAAATCAGCTGTTGCATTGACTGTAACAACACATTAATGTCAATCAGCTTTGTAATTAATGCGGTTAAATGAACAACAACAGCAACAGCGACAATGGTGACAAAAACCATTATCAATCGGAGTGACAAACGGCGACCATAAATATGGCTAATCTGTTTGGCAATGATTTGATTAGAGCAACAACATTGCCAATCCTCGGAGCTGGCCTGCAATGCGATGCAAATACGACATATTTGCGGCAGCTCGAATGTCAGCAACATCATCAACAGCAAATATAACACTACGTACTCCAGCACCAACATCAACGACAACAGCAACAACAATATTAACATCAAACACGTCAGGGCGAGGGCAATAATTAGCACTTGTCAGGTTGTTGAGCGGGGAACAGCGACAAATTATGCAGCTTCAAGAACTATGTATCTCTATCTGTATTTGTATCTATAGCTGTAGCCGTGTTTGCATATACATACGTACGATATTCAATATTTGACAGAAGCCACAGGTTTTCAGTGTCGACCAACGGCGCCGAGTTATTTGCTTCCAGCAATTAATTAAACATGGTGATAAATTCCGCTATGCAAAGATGCTCTTAGCTTATTGAAATATTGCCACTTTATATAATAGTTTGAAAAATAAAAGTTTGCATCATTAAAAAGAATTCAATATCAAATTTTGGTAACTTTTTAAAAGGAGAAATTTGAATTTTCACAAAAAAATCTTGTATTCCCAAATTTATCCAACTATCCTGCAGTGCTTGTAGAAAATATTAAGTTTACGATCAATATCTATAAAAATGAGACGACACATAATAAATATATCTTTTTTTCTAATTTTTTTTATTTTTTCACTTATATGTAATTGATTTTATAATAATCTTTTCGAAAGTCATCAAAGTGTTTCCATCATTAACTCTACAATGGTTTGATACATTCGTCTATTTAAAAATCTTTAATCAGATAACTAAAATGTTTATATGCTTATAAATAACCCCATAATATTTGTATTTGTAAATAATTAGTTGACTGGTAATTAAGACATTACCTTATTGCATAAATCCATCTCAATTAGCTGCTGAATGAAATTAAATTACTGCTAATAAATAAATACTGAAATGTTGAACTCATTTTGTGATGTTTTAATTTAATTTTATTGATGTCTTCTCTAAAAATAATTTAGTAATTTTATCTATTTCTTAATATGATGGGGAAAGGGAGTCAGTGTCGGCAGTGGACCGCGAGAAGGTCGCCGTGTTGTGTACTGGAAATTTGTTAGATATTGAGCGATGAGATCAGACGAGAATCCCGACTTGGCTGAAGATATCGTTGAATCGCTGGCAATGCTGTTTGGTCGTGCTACACGTGCCTGCAACTGTGCCTGCAACTGTTGCAGCTGTGGTCTTTCAATGTGCGGTACGCTTTTCCTAGTGGTTGCGGTTGGTCGACTGTTAACAAGTGGTTGATGTGTTGTGGTGCGAACTTGTTCGATTTGTGGCTGTGGCTGCTCTGATTCATTGGATGCTGCTGATTCCAATGCTTCAGCGAAGGGTGGAAGTAGTTCCAATGCTAGCTGCAGTTTTGGCTTTTCATCAACTACGTTTAGATGCGTGTCCTTGCTCCGGGTCTGCTGCTGATAGTATGATTTTTTTGTGGGCTTGGTAACTGGCGTTGCCTCCGTTGTCTCCGTTGCCTTTGTTGCCTCCGTTGCCTTCTCCGTAGTGGTGGACTCCTCCAGCGGCGGTGGCAATAAATCATTGAATGGCACCAATACGTCCTGAGGCGGCTTTTGATTTATGTGGGACACATCGGCGGCACATAGGCAAATCAGCGCGGCAGCTGCGATTAATAACTGTGAAATAGTTGGGAAATGATGTTAACTTGTCTCTCCGCTATCTTTACGAAAAAAATGAATGATGGCTTCCTAGAGTGATGTGTTTTTTTGTTTGCATAATCTAATTGGCTCTGCTTTGCTCACAAATTATTATGCAGCTTTGTGCGTTGTCTACTTTTGGACTGATTTTATGGCCGCTCATTTGGATATGCTCTTAGCCCAAACACGAGATTTGTGTTTTGGCCTGGCCAAGTTTGAGCAGTGGGCAGCGTTTTCAAGATCGCTATGTGAAGGGGACTAAGTGTAACCTTGCATTGTATGCTAATCAATCGCTATAGGCGACAATTCCCCTAGAACCAAAATACATATTATTAAATCATGGTCAAGTGACATTCTTAATAGCTTTTACTTAAAAAGAAACACCATGAATTATAACACAAAGTGACACAAATAGAGTGCACGCATTATAAATATAAGCAAATTATTTTATTATGTTCAAATTTATGAAGTCGCTCTGCATATTAGTCCAAAATTAATGCAAATTCATTTTAGCTCAAAATAGCTTTCCGGTTCTTTAATTTTATTGAAATTTTCTTTAAGTGTAGTTTATTATTTATTTAGTTGTAGATAAAACATGATTTGACTAACTGCATTATTTATATATTAATTGGCATCATAATTTAAATAAATTGATGTTTAATATATCATTCTGTATATGCAAATGTGAACGAGTTCTATGTCCGATTTTAAAACTAGCGAGTTCGATGTCCCGCGTTGTCTTCCTGCATATTTGCATTCAACTAATGGAATAGCATTTAATATATTTGAAAACAAAAATAGTAAGCAAAATTTTCCAGTTTGTTTTGCAAATGCTAATGCAAAGAATTAATTTTATCAATTTATTTATATTATTCTAAAACTAACTAGTTATATCACACAGCGACTTATACACTTTCCGAGGAGTATTCTGATTTAGTTACACAGTCAGTATTATATTGATAGCTTGATGCAAGTAGTCTCAAATGTCTACAAGAGTATTACAATGCTTTTTAGTTTATCACTTAAACCACATTTAAATATAGTATTCACGATTTATGAATGCGTTTTAAGTTCAAGCTGGGCACTCACAATACGTAGCGTCATTTTCGTATATCTCAATGAGTTATCGAGTTGTCGCGTTGGGGAATTTAAGTCGACTAAAAGATGCGCTGCGCATGCGTCTCGTTTTTATAGTCGCCGGTTAAAAAACTAAAAAGTGAAGCACTTTAAAAGAGCGAGAATTTACGCACAGCCGCATACATATGAGTGTAAAGTTTAATAACCGGATTAGGCAACAGTTGGCAACGGGTTTCCGATGTTTCTGATGTTGATATTGCTGCGAGCACGAGCTGATGTTGTTGCTGATGAACATGGATGTGCTGACCAATTAGGGGACGGAGGCAACTATTTGATTTTTTTTAAGGTTACAGACTTCGTCGCCAGACGATACATATTTTGGCTTATGGGCTTGAACTCTTAAGGTTCAAGGTCGTATCTGTATCTACAACTCGTACTCTGATAAGACGCGACACAGATATTAGTTGTTGTTATTGTACCGGATGTAATATACAAATCAGACACTCGCACGAGTACGATAAATGGATCTGTCGAAATGTTTAGATCGTTTTAAATTGAAACTAACAACTTCCTACTAGCTACCTGTTATCTGTTATCGTTGTGAGCAGCATTTAATAATTAATTTTATTAACGCACTAATTGATTTTCGCCAACGCAATCGTAAACTGGTTTTTATTTTAATCACTTTTTTACATTTATTTTTTATTTTTGCCTAAGTAGATCGGAATTTCTTTTGCTCAAAGTGAACGCCCTCATTTGCATACAATTTGAACCTCCTTGCTGGTGAATTAGTGGCACTCCAAATGCTTTCTGTATAAATTCAAATGTATTTCCACTTTTTGGAGCTTTGTCTATTAGCCACCTTCTCTTTTGATACATCTGCAAATTATGCAAATAATTTAGCGTTGATTTTTAACACCGCAAACTCTGTGTGAAGGCTCATAAATTAAATACATAAATAAATAAATAAATAAATAATCTAGCACCATTGAGTGAGATTGGCTTGACTAATGTTGAACCGGATTTTGTATACCATTTGATCTATGAGATTAATTGTTCGGCAGCTCGTTGTTTAGATGCGAATTGTGGTATGTCTGATAAGATACTTCATTTGGTTAAGTATTTTGTCGTACATCAAATCAAATAAATATTTATGGCCTTTCTTACAACGATTTGTCATTTGTTAAAACTACATAAAATATTTGATAAAGATATTATTTCCAACAATAATACACAGGAAACAAAGATAAATTTAGCAATGGTCAAATTTTGATTACTCTTCTGACGAGTTTTTTTTATGAAAAAGGCCGGCATTATGCAATTTAAACAAAAGGGTACTCGTTTATTTATTTAAATAAACATGTTTTTAATTATTACTAGTCGGCCGGTGCTACAGTCGAGCATAATCAACTGTCGGAGACTATGAAATAAACTTATAATGGAAAAAAACTCCGCTCCCAGTCCCTCTCCCAGTCCACCTCCCAGGCTCCGCTCCCAGTCCCGCTCCCAGTCCATCTCCCAGTCCCTCTCCCAGTCCCTCTCCCAGGCCCCGCTCTCAGTCCCTCTCCCAGGCTCCGCTCCCAGTCCCTCTCCCAGGCTCCGCTCCCAGTCCCTCTCCCAGTCCACCTCCCAGGCACCGCTCCCAGTCCCTCTCCATGGCCCCGCTCCCAGTCCCTCTCCTAGGCTCCGCTCCCAGTCCCTCTCCCAGGCCCCGCTCCCAGTCCCTCTCCCAGGCTCCGCTCCCAGTCCCTCTCCCAGGCCCCGCTCTCAGTCCCTCTCCCAGTCCCCGCTCCCAGTCCCTCTCCCAGGCTCCGCTCTCAGTCCCTCTCCCAGGCCCTCTCCCAGTCCCGCTCACAGTCCCTCTCGATATAGGGGGCGTGGCCAAATTTTGAAACAAACTTGATCTGCCTGCAACATAGAAGAACCTAAATACCAAGTTTGGTGTCTCTAGCTCTTATAGTCTCTGAGATCTAGGTGTTCATACAGACAGACGGACAGACAGACGAACATTGCTATATCGACTCGGCTATTGATGCTGATCAAGAATATATATACTTTATGGGGTGTGCCACGCCTCCTTCTGCCTGTTACGCACATATTCGGTAAAACAAACCCAATAGACCCCTGTACTTTTTTTAAGTACGGGGTCGAAAAATAAAAGAAGAAAGACAAGTTTTATGATTTGCACTCTCCACCTTTGATTGCAACTTCTTTAACCCTATCAATTTCGCTTAGTTTATTTATATTTCATTTAAAATTCACATGCGGCAATTTCATCAACAGCAAATTATTTATGCCACAAACCTCGTGGCAACCATTGGTTCAAGTATTTCAATTGCTAACGATTCATTTGCTGTGTTGTTGTTGTTTTTGGCCCTTTTATTGTTTTCGATTGTGCTTTATGCGCAGTTCCAACTCCCATTTGTGTTATTTATTTATATGTATTTATTTATATTTATGTGGGTGTGTATATATTGCATATGCATGTATATGTGGTTATGCTGTGTGAGTGATACTACAGTTCTTGGTTGTGGACCCATTTGCGAGCTGGAAGCTGACGACTATTGGCCTGGTTTCTTCATTTCAGCTCTTACGCGTTTACCTTGTAAATATTACCTGTCTGCATCGTATTCTCTCTGAGCGTCCTCAATTGTTTTTCTGTTATTCTTTGGGGGGCATATAAATCGAAATTTGTGTTGCTATCAATCGAAGGGAACTGTGACCAAAGATGCGTGTCAACGTTTGACAAAAACAATATTTAAGAGTTATTCAAGTGGTGGACGATTAAGTTCTTCGAGCGAATTGAAATTGATGTCAGATGTTCCCTTACTTGCAAGTGGAAATAACTAAGGCGAGATATTATACATTATAGTCAGGAGTTATTTTAATTAATAAACACTTAGATTTCCGATCTTTTATATTTTATTCAGTCTTAACCGGGCGGCGTCGTTTTTAAAAGTGACGCTTCCTACATTTTCCAATACAGTCATACGTTCTTAAGCTAATTCTTATTCACGCCAGAGGGCGCTTTTTTAGTAATCGATAAATGATTGATTATATTTACAGTGCGATAAATATAATTAATGAATAACACTATTTACAATATAATACAGTCTTACATACTACTTTATATTTTTTAACTTCATCATATTTTACTTAAGTTTTGTCCCTTAACTCGTTTACCTGATAAATTGATTTAGTGCTTTGCACTTCATTCCGTTCCTGGGTTCATGGCAATATCTGCAAGCGCTGTGAACACATTCAACTTCCTGTTGTGGCAAGCAACATCTTTGCCTTTGTGCAACATTTTACTTTGCAATCGGAGTTGCCTGTTGTTTCTGGCTAGCACTTGGCAGGTAAACAAGCCCTGCTAGCATTTCCTACTGCCATGTATTTTGACCAGGCGAGGTCGTTTTGCCTGCCAATCTGTTTGCTCACGAACTAGCTCAAGCTACAGACGAACAAGAAGGTTCAATGTTGCTACCATGAAACAAGGAGAAGAGGGGCTTATGTTTTCGGTGCTTTTGTTTTGGCTGAGCCGTTTACAACTTCCTGGTCACGCTTTTGGCCTTGCCATGCCATGCCTTCTCTTGGCTTTGCCTTTTGGCAGCCTTTTGCTCGTCTTTGACTTTTTGCTTTTGGCAACCACTCCTGCCTCATCTTCTTGGGGTTTATAGCCGTTTACTGCCTTGCCTGTTTGTTGTTCTCGGCCACAAGTTTGTTTTCGTTTTCGGCTGTTGCCAACTGAAGTGGGCCGTCCGTTGGCTAAGGCTTCCTCTTAGCTATTGCTGCCACTTTTCTTGTAATTAGCACAAAAAGCGTAACCCAAATGTTGGCAACTTAAAGTTTTCAGCACCAAGCAAGACAAAGTCGCGGGGCATCCCGCTGGGTGACTTCAGAATGTTGCATGATTTGCGGGCTCAACTCGAAGCACTCGCTGAGCGCACTCGAAAGTCATAAAGTGCAAAAATTGTTACACTCAGGCAGAAATGAATTATGAAAGTTGTTTTCAGTTTTTGTGTTGCACTTGCATCCAGAGAACAGCTATAGACACAGAATCACACTGGACAAAGGGGAAAGGGTATGATTCCGAGAAATAACTGTATAAGACATATTTTCATCTTAGTTCCTTCGCTTTTTTTTACTGCTTAGCGAAAGTTTCAATTTTTGGAGTTGCAAGTTATATTTTCAACTTGGACGCATATAATTTAATTCAATTTGACTACAAAATATTGCAGGCTTAATGAAAAAACTTAATAGAGTTTTAAATGCTCAAACTTTGTAAAAACAAAACTAAAGTTAGCTACAATTTGATTTACACCATGCACCTTTAAAACAACTTTTACGTCTTAGAAAAACAAAAGTGGCAAACTTTACAAGAAAGTATCACTTTATACGTTTTTCTAAACTTTGGACATGTCCAAAATTTTGAGGCACTGCAGAGTGAAATTAATTAAAATCAAAAGTTAGTAAGCTGATCTTTAATTCATTTTATTGTCAATAAAAATGTACCATAAATATAGCTGCCATAGGAACGGTACATCGAAAATGAATTTTTAATATGGAAAAGATTTTTGTTTGTTAAGATATCAAAACCAAACTGATAGAATATGCATCTGGGCTGATATTATACAATCTGACCAAATTTGGTTAGAATCGGTTAACTATATCATATAGCTGCCATAGGAACGGTATATCGAAAATGAAGTTTTAATATGGAAAAGATTTTTGTTTGTTAAGATATCAAAACCAAACTGATAGAATATGCATCAGGGCTGATTTTATACATTCTGACCAAGTTTGGTCAGAATCGGTTAACTATATCATATAGCTGCCATAGGAAAGGTACATCGAAAATGAAGTTTTAATATGGAAAAGATTTTTGTTTGTTAAGATATCAAAACCAAACTGATAGAATATGCATCTGGGCTGATATTATACATTCTGACCAAGTTTGGTCAGAATCGGTTAACTATATCATATAGCTCCCATAGGAACGGTGCTTCGAAAATAAAGTCTTAGTAAGGAAAAATTTTTTGTTTGTTGAGATATCAGAACCAAACTGGTAGAATATGCATCTGGGCTGGTACTATCCATCCTGGCCGAATTTGGTTAGAATCGGTCTAAAATATCATATAGCTGCCATGGGAACAATCGATCGAAAATCAACTTTCAGTACAGAGTACATGGCACAGGGTATTCAACTGTAACTAGTTAACATTAATTAATGCCATCTGATTTTTTCAATGTATTTTATATGTTTTTTAGATGTTTAAATAATACTTTTAGTCAAGGGAACTTTTGAGCATAAAATACTTAAAAATACGTTAAACAATATTTAATAAAGATCTACAAAATCTGATTTTGTGGACTGCGCCTTAATTAAGGACACGGTCTGAGTTCAGCTGCTCGTCCTGGTAAGGCCTATAGTACATGATGATTGTTATGGCTTGTCGCGTTGACAAATTGCACAGGAATAAATTGAATTAATTTTGTCAGAACAAGTGAATAAAATTTTTGTTTGACAACGCTGGCCGACGGAATAAACAGAAAAATGAGAAGGACACAAGAACGATGGGGAGTAAACGGAAGAGGGTTTCAAAGAGCAAATCAAAACGCTTGTTGTATTTAATTTGGGTTCATTTGCTGGCTATTGATTGGCCATATGGGTTGTCTAATTGCCCGGGGAGTTAATTAAAACTCAACCTCAAATGCAAATGATTTCGAATTGCCAGCATAATCGCAGGGAAACATTACGCACTGCGCCTAAAAGCCGGTACCGACAAACTTTCCACTCGAGCACCAAAAACAAACAAACACACACGTGAAAACTTGATAACTTTTGGAGCTTTCTCTGCAATTGCGGATGGTCTGGGTGGATGGTTGCATTAGGATGGTAGGATGGTTGAGTTAGGGTTGCTTTACTCGCAATGCCGCACAAAAACTTTAATTAGAAAGTTTTGTCACATGCTGGGTGCCGATGCTGATGCCGATGGCACTGACGATGCCGTCATGTTACCGAAATGTTGCTACACGTACGTAAATGCAAGGAGACGACACCTCCTGAACTGTGTAACATTTGTGAAACATGATGAAATCTGTGCAGAGAATTTTAGAGCCCACACCGGTATCAAACCACAGAGACAATCTAAACTTTTCGAATCAATTTTAATTACCATAAATATGGCTGAACTTTTGCACGACTCACACACTCAGACTCACTCTCTCACTCACTCACTAACTCACTCACTCGCTCAGTCATTCAGTCAACCATTCACCAAAATGGAGGTAACATATTCGTCATTTTGCTGCCGGTTGCTCTGTTGCCCTGTTGCTCCATTGGGAGCAAAAGTTTTGTATCTTTCAGTGCACCTCTGACAAAGTTAACGCATTGAACTTGCTGGCTTGAATTTTGTTTATTTTGCGTACAACATATTTGCGTTTTGCCGCAAATTCTCGCAATGTATTTTCGCACTCCCATGACAACGTATTGACAGTCGGTTTGGGTACTCGTAGTTGCATTTGCTTATTATGGAAATATCGGCTGAAATTACAGGCAAAATTATTTTTAATTATACGCAAGTGTTGTCGTTCATGAAATTGTCAAATGATTACAGAGTTTAGATAGCTAAAGGTGTAGCAACCTCCCAGAAAACTGACAGTAATTTTATGTAGACTTTTAGATAAAAAATAGAGTTTAATTTTAGTAAGAATTTTCAGGTATGTTGCTGTTCACTTTCACAAACATTTCATTGGTGGAATCACGTAGCATGTTGAATTCCCAATACACAAATGAATTTATAGTTGCCATTTTCATTATTAAAGAAACCTAGAGCTATGTGAAATGTAGCATCTCAATCTATGGATGTATCCAGCCTTGAGTCGACAGCTCAGCTGTGCCCTCAATGTTGCAAATTTCATTATGAAGAATGCTTCGGGAGCCAAACCGATGGCCATCAACAGCTCATCCAGCTTTTGAATGCCCTCCCTCCAAGGTAACAAATTGCGAATTCTGCAACTGTCTTTCTGAGAACTTGGCCGTGGAGTTTTGGGGCCAGAATTGTGAATAGTCTTTGCAACTGTTCGCAATTAATAGGCAAAATGTGTTACAATATTTTTGATGGCATCGGTGTGGTCTCTGACTGTTGACTGTTGACTGTTTTATGGCTCGCTTTATGATGGGAGTGAAGTGGTTAAGTTGGGAACGTGCTGAATTTTAATTAGTTCAGTTGAATGGGTTGCGGTTGTTTACTTTCCTTGAGACAGGCTTGCCACTTAATTGAGCTAACAAGTTTTCAGTTTTGGACCATAACAAAAGGACATTTTCTGAAGATATGACATAACAAAACGTATAAGTAAAAATAGCTTACTTAGAGTTAAAGTCGTCAACTCATGCCGAGCTTGTATAATATAATAAACAATTTGGAACATGAATTTATCATAAATGTCAGGACATATGTACGTCATGTGACCCCTCAAGACCGAGAAACTAAACAAAGGACACAGAGGACGAAAGAGCAAGAGAGAAATACACACACAATCCAAAACCATAAGCCGAATTACACGCATGAATCATCAGAATTATCAATCATGTTCGAGTGGCGGCAACTTGGCAAACACCGGGGAACTGATACACCGCACAAATATCGCCATTGCGAGATACACTGAACAGATACAAGATAAAAGATACAAAACTTGTGTGTGTGTGTGTGTGTGTGTGTGTGTAGAGACGGCTTTCTGTCGTGCTCACATTAAGTGCAACATAAGTGGAAATCAGCAAATATAATCTAAATAAGTGGTTGTTAAACAAAAAAATTTTCTTTTTCGGCTTTGTTTTCCAGTCATACCAAGCAAATGAGCGGTAGAAAGAGAGAGAGAGTGAGAGAGTGAGAGAGAAACAGAACTTGTGCGTTGACATGGCTTGTATAAATTTGTTTTGCCAACGCTGTCAACTATAATGGACTCATGTGTGCCATAGCGGATATGGAAATGGAACCTGAGCAAACGTCATATCCAAATTGAATAAAAATGTTAATGCGCCCAACATGCGTGCGGCAATCAACTCAATCAGAGTAACTGGGAAGTCATCAAACTTCTCCGAGTGAAACAATTGGGAATTGAAAATGAAAAGCGGCTCACGTTTAATGAGAATGAGAATCAAAATGAAAATGAAAATGAAAAACCGAAATAAACACTCAAAACGTGCCATCACTTAAAGGAGCGCCCGAAAGCAGGCTTCAAATTTAACGTACACCACGCAGTGTTTTAGTGAGTGTTGCGATGATGAGTTGGCAAGATAATACGGGAAATGGCGCCCAACGTGGTCATCAGGTGGAAGGGACGGACGGACAGACAGACACACTGATGCTTGGCTGGCATTGGACGCGGGCAACTTGCACAACTTTCATAGCTTTTATCCGCTTATTTAACACAAATTTTTCGGTTATTTTGCAAAGCATTTTATAGCAGAAACATCCAAGTGCCAAGTGAATTTGCGGAAATTCGCATTGTCATTCAGGAACAATTAGCAGCAAGGGCAAAACTTTACTACATCACGCTATGCACGGCTTTAATATCTATTTATATTGTTGGTAAAACATACAATAAATAAACTTTCTTTGGGTTAAAAGATATATGATAGTTCAGACACCTAAACACCTGTGTTCCAGTTAAAATTAATTTAAACCTGCTTGAATAAATTTATAGCTTCAGTTTAATATCGTCCTTATATTTTTTTGTATTTAATAATTCTCAAAAAACCTTAGCTCAAATTAATATTTAACACATTCCAATCGCTGATTCTTTTCACAGTTTTTGCTGCTGCTGTTGATTCATAAATCACGCCGTAATCCAAGAGGCATTAAAAGATATCCATGTAATCGATATTACCCAAGCCTTTGACTAAATAATTAAATAGATTAATGCGTAACTAATATCAAGGGTGAAGCCTAATGAGATGTCTGAATGACATGCAGGTCACAACATCGCAGTGATTTATTGCTTTTTTGTGGCAAGAAATGAATATGTATTTGTATTTATGGATCTCGTTGAAATATGTAAATAATTTTTATATTTTGTTGGGTTTTGTAATAATCATTTGAGCTGACCACAAAGAGCGGGCTGAACAACAACAAATGTCTGGTTGTCGCAGGAAAGTATTGCTAAAGCGTTTTGCAATTTATACCAGAAATTCGACAATTTATTTCACTGAAATTGATTTTGCTGGTGCCGCCCTGGCATTGATGCGGATTGTGCGAGGTCTGGCTGGCAGACAGACCAAAACGAGCAGCGATAAAAAAGAGAAGCGCATTGGCAATGCGGTTCACGTAAAACGTTGTAACAATTCAATCAGTTAGCGTCGAGAAAGAAATCGTTAGCAACAAATTGATAATATTTGAATGCAGCACATTGGAAAATTTTTATACTGCAATGGTCACAATAAAAAAAAAAACGCAAAGTCCGCCAAGGGTAGAGCCAGCAATTTACCGGAAAAGTATCTTAAAGTACACTAAGTAGCCAGTTCTAAAGTTCTAAAGCTGCAATGACACAACTCATTGCGGAGTGTTGGAGAATACTTTTACCTGCCAGCAAGGTTTCTCTCGAAAGTTTTTTTTCTTTTAAATTTGAATTTGAACATGAATTTCTTATGTAATCAGCGCTCAGATTGGAAGCTGGCCAACAACTTACAGCACTTTCTGTCCCTCTCCCTCTCTCTCGCTCCTTCACCCACACACGAGCACTTCATTAATGCGAGTGGAGCGTCAGGAAATGTGCAGTGAGAGAGAGAGAGTGGAAGAGAGAGAGAGAGAGAGTGGAAGAGAGAGAGAGAGAGAGGGAGAAAGAAAGGATGAAGCAATTCAATCCGAGGATTGTTAATAAGCGCAGTTCCATCGGCAGCGGATACGCGACCAATCGGTTGGACAGTTGGGACTCTGCACGTACTGCACGCTGTGATTTCAGTTGGATGTGGCAGCCAGGTCGACATGGCTGTAGAATGAGGGATAAGGTATGTGGGATGAGGTATGAGGGGTGGCAGATCGAGGAGGGTGATACGTTTTTGCGGTTCGTTAGAAGAATGCAAAGGGTAGGTGCTAAAAGTTCAATATGCCAAACCAACTTCCAATGTTGACTTTAAAAACACACACAAACGTATGAAGCACGTAAATTGCAACGCGTTCGCTGTGTGTGTGTGTGTGTGTATATATGTGTGTAAGCATTTGGGTGTGTGTATCTGAGGGCTAACACTCCTGATTGCCGCAGTATGCATGTGCGATTTGATGGTATTCATTGTCGAGCTGAGATTGCAATTCATTTTAAACTTTTCTAACACATTGCAAACAACAGACAAATCAAAACATTTAAATTCAAGAAAAAAAAAATAGTGCAAATACAAATCGCATGCATTCATATTTATAACATGCGATTTTTTTGTTGCGCAGCCATTTGAAAGCGGAAGCCTTTGTCATTATAGTGTACCTACATAACTAAAACATCAGAAGCGGCAAAAAGAAAAGAAAAGCCCTAAAAGGAGAATGTTTTATATTTTTGCAACAAAACTCACTAATTTTCTTTTATGCGGGCACAAAACAGACAGCAACACGAAGAGTTCTGCAACAACAACCAAAAAAAAACAAAAAAACATTAAATGAAAACTGAAATAAGAAGAAAGAAGTATTCTACGAGCGAAACGGCAAAAACAAAACAAAATGTATTGCTGTGTAGGTGTGTGCTTCTGTGTGTGTGTGTGTGTGTGTGTGTGTGTGTGTGCGTCTGTCTGTCTGTGTGTGTGTTCTAGTGGAAAAGAAAAAGATGGTTGCAGTGACACGGAATCAGTGAAAAGGAACAACAGCAACAACAACAACAACAAGAGGAAAAGCCGGCAAACGGGAAACACAAACAAATGTCACTCAACAATTTTTATGAGTCTGACAAAAGTGAATTATACGAATGGACCCAGGACGCCGACTCTTTTTCTAACGCAATTTATCTACGTTAGGCAAGCGGCTTCGTCCAAAAAAAATAAAAACTACATAAAAAACTGGTAGAAAAGGCTATAGGAGTGTGAACTCGACAATGAAAGGTCCTGTACTTAAGAGCCAATTATCTTGAAAAGCAAAAAGTGTCCATGGGGTAAGGGTTGGTTAAGGATTTGTATCTAAAATAATTTCTGAGATTATAATACGATCGTAATAAATAGAGTGTATGTCGTATTTTTAGATCTTAGATCAAGAAATTTAATCATCTGAGAATTTAAAGTACAGGGTCTAAAAATAAAAAGAAAACCTTGAGACCCAGCACCCAGTACCACCCCTATCCAAACCCAAGACAAATGGAAAAGTGTTGAATTTTTAGTGCACTTTGTCGCCGTTGTTATGGTCATGTTGTTGCTGTTGTTATTATTATTGTTGCCTGCATTTAATTCTCGTTTTGTATTTTATTTCTTGTTTATTTCTTTCTTTTTGTTGCTGTGTTTCAGTTTTTCAGTTTTTCAGCTGCTCAACTGCTCAGCAAATGAATTACAATACTTACATACTCACAATCCCATTTGTAGACCAGGCTCTTGCTCATAATTTTCACTAGTTTGTTTTTCTTCTTCATCGTTTACTTGTGTGAGTAAGGTCAAGAGAACTGGCTTAGAGGCGGCATGACGGGGCGGGGGGCGGGGCAGGGGCTACATTTGAGGGTTGACTCTTTTATTTATGCTTTTAATTTCCTTTGTTTTCATTGTGTTTCAGTTTTTTCATGTTGTTGTCTTCTCTTGTTTTGTGTTTGCCCGTTGACACAGCCAATATTTGAGAACTTTGTCAATGTCTGCATTTGGGGTTTGCCATTTGGGTTTATTGGCTGGAATTTTGAGTGAGTTTTGTCAGCTAGATTTGTTGGACACACAAAACAGCTCTATAACAAGGCCACATCCTTTATTGCTTTAAGCTGTTTCGATATAAAATCCTTTTAGCAAAAAGATTGCCAATTCTGGCTACAGCTTGACCTGGATTAAATATTCTATGATATTGTAGGCAAATCATCCTTTATTGATTCTGTTCAAATAAGTATAAGTTTGACATTTCACTAATTTTAGAATATAAAATATATATAAACATATTATTAGTTTTAAATTTCCGTAACAAACATAAAAAGATATATTAATAAATATTAGTCTAACAAACTATTTAAATATTTTTAATCATAATATTTTAATTAATTTTTTTAATTAACAGACTCTTGCTCAATTATAAACTATAACATTATTTTTTTTAATAAAATATATAAATTTGAAGATTATATCATTATAATCGATTATAAACAAATTTTCTGGATGCTTGTATTTGATCATATTCAGTTGCATTAAATCATTTAATTTTGTGTTGAATATTAAGATAAACATACTAACATTTAAGGTAAAAGTTGTTTTTTTTACGACATGTGCTGTCAACGTGTTTACCATATGCCGATCTTAATGTACACCGTTTTTATTGGCCATCAGAGGCTAGAGACACTAATGTGGCAAGTCATTTTGGTTGTTGAAATTTTTTAAGAGCGCCCATTAAAGTTGTCTCGGCTATAGAGCGAAATATCCAGAGAGAAACGCACTCACATAGATAGAGATAGACAGGGATAGACAGTCACACAGACACACACACACACACTTATGTATATGAAAAGTTGGGTTATTGCTAATCAACTCACGTTTTCGCTGCTCGTTTGAAAATGTATTTTGTGACGCCATTTTGAAGTGAACTAAGCGACATCGCGTCTGCCATGTGCTTATCAGCAGGATTATCAAATTCATCGCCATCCTTTTATTTGCCAGAGGACTGAGTGGGAAGGACACTCGACAACCGGTTTTTATGTGCGACACTATTACGTTTCCTTTTTAATAGTTGTGTTTTTCCCTCGTTCTGTTTTGTTTTTTTTGTGTTTTTTTTTTGTCAGTCGCTGATTAAAAGTTGAAGTTGATCTCAAGTACATCCTTTAGTTGGTAAGTCAAGTCACGCATTGAATTGCCTTCTCGCTATTTATAAGCATTGTCTATATCGTTTGGGGCAACCTTCGATTCCCCCTGTACCAAAATTCCATTGTTTCTATCGCCTCGCAGTCGTCTGTCAGCGACATGCGCATTTAGTTGATTTACTTTCGTCCTTAAAGAAATCCACATGAAGCTTCTGTATGGGCGGGTGGCAGGTTTATTACTGCCGCTCTGACGCCGGATGGGGCATTGTATTAGCTTTTGTCTTAACGCATAAAGAATCTGTCTCAGATACTGAATCATAACAATTTAATACCCTGTAGGCAGTATAGTTACTGTATTGGGGTATGAGATCAGTATCTCATACATGAGTACAGGATATATGTTAGTCAACCACTCGATTTTTTATTTGTCTTGTCTAGTTCGTTTTAAAATATTTCATCATTCATAATTTTGCTTAACTTTTCATCAAGTGTGTGTATTTGTTGTGGTCTTCAAATGCTACCACAAAGCCAAACAATCGTGCCACAACTTGACTAGTCTGTGCAATGTTGTCAGTTGCAATAAATTCAATTTTTGTGGCTTCCAAGTGTTTTGATTTAACACTTTGTCGAGCTTCGTCATGGCCAGGCTTGCTTTATGGCAGATCTACACACCATTTGCATGTAAGGACTCGCCCAGGCTTCAAAAATATTCTGAATTTGCCACAATTAAACTTTACGAGTGGCAGACAAAATAAATAAAATTTATATTTGCCCCTCACGAGACCTTGGTGTTTCCCTCATTCTTTTGGGCGTATGATACGCCCCCACGTTGAATCTAATTTTCCGCAGATTTGGACATATGCAAGGCAAACTGCAAAGTGGAGGAATCCTTGTCTCATTCAGCTGTGGTTTAGTTATCCTTGTCGCCTCGCCACGTAGCCTGGACAGGCCCTAGACCCTGGCTTTCTGACTCTAATTTGTATGCACTTTTCTATCCAACACTTTAAGCTGTCCCCAATGACGCGTCCTGAGCCAGGACCATACCGGACCAGACCAGACCTTGTGCGGCTGCTATGGCTACTGTTTAAATGACAGCTTTGTCTTCGATGCAGGAAGTTCCGTTCATAAAATTGGCCAACAGATATAAGTGGCCCAAAATGCACACACACAGTCTCTTTCACACACACTCTAACACTCTCACACTCTCGAGCACACACAAGCATAATCGCATAGTCGAGTGAGCAGCAAAGTCGAGTTTTTGGAAAAACACTTTTCTTAATTGGCAACACACTCTCAAAATAGAGGACAATTTAACAGCTGTCTTCAGTAATGGGATGCGAATTTATAGGGAGAGCTATGCGAGAGATTTAGATGCAGTCTTGAATTGCCTTAGTACCTTAGTCTAATGCCCAGATAATTGCAGTTAACAGTTGGCATATGACCATTTATTACATGCCACATGCCACATGCTACATGCCACATGGCTATTGCTTTATTTTAAACGCTTTCGAGCGTTTACCATTCATGTGACGTTCTTAAGGATTAGTCACAGCCGTAGCCACAATGTGAATGCCACAGGAACCGAGAGAGGCACGTAAAAGCGCGTCAAGGCGTCACACTGTCTCTCTCTCTCTTCCACTCTCTCTCTCTCTCTCTTTCTTTTTCTCTCTCCATCGCTTTTTCGCTCAGACTCTCTCACTGTCTCCATGTCTGCCATAAATCTTGCTAACCTGCATTGTCCTGCGGCCGCCGCCGTCGCAGCCTTTGAAATGTCAGTTCAACTTGGCCATAAGTGGCTTAAATGTTGAATTTCAAACACAATGCGAGAAAAAAGGGACATGGCATGGGCCTTAGCAGAACGTAGCATTGTGGCAAGTGCCAAGTATGTGCCTGGCCTCGCATTGCATCGCATCCGTCGCCATTGCCCATCTTCCCATTCCCATCCCCATCTCTATTCCCATTCCCATTCCCATCGCCATCGCCTGTGCCGTGTGCCATGAATGTCCTTATAAATTGTCTGCAATGTTAAATGTTGCATGCGCCTCTCAGCGTGGGTTGCCTTTGACTCTGTCTGCCTTGCACCACAGAAATTTATGGCGTTGCCACACAACGAACACCAACTTGCAACGGCAATGGGAATGGCAATGGAAATGGCAATGGAAATGGCAACGAGAATTGCAACAGCCCAGAACGACTGTGCCACTAATCAGCACACGTTTTTGTTGCCGCTGCCAAGAAGCGGAAGCTCAAATTGTTAAAAGCAATAAAGCTAATAAGTGATGTGGCAAATGTGCGGCCTCTCTTTGTCTCTCTCTCTCTCTCTCTCTCTCTCTCTCTCTATCTGTGCAATTGCTCACATGGAGGCTTTTAAAGTGACAGACCCTATGTTAGTTTCAGATATACAAAAGAACTCTATTCTTTATTTAAAAGAAAATATTCTCATTGGCCAAGAGTTTGGAATACTATTCAACTATTAATTAGAACCGATAAATAAAAGTAAAATACATACAAACTTTTTTACAAAATTTTATGATGTTCTAAATTAAAAAAAAATGCATTTAATTAAAAAAAATTAAAAACAAAAGAAGTATTGTAGTCATATTTAGCACACGAAGTCATAAGTAGTATGTAAGACTGTATTATATTGTAAATAGTGTTATTTAGTAATTATATTTATCGCACTGTAAATATAATTAATCATTTATCGATTACAAAAAAAGCGCCCTCTGGCGTGAATAAGAATTAGCTTAAGAACGCATGATTGTATTGGAAAATGGAGGAAGCGTCACTTTTGAAAGCGACGCCGCCTGGGTAAGACTGAATAAAATATAAAAGATCGGAAATCTAAGTGTTTATTAATTAAAATAACCCCTGACTAGAGTATATTCAAGTATATTTTTTTTTAATACATTAACTTTAAGTTTATTACATAAAAATAAATTTAAATTCATAATCTCCTGATATGGAATAAAAGTCATGCATCAGTATTCAATTGCGTATATTTCAAAGTCCATAAGAAATATATATCCATATATAGTAATATACCATGTATGTTGTAATCTACGAGTAATATGTATGTATAATTAAAGTTGATGTTGCCTTTAACAATTTAGAGATTAACTTTAGTTAAGTAAGTACACAGTTTACACTCGCATTCGTATTCGCATTTTATAAAGTTTAACAAATGTGCTTCATGTGGTCCATACCAAGTTCCTTTTTCCTGTGCCAGTTGCCGTTGCCAGCAACGGGAAATCAGCAATTAGTGACAGACAGAACGGTCTGACCCGCTCCAGGCGAGTCATGAAACCGCCACCGAGAGCCAACAGCTGCCGTCACCCCCACCCCCTTCGCTCCCCACTGCACCCCTCTGCACCTCCACCCCAATCAGTGGGACAGGCACGCATTTCCGCAAGCGCCAACTGCTTCCGGTGGCACTTTGCACTTTGACTTGCCAGCTCGACTGTGGGTGCTGTTTGCAAAACCTTTGTAGAATTTCTCACTCCTCCCCTTGCTCCCCTTGTTGCCACGCCCCTATTCTCCTGGCCAGCTCGTCTCGTCTCCTCTACTCGTTCTTGTTCTGTGCCATGTAATTTTATGACTAATTAGTCAGCTACTACGTCAAGTTGGCAACTGCATAAACACCAAGCAGGTCGAGGAGGAACTACTAGGGATCTGAGTGCGATTTTCATTCAGTTTAAGTTTATAACAGCTGTGGGCGTACCTTGATCATGGGGCGTGGTCATTTATTTGCTTTGCTGCGCTTTTAATTGCTCACAAGTAGAAAATTGTGCTGCGTTTTTATGGCATGCGTCGACGTCACTGTCGTCATCACCATGAAAAACAATAACAACAACAACAACTAGAACAACAACAAGAACAACAAACAACTGCCTCCGGTCTGTCTACAAAGTTGAGTTGCAGTTTGTTACTTGGCTTCGTTGTGCTCTTTGTTGCCAACCCGCTTCTTTCACCCATCAACAAACTACCTACAACATTCTTTGTTCTTATAGCTTTGGCTTTGTGTAATTTTGCAGCACAAAACGCACAAAGCACAAAGCAGAAGCTTGAAGACATTCTTGGTCCTACCTCACCAGCAGCAGTAGACGCAGCTCCATCGAGAACAATTTGCGGTAATTTGTAATAGCTTTAAGCTGATTTTAAAGTATTCAGCCCATTGAAATTGATGCCATATCCAACTGTAACTTTTATTGTAGTAGAAAATACTCACTACTCAGTTTAAATGCTCTGAGCAACGTCAGTTTTGGAGCTTTAATTAATTATAATCATGTTATGAATATTAGCGAAAAATTATGCTAAATTTGCAACTGACAAAAAGACGACAAATGATTTCCGCTGCTAAATTATCCAGTTCCGTTGCATGTTCATCATTTGTATAACCCGCCGAGTTCCCCCGGAATGTCGTCTCAACTGCGAACAAAGTTGGCCAACACCTGCAACATGACCTGCCCCAAGCACACACACACACACCCCACACTCTCAAAGTGGCTGTCAGCCCAAATGGGCTAAACGGAAGATGGTTTGGTCTGACGTTCTGACGGTATGACGATGAGGTGGAGGTTACTTGGTTGGTTGACTGGTTTGGTTGGGCTAGGCGTGCTGCAGGATGGCGTGTTGAATTTAAAAATACACACGAAATTTAAATGACAAGCAACTAATGGAAATTGTTAACAATTTTCAATGGCAGGTGGCACAAAACTTTTTTGCAACCTGCGCACTGCGAACTGTGAACTGTGAACTGCGACCTGCCAACTTGGCAGCTGACTTCGGCAACAGCAACAACCTTTGCATCAAAAATCAGCTAACAGCACAACAAATGGCTTCATTTATTTGCGTCTTTTGTGCAATGTTAGCGCGACTTCCGGCCAAAAGAGAAATCAGGGTTGTAAGCATCTGAAGAAATCCTGATTTACGTTCCGCCCACGCTCCATGCGAAAGTGTGAAAAGTTTACCTTAAAAATGTTGCACGAGAGAAGGAGCAACAACAGCAACATATAATGTTTGTATATAAGCTAAAAGTTGGACAAGTTGTTGTTGTTGTTGTTGTTGTTGTTGTTGTGTAGAGAACTTGCAATGATTGAATGGCCAACAGACGTTAATGCTTTTGTGGTTTTTTCCTTGGTAAACTTATGGGTGGAAAGTGCAAACTTGTAAGGATGATTAAAACTCCAGCTTCGGTTTACCAAATAAGTTAAAGCACAAGGAGCGCTTTTTAATTTGGACACATTAAACTTGAATCTGCATTGCGACACATAAAATAAAATACAATTAAGGCGAATTACTTGCATGAACTGAAGTTTCTGATGGCGAATTCTCGAAACTGCTCCCTGATCGACGTTGTCTTCTCCTAATACTGCCCTCGGGTGTAATCAGTTGCCTCTTGAGCTCAATTTCCTCAGTATTTACTTTCAGACATATGTCGATGAACAGACACAGATCAATGTTCTTCAGCTTTTTGGCCATTTTGAATGCTTCAGTTAACATTTCCTTTTGCTTCTCTACTTTGCCAAGTATGGCATGGGCCTTACAAGCCACAAGTGCACTCAGTACGGCCCAAATGTAGTGTCTGCCCTTTAGAGCCTCTAAAGAATCGCATGATTTATAAACAACAAGTAAGCGGTTACAGTCGAGCATGCTCGACAGTAGGATACCCTGAGCCCAGGTACTCTTCAATTAAAGTTTATTTTCGACCAATTGTTCCAATGGAAGCTATGTGATATATGAAGCCGATTTGAACCAAATCTGGTCAGAATGTACAAAACCAACATTAATGTATATTCTATCAGTTTGGATAAGATATCTCAAAAAACAAAAAACTTTTTCATACTAGAACTTCATTTTCGATGCATCGTTCCTATGGCAGCTATATGATATAGTAAACCGATTTTAACCAAATTTGGTCAGGATGTATAATAGCAGCCCAGATGCATATTCCATCAGTTTGATTCTGATATCTTAATAAACAAAAATCTTTTCCATAGTAAAGCTTCATTGTCGATGTACCGTTCCTATGGCAGCTATATGATATAGTAAACCGATTTTAACCAAATTTGGTCAGGATGTGTAATATCAGCCCAGATGCATATTTTATCAGTTTGGTTTTGATATCTTAACAAACAAAAAAATTTTCCATACAAAAACTTCATTTTCGATGTACCGTTCCTATGGCAGCTATATGATATAGTGGACTGATCCAAAAATTAAAACAAACTTGATCTGCCTATGGTATCCAGGAATGGTATGGAAGTTTGCAGTCTCTAGCTTTTATAGTTTCTGAGATCGACGTGTTCAAACAGACGGACAGACAGGCGGACATGGCACAATCGACTTGGCTGTTGATCCTGATCAAGAATATATATACTTTTTGGGGTCTGCCACGCCTCCTTCTGCCTGTTACATACATTCGGCCAAACACATTATACCCTTTTTTGGCCATTTTTAATGGGCTCAGGGTATAAAAATACATATAAAGCTACTTACCATCTATTGATTGACGGGCTAGCAAGCAGCAGGTGTCAAAGGAGTTATTATCTAAATGCGCCTGGGCTAATTCATGTAAAAGATAGCTGCGTTCTATGGGATATTTGGCAAATCGCATGCGATATTCATAGCGTGTTGTAAGAAATCTGGAAGTTAAATCGGTTTAGTTGTATCTTCATTATCTCTGAGAGATTGAGGGATTAGTACTCACTTGAACCTTTCTGCCTTTAAATCGGTCTCATTAGTCCGTCTTACGAGTTCACGTAATATGCTATCCCGAGCTTTGGTTTGACTAATCCCAAGATCTGTTGGTAACCTGAAAAGAGTCAGTAGGCGTTGTCTTCCTGTCAATACTTTCATGTCACTTGGAATCTTGTATTCATTAATGCGAGCTAAACCCAAGTAGTTGTAGACCTCATTGATGAATTCAAATTTCCAAGGCATAATTCGATTCGTTTTAATTGTTACATAATCGCCCATGACTTCTTCCACAAACGTTGTTAATTTCTAAAAACAATGATATATTTGGACACCAAATTAGATACAGGTATGTATATAATAACTCACGTGCAACTTTCCAGCACGAATTAGATTTCGTATATTACGCAATATCTTAAACATATTTCGCCTCGTTTGATACTGTATGCGAAAGAGATTCTCTTGCTGATACTTTTGATGCAGTTCCTCGTTCGGATACTTATGGATCTGACGGCAGTATTTTGGACAACGCGTGTGTAGCATTTTCTATATTGTGTTACAATAGTTTTAATTACTATGATCAATAGTTGTATTCTGTATTGATCTTACCGTAAACGTACGCGCTACTTTGTATCGTTCTTCAGTCAGTGATTTTAAGTGTGTTGATGACTCGGTAAACTGTTCAATCAAGAGATTCGGATTTTCGCGTATACTTTTAAGGAATGAAACATCCGTCCAGCATTTATGCAAATAGTTTTGATTGTAGATTTTAAACTCACGTTTCCGTCTCCTTTTCTCAAGAGGCGAAAGCAACTCTGGCTGTGAGAATTGATATAATTAAAAATTCCCAAAAATGCCGTAACTGTTTTAACCTCGTTTTCCAAAATGCTAAGCACATCACACTCGGGCTTCTCATACTTTGGCTGCTTGGCTTTATCTAAAGTCATTTTGTCAATTAGACGGTGCACAGCTGGTGCTGTTGCGTCTGAGAGAGAATCATGAAAGTTTTCAGTGATCTGCCAAAAAGAAACTCTGATACTTAGAGCTAATGAATATAACTATCTTTGTACGTACCACATTCAGACGATCCAACACTTTCTGTGCTTGTGAATGACTAAAGACTTTTAGATTTTGGTGAAGACTTCTCATGGAATCCTCAAGTCTATTTGATTCGTAAAGGGAATCACAAACCTCCAAGTTAACTTTGGGATCAAATAATTTCGGATTGTATTGCCTTAAGATTTCTACAAGATACAAGTATGTTAAATATTAAATAACTCTGGCAATCAAAGCATTTATCTGTGATCCTCAACCTTTGGCTTTTTTGCTGTCGAGAAGAGCGTCAGGCGCTCGAGCCTCCTTCCGTTTAATGCAACCACGCCTTCTTAATGTTTCAGTATCATACGGGTAAATATCCAGGGATTTAGTAAAATATTGCATGCTAGCCGATAGATTCTGCGTTCGATCAAAATAGATTCCCCAATCTTTGTACATGCTGCTCAACTGACTGTCTGTCCACTTGATTACTTCCCACGGCTCCAATTTAGGCTTTAATCCAGCCAAAGGTTTCATCGTGTCTGTGCTAAAAGACATTGTGATAAAAACGCGTTAAAAACAATTAAAAAATATTTAAAATTATCAAATTAAAATGTAAAAACAGAGTAAAACAATTAGTGTTAAAATAATGTGTGTCGACAATTTTATGACTGTTATGAAAGCAATTCGATTGTAGTTCTCCTAGATTTCAATTAAACTCACATAGAAATTCGATGCATACTCGATGTCACTGAAACAAGTTGCCAATTGATTAAAAATTTTAGATCGCATTAGCTACTTATTAAATTATAATAATAATACGTTTATAATGATTTATACAAATTACAACAAAAAATTTAGTTAAATACCCACTAACGGTACTCAGAATGAAGTGTACTTTGCTCTTATTGCTTGAAATACTTACCAAACAGAGTATACAACTTTCAGATTTATTAAATGTCATAAATGCTGTCAAATTCTAACTGAGTACCCCAAAAAAAATTGAATTAAATACTATCTTCAAATAAGTTGTCCGTTAAATGTTTTCTTGCTCCCAGGCCCCACTCTCTCTCCCTCTCCCAGACCCCGCTCCCAGGCCCCTCTCCCAGGCCCCTCTCCCAGTCCTCTCCCAGGCCCCGCTCCCAGTCCCTCTCCCAGGCCCCGCTCCCAGTCCCTCTCCCAGGCCCCGCTCCCAGTCCCGCTCCCAGTCCCGCTCCCAGTCCCACTCCCAGTCCCTCTCCCAGGCCCCGCTCCCAGTCCCTCTGCCAGGCCCCGCTCCCCGTCTCTCTCCCAGGCCCCGCTCCCAGTCCCGCTCCCAGTCCCACTCCCACTTCCTCTCCCGCTCCCAGTCCCTCTCCCAGTCCCTCTCCCAGTCCCTCTCCCAGGCCCCGCACCCAGTCCCTCTCCCAGGTCCCTCTCCCACTCCCTCTCCCACTCCCACTCCCTCTCCCACTCCCTCTCCAAGTCCCTCTCCCAGGCCCCGCTCCCAGGCTCCGCTCCCAGGCTCCGCTCCCAGGCTCCGCTCCCAGTCCCTCTCCCTGTTATAGATAGACAACAGTAAAATTCATTTATTTTGTAAAAGGAGTTTGTGCTTTTGTTTACCGATCACGAGTTCACCTGAAAGAAAATAAAATTCGGCAAATTTAAATATTCTGATATTGTCTTACTTTTCTTACAATGGAGGAGAACGAATAAACTGTATGAAAATAATCTGAATAAACCCACATTTATATTATTGATAAAATGATTCAGCATTTTGAAGAACGGGTCTTGCCCTTATTCCAGGTTTATCCAATAGTCAACTATGTATAGCTTTTGGCCGCGGTGGCATCTGGGTTTGTCCCACTTTAAACTAAAATCCTGACCAAAGGATCCGGCCATCCCAATTTACAGTCGAGTACACGCATATTAAGTTTTTTTCAATTCTTACCGAATTTTGGCTTTTCCATAACAAATACTGGGTCTTTAACAGTCGAACATGTTCTTTAAGCCTTAGTTTTATTTTTATTATTGCTTTTTATTATTGATTATTTCTGCTTATACAGAAATTTGAAAACTTACAATCTTTTATTAATTAGACAAAAGTATATTATTATTCTTGATCTCATAATCAATTTCACGTTTTTTAGTATTGAAAGCAAGCCTCTGATTGTTTTCCACAATATGTGTAAGAGTGAAAGTATTAAGCTCGGGATCAAGATATACCAAAGGCTCTCCAGAAACTCTCCATTTTTCCACCGGGATCTCACTTGTATTTCCTGGGAAACTTCGCAAGCAAATAGGACGCACTTTGGCTGAGAGTGTGAAAGGATTTACCATCTTGAGCAGAGCAAAAGGCTTACTGTAATTACAAATTCGTTATTGTTATCATATTATGTAAGTACAATATATTGAATGTATAAAAGACGACTCGTCAACTTACAATTTTTCCACATCGATGTTGGCTATGTGAAATGTATCAAAGCCGTGTTCCTTGTCCAAATTGAATGCAATTGAATGGTTGCCCAAGACAACCAGGTTCGTATGGGGAACGGGACTTGGGGAAAAACAACTGGCAGCAGTTAACACAAAAAACGGATCGATAATTGCACCCAGGCAACTGAATTTAAAATTATTATTGGAAGTCTGGTAATATATGCTGACCACCCAGGGATATCCTTCTACTGTGTCAAATTTCTTGCCACAATCAGGCTTACACTTTAGTGTACTCGACTTGGCATCGAGACGTTTCCAGCTACCATCGTTACTGCAGACTCGATTGCCCTTTGTGACATTTCCTTGAGCTATATAGCCCTGAGCACATGTAATTTCGGCAATGGTGTCAACAATTGGTGGCTCACTGGAACAGTCGAAGTACCTATTCCGGTAACGGCAAATGGCATTGATTTTGGGATCGTTTGTGATGTGGTTGCGGTCACAGATCTTAACACATTTGGGCCAAGGTGCTTTCCATTTACCATTGTCACAGGTATTGATATTTTCGCCTATAAGAACGTGCTTTGGGCTGCAGCCGACACCAATCGTCGTTAGATGTGACACATCAGAACCTTTAAAATACGGCAAGCCATTGTACTTGGTCTTCAAATGTATAGCTTCGTCATCTGTCGGTACAAAGCAGCTTTTTTCCTCACTCAGAGGCTGAGCGGGAACTTTATTCCCGCCAATCGGCATTGTAGACTCGAGTGTAATGACTAGGGGTGTGATCTTCCCTCGTGTAATCTCCCAATTTGCGTTAGAGGGAAGGCTACGCAAACTTTTACAAATGGAAAAAATCTCATCTGATTCATCACGACAGTCAATTACATGATTACAGAAGGCTGATTCTGCAATACAGGCTCCATAGGCACATTGAAAGGATCCATTAGGACAGGCGGAAGCTGCACATAGTTCAATTGATTCATCTGATTTATCCCGACATTGCTCAACACCATCACATACTTGGCTATATGCGATACACTCCTTAGATTGCTTGCATTGATATTCTGTGTACGGCTTGTTACTGAAAGAATCACATGAAGATACCGATGTATAATTCAGATGTGTAATACCATCTGTCAAATTACTCACACACATTCGCCACGTATTTTATTTTGTAAAACCTCGATCTCAGTGTTGTTGCTTGCACAGGTGAATTCATTTTCATCTGTACCGTCAATGCAGTCTTTATTTCCATCACAAAGTTGAGAGTCCTCAAAACAGCCACCGTAGGCGCAACGCTGATTCGTACAATTCGATTGATAGCAAAGCTCAAATGTTTCATCACTCCCGTCTTTACAATCCAACTGGGCATTACACTTGAAATCAGCACTTATACACTCTCCATTCCTGCATTGGAATTGACCCTCGTAGCAGTTGTTTTGTTTCACTGCAGCAGCATTAGCTGAAAAGATAATTGTTATAAGTTGTTCATTCATTATTTCAAATACTTTTTTTATATTCTGATAATTTTAATAATATTGTTTTACTACGAATTTACTATATTACCACTTTGCAAATATTGAAGTATTAGGCAAATGCCAAAAACCTTATAACTAAGCATTTTTAACATTGAAATAACGTTGAAGACTTTAAAATAAATTGAATTATTTGAAATAATATTCCGTTTGATTAAAAATCAACTGTTTGCGTTTAACGACGCTGATGTACTGAAACAAGCATTTCAAATCAATGGCTATCGCAGCTTCGGGCATGGGAAACAAAAATAAATGACCACAATTTTATTTGCGGAAGTACAATGGAACGCGATAAGAAAACCATTAAAAATATGTACACATTACGTCATCATAAATTTATTTATTTATTTCGCTATATTTAAAATTGAACAAAATGTGTTGAATACATTTCTACCAAAATTAAAATTATACCAATGACGCTTTAAGATTGTAGAAGTTGTTAAAGGTCTGATGCCTTTTGGCATTTAATTGAACATCTTTTTATGCAGTCGATTGTAAGAGCCGCCTTTAATTTGCATTCAAACGTTGAAACGAGTTTTGTAATCAATGGGCAGGCAACGAGTGCATATTGAAACATTGAAGTGCGATAAGCCCCTTTGATCAATTCTCTAACAAAGCTAGCAAATGTATGATGAAAATAAAATGGCAAAAAGCAAAACACAAAAGAATATCCATGGACAGAATACAAATTGAAAACCATGAATTTGAAATGAAAGTGTGTGCACTCGAGTGGGTGAATGTTTTGGTTGCTTTGATCGGCGCGGCTTTCAATAAATATGAACGGGTAACAAAAGCACCGACTAGCAGTTATCCTCTTTCCTGGTGGATATGAAGGAGTATACAATTTGGAATTGTGTTGAAATCATCATGCCATACGATTAGTCGTACGCCGTGTTTTTTGAAAAGCTGTGCAAGGTTATTCAACTATATAATTTTTTAAGTTAATTGAAAGAGAATTGTATTAAAAAAAGTTATTTTAAAGACTATAAAAATAAAAATAAATAATAATAAATTATTTTATTTTTTTTCTGAATCACAAGTAACATAATAATTTGATTTACAAAATAAAAGTCTTTAAGAAACTATAAACTATTTTTTTTGCCAAATCTTCATAACAGCTATAACTACTGCTAAAAACAATTAAAAATAAATTTCTTTTGATTATAATTCTTATCAATATATTGTCGTTCCGTTAAGAATATATTGTGAATGTTTTAGATGACAAGTTCAGAATGTTGAATTACAAATGAAAATGCTTGTGGAACATAAAAGGCAGCGATTGATGTTGCAGCTAGGGGGAATGGGGCAGAATGTCTGAATTCTATTTTAGAACGTAGAGCACAAGTGACAATGCAATTGTTTGCAAATTGACAAACAAAATGCGCTTTTGTGATTTACCAAACGACAAGCGGCAAGCGACAACGAAAAGCGGCATTTTGAATGGCCAAAGGGGGCGTATACGTTATATGGATTGACATGAGCTGACACACACACACACACACACACACGCATACAGACAAATGAGCACAAATTGCACTGTCAGTTTGTCGTTGTTACCATTTTTTTTATGTTGTTGTTGTTGTTGTTGATGTTTATGTTGCTTTTGCTGTTGTTGCTGCAGTTTTTGTTGTTGCTTTCTCAGGCACAACTGTGTCAACAACAACAATATCAACTGAAATAGATGAAACAAGAGGGAAAGGCTACAGTTAAGCGCACTCGACCGTAGGATACCCTGTGCCGAGGCACTTACAGTTGCATGCAAAAATTAGTAAAAGTTTTCAAATATTCTTTTTTAAACCGCACAGAAAAAAAAACAGTAAAGAAAATCAAACATATATAAACAAATAACCACTAGGAATACAACATAACTATGTTATTTCAGGAATAGATATATCAAAAACATAATTAATTCCAATATACTTAATATTGCTCATTTTATTAGAAACAAAAATGTTTTTTGAACTAATCCCTAATTTTTTACCGAGCTCTCCGAAGGCAGCTATATGATATATTCAGAAACAGTAAATACCAATTTTTAAAACTCTATCTTGTGTTGTCTCTGATATCAGAAAATAGTTCATAAGACTATTACATATATTTCATAAAACTCTTATACCTCTTAAGCACTTCAATGAGTTCAGGGTATAAAAACATTTGCATTTGCCTTGCGTCACTCTAGATTTGCGAGTTCTTTAGGTTTCTATCAAGCATACAATACGTTATAAGCGCTCAACATTGTTGATAACAAATATGTAAATATTCATAAATAAATATATGTTGTGGAATTCAATTATTCCCTCATGGATATTATATACCATGCATAAATTAAATAAAGGTATGAATTAAAAAAAAAAACAAATAGAAACTTTGATTAAGGGTACGGGGTATATAATACAACATAACATTGTTGATTACGATTATTTACCAGCATATTTATAAATCAATCACCAGCAAGTTATATACCTATTCAATTTGAAGTATTTGGTTATTTAAGTGTGTAGTTCAGCAGTAATGGGTATTAGCGAGTTCCATAGAACAATTCTTAATAGTGACCTCATGCAAAGCAATGTCAAGGTTTCATAAAATAACCAATTCGATATTGCTCGAGTTTTAAATTTGCGTCACACAACACAGTTGATAATATGAGCTCAATGGTAATCCCAAAGGAACCAAAGATTAAAAATTGTTGATTGTAAATAATGAAAACATGTCAAAAATTTTATTATTCATGAAATGTATTTGTTTGAATTGCTACGCAATTCGTTATTATATTATTTGTTTGGCAAATAGAGAAAGACAAACTAGATGTAATTTACTAAAAGTAAGCTAAAGACTGAAAACTTATTATTAGAATATCAAATCTTAGACAAAAGATACATAATACTCAATTAATAATGCTTAGTACAGTAGGGAATCCCTGGAAGTATAGCTAGAACTTTTCCCATGTCCCAAAAACTGTCACCTCCTGCACTTAGTTATGAGCAGAAACCCGAGCGGAAGACGAAAACACGATCTTGCGGCCATTTAAAGTATGAGAACAAAAAAAGAAGTAATGTAGGGAAAACTTTTAGCAAACTTCCCCTCTGAACGACGACCGAGGGACGTTGAACTGTTGCGGTGTGTTTCTGGAGGCAAGAGTTTGGGTAAGCTGGCTCTTATCCAATTAAGTCATAACTCAATATGTGCTGAGAGATATGCACTTGGCCATTACTTAGCAAAGGCAAAGGCAAAGGCAAAAATTTAGCTCTAATAACTTTTGAGCCGAAGCTTTCTTCCGTCTACTTTTTGGTTGTGGCTCGCGCCAAGCAGATAATTTTCACACCACCCCAACCACAACTTGAACCAGACCCACATCCAGCTGCAGTGCCACCACCAAAAGCACGTAGCCATGTAATTTGCAGGCCAGAGTTTGGGCTAAATTTTAGTTTATGCCGAGCAACAGCTTCCCGTCTACTGCCTTGCCTCTTGTCTTGTCTTGACTTGGTTTGGCTTTTACGGCACCAGAGAGACGCTGCCGCAACTCATTTGGCGCTGACCAGGACTATGTTGTTGTCGTCCTCGCACTCTCTCTCTCTCTCTCTCTCTCTCTCTGCTACTCTACCGCTACCACAGTTCTTAGTGTGAGTGGCTTCGAGCTGCTCCAACTCCATCCATCTGCAGTTGAACGCGTGCATAAATTATTCATTTGTAATGTGCAGTTGCTCTCCAGGCTGGGCTGTGTCTCTACCAGAGAGAGTGGTGTGAAGGGGAAGTGTGTGTTGTCTGTGTGCACTTTTGGCACAGGATATGACACTGACACTCAGCGCCCGGCGCCCGGTACTCGGTGTTCGTCCTGCGTCAACAACTTTCCTGCTGCTGAAACTGGACTGAATCTCGTAGCCGACGCTTTTGGCGTTTACTTTGGTTTGTAATTTCCTTCTGGAGTTTGCGACGCCAAAAGGAAGGCAGCCAGAAATGGCGAAAGACCCCAAGAAATACACAGCAGCAGCAACATTGCAAATGACGATTGCAGCTGAACTGGGCAACATACAATTTAGATTCCCCCTCTCTCTCTCTCACACACTTTCTCTCTCTGTCTCTCTCTCTCTCTCACTCTCTGTTACGACTCAACCTCGGTTGGCTTACCACTATGCTCTTTGGGGAGTCCCATTGCTGCAATTGCAAACTTTAAAGTTTGCTCAGATCTGCAGCTGTGTGTGAAAAGTTTCATTTGTGAATTGAAAAATTATTTCTAGTTTCATATGCAGAGTGTGTCATTTACAGGCGGGCCAAGTAGGCAACCAGGCAACCAGGCAACGAGGCAACCCAACCAAGCCAAACAGCACAACCATTGACAAAATGGAAAGTTGTTGACTTAGTTTCCGCTCCTTTGGACTGCTTCCGGTTCTGACTGTGTGCAACATGAGTTTGAGTCTTTCGTCTTGGTTGTCAGCAAGTAGGCAACACTTTTAATTATGTTCTTGCTTAAAGACTTCATCATTTCTATGGTACATATGAAATATTTTAATATATATTATTAAAATACTTTGACTGCGTCCGCCCATAGTTTAATGCGTTTTATATCAATTAAAAATACCACAAAATACTGTAGGTAAATTAAATAATATTCACTGAAATATTCACGTTGCTAAATAATTTTCAGTTCAAGTTTAAAGGCAATTAAAATGCATAATTGAATTGAGTTATTTGAGCTAAAGTTAGAGTTAAAATGCAATTATATTTAGAGATATACAAAATTCAGAAGCTCAACATATTTTGTAGTTCATAACACGTTTTTGTACAGTCCACTCTAGATATGCACACATTCGAGAATTTTATATCTGTGTGGCATTAAGCACGTGCACACACGAAAGTTCTCACAATATTAAAACTTAATAATTTGGCATTTAATTAGAAGCTGAAAATGTGAAAGATTTTTTAAAAGCCAACTGCAATTCGACATTTCGCATAATTAGAAATATCTTTATAAAACATTTGGATTTTCAGTCGACTAAATATAAAAACTTTTACAGGAGAGAGTATCAGGTAATTATCTTCGTAAATATATACAATACAAGTTTTATATTTTGTGTGCAGATGCGGTTGGTAATTATGAACACATTTGCATCAAAAAACAAATTTCGGAAAAATGGCGCTTACGTTATTTATGCAAATAGCTCTTGATACTATATACCAAAT
Organism: Drosophila falleni; assembly: GCA_035045575.1. Lineage (NCBI taxonomy): Eukaryota > Metazoa > Arthropoda > Insecta > Diptera > Drosophilidae > Drosophila > Drosophila falleni. The sequence goes on from JAWNOV010000062.1 coordinate 20,998,623, forward strand.
ATTATTCCCTTCTCTGTCCGATACTTAAACTATTCATTAAAAGCGACAATGAAGTTTAATTGTCTGAAATAAACAAACAAATAAAAACTATAACATATTGCATGCTGTGCTCTGAAGATCTGAATTCCTTAAAAACACAAACGAGCTGCTGTTTTTTTTTCCTATTTGACTTGTTATTGTAATTTATTAAGCTTGCCATAAAGTTGGCTGCAATTTACCGCAGAAATGTCAATAAGAGAGATTCACATATACACCTACACCCTCACACAGGTAAACAGATACATATAAAGGCAGCAGACGCACACGAGTGTTTCAAAAAGCGGATACGGAAATGGCAACGCGATTGGCTGTCTGTGTCTATTGGTGTACGTGTGTGTGTGTGGTTTGTGTCCGTCTGGATGCTGGCAAGGGTTTTTGACAAAAACACATAGTCTGTGTGAATGTGTTTGTGTGTGTGTGTGTATTAACGGATGCAAAAGTTTGTAGCTGCAAATAAAAAGGTTTCGAAATTAGCAAGTATAATTTGCACACAAATACCATATGCATACACTTGTGAGTGTGTGAGTGTGTGTGTGTGTGCGTATGTATGAATGCGTTCATGTTCCTTTCAACGGATGCGCTGCATTAACGGAAACAGACTCCTGTGGTATGTGACATATTTAATTAATATGGTTTTAATTAACAAAAATATTTATTTATATTTTGGTGTCAAGTTTTTACAACATTTTGTAATTATTCAGCTACTATTAATTTAAATATTAAAATACTTATATGGGTAATCACTTGTTCCCTCTTCTTTATGGATGTGACCACAACTTTAAATCAAAGCCATATACTCATAATCAAACCAAATGCTAGACGGACATACGAGTGGTTGGACAAAAGGCAGCTGACAGGACACTGTCTAATTAAAATGGCAAATCGTCAACAACAATAACAACAACAACAAAAACAACAACAACAACCAGAAGCGTAGCAATAAACAACTACAAAAACAGCAGCAACAACGTCGCTTGTCGAACAACAAGCCAATTGGCATGCAAATTTATGCACCAAATGGGCCCTGACAAACGAAAAACCGTCCAAAGACCGAAACCAGACCCAAATCCAAACCATGACCCAAAAACAAAGCGTCCAAATTATGCAGAGTACATGCAGACACGCCGCAGATACAGTTACAGTTACATGTGCATCTACAGATACAGATACAGACCCAGACACGGATTCAGATACAGATACATTAAATGCGAATGCGAATGTAGTTGGATTTGAAGCTGGCGATACGCACATGTTGTTAGTTTTTATAGCGTCGGACTATGATTAATTCGTTAGATGTGTAGCACTTGGTCATATGGCAAATAAATTTTTATTTGATTAACGGTTTCGGTTCGTTTTTGGTCGTCTTTTTCACTCAGCTTTTCACTGACTTTGCAATTGATTAGCATCTCTGGCAATGCAATCAAAAAGGCATTGAACATTACCACTCTTCAATTTAGCGACATGAATCAATATTTGCAGTAATTTTGGTAGGTCGTATCATGATTTTGTATGTTTTCAATTCAGTTAACAGGTCAGGTCAGCTGCTGTTGCCCATCAGCGCTTATTATCCTTGTCACGTTCAAGGATCAACGCGTTTTGGTCCTGTTTACGGGAGTTGTTGCTGTGCAAACAATTTAGCTGAGTGCTGCAATTTCTCGCAGGTAAATGCACACACACACACACACACAGACACACACACAACAACAGCCGCAAATCACGGCAGTCAACTTACGGCAGGATTGACTATCAGCTTCACCAGGAGCGAACAAACTGAGTGCAGTGAGTAAATTGCGTGAGTTTGAGTGGATTGAATTAGTTTGCATGCTAATTCGATTTTGAAGCAAGTTTCTGCACGGTTAATGTTTTTATTGACAACTAATACATAAACTAAGTCTAATCGTATTAAACATTTAAAGATATCTTATTATAATCCAATACATAAATTGGTGTATCTGAGTAGAGAATATTAGAATTTATAAAATCAGTCGGTCAGTCAATTAACCACACAATCAGTTAGGCAACTAATAAGTGAATTACTTATTTCATCAGCCAGTCAATCATTCACTCAATCATTTGTATAATCAGTCTGTCAATCAGTGAGCAAATCAGTCAAATCAAAATATAATGTTTGTTAAGCATCTGTACGGACAAATTAATCGTTAAATTATAATTTAGTTTGTCAAATAACTAAGACTGAATTTTATGCTGCATTTACATTTGTCAATTAAATTCAAGTGTATATATAATCTTAATATTTTCTTATATTAAATATGAATTTTAGTCAGTTGTGTGACATATGCTTATTGCATTAGTATGTATCTAATCAATTATCTCTACTTATACCAATTTACACAATCTTAAGCTTCTGTTTGGTCGAATTAATTTGGTTCCATTGCCAAAGAGACTGAAATGATGAGTTGTCTTCAAGTGGACACATGTTTCAAGCTGCACCTCAATCTTATGTTTTGTTCGTTGTTGTTGTTGTTGTTGTTGGTTGCTGTCTGTGTATCTTGCGGGCATTTATCAAGTGTTGACTGTTGCTACCCGTTGCTACCGACACTTGTCATACTCCATGTCATGCTTTAAATGGATGGTCGGCTCATGTGATGCATTTTTAAAGTGCGCTTTAACTGACGATACATCAATTTAAAAACGACAACAACATTGCATAGATCATGTACTGTCTGACGTAGATGCCTGTATTCCGAATGAATATACACATCTGCTAGGACACTGACCCTGACTAATACTGCCACAGTCTGAGTATCAAAAGATTTAGGATGTGCTTCAATAGAGACATGTTCAGACACACCAAAGCCATAGTGTGGTTTGGTCATTAGGCCAATGACCAATGGACAATAGCAACTCAAATAGAAACAGAGGCAAATAACAAAAGTTACGCAGACAGCAGAAAATAATTAGATACACAATAAATTACCCATATGCCAGCAGCAGTAGATAAACACACAGTCAGAGACATTAAATGGTTTACTAAGGCTCAGTTTATTTTCAGGAGAAATTATGCTAAGCTCGAAGCAAATAAAATGCAACTTTAATCGGTTTTTAACATTAATTAAATTAATAAGTATAATTAAATAATAAGCTAGAAAGCTCAAATCATAGTTCATATTATTAAATTATTTGAAGACCGACTTAAAAATATAATTAAGTTTAATTTAATTTATATAATTTCATGTATATTTGTAAATAAGAAAAATTACTTTAAACTCGTATAGTTTCGCAAAAGCGAAAATACAAAATTGTGTAGAAAAGTGCAGAAATCACAATGGGAAATCAAACATAAAGCCAGCGAAATCGCACACAGATTGTGTGTGAGAAACTTAGTAGCAATAGCGAAAGCAAAAAAGAAAACGCAACAAGAACTATAATTTCCTAAAGGACTTAATTATTTTATAATAAGCACATAACACAGACGAGCTACAAGCACTGCGAAGCCCCAAAGGCAGCAGAAAAACGACACTAAGAGAAGGAGATGGGAAAAAGAGAAGGAGAAGGGAGCGTGGAAAAGGAGTTGTTGTAAAAGCTAGCAGGAAACCGTGTAAATGCAGCGCAAAAGTTTCTAAAGTTTTCCACTCGACAATCGGACAGAACAGGACACAATCTGAGGAGGTGAAGGCCTGAGGAGGGATATGAGAGGACTCCAGTAAACGGAGACACCATAAATTGTGAAAATATTTCAGATTGTTATGTTTCGCTCGCACAACAACAAGGAGGGAATTCTTTTTCTTTTTCTCCACATTGTCTCTTTCTTACTTGCTTGATAAATATGCGGTTGAATGAATTTCAGCAATTAATATTGATTTGATTAGATCTTTCACTTGTGGCCAGATTTTGTATCTGGTTTGTTGCCCTTACTCACATAAAATAAGTGCAAATGAAATGAATGAGAACAAATAAGTAATAAAATTTAAAATTTTATAATCGGAGTTATTTAAACTATTTTAGTTATGCATTTGATATTTTCAATTGTCGACAACTCACATTCAGTTTCATTGAAACTTTGTGCATCAAAATGTTTTTGCTAATTAGTCCACATTGAGAAAAAGCTGAGCTGCCATTTACCTGCCAGGAAATTGAATAATGTCAAATTGCTTATTTTACAAAAAAACTTATTGCGAACAGAACTAATGCACAGGGATTTGTTCTAATCGCTTTTAGGCATCCTAAGACTGTAAATCGAGTACATTCCACGAATGGTTTATTGGGAAATCATTCTATTTAAGCATAACTAAAGCTGTGATGGTAAATCATTCTTTTTTTGGCATAGCTAAAGCTGCCTGTCTGGCTCTGACTGGCTAGCCAAAATTCAGTAGGAATATATATTTAGTTGACCTTGTTATATTTTGTTATATTAAGCCTTAGTGACATTAGCATAAACCAGTCAAAAGCAGCATTATGACAAATCCACGCTTAATACGTCAATTCCAATAAAATTAGGAACTCCATTACGCATACGCCTCGTTGGCCACCAGAGGCATGAAACAAACATTTAAACACTTGAAAAGCAATATAAATTCATTCACAATGGAGCAAAGCAATGGTAAAACTATAAGCATAAGCCATAAAGTACATGCATAGGCCACATGCAGACATCAACAACAACAACAACAACAGCAAAAACAACAATAACAACATCGGCAACTGTCACAACAACAATGCATAAATAAACGCCAATGCCGAACAATTGATACTTGGCCAGAGGAACAAGCAAATGGCTAGGCCATCGAGAACAAATTCTACGAATTTATACACCAAGTAAGGATTCAGCTGGATTCGATAGGACCGAGACCCAAAGAGCCGAATAGATATGTAGTTAAATGTTTGCAAACCAACAAGCCAAAAGGCATTAGATATCGGGGGCAAGAAAATTCATTTGAATTGCTAAACAAACACAGGCCCAAGATGATGATGATGATGATGATGATGACAATGATGACGATGAACAGCACCAAGTCTGGCAAGACGAGCTTAATCATGTTGTAAATTTGCATAATTTGATGTGTGTATAGAAGAAGATGCCGAGACAACTGAATATATCGAATTGCACTCGATTGAGTAGAATATATGGCTAATATGTTTGTATATATTTCAATCAACATTGCAATCAATTCGTTGCCTTATCACAACACAAATCGATTTTCAAATAACACAGTAAAGACATAATAATAACGACAATACTTTAAAAATACACAACCATAAGTAACTATAATATAATTATGGAAAATATTAATTTAAATTTTGTTATTTTGTTTTTGTATTATTATTATAATTTAAATCAACAATTTTAAAGTATAACATTTTATTTTAAGAATATTATATTAAATAGAAATAATATTAAATACACAACAATAAATAATAATTATGGAAAATATCAATTTAAATTTTGTTATTTTGTTTTTGTTTTATTATTCTATTTTTAGACTCCGTACTTAAAAAAAGTACAGGGGTCTATTGGGTTTGTTTTACCGAATATGTGCGTAACAGTAACTGGGAGCGGGGCCTAGGAGAGGGATTGGGAGAGGGACCTGGGAGAGGGACTGGGAGCGAGGCCTGGGAGAGGGACTGAGAGCGAGGCCTGGGAGAGGGACTGAGAGCGGGGCCTAGGAGAGGGACTGGGAGCGAGGCCTGGGAGAGGGACCTGGGAGAGGGACTAGGAGCGGGGCCTAGGAGAGGGACCTGCGAGAGGGACTGTGAGCGGGGCCTAGAAGAGGGACCTGGGAGAGGGACTGGGAGCGAGGCCTGGGAGAGGGACCTGGGAGAGGGGCCTAAGAGAGGGACTGGGTGCGAGGCCTGGGAGCGTGGCCTGGGAGAGGGACTAGGAGCGTTGCCTAGGAGAGGGATTGGGAGAGGGACCTGGGAGAGGTACTGTGAGCGGGGCCTAGAAGAGGGACCTGGGAGCGTGGCCTGGGAGAGGGACTAGGAGCGGGGCCTGGGAAAGGGACTGCGAGCGGAGTTTTTTTCCATTATAAGTTTATTCCATAGTAAGTACGGGGTCTCCGACTGTCGAGTATGCTCGACTGCAGCACCGGCCGACTACTTTACCAACAATTTTAAAGTATACCACCTTATTTTTAGAATATTATATTAAATAGAAATAATATTAAATTATATATTTTGATAATTTGAATACATAATAATTTGGTTAACAGTTTAGATACATGTGATTACGAACACGAATAGTAGAGTTTGATAAATATAAGAACTTATCTGTGGCCGTCAGCAGAACTAATCCTATTATCATTAGATTTTCATATACTTTAAACGTACTTAAGTCAACTTTTCCTATGAGCCACCGCAACTGGATGGCTGTAAAGCCACATGCAAGACAGTCAACCACGTTGATAGGATATAATGTAGTCCAATTACAAAAGAGAACATTGCGAGGCATGTCAGGTCTTTAGTGGAGCACTTTTCTACCTGTCAGGTCTAATTGCAGTCAGTCGCGACTCTTTGCGACTATCAAGATCAGGGCCAGACGCACTTTAACCCGGTTACTGGTTACTGGGCCATTTGTCTGTGTCACATTATAAAAATGTAATTGAAGGTTATGCGTGAGGCCAGATGGTAAATGCTTTCATAGACATAACCAGACCATAACCATTTAGTTTTATAGGCTCCAATTGTGCGGCAATTGCAAATTGCATTTTAATACGATATTATTACTGTTTGTGATTATTACAACTCAATTGCAGTTCGCGTTTACTGTTAAATGATTTAATTGCAATATAAAGGTTATTAATTGCATTTCTTTTCATGCGGCTATATAATAATTTAATCAAAATGTAATTTTAAATTATTGCTTAAAGGATATGACATTATAAAACAAATAGTATTATTGCTAAAAATGTAAGCCAAAAAGGGTGAAAATCCAAATAGTATAGTATGATTGCTTAGACACCTGACTTGGCTTTTTGTTACTGTTTGCGCTGCACATTGATCCATCCGAGCAGCAGCTCGACAAGGAACACGGCAAAGCTGACAAACATGGCCAAGAGCAGTGCGAAGAGAGCGGGTGCAAAGTGCTTGAGGTCCACCTCCACCTGAGTGGCCTTAATTAGACTGCAGTCTGGCTTTGGCACCGTCCACAGCCTGTCATTGTACTGCATAAGACCTGTTTCGCCCAAATGGAGCACGGCTTGGGCCAAGTGCTCGCGCCAGGGCGAACCCTTGGGCAGCACCGAGCCGGACACATAGGGTGGATTAAACATGATCTCCTGAAGCTCACAGAACTGTTGCTCGTCCAGTAACTCGATAAGCAGGCGGTACATGCGATCGATGGCGGCGTGAAAGGCAAAGCCACCCTCTCGAATCCGTTCCGCACCTTGATGAATGTCCAGGATGTTGGGATGTTGACCATGGTCACGACAAATGCGCTGACTGTAGACATTTCGCACCAGTTGGTTGGTGGTATTGGTGAAAAGTGCATAATTATACGAAATGTTCTCCATGCCAATCTCCAGACTGCTCTCGTACAGCGCCTGGAGACTGACAATGCTGCGTGGTGTGTCCGACAGCATGGAGCCCACAATGAAGGCACCATAGAACTGCATCAGCATAAAGCTGAACAAGCAACTGGCGCTAATCAACAGTCGAGTGGATGGCAGATGGAACAGCTCCGTTGCCGGACCCTGTTGCAGATATGTTTCCAGTATGGTGAACCAAGCGAATGCCACGTGTCCTCCCACTGCCGGCAATTGTTGCTGCAACCTGTGTTGCCGTCGCTCCAAGTCGACGTGCAGCGGCAACAGCAATGTGCTGCACACCACCAATGCTAGGACGCACCACCAGACTTGCGTGCTCAGCGGCTCAAAGAATATGTTCCGGATACTACTTCGTCGAGGATGGCGAAACAAAAAGTGGATGCTGTTTTGAAGATTTTGAGCAGAAATTGTAACAATTATTATTAGACTTCGTATTTAAAAAAAGTGCTGGGGTCTATTGGGTTTGTTTTACCGAATACTCAAAGACTTCCAACTCTCATAACTTTGTCAAAACTTGATCAATTTTCATGCGGAATATCGTTTTGATCGTTTTTTTGACCTCTACTTTGATTCTGCATCAAAATATTATTTATTTAAAAAACTCGATTTTTTTCCCTATCACTGTCCATTGTATCCGTACTTTTCCCTTGACTTGTCCCTTGACTCTTACTCAAAAACTTCCAACTCTCATAACTTTGCCAAAACTTGACCGATTTTCATGCGGAATATCGTTTTGATCGTTTTTTGACCTCTACTTTGATTCTGCATCAAAATATTATTTATTTAAAAAATTCGATTATTTTCCCTATCACTGTCCATTGTATCCGTACTTTTCCCTTGACTTGACCCTTGACCCTTACTCAAAAACTTCCAACTCTCATAACTTTGCCAAAACTTGACCGATTTTCATGTGGAATATCGTTTTGATAATTTTTTGGCCTCTACTTTGACTCTGCATCAAAATACTATTTATTTAAAAAAAAATTTTTTTTTCCTATCACTGTCTATTTTATCCATATTTTTCCCTTGACTTGAAATTATCAGTATTCCCAAAATAATGGTTGTTTTAGTTTTAAAGCATAACTAAAAGGTTATCAAGATACTTACAGCTGTGTATGCAACACGGGTGAGAACTGCACATAACGCTGCCTGTCCAGCACAAAGCGTATGGGGCAGAGGGCAAAGTGCGCCTCACCGCTTGTGATTTGACCCATGACCCCCGACCAGCTGCCGTTTGGCTGCAGTTGGCCCCAATTGTCGGTGAAACGTACATCAAGACTGCAAGTAACAATTACTTTTACCTTTAAAATAATAGCCTCGCTGTGAATTCTACCTTAGATTAAACATGCTCTCCATAAGTTTGAAGAGCTGAAAGGTTTTCCGCTGCATCGGATCCAGTTGAAGGAGTTCCCTATCGTTGCTAAGATAACTCAAATCGTCATAGCCCGTGGGCTTCTCAATCAACTGCGGATTGGAGATTGCAGATTCAATTGATTAAATTTCATTCGTTCTACAGCTACAGATGTATGGCAACTTACCACAGTGCTGCCAATCAGCGTGATGTTGCCCAAGTTACTGCGTCGCCTCATCCAATGGCTGTTGAATTTTGGCCAATTTCTATAGCCACCTGCCAAGCTCCATTCGCCCTTCGATTCCACATGCAACGGCGCCTGTTGACCCACTCTATAGACATCGTACAACAACCAGTTGAGACTGCTGCGGCTGAAAGCAATTATAATCTTGAAAGCCAAATATTGCGCATACGCCGCATTGTACACAGCTCACTTGCCACTCGGCATCCATCTCATTGCCACTGTTATATCCGCATCAATGTTTATGTTATATGCAGACAAATGCTCTTCAATGATGCTCTCATCTGTTCGATTCGGCTGACTGGAGCCCAGCATAAACCATGCCTGACTATTGTTAAAATAACCCCCCTCAGAGGCTGATTCGAAAGCCCAACGCCTTGCAGCATCGCTCTCAAAAGCCTCAACCAACACTGCAGTTCGTGGAGCATCGTAGTAAAATTGCTCCTTGAAATTCGCACCCATTTTGGGTGTAAAAAACTGCACCATATAGTTGGCCAGTAGTTGCTTGTAGCTTTCAATTTGCTGCGTCCAGTTGGGCTCCTCAGCTAATGGGAGCCGCAGGACAAGAACATGCTTTAAGCGCTGGAAGCGTAAAAAGTCCTCGAAAGCAAGCAGGTCATTGGAATTTATGTTTTCAATTTGCGCACCACATAAAAATCTTGCCAAAATTATAAAAATCCATAGAATTATTTTCACTTGAAACTTAATCATTTTATATGGCCACTTTCACTTGCCCAAGCGGCTTTTCTTCTCGCTGTTATTACTGCTGCTGTTATTCCCTTCCAACTCCTGACTTGGTGTGGCTTACTGGGATACCTCGCTGGCTTTATAAGCCATGGAGCATTGGCTGGTGAATATGCATAATTTACGAGTTATGTCAGTGCAATGGCTCTTTATCCTGCCACATGCCACAAATTGCGTGGCAGAGAGGCAAATTGTGCGTTAAATGTGACTGTCACATGACACATTAATTTCCTAATCATAAAAAGAAATCTAATATATATATCTCCCTAGTGCAGAGTACAATTAGCAATGCTATTAGCTGCAATTAACATATCAATTCTAGCAGATTAGAGAACAGTTTTAATGGAAACTTTCCAATTCAGTGACTTTTATCCACTTAAATTCTTCCATTTTATTTTAAGAAAATTATACCATCCTCATGCTTTAAGATTTTCAATTCATTTGCCAACTTTAAGAACCACAAGCAAACGGCACATTAAACAGGACAAAGCTGCCAGCATTAGCGTGACATTATCCGACTGCAGCCAAAAAGCTACAAGAAACGACAGAAACGCGTGTTAACATCGAGGGAAATGTAGAATCTTCCTGAGTTGCTGTAAGACCTCAACTACGCGTTTCTGTGTGTGTTTATGTGGGTATCTGTGTGTGTGTCTGTGTGTGTGTGTGTGTGTCGGCAAGTAACCAAAAAAATGCAGCACGGCAAATTTGGTGCAACTTGAGAGAGAGCAAATCCTGCAGCTTGCAACTTAATTTCATGGCATGCGTTGTGTGGCGCAGCTTCATTCGGGCAATTTGCTGCAACAGAACTTGCCACGTGCTGCAGCTGCAGCAGCAACAACAGCAGGACTTCAAGAGCTAGCTACAAAATGAAAATGAATTACATTTAATTTGCTGACATTTTTGGTGAAAATGTCTTTGTTTTCCCTTTTGCTTTGTTTTCTTCCTGCGGACGTGGGCGTGGCTGTTTAGTTCACTTTGCCGGTAATGACAAAAGCATTTGCTGCAAGGCCACATGCAAATGCAGAGCAACATCGTCCTTTCCAAACACAGTGGTAATCCCTCCGAAGGATCGCAAAAGAGAGCGGAAAATTGCAGCTTTTTTTATCGCAGATTTTTGCATCGAATACGCGAGCTGCATACGGACACGAGGCGAAGGCTTTATGCTCTGAGGACAAAAAGAATTTTTTTCTATTTAAAAGAAGCCACGAACACATGCCAAAAAGAGACAAAAATTGCGCATACGCCATGTACGCTGTGTACGCGGCAAAAGCGCAAGTGACATTTAAATATTTCTGTTTAAATTTTGTATTTCCCTTTTTGTGTGTTGTGTGTGTGTGTGTGTTTTCATGTGTTTTTCTTCTGACATTTTGTCACACATGTCAGTAGCAACGTGCAAACGTTCGCCAAAAAATAGAAAGAAAAAGTTTTTCATTTAATTTTTCATGCGAGAAATATACATATGTATATTCAGTATTCTCTCAACTTTTCCACCTGTCTCCCTCACACCCGCTTTCTTTAATTGCCCTACGGGAAGTTGCTTTTACTGTCTGCCTTAGCGTATGCATTTTGATGAGTGATTTGGCATCTGACTTGGTAAGCTCCGCATGTTCTGACAGTTAATAAATGTTAATTTCCCAGCGAAAACAGCATTTCGTGGGCTTCACACATTTCACACCCGCGGCGTTGTCTGGTTACATGGCAGCTAACCTGGTATCTTCTTCAACTTCAACAAATTCCTTGCGGAATTTACTGACATTTTTTGTTTGTGGCAAGTGTAATTATATTCGCATAATGTCAGACATGGCACTGGATAATCAGTTATTTTAAATTATCACAGCATTATGCTCTTGACTTCAGCTTACTAATGTTTCCGAGCATAAATTTTGTTGTTTCCAAATCATTTCCAGGACATTTAAAGAGCTTTTTTGTAGCCATGGCAAACGTGATGTGGACCCAGAATCTTAATATAAACAACATAATGTAGAAAAATAAATTTTAATTAATTTTACAATAACGGACATCATTATTATAATTTGCATATTTTTTATACTACTTTACTCACAATTATTTTGGCATTTCAAGTCGCAGCCAAAGTAAATCTTGCACTTAGGCTGATGTGAATGGCAAAAATACAAAACAATAATTAAAAGAAAAGAAAAATCCCCTGCAGCTATGAAATGATTTAAAAGCCTGCAAATCTGGGAACTTTTCTTTTTGGTAGCCGCCTTAGCGGAAAAATATTGTTGGGAAAATAAAAATTACTTCAATTAAGCGTAGAAATAAAAATCAACAAATGGTGCTAGACAGAGTACAAAACTACGGAAAGATGAAAAAATGAACTGAATAAACGGAAAATTCCCGGGAAAATTTAATTTAAACCTCGAGGTTGTATACTCGCATTAAATTTTGTGAACAAAATTTCAAGCAAGCTTTTCAACCTTACCACAGCTTATTTTGTATTAGTTCTGCTTTTCATTATTATTTAATGGTCGCGTGAAATATTTTCTAAGAGGGCCAAGAGTAAAGAGAATGAATTCCCCCAACAGTTGGACTACATTAAGTCAACTCATTATGAAATTACGACTGCTTCTAACAAAAACAAAAAGCGAACGGTAATGAAAATAAGTAGAAAATCGCAATGACGATGACGAGAAGCACGAAAAGCCGACAAAGAAAACAAATTAAATTTAATCGATTTGTGAAAGCTGCCAGCCAACATCAACAACAAAAAAACTATAGCAAAAATGGTAGAACTACGTTCAGAACTTGGCCAAGACTCACAGCATTTTTTGCAGTCCGCTGCGCTGCGGGTCCAGGTCCAGGCCAAAGCCAGCAATGGTCACTTGCCATGAAACTTCGTCTCTTTCGCTCTTTCGCTCTTTCCGTCTCTCTAATCGCATTCTAAACAAATTAAAATTCAATTAAAAAGATGAAATGCCGTTTCAGAGCATTTTAAGTAAGTACGTAGACCAGAGATTGGCAGCAAAACGCAGCTGACTGCCAACGCTTCTGCAATGCAGCGCTCATTCTTGGCACTTAACACTGTTCTACAAAGAACGCAATCAAGGTAATGCAGAATTTGCAACCATTGAATTATTAATTCATGCAAACGACAAAAAATTGTTAAATTTCGAATAGCGCAGAACTGTTCCAATTTCAAAGAAGTTGTATGTTGTTCACAAAGTATTTATATTTTTAAAAAGATCATTTTATGAATAATATAAATGGGTGAATATAGTAAAAAAAAATTACAAATATATGGCTTTTAAAAATTATTAACTCTCTTTAAAATTTAAATTTTTAATATGTTATAATTTACAACAATTTCTAGATGACTTAGTGATAAAGCAAGATATAAATAAAATAAAACATATAAAATATACAAAAGATCATATATTAATTATGTATTAATTAAGTACGGTGATTATTTTTTCAGTTAATTTTAATACTGCTCACGTTTAAAATATTACGTTTTTTTTACTTGCTACACAGTGCAATTGAAAAGTATTCATTCTCTGGAGTGGGGTTGACAGCAACGCTAATGCCTATGCTTACGTTGTGGCAGATGGTGATGGTAACTCTGCTGGTGCCGCTGTTTAATCTCAGCTAAAAGGCATCGCATTCAATTCATTTAGCGGCAACGCGTTATCACAGCCGCCAAGCATCATCAGCGTCATTCTTGTTTGCCATCCGGTTGCCATTGGCTACAGTAGCGACAAGAACAACAATGGCAACATCAACGACCAGACCAACAACAATAACAATAACAAGCATTTCTCGCTTTGCTTTTCGGGGGTGTCATTAATGCTTCACGCAACTTGAGACTTGGAGCATCATTTCCAATTACGGTTGCTGTCTCCGACATTTTGCTGGTTATGATTTTTTGGTTAGCCGGTTTGGATTTGGCCATTTTCATTTTCATTTCCATTTTTTTTTTTTTTTTTCATTTGCTGTTGGTCATGGTCATTGATGTTGCCCTCATTATATGGTTGTTGTTGTTGCCCGCCAACTCTCATTTTTTCAGCTGTCTTTCATTTAAATCTGGCAGCTCTTTCAATATGACTCATATTTTTCTTGCCTTTGGGTGTAATAATTTTGCCATGAGTTATCTATTTATAAACATTTCATTAGATTGAGTTCAGTTAGTCCAGACAAAGTTGAATCTACTCCTTGACAGAGTATCTTATTTGCGATACTCCGTTTTAAAATGACAGGCTTATACTGTATCACACTGCATCACAAGTCAGCTCGGTGATGGAGCATGAAATTGTCTGAAGTTTGTTGTGGATATCAATTTCAGCTGAATTGCTTCTAGATGCAGCAGACTTTTAATAAGCAGTGTAGCAAATATAATCAGTATATATACTTTTCTAAGTGGTCATTTTCAAGTTGGTTAGCAAACAAAAAGGGAATCGCAGAATGTCCTTTAAGTTGTCAACTGCTCAGCTGCACACTTGAAGCATTGATCTGACCATCATCTTTGTCCAATTAAAGTTCCATCCCGGCAACACTTGAGGCAATTAAAGGACTCGACAATGGCCGTCCGCCTCCCGTGCTTCCTGTTCTTAACCCAATGCCAACAATAAAGCAGCTTAATTTAAAATTTAACCCTTTTACTTTAGGCGCTGACCGCAACGCTTCCTGTCCCTGACCGGTTCAACGATGCAATGATGAAAAAATATTTTCTTTTCGTCGTCCACGACGACGACGACGAGTCAAATAATTTTTACAAATTATACGCTCACATGCCAACTGCACAGGGCAAGACAAACAATAAGAAGAATTGTTAAACCCATTTATATAGATACCCTAGCTATTTTTTTTTAAATTTTATTTTATTTAAATTTTTAAATATGACTTTCTATGAAATGCGTTTTATTTCTATGAAACTTAAATCCAGATTTTTAAAATAACATGACGGTAAATCGAACCCAGTTATTTTTATAATCTGAGGTTCAATTTATGGCACAGGTAGGTGACTAACTAGAGATCCACGGTCCTCACAAAAATACCCTGTAATTTATTAAATTCATTAATCAATATAAGTATAAGTACCAAAGTGAAAGAAATAAGCTATTTTAATTTTTTTTAGAGCGGTTATCATTTGTTTGGGATTACTTTTGAAATATCTGTTTATTGGGCCACAGAAAAAGTTTAATTTGGGATAATTTGTGAGTACAAAACTTGTATATATAAGATACCCATGATACATATTTAATGTGTACAGGGTATAAAGAGCGCAAAAATTATGTAGAAAACAAAGAAAAGCAAATGGGAAAATTGTGATAAAGGGAGAAAGGAAGAAAGTCACTGCAGAGAATCAAGCGATATTCAATGAGGAAAGGCAATAACGAGTCAGTTCGACTGGATGACTGACTGACTGACTGACATTCCAAAAGTCAGAGAGTCAGTATGCGAGAGTATGGTATGCGATGATTGTGTTTGTTATTGCTCCGAACTCTACCAATAATAAGTTCAAACAATGGCGGCAGCAGAGCAGTTACCATCGTTGGCCATGTTTGTTTAATTTTTGCCACCGCTGCGCCTTCGTTCCGTATTTGTTGTTGTTGTTGTTGTTGTTGCTCAACTGGCGCTGCAATTGTTCCAATCGGCCGCCAACTGCTCGTTTCCGCTTTTGTTTTTGCAGTCAGCTTTTCTTCTACTTGGCCAACAAACAGGCTTCAAATTGAACGGAAGCATGGTACGAGTTATGCTCCATCCTTGTCCCGCCGCCTTCCGCTCTGCTACCCGCTGACTCACCCACCATCAACCGGGCATGCCTACTTGCAATCTCCGGCAGCGTCGGAGGCATTGTTCCATGTCCATGACTCGGCCAGTTTCAGCATCTTTTGTTGTTCGGGGGCAGTCGCCCTTTTGTCGCTGTGCTTCCGTTTTACGTTTTACTTTTTTCTCCAGCTCTCTCTCTCTCTCTTTCTCTCTCTTTCTCTCTCACACGCTCGGTTTACGTCTCTCTCTCTCTCTTTTTCTTCTTTACCGGTCCCAAGACCGGACTTCATAGTTGTGCCCAATTTTTCCTGTGCTTTGCCGTTTGATTTGCGCTGATTTCTTGTCTGTGTTAGTCTTTGTGTGTGTGCGTGTGTGTGTGTGTGGGTGTCCTTTAAAGGTTTCTGTTTTCTTCTCTTATTTTCCATCAATTTTATTTTGTTAGTTTCCATTTCATTGAATTCTCACATATCCGATTCCGCATCCTCAATCCAGCTAGTTGCTCAAATTGTGCCATTAGCCAGCGTTGTCCTTGGCACCCATTTTCAGTGTCCCACCATTATCCTTGCCGGCAACAAAGGGTTGCTCGCCATTCCTGGCAACCCAACTCTAGACAGGGCCTCGTCGTGCGGCCATAAAATAACCAATTTGCATAGTTTAGTTAGTTGGACGCATCCGCTGGCGACACTTGTGCTCGTGGCAGGATTACTAGTAGGATTTTTGCGTTTAAATTGGTTTTCGCATTTTTATTGCATATCATTCAATAGAAAAGATTGAGTAAAAATTCCAATTGGTCGAACCTGGTATAAAATCAAATCAATTAATTAGATGGTAGTGAAAAGTCAAAATTTCATAAGTTATACCTTACCACGTAATTGACAAAAAAAAGAATAATATATTGATGAGATAAGAACTAATTTTTAGAGATTCATCTGATGCAAAGCTTACCAACTAGAATTGTGAAAGCTTAGATAACAACTAAACAGACTAATATTGGAGATGAATATCTAAAAATATTGCTAAGCTAACATTTCTCACCTTATATCAAATGCTGATTACCTGCAAAAGACACAATTGTTAACTTTAGTTTCACCTTTAAAGTGTTAAAACGCCTGCCAAAATATTCGGATATTGAAGGCGATTCTTGAGTGTTAAAAAAAGAACACTTGAAAATTATTTGGGCGTGACCTGTGGCAGTTTCCCAACTATTTTCATAATCATTTAACGATTTTTGGGTGAGGAACAGCACGAACAGCTACGAGCAGAGCAGAGAGAGTGTACTCGCACTTGGAGTCGTACACTGGCACACTCAATGGCCATTAAGTTCATCGAAGAATGTTCAAAGACTGAACGAACACTCGAGATGTGATGGCCTCGTTGCTGCTCGCCAAACAACTTTGGCCTTTGGGTGCACACAAACCGCACACTTGGCTCAACAAGGTGGCTGCCACCTTCTACCTGCTACCTGCCACCTGCCACCTGACTCTAATGGGAGCAGGTGGTAGTGTCGAGAGCAGCGCGTGGTGCCTCCAATGGCGGCTGCTGTACCCTCTTGATATTCAACGGACCAAGAAATGCGGAAATGACGCACAGAGCCGCGTCGAGGAAACTTTATAGAACTTTGAAGACACTTGAGACAATTTTGCAACTTTCTTCTTCTTTTTTTTTTTTTTTTTGGTCGTCTGGAAGTGTTCATTGGCAGAGGTGCTGACTGGTGACTGTGAGCAGTTTTTGGGTATATCAAATCAACGACCTCAATTGACGAGTGTCCGTTTATTGATTTTCTAATATGGCAGCTGCATAATTGGCAAGTCTCCTTTTGAACTTGTGCGAAAATCAATGGAGCGCATTTCCCTGAAAGACGCTCACATTAGAGGGCATTATCATTTGACGTTAACTGGCGATAAGCCCGCCGACGGGAACCGATAATGGAGCCACGTTGCCTGTTAAATCGAAGAAATGAAGCTGCACTTAACGCCGACACTTTTGACAAGTAGCGATGGCCCATCCACCTGTCCATTTGGGTGGCTTTTGGGGGTGGGGTGGGGTATCTGCTATAGTTGAAAGCTGCTTAAATGTGCGAACATTAAAGCCACATCACACATTCACCTCCCCTCCCCACCTGTCCAGCATCACATTGCAAAATGTGCTTTATAAGAGGGCGGAACCTTAACTCCTACTGCATCTCCGTTCTCCGGTTCGTGCTCTTTTCTTCATTTCTTTCTTTTTTTATTTTTTACAACAAATTGGATTTGCGAAAAAATTGCTCACCTTTCATTTCAGGCGGATTAATGGTGTCGAAGCGAGCAGCGTGTACAATAAAAACACTAGCAGCCCAAGGGACGATGCCGACCAGGTGAGGAGGGGGAACATAAACTGCCATCTGTCCACGGGTGGTTCGTACATTTGTAATAGCTGGACGGGATTTCGCTACCAGTTTGGACACTTGCAATACAATGAATAAATGAAATGGTTAAGTAATTGAAAAGCGATTAAGTGAATCAATTTCCATAGGTTTTATAACTTTTAAAAAAAATCAGAAATTAGATAGATTTTCATATAGCAATATTTTAAAATAAAGTAAACTAATTGCAAGCGATAATAATTAATTTTAAATGCAGATTATATTATGAGGCCAAATCATGACCAAAATGATATTCCCCTTAAATATTGGTCCAGTTTTAGGAAAAAAATTGTGAAAGTTGGTCAAACCTTTGACATAAAAACTTTACACTGCAAAATTTTGGTCCAATATTGAATGATTTTGAATCATATTAACTAACTAAAACAAATATTAGTTTCGGTTTGATACCCATCTTTTAATTTTAATTTAAGGAAGCAATTTCAATGATGAGATTTTATTTATTGCAACTAAAACTTAACTGAATGCTAGCAAGGATATGTCTGTTTATTTCAGAAGCTGTAAAATATGTAAGTCAAGCCTTAGATATTTCTAACAATACTTTATTCTGTCTCTCAAGGCATCACAAAAGAAACTGTGGCAAGTTCTAGTTGCTTAATGGTTGGCTGCACATAGAAAACTCTGTACCATTTTCCATTTTCAAAATTCAATAACATAATTGTTGCCATTTATGCCAGCTGCATTATTTACTCACATTTGTATTACATTTCAGACACATATCTGATTTCTGGGTGGTGGAATGGGTGCTTTTCTTGTGGGGACTGTACAATGGGACACATTTTACGCTTTTTTGAATCAGTGCAGTCCATACTAATAGCACGGCGTACACAGCCACGCCCTCACGCCCACTAGCTCACACAGAGAGCCCAGTCATTGTTGTCAGCATTATTTGCATATTCTGTGTAAAATTTACTTCCTTTCATTTATTTTAATGCAAGCTCAAAAGCCCGACTGAGGTTTTTGCAAAAAAGGAACATCTAACAAGTAGAAGCACAGCGGTCGAAAATGATCGATTACTAGATACTCTGCCTACGAGATGTGCAAACAACTTGACACGTTACAGGCCACGACCGCTAGATGGCGCAAGTAAACACTTGCGTTGCCATATACTATAAAAAATCGATATTTGTAAAATTCGCGAGATATACGCAATTATGATATGATGGTTAAATATATATGTACATAACTTTACTTTAATGAATACTTGTTTATTATAACTTTTAAAAAAATGATGGATACACAAGATCTGAAAGATTCACCAAAAATATTTATTAAATAATTTTAAGGAAAATTTTATCTGGATAAAGATTGATTTTGGCGAAAAAATAATTACTTATTTGCTCAAAAGTACATTTTTAAAAGCACCTTTAGATTCAAATTTAAAAATATATTAGACATTTTGTGCAATACTTCGGGCATACCCTTAGCAAGGGTATAATAAGAGCAGCAGCTATGACGAAATTCTGAATCGCGTATTTGCTTACAAACAAATTCGCTTCTTATTGTGTCTGTGTGAGAGTGTATGTTTATGGGGTAGGGGTAGATATAGGATGGATAGGAAACTCGCCGTGGCCCCCTTTTTTTTTCATGCCACTTTGTTGCTTTGTGCAGCCGCCTTTCACTTGATTTCATTTTTTCTTAGCTATTGCAAGGCGCTCACAATAAATTTGGTTTCGTGTAAGGTTTAGTGAAATAGAAAAACGCCAAAGCAACCAGCCAATGCTCATAAATAAGCAACACAAAAACGAAATTTGCCAATAACACCAAAACTGTGCAAGAAAGCTGAAAAGTGGACCCAATTTTTGGGTCACTCCTTGGGGCACAAAAAACAGGGAATCCGACATTGAGACCGTTTCAATTGTTGTACAATTTATTTATTTTTTTTTTCTTTTAAGCATTTTTTTTGTCTATACCGTCCATAATCAGGGCATTCAAATAAAAGCTACTGCTCAGACAGACACTCGCCATATAATCACAATCTCGCAATCCTTGACAGGACATCCGCGGACTCTAATTGGCGACCCCGAATTGTAAACTTCAAAGTCTGGCTTACAAATTTATGTGTTCCCTTTTGTTTTGTTTGTGTATTTAGTTTTGTGTTACAGGTGATTGCATTCGATTCTATTTTTGCTTTTCCTCTGCTTTTGGTGTTTGTTTAGGCCATAACATTTCGACTTGTGGGTGTGGCTGGCTAAAAAGGATACGAAGGCAAGAAGGACCTTTCAGCGGAAATAATTTTTGCTTTGTGGGGTGAATTTGAAAGCAAATATTTATGGGCAATAATACGTCTAATGGCTAACGAGAGTCGGCTTTTGAAGCAATGGCTAATAAAGTAACCACGAAGGACACATTGGTATATTTGATATATGTGAATAGATAAAATTGAACAGAGGTGAAAAGTGTTTAAAATTTAAACATTCATTTAGAGTTTAAATGGAACGAATATGGATTAAGATTGTATTAAATATACTTAGGCAGTTTACCGATACAAATTGATAGGATCAGACAGATTCAACCATAGCCAAGTGCCCACAATTTATTTAATCCCAACATAAATCTACCACTTTAGCGAGCTCAATTTCTCGTGTAAATTGTGTGGTCTCGGAAAGCAATTGAGACTATTTATAAAGAAAATGCACATAAATAAATACTAAAAAAATTGTAAGGAAAACAGAGTAACAAAATAATTTTACCAGGTCATTTTACCACTCCACTCCACTCGCACCCAAGACCAGCAACGATAAATTGCGAAATGCAATGTGTTTATATTGCAGCTGTGCTGTTAGCCATTATGTATACGCCCTGTTGCAGTTGAAAAAGTTAACTTGATTGATGCGAAAACCTTCGGCAAATGTCAATTCAACATAATTGAGTCTCGTGCACAGTCAAAATAGAGTAAAGGAAAATAGAAAAGCGCGATTTTCAAGAGTGTGTGTTGGGGAAAGAACTGGATAAATAAGCCAAAATCAACGTCATGGCAACTGTCAGATTCGCCACATTAACAACGCCACATGTCGCGGCATCTGCAGCTTAAAGTCACTCGGTTGCAACTCCAACTTCAACTCCATCGAACTTCACCTTTTTAATGGCAACAACAAACACATCAATAAGGGCAACAGCCCACAGTAACAGCCAGAAGACGCATAAGACGAGTTGCACCGTTGATTCTCGAACTGCACGAACTGTTTATGGACTTGGCTCGTAAACAACGCATAGCAGATTGATGTTAATCACTCTCCAATTCCATGTCCCCCCAACCCTTCCCTCTTTTTCTATTTAAAATTAACGACCGCAAGTAAATGCTTTTGACTGCAGCCCCAAGACGATCAGGTCAAGAAATTGTAGTCGAACCCATTGACTTAGAAATCAAGTCTCCAAGTATCAACTTATAGACGTTTCATGTATGTGTGACAAAAATATATAAATCTCTGTCTATGTATTGGTGCTATACTCTCTAAGTGCTTGTGTGTGTATAGATGTTATAAAGTAACTTGAAGACATCAGCTGCAGTTGGTCAGGTGCGCTCGTTAAAATGGATAGACCCCAGCACAGTTGTTGCTCCTGACCAGGAAACACTTCACCTGCATCTGTTTATGACCTACACCAAGAGAGTTCAACTCGGCTTATTCTGTCTTGCCTCTTGCGTTGTGGCGAATGGAGCGGATCTCCCGACTGGCGATTTTTTAACTCGCAAGATACTTAAATATAGAGAGAAACTGACACTGCTTTCCCTGTATTTTCTACAGTCCCTTTAAATATTGGGAAATCGATGGACTTGCGAGTGGGGAAGTTGTCTTACTTTTTCGAAATTGGTAAATGTTACATTAAATCAAATAATCGGGGGGAAAGTTTATAAATTTATTCACCAACTGTAGCTGAGTAACGAGATGTCTTTGAATGCCATTATTACCCAGATTACTGTATAAGAGTTATTATAAAAATATAATATATATTTTATTTCTTAATTAATTTGATTATGAAATGCAAGGAACATTCCCTCCATTCTTGATTTTAAAAAAAATAATAGTGACAGCTTTTAACACTCCCTTTAATTATTTTTAATTATTTTCTTAGCTTGAAAATTGTCAATTGTAAATGTCAATATAAAATTTAAATTAAACATAGTTTCAAAATTAATAATTAAAAAAAACAACTTAATTATTTTAATACATACATATATACTTGCTTATAATATATTTTATATTTTCTCTAATATTGTATTATTCATACCAAAATAGGGGTAAAAGATGCAAAAAAAAAACGGAAAATTTTATTTTATCGCCTTAAAACGGGTGAATTTTTCCCTCTCATAGCTTATCTCTCTCTCTCTCTCTCTCTCTGCTTCATGACGCATGTGCGCTTGTTTCACTCTGAGGGCATAAAACTAAAAACCGAACCACAGCGGGCAAAATGGCGCTTTATAATACTTGCTGCTCTCTTACCGGCCAGCAAGTGAGAAGAGAGAAAGAAAGAGAGAGAGAGAGAGGTAAAGTTTCCTTGGCTCTCTCGTGAAAACTGTATGTCGCCCTTTGAAGAGACCTTAAACAAACCTAACTGCTGAGTAAAATAACAGACACACAAACCAAAAAAAAAAAAAAAAGAAAATCAAAAATGAATGCCGAACCGAGTAGCTTGAATTTCTTAGAGACGATACACTAAATGTGTGTGTAGAAATAAAAGTTGGTAAATACAATTCTAACCGGACAACAGCAAGAGCAGCAGAGACTCTGACTTGGCTCTGACTCCGGTTCATATGCCTCATAGCACGTACAGACACGGAGAAAGAGGCACAGAGACAAATGGTTGGCAGAGACAGAGTCTGCATGCCAAAAACGTATGCAACGTTTAGTAGTCTTGGCATTTTGTGGGTTTACCTTTGAGTCGCGCACTCTCTGAAACTTCAATGCACCTTTCGTGAAGCTGGCTCCTCTCGAACTCTGACAATCTAAGCAGTTTACTGTGTCAATATGTTGCGCTGACAGAAGCGTCAGCAGCATGAGAAGCAGCGGCAGAGACAGCGGCAGCGACAGCTCTCGACTTGTGCCAGTTGCCCCAATCCCTTGGAAAATCCCAGGCCCAACAGAGTTCAACTAGCGCATCCATAACTTATGCATGCAAATTTCTCTAGTTGTTGACTTCGAAAAGGTAAGAGACAAAAGCCACAAAAATAAATGATATAAAAAACGCAGTTGAAATTTGTGCAAATGCGGTTATTGCAGCGATTATTTTAATGGCTCTTCTCAGTTGCAACTTAACGAACTAACAGATAGCAGCATTTTGTTTGACTCTGCAGACATAGTTAACACCTCTAAAGTTTGCCAAAGAACTCAAGCCTTGCTGACGGAAACACACAGCCAGAATATCAAATCAATGTTTTACCAAAAAAAAGGCATCTAGATTTATTTGGCATATAAATAATATTTGCACTTTTAATAAATATACTATATTCTACGTACTGTATAATTGCAAGCGCATTTCAGGTTTATAAATAAATAAATAACTCGCCCCTATTACATCAGAAATTATTTCCACAAAATTAAGCACAGAGCTATTGAAAAGCGTTGCGATATATACATAGAATGCTAAATATAAAGTATAAAGTAAATATAAACGCCCTGTATTGCAGGAATGGGAAAACCCAAAAATTTGACATACGACTCCATAACTCACGCAAAGTTCGTGAAAAATTTCCTTGAATATTTTCCCAGCATTATTATTTTTTTTTTTTTAATTTAAGCTAAATATTGCAACGACATTTGAGGCGACAGAACAACGCACAGCTGCAGTTTCAGATGCCACGCCCACGCTTCCCCCATAACGTTAACGTTGCCATTCAGAAGGCAGCGCGTGGCTGCTGCTTATATTTTATTTGTTGCCAAAAATTGCATTCATGAATAATTCAGTGAAGTGAAAAATTTGAGTTCGCTCTGCCTCATTTTTTTTTTTTTTTTGTTGGTGTTGTTGGCATTTTTTGGGTATTTTTGGGTATTTTTGTAGCACAAAATAAAACAAACAAAAACATGCATAACAAAAAATAAGTGTAAGATGAAAATTATTTGTACGTCTGTGTGTAACAACAACAACAAGTACAGTTTGTGGGTGTCCAACATGTTTTGTAATGTGTGGTGGTTATCAACATTTTGGGTTAATATTTAATGTAAATGACAGGCATGGTGGCCATTGCTGCGGTCGCCTTGATGATGCTACATCCGAGCAGCACCCCCATTTCCCAGTTCCCAGTTGCAAATGAGTAGCTGGCTATGTAAATGTGTTTGCCCGGAAACGGAAACTGTTTATGTAGATCGAATATGCAATGAACACTTTGGAATGTTTCTGCTTGTACTCCTTTGCTGAATTTATGCTACTTTTTTGTCCACTCGGACGGGACTTCAAATGCACTCGCAGCTAACCAAAGAAAGGCCATTATATAAATTACAATTGTAAAAATATTCAGACTGAGTCTACAATAACTTTTTAACATTCTGCATACCAATGGCAATGACAGTGAATATGCAATTCCTAAGACCATTTGTCCACTTCTTCTATTGTGAAAGCTGCAAGTATAAATACTTATACACTTGTTGTAAACACTGAGAACTTTTCACAAGATATACACAGTTTAGTTTGCCTTGCTTAAACCCATTATTGAAAAGAATTTGTACATGAACATTTTTGAACAATTTTGAATCATGTTTTTTTTGTACATTTATCATTGGGTTTTCAGTCCTCAAGTAAAGGAATAATCATGCGACATTATATGATGAAAGCGATTTCGCTCCTTTTGAGTTAATGCATAGAATCGGCGACTAGTATCAATTATTTCGCTCTCATTATGATATGGCGGCCATAGTGTCGTATAGGAAACAACGCTGTGGTCAAAAATGGAATAAGATTTTTCAATAACTTTTTCAGAATTTCAATTCCACCTACCGCACAAAATACGTTGCCTGTCGAGCTGACGGTTGATTGTCGATTAGATTTTTTATCTCCCTGCAAAACTGTTCATCGTAGCGTTTAACGCTGCTATTGTAACGTTCTTGACAGATCATTTGGCTAAAATTAATGCTTAAAATCCATCCAATGATAGATTAATGTTCAAATCAAATACTCACAATGGTACTTTGAATTTGGTAAAACTTGGCTCACGGCTGACATATTCTCGATCGGGTTTAACAAAACGTTTAATGCTATTAATTTCATTCAATTCATCATACGGCAGTCTTGTGTAGTTCCTATCCGACCTGTGGCGATGAGTGAAATACCAATATCTACGATTTTCATCAATTGGAGGTATATCCAGTTTTGGAACATCTACTGAACGGCTTAATTTGTAACTCGAATAAGATGCAGTAAACTTCGGCCGAGAATAACGGTACGTTCGACCCATGGTTTAAGCAAGATATTATGTTAAATCTTCAAATGCAACAATAAATAAAACAATAACTGTACTAGAAAAACAGGCACAAAAAAGTGAACACAACAGACTCAATATATAACAAAAACTGACATTTAAAGAGTTGCTTAGCAAAATGGCTAACTAAGTTAAAAAAAAGTGGTTTTCAGTTCAAAATTTAAATCGAAAGCGGTTTTGCCCTTAGAATAATATTACCTGCCAGGCATTTAATTTATGTTTTATTTATAAGGCCCGCAATCCATTTATTGCCAGCAAAATTTCGTAAATATTTCATGATTCTTAAGTGGACTAAAAGAAGAACTCTTGATGTTAATATATGCGAATCATTTCACCTTCTGTTGGTAAAATCAATAAACTACAGTAAACCATAATGAAATTATCAACTATGTATCATATACATGGATTCACATTGACTCGCGGGCTTCCGTTCTCATTCCCATACCCATACCCAGATCTACCCTCGGCGCTCTCTTTTCACGCTCGACATTCTCCGTAAAAATATGCAAAATATTTTAACCGAAAACCTTTCAAAAGATTGCAGAGTGGAAGGCGCTTAATGTGTGTGCGTACGCGTCTGTAAGTGATGTCTCAGTATGTGTGTGTGAATGTTAGTATGTGCCATGTGTATGTGTGTTCATACATGGCGTATGGGTAATGTTATTAAGCAGCCAAAAATATGCCTTATACGCTTGAGGCTCAATTGCCATTGAATTGGAATGGTGAAACATCGTCAAGAATCCATGGAAATATTATTTCAATGAAACCTACAAGTTTTGTTCAAGATACTTAAGCGAATAGTTGAGCATTAGTTGAAACAATATTTAATTTAACTTTTTAAAATATTGAATCAATTAAGTAATAACTTATATTTCGTCTACTCAAACATGTATTGATTTGGTTATTCAAATGTTTAACTCAACACATCAAAATTTTATTTACTCTTGGTATAAAAAGAATTTCAGAGTCAATTCAAACAAAACATGGCAAATTTTCTAATTGGCATTCGTTCTGCATCTTTCTATCAAAATAATTGCCTATACATTGAGAGTATCACATCACACATTAAATGCTCTCAGACTGAGAGTCTTGAATATGCCATTATTTCATAATTTAATCTTGCACCCAATTTCAGTTTCTCTACAACTTCTGTTTGACTTTAGTATAGGAAATTCTCTCAAAGCTCTGGCACTGTACCCCTTCGCATGGGGCAGCTCTTACTACTGCTACTAAGCGCAACAGAATTTATGGTTTTAATCTTTTGGCTTCAAATTTTTTGCCTGCCAAGAGAAATGCCTGCAACAGAGCTGATCTGAGTTCTCTTTCTCCGTCTCTCTCCTTCTCTCTCTCTTTCTGACACGGAGCCAATGCCAAATACGTCTAACCCAGCCTACGACATGAGCCAAGCACACTGTGAAGATTTAATGGCTCAAGGACATGGCGCTCGCACACTTCAAGGATGTGGCCCGCCCGACTGCATCACTGTGTGAATTTGGATTTGTGTGTTTTCATTATAAATGAGCAGCAGGCACCCGTTTTGCATGAAATGAAGGCGTTAACCGAGGGGCGTTCCCCGGCAAACATTCCACACTGAAAAAATTGCGTAAAAAACACAAGAGTCAAGCTAGAGAGACCAGCAAATAAATCAAATTAAATGAAATGAAATAGTTGAGGATTTCGGCTGCTGACAATGGAATCCCACTGCCTTATTTAGGCTGCCAGTTTGCCTAGTTCACATTCCCTTGCCGACAACCCCACAATGAATAACAAATAAAACGGAGTCGACCAAGTGGGAGATCAGAAGTAGAATAAGATACTAGGCTCAGTTAGGGCGACAGCTGAAAATGAAAGCAACATCGAAAACAACGTGACACAACAGACACCCCAAAATTGTCCCCAGACATTGTTGTCATCTCGTCTGTTTATTCCCGCCGACCTAACGCGACTCATGGCGTAGGTCATTCCGTGTGTCCTTGCCAAATCAGGCGTAAGGGGCGTACAGAGTACTGACAATGTCCTTTGCTGCCATACGCATGGCAAGCATGTGAAAGGATAACCGTGACTGCTTGCCTCCTTCGTCAGGTCTTCAATAATATGGGACACAATTTGAGTTGCGCCAAGGGCATTAATTCGTGTGACACCAACTGAGTGTATTAAACACATCTGAATAACTATTAAAAGCATGTCAACCAATACACGAAACATTAGATAGGTCAAGGTATTATCAGATGGATGCTAAGTGTGGATATAGGGTGTTTATATTCGAGTTAATACGATGAAATTCCGTAGTCGCACTTTAAAGGATAGGGCAAATAAGAAGGGCTTTAATAAATTATTTAAAAAAATATTACGAAACTCGTTATTGCTTAGATTGAATCTTTAAAATATAAAGTTTAAATGATTTACAGAAAATTTAATTTGCCAACATTAATTATTACGTCATTACTTTCAGTTTAATTCCAGCCTAAGATTTCTATTTTTATTAAAATAAGGTATATTTTTAAGGAATGTCCAGAAATGATAGAGGGTAAAAAAGACATTTATAGCCCTGCCATTCCTTTGATTATTTTGCAGATGCAGGATACAACCCCTTCCCCTTTCCCTTAATCAAAACCGAACCGGTCGAATAGAAGGGCAATAATTTGGCTATTTAAAGTTGTTAGGTGCCTTAAAGTATGTATTTATTTAACAATCATAAGTCTTAGCTCACCAGCTATGACAAGAAAATAAACATAGCTACTCGAATGTGCAGTCCTTATATGAAAACATGCACATGGCAAATTGCATTACCGATTTTCTGCCTCTGCTCGCACTGACAATTGCAATAAATGGTATCATGAGATGGCATAAATATTGACTAGGACACGGCGACAGAGTCCCCAATAAGCCATAGTGCTAACATTGGACACGTGGCACACTTACGGGTACTGGCAGTGCTTATATATGAGAATACGTATGTATTGTATGTAACTCAGTGGCAATCGACCAGCACTTCATATCCTGTAGCTGCACAAACACCAACATCGGCAGTGACATATCCTGACACAGATAGTTGCCCTCTCAGGCAGCAAAAAGCGATGATAAAACGAGACGAAAAACGAAGGAGAAATAAAACAACACTCAAAATACACTGTCGAATATTAAACAAAATGGCAATATTGTGTATCTGTAGCTGGAGCTGGAGCTGGAGCTGTGGGTAAATTTGGCAACGTCAATTTTAATGGCAAACGAGACCGCAACTGCCCATCAAGAGGACATGCCACAAGGACTTGGCAGAACGATGCCGTGACTGCTGAAAATCAAATCAAATTGCACACTCAAGTTGCAGTTGCAAACACTGCAGCAATGGCATCGCGAGAAATCAAAATCAAAATCATATCAAAAACAGAAAAAAAAACAACAAAAAATTGGCGAAAAAAGAAAACAGAAGAAAATGAGGAAACCGCTGTTAAACAAGCTGCAGGTGCCGCTGGGCAAAGGACAACAGGACAACAGGACAACAAAGACGAAAAAGTCAGCGAGCGACGAAAAACGGAAATAAAATCAAGCAAATTGAATGCGATGAGTTGGACGTGGGAATACGTGCCAACAATCATAACAACCACAACAACATAGACAATGGCAAAAGATGGCCAGAAAAAAGCACTTGAGATCAACAGTAATTGCTGCTGACAAATCTACAGTTAGTAGCAATACACACGAATATAAAAGATACAGATACGGATTTATATAGAAATACAGATACAGATACAGATACACGCACTGCCATAACAAACCGAAATGTCAAGACCGTCGACAGTTACTATTTCCAGTCCGACCAAAAAACGATTCGGACAGACAATTCGCAATTGTCGGACTGTCGTTTCCTCGTCGACATTTCGAATCTATTTGTGGGTCTGCCCCAAAAAGCTTGTTGTCGCATTTTAGGCACTTCCGCTGCCACTCACGAATGTCTATTGCCATACATCAGCGTCAGAGCTCAGTGTTGGACAAATTAGAAATGCTTTGAGCCTGAATTTGGCTTCGTTCGGCAGTTCAGGACTTCGTACCTCTCTCTTTTGGCCCAAATGATATTTAGTGCTAGTGCCATTCAGCGCTGTGTGTTAATGTCATGCTTTTGGGAACATTCTGATTTGTTTACCCTTTCAATTGAACTCGCGGTGCAAGTGGTGGCCATTACAATCACACTGGTCAGCAGAACAGCGGCATCAATTTGGGCAAACGATCATTTTTTAATAATACTTAAGAAAAGACTAAACCATTCATCGAAATGACCATATTTATTTACATTAAAAATATATATTTATTTATTTACTTGATAACAAATAGTATTATAGACAACAAGCCTTGTTGCAGAAAATTTTAGGCTTTGTCGAGACCGTTTTAAGCTATGATTTTATAAAGTTCAAAAGTTTTTTATTAATTTAGCTTATTTCATAAAATTTACTTATTTACAATACAAAACAATTTTAATTTATTTGTAAATCTTTTTATATAAACCAGTGAGAATTTGGATATTGAAAATAAAATAATGATTCAATTTAGCAATTATATACTAATTGGAATGCCTTAATCAAAAATGTTATCACTGTTTGGACATTTGATTCTTTCTATATGTAGTTTTGTATGGAAATCGTATTGTGTTTCCTAGTGCCTTTTCGATAGTCGTAAATAGACGAAACGTGCGAGACACTGGGCAATAGATAACAGTAGAACAGCAGATGGAATACTTTTTCCTTGGTTTTCGGTTGAAATCGCCGACTGTATAATGAGAGGCTCTGCGGTTATTTATGGTTTAAAGAGTTGGTCCAAAAATTGGCCGCACACAGTTCACAGTTCAATGGCCATAAACATGTCCTGCGTCAGCTGAGACGTGATTTCTAGCAGACTCTGGGCAAATAGATGCTCAGCAATATCGAAAGACGTGACAGCGGCCCCAAATGAATGAACCAAAAATGTTCCGACTTTCGCTATATTAAGCCATAGCAACGGCATCTTTATGTTAGATGAGGCCACAACGCACTTTCTGGTTACTCAAAGTTGCCTGCCAAATGGACTGAAATGACGATGACGATTATTGTGACTTTTACGGCAATTTGTCTGCGGGTGCAGTTCAATGACAACATAACGCCAAGTCAACGTCAAGGACTTGGCCCTATGTGACAAAGGAGAAAGGAGAAACGGAGGGAACCAGAAGTAGGGGAAAATAAAGCAAATGCCTCTAGGACGCAATCAAAGCAGCTTAAAAGTTTTCTAAGCTGCGCAAAAAAAAACACAGCCAAAAATTGCAATAAATATAAGTATGTTAGGTAGCGGGTGTGGTTGTGT
Organism: Drosophila falleni; assembly: GCA_035045575.1. Classification (NCBI taxonomy): domain Eukaryota; kingdom Metazoa; phylum Arthropoda; class Insecta; order Diptera; family Drosophilidae; genus Drosophila; species Drosophila falleni. The sequence continues at coordinate 21,029,385 of JAWNOV010000062.1, forward strand.
GTGTGTGTGTGTGTGTAAAAGGATATTGCAGGATACAACAGAAGGAATCGGCAATGCTATCAGTCGATCAGTTGGCCATATTGAAGCTGTTGCTTTGCTGTAAATCGTAATAAATAGCGAATGTTGCTTACTACAAGTCTATGCGTGTATGTTGTGGTGTGCCTGAAATTTATTGCCCTGCACATAAAATTCTTGAGAAGTTTTTTTTGCTTACCAGTTTTAAAGTGCAGAGATTCCACACGTGTTCCACTCTGAACCTTTTTAGTTCAGCTAAAATTAATATAAATATTTCAGTTGACACGGTTATTTAACCGTATTAAATATGAGTTATTAACCTGGCTTTTAAATGCTCTTCTCGGCCATAATGAGCACTTCAATCAACGCATAATTCGCAAAACCAATTGGAGAACCACTCAAAGACTGTTGAGTGTAAGGTACTCTCAAAAAGTATGTCACTCCCATACTCACACAATAATAAACGAATACAAAAAAAAGCTCACACACACATACTTGAGTATCACAAATAGCTGGCCTAAAATGAAACCTATTTAAGCTGAACAATTGCCGCCATTCAGCACCTTTCAGTTGTTCCTCCCAACGCCAGACAAACAAAAGCCAACTGCTTGTTGTTGTTGTTTATTGCTGGTGTTGTTGGAATTAAAATAAACATGCGAGTCGAAGCTGACGAGAGTTTGCAATACGCTAAAATTGTTGCCTACATTTGAGCGCTGGAAAATCAGGTGAATGAGCACTTTAAGTCTTTGTTTCGGCGAATTGAAATGAAACAACAAACAAAGCCAGCCAAAGCAACAACAACAACAACAATAGCATGCTAGCATTTTAATAGGATTACAACAACTGCGGCAAAATTTGGCAACAACAACAAGAAGAACAACGGCATTGGCAACTGAAAGCGCAATGCGAAAAGTTAGTAAAGCGGAAGCTAACCAACGTTGCCATTGTTGTTGTTGTTTGGTTGTTAGACATTGCTTTTTTGGTTGTTGTTGTTGTTTTTTTTTGTTGCTGTAAGAGGTGGTAGCCGATTGTCTTTTTGACTGCCTGCTGTCGTTGTTTTTGTTGTTGTTGCTGTTGTTGTTGTTGTTGTTGTTGTTAGTGCCTGTCCAAGCAGCCCCTTGTTTAGGCTTTATCATTTCCATAGTTGACTGTCAATGGGAGAAACTGTCAACGAGAAAGCGGACAGCCAACGAGGAGTGTAACAATACGAAAATTTCACCAATAAAAGAGAAGTTAGGAACGTCAGAAACGGTATTTCTTCAGGCATAAATACAGTATTAATTGCCAGCTTACTTCTGCTTTTTTCTGATATTTTCTAGTTTATTTTCGTTATTAAACATTAAAGAAAAGAAAAAGAAATTTTTAAATAAGTTGATTTTTTAATGCACCCACTCTTAGAGAAAACTGAACTTGTTAGTGATGTTATAGCTAGCTCTGATAAGATCTGTCTAGAATTTAGCTTATTTGGTCTGTGCACTTGCTTAATTAGCAATTAAAAAGATTTGGAATACTAGTAGCAACCCTCGCTAACCTGAAATGTTACAGTTAAGTGCAGCAATTGGTCAACAGTAGAGCCTAATTGTTTACTCACACTCCGGCATTGCATTGACTGTTGTCTGTCTGTTGTGCTCGTCAGTGGATTTGAATGGGCGGCGGAAACGGATGTGTGGATTGCTACCATTGCTCCCCGGACTGGTGGGATGACTAGCTGAACCATCTAACCATCTCATCCTAGTGAAAGTCTGTGCTTTTGTTGATACTAATTTTCTGTACCGCTGTAAGCTGAACACTGGACAATGGGCACTGAATTCAATTTGCCAGGGCACAGCCAATGCCAAAATGATAACAACACAGTTGTCATCAACAGCCGTTCCAGTTGCATGATGAGAGGTGGAAAAGGTACGAGGATGAGGCAGAGGCAGAGGCCTGATCATGGTTTACTGACACGTAATGACAGCTAAACATTCAACACTCGACAGCTACAGTTTCAGTAACAGGAGACAGAGAAGGACAAGGGAAAAGTGGCAGGGGATTGGAGATTGGAGACTGGAGGCTGTTGTTGTGGGTTAACAGTGGGACAGCTGTAATCATCCTGGTCGCAGTAATCGTTGAAACTGTTGCCATTAAAATCGCAGCAGCCAGAACCAATGACTTGTGCAGGTCGCCTTTGTCAGTTGTCATTTTTCGGCCATCAACCGTAAATGCGTGACTTTTGGCCATTTAATGATGATACAACCAACGGCATTGTCATTGTGCTCGTGCACAAATAAACAACCATAATCAGCAGCAGTAGCCGTTGTTGCCAGTTAGACAGATAGACCAAGAGACAGACACTTAGCCAGAGACAAAGAGACAAGGAGACAGACAGGACATTGGTGCTGGCTCATTTGATGACATGGCCTTTCAATGCCGTTTGTTATTAATGCGCTTGTTTGTTGTCTGCGCAACAATAACGCATTTAAAACAACAACGACAACGACAACAACGACAACAATAACAACTACATCATTACAATGGGCAAGTAATACAGCATGACCTCGCTTAACGCCCCCGCAGCGACTAACGATGCCCGATTAGGCAGCCGCAGCCGCAGCCGCAGCCTCAGCCTCAGTCGCAGCCTCAGCAATGGCCACCAGCAGCGACGCGTCGCCATTGCTGGCAGCGGCAGCGGCAGCGACAGCGGAAACGGAAACTGTACGGCAATGGCAATGGTGAGTGGCACGCAGTTTGTTGTTCCCCTATCATCATCTATCCAGCACTCGGGCAGCTAATTTGTACAGCTGATAAGTTGTTGACAATTTCACTTGGCTGGAGCTGCCGTTTGAGTTTATTGTTTTGCCTGAATCATTGAGCAACTTGGCAATAACAGCCCGGCCTGGCCAGGTCAGGCCAACAACTTGCTTAATTTAGTCGAATGTTTTGATTATATCATCATGTGTTGATTGATTATGCACAAAGTTGATTCTCTTTAACACGTCTTTAGTATTACTAAATAATTTATTAGCTCACAGCGAAAGTTGCCGTTCCAAATTAATGTGCCTGTTTTGTCATTTAATTAACTTAACTGATTTAGTTCAACCAATAAGTATCTCATATCAAGTTGTATAATTTATTAGTATAAGTTTTCTTAGGTAATACTCAAATATTAAATATTCTCTCACGAAAATGCACAAATCTCATTTGTGTTTAACCCTTCAGTTAAATAAATTCAATGACTGCAATTGGTATGCTATTCGTATAATAAATTCAAAAAATAAAAAGCATTTAAGCACTTGACATGTGCTCTTCCTGTTCCGTTTATCTCGCTTGTTAAACGTATGATTAATGCAGTTTCCAGGTTATTTTTTTTTTGCATTTTTTTTTTGTATTGTTTTAATAATATTTTTCAAATAAATTACGAATTATTAAATAAAATTAATAGCAATGAAACTTCCAGTTCCTGTATATTAAACGGAAGAGCCAACGGATACGAAGGGAGCAAGTTTATTGCGTCAATTGAAATGGAATTTCGTAATCGACTTTCTGATGAAGTGACTCCCAGCTGAGCCCAAAAACCAGAACCGAGAATCGAGAATTGAGCGGTCTATGAAGTTCGCTGCAGACTATTAAATCGAATCACAGCACTTAACAAATACTTGATTTAAACTAAAGACCCGCGCTTGACTAAATACGCTCAAAATAATTCGTTGGGCCGACCCGAAATCGGTCGGTTGGGCGGTACGGTATTTAAAGTCTGTTCGCGCTCAAGTACGTTGACTTACCAAAGGCACTGTGCTGAGTTGAAGCTGGCCATCAACTCTTACATATTTAAAGTTGTGCTGGTCAGTCATGTGCATGAAAGCGTTCTCTAAGTGGATGAAGTTGAGGAAGTGCCAGTGACTGTCCGCTTTGGATGTTACTATATTTCTTAATTTTGTTTTCGGCTAATACTAATTTGATTTTGCTGTAAGCAGGCAAGCTTATTGACCCGTGTCAACTGAGCATTTACTTTTTTTGCTTCAACTAACGAAAGATATTTGCATGGGAATTGGCATTGGTAATGGCAATGGGAAAAGCATTCCCAATGGATTTGAGGTTGGATTTTGTTTGAGATTGGGTCACTGCAGTTATTCTAACAACTAACAACAACTACAAGAACTGCCACTATGACTGACTGTCTGTGTACAACGTAGCCGTTATTAGCCGACCGTGTCAGACAGTTTGTCGTACATAATGAAATACATGGCTTACATGTTGCGATGCACCTCCCCCCTCCCTCCACTACCCCCCACCTCGATCCCCCTTTTACAGTGCATGCGAGAACATTTTGCATAAAATGCCATTTGAATTTGTGCTTTGTTACATACATACATACACTCATTCATACTCATACATACGTGAATAGGGTTACAGATACATACATACTCTTATGTACATTGTTGTTGTTGTCCATTGTTTGGCGTCGAAATGCAAATACGTAATTGAAAAATGTGCACATCTTAGAGTTAGCTTATTGACTTTTATTGGACAGCTTGAAAATAGCTGTGAGCTGGAGTTAACCTATACCTAAATATCGACTGCTGTGTGACTATAGTAACGCATTCAATAAACAACTAAATAATAGTTTTTTTTTATTATCTGAACTCTATTCTGTGTTGAAACAGTTCGACAATATTCAGTTAAATTGCCAATGAAATAATTTAATTTATATAAAACTAAAAACTAATTACATGTTAAACAAAGCAAACATAAGCGGATCTTTTTTTAAAAGTGTTATTTATTTGGTAATAAATTTATAACTATAAATATTTTGCTATTGTAATTATAGAATCATATTACAGCAAGTAAATCAATATTAGCAAAGTGATACACTTTAATTTTCAATATTTGTAATTTTATTTAAATTTGTGGTTGAGATCGGAAATTGATTTAGTGCCATTTAGGAGCCAAATATGAACAACCATAAAGTGCATAAAAATGTTTACTTACATTTATGTAAACACAACATGTAAATACACGAATATATATATTCATATTTGGAATATAAAAATAAGAAAACGAAAGGAAAAAGTAGAGAAGCATTCCAAAGCCTGTACCATGTGAAACGAAGTCAAGCAAGGCGAAAAACTCACTCTGATTGTGAGTTATTGGAATTTTGAATAAAGAAAAGGGAAAATTAAATTTTCTGCTGGTTACGGGTATGTGTACAGACTGTCTTACATTTAGGTATTAGAGTTTCTATATGTAAAAGAAATGTTTGTGCTGGGCGTGCAAATATAAGGATTATTATTGCCATTGCGTAAATAACAATCATTCCGGCTACGGTTACAGCTCCAGACTGCAGACTGCCCGAGAACTGCCCGGACCAGCAATTTTATTAAAAAATATCATGCGCTATGGCAATGTGTGTGTGTGTGTGTGTGTGTGTGTGTGTGTGTGTGTGTGTGTGTGTGTGTGTGTGTGTGAGAGAGAGAGAGAGTGTGTGTGTGTGTTAAGCAGATGAGAGGGCACGTAGGGTTAGTCGAAAAATTTTCTGGCCTCCAACTTTTAATTATAAATAATTTTCAACATTTTAAATATGTCGTTGGCACGCAAATCTGTGCGAAATTGCGCCAACTGTTAGAAAAAAACCAAGGAGAGCAGATATAATTGGTAAGCCGAAACTGCAATTCCCTTGAATAATTTGGCGTTTATCAGTATGCAAAACTTTATACCAATCTATTCTAAACTATGCCATGAAATTTAGAGCTTGTCTTTTTTCTTTCACAAAATGTAATATAGTTTTTGAGCTTAAGGCGTTACACAGTCTTTGACAATATTGTAATAGCCTCTGCTAGAGTATAAGAAAAACCCAATAAAAATTTGGAGCTGCAACTGCAAACTGGCTGAGAGATACAACTGAGCGCTGTGATGATGTAGTTTGCCTTTCGGCGACAACTGCCAAATGCAGTTTTTTATGGCTTCGAAGCTGCTTGAAATACTTTTTTGTTCTCTACATATTTTTTTTATTTTCATTTCTATTTTTTGTAGATGGGTCACAAGGCATGTGCGACTGCGGTTAAAAGTGCGGAAATACATTGAAATGACAATAAAACTAAAAGTTGCTGCTGCTTCTTCGCTTTTACTCGGGCTAGCTCAATTTTAAACTTTATGCCCAGGACAGCGACCATGTGCAACAACAACAACAACAACAACAACATGAAAAACAGCAACAACACCAAAATGTTAGCCAACTATTTATTATATGTTTTTTTTTGAGTCTCCTCTTTTTTTGTGAGTTTACTTTAAATATGCTGCTAATAGCAGTTTTTACTTGTTTCTGGTCTAAATTCTGAATTTAGAATTATACAACTTTCATGAACTTTATAAAGCTGTCGTCTTAAACAAACTATCAATTGTTGATGTAACACATGGGATTTTACATATTGATTTTCAAAATCAACCAGAGACACTATTATCTGAATACTATGATAATATTTTAGTTACAACAGAAAAAACAATTGAGTACAATTTGGTTGCATTAATTACATTTTATCGGTAAAGATCACCAAATATAAGAGCTTACTAAAAGAATGATAATTATATTTAATTTTTTACTTAAAGTGCTACAAAAAATTTAAAAAATAAAAGTTAACTTAGCATTCTCTTCAATAAATTGTGTATTACCAAAGTATGTATTTTAATTATTTTTCATGATTATGTTTTTGTATGAAGATAATTGATAATGGACAAATTAAAATAACCATAGTTTCGAGAGGCTGTCGCGTTAAACTTAGTTTTATTTGAGTCTCATAGCGGATTCATTCCCATTTTCAATAACAATAGTCAATATGTTTTAGTTGCAGTAGAGCTAATTTCAATAGGTATCCTGATTCGTAAGACGTTCTCTGGTTACACCTCCAATTGACCATATTTCCGCCTTGTGTGTTTACAGTCGTGTTTAGGTCTTTGAGTGTGTGTGTGTGTATGTTTGGGTAAGATTAACAGCAGCAGTGTAACAACAGCGGCAGTAACTGAAACAGGTAGCTACTAGCATACAAGACATGGCCACAAAGCAAACATGACTTTGCAATTAAGTTATTGTTGGCCACAAGACACTTGAACGCATCCCAGATGCAATCCAAGTAGCCAACCTGCCTTTATCTATGCCGAGAATAGAGATGAATAGAGGCAGTCTGAAAGAAAGAGCAAGTAAGAGAGAGAGAGAGAGAGAGAGAGAGAGAAGAGAGAGATAGAATAAAAATTCTGTGATTTGATTTATTGCCCCATGCAGTTGCATCTTAAATCATGGCCAGCAACACCGTCGCCTCCCAAGTGTTTTCTGCTGGTCACTTGTTATTTAACCCCAAGTTGTTGCATACGCATTTATTCACTTGGCCAGTTGTTCAGACTGCAGGTTGGCCAGCGCTAATAATGGCCAGCATTATGTGGCCATACTCCAAGAAAGTGCTATTCAAATTGAAACGAATTGTTATGCAAATTTCTGTTCTTGTCTTGGCCATTGTTCGGTCAAAATGTGGCATTGCTTAGGTACTAATCTGAAGTTGAAGGTAGATAGCGCTTTTTAGACTTATTTGTGTGTCAAACTCAACTGATGCTTCTTCCTTATCGATCATAAGCACTTGACTGACATTTAATTTGGGCTAGAACCTATGTCAATTTTTATTTCTGATTGACGTCCCATCCATAACAAAAACATAACTTGTGAGTCTGTGAGTCTTTGTGGGTGTGGGTGTGTGTGTGCAAGTTTGTTCATACAGTATAATTGCTGAGCATCGTTTTTTTGAAACACATAACCCCAGCTTTTGTGCGTGTTGTAGCAACAAAATACTGATGCATCTAGCCACAAAAAATAGATGGCCACAAACAATTTACGGCTAAAATTGAGGCTGTCACAATTCCTTTTTGTGTTTTTCGCCGTGTTGCTTTCTCTCTCACTATCTCTCTCTATCTATATCTCCCTCTCTCTCTCACTCTCTCTTTAAACACACCGAAGTATTACGTCGTTGTTGTGGAATCTCCTTTTTCAAAGCTAAGCTCACATTTTCAAACAGTTTAGTTTTTTCCCAATTGACACAGCGTCAAAAAAAAGCTAAAATTGTTAATTGTGAATGCATCTTTTATTATATAGTTTTGAGTGTTCTACTGAGCTAATCAATAAAGACTTTCCAGAATTTAGTCAGATATTTAAGCACATTAAAGATAGATAACAAAAAAAAAATTTATTGACCAAACTAAAAATGATTCTATAAAATATAATAAAAAAAATTAACTTTTTTTTTATTTGTAATTTTGCTGGTGATTGTCGCACCAATTTTAGTTTTAGGCATACTTTTATTTATTGGATTTTTGTGCTAAAGCATTTCCAATTTCAATTGCATAGTGGTGCTGCATGGAATGTTTGCATGAAAAAAAAACCACTAAACAATGGAAAAAAAAAATTATTTTTTTTTAAATATTGTCAAAAAAAAGTGGACAGTGGCAAAACGAGACTTGATTTTCAGATTGGCCACGAATCGCGCCCGGATAAAATCAAAGAAATACGTATACGTGTGCCAAAATTCCAGATAGACACTGGGCATGTGCCGTGTGCATTTGATATATAAAGCTATTGAACTATAACTCATCATTTATGGTCGTTATTTGATTATTTTTATGGCGTCAAAAATTGAAAAAGTATTTGTACAGAATTTACATATTCAATCAGAAAGTTTGTCAACTAACTGAGCTTTTTATTGAATTAAAAGTCTAGTTCTGGTATTAATAGATATAAAAGTATTTTTTATTATTAAAAAAGAAAGCTGCAATTATTATATTAAATTCAGTTGGTTCTCTGAAGTTTTACTACAATTTTCCCAGCATTTTCATATGCATATGTACTTCAATTTTCATATAATCCGCTCATGGCAACTGACCTCAATGAAGTGTTAGAGCTGTGGAAAAAAGAGAGGAGCGGAAATTATTGCAGCTTAATAAAACATGTAAGCAAACATACAGGTGAGGAAAATTGTAATAAGCGTCACGTAACAGTCAGGTGGGTAAAATGGGAGAGAGAAGGAAAAAGTGAGAGGAGAAATGAGACACTGGAGAAACAATTGGAAATACATTTGTCAATAACCACACGCAAAATGATGCAGGCCTGTTGCTGCCTTGGGATATTACAGCTATAGAAATGTGCACATGCACATACATACATATGTGGGTCTCTCCCTATGTGTGTATGTGTGTGTGTGTGTGTATGTGTGTGTGTGTGTTTGAGTGTGGGCTTGATAACTTATTGTACGCTGGTTTGTGGGCAGCGTAGCCTGTAAGTGCGGTCAGTGGGCAGGATGGAAAGGACATAGATAGGAATGGATAGAGACAGAAGAGCGCAATGAGTGTCACACCTGTGATACAAATCTATTTTATTTCAATAATGCATTTGTTGGGAACGCATAAATAAACAACCGCAGAGGGCACAGAGGGCACAGCGGGCACAACATTGCCAGCACATGGCAGCAATCATAAATTTATGGTTCATTTTCATTTCCCAAAAACATCAACTGCAACTGTACATTATATTTGACCCATTTTCGATCTGTGAGAAACGCAACATGCATTGCATGCCTGTTATTAAAATTAACCTTCAATTCTAACTATTATTTTGCTGGCCAAAATACATTTCATATTGACAGTTTCATTTTGGATATTTGCCCAACTGTAATAATAAATTGCACGCCTGAGCAGCGATTTGCGATTCGATTCGATTCGTCGTCGCCAAACAGGAGACAGTGCGTATACGTATTATATTTTGTCGATATGCTTCGCTACTTTCGTATGTGAGCAAAAGTTTTACTCAAACGCGTGCCTTTAAGGTCGAGGAGTCTCTTTGTCCTTCGAGTTATGGAAAAATGAGAGAATGAAATTGGCCCAATTGAATTAAGTTGCCATTTGTCATTGTAAAGGCAGTTCGGATGTGTTTTGTTTTTGTTTTTGTCTATCGAAATGGCACGAATTTCCATAAACAAATTGTAAGCATCGAAGAATATCTATATATTAATAGCAATCTAAATATCATCGACGAAAACAAATAATCGTTAAATTTTATATCATTTTACATTTGCAAACATGTTATCGAGCCATTGACAGACAAAATACAAAATATGTTCACATAACAACAATAAATTGATATTTTAGCATTGCTCGAGATACTCTACAATTCTTATAGACTCGTCATATTTTATTTATGAAAACAATTCGAACATCATTATAGATAAAAGCAATATAACTTTGTAAATTTCTTTTACAATTAAAACCTCTTTCCAGTTTTCATGAGTAATATTTACATATATAGGCGTCGGGCATTGTGACATCCATATTTGTTGTATGACCGTGCATCAATTGGCCAAACGCTTGGCGTGTCTTATGCCTCAAGTTGCATGTGGCACGCCCGGACCGAGTTATTACTTGGCAGCATTTCGGCCTTTGTCTTTGACAGAAGAACAAACAAGTCGACTGTTTGTTATTGTTTATCTTACAAGTAGAAGGAACATTATAGCTTTTTATGTCATTTACGTTTTATGTGATGTTGGCATAAAGCAAAGACGATCGTGGGCATATGGCTAACTGGCCTGCCTGCTTCTTTAGTAGTTTATGACTGATGGCCATGATATGTGATACTTTTCTTATACGCCAAGTTGCCAAAGTTGTTGTTATTATTGTCATTACAAGCACACACGCATCAGCGACCAAATTGTGCCTCGTGTTACATTTTTTGCTTTGTTTTATGTCACATTCGGATGGCTTTTTAATATATTGTAACTGTCGTTGATGTCCCGTCACGTAAATGTTTTTAATGTCCAATAAAATTATCGTTTCAGATAAAGACGTACAGAAATATAAACAACATATAAAAACGCAAGTTATTTTACTTGGGTAAAGTAAAAAGAAAAGGCTATGTTAGAAAAACCAGAAAATATGTAAATGCCAAGAAAATTTGGATTGGACTTGCCCAAAAATAAGGCTTTTATTTTGTCACCAAACTTTCTGGTTGTTCTTTTATGGTTTGTACTTAAAAAACACAGTAAATGGAACACCTATTTAAAGAGTGTCTTTCAAAGTTAAAGCGATAAAGCCTGTATACTTCTAAATATCTGGTCTACACAGTAATTAATCTGTGCAGTTGATTGGTCTAGAATTCTTAATTTCCATGTGTAAAAAGCATTTTTGCAGGACCTTAATAAATATTTTTTGAATCTACTCTATTGGTTTAAAATATTTAAAGGTTTATATGACCAGGGATTGCCATTTTTTTTTCGCTTACATCATGTGGCTGGCAAATGGTTTTTGAGTTTGACAAAGGCACGGATTTGTGCAATGCTTTTTGGTCAAGTGGTAAAGTTCAAAAGCAACTTTTTGTCATCGTCATATTTTTGAGCATATATAATTTGCATGTTCTCTTTGCTCTGATCCTATGTCCAGGACATACAAACACAAGCGCACACACGTATATATTACGCATACGCAGTGTCAGCCTAATTGAGAAGGGTACAAAGTGCGTTGGCAGCTAAACTCCTCTGTCTAAAATATGTCAAATGTCTGTTTTTTTTTATAAATAAAACTTTTTCCACAAATTTTCTTAGTCCTTGCGGTTTTTCATTTTTCTATTTGTTTTGGCAAATGACATTAAAATGCTTAGGAAATTAAAAGTTAGTTAAACAAAGTTTGCAAACCATGAAAAAATTTCAAAAAATTTGAAACATTTCAGAAATATTAGCATGCTTGCCACAAAAATGTGAACTGAGATCAACTTACAAGTCTAGGGTTAATACCGTTTAATCTAGCCAATGACAAATTAGTTTCAGCTTCCAAAGAAACAAAAAATTATAAAAATCCAACGTCAATATGTAGCAAATAAGAAGAAGAAAAAAAAGTGAGCAGTGTCGGCAACAGGCGTCACAAAAGGGAAAACGAATCGAATATGTAATTTAAACACTGCTATTCTGGGGTAGCAGCTGAGGAAACCGAGAGGTAAACAATATTTTGCAGTTCATTGAACGGAATAAGCTCGTTTCCGATAAGGAAAATCGAAGCTAGCGTACAAGACAGCAAGATAAAGTATTTTCCCCCATAACCTACATTCACACACATGCATACATACTTGTATATGTGAGTGTGTGGTGTCAGTTGGTTTTCAAGTTGGTCTTCAAGGTTTGGACAGTCTATTCAATAAACTCTATTGGCCTGTCTTACATACCAGAGCAAAAGCAACTCTAAAGTACTTTTGTGCGACAATAAGCGTTCGGAAATTTGAAGCTTGTTATCAAAATTAAAGTTTGTGATATCCAATGATTGTTTGTAGTTTCACGAAAAAAAAAACATAACAGAACAAAATTAGCAGCACAAACAAAAATACTCGTATTTGGACTTTGACTTTTGTTCTCTTGGCCGCTTTCTGAATGACAATTTAAAGTGCCAGACAACTTTTTAGGGGCCTAGGAGAGGGACTGGGAGCGGGGCCTGGGAGAGGGACTTGGAGAGGGACTGGGAGAGGGACCTAGGAGAGGGACTGGGAGTGGGACCTGGGAGAGGGACCTAGGAGAGGGACTGGGAGAGGGACTGGGAGAGGGACTGGGAGTGGGACCTGGGAGAGGGACCTGGGAGAGGGACCTGGGAGAGGGACTGGGAGTGGGACCTGGCAGAGGGACTGGGAGGGACCTGGGAGAGGGACTGGGAGAGGGACCTGGGAGAGGGACCTGGGAGAGGGACTGGGAGAGGGACTGGGAGAGGGACTGGGAGAGGGACTGGGAGAGGGACTGGGAGAGGGACCTGGGAGAGGGACTGGGAGAGGGACTGGGAGAGGGACCTGGGAGAGGGACCTGGGAGAGGGACTGGGAGAGGGACTGGGAGTGGGAGTGGGACCTGGCAGAGGGACTGGGAGAGGGACCTAGGAGAGGGACTGGGAGAGGGACTGTAGGAGAGGGACCTAGGAGAGGGACTGGGAGAGGGACCTGGGAGAGGGACCTAGGAGAGGGACTGGGAGAGGGACCTGGGAGAGGGACTGGAGAGAGGGACCTGGGAGAGGGAACTGGGAGAGGGACTGGGAGAGGGACCTGGGAGAGGGACCTGGGAGAGGGACCTGGGAGAGGGACTGGGAGAGGGACTGGGAGGGGAGGGGACCTGGGAGAGGGACCTGGGAGAGGGACTGGGAGAGGGACTGGGAGGAGCGGACCTGGGAGAGGGACTGGGAGAGGGACCTAGGAGAGGGACTGGGAGAGGGACTGGGAGAGGGACCTGGGAGAGGGACTGAGGAGAGGGACCTGGGAGAGGGACTGGGAGAGGGACCTGGGAGAGGACCTGGGAGATGGACTGGGAGAGGGACCTATGAGAGGGATCTAGGAGAGGGACTGGGAGAGGGACCTAGGAGAGGGACTTGGAGAGGGACTGGGAGAGGGACCTAGGAGAGGGACTGGGAGAGGGACTGGGAGCGGGGCCTGGGAGAGGGACTGGGAGAGGGACCTAGGAGAGGGACTGGGAAAGGGACTGGGAGAGAGACTGGGAGAGGGACTGGGAGAGGGACCTGGCAGAGGGACTGGGAGAGGGACCGGGGAGAGGAACTGGGAGAGGGACCTAGGAGAGGGACTGGGAGAGGGACTGGGAGAGGGACCTGGGAGAGGGACTGGGAGAGGGACTGGGAGAGGGACCTAGGAGAGGGATCTAGGAGAGGGACTGGGAGAGGGACCTAGGAGAGAGACCTAGGAGAGGGACTGGTAGAGGGACTGGGAGCGGGGCCTGGGAGGAGTAATATTAATAGTAGTATTTATAGTAGCAGTTTTTTTATGTTTTATACAATAGATGTTTTGGAAATGTCTTTGTACAGCCGCATGAGACTTAACATATATAATAACTGTTTTTGGGGAGAGATATACACTTTATGCTCTCTATTCAAAACCAAATACATTCACACTTATGCAGCTCTTAACATTTTCCTGTAGTTGTAGAGCAGCTTGCCAATATCTGAGTCAGTAATTGCTCACAGGCAATGCCATTAAATCAGAGCAATTTATGCGAGCTGTGGCATCAGCATTTGGCTAAAACAACAACGACGACGACCAAATCAGATGCTGGTAAAACACCTGTGTTATTGCCATCTCACACACATGTTTCTCTCCCTCTTTCTCTTTTCCCTCAGCACCATTTGTATGAGTATATATGCTTGCTACTCGAATAAGCAAATCACGTGCTTTTACAGCTCAGATCAGCTCAGAGAAACCACTAGGAATTAATGTGTGTTTGTAAAATGCGCAGAAATATTGTGACAAACAAAGTGGGGAGTGATGGGAGAAATTGAATCGTCTATGTCAGCGGATAAGCCAAAAGATATTAAGCTACTTGGTATACTTAACAGGAACAGATGCAAAACTGTGTGGCAGCTGCATAAATAGTGAGAAATATGTGAGATTTGCGTGTTGGTGTTAAAATACTCGTCGTACTTGTAGTTGAAGTTTTGTATTTTGTTGTTGTTAATGCGACATGTGTTGCAGGTGTTCGTCTAAATTTATGGGTTTAATAATAGTGTGGCAACGTACTTACGTTGCAGCTTCATTCAGTGTCACTGTCACAGTTCAGATTGCCACCCAAATGTCAAAAAAAAATTCAGGGGGGACAAAAAATGAAAGGGAGCGAGAACGAGAACAACACAAACAATGCTGGCACATGGCAATGTCCAACTATTCAGCAGAGTAAGCAACATTTGAAATTCGACTAAAAGCTACAAAATAGAGGGACTCAACACACCCACACACACACAAACACACACAGATACACAAAGGCAAACCTAAGCACACAGAGGAAATGTTGCGTTGCACATGTGACAAGTTTTTGTGTGTGTGCAACTCGTTGCAAGAGGCAAAAAGTATTCCATTCCATTCGGTACAGTTCAGTGCAGTTCAGTTGAGTTTCCCCCGTTAAGGTGAGCTGCCATTTTGCCAGTTGGTATATCAAACTGGGGCGTCAGCTGACCAAAGCACGTTGGTGGTGGGGAAAGAGAGAAAGAAGATCCGAAAGAGAATAAAAAAAATTGACATTGCATGCTGCGCGGGGTCAGGACCTCAAATCGTCGCCGTCACACAAGCAGGCAACACTTTTTGCGCCCTGGAACTTCTAAAATGCATTTCACTGTGGCTTTCATTTTCCTGCTTGTTAGCCACGCCCACACATCCACATTGGAGTCGCCCTCCCACATCACAACATCGCGTTGGTTATAAATTTAAACCCTTTGTGGTTTTAATTTTTTTTGTATTTTTTTTTTGTATTTTTTTTGTTTTTTTGTGTGGTGTGGTTCCGTGTGATGCGGTGTACTGTGCTGTGGTGTGGTGTGGTTGTATTCCCACACAACCCCAGCCAAATCTTGAGCCAGCATCCTGTTCAATTCTCACACGTGTACGCTTTGTCTCAGAGTTCTTATACAGTTTCAGGTGCCGCTTTTGGCTCTTGTTCTGGTTCTGGTTCTGATCCTGATCCCCAGGACTGTTTCATATCCAGGGTCAAACGTGCTCTCTCAGTTCAGTTAGGGTTTAAATGGCTAAGTGCTGGCGAAATTGTTTCGCTCTTTCCCCTTTCCACTTTCCCCTTTGCCCGACCACACCCATCGACCAGCGTCATGTTTTTTGTTGCTCTGCTCTCTTTTGTATCTTTTGTTAGGACTCTGTGCCCACCCTTCGACCCACTAAAATGCTCGTGGCCTGCGTGTCTAAGGTTAAATTGCGCATGTTGGCCATGCGTTTGTCTATCTTCTGGCTGGCTGATGTTTTTGTTCATTGTGGTTTAACTTCAAGGTGTTAAGCTGACAACTAGGTCTTATTAAGGTCTTTTTTAACTCGATTTTTCTTGTAGGTTTTTGATTTCGCAGCTGAAAGTCTGGTTGACATATTTAAATAAAAATCCAACTTTTTGTAATTGTATTTAACTTTAGATAAAATCATTCATATTGAAGACTTTTTCAGTAACATTTACTTGCTGTTGGCGGGTTCAGATGGTACCTCTTCAATTAAGCTGCCTTGTTCGAACTGAGGGTGGTATATTGAAATACAGCTACAATTCCCAAACGCCAGCACAGCAACTGCCCGACGGAACAATATAAAACGCTTCAATAGAGCGCGAGAGCAGTAAATAAAACCGTATACGTTGCGGCTACAATCGATTGGACTAACACTGCCCCCTACATTTGCCCACGGTAACTGGAAACAATACACCGCAATAAGTCCCAAATCGTAACCTGATACAAGAGGGATAAAAAATGAATGAAATACTGGAGCAAAAAAAAATCACTAACAAAATTCTGCAAAATGTCGACAGTAAAAGCAAACGCCGATTCGAAATGAAGAGCGAAACAGCAGAGCGTATTGTCAACCGGCTGGATTTCTAAGCGCACATGCAACTTGGGGCAAGTGTTCTATGCAACTCGTCGGCGACAGCTGCAGTTAATATCAACCTGCTACCATCTACCTGGAAGGCAGGTCAGCGGCAGCAACACAGTACAAATAAAACCATTTATTAACCAGCGGGCGATTTTGATTTCGTCGCGCACGCTGCGTATACGTAATTTACGCAAAAAACTCTTAAAAACTGGACGTTTGATGAGCATAGCTTCTACTGAAAATCATAACATGAGCGATTATTGAAAATTTTCAGAGTTCTGCTTGTCGTATACGTGATATTATTCTTTGTTTTTGGGTTCAGCGTGTTTTCATATCTGCAATAACGCCCCCAGATGAATAATAGCAATCAAAAAAATCCCAAAGATTTATTGGTCATAGAAAATTCTTTATTTATCTGTGTATGAACTTGACCTAATCACCATTACAATCGTAATTATTTCTAATGGTTAACAAAGTAATTATCTGCTAATTAAGTTGACAAATACGACGACAATATGACAAATTCATATCCGCCTAAAGCGAAATACACATTTAACTGTCACATTCAAATTGGGGATGTAGATACGGATACGGATACGATGAACGGAACTAGAGCTTTTCGCTTTTCAACTGATTTGAAGCGTAAAAATCAGGAAACGGAAAATTGTTCGTTAAAAATGTACTTAACAAGTAAAACTCATTGTGATTGAATGGATCAATAACATTCGTCAGCAGCATTGAAAAGAAATCATTCAACAACAAATAAACGAATAAATCATATTTAGTTAAAATTTACAAATTTATATTGCTATTGCTTTGTTAAACTCAATATCAGTTCATATTTAGCTAACAGCCTTGGGCTCAACTAATCCAAAACAAAGGCATTTGATGTTTATTAAATCTGAGGTCTGCAACAATGCGTATATTTTGAATTACTTTACTCATTTAATATTTTATAGGCAGTTAGTTGGCTAGGTCTCCTTTGCGTTTATTTAGTTCTATAATTACATTTGTAACGGTTCAATGACCGCAGGTGCAATTGCAAATAGTTATACAATGAAATTTTTAAATTGTGGTTAGTAAAATATACACTGCATGCATTTTAAAACAGTGTTACAAAAATGAAGTGTATTTATTTATTTTTTTAATGTGTTCATTGTGTATTTATAGCGCGCAACGGGAAAGAGAGAGAGAGAGAGAGAGAGAGAGAGCTAGAGAGAGAGATGCAAAAGGGACTCTCAGGAAGCTTTGGCGTCGCACACTCAGAGACATATGTATGCATACAAATGCTGTGCACATAAATATATTTGTATATATATGTTTAAGTGTGTGCGTTACTTATGAATATATGAATGGTTGGCTTGACAAACAGTTAACAACTTTTGACAACATGCAGCATTGATGGCTGAACCCTGAGGGTTTCAGTCAGTGCTTCAGTCGCCACCGAACTGTGTGAAACAAGTATATCTGTAAAATTCAAACAAAATGTCAGACAGACGCTCTCACTGTACTGTACATATGCTTGTGTTGTTGTTTTAGTTGTCATTCTCTATGTGTATGTTGTTGCTGTTGCTGTTACTGACAGTGTCAGCTAAAGAATTAAAGAAATAACCTCACACGACGACAGACGAGGAAGAGTCATCAGTATTTGGTGCATACATACATATGAATGATAGACTTATACACAAGCATACACACAATTCCATATGTATTATAAGTGCGTGTGCTTATGAGTATTTAAATATATTTGTGTCTACTCATACACATATATATATATTTATACGCTGCAGCTCTACTGACTGCTGCCATGTTATATTTTTAAGATTTATAAGCACCCACAGGCAGACATACACTCTCTCCATCACACTCACACACACACCCCAATATCGAGTAGTGGCATGAGGGGTAAATGTAAGTGCCATATTTATGCCTACATTGCATTGACACCGAAAAAAACCGAAACAGCAACAAATAACGAATCCAATGTGCGGATACCCTACAATTTCTCGGGTTTAGCAGAGATTTTCAATTTTTTTTAAGTAACTATTCATATATATTATCACATACTTATTTACATTGTACACTTTCTTAAAGATTTGTTGATTATAATTAAAAACAAAACACCTAGTTTATAAACATTGTTTTTTTTTATATTTTATTTTTTGAAAATTGTTAAACAAAAATATATTAACTAAATTTCTTTTGCTAATATAAATTCAGTTGATAATATTTTAAATTTTTATATACAAAAACATTTTTATTTCTATTAAGTTATTCTCTCTCATTGCATCACAATACATGTACTTGGTATGCAAATATTGACCTTACCACATATTTATTTACAAACAACACTTTTTTTGTTCTTATATTATAGTATATGTACTTTTGGACATCCCTGACCCAATGAATGAGGAGGCTATTTCCTTATTGATTGGCCAACATGTTATAATTTGCAATTAAAATCCATTCGATAGAGTTTATGTATTTGGCTTTATTTTTCTGTTGCGCAAAATTTTTTATATTTTTGCGTGTGCACAACTTCAAGCTCATTAAAAATTTTCAACTGAAATATTTTGCCGGAAGCTGCGTTCCAAATGTGCATACGTGTGTGTGTCGGTCTGTGTGTATACATATATTTAAATATGGGGATGGGGATGTGGGATGTGGGTGTGGGTATAGGTGTGGGTGTGGGTGCACGTGTGTGTGTGTCCTCAACGTGGCCCGGCTGCCGTGTGAATAATACAGTGCCGCGCATAAGTCAACTGGCGCAGGTCGCCTAATGTGTCAATATCCAAGCCGTGAGCATACTTTTCGGCAACACTGTTGTCGGGTCGTTTTCCGTCTGTGTGCGAGTTTGTATTTTAGTTTTACCCACTTTTTGTGCAAATTAAACAGCAAAATTACATGCGGATATATTTAATTAGATGGCTTACACATATTATGTTTTATTTAGAAGCCGGTTGGTTGCTGTCGCGGTAATTTGGGTACACATGTCGCATATCTGTTTCCCCCCACAAACACCCCCTTTAGTAGTTCCGAGACGTGATTTCTGTACATGGCTCATCCGACCAGGTGTAAATTAAGTTATTCAAATGTGACATTCTATTAAATGTTATAATAAAATTCGAGATCACAGCCACTAGCAATACTATCGTCAAAAAAATGATTTATTTGATGGACAAAGAACTTGAAGTGAACATTGTCACTAGACTTCTAATATGAGAGTGCAACTATTGTCCACCCCTCGATTCCCCTAAGCTACTGACATTTCACATTTGATAACATTTCGATTTGATATATATATATTTTTTTTTTGTTCTATTGTATTGTATGCTGTTCTCATCCTTGTCTGCGTCATTACCACTTTTATTGCCGTCTTCACTGTCTGCGTGCGTTTCCTGTATCAAGGACTTGTACGACTCGACTCGTGCTCGAGCGATATATCATTGACACACACGAAACACACACTACAACAATACACATCCATCCATTACAAAAAGTATATATAAAATATATATATATATATTTGATTCGACTCGCATGTCGTCTTTTTCACACGGCTGTTCCCTATCCCTTTCCCCAACATCTCTCTGTCCTCTATCTTATTTCTTATATGCGGAGTAGTTGGTTAAGCGTTCTGTCTGCTGGTTTTCCTATAAAATCGTTGTCACATCTATTGCTAAGGAGAGTTTAATAGTTCTTTTCATACCCTGCCAAAAGATATTCTAGATTTCAAATATTGAATATGCATATCCTTTATCCTACTTTGCCACAGATTAAAAGGTACATATATTTTTCAAACTGTTGTTTATATATTCGAGATGAAGAAAATCAGACCTTGACTTTACATATATGTAAAAAATTATCTTTATAGTGAATAAGATATTCGGTTTCAAGGCAGTTACCCATTTGTACTTGTTTTTGACATAGCACTCACAATCAGTCGCCACCTTTAGTTGGTTGACTTTTTGTCTGCGCTTCATTTCATTTCTTTATTATACTGATTCGTTTTATTGCGGTAAAAGGATTTACTCCAGTTTAGTTCGGACATATGGACACGCCTACAAACTGGAAATGTCTTGAGAACCATTTGGCTGGTGACTTAATTCATTTTGTGCATTATTTAAATTGCAACGCCAGCAACGTATTGAATGTTCACAAAGAGATGTCACAACGCTTACAGTTCATTTCATTTGTTAGTGTGAACTTCTCACCCTTCGCATTGACCCGCCACTTTCACCCTTGCCCCTCCACCCATCTAGAGTTGATTGCTTTTGTCATTGAGTGAAGGTTAGGAAAAGCAATCCAGCAGTCTGAAAAATTACATTCAATAAGTATTAAAGGATGTGTTATTTGGTAGACTTTAGACTTGAATCCAGTTGAAGGTTTAAATGGCATAAATTGACTGCAATTAGCTTTAATTTAAACAAGCAAAAATATTTAAAATATCAAATATAATTATAAAAGTTTAAATTTTATTTAAATTCCATAATTTATTTTATTGCTTAAATTAAAATTTATACCAGTAGAGACGCCTGTCGATGATTAATAACATATTGTTTACTTTAGTATATAATTTAAGATAAAGTTGTTCTCTTATAACCCGTGATATAATATCTATCGTATTTTTAATTAAATTCTCCATCAAGGTGGCAACACTAATTAACACACTGACGTTTCATCACAATAAAATTCATTTCACCTTAATTTGGGTTTCGGTTTGTTTAGTTTTATGAAAATGAACGCATTGATTAATGAATGTCTAAATAAATTGTCCGATATGGTTTTGGATGAGCAGCAAATAAAAAGAATGTCAAACTCTGATTCCTCAATTTTGTGCAGTGCGACTTCTGTTCTTATGAATTATTACATAGCCAACGATTTCGAAGAGGTGCAATCAGCACCAGAATCAGACCTGAGCTCAATAAAGCAGAAATGGCAATTTCCATGTGTAAATTCCTGGCAACTAAACTTTTACTGGACCTACGAAGATGTCAGCAGTTCTCAGAAAAAGCGAAAGAGACAGTTAAAAGTACTAAATAGTATAGCAAATAAACGAAGAAGGTACCTAAAAGAAATAGTGGAAAATACAAAAGTTCGTCATTGGAAAAATTCACTTAAACCTGATTTGGGCTATGAAGCTGATGATGAACATTAAACAATACTAATAAATAATGATTATTAAAAATACATTATTTTGTTATTTTCGTTTTTTCTATATGAATTGGTAAAATAAAATAAGCTCATTAAAAAATTAAATCATCAGATCACCTTTGCCATAATACTCGTAATCATATTTTTCCAAACTACATACACTTTCGTCGGAATACTGCAGTCTTTCAGCTTGATCTGAAGGAACTAAGCCTAAATTTCTGTAAAATTTCAAATCAAAATGTTTATTGGCCCAGTCCAAAAAGGTAAGAAAATCTAATGTGTACTTTATTTATTTTTCTAATTTTATATTCTTTTATTTAGAACACTTGCACAACATGATCCTGGGTTGTGGTTGGCCTTGTGGATCATTGAGTGGACCCTGCGATGGCTGCTGCGGAGGGTCTTGCTGTGGTGGTTGCTTCCGCGGCTGTTGATTACAACACCTAACTGTGTCTTTGGACTGGCAACACCAATGTCATTATCAGTTTAATACCAACATCGTTAATAAAAACACAAGGTTCCCGTTCTTCGGAAATACCAAATATGGGTGTATAATGGCGTATATAGTTGAATTAGATGGATTTGGGGAGCAAATAGAGATAATAGAAGCATTTATTTAATGGTATATAGTTAGTTACAATATTATAATAAATTTTAAAATGTTGAATGATTAATATATTATATAGTGACTCGCAATATATTTTTAATGTTTAATAATGTTACGATGATAGTTTTGAACTATCGGATGAAAATATCGGATAAGACTATCGAAAAAAAACTATCGGACAAAACTATCGGATAAGACTATCGGATAAATATCGGAAAAGCTATTGGAAAAATAATTTTCCAACTTTTTCTATTTTTTTTAATTTCCAAAAAAATAATTTTCAATGCTAATTAAAATGGGTTTTCATTGGCATTACTTAATACCAACGAAAAATTTTTAATTTAATGCCAATTAATTAATTTTTCAATGCTAGTGAAATGAAATTTCATTAGCACTACTTTTTTCAATGCTAGTGAAAGTAAATTTTATAAGCACTACTTTTTTAATGCTAATTAAAAAGTAATGATAATGCTTATGGACCCAAAACTGCATATTTTTACGAAACTAAAGAGCAATTGACAGATACAGGTATCTAAAAAAAAAAATCCTTAACTTTTTCAACAATATCTGGTAATTAATTTCAAAACAAAGCTTTCGATCTCTTTTGGATAGTAAACATTAAAATTTCATGAGATGACCTTTAATATTTATGAAAAAAATAGGAAATCAACTAGTCCTTGAAAAATCAGTCGCTTTTGTTCCTACCTTGGTGCTCTCGTTATTCTGAAACTTCAGTCTTACTACAAAGCCTTTTACAGCCGCATTTACTTTTTTTCAAATTTAATCTTCAAAATGTTTATCGGCCCTGTTCAGAAAGGTAAGTACAAATTTTTTGGATTATGTAATAAATAATATTCATTTCTTCATGTCGCATAGAGCATTTGCACAATATGATCCTGGGTTGTGGTTGGCCTTGTGGATCGCTGAGCGGACCGTGTGATGGCTGCTGCGGAGGATGCTGCGGCGGATGTGGCGGCTGTTGCTAGATGAAATATCTATTTCGATGCATTCCGATCAGGGCCGTAGACAACGACGACCACTGCAACATTATCTATTTAAAATCATGGCATAGTCTATTTGTTCTCAAATTATATTACTATCAAAATAAATAGTTCAAAGTAAGACTAAAAAAAAAGGCATACTCAATTTGTAATTACTAAATGGTTCGAGAAACAGAACTTCAATGCATTTGATAAAACATTGAATAGATTTTATTTATGTAATTTTATTGGCTCCAAAAATCACAAAATATACTAGGGTTCCTTATCTGTATTTATGACTCGAAACTATCCAACTGCAACTTCCCTCATTATTTTTGGGAATTGCAGCCCTGTGTTGCGAATATAGTTCATTCTAAAGCTGATGGTATAAAAAACAATTTGTTGATATTACATTGTCGTGCAGAGGCTGCACACTCACTCAACCATGATGCAATAATGCAAAAGAGAAATATAATAGTTGGAAAGTGTGTGCGTATGAGCGAGACAAAGCAATTCATAGCCTGCTAGTCTGCTCACATACTGATTTTTATAAGTCATCAAAAATTGAGAGCGCTTTCTGAGCTGTTACTACTTTTATTATTCTATATTATATACTCGCATAGTATTTAATTTAGGGAAAACAAAATAAATCTGTAATCAAATTGGCATTGAAAAATCAATCACCTACTTTTTGACGAGCGTGTGCCTGTTAATCTATAAGTTTAGTATATCGACAACCTTTGTAAGAGCAACATTTCCATTTTTTTTTAAATTTCTTAACAATCTTCAAAATGTTCATTGGTCCGGTTCAGAAAGGTAAGACAAAATAATTCAATTTTGTTTATTTATTTTTATATTTCTTTTTCTCTTACTTTTAGAACATTTACACATGATGATTCTGGGTTGCGGTTGGCCTTGTGGATCATTGAGCGGACCCTGTGATGGCTGCTGTGGAGGCTGCTGCGGAGGCTGTTGTGGCAGTTGCTGTGGCGGCGGTTGTGGCGGCTGTTGTTAGGTGCAACATCTAGCTTGAAGCTATTTGGACCAGGACCAATGTTCATTGCAAAAGGTCATATAATCAACATCTATCTACAAGTAAATAAGAAGCAGCAGACCTTAAGTATGAAGTAAATAAAAAATAAATGCTCTACAATTCGTGTTTCCTTATTGAAAAGCAGTGCGGCATTAGTATAGAAAGGTCCTTTAAAGGACAACAAAATCTGTTGATTCATGCTTCAAATAATACTATTAAATTACAAAGAAAATGACATGAAGAAAGCGAATTGAAAGTGAGCAACGAAAACGATTGCTAGAGAGGGGTCAGGTTAATGCTTACGTACTCGTATGCAAACGAAGTGGCACTAAAAAGGACAAAGGGAGAACTTAATTTATGCCAACATGCTGCAATTAATTGTGGCAAAGTGGAACTGAAAAATGAAAGTAGCTACAACAAAAGTTGCTGGCGTTTAAATTAGCTAACGAGCAATTTTAATTAGTGCCAAGTGCCGAGTGGCTCAAGTGTGACCCGAAATAAATGTGCTAGCAAATGGGCAAATGGCCATTGTTGATGTCAGCATTTGAGTTGATCAAAGTAAATTACTAGCCAAGTTGCTCATACGTCTCATGTGACCATGTGCAATTATTAATGACTCCCAGCAAATGCAACATGAAGAAAAGCCACCGACATTTCAATTCAGTCTTGGGATTACACTGGTGTCTGTTTCGTATATATCACGTATTTGAATGTCGGTAAAATGCCTTGGGAGATGATTTCTATCATTCATTTTCTCAGCGCGAGCTTCTGTCGAGTCAAGTTTACAGTTTTCAGTTTCCAGTAAAAGTGTTGCAATTTTGAATTATGATATACACTCTGATAAACACACACACACATAGAAACACACACACAGCTGGTGTATACAACATGACGACGCAGCTTTGGGAATAAGCAGATGAGAAGCTGAGCATCTGAGTGGCAAGCAAATGAATTGTTCCAACGCTTTTCATCCATATGAGTTGAACTTGACTCATCGTGGCTCCTTTGGTTGCTCTGGCAGTCAAGTCGAAGCGTTTAATAAGCACATTGATATGAATAAGTAATACGAATACTTACATATGCGTTTGCCAAAAAGTTAATTGGATGAAAGTAAGGCAAGTGGCAGCTGGTCTCAAACCCAAAGTCATAACCAATGCAAGCTACTTGTTTCACTTTAAGATATAGAACGGGTTAGTCGATGAAACGATATCCTGTACTCAAAGTAGAAAGAATAAATTATCTGTATAATTTTATATTAATGTAAATGATTGCAAAACTGAGCCCTGAACTGGCAACTGGGGGAAAATACCATACCTCTCCCAGTCCCTCTCCCAGTCCCTCTTCCAGTCTCTCTCCCAGTCCCTCTCCCAGGCCCCGCTCACAGTCCCCGCTCCCAGTCCCCGCTCCCAGTCCCCGATCCCAGTCCCCGCTCCCAGTCCCCGATCCCAGTCCCCGATCCCAGTCCCTTTCCCAGGCCCCGCTCCCACTCTCTCTCCCAGGCCACGCTCCCACTCCCTCTCCCACTCCCTCTCCCAAGCCCCGCCCGCACTCCCTCTCCCAGGCCCCGCTCCCAGTCCCCGCTTCTAGTCCCTCTCCCAGGCCCCGCTCCCAGTCTCTCTCCCAGGTCCCGCTCCCAGTCCCTCTCCCAGGCCCCGCTCTTTATAAGTTTGGTTATGATATCTCATAAAACTAAATAGTTTTTCATACAAAGACTCGATTTTCTACCGATCGGTCCTATGACAGCTATATGTTATAGTGGTCCGATTTGAACCAACTTTGAACAGAATATATAAAACCAAGTCCTATGTATATTCTATACGTTTGGTTACGATATCTCATAAAACAAAAAAGTTTTTCATACTAAAACTTGATTTTCGACCGATTGTTCATATAGGCGCTATATGATATACTGCCTACAACATATAGAATTCAACACACCAAATTTGGTGTCACTAGCTTTGAAGTTGCTCTTATAATTTGGATATGAAATTTTTTTTCCGACTTGTGGGCGATATAGGGGGCGTGGCTAAATTGAAAGTAAATAAAAGGTATTAGGCTATGTTATTATATTACTCCCTTTAATTGAACTTGTAAATTTTCATATCAATTGTGTGTTCATCCGAATCGAGACTAGTTATCGCGACTGTATAATTTATAGATGGAAAATTTATACTATTTATGGTACTGTCTTGAGGAACTTGAATATGGCACTTTTATGATTCTGCTTGGTGTATAAGATATGAAGCAAGTCCTTAGCTCGCATTGTACATCTCTCGAAATGAAAACTTCAACAGGGCCTGTGCTACAATGATGCATAACATGCCAAGGTATATTTTCCAGTTGAACCATCCGAGTAGGGAATTATTTTCAGGATTCGCTTGAAGCATTAGATGCTGAGAGCTGGACTCCGGTTGCAATTCCATCAATCTTGAGCTGCTAATCACTGGCTGATCATTGTTGGTCAACCAATAGACATCCTCCTGATCATAATTGTAAGTACCTCCATAGTTCATTAATGGATCGATGCGAGACAATCTCGTACGCTGAAAGCTCTGACGCTGGTGACGCCTCATGAACAAATTGCTGTTCCGGCTCACATAACGGAGAACATGGCTGCCAACAACCGTTACCTTGCGCACTAGTGTGGACGTATGTGGACGTAACCTTGTACGCTCTATGAGTGGCAGCAACGATAGCTGTTGTTGCGGTACATGAACACCATCACCGACCGGCTTATACTCTTTTATGCAACCAGCTGCCTCGGAATGTGGCAGCAAGTCATTAACAGCGACATATGGTCGATACGCATTCAACGTAGACTCCGTGCTTTGGCTCATTGCAGACTCGAGAGTTAAGACAAGCGAGTGGGCATCGACTTCTTCTATTGTTTATATGGGGTTTTGAACAAATCTGAACCGAAAATTAGTGGAGTGAAAGTGGAGCTAATAATAATAATGATGACAATCGTTTGAAGCGTTAAAAGGTGTTAACTGAGTTTTATTTGCTTGCTAGCCAAAGACAATATTTAAATATATTATTTATTGTATATATTATCGTCAGTGGTTATTTTAATTAATAAACACTCAGATTTCCGAGCTTTTATATTATTTCTTAACCGGGCGGCGTCACTTTTTAAAGAGACGCTTGCTGCATTTTCCGAACCAATCATACATTCTTAAGCTAACTCTTATTTACGCCAGAGGGCGCTTTTTAGCAATCGATAAATGATTAATTATATTTACTGTGCGATAAATATAATTAATAAATAACACTATTTACAATATAATACAGCCTTACATACTACAATATTTATATTCCTTAATTTTATAGAATTGCACATTGCTGAGCAGAGCGAACTTTTCATTTACTTAAGCTGTATTCTGCTTCAATTTTGTATCCCATGGGCTGCATTGTCCAAGATCTTGAATCACGCAATGTGTCGCCGTTGAGCATTTATGCAAATCATATGGTTGCGAATATGTATCTGCGTACATATCTATGCCACATGCTGCAAGCAAGCAAGCGAGCAACTTCATGGCCAAGCGCAAAAACTTAAATGCAGCCAGTGGCTCACACATGACACAATTTGAACACGATGCAGCCGAAATAACAAGAGAGACACACACTAACACATACACAAAAGAGAGTTTCCACACACACACACTCCCACTCACACATACGTATACGTATAGAGAAGTCGCGTTCATTTTGCGCCTTATCTATGGCTGCAAGTGTTGTTGTTCATCGCAGCGCCTGAAATTATGCTAATTTTTTGACTTTTTATGCAGGCAGCGAGCAAACGGAAACCAACATGCTGAATTCTCCAGTTGCAGCTGCTGCCTTTGCTGATGCCGTTGCTGATGCTGATGATGATGATGTTGCCCATGGAGAACCATGAAATTTATTAGGAATGGAACTTATGGGCCACAGTTGGAAGTCCCCGCTGCTGATAACATGGCATTAATAACCCCAGCAATGGGCGTGTTTTTTTTTTTGATGATTGAACATTCAGCAAAGCTCATTTACTTATCTATGCGGCCACCTACTTGAGGCTCCACTGTGCCCAGCTGCTTACCAAGTATTTGTTGCACATTTGGGAGCTAAGCAAAGTGGCAAGTTGTTTGCAGTTGTTGCAGGCATTCGTACATAAAGCTTTCCCTCTGATAAACCCTTGACCGCCTCGGACAATGTACACACACATTTGTAAAGTCCACTCTAGCAGCTGTCCTCTCTGGCGATGTCCTGTTTTGTCCTGTTCTTGGTCCTTCCATTGCATATTCAACACTTTGTTCGTTGAGCTTTTGAAGTTTTTTTCAAAACTTTTGTTAGCAGTGGCTTCTCGAGTGGCTGCTTTAAGACCCCGGTAAGTGTTGCATTTATTTATTTCTAGTGTTCTATTTATTTCCTTTTTGAGTGAGTAATATTTGTTGACGTTAAAGATAAGGACAATACGAGTACGAGTATACGAAGTCATTTAAAATCCTTTATATCCAGTGATTATCCTGTGTGTCACCATATTTAAACTGCTGAGTTGTCTTTTCTTGAAAACAGACTCTTTAACATATCTAATCAATCCTCTGTGCAGAAACTTCTTTAATTGGATAAAGATGCCCTACACATATGTAAATATACTCAGAATATACTTTTGCTTCATTTTACAGATTATTTGAGTCGATGTCAGAGCCAAGTTTACTGCCAGCTTGCAGTTTTCGGCAGTCATTGGCAAGGGAAAGATTAATTCAGTATGGTCAATGGCAAGGGAAGACTAAAAGTATGCAACGTTTGCTGTTAACTGAAAGCATTTGCATGGCATCAAAAGCCCACTCACTGCTCGATCTGTCGATTGTGCCTCAACACACACACACACACACACACACCCACCCACACTTACATATATATATATGTATACATATATAAAAACTTTTGTTTTTGCATTACACAACAGTGCAACAAAAGTGGCCGCAACTTTACTCAGTTGTATTGTAACGCCCCGTCCAAGTTTGGTTAATGAATGGCAGGCTTAATTATTTGGCCAAGGGGGAGTCATAAGGAAAGGGACCCACAATCAGCAGCCGCTGCTCCATTGTTATGGATATTGCCTGAACTTCTACCCCAACTCGAGGGTTGCTTTTAATAATTGTTTATATCAGTCCGATGCAACTTTTTTTCCTCACTTTTTTTTTGCCGTTTGCCCCGTTTAAATATTCCGAGCGTGGCAAAGTTTCAATTGTGTTTGCTGTTATGCTGTTGTTGTTATTTTTCTGCCTCTTTATTCTGTATATATTTACCATTGATATTGCGCTGCCAATTGGCTGTTGATTTTCCGTTTTTGTATTTTTTTATAGGCTAATTCACATTGCATATTTAATTAAACGTTTTCAGCTTTTGTTTTTCTTTTTATTTCCGATCAATTACTGTGAGTTTTCAGCAAAAGGTTTGCCAGGCTTCAATTTGACTGCGTTGCTTTTTTCTACTTGAGTAAATGACTAAAATATTTAACTATAAATACGAATTTAGAGACCGTTTAAGAAATTGTTTGAAAGAAACTGAAAAGCTTTACATTTAATTTATTTATAATTCAAAGTTGTAACTATATACGTTCTTCAAATAAGTAAGATGTTTCTACAACACCTTGCTTTACGGTGTCAGACTAATGCTGAAAAATTGTTACCAACAACTCGTTGGAAGCATTTGCTCAAACACTTCATCAAGTTCACGTATGTATAGAAATCGATACACCTGCAGGCTAAGCAGACCTGACAGACTACCAAATACACGTATTCGACATGCGTTCTTCCAGCTCAGACTCTTTGGCATCTAAAGCCCGCAATCTAAACTTCCACCCCTACTACTAACCCCTTAACCTTCTCTTCCCTTACTCCTGCCATCG
Organism: Drosophila falleni; assembly: GCA_035045575.1. Taxonomy (NCBI): domain Eukaryota; kingdom Metazoa; phylum Arthropoda; class Insecta; order Diptera; family Drosophilidae; genus Drosophila; species Drosophila falleni. The sequence continues at coordinate 21,059,440 of JAWNOV010000062.1, forward strand.
AACTCGCTTTTCAATGCGTCAACGTCTCGCTGGCCGAAATGCTTGTCATGCATTTTACGCATGAGAAAATATTTTCAGTTAACAAGTCCTAGGGTTGAGCAATAAAGTAAAAAAAAAAAAAACACCAGGAAAAATAAAATGAAAAATCTCAATGCAAAGTGCAGAGGGAAATGCACATAAAAATAAATCGAAATAAGGCAAACAAGTAACAAAACGATGCGCCTGTCAACGGCAACTCCAGAGGATCAGAGGAGCAGCAAGTGTTCACGATGATGGTACGAGTAGAAGGAGTATGGCAAGGAGTGGGTGAAAGGGTGAAAGGGGTTGGAGTTGGATGGTTGGACATTGCCGCCGGTATTGTTTATGGCGCGATATAAACGACACGTGACTGGAAGACAACCAGGAACGAGGAATGAGGAGCAGCAGACGCAGTCTCTGGCAAAAATTATGAAATTTAGCGCAAGCCACAGAACTGACGGCAAAAAAAAGACCCCACAGACATGCAGATATATGACGGCTTTTGCCATATCACACTTGCTGCACACATACCGATACCAGTACACATACACACACACATACTCAGTTGAGACTATGTGTGTGTGAGTGTGTGAGGGGACAGATAGATGTGACGGCCAATGCGCTTAGTACTTTCATTTCGTTTGGCTCAAATTGCTTAACCACAATGCATGTGTGTGTGTATGTAAAGTGGCAACACATATACACATAGATATCTGCACTAGTGATGGGTTAAAAATAAATATGATTAAAAATGCGAATACATCGACTTCTAAAACAAGATTTATATATAGATACTCGAAACTTGCTTTATTTCAAAAATTTTATTTTAATATTTTAATTTTTCAACAATTACAGATCCACTGTAGATCCAATCGGAACTTTCAGGATATGCTTTAGGATATCCTACAACATAAGAATATTACAAATATTCATTCCGTTACTACTTGTTGCAATTTTTATTTTTGTTTAATTTTTTTTTTTAATGGTTTTTAATTTAACATACTTGTTTTGCATTTTCTTAGCTCGACTTGTCAACTATTTTTGCAAGAAAATAAATAAACTAGGCGAATTAAATTGATTAATATTTGTAATTATTTTCCCGATGTCAATATCGACACTTTTTGACGTTACCCATCCCTAATCTGGGCTCGCATATTGTAGCATTAGCAGCGTCAGCCTTGTGTTGCTTCCCCTCTCTCTCTCTCTCTCTCTCTCTCTCTCTCTCTCTCTTTCTCTCTCTTTCTCTCTCTTTCTCTCTCTACACTTTTCAGTTACAACTCTTGCAAGGTGTCGTTAGCAGCTGTTGCTGTTGCTGTTGCTCGACTAACGTTTTAACACTTTGCTGCGCTTTTTTCTTATGCCACCCATGTTCTCATCTCTTCACACCCACACATACGAGTACATTTACATACATACATACATGTTTCACTCATTTGCAGCGTCTAGGCTGACTGCGTGACGTTGACAGCCGTATGCGGTTGGTGGTTGTCATAGAACCACACAAATTAAGAACAGTGTAAATTCAGATGATTCAGCAGCTGTTAATGTATTTTATTTCGCAAAGTGTATATTGAATATAATCGCTGGTTTAATACATAATGTGTAATCGAATTTAATATTATTTAAAATCATTCTAAGGAGAATAATTTAAATTGTAGCCTTCAATATTTTAAATGTGTTATTATTGAAAGCATGTTATAAATAACACTTTATTTTTATATATATTAAATAAAAAATTGGAAAAAAATCTAAGCTTTTGCATTGAAATTAATTTTTAGTTTGATTTTTAAATACTAAAATAATTCTATGATTTTAAATATTAATTATATTATTATATTAAAGCTATTAGGCTAACTTTATTTTATTTTATATTTATTTCTTATATCTTAAATATTATTCAAAAATTCGACAGCTTGTTGCTTACTAATTTTATAACTTCTATATCTTAAGTAGATTATTATTATAATTATATTATTATATTGATAATTATTTGTCAACACCTATCATTTTAAGCATTCAATCATTTTCCTATCTATATAGCTTCTTCTTCGTCTTCAATTGGAGCATGAAAATATTCTATTTAATTAAATTACAGAAATTATACGTGAATGTCTTTGAGTCACAACGAGCTGCTTACTTTATATATACTATTTTTAATTGTCAAATTCTTTACACGCAGGGTTAAGTGCACTTGACTAATCTTTTGCTGACACTCTTTGTTAGTGTTGCGGTCAGAGTGTCAAACGAGTTGCTTATTAAGTGCTATTAGATTTATGACTGGTAAATTTGTTACTCATACGCCACAGGGTTCAACTTTGAGTCATGTGGATTAAATTTAAGTTTTGCATGCATATCTTGAGTTCACATCGATTTCAATTGTAGGCTTTCCAGCAAATACCTTGTGACAATTGGCTTTTGGCAAATATGCCAGCCTTTTGTTGCATTTCCGGAAGCACACACTCAAGTAATCGATTCAAGTATAGCTACCTAACAACCATGTCACACACACGCACACACACACGCACACACACACGCACACACACACACACTTATGTGTAGCCACACGCTGTGTGTTATGCCCCCGGTTAGTCGATGAAAGTAGTTGTTGTAGTTGTTTTACCTATGCTATGGATAATCGACAGCTTGGTAAATTGACAAAGTTGCATAATTGTTCGATAGCCACAGGGTAATTGTAATTAATAGACACAAAATTATTATCTTAGGCCATTTCTCTTGCAACTTCAACATACAAGAATGTTTAGACATACATATAATTTAATTGAATTTAATGCTCAACCAAATTCCACAGCTTAATATAATGATGATTTATGATTTTTACTAATCTGTATTTACTCAAATTTATGCCCTCTTTATAAAGTTTAAGTTTTTAACTTGTAAGTTTTCCTAAAATATATATAAACATATTAATTAATTAAATATAAGAGACACTTTGTCCATTTGAAATACATCCAAAAATAAATACATGAATTAATATACATAATAAAAATTAACTTTGCTTTATAAGTTAATATTTAAATATAGCTATAAATTTGGGTGTAGTTTGACAATTAACTCATTATCAACTTTATATTATAGTTAATTAATGTGTCAAGTTCAGTGAGCGCTAACAAATGTCATAAACATCTGCAGAGATTCTTCGGATTTTACAAAATTCTTCCTGTAACTATCCTGTAGATGCTATCTGTCTTTAAACAGATAATATATTATTTCTAAAATTATTTTCAATTGATAAAAGAATCTTAAATGAAGGCAGTAAATTTACCAAATGGTTTTGTTTTAAATTGTGCTCACATATCTTCGAGTATAATTTAATCTTTGGTCAATTTTATTAATTATAAAGATGCATTTACTGTATATTGATTTTGGATTCACACTCCTTACACTCTGTTTTCCCATCAGCTTACAAAATTTGCTGCTAAAGCGGAAATGAATTTAGCGGCATTTCCGCTCGACCCAATTACAACAAACACCAACACATTTACATATATGAAACATGAGTCAATTGATTGTATTTTTTGTTGTGTTTGTTAATGTTTGTTTCGTTCATTTATTTAACTTGTGCGGTTATTTGTTTGACGGTGAAAAACTCATCTCAGCTGAAAACGGATAATAAAACAATTAACAAATTGAATACCGTTTAAATATATAAATGTCTGCGAATAAATGCAGTAAGTGCAACAATTGCTGAAGGGGAATGAGCCACACACACATTGCTAATTACAAAATTGGCTCTAGTTTTGACCTCATTCTTAGTTTAAAAGCATATTAATCACACATCAATCACGTATTTCCATTACCACCTGCAATCCACAGAAACCTTTATTCCGAAATTTCCCACACAGTCCGACAGATTTACTGTTGAAGCTTAAACATGTCATGTGGCATCAACAGATTGGCAGTTTATTCAATCATAAAGTCTGCTTAGCTAAATAGCGTATTAAATTATGTATTTGGCATATTCCACAGAAATATCTTCCAAATAGAATTTCGTTGAAAATCAGAGTTTACAATCTATTGTAAAATATTCTGGATTTCCAACTTGAAACTTTTTAACTCTGTGTATAATTCCACTTAGAGTTCTAATCGTAATGCAAATTTGACAACTTTGGCAGCTGGTTGTTCTCTATTTTCTTTCAATTTATGTATAAATACTTTCAAATAATTATCTGATTATAATTTAGCTTATTGCACTTGAACAGTTTTTGAAAGTTGTTCCTTATGTTTCGACCATAACTCAGTGCAGTTTTGTCTGTCCATCAGGTTAAACTGCATCGAGTTTTATTATCTTAGCTTTGTGGCCGTGTCATTTTAATGTTTGTTACCTTGATTACAGTTTAAGTTGGCTTCTTGACATGACTGGTAGTTTGCTAAAAGTTTGTTTTGTTGCACTTTTCTGGTTTCACTACAATATGTTGTTTCCATTTCATTTACTATTTAGTTTATAAGCTAAAGTTTTTTATTGCATTTATTGCAAACTCTAAATGGTATTTTAAACAACTAGACAAATTGTGGTTTGTGTCTGTTTTAAGTACTTAACTTAGCAGGCCATAAATTGGTTGACTTAAAACATAATCCAAAGCACAAAATCACTTGCTCGAAATTTCGAAAATCATAATTATTAATACGATATATATTTTATACTAATTGAACGCCATGGATGATGTACGCAATCGTGATATGAAAGACTTGATCAATTCGTTGTTCTTCCTTCTGAATCGACAGAACCTTCATCTGCATCAGATCGCTATAGAGGAGAAGCGTTTTCGCAGATCCGTCGAAAACTTCGCCACGACTCACAAGAAAGTGGAGCATGTGTGTCATATACGCGATTTTCAGCTGCTGCTGGCGGAGAATTCTCGGCAGATACAAATCCATCATGATATGCTGCAAAAGTTCCTCGAATTGAATGGGGATCTGAAGGATACCAAATTGTATCAACAGGCTGGCGAAGTTCTAAAGGAGACGCTCTCTACACTCAAGTAACTTGGTCACATTACGCATACGCAGCGTTAGCACCGTCAGAAAGAAGCAAAATTAAGCCTTTCTTGTTAAAGAAGTTGTTAATCTAAAGTACAACTGAATAAAGACTATAAGAACATAAATTAGCTAAGAAACAAGAGCTTCTTACGAGTGTATATACACTATCCTGCTAAATGGTCTCTGTATTATGAAATACAAAATGAAACAAAGTTTCTGTTGTTACTGCTGCCCATATTTTGGTCTAAATGAGATCCATAGCTTTGGTGAGAGCATTTAAAGAATGTCTACACTGAATTCTTGACTTCTTCTTTCAGAAGAGTCGACCAACTGACCTGATGGCAAAGTAAGAGAACAAACCGCAGGCTAAAGTAATTTCCACTTAGCCACAATTTCCACAGTAACCAGCATAGAAAAGTGGTAGCAAAAAAAGTTTTAAACTAGCAGCGGCGCCGCAAAAAATTAAAATAAAGTACCAAGAAAGTAAAAGGCGAGTGCGTTGGCCATCTTGAAGTTGGCTGAAGCAACGCCAACTTCCGGACCACGGCACGACTTTTCTATTTCTTTACTTCGGTTCTTGTTCTCGTTTTTACCCGCATAACTGAAAACTCAAAACTGTTGCCAGTGCGTGTGGGCGCTGTTGCACCTTTTCACTCTTACCACCTGTGCCTCTCTTTTGGATTTTAATAATTTTTAACTCATTTTGCACTCGAGAAACATAAGAACTGCCGACATCGTCTCACCTTTTGGGCTTCTCTCACTTGCGAATTGGACAAAGCCGAGTGCAAAGTTTTCTGACCCAAAAGTCGCCAAAAACTTTCGCTCTTGTTCTCCAAGTATATCCCATTCGGTGTTAGTTATTCGGGTCAAGAGTCAAATTATGCAATTTACAGTGACTGCAGTTCAACGAGGTGACAAGCAAATGCAAGACTAAAACGATCCATCTGACGTCTCAGATCGTCATAAAAACTCAGACATCGAAAAAAAACAGTCGCTCCTCACAGTCCCTCTCCAAGTCCCTCTCCCAGGCCCCGCTCCCAGTCCCTCTCCCAGGCCCCGCTCCCAGTCCCTCTCCCAGGCCCCGCTCCCAGTCCCTCTCCCAGGCCACGCTCCCAGTCCCGCTCCCAGTCCCGCTCCCAGGCCCCGCTCCCAGTCCCTCTCCCAGGCCCCGCTCCCAGTCCCTTTCCCAGGCCACGCTCCCAGTCCCTCTCCCAGTCCCGCTCCCAGGCCCCGCTCCCAGTCCCTCTCCCAGGCCCCGCTCCCAGTCCCTCTCCCAGGCCCCGCTCCCAGTCCCTCTCCCAGGCCACGCTCCCAGTCCCTCTCCCAGGCCACGCTCCCAGTCCCGCTCCCAGGCCCCGCTCCCAGTCCCTCTCCCAGGCCCCGCTCCCAGTCCCTCTCCCAGGCCACGCTCCCACGCCCCGCTTCCAGTCCCTCTCCCAGGTCCCTCTCCCAGGTCCCTCTCCCAGGTCCCTCTCCCAGGTGCCTCTCCGAGTCCCTCTCCCAGGCACTGCTCCCTGCACACAAACAATTTGTATTTGAATGTAAATTTAGTGACTATGGGAATGTCCGATAGCGTTATAAAAATATACGCTCATTTTATTCAGTTATCATTAGTACTTTTAACACAGGTTATAGGCTTTTCAACAACGAATAGATTTCTTTCTTAATATTACAGTAATAATACTTGAATTATTTAACAATTTTCCCCTAATTAGATTCATCGCTCAACGTTTTGATGCGTTCAATGAGCCCAGCTTTGGTAACAGACTTGGCTGGCTTCTCGCCGAAATGTTCATCCAATATGAAACGAAGCTGCACGACAGTACAGATATTGAGGCGATTATCCTTGATCAATTGCTCAACAAAGTCATAGGACTTCATCTGATCCTCATCGATTTTAGGCACTTTTGGTGCGCTGGCGCCTTCGGCAGTTGATTTGGCAGCACGCTTCTTAGCCGGTTCAATTTCATCTCCAAAGATGCTTTCATAGGTTGGGATAAACTGTTCAATGCGTTTGTTCTGCACCGCAGGATCTGGCAGCTGGCTGAGATCCTCCTGATCGGATTTTATGTTTAGCGCGAGTGCCAGTAAATTTGATTGGAGCACCTCAAGATTGGGGTCATTGATTAGATTTGGCTGATAGTCGACAGTTAGTTTCTTGATGACCTTCTGAAACAGTTCGACGCCCTCGTCCTTGGACGTGTTTTCAATATTGTTCCAGTCGCACAAGTCAATATGACGAATGTCCCTGGCTTCCGGCAAGTAGACAATCTTGAAGCCATCGCCGGATAACAGAGAACGATAGTTCTTGTCGTCTGGTTGAGCGCCTTCCACTGGCACCAGTGCCACATAACGTGGCACAGACTTGCGCTTGCACATGAACAGGCAAATGGCGATCTTCTCCCGATCCAGGCAGCGCTGCCACAACGCACAGAACAGACGCTTCGAGCCAATGATATTCTGATCATCTGGATACATGAAACTGCAAGGCTTGCTATAAATGTTGTCAGGCAGTGCGGAGCGATGTTTGAATCCCAGGAGCATCATGCCAGGTGGATGCAAATTGCGCACGCGATTCAACTGGTCGGTGGTAACCCGCAGCGTCTGATCACCCACTTTGCACTCGTACCATCCTCCCGTCATCTTAATCTGATACTCATGGGTTATCTGCTGCGTCTCCCCGTCCTCTTTCCGCACCATTATCATACGCTTCTTGCGCACCACGCTGTTGTCCCGCCGCAGTATGTGGACTTTGTGCGGATAGGTGCGACGCTGAAAGTAATTGTAGAACTGCGCGGACATGGTAAGATTGGGTCCCAGCGAGACAGTGAAATGTCCCAGGCAACGGCGCAGAAAGTCCTGCCTCAGTTTGCGATCCTCCAGAATATCCCGCTGCAGCTGCGCGTCCGGCACACGAAATGCATCAATTTCAATAGCTGTCAGGCAAATGTAAACATTAATACATATATCTAAAACTAACTATTGATAACTAGAAAACTGTAAGCAAATCCAAAAGCGCAAACCAATAAAACTTCATTTGGATGCGAGTGAATCATTTGCTAAACTTGCTCTGCGATATCTTAAAACCTTAGTGGCTACAACTGCACGCCAGCAAGGGGAACAGATAACACATACCTATATCTATATATGTACTCACCTCTCGACAGCGTTATGAACTCCTTGTAGAAGGGCTCGTAGTCAAAGTCATCCACCATAGGAATTACTTGGAACTCAAACTCCTTGCCTTCCAGATCGCTGGCTTTTTGCAGTGCCGCTTGGAACTCTTTGCTGGACTGTGGATGCGGCTCTTCCACGTCCGTCAGGTACACAATCTTGGCATTGTTTAGCTTCTTACCACACTTCTCTAACAGCTCAATGCACAGACGGATCATATACGCGAAGCTGCCACGTCCATCGGGCTCGGCCACGCCATAGTCACTGGCAAACATCTCCTCCGCCGTGGCCATAAACTCCAAGTAGTGCTCTACGATGTCCTTGGTCAGCTGTCGCAGCGGAAGGAATACAGCGCAGTTTGCCGGCACCACAATATTGTCCAGACATTGAATCTCGTGTGGAGGAGGACTGTTCTTTGTGTTGGCAAACAGCAGACCCATTAGATCCTTGTCGTTCACCAGCATGCCCGATATAAAGGCTCCCCGTATTAACTTAAGTGCCTCCATCAGCCGATCACTCTGTCAATTTATTTAAACAACAGATGTTCATTTAAAATAAAAATAATGAATGAATGTGAATTACCTGCAGATTGGCATCTACAACAAAAAGAATCGCCTCGCGACCATGAAAGTCGCGTTTCATTGCAATGTCATCCTCAGAATCAGTCAACTCAACATCGCAGTCAGGATCCCATGTGCTCATTTTATATCTGTTTATTTTTTTATAACTGATTTCAAGTCCGCCAATTTCACAACAAAATGAATAAACGACGCCAATGCCACCCGGCTTAAAGGTTACCACCCTGCAAATTTTTCCGATCTGGCAGCATGTACCATTTTGGGTACAATGCCGAAAATGGTATTTTGAATAATAAATTCCCATTTCAAACATTTCTTAACTTTAAACAGTAGAATCTATTTTAATTTTTGCAGTACTTTTTCGATCAAACTGAATAATTTTAAATTGCGCAACGTTTCAGATTTTGATCACAGTGTCACCGTCGAGAATAGAAAATACCAAATTGTTATTTTATACACATTTAACAGAAATATAACAGATTAGATAATTATCAATAGATGGCGACGCTAAAGCGCTAGCGCCGCTCAGCGGTGAAATTGAATTGAATTGCTGGCGCCATCTAGGGGTCGTATGACACTTTTGAAAATATTGCAGACACCTTTTGTCTGTTTTACGAAACATAAATTCGCCACCTATGGATTTGTTTTTAAAGTATTACATTGTCCAATTATGTACCATATTGCGCCAACGGTTTCGTTTTAAAAGCAAATTTTATTAACATTTAAACAAAGTTAGTAAAATATTCTTAATATTTTTCTTTGCAATTATAATTATATTACTAAATATATTATAAAAAATAATGAGAAGTACTCTATCTATTTCAGTCAAGCTTGAACGAATCATTGCATTTTTCCAGAACAGAGTGAACGATTCCATAACGTCCAAGCATCTCAAAGACGTCGCTATCGGTGTCGCTGCAACTGGAGGAACTCAATTCACGAGATTTGTCAGTGCCTGTTAACTTGGTCAACAGTTTGGTAGATGGACGATAGTAAACATGGCAGCGACTGTTAAAGCTGTTGCTGCCCGTATGGTATTTAAGGAGCTTGCGAGCTCTGCGCTGTCCAATTATTGGACTAAGAACCTGCTCCGTTAACGTAAAGTTAGCATTAGAATTTTCCAAGCTGATCTGGTCTTTATCCTGAACTTCTTGTCGTGGAGGCTCATGCAAAAGAATCCCTTTCTTAGTAATATTGAATGTGGATCGTTGTGGAGCGTTTGCCGACTTGTAGTCTGTTGGACAAGATACCATTGTGCGGCTATCAGTGTCTTCTGACTGATCCTTTAAAGGGTCCAGCTCACATGACTGTTTAGAAAAGGTTATTAAGGTTGTTACAATTAGATTGAAGATCATCCGAGTTATCCGAAACCAAATCAATAGTTTGCAGATTCTCTTGAGTTCGGTTCACTTTTATGCTAGAATCGATTGAATTCTCTGAGCTGTCACTTTGTATCTTATTTGTCAGTGACTTAGTATCTTTGGGTTCATTGGAATATGTCTTAGTCTGTTTCATATTTTCATTCCGTCTATGACGCCTCAAACAACAATGGCTTTTTATAATCTTCTGCTGCGTGCGTTTCCTGAGTGCCAAGGAATGATTTGTTGAAGACACTCTGCATGTTTCGGAGCTGTTGGAGCTGCTGGTGTTTTGCACCATCCAAGACTCTGTGGAACTTTTGGCAATGTGCACCACATTCGAGCACAATCGCTCGTTGTTGCAGCATCTGCACTTGTTCTCCATAAGTCGCGGACGCAGTTCTCCCTCCAGCTTCAATCGTTTACAATGATAATCGCGATAGTCGATACGGTGATTGTGGTAGCTGCTATTTCTATAGTACGAGTGGGCAACAGGCTTTCTTCTGGTGCAGTCGCAACGTTCATCCTCGCTGGACGATGATGAGGATAACATGGGCGAGGTGTCCCGACGCTTGCGCAGCTGCTTGCGCCGCTGTTGCCCATCAAAGCTGTGGGAATAGTGTTTGGAACTGGTTTGAAAGATGAGATCACGCTCTTGTTTGACGTTGTGCAACTTGTTGCGGCGATGGAGCAGTGCCTGCATGTGATGACGATGCTCCTGCTCCTCGCATCCGTACTTGGCACTCAGCTCGGCGCGCTTTCGCGGCACATTGCGATACATCTTGATCGTCGTCATGGGAATGCTGCACTTGCTGGCCGTGGAAATTGTGCGTTTGCGACTGGCGCGAATGTAGCGAGCTGTGTCCACGGAGTGCATGGATTCGGCTTCGCTGTCGTTGCTGTTGCTCGTAGAATAGACTTGGGCATTGGGAGCCTTGGGTGACACTTGCAACAGATTGTTAGCACCAAAAGAGCTGTTGTTGCGACGCAACCATTCGCCCACATGCTCCTCGATCTGCTGTCCATCGAATGTGTCTAGAATGCGATCCAAGCCAGCATCCTTCCACTTGCGCACATGCTCCTCCACTATGGGCAGCGTCTGGTCCAGGATTTCCTTACCATCCCCGCTGCACAGCATTTGCATAAGTTCAGTTTTGGTCATACTTTGCGTGGTTTTAAACAGTTTCTCCTCCACATTTTCTTCTTTGGCCTCTTCCATAGCAACAATACTGTCTTCGTCTTGGTCCTTGAATATTTCCTCAAAATTACGTATATCTAGTTCCTTGCCTTCCTCTTTCTCCGCACAACACTGAAAATAAACAAAATGAAGCGTCTTCAATTTACACACTTTCAAATTACAGATATTCTTTAGCTCACCTTGATAACATTAGACCAGACTCTGGAACGCTCGTAGCAGAGAGCCTCTAAATCTTCATCATCCAATATATGCGACATTTCTGCAGTTTATTTAATAATATATATTGTTATTGTTTTACTAATACACTAAAAAATTACACACTGCAGCTTTTTTTTAAGGATGTTGCCACCTGGCGAAAAAAAATTATAGTTTATTTGACCGTCTGGTAGGCCTAAAAAATGATCTAGATCACTTAATATTTTAGTGCCTTTTTCCACTTTTTGGCTATTTTTCTATGCTTCCCGGAGTTTTGCATAGAATCATTCACCTTTGTTATATCTAATTTCAAATTTTAAATGTTCATCAAATTTAATAATTTATTGCGATTTTATTGCTTAATGAACCAAATATAAGTTCACATTTGAACGGAGCGCCTACTGTATTTCTCATCGGAACCAGTGTACAGTGAACCAGATCAATTGCTGAACTTATCGGACGACCACCACAAGCTTATCGGTAGACTATCAACGGCTGCGAAATTAAAAATCAATTGTAAACTAAACTTATGGTTTTCAATTGTAAGTAATCTTTGTCAAAAGGTACATTTTCATATTAAGTGAATAGCCGGGCTGTAGGCCTGTCTAAAGTTTATTCACTATTCACCAGCATTTATTCAGCTGATTCGACATTTTAACAGGTTAATTTAAACGTGATATTATTATTTTCTTATTAAGCAGTACAGAACTAAAAGAATTAGTAGTCCGTGCGAAACATTTAGCGAAGCAGCTGCGGATTTTTGCTTCTTTACCGTCTTGGACAACAAAACCACGTGAGCAGCTCCGGCTGGTGGCGAATGATGGCTGGGAGCCACTGGAGCGGCAGCATATAATACAGTTAAGCCCGAGGGTTGAGCTGGTCCGGGAGCTGGTCCGGGAGCTTGTCCTGGAACTTGACCAGGATGACCCAGCACCGTGTGTGTCTGTGTGCCATGCGATTGTGTGGAGTTGGAACCATGTGTGTGATTAAATGTGGGAGCTGGATCTGGAGCAGCAACCACGTGATGCACAACAACTGGTGATGGAGCCACAGGAATCACTTGGGCAGGCACGGCGACTGGCTGTGGATGCGATGGTGGCGATCCATTGGGACAGACCAGATGAACCGTTTCGGTGTAGAGCTTACCACTGCCCACAACAGGTTCCTTGATTGTTTGCTTATAGCAGCCATGAGCATCTGGTACACCATTCTCCACCACCTGAGCTACTGGCGCTGCTGTAGCTGTTGCCTTGGCTGCTCCAGACCTCTTGGCCATTTCGTGTCCAACCACGCCACCCATCAATGCACCACCCAAAAGACCCATGCCTGGAATTAAGGATTGTGAAGTGAAACAGGACTTGGTCAAATCAATCAGAGGCTCTTACCAAAGGCGCCTTTTCGGCCAGGTACAGGATTCCCCTGGCTGCCAGCAGTAAGCAACGCTAAAAGAAAGAAAACTCTGCCTAGGTAAGTTCTTGACATTGTGAAATTCGTTCACCCAACTTGAGTGTTGGCCTGGTTCTGACTAATAATCCACATTTCAATCACCTGCGCAGTGTCAAAATAATACATCGCAGTTGAAGTATTTACACAGTTGTTTCCAAAAACGACGAGACCTGCTGACGGTTTAATTTAAGATAATACGCATGAACATACGCTTATTAACTCGTTAAAAGAAAAGAAACTAGAACAATAATATAATTTAAGGTGTAGAAAAAACTAAATAAAATTAAGTGATGTATATCAGATTAACGTACAACTTTAGCAGTCAACCGTCTATAGCAGTCGTTAAATGATCCGATTTGAAAAATTTTTGTTTGCTCTGAAGATTATAAAATAACTACCTAAAGTTATGTCCCTTTTACCTCATGTAGGTTTCACGATTTTAATGTTAAAACTTCTTTTTAGACAAGGATTCGTTTTTTTGGAAAAAATTAAGTTTCAAAGTATCTGATCCTACTTTTACTTTTCGAATGTTATTATTAGACTTGCATGAGACATTTTTGCTTATAATTTGTTATAATTATAAGTATAAGGTTATAAAATAAGGTACAGGATTGAAAAACAGTAGCCATATTCATGGTGTTGTTGGACTTTTGGGATCTGCGAAAAGTGGTGTGATTTAAGCCAAAAATTGCCAAAAACTGAAATGAGAATAAAAACTTTAATTGTTTAATGAGGGCAAGGTTCTGCTGCTGTCCCTCTCTCTCTCTCTCTCTCTCTCTCTCTCTCTCTCTTTTGTTTCGTTTAGTTGATCGGCGCCCTTTTTAATATGTTTTTACTTTAGTTTTGCTTGCAACATGGCAGCCGACAGTTGGTAGAAGCAGCTGCCACATTGCATATGGCACGTGAGGTATTTCATTTAATTTTGGATAATTTTATGGCAAGAAAAGACACGCAACATGGTTTATGTTAACAACCAACAACCAAACAACCGACAACCGACAACTGAACAGAACAAGTTTGTTAGCTGCTTTTGGGCCATTGATTAAATGGGCTTAAAGCATTGACTAATGATGACTGAAGATTGGGAGGCGCGTTAGAGCGCATAATTCGACTAACCAATGGCTGAATGTTTCTTGTACTATGTACTATAGGGAATGTGCCACATCATGTTGAAGGTTAGCTACTACGAGTACAAAATGTTTCTATCAAAATCCCCAAGTCATTTGTTTCGTGGGATTTGCCAGCTCGTCTTTAATTTGCTTAATAAATATTTTTGTTTACTTTTGTTCGCAGGTTGCTTCCTTGGCCATCATCCGACTACAAGGCTCCAATCTTGAGCCTGGACAATTGTCAATTGCAGAGCATTTTCATGTTGTCAGCGGGTTGCTAAAGTTGAGGGGGTGGGACCATTGGGTGCACCACTTCAGTGCCACTTTTGGGCTGCTAACCATAAATCATTTGTAAGGCTGAACGAACGATGACGACGAAAATGTCAAGCACAGGATGCGCCAAAGGACAACGGAGCAAGGCGTTGCAGCGTCTTTACACTTGATGGACATTCAGGCCTTCTGGCAATAGTACACACACACACACACACACTAACATACACACACTTACACATATATAGAGAGCAGACACTGTCCTGTGTGCCTGCAAGGATAATGACGCGCAAATCGAGCCCATCATCAGTCGTCTTCTTCGCTGTCTTTTGGCGTTGTCTCTGCTTTGTTTCATGTTGTTATGCTTTGCTTTTAGTTGCCTCTATTATCCTTAATGCGACTCACTTTGTTAGAAACGTCAGTCGGCCTGCAAGCGCCATTATCATCACGTTGTGTCTCTTCCTTCCCCCCAAAAAAAGAGAGTAGAAAATGTGCAGACACGCCGGCAGCAGCTTCCCTTTCCCCTTCCCCCCTCCTTAACTCCACCCCCCAGAGAAATGTGTCCAAAAATGCACGAAAATAAAGATAAAACATGACAGGCAGTTCACATTCGGTCATTTATAATAAGCCAAATATGACCGCGACCGCATGTGCCAGAGACTTTCTTCTCCTTTCTTCTCACTTCTTCTCTTCTCTTTTGCTTTTGGCGGATTTGTCTTAGTCTCAAGTTACACTCTCTGACTGGATAGAATATTAACTTTGCGTCCTTTGAAATAACTAACTTACAGATACTAGTAAATTTATAGATATACGAAGTTCTTTGTATCAAAGAATAATATAATAAAAATTTTATTTGCAGTATACATTTCAAAATTTCAGATACTCGTTTATTGGCTAATTTTTTCTGATTCTTTGAGCTTACATTTTAATGTGATTAAAAATATTTATTAGTGACCTAATACTAAAATAATATTTCACTAGTTCTCTATAACTTTTTTAGCTCTCTAACACGTCATTATTAATTGTGAATGATATAGTACTGGAAAGATAACTTAAATCTACCCAATTTCTACAATTCATATTAAATAAACAACTTTTAAATAGTCAAATCAATTCATCACTTGATATTACTATGATTATTTAAAAGAAATGCAAATTTGATTGAAAACGCTTTCCCAGGTACAGAACCTATGTATATGGATGTTAATGATGCGTTGTCAGTGTCTTCTATAACAGTAAATGTGAGTCGAAATTTTAGCAGACAATTTGGCAAGCTGTCAGCGCCACTCACTGCAAAGGGGCGTGGCAGGGAAGGAATTGTACTCAGACAAGGACAGACGAGAATCCGAAGCTAATGACTGTCTACAAATGCTGGAAAGCAAAGACATCAATCAAGTTGAATTAAATCAACCCCATAGGTGAAGATGGTGAGGAGGGGGAGGAGGGGTGGGATGGTGAGGTAAGTCGTAACTTGGCTGTTGCTTAAACAAATAAACAAACTTATAAACTCATTCAAATCATATTTAAAATCATCGAGCAGCGCCATCAACAGCTGTCCATTTATGAATTATTTGTGGAAGCTTATCAAACGTGACCAAAATGGGAAAAAAGTTAATAAAAAGAAAGGAGGAAGGAGAGCAAGGGAAAGAGTAAGAGAAAGAAGCGTGCCAGCTGGCTGACAAGGGCAACTGGACAACAGCTGTCCAAAGCCGGGCAAGTGTGAAATATCAGCAAAAACATTGCACTGGGAAAAAAGCTGTGATACTCGTAACTGTGAAAGAGGACAGTCAAGGAATTCAAAATGCTCGTCAGCTTAATATTGAATACAAGTGAGTGTCGTAGTTATGAGCACGAATTCTGTCTGGTATTTGTGGAAAAACTAGAGCGGCACGCAGTTCTCTTCACAATGCTGTTATTATCTTTGGCCTGACCACAAGACGTGTCAACACAGGGTTGCGCATACGCCACGTTATCCCAGCTGCACGACTGACACTCCACTTACACATGCCACACACTCTAAAGCCCAACTCCAACTCCATCTCAAACTCAAACTCCAACTCGCATATAAATCATGTTCAGAACAACATTTGCCTGCTGCGGACAACCCAAAGAAGTTGCCGTTGCATCTACAAAATATTTATTTTTGGAAAGCGGCTTACAAATTTTCTAGTAATATATTCCAAGCTGCTTATGAGTATTGACCAACATGTTGTACTCCTATAGTATAGGTAAGTCACTTTTCCTTTTCCATCGCCACCCACTTTAGCAAGTGTTGTGGTCAAGATGTTGTCTGAGTTTGCCAACGTCTTTGTTAGTTGTGGTCATCAGGGTTTATTTAGCTTAAAGTGATGTTCTCAAATATATATTTTGACTTTAGTTTTTAGATAACTTTCTATCTACATTAAATACATTCATGTCCAAGTTAAATTAATTAATTTTCAGTTTGTTTCTATATTCACAATTCGATTATTTTCCCTATCACTGTCTATTTTATCCGTACTTTTCCCTTGACTTGTCCCTTGACCCTTACTCAAAATCTTCCAACTCTCAAAACTTTGCCGAAACTTGACCGATTTTCATGCGGAATATCGTTTTGATCATTTTTTGGCCTCTACATTGATTCTGCATCAAAATATTATATTATTTATTTCAAAAATTCGATTTTTAGACCCCGTACCTAAAAAAAGTACAGGGGTCTATTGGGTTTGTTTAACCGACTATGTGCGTAACAGGCAGAAGGAGGCGTGGCAGACCCTATAAAGTACATATATTCTTGATCAGCATCAATAGCCGAGTCGATATAGCAATGTCCGTCTGTCTGGGAGAGGGACTGGGAGAGGGACCTGGGAGAGGGACTGGGAGAGGGACCTGGGAGAGACATACATAAGTTAGTCTTATACATCCTTACCAAAGTTGGTTTAAATCTGAGCACTATAACATATAGCTGTCATAGGACCGATCGAGCGAAAATTAAGTCTTAGTATGTAAAACATTTTTGTTTTATGAGATATCGTAACCAATCTGATAACATTTGCATTTAAGTTAACTAAATTATTTTTAGTTTTTTTCCATTATAAGTTTTTTCCATAGTAAGTACGGGGTCTCCGACTGTCGAGTATGCTCGACTGTAGCGCCGGCCGACTAGTTTTCCTTATCACTGTCTTTTTTATCCGTACTTTTCCCTTGACTTGTATTGTATTAGCAGTTATATTGCTGGGTGTGCACCGTGACTGCTGGGCAACTAAGCGGCCAAAGGTGACGTAATTATAGATGTACTACTATTGCTCAAAGTACTTGTAACTGCTCAGTTACTGGCAGCCCACAAAAGTGCAATGTACGTCGTGAAGCAACCCTCTTTCGAAGCAGAGCAGCATAGCAAAAAGCGAACATCAAGGGTGCGAACTGTAAGTGGAACTGAGAATTGGAATTGAAAATGGGAACTGGTAAATGGAAACTGGTAACTGGGAACTGGTAACTGAAGTACAGAAAGGGTTGACACTGCTCTAAGCCACTGACTCTATGGCCAAATGGGCGTCAACCAGACGCAGGGAACGGTGTAATTCTTGTTGTGTGAGGCCTGAATTAGTTACGGAACATTTGGAACGGGTAACAACTGTCTTGGCCAGTTCTACAGTTTTAACACTTGGCGGCTTGTCTCTTGCATCTTTGACGCATTTTATCTGTAGATCTTGGTGCTAACAAGACGCTGCGACACATTAGCATAAAATCATTGTTAAGATAAGTACAATTTATGCCAGAGAGCAATGCGTTGCTTTAATGAGCATGAGCATCTTGCTAGAACGAGTATACATCTTATATCTTAAGGGGTAATTAACAATTGCGCCATTGTAAATCAGTTTTATCTGCAAACGGAGCGACCTTAAGCCTTTTTGAAAAATTGCACACACGACCAGCAGATCCTGTGACAGGACGGGACAGAACAGAACAGGACAGAACAGGATGGGACAGGACCGATGAGTCGCCGCTTAAAATGCAATTTGTTTACTTTCCATTCTCAGCTCGGTCATCTCTAGACATTTCCGTTTCCGTTTCCGTTTAGTGCAAACTTGGAGCTAACCTGAAAGTGGCAACTTGTTTTCGGTTTTCGGTCTGAAAGTGTCATTAGCATTGATTAATTTCTCGCACAATTTACATGGAAAAACAATCAATCAACGGTATGTCGTCTTCATCTTCGTCTTAGTTGTCGCTTTGCTTCCATTGCCATTAGTCAATCTTGAGATGCAGCCCGCCACTTGAACTCTGTGTCAACCAGGGCAGTCATCCACCCAGTCCACCCGGTCCACCACCCATCCAGACAGACATCCAATCCATCCATCTCATTTCATTTCAGTCGACTGTTGTGGCATTAGCAATCGCACAATCGCAATCATCTACCATGGTGCACATCATTAACGGCTCTGTTGTCTCTGGGTGTATCCAGCTCCCCCTTCAGCCCTGGTCTGGACAGGAGCTGGACAGTTGCTCATCAGGCAAATTCCTATGAAGCACTTTTAGTCGAAAAATCCACAGCCACTTTAGACCAGTTTAGCTTTAATGAATTGTCTAGCTGCCATCAAAGTTTTGGCCTGAATGTAATTAAAGTTATTCCGTGGGTTGTTTGCGGGTGTCCTGCGGTCTATTTCTGTGGCCAGACCAAAGAAAAAGTTCCCAGAGGCGTCGCAGATGATGAAAGGGGCAACTGATCATAGCTAGATATTTAAGAAAAAAATATACATTCTCTCTCTTAAAACGATTTATTCAGTAAAAATAAGAAAGAATTCGACAGTATTTAATTATATAATTATATAAATATATATGTTCAAATATTATATTTAAAATTTTTATTAAAATAATATTTTATTTTTGCGTTATAGT
The DNA here is from genome assembly GCA_035045575.1 of Drosophila falleni. Taxonomy (NCBI): domain Eukaryota; kingdom Metazoa; phylum Arthropoda; class Insecta; order Diptera; family Drosophilidae; genus Drosophila; species Drosophila falleni. The sequence continues at coordinate 21,078,659 of JAWNOV010000062.1, forward strand.
ATGATTTAAATTTTATTTTCATAGGTGTAGTTTAAAATAGGTCAACTGTTCTTAGATAAACCTTAATAAATAAAAATAAATAAATTTATACTTTTAATAAAATACGATATATATTTTGATAACAAAAAAAAATTATCATTCCAATCCTTATTCCAATTTTTACTTTTGTATCCTCTTTAGCGAGATCATCTTTTTTTTACTTCTAAACACTGTTGCCAGTTTAGCTTATTTTATCGGTTATCGTTAGGTTTCAAGGTTTTTTAAATTATACCCAAACATTTAAATGCAACATTTTTCTTTGTGATTTGTGTTACATTAATGCTAAGCGTATTTTAGAATTTTTTATTTTATTTTTACCTCTTTTCTATATATTACTTTTTTCAAATCTAGCTTATTTTAACGGTCGATTACTGGCAACACTGCTTCTGAAGCATAATTAAGCAGCATCAATGCTGTGTTGAGTAGCCAGCAAACTAATGATAGCCACATTTACAACAATGGCCAATTGTTGCAGAGCAGCGCGACAAGCTGATAAGGATGGCAGATAGAAGAGAGCAGGAGAGCAGAGAAAGAACAGAAACCCTCTGCATAAACAGCAAAAACAAAAGCTGGACGACTTTAATTTTTATGCGTGAAAACACATACCAACAATGTTCATGGGCCATGGTTACAAAAAAAATAAAAGGAGGAGACAATGAAAGCCACACTTAAAATGCGAGACACTCATTTTTCTACAAGTGAACAAACAGCAACACGACAAGGGCAACAAGACGGGGACCAGGGAGGAGATAGAGAAGAGGACACGTGGACCGTAGCGTGGTCCTTTTTTGTGGAGGAAATTCAATTAGCCAAGCCAACGATTGGGTGAGTTGACCAAGTTAGTCATTTTGGGGCGACGTTTGCTTAGGTAATGTTTCAATTAATTCATTTGTGGAACACAGTTGGTGGCTTTGTTTTTGGGACTAGACGTTAATGATGCCTCATACAATGGGATGATGTTATCTATCCATATGAGAGATGAGAGATGAGTGATCTGAGTGGAACTCACTCCTCCAGCCATAAACAAATCAAATCAATTGCCCACAATTAATAACACCAATTTGAGCTTATTGCTCAAACTGTTCGACTGCATTTCATTATTTGTTATATATTTCAAAGATATTTATTTGATAAACGCCGACAATGTCGACGTCGCCAGACGCCAAAAATCTCATCGCTTTAAGTGGCTCATTTTGAACTGGGGCCAAAGGGTTGGGGCAAAGTCACAACCATAGCCGAAGGCAGCAACCCAACACCATCGAGGGGTACCAAGGGGTAGAGGGGGCAACCAAAAAAAAAATACGGACCGCTACCGGGTAACATATCAAAACGCCGCAAATGGGCAACTCAAGCAATAACAGAACAGAGAATGGTGAAAAAAATGATATCAAATGAAATCATATAAAAAAAAAGTGCCAAAAAAAGGCAAACATGCGACGTCGTCTAAAGGATTTGCCACAGCAGACGGAGCAAAGACAAAGTATCTGTAGAAAAAGCAAAGCTTGCGGGCACAGTCAAAAGATACACTGAACTTGCTTCGTCTGCAGACTGTAGATGTGTGTGTTTGCGTGTGTGAGTGTGTGTGCATGTTTGGGAATTTATGCCGCGATTTTGAAATAAAAAAATATAAGAAATTCTGAAATACATGCAAGCTGAACTGGCGGCTAAGGTCAGAGAATTGCGTATTCGGTAGCCAAAAAAGGTTCAGGTACAATTTATATATAATGTTAATATTTGCACTTTAACTCTGTACTTCATATATTTAGAAATACTAACTCAACTAGAAATTACGACAAATTTAACAATTATACAGTCTGAGCCCTACAAATTTATATTTTAATATGTTAAAAATCAAACCTAACATTTTTTATTATTCTTTGATTATACGTTAAAAAATAAAATAAAACCAATTAATATTACAAAATTCATATCACTTATTTTAAAAAGGCCTTTTATAAAACTATGCCTGAATTAAATCATCTACAAATTTTTAAGAGATTTCAAAATATTAGAAAAGACTAGTAACTTTTTTAAATTAAAAATTATTGAATTTAGATAATTAAAATTGAAAAACCTTTTTTATTTGCTAGTATTTTAATTTTCAAAATCATAGATAATTAATATTTATGATCTTCATTAGCTTTCTAATAATTTTTTTATATTATTTATAGTGTGCTTGGCAACCTAATCTATTAGCTAAATTAAAAGTTAAGCAGACTTCATATTCTAATTAAGAAAAAAATGTAAATGAAAATCTTTTGCTAACTTTGACTCAAAAACAAATCTTTAGCTCTTTCAAAGCGAACCAGATCAAAATTTCGTTTGCAACTGGACAAAATCTGTAGGGTATTCAGCAAGACCAGACGCAACTTCAAGACACATGATTCACCTTTATGCTACACACACACACACAAACACACACACACAATGGCACACAGTTGAATCGAATGTATGTTACTCATATTCGTATCCTCCGACAAGTCACTTGCAGTTCGCACTACCCAGCGTTAATCCTACATGAGATTAAGGGGACGCTTGACTTAAAGCATCTGTTAAATTGGCTTAATCTGCACAAGTGTGTGAATGTCTCTCTGTCTGTCTGACTGTCTGTCTGTCTGACTGTTTGCTTTTGTAATATGTATCTCCCGCCGCCACTTTGTAACTGTTGTCATTTTTATTGCCCTGGGAATGTTTTTTGTCCACCATTGTGAGACGCACACGCCCCGCTAAAACTTTTTTCCATCATCATTCGCATTGTGTGTGTGTGTGTGTGTGTGTGTGTGTATATATATGTGTGCCTTGTCTTGTCCTGGTCTGCACTGACTGCCTGACTGCCTGACTGGGTGTCCTTTATACTCCGCTGCTAAACAAAAGTTTTGTCGTTGATTTTATTGACCAATTTTTGGATGCGTAAGTTGCTTTTTCTCCATTCTTTTCAGTTTTTTTTTGTTTTCTTACTCCCGCTTATTTTTGGGGGGAGTTTTTGCATGCTACATATTGCTGCCAGTTTATTTCGATTTCTTTTGGCTTGCTTTGTTTTCATAAGTTTTTTATGGCTTCATCTGTGGGATTTAAAGTTTTATTGTGATTTAAACACTTGTTAATCGTGTCTGCATATGTCAATTGCCTGTCGATATGTGAGTGTGTGTGAAAGTGTGTGGATGATTTGATTTTTTGTGGCACGGTTGGATTAAGTTGTTTTCATGCTCCCTTTATGACTGTCGTACGTATTCAACTTGCATAAATATAAATAGTATTACAAGTTATAAATAAATATTATGAATTTAAATAAATATAATTAGTTTTTATTATTTATTCACTTATTATTATTTTATTATTAGTTTTAGCTCTATTAAATATTTCTCGATATGTATTTATTGTATGCAATTTTTGACCACCCAATTGATCTTTTTATAACAGCCCAAATTATAAAATGAGTATAAATAATTAAATGCATGTTTTTAAATAGTTTAGATATGTATAGTTATTTATTTTATTTATATTATTAAAATGTTCAGTTTTGAAAACACGAATTGAATTTTGTAAGCGTCATTAGCCTCAGTTGACCCAAATAAATTGGCTTCATTTGGGACCAGATTTTGCATATCTATGCCAAAATTTACATGCACCCAATGCCTGTCAGTCTCAACGGACGAGAGAACATCCGCAAATCCATCGTTTCATTGATAAATTGTGCCAGAATGGCAAAGAGACAAACGACAGCAACAACACGAGTAAAAAGAACGACAGTAATAATGAGAGTTGGACAGGGAGAAACGTCGCATCGGTTACACACCACACACAAATAATCACTACACTTCAACCTGGTCATAGGAGGAGAGAGAGAGAGAGTGGGAGAGGGAGAGTGAGAGAGAGAAGGAGGGAGAGAGAGGGAGAGAGGGAGGGCGTCTGGCCACATCTGCCTGGCGAGTGGACAACCTGCCGGTTGGCGATTGTAATCAAAATGCAACAAATTAAGGAGCATGAGAGGGAAAGCCATGCTGAACGCACTGAGTACAAGTCCCAGCTACAGTTTCAGCTCCAGATCAGCTCGTACCTTTTTCTTAAAATATTTATTTATGCAATTATTTTGCAAGTAGCTCAAAATAAATAAATGAAATGAAATAAAATAGAAGGCAGCGTCAGGCAGCGACTTCTGTTACCTTTACCTGTTGTTGTTTTTAGCAGTGGCTGTAGATCTGGTTCGACGGGTTCCAAGTGCTTGAGCACGACTTCAATTGACGACAAGGTAGTAAATTAAAATTTAAATTTATGCCATTTGCTCTGGCTGTGGCTGAAAATGCCGGAGTATCCCCAAAATGTGTGTTCCAGGACGCAATTAGGCGACGAAAGGTGCACCAAACAAAAATACGAAAACCGAACTCGAATACGAATACGAATACGAATTCAAGTGCGAGTACGAGTACGAATATGAGTTTGAGTGTGAGTGTATTCATAATGCAATGCGTAGCACTATTCGTCATGTCATCATTTCTATTGTCACCATTGTCAGGTCTGACAAAAATTATATATTTATTTATGACAGCCAGACGTAACCCTAAGTGAAACGTCACTGCGATCACTTTTCGCGCTCACCTGCCAACAGGTGTGCATAGTGCATAGTATATTCCATTTCCTCCATTCCCTGTTACAGTACTCGTATATATATGTATGTATATATATATCGCCTCTTTGACCCAATTAGTTGTTTGGCTTTTTTACTGTTGTCTACAATGTAGATGGCATGAGTTTATGGCTCGTACATGTCTGGACTGGCCAATTTTCATCTTGTTTCTTTTAATTGCACACGTTGCGTATACGTAATGTGTGTGCTCGAATAATATTTGGGGCGTGGCTTTGCCAATATTGATGTTTGTTTACATTTATCGGGCATGGCTTTGATAGACTCTTAAGATGCGGCTCTTGGCCAAGTTGCTTTGGCTCATTAGCTCAATGAGCTGGGAACATAACTGTGAAGCTGTAAAACCACCAAAATCAAGCAGCTAACAATAATTTCCAGTATGAAAATGATGGTTGGGGGGAGGACTATAAATGGCAATCAGCAGACAATCAATGGGTTAAACCCTTTTTGCTTTATGATCTGAAAACAATTTAAGCTTTTATTTGTTTTTGATGCCACAGAAGAAGCAATCAAGCCCAGAGATTGGCCCAGAGACTGCCCCACAAATGGTAGCAAAACTCCAAAACAGCAAAACTGCAAAACTGAAAACTGAAACTCAAAGCAAAGCGAATGCAATGAGCGTATATCATGAAGCAGCAACATCAGCAACAGCAGCAACAGTTGCAATTGATGGATCACCAAAAAGCAACAAGCAACAACACTGCAACCAAATGCCAAATGAGTTGAAAAAGAAGAAGAAGTTGCGCAAAACGAAAACAGCGATAATGATCATACAAAAGCGAAAAACGCGTTAAACTTTTCAACGTCGTCATCAAGCGGCAACAGCAACAGCAACGGCAACTGCAACAACAACAGCAACTCCCCTTAGGCCCCGGCAATAACAACAACAACATCAGTTGCTGCTATCGACTGACCCAACTGACCGACCGACCGACCGGACGTAGTGCATGCAGTCAAGTGCGATTGCAAATGCACGGAATTCACATTCGAGTCTCTCAGCCCTTCCCTTCCCTCTCTCTCTCTCTCCCTTTCCCTCTCCCTCTCCCGCTCTCTCCTTTACGCTGTCAGGCCCAAACAGTTGGCCATTAAAGCTGTTTGGCTTGCACTCAGATCGGCTACCGTTGCTACCGCTAACGCTTCTGCTTTTGGTGCTGCTGATGGGTCTGTTGATGGTTCTTTTGCTGATGGTCAGTGGCTGTCGGGTTGACGGACAGACGAACTGACGGACGGACGGACAAACTGACGGACGGACAAACTGACGGACGGACAAACTGACTGACTGCTTGTCTGATGATTTTAGTGCCGCGCTCGCTGTACGATGATTTGTAATTTTTCGCCGTTGCCAGTTGAGAATCATAATAATCATAATAAAACGCAGCTATACCCATTTTAACACCAAAATTATGTGTGTACGAGTGTATTTGACTCTTGGCTTTTGGGGCCTTCAGGCTTTTCATACTTCGTGCTTTGTGCTATTGAAGTATTGCCGTTGTCATGTTAATTTCTGCACAGAAGGAGTCTGGAGTCAAAAAGGCCTGTCGCATTAAACTTGGTAATTTGTGTCAAACATGGACAGTAGCTACTACTGTTTAAGTGCCGGGCTTCTGGGTGGTTTCGCTCTTTGATCTTAACTTAGCTAATTAAGTTGAGCTAAACGAGCTGAAAGTGTCTGTCGCATTTATGTTAGCTTGTCGCTTGTCTCTCGCCCTTGCTAATAGACTGTCCTCTGTTAAGCTGGCCATTAAGCCAGAGTTTGACAGTTTCTGGTATCGCTAACCATAGCTCTTTTCAACTTGTTAGTTTTTGTTAAAAATTAAAATACTTATCCTATTGTTATGTTCTATTCAATACCAACAGAGAAGAAGATGAAGAGATTTGACTTGGATTGTAATACAGAGATAGATATAGTACACCCATAGCTATATAGAAAAATAGCTATATTTAAATAAATATTAGAAAATGCATCCAGCTTGCAACTTTTAAGAAGATTCTCACTAATGCAATAAGTAAATTTTATAATGCTCCGTTGAGATTAATCAATAAATATTTGTATAATCAATTGGTCAGATAAGTAAAATAATATTCTAATACTTATTCTTAAATTTTTTTAAGAAATTATTGTAAAATTAAATAATAAGATCAATACTTCTTAATTTATTTAAAAGAGTAGCATTATAATATAAAACTAAGATTTGATTGCAGTAATCATAACATTATATATAATTACCATAAATTTACTTTTGGGGGATATATTAATGATCGAAAAGGTTCGGGGAATTTGTCGCCAATCACTATTAAAATTCTACAAATATTCACTTAACAAACTAAAATGTTTCATCTTTATTTCAAAATATTAACGTAATTGTTATTTTGCATTATAAGGTAATATATTTTATAGGATATGACATTAAGCAAGTATAATTTATTCCCCCTTATAAACATACATCATATCAGCCCTTCAAAACGTTCCTCATAATTTCATAATGATAATGACGTTGGCAGAAAGAGTGGAAATTCGCGAGTGAGTACTTTGAGTGGCCACAAAATGAGGGCTAATTAATGTCTCAAATTTATGCTGAGAAGGTCTATTGCCCCTGAGTGTGAGTCGCCCTTATCAGGAGACATCGGTGGCCCAATAGATGATGATACTAAAACCAAGAGAGTTCTGGTTAATGGAAAGCAGCTGTCATGACAGCATTATGTTTGGACTCAGCGAAATGTGGTTGTTTGGGGGTAGCAATTAAACTGTCATCAGTGCCAAAAATGTTGCAGACACAAATTTTATAAAATTGATGAAATTTGATTTTAATTGGCCAAAGACAAAGTGCCAAAATGTGGGCGTTAACCGAGCAGCTGTCACCCAAAATGTGACATGGCTGCATTCCACCACCAGCGCCAAAAAGCCAAAAGCCAATGGCGCAAAACCGCTAAAACTAATTTCCGGATTGTGGTGTTGTGTTGGCTGTTGGCTTTTCAGTGGGTTGGTAGTTCAGCGGTTTATGCTTATGTTGCGCCATTTTTGCCACTTTACGCATCATCACTTTGGTTAATTTGTTGCAATGGGGCTCAGTCAACAGATTGCCTCATCGCGGAGCTATGACCTTGGGCTGCCAGCTGACGGCAGCGACGTCAACTGCGACGGCGACAGCGACTGCGACTGCGACTGCGGCTAATGATGCCGCCCTGTTGCAGTTGAAGCTGTAAATTTGCAACACAAATGTAAACAGTAAATGCGGCAATGCGATTGCAATCAACGACGCTGCATCTCTATCACATCGCATCATTACGACTGCCATGACTGTGTTGCATCGAGGAGCTGGAGGAGTTAGAGGAGTTGAAGTTGCTTCTGCAACTGCCACAGCATCCGCTGCAGCCGTGTGCTTGCTACGTTTTACGCGCTTCAATGATTTGCTTGCGGCTTTGCCACAGCCTCGTTGAGCCTCGTATCTTGGCCAGATTAAACGTATGCAACTCTTAACCTTCGTTTAAATTTGCTCTGATTGACAATCATCAATCGATACAAAGCGAACGTGAACACATTGCCCCAGGTTCAGACTCACAATCAGAGTCTGAGAAGAGTCTGAGACAGAGACAAAAACAGAGAAAGAGACAGGGACAGAGACAGACCCCGAGGAACGTCCAACGGTGGTTTTCATTGTTGTAACTAAATTTGTTTTGCGGTTCTCTCTTTCCAGAGAAAATTCGTGTGTTTGTTTTCCATCTGATTTACTAATGGTGCACTTAGCTGCAAAGTGGTTGAGATTCGACTGGATAATCAGAGATAAACCATAATTGCAACAGTTGTAAGAGGATAAACGTTTAAATCCTTAGAGCACTAGATAACTTGGATAGTCAGATAATTGTTGAGTGGCTGAATAACCTTGAAAACAGCAAAGCCATCCATATCAATTATCATTTGGCTTATGCAAATGGCCCAGACAGATAAACATACATTGGCATTGGCTATAAAAGACACGCAGCGGCCAATCAGCGAGTTGGCCAAAACGCATTACCGTTAGAAGCAGCGCCAAAGAGCTAATCAAAAATTTCCAAAAATTAAAAGAAGCATTTATTTAACGAGAATATCCTTCCCTTTTCAGAAGATCGAATGTTGTATACTCTTTTTTTTAAGAATATTCCTTGACTAAGTTAGTGCTTTTACGTTATTTAAGTTCTTAATTGATTACTTGGATGACTATAATTATTATAATTCACTTTAATATAGATAAACGCATTCTTTTAAATTTATTATGTGATCTTTGACTCTACTGCAAAATTTACAATAATATTATATTTTTATTCAACTTGCTTCACAGAAGAAGCTACACTAAGTGTCATATTGCGAATACCCTTCACATAGGGTATATACAAATTTGCATGTGCGGCAGCCAAAAATGCCCGCAGGAAAAAGCCAGTAGCCCAATAATTTCAAATTATAAATCATAATAACGCAACAAATTAGAATATCTTGCATATACGATATATTGTTGAGTTACTTTTTGCCTGGCTACTGCAATTTTCAAATGGGCTCCAACAAATTATGGCCTGGCACGAAAGGTTAACATAAATAAAACTTGCAAAAAAAAATGTTGAAAAATAAAAATTGCCGCTGATCATCGCGTTTCGGCCTTTAAACTAACTGTTCTTTGATTTTGAGGGCTTGAAGAGAGAGAGAGAGAGAACATGGGAATATTTTGCATAATCGACAGCAAGCGGTTTTCTCATGGGCATTTCCAAAATTTAGCTTTGCCCAATTGCATTAAATTGTAATTAACCTTAATTGATTGAACGATTATCATTTGCGGCATTGCAAATTTCGCTTTCAATCAAAGTTCTCTCAGTGACTTCCGATTGCGATGAGTACAATTACACACATGCCGCACACCACATAGAAACTATGCATGTATGTGTGTGTGTGTGTGTGTGTGTGTGTTTGCGCCCTCGTCTATCATTACCATCAAAAAGCTATCATCATCATTACCAAACCCAAACTGTTGACCAAACGAGACAGCACGAGTCTCGCACTTTGCACGCGATAAAGTTGTTGTTGTTGTTGCTGTTGTTGTTGTAGTTTGTATTAGATACACACGCATAGAATAATCAGACAGGGCTCTTGTGCAATCATAGTTGTTCAGAGGTGTTGCTTTGTTAACAGCAGTCTAATCATTACCTATAGGCAACATGCAAGCAGACGCTAAGTATCTCATAGATACAATTATATATTAACAGATACATTATTACTTTACTCCATTTTGCTGTGACCTAAAAATGGCACATCATTTTACTAGTTCAAGTAAAGAAGTGTAAGATAAGACTAGACTCAGATTCAGTGGATTCAATGAGGACATTAAAGACTTTAGTATATTAAAAGTTTACATTTTTTTCTGATCCTTACACGCAGAAGTTTCTGATTTATGTAAGGACACAAACAAAGGTTCCCAGAAAATTACTGAACTGTAGTCGAAAATAGAAGCAATTAAAAATAGATTGTTCCATAAACAATTTTAAAAATATAAACAAAATTTAATTATTGAATGTCTTGTTATAATAATGATCACTTCTTAAATTGAATCATTTATTTAATTTTTCGAATTAATTCTAAGATGTTAAATATTACGATTACGATATTGATTTAAACTGAAGGCTTTCAAGAGACTGACATAAATTGACAAACTTTGCAAGCCACGTTAATCGCTCAATCAGGCAGCAGATATCGATGCTTTTAAGCAAACGTATCAATAACTGAAAATATAAATCAATATCAAAACAAATGGCAAACGGTCCATGTAAGCACTAAATCAATGTGTCAATATGGGTAACTGATACACTAGAGATCGAACGTTACAGCGCCAGCGGAAATTGAATTATGCCCCCTCAGTCCAAGCTGTTGCGAGTTTCAACTCCAACTTTAACTCCAGCTCCGAGTCCGAATCCAACTTCAATTGCAACTTCAATAAGTATCTAAGCATGCATGAATGAGCGCCTGAATGACTAACTGAATGGTCGCCTGAGCGGCTGAGTGACAGACGTGGACAACTGCCGCTCAAATCAGGTGGTGCCACTTTCGTTCGACAAACGGACGTGGACGTCGTCGAGTCCGCGTCGTCGTCGTGGTTCAGGATTGCCTCTGGTGGTGACTGTGAGAATCTGTTAGCCAGTGGCGCAGATCTAACGTCAATGTCTGTGCGGTTTCCTTTGCGAACGGGTTTGCAACCGGCATTAGATACTCGTACTTACATACATGCGATACGCATGCGATACGTTCGATAGTTTATGGTCTACAATTAAAATTGCGCGATTGTCGGCTGGCGACTGCATTCGTGTAAGCAGCGGCGTAGGTGCACACCATGAAGGGGGACTAATACGTCATTCAAGTAAAATACTGTAGTAATATTTAGCACATTTAGTAGTCATAAGTAGTATGTTAGACTGTATTATATTGTAAATAGTGTTACTTATTAAATATATTTATCGCACTGATAATATAATTAATCATTTATCGATTACTATAAAGCGCCCTCTGGCGTGAATAAGAGTTAGCTTAAGAACACATTCGTCGCATTCCCGCGAAATGATCGTATGTTGATTTTTTGCGAAATTGAGATTTTAATGCAGAACGGTTAGAAAACGTCTGTCTCACATACTTGCAAAAAATTACAAATGAATTCGCTTTAGTTTCGGAAAAAAATCAATTTCAATTTAATCGTATGTTTACTAACATTTTTCTGTGCGCGCGAAATTATCGTATGTCCATATAAATTTTTGTTTTTAAGTGTTGTTAACTACTTTAAACGTACAAAAATAAGGCGAGATAAACGAATTTTGAGATCTTTGTTTTGCGTATTTTTTGGTCGTTTTCTTTTGTGCCGTTATTCCTTGGCGTTTAACATTAAATTTAAGCAAATTACGTACAGCTATTTTGCACAACGGAGAAATGGAATTGAATTATGAATATTTCGAAAACACAAACAAAAAAAAAATTATTCAAATATCAAACTTGAATCAAAATATTAAAAGTTTATACAAGAACAAGTTAAGCATTTCAGAAAAGAAGTTTTTAGATTTAAAAAATCTATGCAATGTTAACAGTATACCTACTAAATATCATAGTGAATATGTAAATCTTAAAAATTGTAAAACAATCGTAGATTGTTTAGATGAAACCGATGAAGAAGATGAAAACTGAAGATGTTTGCCTTATGCAATATTTTATTTTTTTTTTATTTTCATATATATTTTAATTTCATACAGAAAAATATGATTTATATGAATTTCTTACATAAGTTTAATAAAAACAAAAACAAAATTTTATTTTAACTTTTTTTATATAAATAAAAAGGGATTTTCTCATATCGTATGTTGAAATTACATTGTTTTGCACCAAAAACATGACGCGCGAAATGATCGTATGTTTAAATAAATTGCTGCTGTAAACACAATTGGCCATATTTAAAAAAAATTTAACAAGCATTCGTTATTACAACTATAAAATAAGATCTTATGAAAAAATGGCTGCTAAAAAACCACTCTACTTTGAGAAAATTAAAAAAAAGCTTCTCCTGTAAAATCACGTTTTTCTACATACGATCATTTCGCGGGAATGCGACGACATGATTGTATTGGTAAAATCAGCAAGCGTCACTTTTTGAAGCGACGCCGCCTGGTTAAGACTGAATAAATTATAAAAGATCGGAAAACTGAGTGTTTACTTATTAAAATAACCCCTGACTATAAATACAATTGTTTTCCTATTTCATAAAATCTGTCGCATTACGCCACTGCTTTTTTGTCCATAGTAGCAAACGCATTAAATGAAAATTAGTTGCAATAACATGAAAATTCATAGCTTAATAAGAGTCGAACACACAGTCGCTACAACAATATGAGTATATTTGCTACAGGTAGCAAAAACTTTTACTTATATGAGTACGACTACGAGTAAACTGCGACTTACTCGCCGGTCTCGACTGGCACATGGTAAATTATTGAGTTTCAATTCGAGATTGACATGTGAAAATGCTTATAAAAGGACTGTGTGAAATAAATAAATCAATTTTTGAATTAATTTTCTTCTTTTCGTAGTAGTCTTTAATTAACAATTAATTTGTGTGATTAGCATTAAAATTAGTCGAAAACAAAACTATGACGATCGTTAACAGATGTGATGATTTGGGATAGGTCTGGAGAGTTCTATGATACAGTGAAATAGCGTAGCACAGAGAAAAAACCACCTTAGTCAGAATTGAAAAATATTTTTTATTAAAAAAAAACATAAATATTCTCTGAATACATTAAGTAATATTTGTTTTTAGACTGAAGTCACTTAATACTTAGTATAAGTATTATCGCTCGTAAAACTATGATAAATGTAATTATAATAGAATAACAAGTTTACAATAACCATTTATTATCTGAATTAAATATTTAAATAAATGGAATGTTCATATTAATGAATAGAAATCACATTGAAAATGAAAGTGTCACACAAACGAGTACTTCATATAAATACGAGTATAATGCCGTGTCCAACCACTTTCGATAGGCAAAACCCACTAAAGCTTCCACTTTTCAATTGGAAAACTCGATTTAAAAAAAATCCGCATGGTGCAAGTAGAGAGAAAAAACAGTAAAAACACTTTGAAAACGGAAGTAGGAAGTGTGGCAATTAAATGGTGAGTACCGAGTTAAGTAAGTGGGGACAGAAGGGAGGGAGGGAGAAGAGGAAAAACTCAGCGATGCAGTAACAGTGCTCAGCACTGCGTGAGGTGTTGGAATTATAGTTATTTTCGACATTACTAACTGTTGGAAAAGCTGTTGATTTGTTCAATTGACTGTATATACAATTTGAGTTCTGTTGATTTTTTTTTGTTCTTGCTTGAACTAAAGAGCTGACAACATTTTGAAAATTTGGCGCAAATAGTGCGGAAAATAAAAATAAAATTGGTTCAAAATGCGGCCCAATGACCGTCAAAATACTCGAATATTTACCCTTCACATAGATGCCACACATTGCTTGACCCAAGTCTTTCTCTGTTGGCCTTTTTTTCACTTTTCTTTTGGATGGGACACAGCTACTTTATTTTTTTTTTTTTTGTTGGTTAACCGCAGAAATATTTGAAATATTTTGCTTTAGATTAGCAAAGTTTGCCGCAGCTAACGGCGTTTTGGGATGCTGAGGCATGTTGCAGAGAGAAATCCATCAAAGGATCATCAAATTCGCAGTGACGTATTGGGTTTTTGGTTTTGAGAAACCAGAATCTGGTCCCAGACTGGGACAGAAAAGGAATGCGCAACGTCTACCAAAAAAATAATACCTACCTACTGCCAGGCTAACTACGAGTATACAGCAACCGAAATCCAATAAAACATCAACACGAGCAGAATTATAACAACTAAGTAAACGTCTGTCACTCAGTCTCGATCTGGTCAGAATTTTGATCAGCCCAAAAAAGGAGCAGAGGATGGAAACGGCAGCTGATCAAAGGCCCCCAACTTGATTGAAAGCTGAGGACATTGACGATTGCAGTGCAAATGATAATTTATTAGATTGTGATCTTTAGGCTCAGCAAAAATGTTGCAACCTCAACAGAAATAAAAATAAAAATAAAAAAATAAAAAAAAAATGCAGAGAAAAAGAACAGAAGTTTGTTTCAGAAAACAAGTTGGAATTTTTATTGAATTAATTTCGTCATTCGTCTGCATTTCTAATTAAACCGAATTAATCATGAGCAGCAACATTGTACTAATTATGCGTAGACCAAACTGGGCTACCACCGATCTCAACTTCTGTCTATGGAGGAGTCACAACATTAGCTGCCCACCGACAACAGCTGCCCAGATGCCCAGACAGACGATTGGCGGCACAGTCACAAAAGCATTTTGCAGTCGATGCCACTGATGATGCCCCACGATTATGATCAAACAGCTACCCAGCCAGAGCACAGTTCTCTCTCTCTCTCTCTTTCTCTCTCTCTCTATCCCTCTCTCTATATATATCTTTCTCTCATCACTTTGATGTTTTGCGACACGCACGACACACTTACTGTGTATTAGCCGCGGAATAAGACTTTGCCCTTGATGCCAAATGTCCAAATTGGCTCTCGGTGAAATTGTTAACAAAAGAGTGAGAGTGTTTTCTTACAGCTGACATGTATGCGTCATAAAAATGGTTAAGTTGAAAATGCTTAAATATTGAACTTAAACATCTAATAAGGCGACCGTTTTATTTTTATAATTATTTCTTTAGCTCAAGCTAAATAGATAAAGCTATTTAAAGATTTATCTTAGAAGTTGTTATAGTTACAATTTAGTCTTTTAGCTTAAAAAGGTTGTTCTATTGGGAATCTCCTAACTCTCAATAGCGCTCTCTTGTGATTTAAAATATATATATATTGTGTTACCCTCGAATTAAATACGTATCATAGGCTTTTATCCATTGTATATATTTAATATTTACTTGTGATAGTTGATCATATTTTCAAATACACATCTTTGCCTCCACAAAGTGTTAGCTGTAAAACTTTCCCTATATTCCTGTCTTAAGATTATACATTAAACCAATTATATAAATAGCATAATATGAAATTCTTAAACCATTTACTCGTAGTGAAGATGATTATTGAAGTTGTAGATAAATAACTATTCAAATGGTTCAACCATAAATATGCCTTAATTTAACACACATACTATAATAGGCAATTTTTCCAACGGTCAAAATCTGATCAAATTAAAGGTAACATTAAGGGCAATCCGTCATAATGTTAGACTGGGCTTAGCAGCTACAAATCGGCCGGGT
This sequence comes from Drosophila falleni, assembly GCA_035045575.1. Taxonomy (NCBI): domain Eukaryota; kingdom Metazoa; phylum Arthropoda; class Insecta; order Diptera; family Drosophilidae; genus Drosophila; species Drosophila falleni. The sequence continues at coordinate 21,094,135 of JAWNOV010000062.1, forward strand.
TCTGTGAGATGGCCTACGGCACAAATGCAGCTGTCTAACGAGTGTGAAAAGAGCACAGAAAACCCGTCAAATGGGCCAAGGATTAAGACGTGGGAGCGTTTGCCGACGGCATAGACACAGTCACAGCCACAAACAAAGCCACAAATGCAGACAGACAGAGATACAGATACAGCTATATAGCCGCAGCTTAATGACCGTAATGACCAACAGCAATAACAACGAAGCCAAGAGGAGCAAGGACAACGATGAGGATACGGCTGATAATGCGTATGATACGGGCAAACACATGATGCTGCTGAAAAATTGTACAAATTACTTGAGTCCGGCGAAGAACGAGGCAAATGTATTCCCACAAATGAAATCATTTCGGACACAAAGTTCTGTTGTTTATATAGGATCATTGTGGAGGACTCACTGTACCAGGTGGAATGGAAGTCTCTCGCTTCGCTACGTCTCTGTCCAAGCAAGAAAGCAACCCCCGCGTCAAGGGCAGCTTTTATTAATGATTCACAATTTTATGTAGCGCGTATTTATCACATTTGAGTGTGCGACACACACTCACACACACATCAACACACACACACTTGTACACTTGAATAAACGACGGCGACAGGTATTTTGTAAGTTGAAAACTTGACAGACTTGTTTGTGATCCTTTTTTTTATTCTTTATTGTATTATGATAAACGTGCAGCAAGGACAAGCACAGGACACAGGACACTGGCAAGGGGCAAGAGACGAGAGACGAGGCGGCTTGTGCCTGTTTGGGCGACATGTTTTGCAGTTTTCCGGTTGACCGCAACAAAAGACATGATGTCACGCTGCCAGTGGCAAACTGTGTGTGTGTGTGTGTGTGTGTGTGTGTGTGTGTCTCTTGTAACAGCAACTACAATGGCAGCGCGACAGGACAGCCTTTGTCAACAAACACACACACACACACAAGCGAACACACAATACTCCTCGTGTCAATTGTAACGTAGTCAAAAGGTCGGGCTTAAGTGACTTTATTAAGCGGTTTAAAAAGGGGCAGGTTAAACACACACACACACACACGTAAACAGGTTCACATGTGTGTGTGTGGCACTTGACAAGCCTGCGAAAATCCTGCTAGCTTTTGTTTGCCGCTGCGACCTTAGGGGGCACAACTTCTGGGGCACAGTGGATTAGAAGAGACTTAAATGCTACTTTAAATAATGCCACATATTTATTGACTAATATTAAATTAGAGTAACCAAAAAGGATTTTAAATAGTCATGTCTTCTTATAAAAATACTATTAAATTCTTCATTTGTTTATGCAATAATAATTACAAGTCAAAACTTATGATTACAAATTATCAATTTTAAAACTCCAGAAACAAATATAATAAGCGTATTTATATAAAAATGATTTTGTTTAATTATAAATTTAACATTTTCATATTATTATGTACGTATTTTAATATTATATTTTATAAACAAGCAGAGGACTTTTACTAATACTCTTGTTGTTGATGTTGTTAAGCTGCTTTGCATCTTGAAAGCTTATCACCAAGGATCTGATTCAAAAATGCTTGTACGACAAGGACTTCACACATTCATTACAATTTTACAATTATAACGAAATTTTCCACATCTCAACCCCATCAGGGGCGTCAGCTAGAAATTTCTTTTCATTACATTTTCATTTAGTCTTGCGCTGCTTTAAATCACACACACATGTCTGCTCTTGTTCCTTATAATTTATGTGCCACATGTTACCTGACAAAGGTAACACTGATATGAGCGCAGAGAAAAACGCTCACGTGAAAACAATGCAAGAAAATTTTGAAAATGGTGGCCAGAACGTAAACATTCCTTTGTTGCCTTTTGGCTAAGAATTTCACGCTGATTTATGAGATTAAAAAGTCGCTAGGAATGCGATTTAATTTTTTTTTTTTGGGAGCAACGGCATAATTTCAAACAATCATTTAAAAGTGCTCTAGGAAGTGAATACATAAAGAATATTTAATTTAATTTAATGAGGTTTTTAGCTTTAAGTTAGAAAGTCAATGACCCAGCTCGTCCGAAGCTCTATATCTTTAATCTATGGACAGACAATGGAGCATCAATATCATCATCGATGATTCACGAGTTTCGCCAGGCACTTGACAAATGAATTAGCGCAATTCACTCCAAGCCCATCAATGGCAATGATGTCGCATACAATGCGTGTCTTTCAATGCAAAAGTCAAAGTGTCAGGCCAAAGTCGAAATAACAGTCCACAGAGCACAAACAGAATGACAAACTGACAAACAAACAGCAGCAACAACAATAACAACAATCAAGCGCTTCCTGTTGAAACATTGCAAACTTCCGACTGCCAAAGGAACTGGCGAAAACATATGCCGGCGGTGTGAGTAGCTTCAGCTACCAAACCAAATCCGAACCCGAATCCGCTACGAAACCAACTCCAACTCCAACTTGAGTGTAGTTGAAATATTTTTGGTGATTTATTTGCAGCGCGTAGTTTGTGGCATGTTTGCCGACAAGAACAACAACGACAACAACAAAGTCAGCGCCAATAAACAAATTGCCGACGCATTTTGTCAGCCTTACGGGCCAGGATTATGTTAAACAAGCACGCCGACTGCCGACTGGGACTGACTGTTTGACTTCTGTCTTGGCTGTCTGTCAGTCCGTCTGACTGTCGGCCTGAGTGGCGCTCTTTGGGGTTCACAATGACTGGCATGTGTTCCTTGGACCCAACACCAATAACAACTTTGCCAAGTGATTTAAATGTGCCGCTTTATAGCGCCACTTAATTTGCCATTGAATTTAAATCAATTTCTCCACATTATTGGAAGTGCTTAGTAGAATGGACTCATAAATTGGATCATGTTAAAAAAATTATTAATATAGATTCAGTCCCAACGATATCTAGTAAGTATGTAATATTTTGATTTACTTCTGCATATATTTATGTTTTAAATCTGATTAATGTTAACTATAACTTTGTCTTTTAAGCACCCAAATCTATACAAAAGAAGAAAAGTCTTTGATTGATTGATTCGATGCAAATATTGGTGCTTTAAAAACAACTTTGCTTTGAAATTTGAAAAAATTTAAATATAGTTGTTTATTAAATAAAAAGGCAGAAAATTATTTTGATTGTGCAAATTATTACAATTGTAGCAGGCCGATAGGTAGCTGTTAACTTTAACATTAAGACTATCGATATCTTATCGATGAGATAGATCGAACAATGAGATGCCGCATGGCATAATTCGTAAAAGAGCGACGAAATAAAGACGCAAATAAAAAGTAAAGTATTATTGTTTGAAACGGTCACACAATAATTAACAATAATATTGCAATTTTTTGAAATTGAAATAAATAAGCCCGAACATTTTTAATATCTCTAGGATGAACTAGGAGAACTCAAAATAAGTTAGCAAAAAATCTTAATCATATAACGATATGAAAGAAATTAAGTTAATCTATGCAGTAACTATAAAAGCAACACAATTGAGAACTGATATTATTTCTTTCTTGCCACAACTTGTAAATCTTAAGAACTTAAAGATCCTAAGTTTATGCATAGGTTCATTGGCAAGTTGTAGTCAACTTTATCACGGAGCGACAGTAGCGCCTGCAGTAAAATAAATCACAGAACAATGTCTTTAATCTTGGCGCCTGGAATTGCGCTCTGCGACCTGAGACAGTAAGTAGTTGCCACCTTTTGGTTGCCACTGCCACTGCCACGGCAGCTGTTGCATTGTATGGCACTGTGTCGAGCTGGGACGCCTAAACGCTTGCCATGCATCATCGGTTATGCCAGACGCTTATGAGTGCCACGCCCACTTGAGAGTGTTTTGTCGCCTTAATTACTAGTCAAAGGACGCAGCCGTGTGTCTATTTGTACAGCATGGCAACTGCAAAATCTCATTCTCAGCGCATTGCCTACAGTGTTGTTGATGTTGCTTTGATGAATGAATGAAATGCGGCACAAAGTTGCACGTTGTTGACGCAACTCAGAGTCAGCGTCAGACTTATCATTTGTCAAGGAGTGCATTGAATGCACTCATAAGCGCCTGCGGGCCAAGCAGCGGAAGCTGTAATGAGTTATTCAAGTGCCTACGAATGAAACGTCAATTCACATTCACAGTCGCAATTAACTGGCTCGACCTTTCTCAACGAACCCACAAACTCACTTGCTCTAGCCACAACAGCTTTCACACACACAACATGCAGCCAATGTTGACGTTTTAAGCCACTAAAAATAATTTACGACTTTCTTAGGAATTTAAATTTCAACGCCATCGCTTTACCTCAGATATTCAGATACAGATACAGATACTCAGTTCAGATACTCAGATACTTTTTTTTTTACCGCAACGCGCAAAATTTATGTGTGTGGATTCGCATGTGTAGAACGTCTTCGGCTATTGCTACAACAACCTGTTTGTATTACACACTCCCCCACAATACAAACAACCGCACTTACACAAATATATATATATATATATATCGTATATATATGTATGTGTGTGTGTACTTGAAGAGGGCTTTTTATTTCCGCTTAGATAAGTTTATTTCATAAGCGACACTAAATTATACGCCAAGAATGTTGTTGTTGCTGTTGTTACTGTTGTTGTTGTTGCTGTTGTTTGGTTTGCTGGTAGACATCTTGCTTATTGTTCTACTGCTGCTGTCGCTGTTATTGTAATTTATGCAAAAATATTTTCGTTGAAAAATGCGATTACCAGAGCACCAGCTCCTTGAGGCGCTACTCTCTCTCTCTCTCTCTCTCTCTATTTCTCACCCATTCCCATTTCTCTAAATCTAACTCTCTTTCTCTTTCTCACTGCATGAGATGTAACTGCCATATCTGTTAGGGCCTTAGTCTCATTCTCAGTCCCAGTTTCAGCTTCTCGGCCCTGCACGTACAAATAGTTTTGATAAATGTTTGACTTGGTAAGCGCATGTTGGATTCTCCTTCGGATGAGTGCGGTTATAGAAGGGGTCATGAGAGATAATAAAATACACGTTTGCAGGTTGGGTTTTTAGCATAGAGTTACTCGCATCGTGTTCTGTTTTTTAAAAGCACGGAAATGCCTTTAAAAAGTAGTTAATATTTTATACAGATTTTTTAAAATTGTAACATGTATGAATTCAAATTATTATTATTACTTTGCATTAAGTGTTCAATTATCAAATTAGTAAATAGCTTAAAATAATAAGAAATTATTCAACTTACTGTTTTGTTCTGTTTTTTAAATGCACGAAAATGCCTTTAAAAAGTAGTTAATATTTTATACAGTTTTTTTGAAATTGTAACATGTATCAATTTAAATTATTATTATTACTTTGCACTAAGTGTTCAATTATCAAATTAATAAATATCTTAAAATAATTGGGAATTATTCAACTTAATTTTCAAGTTGTACATTACTGGTGGTACTATGGAATTTCAGGCATGAGAGGATCTTCTAGTTTGTGGCAAACTTTAATTGAATGTACATCGTGTTGGGGCAACAAAAACACACAATCACGTAGACAAAAGTGACATCCACGAGACTAGAGACATAGAGGAATAAAGGAAAAAACACACACACTCAGCTGCAATGTCAAAAATGCAATTTCCTAAATAAATCTCTCTCCATCGAAACACAACCCTCGAAATTTGCCAACGACTGCAACGACGCGTCGGTTGCAACAACAACAACAACAACAAACAATTGTGTCGTTATTGTGGGCGTTGCCCAAAGTGAAGTGCCACTTAGTTGAGAGAGAGTTGAGTGTAGTATAGAGTGGACTTGCAGCGTCTGCAAAATCTGCATAGACGCCTACTTTTCCTGGAGGAGAACTTGGCTGCGCACAAAACACTGCGCCAAGTCTCAGTCAGACCACGCCCCAAAGTGCAACAAAAAAGGAGTTTTAAGGGTGAATTTAATAAACGAATTTCGACTTGTACCCAGTGTCAGTTGTATCTGCAAAATAATACCATTCCTACTTTTATTCTTGGAAATATAGAAAAAGGCAACAACAAAGTTGACATTGATAATGCACAGCATCCTTTATAATCATGATTGTAAGTATGAGTTTTAGTAGTATTAGTTGGTCTTAGTAGCTTAGCCAGAAGGTGGAGTTGGAAGTCTTAAAAAAAAGTTTAAAATTAAATAATTTCATTAATTGATTTTAATAATCAAAAATAGACATCTTAATCTTTATTAAGTTGTTAAGCATAATTTTATTTATGTAGCAGTGTTCTTTTCATTTAAATATTGAGGCTGACCACTTTTTTTTATTCTTTGGCAGTTATGTATAAATAATAAACAGCTGCTTATTAAATATTATTATTTCATGGACTCTAAATGATTGATTTAAATTATATACGTATAATATTCTGCCGTACATCTGGAAGCTCCTTTGCTGCCGTTCCGCTGAGTGACTAATAAAGCACCGAAACCAATGGACTTATGTATGAGTATGAGTGTGAGTGTGAGTATGAGTACTCATACGAGTACCTGGCTGTATAATCAAGGAAAGAAGTGAACGCTTAGCGTCTGCATTCGCGGCTATTAAGCCATAAACTGAGGGAATTATGCGCCGAGAGCGACGAAGGGTGTCTAACTTGGAGCCAGACTGGGACTCAGACTCAAACTCTGGCACAGACTCAGAGTCTGAGGCAAAGACTGGGACTGTGAATGAAGACTAAAGACTGGAGACTGGGGACTGGGGACTGGCACTTCATGCTTTTAATTATTGTTTACATTAAATGGTCATGAGTCTGGCAAGTCCAGTGAGCATATTGGGCGTAATTCGCGTTTAAGCCACGACCGACCGTGTACTTAAACAGCGATTACGCCCAGCTCAGCTCAGGTCTGGCAAGATGTCTTGTAATTACTCGTACTCGCTGTGAGAACATCTCATGTGCTCATCCAAACTCAGATTAGTGGGGCAACAGGTCAATGTAGAGTACGTCTTACCTCAAGAGCCCGAAAATATGGAACAACATAAAATATTGACACTTTCTGTACCCCTTTAATTCACTTTTAAATGTTGTGTCGACTTTTCAAAAAGTTTTTAATTAAATACTGCAGAGTGCCGATTGTTTGTTTGTTTTTAAAATTTCGCTTTATCATCGTGGCCTGTGAAATTCTGCACACGTCATTTCCCATTGGCATGAATTTGCATTTTCACCAACTCATTTCAATATCCTTTTAGCTTGTTTTCATTGAGTAAACGTTGTGGGGGGCGAACAGACACAGACACAGACCTAGACCTAGACGACGACTACGACTACGACGAGGACGGAAGTCATTTATTTAATATGCGCCGACATTATCCTTTATTATGGCGGTTTTACATTTCTCTGCCTTATGAGCTGGCACGACATCCTGGCCTGGGCATTGACGAGCTGATTGGATCCCCACAGTTTGTGTTCCATGTGAATTCAATTTTCTTAATAGCTTGGTTGGATTTTTCCTTTTTGTTTCAAAATCAATTAGGTACTTTAAAATTTTGGCATTGCGTTTAAAGAAATTGCAGAGAATCAATAAGAAAATCTCGACCATTTATATGTATTAAATATATTATGAATTTTGCGTTTTCGTTATATTAAAGCATAAAAATTCTATAAGTGTAATATTTTCATAGCGAAATTCAATAATTAAAACATAAGAGAGTGAGATTATTAATGTATTTATTGGAAAATAAATTGTGGTGAGCAATGAATATTTTTCACAATTGCTCTTTATCTGCAAACTAACTAACTAACAAAATTGGGTTGGTCAATATATTTATCTAAATCGTTTTATGACCAAAATCATTGACATTTTGACGCCCAAGGGTGCCAAACTTTTATTGTCTGGCGAAAAGTTTTTATTGGCAGTATATTATTCGAATTGTACTTTAAGCAACTGCGGAAGTTAAAGAAAATTGTATAGCTTATTTTATTTGATTTAAGGCTAATCATTTTACCAACGACTCTTGCTAATTTCTTGTCAAGATTTATGACTCGAATGCGCAATTTAATAAATGTGGGCATATTTCAATATTGAATTGTGGGCGTTCTACTCTCATTAAGGTCCTCCCTTTACTGAACTCACTCCTCACCCGTGGTATTGTCTTTGGAATTATACACAGATTTGTCGCGCTCAATGTTATCGGAGGGAGTTAAAGAGAGGGAGGTCCTTTTCTCTCTGTGCAGCTCAGTGAGACGTTCGTATGTCACCAAATTCTCATATGTCTTCCCCCGTCATCCACTCCCTCCTACCCAAAATTTTGCCATTCACAAAGGGTCTTCAACTTGGCTTCCTTTTGGGATTTTTCTTTTCTCAGCCATGGTCACATAAATCATTATTGTCGCTGCGTTTATTTTGACTTTGACAGCACTAATACTTAAATATTTTGTTGAGTATCTGTACTTATAAGTGCGTGTGTATTTGTGTGGCGAGACATAGCTATTATGCCATTTTAATGTCTGCTAAATTTGACTTTAAAATTATACTAAAATTTGTGAATATTTATAGTTGATTCACTCATTGTTCCATTCTCTGACTTTCCCCTCTTCTTGTGACTTTTATCATAATCTCAGGCTACATTTGGGACCATTTAATTAATACATTTTATAAATCACAAGCATCCTTCAAGTCCAATCTCATCCTTTGCTACCATTTTCCATTTTCCATTTGTGCTGACTGCACCCACAACTTTTTATGCCGGACATCGCTGGACATTTGCTAAATGACCACAACACTTAGGCCAAGATTTATAATAGCCGAGTTGTTGTTTACTTTTCACTGCACACACACACATAACACACACACACACACACACACACACACACACACACACACACACACACACACACACACAGATACAAAACTTGAAGGGGGTCTCGCAATGAGCACACTTCATTTAGCCGCATGCCTTTTGGCCAAATGTCTCATCCCATTGGCAACCGTAAACCATGTCCCGCATACCGGACCAAATTACAAGCGTTGATTAGTTTGCTTAGCTAAAAAATGAAACACCACACCGAGTGTTGGATGAGTTTTAAGCACAATGTAAGCGCAAAAAAACAAGAGCAAGAGTTATTTGTAATAAATTTAAGTGTGCGCTCGGACTCTGACTTATACCACAAAGCAAAAAGGTAACACCCCAAGTTACAGTTTCTAATTTATGACAAATGCACATGTTCGTCTTAAAGTTCAGACCTGAACCTAGACCTGGTCTTCCCCCAAACAAAACTTATTTCTCAATGGGTTTTGTGGTTTCGCATTGCTCTGCTCTGCCGTAATTTTCAATTTACTAAAATTTGCATACCAAAGTGTTGCGCAAATTTTTGTTGTGCTTTTAGAGATTCATTTTTTTTGCAACATGATAAATGGCAAAACATTTGGATGGAGAAGAAAAGTAAACAGACAATTGCATTTTCCAAATTTGAATTAAATAAAAAAACTAAAAATAATTTAGTTAACTTAAATGCATATGTTATCAAATTGGTTACGATATCTCATAAAACAAACATGTTTTTCATACTAAGACTTAATTTTCGCCTGATCGGTCCTTTAATAGACCCGCTCCCAGGTCCCGCTCCCAGTCCCTTTCCCAGGTCCCTCTCCCAGGTCCCGCTCCCAGTCCCTCTCCCAGTCCTTCTCCCATTCCCTCTCCCAGTCCCTCTCCCATTCCCTCTCCCAGTCCCTCTCCCATTCCCTCTCCCAGTCCCCGCTCCCAGTCCCTCTCCCAGGCCCCGCTCCCAGTCCCTCGCACATAGTCGGTAAAATAAACCCAATAGACCCTTGTACTTTTTTTAAGTACGGGGTCCAAATATATAGCAAACATAATGTCATTTAATTAGGTTTGATTTTATAAGTATTTGAATATCCTAGAAATTAGTTATTATTTTTTAATGACAGAAAATAAATAAATAAATTGTAGTAATAATAAATAACTGAAATAGGTCAAAAACCAATTAATAAGATAATAAACAGCGCATTAAAACTAATATTTTTATGGTATATTTTATTTTCAACATTAATACTTACTGTAACTCAAAAAAAATTAATTATAAATCTATATAAAAAATTATTCTTGTTTAATTAAAATATAGTTCAACTAAAATCATAAATAAATATAAATGTGATAAAGATTTTAATATAGTAAAATTTATATTCCCATTATTTTGAAATAAATGTATGGACATTCAGAGTACTTACTTTGTGCCACAATAAATCTAATCAGGCTCAACAATCTGAGACACGCCTCTGTCTTAGGGTTTCTGGCTTCTCATCAGTGCCAAAAACTATTTTCAATTACAAAACTGAAAACAGAGAGGAACACCTCTGAAATTCGTGTGGATTCGTAGATGTCGCAAAAAAGATGGCATAACAATTTAATCACAGCATGTGGTCAGAATATCAAATTTTCGTATCGAAAACGTATAACTTACAATGGCAACAGGAATGGGAATGGGATTGGCAATGGCAAAAGTCAGCAATTACTTAAAATGGCGCGGCGTGTGCTTGTCTCCAAAAAGCCGAGCAGCTTGCGCAAAAGGATAATAGTGCTGAGGCAAACAATTTGCTCAGTAGTTTGGAATGTGTACCGACTTGCCATGTATTTATTTATAGAGCAACGTTTTGGTAGCATTCTGTGCAAACAGAAGACGCCCATAAATCACTCGACAGGGCCAGCTAAAGGATGTGAATTATATACAAGTAATTTGACATGCCCGTTCGTTTGTAGGTTGTGGGCCAAGGACACGGGGGTTGCACGGGGGTATCCTTGGTATCCTTGTGTCGCGCGAGACGATGCCAGAGCACCAGATAAGCATAACTAGCAAATATTTCGGTGACTTTTTTAGACCCCATCCAGAGAGTCACAAGTCACAAGTCACACGTCTATCTGATCTAGAGCTGTTACGATAGTCGTGCTTTTCAGTGTGTCACGAATATTTATGAGAAATCTCAAGATAACATATAAGAAATACAAAACCAAGAATACAATTTTATTAATTTTCACAATCCTGAGTCTGTCACGAGCACATCTCTAACTGAATAAGTCTATGAAGAGTTTAAAATCTAATGTCACTTGACCATTTTTGTTACTTTAATTTCAATATATTTTTTTGACTTTATATCACTTTTTATATGTTTCAGAAATTAAAAATTAATTCAATTTGATCATTACTTAAGAGTTTCAATAATTTTTGAGACGAGAACTGGAATAACTAGTCGGCCGGTGCTACAGTCGAGCATACTTACTATGGAAAAAACTTATAATGGATAAAAACTAAAAATTATTTAGTTAACTTAAATGCAAATGTTATCAGATTGGTTGCGATATCTCATAAAACAAAAATGTTTTACATACTAAGACTTAACTTTCGCACGATCGGTCCTATGACAGCTATATGTTATAGTGCTCAGATTTGAACCAACTTTGGTAAGGATGTATAAGACTAACTTATGTGTGTCAGCCTCGAGTCGATATTATTCTGCAGCCAATTACGCACACACAAACACACACATATACACACAGATACACTCGCAATGGGATCTGTTAAAGTTGCTCTGTGTCCTGCTGTCCTCTGTCCCTGTGTCCTGCCTTCTGTGCGCTTTAGTCTAACTCTAACCCCGCTCCCAGTCCATCTCCCAGGTCCCTCTCCCAGGTCCCTCTCCCAGTCCCTCTCCCAGTCCAACTCCCAGGCGCCGCTCCCAGTCCCTCTCCCAGGTCCCTCTCCCAGTCCCTCTCCCAGGTCCCTCTCCCAGTCCCTCTCCCAGGCCCCGCTCCCTGGTCCCTCTCCTAGGTCCCTCTCCCAGGCACCGCTCCCAGTCCCTCTCCCAGGTCCCTCTCCCAGTCCCTCTCCCAGTCCCTCTCCCAGTCCCGCTCCCAGTCCCACTCCCAGGCCTCGCATAATGCATACCATGCTAAAAATTATCTGGTATCACAATGGAATTATAGTTGCTATGTTTCCATGATTTTCAGAGAACAAGTTACATTCATTCAACTATAATATAAATAACTGAATGAATATACTCATAGCTTTGGCTTGTTTTAATTAAACTCAACACCAGACACATGGGTATATGGATCTAAGTTCCTGTTCTTTTTGAATTTCAAATCAGAACTTAGTGCGGGTATTTATTCCATTTCTGTGACTCTCTTTGTGGTCAGTCTGCAGACTGTAGTAATGGCTATTCATGAAATGCTTTTTAAAATTATGTCATTAACATTGCAATTTGCGCCGGGACTGGTTTGACTTTGACTCTGGCTCTGGCTCTGGATCTACCCCGATTATGGGTTTTCCAAAGACCTCAGCCGGTTCTACGAGTGAATTCTCGTACTCGTAATTATGGCATATTTTAATTGGCTGCATTTAGAAATTGCTATTGAAATAGTATTGGCATTAAATGCTTGTAAATAGCTTTGTACAATTATTTCATTAGATGCGGTTCTTGAATGAGATTCTGTCCATAGCTGATAAAAAGATAGACTCCAACTTAATGTGTAGTAAAATATCATTTAAAAATTAAATTGAAAAGTGTTATATTATCAAACTTAGGATTAAGGTAATTTTAAATTTATCAAAGTGAATTTAATTATTTATTTTTTAGTAAAATAAAATCGAATATAAAAGAAAAGGAAATTGAAGTATTTTTCATTATTAAAATTTGTATGCCATGAGATTCTGTAAATAAAGATATTATTCTGTAATTACTAAGACAATGTTCTCCCTTAAATACTCTACAATAATATTTACCGATTTTAATTTAATAGTTAAGGTACTTAAATAAAATTCGATATATGTATATATCTTTCTTCTTAAATAACGACAGCAATATTTAAGATATTCTATGTGAAGAATGAATTTACAATAGAACGAATTGAAATGTAAGTAAGTCGTAACTAAAGATACAAAAGTTGCTTTTACTGCATAGTTAGTTGTATTCCATTGTAAATGTGTCAAAAACTCGGATATTTTCTGCCGTTGCTTGCGGTGTTTTGCCCGCTGTTTGTGAAAACAGCTGGTGAAGCGATTGATATTAATTCAAAAAATCTACATGATATACTTCACGGTAATGAGTTGGTGCTCATTCTATTCTATGCGAAAACTTGCAGACACAGCATGAACTTCATGCCCATCTTTGACGCTGCCGCTCATCAGTTGAAATTGGCATTTGGTGAGGATGGTAAATTGACATTGGGAAAGGTCAATTGTCTTGAGTATCCAGGATTGGAGAATCGATTTAATGTAGGCAAGTATCCCACAGTTAGGATTATACGATATGGACAGGTTCGGAAGAAGGAATACCGAGGACAACGTTCGCAGGATGCAATTGTTCAATTTGTCTATAATGAACTTCGAGATCCTATAGAAGAGTTCCAGTCAATGAACGATCTGCAGAAGCTGCCCAACCAGAAATACATGTTAATTGGATACTTTGAGCATAAGGATCTTATCGAATATGAAGTATTTCGGAAGACTGCGCTAACCATGAGAGATCACTGCCAGTTTCATGCGAGTTTCGGTGAAGCGGCCATGTCAATGAGTTCATCTGGCAAAAATAAAATAATATTCGTGCGGAATCTTGCCCATGATAATCAGGATTTGAATAACGAATATTCGGGTAGCATGACAAGATTCAGCGAGATGCTCAGTTGGTTCCAGGTGAAATGTAAGCCGCTAGTACGCGAACTAACATTTGAAAATGCCGAGGAGATTTCCGAAGAGGGACGTCAATTTGTGATACTCTTTCACAACATAAGTGACTTGAAATCGGTGCAGGAGTTTGAAAATGTTATAGAAGCAGAACTAATGGATGAATTGGATAATATAAACTTTCTTACTGCCGATGGTGCAAGCTTTTCTCATCCTCTTTATCATTTGGATAAATCGGAAGAGGATCTACCGCTCATAGTAATCGATTCGTTTGTACACATGTATTTGTTTCCCAATTACTCGGATATTCATACGCCTGGCAAGCTTAAGGAATTCATTGGCAGTCTTTTCTCCGGTGATCTGCATGTGGCATACCACCAATTAAAAGATGATTCATCTGAGATAGTTCAAGAGGACATTCAGCAGAATGATCAAGGCGAAAATGAGGAGATCCCTGAGGAGATAAGTCAGGATACAACCACACCACAATCTGTATATAAATCAAAATTCAGGAAACTCTTGCCGTCAAGAAACAGATACACCTTTGCCAGAGAGGAACTGTAATAAAAAACCAGTAGATTAAAAGAAAATTCCAGCAATTTTAAAATCAAAGAGATAAATTTAAAACTTTTATTTGAAATGATTATTAATATTAAAATTTTGTAATTGTTTAAATACATAAACTGTTGTTTTTAAGTTTTCTTTTAGTTATTTACGTATTTCTGATGCCAATATCTAATCTCAGTTTTATACTGAAAATACTTGTGTATGAACCATATTTGTTGGCATTCATAATAAGTGCTTATATGAGGGGAGTAGTGATCGTATGTATAGGGATGCTTGGTTATTGAATGCTTGCCCCTAGTTCGGAATTGGATTTCTGTTTATGGCTACTGCGACAAATCGAACACCAGCCAATATGGACATGGATCGCCATTGAGAACCAAACTAAAGACAAGGCACGTGTCTTTGTAGTTAGTGGATGTTGCCTGATGATTCTAGGAACTAGATCAACAGTGACTAAGAAAGTATTGCAACCATTTGAATACGCAACACTATGATGTTTAGAGAAATGTTAATGAACTCATTAGTCAATCAATCTGACAGTCAAACCCAGGAGATTTAGTGGTTCCACTTGATTAACTGGAACTAGCTCAAATCCTTGGGGGGTATTGCCCATTAAGGCAGCGCCAAAGACCAAACACTTTTACTCATAAATTGTCATAATTATTAATAAATTTATGGACATAGAGTGCCTTAAAGAGATTGGACATGGTACGCCGAATCGAATCAATGCTGCATCCAGATTGGAACCAACTTGGTTCCAGCCCGGCTCGTTCGCTCGTTCGTTCGTTCGTTCGTTCGTATGTTCGTTCTAATGAGCGTCAATAGCGCGTGCCAAACGCATGTGCCAAATGCGGCACCTTCCAATGGCCTCCACTGCAATTACAGAGATTTTCCATAGTCGGCTGACGTTGCCTGCTCTTTTTGGATCTGCCACCAAAAAGGTGTTGAATCTCTGGCCTGAACCATGCCCACCATAAATAGCTGACAATAAATGTCAACGTTTTTGGGGCGCATTAACATAGAAGCTAAGCCGATGTCACTGACAGTTGACTGATGCCTCAAGATACATATATCCACAAATGCAACACAACTGGCATCTCTATATACATCTATATCTGTAAATGTATCTGTATCTGTATCTGTAGCATTATGTGGTGCTAGTCTTTGGTCATCCATCGCTGTCAGCGCTGTCTGGCGCAATTGATTTAATCGCCTTTTAATCGCCTACGCCTCAACTGCATTACTCTGATGCCCAATTACCTGCGGACTGAACCTCAATGGTCCCAGCTCCATCGTTAGTAGCTGCCATTTGACCAGTTGCCCAGTTGCCCAGTTAACTCATCAGTGACTGGCGCGGAAGTCACGTGCGGAAGTTTTATTTTATTTTCAAGTACTTTGCTTTCAGACTTTCTCAGCTTTTGAGCCAACATGCAAGTTCTATATTAAAACTAATTTGGCTTCCGTTTAACATTTACACACTTTGATTTTCCGTTCAAATTAACCTAGATAATCTTCATCCGAATTATGTTAGAGTAAAAGTCTTATAGGCTTAGATCTAGTTTCAATCTTTGTATTTATACAATGCTATTTGAATTGAAAATAGGAGAGTTATACGAGAGTTTGAAAAATGTGTAGAATTAATAAAATTTTAACTTTATGATTGATATTATAATAAATCATTCCAGAATGCTCATAAGGACTTCTTTGACTTTTCTTTAGTATAAGTGTGTTTTTAAATCGATTTAAAATGGTTAATACTTGTATAATCTCTTTTTAAATTAAAGATTTCTATACTGTTATACTTATATTTAATAGTCTGATCTCATTTTGACAGTATATACAAAAAAAGTTGTGACAAAAAGAATTTGACTAGTTTGATTTTTTAACCTGATTAACGATAGCTTATTGACTCAACTTATTCCTACTCCTCATTAAAATGTATCTCAGATCAAGTCACACTTAATAGGTTCAGCTTTAAGTCCGATCAATACATCTGATATACGCGATATACGAGCACAGAACAAAGTCAATAACAGTTAAAATAAAAAAAGTGAATTGATGTAAAGTCAAATACAAATACAAATGCAACTGCAATTGTGATTGCGATTGCAATTGCAATCGCTAAATGTGTGATATTTCAATTAAAACTTAACGGCACAGGTAATTTAATGACAAATACAGCACGTACAGAAAAAAAAAAACAAAAGCAACAACAATAATAACAACAACAACACGTCTTTTCAGTGTATGAGTGCTCAACATATTCAAAGTTGCGCGCTCGGCGACGGCGACGGCAATCAAATGCGCTGATTCCAATTTTATGTTGGGTGCAAAAAATGTTGATACGAAAAAAACACAAACAAAACGTTTTTGTTTAATTAAATTAACAAAATACGCGACCGATAACAAAACAAAAACTCAAATATTTTGCAAGCCAACAACAAGACGTGTTGTCTGCACCATCAACTAAGAGAGCAGAGAGAGCGACGATGCTCTCTTAAGTTGAAAGCTTTCCCGCTCGCACTGCTTGCAAGCTTGCTGGCGCTCTCTCGCTCACAATGTCCCAATGACAAAGCTGTTTCAACGTTTTCAAGTCCATTGTCTTGCCACTCGCTCGCACCTGTGTGTAGCATATGCACGGCGTTGCCATCTCGCTTGTCGACTGGTTTCAACCCGTTTCAACCAATCGGCAAAAAGCGGTTCGGTCACGTCTGCTCGCCATGTGCGCATAAAAAAAGGCGGAGCACTGAAATTTCCTCGTGGCCGGTCCCCTCTCGATTTTCTGTGCTCCATCGGTGCCTCGGCCCTATAGCAGCGCTGCTCCTGCGCCATTGCCGCGCTGCCAGCCAGTCTGTCAACCAAATTGGCGTCCATGACAAACCATGACGACTTCGACTTTAACCCAAAACTCCCAGCTCCCAGCAGAAATATATTCACATCAGAACTGTTGCGGTTTCGCATTTTGACATTTCGCTCGCTACGTCAATGGCGCCGCACAGCTGTTAATATCCTGTTCCCGTTTCAATCCATCTGCGGTTTTACCAAGTAATTTTCAAAAATGTTTCAAAATGCATTTTTAAGGTTCCCCATTGCGGTTTCTACTGAGAAATCTTCGCTTCGGCAGCAGTTTTGTGCATGTTTCCATTTATTAGGAGCTATCACATGCAAAGCTACAGCAAAATATGAAGAATGAACAAAAGGCGCTTGTGGCTAAGAGTGAAATAGATAATGGAGCGATTAAACATTCAGTCCACCACTTCTACAAAAAGGATACAAGAAAATATTTATTTTCAGCTAATTAATATTGAAAACTTAAGTGTGAATTGTTAAATATTGGTTGATGTGCCCTTCCGATATATTTCGAATGATTTTCTACGTATATACATCGTTCCCTTCCGTTCCATACTATAGTTGCAAATACAAGATAACACCTCTTAATTTTTATCAGTATAAGTGCCTCAATATTGAAAGAAGAACTCTGCCTTAAAGCAGACTAGCCAAAATTGATTGATTGTAAGACAATAAATTAGTTTAAAAATAAAGTTACATAAAAAAACTTTTTTTAATCAAACTTTTAGTCATAAGATTATTTATATATATTAAAAGTCCTTTAATATTTGGGGTATATAATAGCTTTTCTTACATTGCTTTACTTTCTTACATTAGTTTAACTACTTCAATATCATTTATCATATTTTATTCTTCTAATTTTTCTCACATATTTTAAATTGTTAATTATGAAAATCATTTTTTTTGAATATGAAAGGGCTACAAATAAAATTGGTCGTTACTTTAAAATATTGCTTAATTCATTGAATCTCAATATTTATTTTTTCTAAATATATTATGTATTAATTTTCTATTTTATAAAAATAACTACCTTACTAACTGTATGTGAAATATCGTTGGGCATAAATAATTTAGAACTTCATTAATACTATTTCCTCGTATATACAAAGTAGAACTGGTAAAAATTGCATTGATGACAGTGCAAACAAGTGAAATGACAGCTGGACTGCGATCAGAAAAATTATTATTGCACTTAAATAAATGGAAATTGACACGAAAAGCGACTCGTTGCCTGGGACCAATGACAGAGCACAAAAAAGTTACCTAAATGCAGTTGTAATTTTCTTTTTTTGTAGAATTTATATTGAAGGTGATTGGATGAAATAATCAAATTAGCCGATAAGCTGATAAACTGATAAGCGACGGTAGACGATGATTAATTTTAATGGAGTTTATGTTGTGGAGTTGCCGTCGGTGATTGGATAATCGAGCGCTAAATAAAGTAATTTCCTTGTAATGCAAAAATGGCAAACATTGCAACATTGTGAGCGATTCGCATTCCACTTGGACTCGAGTGCAGCATAATCTCCCAGGTGGCAGTGTTGCTGTTGTAGTTGTAGTTGCAGTTGTTGTTGTAGTTGTAGTTCCAGTTGCAGTTGCATTGATTAACTAACCTGCCATTGCATAATGTCATGCAGGCTGCCTTTTTTTTTAATTTTATGCAGGCACTTTTCCCCACGGAATTGTTGCAGTTGTCAAGCCGGGAGCGAGCCGAAAATCTTCTTCAATTCTTCCCCCGCCAACTCTTCCGGCAACGGCAACACACAGAGCGACAACAACAGCGCAAAGCAGCCATAGAAGAGAGAAGAAAAACAAATGCCGACGTTGCGGCTACAGAAAAAATGCCAATCCAAAGGCGAGCAGAAAGAGAGACACAAAAAATACCGTAAAAACAAACAGAAAGAAAGAAACGTCAAGTGCTCCAATAAAAATTCCGCCGCCTTTGACGTGCTGCACTGCTCGCACCTCAAGCTTGGATACCTGTTTTGCCATTGCCCTCTCGCTCGCTCTTTCTCTCTCGCTCACGGTTTTTAAGAGCGCGCGTTTGCTTTTTGCGTTGTCTGCTCTTGAGCTTCGATTACTTTGCTTATGAGTGTTTTTATGTGCACTTGAAATGAATACGTGCGATTATTGGCCGCGTTTGTGTCTCTGTGTGAGTTTGAATAATCAAAAAAAAAAAACGTATTTATATGGTTATGTATTTGTTTTTCGTTTTTGCTAACGGCTTTTGCTCTTCTTCTTTATGTATATGCTGTAAAAATTTTAATTTGAATATTACATGTATTAAAAACTCATTATTGCAACTCGTCAGCTCGATCCTCAAACTTGGTCAATGGGTTAATGTGCATCTATCGTTTCGGTTGCCTTTGAAGTGTTATTTTTACTTTTTTTGGGTTTTGTACCACGCCCACTACATGAAGAAGAAGATTACCCCTGAAATGGATAGATATCGCTTATATCGAATACAAAAAATTCAATACACCATTTAAAAGTGCGTTTGATAATTTTCCTATAAGAATACATTCCCAATTATATAGAGTTTATCTTTGACAGCACAACAAATATTGAGCTAAATATATTGATAAAAACATGATATTATTATTTGTATCTGAATCTGTATCTGATGTCTGTTTTTTAACGTGGGACCAGAAATTTAAAGTTCCGAAGATACACCAAATCCTGTGAAGGGCCAATTCTCAAAATGTCATTACTCCATTTTACTATTATCTACTTCTCTCGAGAGCGCGCCAAAGGACGATACCCGTTAAATCCGAAACTATTGTACAGCCCACAACAAAGAAAATAATGGCACGAATTATTGTCAAACCATAGGAAAAATTATCAGTTTTTTCACTATCTTCCTCGTCGCCATTATCCGCCGATTGTTCATTGCCTCTTTCCTCGTCTGGATTTTGATTAAAATTAGCCTCGCTCATTGTCCTTTCATTATTCGGTTCTTCTACATTTACATTTTCTGTGGCCCTTTTTTCGTCGTTGCCTTGCTCCTCATTTCTAGTGGCGTCTTCTGGTTGAGGCTCTGGATTTTCCACATTTGTAGGCCGTGCACTCTCTACATTCTGGGGCTCCGCGGCGGGTGGTGCATCTCCTGGCTCTGTGGGGTACTCTTCATTGGAATCTGCCATGGTCAATTCTGGAACTTATACCAAGAATTTTTCCCAATAATTTTTAAGAAATAGTTGCCGAAAAAGGAAAAAACGGAAAAGAATTTGTACGGTCCGAATGTGATATTGAATGCCACGACTACTCTATCGTGTAAAATTTGATCCAAGTGTTGATATACAATTTTCTATGAAGAATTCACCCACGCATAGTGCACAAAGCACAACCTGCAGCAACATGCTCATTCATGCTCAAAGTCAAAAGCAAAAGCACTCAAGCAAAAAAAACCAAAATCAAATCAAAGCTGCTCAAGAGCTGCTCGACACTGTTCGACTCGGCAAAAACAACGAGCACAACACGAAAAACCACAAACAATTTTTTTAACAGCAAAGAGCGAGCGAGAGAGCAGTAAAGAGAAAGAGAGAAGAGGTAAGACAGCTTTTTGCTGTTGTTGTTTGTTTGTTGCTCGCGCCAAAAAGGAGTAAAAAGCTGCGCATGCTCCGTCGTCGTCGCCGTTGCCCCCACAGTGCACCGTCAGAGCGAGAGAGAACAGCAGCCGCTGAGAGAGTAAACGAGTAACTGTGTGTGTGAGTGTGAGTGTTTATGAGTGTGTGAGTACTCGTGGGGCCACTGTCGCTGCCGTCGTCGTCGCAGTGGCTGCGATTTGGCCTGGCTTGGCGGCGAGGCATTTGAATGTTTTTTTCGAGTCAGCACTCAGCATTCGAGTTCGGAATTCTTGCGAGCTGGCAGCAACTTTTTTGCTTGCGCCGTTTGCTTGCTGCTCCACACACACTTTGTGAGCGCCAAATTAAGCAGACTACCAACTACCGAGTACCGAGTACCGACTTACAACTGGTCACAGACACAGAGACTCTATCCAGCCCCAGTATTCAGTATCCAGTGTTCAGTATCGAGTATCCATTCTAGTATCCAATCTACACAGTATCCGAACGAGCGCGCGCGTTTACAGCTTCAAGCTTCAAGCCTGACTCAAGTGCACTTCGGAGACGGCGCGCCGTGAGTTTTTGTGCGTTACGCGAAGAATTTTGTTGCAAGTCGCCAAGTGCAACGCATTTTCGCCATTCCGCAGTTGCAGCTGTTTGCTGCATCACAATTAACAAGCGCGCTAAAGTGCAACAAAACCAAGTGCAACCAATTATTAAACACAACAAAAATTAAGGATAAAAAGAAAGTTCAGTACGGTGTTTACATCTGTCGTCTGCGAAAGAAATAATTCGAAAAATAACACAAAAAATCAGTCGAAATAAACAGCAAAACAAAGTTCTGCGATAAATATTTAATGGTAAATATTGGTTGAATGTGAACTAATAGTTGCCAGTTAATTTATATTATGTGAAAATCTGTGCAAGCGATTATACTCAAGTCTGGTAATTATCGGCATCCAATGAGTGCTAAAAAGTGAAAGTTAAATAAATTAAATATCAATCCCAACAATCATTAATGCTTATAAAAAATATTTTAGTTTTAAGATACAAATTTATGAAAAAAGTGAATATTAAAATAAGTCATCTGGTTTAAACTAAAAATCATCTATAAAGAGAGCAAAAGATTCAAATATTTATTATATTATACAAAATTCTTTTTCATATTAGTCAGAAGTGTTACATTATTTGAGGAGATAATACTTATTTTAAAAATAAACAACATATTATCATCAAATAATGATCAATCTATACACCATTTTTCATCGTGAGTTCTATGTTTCAGTTTATTTATTTAGCCAGATTCTAAAATATATAATGTATCCTTTAGTCGCGGTTGTCAGTAAAGTTATAGCAATTTGAAAGTTAAAAAAGTTATATATTAGCGTTTAAAATTTTAAGATAATCATAAAGCTAATCAGCTTAAAATAAAATGATTGTTATTATCTTAAGTAAAATTATATTTTATTTCTGTTTATTAAGGGACTATTTAATTTTTGAGTACCAGAACTCGAATAGGTAAACTTAGACACTCCTAGTATCAGCGTAAAAATTCAAAATGTAACATTAAGTACCGTCGTTAGTTTTTCTGAAAATAGTGTAAATTTGTCAAAGCTAAACAACAAAGTCTTATGTAGTCGAAAACATATTTTTTTATGGATTCAGTCATCTCTCTCAGCTCTTTTTCAAATATTAAGCCTAAAATCTTTTACTTTTTATTTAGAAGAAGATAATTCGACACATATGAAACAACAACAAAAGTGCATGAAAAGTGAGAATCAAATAATTGAGATATTTAAAAGTGAAAATAATTTGAAAGAAAAAGTGTTGGACAACCCAGAAGTTGATCAGTTTAAATGATTATGCATGGTACCTGGTACAAAGGACCACAGCTGGCGCATCATCCACACACCGAGTACCATCAGTTTCGATCGTATCCATCGTTCGTTGTGACACCCTACCACGACGGTCATGCGGCCACGCCTTGCCCACCCACGCCCTGCACACCCTGCACACCCTGCAGTTCTAGCCATGCAGCTGGACTTGGCCAGGTCGCCGAGGCAACGCCAATAATTGTTGAGGGCACATTTGCTGCTGCCGCCGCTGCTGCAGCCGCTGCAGCTGCCGCCGTCGGTTGCATCAATCCAGTCACTGGAACTGCAGCGCCATCCGGATCGGGCACATCCTTATTAAGTCCTCCGATCAAAATCGAGCAGGTTTTCGGCGAGACAAACGCAACGTCACTAGGAGCTGTCGTCGAGGACTATGCATTGAACTTGGATTGTCCTGTGGAGCATCAGTTTCGGGTGAGTTATAATTAGGAATAATAATTGCAATTGCAAGTGGCCATGCCACTTGCCACTCGGACCATTTACCGCTTGCAAGTAAAAACAACCGCAGCTGCACTTGCCACCTCAAAGGGGCGTGCTCCAAATCAATTTTCATAAAATCATCCAATAACACTTAAAAGCCACAAAAAAGAGAATACAACGAACAAAAAAAGCGAAGAGTGAAGCTTGAAATCGACTAAAAAAAACCATGACAACAAACACGCCCCCAATTCACACACACAAACACACACACACACCTTGAGAGTGCGAAAGAGAGAGAGAGAAGTTTTATTCTCTTTGTACACTTTGAAGAGCATTCAAACGATTTGAGCATTTTTTACACGCTCTTGAGCTCAAAAAGCTAAAGCTTACGATAGGTTTTTATGTACCACTCACAGGATATTTTTAATGGTTCGTGTACAGGATGTGCCATAATTATGTAGCGAAAATATTTGCACTTAAAGCTTTTAACGAAAAGCTCTCAATACAAATTGCTGAATATAATCTAAAATCGAATATTTTACGTCCAACAAGTGGCTTTTAACTTGGAGCTTAGTACAGGAAGGAAATGTTCTTTATAGCGAATGAAACAACTTGTGGAGTGTTCCTTATTGTCTGTGACTCAGACTTTGGAAACTCATTAAAGGCAGGTCAGGGCAGAACTTCAATTTCTCCCTTATTTGAGTCAAATTTTATTAAGAAAATAAGATTATGATTATATAATTCACACATAGTATTATTAATTTTTACATTATATATTTAATGAAAAAACATATAAAAATGAAGTATAACCAATTTTTACTTTATTAAAAGCAATGTACTTAAATATGTAATTTTATGTACTTAGTAAAACTAAATTAAATTAAAAATGTCATAAAATTTTCAAAGTTAAGTTTACATGTTTTTAAATAATCTTATTAAATTTAATATAAAAATATTTTATTTTAGCTATGAAATATTTTTATGTTAGGTTAATTAAAAAACGTTGAAATTTTGTATGAAATCTTTTTTTTTGTACTTTAAATTAGTTTTATTTTTAACGAAAAACAGAAGCTAAGAGATATATAGATTATGATATAGAAAGGGTTTAGACAAGCATTACAGTTCTAAATTCTTAAATATTTTCAAGTTCCATTCGAGTCCTGTACAAGTATCGTATAGTAGTGTATTTTAAGTTAATTCTTCTTTTATTTAAAAAAAAATATTCAAATATAAACAAGATTAAGATTATTTTACATTCATTAATAAAAATAATAAAGTAACCTGAATTTCTGCAACTAAAGGAATTCTGATTGGCAATAATGTCATAGCAAATAATGTCTTAAAGCACTGTAAACTTTACATAGGGTCTAGATAAGGTGCATAGAAGAGAAGATCATTTCCTTACTGTCGTAACTTTAACTGCTATTGTGTTTAGTGCAATCTCTTTATTTTCTTTCCTTTTCGCATTCATTTCAATTATCGGCGAACACATTTCTCGTATCTACCGGCAAAGAAAAACATCTTAAAGACCACGTTTATTGTATCTTCTTCATGGCAAAAGCGAAGGAAGTAGCATATCCTTTGGCTCTTATCAGCGATTGCAGCAAGAGTCCCATTTATTCAGTGTGTGTGTATGTGTGTGTGTGTGTGTGTGTTATGGTTTTGTGTGCTCTAAAGGGAATATGCTCATTTCAAGAAGCAGCTAAATCCTTGCACATAAAAAAGCAACGCAATGGCATACACATAAAAACATATGCACCCAGTGCTGGACAGGATTCTTGTTCTTCTCTTTTGTGCTCAATGCGCGTGTTGCATTTACGACGTCGACGTCGACGTCTGCGCCAACGTCAAAGTCAACGCCGACGCCAGCAGCGTATTTAGTTGCAGTGGCGACCGAAAGTTTTCTTGTTCCGTCTGTTGAGTTGTTTTCAAGGCAAAGCCGCTTAAAAATGCAACAAATGCACAACAAAAAAATAAAACATGAAAGTAAGAAAGGATAACAAAAAGGATACCAGCTATAAAGCTGTGAAACAGAAGTATGGCAACTACAATGTTGAAAACTAGAGCAATTATTAGAGATAAATTTGCTTGAAATTTAAGTATAATAAAGTAAGGAACGAGGGGCCACTTGTTGACTTCTAAACAAGTCCTTCAGAAAGCAACAAAAAAATCTATATAAATGGGAAAATAGAAAAACATTCATATAAATTGCCAACCAACAACGACAACAAAATAAGCGCACAGAAAAAAATATAATAAACAAAATAACAGAAAAGAAAAGAAATTGGCGCTCATGAAATGTTAACGGGCTGAAGCTGACGTTGTTGCTGACGCTGACGCCGACGCCGACGCTGAGGTTGACGCAGATGTTGCCGCTGACGCTGGCAGCGCAGTCCGCGTGAATGCTGAATGTTTTTATCCTTTCTTCGATGTGTCGTCGCCGCGCTGCGACTGCGACGATTGCAGCATCTGTGTGTGTGTGTGTATGTGTGTGTGTGTGTGTGTGTGTATCAGCCAGGACATCACACGGTTTCGCTTTTCTTTTACAACTTTTTGTTATTATTTCGTTTTTTGCTCGTCGCCGCCTTTTGCAATGTATTTCTTTCAGTCGCTGCTATTTTTTGCTCCATGTGATGGCAAAAAAAAGGGCAGAGAAACACACACACACACACACACACACAATTTCCCTTGGATTTTTTTATGTTCATGCAGTAAATGTGTGTGTGTGTGTGTGTGTGTGTGTCCTGGACCTAACTCCTGAATCTACTTCTTGAGTTTCCTTTTCTCGCGCGCCATTTTAGCTGGTGTTGTTGTTGCTTTAGCTCTTGCTGCTGCCACTTACAACAAACATGGCCGTTATAGTAGCTGCTGCCATAAGTCGCAGTTTGTCCGCTGCTTCCGGTGCAGTCGCAGCCAGCGTCGATGCCGGCGTCGTCGTCGATTGTTGCATGTGTCCGCTGCCTTTGGCGGGCTGCAACTGTCGTTGTCTTCAGTTCACTTGGGTTTGGCCAAATATATTGGTCGTCGCGCGACGTGCCGCGTCCGCGTCGCGTGTTTTCAGCATCTACACGCTAGGTGGCGCCACGTGACTTACATACAACACACACACAACAATATACGAACTGCAATTACCAGTAGTAATCACCAATAGCCACAAGTGATCCACGCGACACTTGCACTTGCCTCAGTTCTCCTTCATTCCTTCCAGTGAAACATATTCAAATATTCAGATACTATTTGAATTGCTTCACTTCATTTAAGCTGCATATTCTATTTGCCGACAGAAAGCCAATTCGTTTGAATTGAAAAAGCTAAGACACTACTATTGACAGAGGACAGATAGATAGATAGCTATAGCTAAAACCTTAAAGATTTGAGCACAACATACATCGAAAAAGTCCCAATGATACTTGTTGAATTAGAGTTTAAGACATTTGTTTAAACTGAAGATTGCTTTGACTGAGACAGCATTACAATTTAGTGTTGTTGAATATATAATTATGAAAGTGTTAATTTTATATACACTACTATTAACAGAGGACAGATAGATAGATAGCTATAGCTAAAGATTTAGAGATTTGGAAACAACACTGTATGAACATCGAAAAAGTCCCATACTTGATACTTGTTGAAATAGAGTTTTAGACATTTGTTTAATCTGAAGATTGCCATGATTGAGACAGCATTACAATTTTGTGTTGTTGAATATATAGATTATGAAAGTGTTAATTTTATATACAAATTTTAAAACTAATGATTTAGTTTGTTGTAGACTTTACTATAGACTCTCTTCATTAATATTTTAACTTATTTCTCTTGTTATCCCTTGTCGATTTGTTGAAGACTCTAGCATAGAGTATATAATGCTTAACACCCAACAAGTCTTCAGTAACAATAATAATGGTCCTTAAGAATTTTTTAACATCCAACACACAAACACACACCTACATACATATATGTAAGAAATGAAATAACAGCAGCAAGAAAAACACAATAAAAAATCAGAAACATGGGCAAACCGTATAAAAGAAAATCAATCTGGCAAGCTGCACCCAAGTAATACCCTAGCTCCATCTTCTTAACATGGAACTCACTCAGCTCTGGTCCATCCCATCTCCCATCGCCCACAACTGCCTGCAGGACATCGCGCAAATTCAGCTATATTTTTTTTATGCGCTTCGTTTTCTTACAAGAAAATGCTGCAGTGCGCTCCAAATGTATGTCTTTATAACGGCAGCGTGCATAAAAAAGGAGCAAGAAGCAAAAATTATAAAATAAGGAAAAAAAGGATATAAAAAATACACAACAACAACAACAACAAGAGAAACGGCAGCTCTGAGATTGGTCTGACATTGCAGGGACGCTGGCAGCGCAGCAAAAGGAAAAAAATGGAAAAGAAAAACATTCACAACATACAAAACACTTTTACACATACATACAATGTGTTTTCGTGTATGTGAATGTGCATGTGTATGTGCATGTATTTGTGTAGTTCTTTGTATACATATTTGACTGCTTCGCGCGCGTTCGCAATTTCTTTTGCGGCAGCTTCAGCTTCAGCTTCAGCTGCTGCACTTTGAGTTTCTGTTGTTCAGTTGTTGCAAGCTATTCCACGCTCGCTGACTGCACGACAGAGACGGACGGGACTGATATAAGGACACGACTATCGTACACACACGCACAACAAAAACACACGTACACACACACACACACACATACTGACAGCTTTGACACAACACACTGCGACTAACGCGGCGTATACGTAATATGCACTACGTTTAACTTCAGCTAAACTTTGTACAGAAAGACATACCGGGAAATGGAAATGCGTCACGTTGAAAATATGAACAATGATCTGTTGTTTCAACTCAAACAAGTGTCCCGTTACGGTGGCGTATACGCAATTCAGGAAAATCAATGCTACATGAGCTTAGTGTGTATTCTGCTTTAGCAAGAAGAGCTCAATGTAGATCATAAAATACTAGTTTAGTGCTGCAACAAAAGTTCCTACTCAAAGTGCAAAATAAATGAGAAGAAATGTAACAAATTAAAATAAATGTGGCCAAAATTGCAACAAAAAGTTCCTATACATACTTAGTGCATAATATAAAACATAAAATATATTCTAAACAAATAAATAAAAAAAATGATCCTGTAAAATTAATAAAGCAATGCATACAAGTTATTTTAATATTTAAATATTTAATTATTATTTATTTAAGTAAGTCACTATAAATAAGAGTTAATAAAAAGGCCAAAATATATTGCCAAAATGTTAAACAGAATAGAAACTTAAAAAAACAACAAAACAACTTCATATAACTTGATATATTAAGTTGTTTTTTATTTATGCTTTTTTTTATATAATTTTATACAACTATTGACATGTATCTTTTATATTTACAACCTGGAAAAATTTTTCGTTAAAACAGTCAACTACTCAAATTGCTGACTAAGCATTATGATATTTATATTATTTAAATTTTTTTGAAATTTTTATTTATTTAAAAAAAAATTAAAGTTAAACTTATAAATTATGAAGCCAAATTATTGAAATTAAAACTTATATGGCAACCAAAGCTTTTTGTGTAGTATTCATATTACAAATTATTTACAATAATTTTATACATATCACTCAACCTTTTTATAATTTATTTGATTTAAATAATATTCAAATATATAAATTAAATTATTCCTATGGCAATCGACAGTTTAAGTTATTTTGGCACGCTGTCTAAAGCGGTCGACTAACTAACTGTCCCACAATATTTCCATTCATACCAGCGATAACAAAAATAAATTTAAATAAATAAAAGCTTAGCCGCATATCACGCAAGCGACACAACAAGAAATAATAACAACAGATACGAAAAATAAACATTTAGAGTCAAAGTGAATCATCAAATCCATCATATTGAAACTGTCGACAAGCTGCAAACTAAACAATGTGCATAACAGCATAAAAAATATGAACATAGTAAAATAAAATACTTACAACAACACACACCCGAAGAGAGAGCCCTCAAACATTTAGGGCAAAACTTTTTCAAGGTCATTTGATGGCAGTTTTCAACATAAATGATTTGTATTTGTTTTACAAAACTGCATCTAAAAATACAAAATAGAACTGGAACTGGATGCAAAAAAAACTCGACGCGTCACAGCTATAAAAAAGCATATCAAATGCTTGGAAAACTTTTTATTCAGCCCCTCAAATAAAATAAAAGTTTAGTCAAAGGAAAAGAAAGAAAAACAAGCAAAAAAGAATTTGCGATTTTATTTGCGGTTTCTTTTTGTTTTTTTGAATTTTACTTGTTTTTGTTTTTGCTTGTGGTTTTTCCCCGGATTTGTGTGCATGGATAAATAGAGCAAAAGTCGCACAAGTTAGACAATTCGTTGGGGAGGCTGAAAGTGAAATTGTTGTCAACTAAAAAAAAAAGTGTTGTCTACATTTGAGCGCTACACGGACTGGAACATCATCATGCTCAAGGATCAGCTGAGACGTCGCCGCGCCTATGAGCTGGACAGCTATATGGATGTACTTAAAACTTCTACGCCAGTGACAAAACACTTCTTAACGCCCGCCGAATTCTATAAGAACCTCTTTGCCAGCGCCGTTTTCCAGCAACAACAACAACAACAACAACATCAGCAGCATTCCGATGCAAGCCGCCGTTATCCCCAAACGCCATCACCAACATCACCTGTTAAGAATGAAGTTAATAAATTGTCCCTTTCTCCTGGCACACAGTCCAAGTTGTCCAGCAATTTGTTGTTCTCCGCCGTATGTGTGGCAGCCGTGGAGTCAGCGAAACGCAGCCAGGATAGAGAGGAAGTTGTCGAGCAGAAACGTGTCCTTAAGAAATTGTCAACTGCAGAGACTTCAGCGCATTTTAGTATGGAAGTAAGCTGAAAACTGTGTAACTATATTGTTGATTAAGCCAACTCGTCGATTGAGGTCAAAAAATTAATACAATTAGAGAGTTTTTAAAATAAAGTCATATTGTAACTCTAAAGATGAACTCATATATATTTTTTATATAATATATAAATAAATTGTTAATCATATATATTAATACAGTTATTTTATTTTAGCTACTTGCTCAGTTTAAATTTAAAAAAAACAGTACTAGTCAGAGTTTTACGTAATTTATTTTATTAACATTGTTCTCCTTTATCGAATAGCCTCGTTTCTTATCTTTAATTAGTTTTCTTCCTAATGTATTGCCACTTCATTATAAATGCGAAAACTCATAGAGTAAATTATGCATCATTTGAACAACCTTGTTATGATCTTCTAGCTTCTATTTAAGCATCAATTTAGCAATTGTATTTATGTTTTCAGATACATATTCAAATATAAAATCTTTTTATTAATTGATATAATGAATTAATTAATATAATGAAATTATTATAAGACGCTATATATGACATACTAGTATGTTAACTTAAGAACCCTGCTGTGAAATATTTTTGAGGTCTTTATCTGAGCTAAACTGTCATAATTACCTTCAAAATCCAATTAAAGTATTTCCTTTCGAAAATTAAAACACCCGTCTCTAACTTATTTTTTTAACTTTGTCGAAATAAGAAATAGGTATAATTTGGGTTGTTTGTTCTTGCTAATTATGGGGGGCCAAGAGTTGCTGTTGTTTTGCGTAAACAACAACAACTTCAAAATGAAAAAAAAAACTGAATAATCATCAAAAAATTATTTTTTTTCATGCTGAATGCTTTAGCCAACAACAAAAATATGAATACCCTTCTCATGCAAAACAATACAACAAATTTTCCTTTTGCAGAAACCCCATAGCAACAACAATAACAACAACGGCTACGGATGGTCAGCCGGCAACGGACCGCATAGCGAAGTCATCAACGGCAACAACAATCAGCACAATTCACACCAAACAGTCGAACCCGAGCCTGGGTCATCTCTATTGCCAGGCTCAGCGCCAGGAACACCACCAACGCCGCCCGTGGACGACAGCCAACAACAACAAGCGACATCGGTGTCCGCAATTAATTTGAATCAAACCCAAACGCAACCCGCATCACAAACGCGTCCGGGTTACGGCAATTCCATAAAATCACCACCGGAAACGGCAGCGCAATCATCAACGGCTGCTACCACGTGTAAAACTCACGACAGCAGCAGCAACAACTGCAACAACAACAACAATCACAACAACAGCAGTAGCAACAACAACAACAACAGCACAACCGCTGCTGCTGTGGCCGCCGCTGCCGCTGCTGCTGCCGCTGCCAACATGCCGATCGGCGGCGTACAGGGACAGAATCCCACCCAAGGCCTGGTCCACTGGATGAGCGCTGTGATGGCCGAGCATATGACCGGTCAGACGCATCACGATCCCGGCGCCGCCGTTGGCATGCACTACATGTGGAATGGCAATGTCGATGTGAGTATATAACATATATATCCTCCATTCCTCCCCTGTCACAACAATCTGCCGCCTTCTGGGTGTGGCATTTGAGCACAGCTTGTCAGCTTTAGAAAAAGATAATTTTAAAATTGTTTCATTTATAGTCAGGGGTTATTTTAATTAATAAACACTTAGATTTCCGATCTTTTATATTTTATTCAGTCTTAACCGGTCGGCGTCGATTTTAAAAGTGACGCTTGCTGCATTTACCAATACAATCATGCGTTCTTAAGCTAACTCTTATTCACGCCAGAGGGAGCTTTATAGTAATCGATAAGTGATTAATTATATTTACAGTGCGATAAATATAAATAATAAATAACACTA
Organism: Drosophila falleni; assembly: GCA_035045575.1. Lineage (NCBI taxonomy): Eukaryota > Metazoa > Arthropoda > Insecta > Diptera > Drosophilidae > Drosophila > Drosophila falleni. The sequence goes on from JAWNOV010000062.1 coordinate 21,125,827, forward strand.
TTTACAATAAATCACAGTCTTACATACTACTTATGACTACGTGTGCTTATTACTACACATTATATACTATATATTATTTTTTTGGTTAGCAAAAGTTGGCAAAAGTTAAAAATTGAACGCTGCGGTTGACAGTGTTTGCTTGGCGTCTACAGAAGCGCTGGAGAGTCTTAAGCTAAGAGAAAGTAGGAAAAGATATGGGAGGGAGCTGTTAATTAAAATGCAAAAGAGCTCTTCGAGTTAAGTAAATTAAATGAGCGTTCTATGAGAATAGTGATAATATATTATATAAGAAGGCACACAGGTATTTTGGCAAAGTAATCTGCCTTTGAATATTATTTCTTTTCACGAATATTCAAACAACCATTTGTAATATTTTAATTAAGTGGTTGAGGATTATTGTTAAGAAATTAAATAAATAATAAATATTATAGTAATACAATAATAATATAATTAATTTATTTTTATATTTTATGTATATTTAAAATTTTTTTTACCTTTTCTGTATTATACTGTTTTTTATTTTTGTGCATATTTATTTGTTTCTTAAATACTCAAACTAGACTGATCTAATAAAACAAATAATAATTTTTTAATTAAATATAGGATATATATGTATATTTTGTAAAACGTTTTACATATTTCTTAAAATATTTACTCAAGTATCTTATAATTATTCTTATATAAAAATTAAATTATAAAATACAAATTTTAAAAATATAGAACTCGCTCTTACTTAATATATGAAAAGTTGTTTGACAAAACATAGCTTAAAATTCAACGACCTTAACCCGAAGCGGATTGAACAATAAACAAACTTCAGGTCAACTCATTACCTCTAACGTTTGCCCCCAACTTAATATACGCTAACAAACCCATCGCATTTCAGCAATTCCATGGAGCGATTTGCTACGCCGTGAAGCTTTGCGTGGCTAGCTCGACTCCCAGTTGGTTAACCGACCTCATGCCTCTTGCCTCAAACCGAGCCCAGTTGGGCATCCGCTGCCAAACCTGCTGCACTTTCACTCGACGAACATCAGCCGACAACTGACCAAAACTCAAACCGTTGCTGTCTGAGCGCCCGTCTGTTGCTACACGACCGAGCAGCAGGCAGAGACACAGTTCTCCCAGTCTCAGTTCTAGTTCCAGTCTAAGTCCACCTAGCCAAGAACGATGTCTCTTTCCGCCGCCGCATCCTTCCTTTACTCCCATCCTAAAACGGCAGACGCGACGAACATAAAAAAAAATCCTTTGAGCGGCGTCGTCAAATGTTATTTGCCCTTTTTTTCCCCACACAGAAATAATTTTTTTTTCTCTTACTTTTTTGTACCTTCTCTGTTGCTCCTTCCACAAATATCCTTGCTCTTGACTGCGCTGCAAAGTTGCTCGCGCCTCGCCAGGGAAAGCAGCAGAAAAAAATTCTTACAGCATTTTTTGTTGCATTTTTTACTTCGCGTTTTTTGCGTTTTTCAAGATGTAAACAAGTTTTTCTTTGCGCGACGCGTTAAACTTTATTTGCCTTTTTTTCCTTTCCTTTTCTTTTTTCTATATTTTTTGTTTTATTTTGCGTGTTCTTGAATGTATTTATTTTCTTTTTCTTTTTTTTTGTTTGAGTTCTTACTATTGGTGTTCATTGAGTTCGCTTTTCACTTTTTCGTGCGGCGAAATTATTGTTTTGAATGGAGATTGATTGTCTCCAAGGACAACGGAGGGTCGAAGCTGCCGCGGACGTGTACTGTTAAAAAGGTTCGTCCTTCAACGCTTTCCCCTGAAGCCGACTCGTTAGCGAGTACTTTGCCCCCTGCAAAACAATTGAAAACTTGCAACGCCCACTGACTGATTTTTAAAGAATATCCGAAGTTAATTAATTTTTAAAGTTTAACAATGGAAGGTGCCTAGGTTGGAGTCAACAATCGTTGGGGGCAACAACTGAGACTTCTTGTTGTCACTTGCATTAGTAAAATTAGTTACTGAGCTAGCGATACGGATAGAGAGAAAGAGAGAGAGGTCTATAAGAAAGTCTTGCCAAGTTCATTAATTAATTTTGAATGCATTTCCACTTAATTTTCTTTACTAAAAGTTGGGTTAAAAGCAGCCAAGACGATTTGATGTGAAATTTTTCTGGAGTGTCACAAAATTTAATAAAAAGGATACACGTTTAATTTTCCTCTTATTATTGCTTCTTTTAATCTGTCGATTACTCACATAATAATTTTTAATTAAAGTTTTTCAGCCAAAGTTTTTTAAAAGTTTTGTTGATTATTTTTTTGTTGTTCATCAAAACTGCTTAAACCTTAACGTGTAATGAATACCAATTTGTTAAAACTTTTTCTCTTATAGACAGTCAAAGATCTTAATATTCCCTAGATCTTATACAACTCCCTGAAACTGTCAACTAATTTGTCTTTTGATATCTCAACATACAGCAACTTATTTTAAGATTTATATACTATTGTTTTGGTCATGTTTAACTATTTTTTAATAGTTGAGTTAAGAAAGTGAAAACCATTGGCTTTAAATCCTTTGTATAGTGTGAGCAGAACTTTAAGATTCCAATTAAAAAATATAGTCATTGAGGCCGTGAGTCAAACTCGCTGTCAGCCGTGACTGGAGCCGAGCAAAAAGGAAACCCTAAACCGCAACACGCCTCACAACAAAGCATTGCAATTAATACTTATATACTTCAATTAGAAAAAAGTCAACGTGACGGCAAAGTGAAAAGCGAGTAACAACAACAATAAATAAAAAACAATACAGAAAAAAGTGAAAATTGAAAGGCAAAGCGAAGCAAAAGCGCAACATGGAATGAGTCTTTAACTGGGGCTGAAACTGGGCTGAAACTGACTAATGGGGCCAGTAACGGCTGCTGCAATTCGAAATTTGAAATGGCATTCGTTTTGGTACTGGTATTGGTATCGGTATCGGTTTGACGGAGTTCGACCAAAAAACCGCGACAACCGCCGGCAACTTCAATTTTTAAAGTAATTGCAGTAAAGTTGAACAAATTTGTAACTCGAGCGGGTTGAGCACAACAATAAGAGCAAATTCTAACCTCAGGCCATGGCTTAGGGATGCGGTGCTCCAAAAAAAAAAACGGGGAAGAAGACAGTGCGGATGGTCAAACATTTGAACATGGAATAGCAAAAAACATTTTTTTCTATCTGACAAAATGCGAAAAAAATCAATAGAAGCAGACAGCGGCAACATGAATAAAAAGATGAAGGCGAAAGAAGCTAAATAAAACCAAAACCAAAAGCTCAACTGAATAATAAAAAATACAAAAAAAGAATTCCCCAAAAACAGGAACAAAATGTAATGTTGGAGTCTGTGTGGCATGGTCAAAGGTTGCTACATTGTGCAAAACGCGTTTTGCTTTGGGCTCGACAGTTGGTTCGTGTTTGGCCAAGGGGGAGGGACAAGGAAAGGGACAGGGGGGAGGAAGAGGGTTTGGGATTGGGCTTGGATATTCTGTAGCTGCAATTGCATAAAAAAATCCACGTTTTCCGCCTAATTTTTTGCACGTTTTTTTTTTACTGTGCTAGACGTTGGACTGGTCATAGAAACTACACCACCCAACACCATCAGGATGAGTCAAAGCGTCAGGAGAAAGTGTGAGACTTCAGTCGACGTCGACGTCGATGTCGACGTCGCTGCTGCTGTGAAGGGGTTAAAAAAAATGTTGTTTTGATTTTTTTCCATGTGCGCTCGGCTCTTCCAAATCTTTTGGAGCTGGTCAGCGAGAGAGTGAGAAAGAGTGAGGGCTGCAGAGCGAGACAGGGATAGCAACAGAGAGCGCTGCTGCTGCGCTCAACCAAACTTTTATTTTTTCTTCATTTTCCACTTTTTTTTCTTCCTCTTTTTTGCTTCTTTTCTTTTTGAATTTGTTTTTTTTTTTTGAAATTTCGTTTTTGTTCTATTTTTCTGCGTGCTGCAGCTAACCGAACACGGCGACTGCCCGGAAGTTGGTGTGGGGAATGCGACGCCTTCTTCTCCTAGTTGTTGTTGTTGTTGTTGTTGTTGTTACTGGCTGGCTGGCATGTTGGTTAGAGAGAACTTCCGCTGATGTCCATGGCTCTGACGCTGGCTTTAGCTCTGGTCATCTTCATCAGCAGCTGACAACGCATTGTGTACGTGTGTGTGTGTGTGTGTGTGCTTGTATATTTTTTTTTCGACATTTCTTCTACTTTTTCGTTTGTCCACCCACTAACTAGTCGAGTTGCAGCATACACTGCACAACCACACACACACCTAGTTATACACAAGCTCAAGCAAAAATGGTTTGAGTTTGGTTGCTGTGCAACTAAAAGCGGCTAAAAGCAACAAAAACAAACACTACGTGGTCCACACAAACACACTTACACACTTACTCACGTACCCATACATCCATATATCCATATATATGTATGCATGTGTACCTCACACACACGCGTGCTGCTTCGTTTTCACACGCTGAGGCAACTCCCCTTGCGATATGCAACACTTTTTTCAACTTTTTTTTTTGTGTTAGCACCAAAAGCCGCCGCACTTTTGCCGCTCGCCAACATCAACGCCGTCGCTTTGACACCTTCGATTGTGTGTAACGCGGTTTTCTATTTCAATTGACACTCTTCTATATGTATATCTATATATATATATAAATTATTCTGTTTGTTGCACAGACAGTTCGATTTTTTCCACCCGAATTTTTGTGACAAGACAAAAAATTGGGAGTCATTGCATTTTTTTTCTATTACATTTTTCTGTAATTTTTAAAACTCATATTACAAATAGAATAATGGGTATAAATCATTTAAGTAAACTTGCAATAAAAGTATGAAATTTTAATTGATTTGAGCACAGTTTAATATTAGTGCAAGAAAAAAATGCAATTCATACTTTTTGTATCATCATTCAAATTGATTCCATATATTTTTTATATATTTTTCAATATGTTTTTTGTGTTGCCTCTTTTCACTAGAACGTTTAAATACAATTATTTCCGTTCCTCCATTATAAGGAATTGTACTTTTGTTGTCCTTACAATTCATAACAATCATTAATTTTTAATAGTGTAAAAAATTCGTAAAAAATGAGCAAAAGCTTTGTAATGGGAGCAGTAAATGTTTATGACAACCCAAAACCTTGATATTTGATAATTTAATATAAATCATAAAGTATCACATTTGATTTTACTCATGTTCACAGAAACAAAAAAAAATTTAATATTTTTTCCACTACGATAAATTACGTATATTCTCTCTTATTATAGATAACACATGTTAATCTCATTTAGAATACAGAAGACATTATAGTTTACAAGCGAGTTTTATATTTATTTTAAAGTAATTTTACTCAAATTTGTTAAGAATTATATTATTATTATTAAATTACTTAATAAAAAACAAAATAACAAATATGCGTTTAATGAATCTCTGTATTTTCACATTAACAGCGCTTAAAAATTGTTTGCAGTTTGTGGTATAGTTTATTTATATATTTAATAATTTATAAAAAATAAATATAAAAAATAGTCAAGATATATGTGATATTTCTAAAATGTAATTCATAACGAAAGATTTTTTTCTATTACTGTTTTAATGGAGTAAAAATTTGTACATTCAGCTAAATATAATTTTCATCAGTTGATACAAATTTGTTAACTAAAAGTCGTGTTAAGGACACCTATGACCTGATTCAAAAAATAATATATTATATTAATACCCATTATTCTCATCTGTTTGGTCCTTTGCAGCATGCCAAGGATATTAGTGATTACAATCTTTGGCCACCGACACCGCGCAGTCATCAGCATGCCAGCGAGCATCATCCGATGTCCTTGAAGCAGGAGTATGAGGTAAGTGGTACACCGTGATGTAAGTGGTGCTAACGGTGTAAGTGGTATAAGCAAGTGCCGTTAAATGCCCATAGAATGCGATATTATTTTATGGCACATGCATAAAAACAATTCCAACAAAAGAAACAGCAAAAGAAACGGAAACAAAAGCATAAATGCAACAAAAACAAAGACAAAGTAAAATACAAAAACGTTTCTAAACTCGCGTGCCGGCACCGCTTTGCATTTGTTGTTGTTGTTATTTTTGTATTTCTTTTTATTTACTTTTATACCAGACGGAAGCGGGTTGAACCCCCAACCCCCTGCAGTTCTCAATGGCCAGCCCCGTTTTTGTTTGTGGGTGCAATATTTGTATACAAATAACTACTGTATTTTTCTTGTTGCATTTTGTTTTTGCTTTGCTTTTGTTTTTGTGTTTCTTTCTAAGCATATCAGAAATGTTTAGAAAAAGTTAACGCTCTTTTATTTTATTTTTTTCGGCGTTTGCTTTTATATATTTTTTATTTCATTTTATTTGAACCAAGGCATTTGCCTATGGCATGTGTCCTAGGTCATGTCTGGCCCTATGAAAAAAAAAGGAAAACTGAGAGCGAGGAAAAGAGAAAGATAGAGATCTCGATGCTTTTAACCTATATCCACAATTTACAGGCTATCGAAAGCAGAAGCCGCATCGTCAAATAAAATTTTGTATTTATTTTTTTTCTGTTTGATTTTCCTACGTTTTTTTTTTTTAACACTCTCACTTTGCCCCAGTTAGAAATTTTATTCATATATTCTCGCTGAATTGATTTGTATTTTTCTCTTGTTTTAAATTTGAGTTTTGTCACGCGTTTGATTTGAATTTTCCATGTTAGTCTGGTTTGTTTTTTTTTTTTGCGGATTCGAATAAATCGCGTCAACAGCCGTTGAAAGCGTGTTTCCATAGTTAACACAATATTTTGGTTTAGATTTAAATATTTGCTCTTATTTTTGCATTTTATTGATGCCCGTTTAATTTGTTTATCTAGTGCAATCATTAGAAATGCATTCAAATATGTTTACAATTAAGTTCGCTTTGGATGCATTTTATTGGGTATAACATGCAAATTACTTAACGCTATTTATTTGTTAAGTTATTATAATTATAATAGTTAAAATAAAAATGATTTATAAGTTATAAATATTTACTTGTAAAAATTTGAATTTATTTTTTTTTTAAAGATTGTGACATGATCACTTTATCCATTTCAAGCTATAATAAAAAATAATAATAAAGAAGCAAATATGCTTCAAATCATTGCCTGGTATTAATAATAGTTTTTCTAAAATAATATAGAATTTTGTACATATTACATGTAATTATAGTATATATAAAATGATTTTTTTTGTGCAATTTATCTAAGAGATATTTTTAATTTTTTAATTGTAGGCCAAAATGAACGATCACCACCTCCACAATAATCTGCAAAAAGGTGAGTTATTAACGAAACGGGAAACATCTTTTGACCTGCCTCAAACTAAAAACATGATCCCAAATTGCATACATGGCCAACGAGACTGTTACCAAGTTGAATGACAGGATTTGCACTCCATTGGTTAATTAATTGCTCACAAGAACAAGAAACGATAATCACGAATCTCGAGCAGATTCGAACTGGGGGAGAGAGAGAGAGGTTCGATCGAAGAGATACAGATAGGAATCTGTAGGAGAGATACGTTGCATACGTTGCATAAAAGTTAAATTGCAACACGCGTGCGGCATGACGATGGGTGAAGCAAAGACAAAGGCGAGCGAACAATGTTATCCATTGCAGTTACTCCACAGATACGTTCAGATACTCCCACGGAGCGCGCCGAAAATTGACCTTTAACTGAAAGAACAACAGCGGCAACAACAACAACAACAACAATTGGCAGCAAAATGCTTACAACATGTTTACATAAATTCCTAAAATGCAAACAACATTGGCAGCGGCAACATTGACAGCAACACGCTCCAAAAAGGGTTCGAAAAACGGGTTGGGGATCGGGTTCGATATCGATATCGTTTAGCTCCGTTGGCGGCAATGATCTCGGCCCGATAATGTCAACGCTAGGCAATTGGCCAATAACATTGTTGTTGCTGCTGCTGTTGCTGCTGATGCTGTTGTTGCGATAAGCATCTGCAACATTGCGGCCAACAATGTAGATGTAGATGTATCTATGCGATGCAATGCCTCTTAGTTGAGAGCCCATGGCTTTCGCTTGTACAAATTAACAATAAGACGGCTCCTACTACTACCTACCATGGCCATGACTCAGAGAAGTAGCTCATACTGCTGAAAGCTGGATGCTGGCCTGGTTACCGTTGGATAACTTGGACAACTTTTCCGCTTGGCGCCAATCGCTGGCGGTAATTAACACTGAAAATGTTTGCTTGGCCCCACAACAATTACAGGACGGGTCTTGCAACCAATTTGGTGGCAACAATTGTCTGCAAATGTTTTATTAGAAATGCTTTTGACATGCTTGAATCCATGAGGCTATCGTCCCATCGTCCGTGATCTACAGTCCGCTAATCCTCTCCTGGCTAGGCCCAGAGTCATCATCAGCTCATCATCAACAGTTTCACACAATTTTTGCACGCAAATGTGCTGGGCACTCAATTATAGATAGATACATAGATAGATGGAACTCAGGCGGGCATAAAGAATTATGAAAAAAAAAGAGGGAACTGTGAAACTATTTTCACATAAACTGTAACTCAGTTGAGAGATTTCCCAGTGGCAATCAGAGCGGCCAAGTTTAATTAGACAAGCCAGCGAGTCAGTATAAGTGGCAAGGGGCAAGTGGCAGTGGCAAGTTGGCTGGCGGCAGGTGGAAGCTGCAAGTTGCAAGTTGCACGTTGCACGTTGTACGTTGTCTGTTTGCCAGCTGCGACGACATTGGACAACGTGACGTGAGTGAACGTCGGCAGCTTGTAGTCATCTGAACTGATAGACAGCCGTGTGGCAGTGTGGCAAGCATTAGATGGCGCCACGGCTGACACAATTCAACATCAACTGATGAAAACAACTCAATTGCAATTGCAGGTCACTTTCTGGATGACAATCGTCTGGAGCATCATGCCGCAGTCACCGGACAAGGTAAGTCTTAACTTCAACTCCAGCCAAGCTTCGGGCCTTTTAAGGTCCTTAAGCACATGTCAGCAGCATGTTCCTTTCTTTTTGACGCATTTGATAAATAGGAAACAAAATACCGATTCATATAATAACTCAAACTATTTATGTGGCCAAAAATAATACATGATATTTAAGCACACTCTGATAATAATCATTTTATCATGTTCATTTAATTTTCCAAATCAAAAGTAATATTTTCTTATGTTATTCCAAAGATTTATTATTAAATATTTAATATAAAATGTTATAGTCAGGGGTTATTTTAATTAAGTAAACACTCAATTTTCCGATCTATTATAATTTATTCAGTCTTAACCGGTCGGCGTCGATTTTAAAAGTGACGCTTGCTGCATTTACCAATACAATCATGCGTTCTTAAGCTAATTCTTATTCACGCCAGAGGGCGCTTTATAGTAATCGATAAATGATTAATTATATTTACAGTGCGATAAATATAATTAATAAATAACACTATTCACAATATAATACAGTCTTACATACTACTTATGACTACTTAATAGCTGAGTATTAATATTTAATACTTGTGATCTTCCTTATCACTAATCTTTTATAGACTATAAAACCTACCATTATCAATTGATTATTCTTCAAAAAGAAAAGTGATATTTGAATTGTCCATGGAAGACATCAGTAGACTTTGTTGTTAAAGATTAAGCATATCTTGTTTAAAATTATGATTAACTTTGTTGGATACAATGTTCGACCTCTCAAAGAGTATTTTCTCCCTTATTGAATGAACACTTGTTAACCGTATTGCAAAATTGTACTTTTCAGGCAGCTTGGGACATAGTGCCGCCAATGGAACTGGCCCAGGACCAGGAGGTGGCGGTGGCGGTGGCAATTCTGGCTTGGGTGTCGGTGGGCATCATGGCAATCATGTGACCGCCGCCGCTGCAGCAGCTGCTCATCATCATAATAATGCTGTGGCAGCCGCATCGCTGCTCGTTGTGCCCCAGCCCATAAATGCCAGCAAAATGGGCGGACCTGGAGTGGGCGGAACCGGAGGACATGCACCGGCTGGCGGCAGTGGACGAAAATATCAATGCAAAATGTGTCCGCAGGTGAGTTGAGAGAGAGAGAGCGATTAACAAACGAACGAATACATTTATTGCCACTGTTGCATTGCCGCTGTTTGCATTGCTCTCAACTACAGTAAGTTAAGGCCAAAGGTTTAAACAGTTAACATTTTTTGGCCGACGGCCTTGCACAAATTGCTGGCCACTTAGCCCCGAGAACATTGACAGCAGCTTCGGCAGAACGCATCGACGACGGCTTTTTGTTTACAATTTTCCAGTTGATTTGCTTTGGACAAAGTTTCGAATTTCAGACGACCAGCCAGTTGGTCTCAGTCCTGTTCCCGTTCCATTTCCCTCTACCTTAAGTGCGTTTTTTTTTCCCACATTTCATTCAGATTTCAGTTTGGCGGCTCACACACTTGGCCAAAAACCGAAGCCAGCACCGTCATGGTATTGTATTAATGACACTCAAGCTGAGGCCGACAGATGCTGCAGCCGCTCATAAAAGGTCAATTATGCATCAGCCTGCCCATATATATAAATACTTGCGAGTATATAAATATATATTTACTAGAGTGTGTGTGTATGTGTTTGTATTCGTTAGCGTGTTAATTGCAGCTAATTGAACTTATTGTTTTTAACGGGTTTCTCGACAATCTCAGACGCAGGTGGCACTTAAGATTTTTAGAGTGTAAAGTTGGTGATATTCGTGAGATACATTATAGGTGGGCTAATCCCTTCAAAAAAGGTGTTTTTGTTCGAGCTTTAGACATAATTAAATGACAATACAAATAGTTAGAGCAGCAATATTCTATGTATTAATATGCTAAGCAAATCCTATAACAATATTTAAAAACCTATTTAAGTAGTCGTAAATCATTCGATTGGATAGCAGTGACGTAAAGTTTTTTCCATGTTGAAATTTGAATCCGAATTTCTAAAGCATTAGTAAATTTTAAGTCTTTATTTATTTAATATTTTCTGATTGTGAGTTGAAATTCGAACTAGTTAGAATTAACTGTCTGTAGAATAAATCTGTTTTAAATTTTTAAAAGACAAGTCTTGTTTGGCAGAGTCTGTTATTGACATCCTATGTATCCTTTATATGAAATATTTTACGACTGTACCAAAATACGAATATAATTCCTTAATTTCTTCTTTTGATTGTGTGTGTGTATCTGCGTAATACAGAGACCGAAAAAATGAAAGTAAATTGAACAACGCCCAGAGAAGAGCAAAAATAAAAAATGTTGTAGAAATAGTAGCAAAATTGTTGTAGCTGAAATTTGCTGTTGTTTTTGTGGTTGTCAATGCTGTTGCTGCTGTTGTTGTTGTTGTTATGTATATTTTTTTGAACAAGAACAGCGTCGACAACGAAAATTTGTTGTCCATTGGACGAATGATATGTCGGCCAGATATGCCACACCCAGAACGCCCACAAATTGTGGTGCGGAGCTAACAGCTTTTGCAGCACTGATGAGCGGTATGCCCACGCACACATACATATAAACATATACACAGCAGAGAGCACAGAGAACAGTGGGACGAATGATGATGTTGATGACGCTGCTGAAAAGCCAAAAACAATAGCAACAACAGCAACAATTGCAACAACAGTTGCATATGCAGGCGGCGAGGTGTTCATTTGTGCGAGGCAAAGTGAAATAGCAGCATGCCTAAAAGTATGCTACATTCTTTTTTTGCCTTGCGTGCGAGTGAATTCGCAGTTGTCATCTGTGTGTGTGTGTGTGTGTGTGTCAATTTTGTATTTCTTTTTTAACACACACATGCAAGTGAATTTATGAGTAAGTATGTGTGTGTGTGTGTGTGTGTGTGTGTGCTCTGCACTACTGAAAATTAGTGCGTTTCTACGTTTCAAAAGCGTCTGCTGGGCTGCTAGGTTTTTAATTACCCACACTTTGCATTTTTTTGTTATGCTTCGGACTGCTTTGGCAGTCGCTTTGTTGTTGTTGTTGTTGTTGCCCCTACAGGCTGCAGGCTGCTGTCCGATGTCCGATGCTAGCTACAGCTTCAATTGGAATTACTTCACTTGGCACTCTCATCTACGTTGTAGACCAACAGCAGCATGAGCCACTTTTTTTAATGCCTTTGACTGGCCACATCTCCATGTCTATATAGCATACATATATAGCAGCATGTCCACTTGTGGGTTGCGTACGTACATCCATCTGCATGTTGTGTGTGTGTGTGTGTGTGTGTGTGTGTGTGCATGAGGTACAGCTAAAGCCAGCCTATCCTGTTAGTGTGAGCTGCTGTTCTCTGGCCTCCTTTTTATTTTTTTGCTGTACTTTTCAGCTCAGCTGAAAAGGAGGGGCAAGTGTTATTTTTGAACTTTTTGTTGGCCCAAAAATTATGTGCACTTTTTTGAAAAGTGGGAGGATATATGTTCAGTAGCTGTTCACCGCTCTACATATGCATCCTGTTTGAATCGAGTTGCATCAGCAATATTAATTATTTTAAAAATTATTTTTGCGCTGCTAAAAATCTTTGAGAAAATCATGGCAAATCGTGTTTGATTTTTTTTATCAAATATTTTTACTGCGTGTAATGTGAGCATTTAACATTATTCAAAGTCAAAGGCAGGCATTTTGATACTATAGAAATATGATTTTTGCCCTCATATTTATAAATATTCGTAATATGATTCTGATAATATTCGGATTAAAATATTTTATATAATTCATAAAAAAGTTTATGTATGGGCGTTGCCACTCCCACATTGAAAAGCTGAAAAAAATGCAGAATTGCTTAAATAAAATTAAAATGACTAACTGAAAATTATGTAAAATTAAATTCTCGATTTGGAGCTACCCTGTAATAAGCTAAAATTGTTGTAGAGGAAATTTAGAAATAATGTTGATTAGTTTTTATGTGCATCGTAAATTAAGTTAAGGGCTTGATAAGATCTGGTACAAAGTGCAGGGTATTAAAATTAACTGAAATAAGCGCAAAAGTATGCAACGCTTTTTGCGTCATGTTATTATTAGCGCAACGCTACTCTTCATGTGTGTGTGTGCGTGTGCGTGTAAGTGTATTCATGGTCGTATATGTGTATGTGCGAAATAAAAATTGCTGTTGCCTTTTAGGCGCTGCCACGCCTCCCCCGCACACACACACACACACACACGTAATGCCCCTTTATTATTTTTAACAGCAATTTTTTAGTTACATTTGACGTTTTTTTATTCACTCATCTTCCTTCACTGGAAAACTTCGTATATGCACTAACACAATTACACACGCACACCAAAGCGTGGCACTGGACATTGCATTTGCAAAGTGGTAACGTCCAAGGGACGGGGTGGGGAGGTAAATGGGAGTGGGAGTGGGAATGGGGCATATCAAATGGCTCACACTATCAATTAGTGAAATTACATGCGAAAAACGAGCGAAAAATGTTTTACCACGCTGGGAAGAATAGAAAAATGAAAAATAAAAGTAGAAAAAAATAACCACATGTTCTAGGACACACACACATGCATGCGAACTCACACATTTGGACGTATGTATATTTGTACGTATGTATGCACAAGTTGTTAGTGTGTATGTAATTCCCCTCATTTAATTAACAATAAAAATAGGCTAAAAAGTCTAAAAAACTGCAAGCGATTATGCATACAGACTGCCCGTATACACACACATGCACACACGCACACACTGACACACTTCTCGGACACACACTCATACACACACAATGCTCGACACACACTCACATACATTGCAAACGCGCCATTTGTTAAATAATTTTAACACGCGCCCCCAAGTTCGCTTTTTTACCAAACTGCAAAGTTTACACACACACAGATACACATACACACACGAATACGCACACACACCGAACGCGAGGCATTAAAATTTTATCCGATATAATGCATGAATTATGTAAACTATTTTTATTTTTATTATTTTTATTTTGCCTTTTATTGTTTCCGTTGATTTTTGTTATTTTTCTATTTTTTGTTACCCTTTATAATTGAAAATGTGCAATAAGGGGTATAGTAACTTTGTGCATCTTCGCCTCTGTTAATTATATGTGTTCAGTATCAGCATCAAATTAAATTTATAAACATTAATTTCTGTTCATAATAGGCAGTAATTTTCTGATATGTATTTTTTTTCATTTTCTTCGCACAGAAATAGACAAAATTCTGTTACAAGAGCTGTTTGAATTTTGTTATGATAATGTACTTCTTTCCATCAACTACGAAAATATCTTAAAGATCGTAGGATCAATACAGAAGGTGCTCAAGGAAGAAGAGGAAGACACCAATTCTGAGTTTTATACGATACCTGAGAGCTAAGCAGACGGTATCTCGTAGTCGAGTTCATTCTTACTTGCTGTAGTTTTTTTCAGTTGCTTTGTTTTTTGTTTTTTTTCTTCGTTTTTATGCGTTGCATTTTTCTGTGACGGTATTGGTGGCCCCAGCATTTAGCTGTTGCCCCTGCTTTTAAGTGTGTTAGTGTGCGAGAGTGAGTGTATGTGTCTGTGTGAGTGCATATGCCTGTGTCTGTGTCTGTGTGTGAGTGTGTGTTGGTCAGCGGCCTTTGGCATTAGCATTTGGTTAATGCTAACGTGTCGCCCTCTATCGACCGAAAAAAAGCTACTCATCCATTGGCACCCAATTTTTAGTGCGGTTAGCAACAGACGCACACACTGAGTTTCATTTTTTGCCGTCTCACTTGTCCAATATGGCCATCTCTTTCTGTTCGTGGCTGCAGCTTGTTTATTTTTAATTTCATTATATGTACATTATTATTTTTCCAATGCATTGTGTGTGTGTGTGTGTGTGTGTGTGTGTGTGTGTGTGTGAGTGTCTATTTATGCACTCGCCCGTTGCATTCAAGTGTTTTGTTTGGTTTTGTTTTGCTTGTATTTTGCATTTTGCATGAAATGATCAATTTTTTTGTCAAGCAATCGGAAAATTGTTTTTAAAATGTCAACTAGTTTCTCTTTTTCTCTCATTTCCATTTGTTATTGTATTAACGCTTCAAGCAACTTATTTATTTACGTACAAATATTTCACTATGTGTTTTGGTTTCTGCTTAAAATAATATAAATAATAAACAACACTCAAAATGTCCATGGGAAATATTAATTTTAAAACATTTTTCCTCCATTCTACAATTTATTGTATCTCTGATTCTGCCCTTTCATCAATATTGTGAATTGAAATTAAATTCCAAATGGTTGCATTAATTAAAAGAACTTGAATAACATTTAGTTAATATACAATATTTTTCTACTCTGAAAACTCAACAGAAATCATGTTAAAAAATTTTATTTTCTTCAAATTCAATAAAATTTTTCTAGAAAAAGGAGCTGAGTTTAAAGTTATTGGGTTTCATTCGAGATTTCTTTAAAACACTCGTATGTTGAAAATGTTGTGATATTATGTGTCTAATGTGAGACATTCTCGACTTAAATCACACTTCGAAAAATTGGAAAACATCAGTTTTTAATTCAAAATAAAAATCAATCGACCAAATTAACCTGGAATACAAAGCTCTGTTGAGATGATAGTAATTTTCTTGATAACGAACAGAAACTTACCATAGATCTGAAGTATGTTTTAACGGATTGCCAGTGCAAGCTGGGGGAATGATTGCTCTCCCGTTTCCACTCATCATCATCCATCGAGCACGCTGGCATCAATGGCTCCACCTCAAGAAACTGGGCCCAAAAGCCAGGCGACTGCAACAGCAGAACTCTCAGCACCTGCTGCCAGATTACAATGTTGCTTAGATTGAGATCGACATCGTCGAATAGTGTGGGGGCAAATACGACGGCGATATTGCTGATGGACATCTTGACAGACGGACTCTGGGCAATGCGTTGCCAGTGCAGCATGAGGAAGGCCAATGTGTCGCGATGTGCCTGTTGCAGATCCACCACGGCCAGATACAGCTGCTCCTCGGCAGCCAAGGGATCGCTGAGTTGAGTGGCCAGTATAAAGTCGGGTCTGTGGTACATGGGTATCAGAGGACGATGCAGGGTGCGCAGGAATTCCTTGACACAGCAACAAAGCGTATGTGTATCCTTATTGCCCAGATGCGGAGTTGTCTTGCCACGCAGCAGCTTATGTCGCAGTCGCTTCACCTTCTCTCTGGTGGAGGAGACGCGATAGAGACCCTCCTGATTTAAGCCACGTGCCTCAATCTCCGTCACACAGTGCACAATCAAAGCAGGCACCATGGGCGACACACTGGGAGCAAAGTCGCTCAAGTGACCACGTTTCGTGTTAGCCAAAGGTTGTGGTATACAATTCATATTCAGTTGGTCGCAGCACTCCGTGTGGCAACGCAGTGGACAATCGCGACATCTCAAACTGGCCATGGCAAAGCGAATACTGTAAGCATCTTAGATGAATCTCAGTATCTCATCTTGTAAGATGAAAACAACAACAACTCACCGTTTATTGCAGTGCACACAGTTACCCACGTTCGAATAATACACCTTCAACTTGAAGTTGTGCTGACGCAGCAGCATCAACGATGGCTGCAGACTGGAACTGGGACTGGGGGAGGGGCTGATGTTGGGGCTGGTCGTGTAACCATCATTGTCGTCGCAGCCATTTGGATTCATCTCGATGCGATCCTCAAGCGAATCCATTGACTGCTCATCGTACCAACGAAACTGTCTGCTCAGGTCATTATACGAATTATATTCACGTCGAGTTCTGTCCCTGGTCTGCATCTCAGCGCGTTATGCCAGCAAATAACGAAAAAAAAATACAAAAAAATCACTTGCCACGCAGTGGACGACGACGACAACGTCTGTTTTCCAGTTATCGCCAGTTCTATATACTTACTGTAAAATACTTCTATATACCTTCTGCAAGTAAATATGTACTGACTAAATCAGCTGTCACTTTTCATTGAGTCAGCTGCATGGGCAATATTTTTCAAGCTAAACTTTACTTCGACGAATGTTTATAAAAATAGAAGGAAAGAGTTTCAATTCGGAATAGAATAAAATCTTCCACGTTTCGACAGATGACTGTGAAATGTCAATATACAGCAAACGACTTCATAGCTACTAAGTTTGATTTATTAAATAGAAGAACATTCAGGAATATAAATACCAAGTAACAGATATCCAATTGTGCACTAAATATTAATTTTATTCTTTATTTTGAAATAAAGAATTGATAAAAAATATTTACTTTCGGGAATACCATAAAATAAAATGTTTACTCGTTTTATATTTATAAACCCCTTGCCTTCACCTTAAATATCTTAGTAAATGCCTTAGATAACTACAAAAAATTCATTGACGATGGTAAAATAAATCAAATATAATGCGATTGATATGATTAAAAACACTTGAATAAGTAATTTATTTAAGCTTTTAAGTTAAATAAAAAATCATAAACATAGCTTGATTCAATTAAATCAAATTGGATAGACAGAATAATAATAAAAAATTTATATAAGCAGTGACCAGGACATCATTTGATCTTATTTTTTAATTTTACTCATTATTCCAGATGAGACTTTTATTTGCCCGGAGCTAATTTTTCTGTTACTGTAGATACGTATACTTAATAATATATCTACATATGAATTATCTGCATCTTCTATATGCATAATATGTAGCATAATTATTTAATTTAGTTACACATTATGTGCTTTGGTATATTAGAACCACAATACTAAAATCAAGTATTTAATTTTAATTGAAATTCTTTAAGCAATATAATTAACATGGTATATATTCAATATGTCCATTAAAAATTAAATCTTAAACCAAAACTCTTAAATATGTTTGACAATATTTTTCTGTAAATTAAATCAAATGTGCAATCCAAAAACACCTCTTAAAGTTCAATGTCAAATCGCAGAGATTGTTGAACAAATCGGCTTGAAAACAATTTGCCAAAGTATCAATGAATTCTAAACGCGATGAAAATGGCTCAATGGCCGCGCTAAATGGATGAAAAATTCATGGAAAAACGCTTTGCGGCTGGCAAACAAAATACGTCAAAAAAATTTGAGAACCAACAAAAAAAAAAACAATTTAAAAAAATATATCAGAGGACGCAGATCAAAAAGTGAAAATGTTAGACTAAGCGAGCCAAAAAGCAAAATATGAAGAGAGAAAATAAAATCCAAAAACAATAGGAACTTTTTTTATTTTAGATTTTGTCGTCTGACAAATGTGTTGCATACTTGCCGGCGCAGCGTTTTGCCATCAATTTTATAACGAACGACGGCATCGGCAACAGAGCAGAGAGCATTTTTTTTCTACTCTTGCTAACGGTATTGGGCGGTATGGGTGCGAATGAGGCGAAGCAACGAGCAAAATTAACGAACGAGGCGGGCAAAAGGCGAAAAAGAATTTGATTTTTATATTTTGTTGCCGTTTTTTAGGCGTCAATTGCAGCAGCAGCGACAGCGACTGCGACTGCGACGCAACTGAGAATGGGTTTAAATGTGTGTGCGTCGATTGGATGAGGTAGACGCAATGTGTGTGTGTGTGTGTGTGTGTGTGTGTTGTTGTGTGTGTGTGATGGGCGTCGCATTGAATTCGTGTAGTTATTAATGCGTATTGAAATACTCATGTGCATGTATCTACATAAGTCAATGTGTGTTTGCGTATGTGTGTGTGTGTGTGTAAGTGGTCATGTGTGTGAGTGTGAGTAAGAGTGTGTGCGTCTGTTTTGTTTGTATTCAAAGCCCACAAACGCCAGTCACGCATCGGAATAAGCCCATGCAAGTAACCATACTATAACAAATGTGCGGGCTTTGCCCGGATAACCCACCGCACACCTCCCACCCTCCTACCCTAACCCACTCTATACCCCTTACTCCTTCCTACTGTCCAGATGAGTGTGTGCGTATGTGTGTCTGTGCTTTTCGACTGTCCACTGCGTTGAAACACAAAAACACAACAAAACAACTAAAAAATCTCAGTGACAAATAACAAAAAAAGGAAATACAAAAATTGAACCAAAGCAAAATGCAAAGCAACGGACAAAGCACAAACAATAAATAAAAAAGAAAGTATAGCGCCAAAACCCTATGACAGTGTTGCCACATTGTCGTAATTAATTTTGCATACCTTACAGCAGTTATATTTGTTTAGTAAGATGAAAAGTATTGTAACAGTTTTTGAACTGAAAAGAATAAAATATGCAGGAGATTTTTTATGAATGGTATATGAGTAGAAAAGGAATTAATTATTAACAATTTAGAGATATTTCTAAGTACATGAGTACATGATTATTTCGGAAAAAATTCGAAAATTAATATTTTTTGTAAAGTTAATAATATTTAGATGCAGAATCAATAAAAAGGCTAGGCAATGATCAAAATAACATTCCGTTTGAAAATCGGTTAAGTTTTGAGAAAGTTATAAAAGTTTGAAGTTTGGAAAATCGTTGCACTGACAACTTTACAAGTCAAATTTTTTGTCATTTTCGGCCTGATTTTTTACAGGAAAATGAAGTCTCTAAGAATCAAGTTTAAAGTGTCGTTTTTTACTAATTGGGGCACCAGGAGTTGATTAAAAGTGAAAACTCAAGATTTAAAATTTTGAAAAAAATATTTTTTCAAAAAAATCAAAGGGGGGAGTACATGATTTTTTCGGAAAAAATTCGAAAATTAATTTTTTTTGTAAAGTTAATAATATTTATATGCAGAATCAATATAGAGGCCAAATAATGATCAAAATGGTATTTCGCAAGGAAATCGGTTAAGATTTGACAAAGTTATGACAGTTCGAAGTTTAGTAATTGCTTGGACTTTACAAGTCAAAATTTTTGTCAATTTCACAATTGTGAATATATTAATGCAAACAGAGTTTTTTAGAGTTTATATAAATAGAATTCAAGCTATTGCTTTAATAAAAATATAAGCAAAAAGTATTTATTCATATTCATTTCCTAAATACTATCGAGCCCAATTTTAAAATGATTTAATAATTATGTAGTTATAAATAAATTAAATATTTTATTGGCAACTCTACGGCTTTATCATTCCGCATTGAATGCAAAAAACACTGAATTAAAAAAAAAAAAAATACAAAATCTAAAAGCAAACACACCCGCAAACCAAAAACAAAAACAAACACAAATGCAAACGCAAAAACAAATGCAGTTCACTTGTAGAGGGGTGATGGATTTGGAAAGAAGCGGAAAAGCAAAACAAAAGTAAGGAAAAAAATGTGATAAATGGAACAAAAAAAATGGTTTTTGAACAGGTCACAAGTGCGGCGTGCAAAAGAGATGGCACGAGGCAATGGAAAAAATTGTTTCCTGTGACAAGGCGGCCACAAAAAAAATGTTAAGGGGAGGCTGCGTGGAAAAAATGCACAGCAAATGGAAATGGAAAAAAATGCAAAAAATAGAAAAAAAAATAGAAAAAAATGTGCTGTGAGGGGCAGAGCGTTTGGAGTAGAAGTCGAGGCAAGGTTGCAATGTGGCGAGGAATAAAAAAAAAACAACTTAGGAATAGCAGCAACGGAGACGACGACGATAACAACAGCGACGATGACGACGAGCAGCAGACAAACGACGACTGCAACGCAGCGGAAGGAGTGCGCTTTGCGACCATCTGTGTGTGTGTGTGTGTGTGAGTGGTAGAGAGTGTGGGAGTGTGGAAGAGAGGGAATGAGAAAGTGAAGATTGTGAGAGTATAAGACTTGCTGCTGGCAGTTAAGCCACGCGGTGGCTTAGGTCAGGGCGGAGACGGAGGCAGCCTGAGGTGTGTGCTCCATGCTCAGCACTCTGTACTCTGTGTGTGTGTCTGGTGTCTGTGTATTTTTTCCCTACTGCAAGTTGTTCTTTTGGTTTTCTATTTGGAGTAATTCCACGCCAGACTGATAGAGTACTCCAAAATTGAGTATAAAGAGCAAGCGCAGCACGTGAGCAAGCGTAAGTAGCCCAATTGCTAAAAGTGTTGCCTACTTTTATGCGCTACATTTATTTCAAATTGATTTAAGTACCAAATTATTTATAAATTAGCTAATAACATTTTATTAAAGGTGTTAGCTGCATATTTGTTTATTGCACTGACCATTTGCCATAGCAATTTCGAATGACATTTCACATGGCCAAGTGCAAAGTCAATGCAAAGCCAAATGCAAAATTCAAAGTCAATGGGAAATGGAAAAACTCTTCAATACAACAAATTACAAAAAAAAAAAAGAAAAGGGAAATGCAAAAAACCGGGCAGCATCAAACTCGAACAAAACAAAATGCTAAAAAAAAATACTGCCAGACCATAGGGTTGGGGCTGCGGCGGGAGAGAGGGAGAAAAAAGGCAGAACATTTGGGGGCGGCAATGGCTAACACGACGTTGGCAGCGAAAAAATTGCTGTGCGTTTATATGCGAATGTGTGTGTGTGTGTTTGTGTGAGAGCACTGTAGCTACAACTGTATGTGTGTGTGTGTGTGCGTGGGCAAAAATTCCCCTTTTTACATTTTTTTCACAATTTTTTGCGCGTTTTTTAGAGCCCATCGTCGGCTCCAAACTTTCCCCATTCCAAAATTGAGTTTGGGTCAATGTTGACGGCGACTGTTACTTGTTGTTGTTGTAGATGCTGTTGTTGTTGTTGTCGTTGTTTTGGCGTTGCTCTGTCAGGTGGCTGCGACGCTGGCAGCGCAGTCGCTTTGGACCGCGCAGCATTTGAATAGCGCCAGCAGCGACGCCGCCTATGCAACCAAAACTTTTTTTTTCAGTTCTTTCTGTATGTCTGTATGTGTGTGTGTGTGTGTGCGTGGTATTTTTTTGCCCGTTTAGTTTGTTGTTGCTGTTGTTGTCGCTGCTGCTTTTTTTTCGAAGTCGCCGTTGCCAGCTTCTGTCTGTATGAGTGTGAGAGAGTGGGGGGGGGGGGTGTGTGTGTGTGTGTTAGCGCTCGCCCCTTTGCTGTGTGTGTTGATGATATTGTTGTTGTCGCTGTGTCGGCCGGCGGCGGCCTTTAGTATGCCAGGCCGCCACCCACCCACACACACATACACACATTTCGCTGCTGCTGCGCTTGTATTGGTGCGCGTTTTGTCTGTCTGGTTTGCTTCTCATGGCTGTCGATGCCGCCGCCGCCGCTTCTGCTGCCGTATGCGTTGCTTTGCATCTCTCCCCGTGAATGTGTATGTGTGTGTGTGTGTGTGTATGACCCCCCAAAAATATATTGTTTCAGATTTTTTCATCATCGCTTTAGTTGAGTTTTTACATTGGTGACGGATCGTGCTCTCGGCTCGGCACGCGTTTCGCTCCACGATTCGACGCTTGACGCTCGACGCTCGACGGCTCGACGGCTTCACGCTCAATGTTCGATAGGGCAAAGCGCGCGACTTTAGTTCAGCTGTGTGTTTTTATGTGTGCGCAACATGTTCCTTGAGACGCCGCCAATAAAAGTAACAACAACCATCACAACCACAAACAAACACAAACACAACAAACAACGTGCAACGTCTTCGGCTCACATCGTTGTCGTCGACATTCTCGCGCCAAGACTAAGAAAAAGTAGCAATCGCAGCACATACAAAATATAAAAAAAGACAACAAAAACAGCAAAAACATAAAAAAAGAGGAGGCAAAACTTGAGCTCGCACTTGACTCGGTTTCGATTTCCGTTTCCGGTAAAAAGTGTGCGCGCTTTTAGATTTTTTCCATCTGCTGCTTTCTTTCAATTGAATTGCACGCTGTGTTTATTTATTGCTGCAACAGCAAAAAACGAGCAAGCACAAATAAAACCGTACGTGAGTGACTGTGTTAGTGTCTATGTATGTGTGTGTGTGTGTGTGTGTACATACCTTAAAGATAAGCGAGTATCTAATACACTGAACCTGAATCGTGGCCAACACGCGCAAGAAGTGTTAAGAGCAAAATCACGACGTCAAGCAGCTGGCTTTGTTTTCCTTCCATCTGCATATGTGTCTGTGTCTGTGAATGTGTCTGTGACTGTGTTTGAGAGCATATAAATAATAAATTTTCTTTACACCGCCCCTTGTGCTTATTTGTGTGAGTGTGTGGCATATCAGCTGTTTCTTGTGTTCAATATCAAGGTCAGATTATTCCCAGTTATTGTCTACTTACTTCCGAATCAAAGGGAGCGAAATTTTAAATGTTCCGACGGTTCAAGAGAAAATACAATATTATTAAAAGATCTTTAAAAAGTTCCTTTACAATTTGATTTATGTTGTTATCTCAGAAACTTTTATGAAATATTTTGTCATAGAAATTCTATGATAGAATTTATTTATAACGTCTTCATTTTAAATCCTTCAAAATATATTTTTTGAGCATGACTAATTTCGGATTTCTGTGGATTTAAAATTAGAGATGAACAGACTCTTCAAGACTTCATAATAGAAGTCTCTATCCTTCTGAAGACCTTTTTTTAAAAATTGTTTAGGTTATTAGATAAAAATATATCATATTATTTTTAGTTCCTTTTTTAGTAACATTCTTAAAAAAATTGCTCTGCAATTTTATATAGCTTTTAATTCCTATCTCAGAAACTTATATTAAATGTTTTCTATTGAACCTATATATAATTACTCCCTTTGTATGTTTGATATTGTGTTTGATATAAAAGAATTTATTGATTCTTTATTCTGACTGATACAAAAGTAAATATATTCACTTAGGTGCTTTAAAAAAGCATTTCTGCTGTTTTCCTATTCCCAACTATTTCAGGTTTCTAACCCAAAATTTGCCTGATATTGTATATATATTTCAGTCTGAGAAACATACCCAAAAATAATTGTTTTTAGCTTCTGTGACATTTATAAGTTTTTATAATTTATAAATTCGCTTTTTTTCATTTTCTTTCATTTTGATTTCTTTATTTGATAAAGTTTCCGATTTTATAATTTTTTGAAAGCCTACAAGTAAAATTTAATTGCATATTAGAAAGTATTAATTCAACAATAATATCATTAGTTCTTGTATGAAAGTCAATTGCAATATACTTAGAAGAGAAACCTTTCCAACAGCAAATATAACAAAATCATTATAAATTAAAGTAGTTATTAATATACATGTGCCACATTCCATATTGACTGCACATAGTTGACATAATCTCAGGCTCGATTACCCATCTCAAGTCATGATCATCTGTTTGATCCCGACCTCACACTAACTCGACTTGATGCTGCTCGCCTGCGGCATTGCAACTGTGAGTTTCTAAAACCATTCGAGCTGAAGTTAATTAGTCAGCCCAAACACCTAAATTTGAATTCGAGACAGACTGAGCCCCTGGCTGAGGTAGAGCAAGCATGATACTCGGGTCCAGGTTTGAGTAACTCTGATATTCGATATGCTGAGAAGATGCCCAGCAAGCGCCACACAAATACCTCAATCCGTTAATGGGACAGATGTTCATAGTATAGTCAGTTCACTCGCACATTCACACGAATAGCAGTTTCATGCAAGCTTTTAAGGACACTTTGGCAAATTTAATTTATCGAGCGATCAGTTAATCAAAGACATTTGCTGTGTACACATCGTTCGCAGTCGGGAAAAGTGGCCGGAATTTTGGGCGTACGCTTCTAATAACAATATATTAATACTCAACTATAATACATATTATTTTTAATTAAGCCGGAGCGCAAAAATTAATTGCATTTTTAAAGTGATGTGAAATTAATTAATGATTAGTTCAAGCAAGCGTGGTCCGAAAAAAAACCGCAACAAATGTGAAATTAAATATCATTAAAACGCATAAGCAACATCAAAAAATAGTAATAATAATTAAATGAATATAAAAAAAATATTTGTGGATCATATGACACCCAGGCAATGAATATTTCATCAACTGACAATAAGTTGCATATAACTTAAAAAACGAGAAAAACAGAACGGAAACATTTTTGTGATTTTGTTCAACTTAATAAAAAGTGCTAGAATGTAGTGTGAAAATGCATTAATCAGCCAACAATAATAACAAAAAATTATGAATAATAAAAGAGCCGGAATATTTTTTAACACATTTTTCAGTAATTAATAAAATAAAGGGTTTGAGTTTGAGAGACAGACACAAAATATAACCAAACCGCTAAATGTTAATTAGTTAAATGGCCGTTTTATGCCTTCACCCAAAATGGGATACATATACACTTACTCTTAAATACATACACACATAAACAAAAAACAATCCCCAGCTTCTATTTTTTACATTTTTTTATTTGTTTTTTTTTATTAATTGTGTTTTAGGATTGGGTTTTAGTATGTACAGCGTATATTTAATACAATATTATACATACATTTTTTTTATAAATGTACTGTGAACCTCATACTTATATCTCATACCATTATTATGTTTTATATAAATGTATACACAAAGTATTCTGTACATTTAATAAGTACAATAAAAAGAGAGAAGGTTTCATTTCAAATGTATGTTCACAAATAAATTTTTAGGCTCACAAAAGAAAAAAATAATTCATATAATCGACCGATTAATACCCTGCACACATTCGCAAAATATGAGATATATTTGTATTTTGAATATTTACAAATTTCTAAGTAAATTATTCCAAAGAATCGTATTTTTAACATCATTCAGTAAGAAGACCAGTTTGAATATCAAGCTTACATATTTAGATCGATTCGAAGGTTAATACAGACCATGCATACTTTTCACATGAAGTATTCAAATTTGTACTACTCTTGATAAGTATTCTAAAAGTACAGGATATAAAAAGAATTACACACAATGGTTGAATAAAAATGTATATGACCATTACCCCATCAATAAATGAAACAGTCGATTTATTTGTGCGAGTGAGTATTGTAATTTATTGCTTTCACATCTATACAGATTTTCTGTTCAATTTGTACAATTGTCTAACTTAGAAAACAAACTTTTATAATAAATATATATTTATAATTTGCTTTGTGTTTATAATGTAACAGGTACTCCAAAACGTAAAAGAATACTTGCTCACTTATTTTATGTATTTACTTAATATTTATATTAAAAATGCTAAGGATTTTTTTCTTTGTTAATTTTGGGTTTAAAGGTCACAAAACCATTACTCTGAGAACATTGAGACGTTAATAGCTTAATTTCGCAATCAAAAAATACAATTAATAAAAACTATCCAAAATTGTTAGAAGACTGAACTGGAAATGTGAAAAAATATTTAGAAACATTCAAAATGTTCCAAGTCGTTTAACAGTTTTTCAATTTCTTAAAAATGAAATGTCGCTTCTTCTTATTAGTATCAAAGTAGCATTATAATCATCAACAGATCCTTAAAGCTAAAAGTCCATTTAAGATATTATTCATAAATAGATTTAGCATAAGTGCAAAGTACTTCAAAGATGTAATACATTAAACGGTCACTTTGATATGAATATCAAACACAAAAAAATGAAAATCAAGGTCAATGTCGTGAATAGAAAACGAACTTGAATTTTTATCTAAGCGCTAAATAAATAAATACTGAAATACTCGTGTATCAAAAATCAACACTCACAAATGCTGAAATATGCTACAAATGAATGAATTATTCGCGGCGTTTAGAAATTGGGGAAAACCCACAAAACGAACAACAAAAAAACAAAAACTAAATGGAGCAATGCAAATAATAACAAAGAGGACTTTCACCTGACAAATACGCAGGATGTCTGCTGCTTGTCTGCGCTTCAATGACTTGCCCCCTAAACATAAAAAAGACTGAGAATAAAAAAAAATAAACGCTATATAAAAACACAGACAGTCGGGGACAGGCAAACATTTACACAAATAACGGATTTTATATGGAAAAAAATCTAATCGAAGCGAACAAAAACGACAAAGAAAATGCTGCATAGAAAAATAGTCAAATTGAAAAATCTCGCTCCCGGCCGCAGTGCAAACGAAGGGGCAGTATAAAATCAGAAAAGTCAAATGCGTAAAGAGAAAAAATATTTCCGCTGCCAGGAAAACGTCGGAAAAAATTGTCGACGTGCAGCGCAACGAAGCAATTGAAAATGCAAAATAAAAAACAGGCAGTGAAAATGGCGTTAGATTTAGGACAAACCAAATAACAACTGGAAAAAATAAAATCCTATTCAGTTTCTAGTGCAGCGAGTCGAGACAAACCCGTTTTTGTGGTTTACTCTCGCACATTTTTTCATTCAAAAAAATTGATAAAAAAGAAAATAAATAAAACATGATACATTTAGCATATGCAACAGGCAGAAGACAACTAGGATTTTTTAAAGCAAAAATCTTCACAAATAACAAACTTACAATGACGATCTCGAAACAATGCATATAAAATTTGAATCACTTAATTTTATACTAATACTTTATTTAAATAAATCATTTGAATTCTAATTTAAATATATTTAAAATTCTTATTTATATCTTTAGATGTATAAATGTTCTCTAACAACTTATAAACAGTCAGTGGGTATTTATATAGTTAAACTTTAAAAAAAATAAACCATTTTTAAATAGACATCTCGTATTAAATCACTTTTAAGCGGAGAATTTTTTATTTGATTCCTTCTGCTATTTGTTTTTTTTTCCATTAAATTTACTCCAAATTTCGACCCAAAATCTCAGTTTGTGTTTAGTGATGATCGTTTTATGACAGTGATAATATTCACAACTGATAGACAAACAGTTTTTTTCACCACATTTTTAATTAATTTAAAAGATACACATTCGAAAAACATTCACATATAAAATAATTATTAATAAAACAAATAAAATACAATAAATCAAGTAAAATTAAAAGACGTTGTAAGCAAACAATGAAACGACATAATAGTTGAAGTTAATAAAAATCTGTTGGATATACTGTTTTACAGATATTATTTAGTGCATAAATTGCTTAAAAACTAATAAAACTAAAGACAGTAAATCGATAAATAAATATAACAAATAAAAGTGATCAAATGGAGGGTCGTTTGATTGAGTATCGTCCGATTGGCGGCGGACTCGACTACCATCACAATTCACCACTGATTGGCGAGATTCCTCCCGCTGGTGGAGATTATAGCCATGCTGTGCATCGCTCGATTGATCATCTGCGCAACAGCTTAAATGAACGTGTGGCGCTTGGACCGCTTAGCGTGTTCTCCAATACGCCGGATTTGCGCAGCTCAGTTCTAAGCTACAGCCAACAACCTCATCCACATTCTCATCCGCATACGCATTCGCATCCGCAACCGCAGCAGCAACAACAGCAACCACATCAGCCACAGCCACAGCAACAACAGCATCAATATCACCTAAGTGGCGGTGGAGAGGCACTGCATCAGCCAAAGCCCAGTCTTGAGACCAGCAGCAGCGCCATTGCAGCTGCCGACGGCAACAGCGGCAGTTCCAAGCTAATAAACGATGCCGTCGTTAGCAGCAGCAGCGGCAGCGGCGTCAGCGTTGGCAGCGGTGGCAGCACAGCGCCAACGGGCTCCACACGTGGTCGCAAATCCCGCATATATCCGAATCCCAATCAGCACATTGTGGTGACCAGCAATAGCGTTGACAACGGCGGCATTCGTATGCAAAACGCCACAATTAACGAACGCAATACACAAAATCCAAATGCGAATCCCAATTCAAATCCGAATCCGAATACGACGACAATTAGTGTTTCCAGCGTATCCAATGCCAATGGCATTTCATCCTCCACCAGTTCACCGCATCATATGACGCATGATGTGAAGGACACCAAGGTGATGATGATGGTTTTTTTGTTGGAGGGACAAACAGTGCAAACAGTAGCAAACTTAATTTATATTTCACTCAAATAATATCTTTGGAAATACCTATATTTATATCTTTTGTCTCTGTGTTGCAGATCTTCAGCTCGAAGGCGGACTTGCAGTTGCACACACAGATACACATGCGGGAGGCCAAACCGTACAAGTGTACGCAGTGCTCGAAGGCATTCGCCAACTCCTCGTATCTGTCGCAGCATACCCGCATCCATTTGGGCATTAAGCCATATCGCTGCGAGATTTGCCAGCGCAAGTTTACGCAATTATCGCACCTGCAACAACATATACGCACCCATACGGGAGACAAGCCGTATAAATGCCGGCATCCTGGTTGCCAGAAGGCCTTCTCCCAGCTGTCCAATCTGCAGTCGCATTCGCGCTGTCATCAGACGGACAAACCGTTCAAGTGCAACTCCTGCTACAAATGCTTCTCGGATGAGCCATCCCTGCTGGAGCACATACCGAAGCACAAGGAGTCCAAGCATCTGAAGACGCACATATGTCAATACTGTGGCAAGTCATACACCCAGGAGACCTATCTAACCAAGCACATGCAGAAGCATGCGGAGCGAACGGACAAACGACCGCCGATTGCTCCGGGCAGTGCGGCAGCAATTGCAGCTGCTGCCGCTGCTGCTGCTGCTGCTGGTGGCGGCGGTGGCAATCCAAGCAATGTGCCAACAGCAGCCGCAACTAATCCGCAACATCAACGCAGCAATCTGGTGTTGCCACCGGTTTCGATAGCTCCCAGCGACAACAGCTATTGGCCAAAGGTAAGTCCCGACTCGGCGGCTGCCGCCAATGCCATGGAGGTAATGCACCAGCAACAACAGCAGCAGCAGCAGCAACAACAGCAGCAGCAGCAGCAGCAGCAGCAGCAACAACAACAGCAGCAGCAACAACAACAACAGCAGCAACAACCACATCATCATCACACGCAACTAGGCGTACCGCCGCAGCAACATGGTCCGCCACAGCAGCAACAACAGCCGCAACACCATCACCCACAGCAACAGCAACAACAACCACCGCCCCAACATAGCATGGAGGCACATTATGCTCAGCCAACGGCGCCGAATAGCGGTCAGAGCAATGGACATGCGCCGGAGCAACTGCAGCCGCATCATCGTATAATGCCCGATCCTGTGCGCGAGGATATTGGTAAGAGAAATCCCATAAATATAAATATTGATAGAAACAAGGTTTGGATCAATATAATGATCGATGATCTTTCCACAGTATCGACACCCAGCAGCGTCGGTCCATATGATGCTGCATCTATAGCGAAAAGTACCAGCAATTCGGCTTTTACGCCGATCAACTCGATGCCGCCTCATTTGAACTCCCTGAGCCACCATCCAATGGCACAGCGTCCCTATCTCTACGATGCCATCAGTTTTCCCAACAAGAATGTCAATCAGAACAATGCCAATGCCTTTCCCAATCAGCTGATCTCGCTCCATCAGATACGCAACTATGCCCATCAACCGGCGGGATCTAATGGCCGGTGAGCATCTGCTGGGCGTAAGCGTCGGGCCTGGCAAGGATAAAGGATAGCTAACGTCGTACTTTTAAGTTCTCGTTATTGTACTTACTTATGCATACATATGATATAAAATATACATACGATATATATAATATAATATATATATAAAATGTTGTGTAGACCGCCGATTTGTATGCAATACGAGCTCAAGGCCCGTTTATTAGTTTCTATTTACCGTATCGTAGGAGTCGCGTATCCTGTACAGTATTATTTTGTAGTTAGTCCTAGTGCGTACTCTTCTCAACCTAAGTAAAACATACACACACATACACATACACACACACACAAACACAGTTAAGAACTCGTATAATTATTTTAATAAATATCTCGTTAAGTAAAGTCTATTGTAAATTGCCAATTATACGTATTTCTTATTCTAATTTAACTACACCGTCCAGTTGTTTAGTTTTAATCAATTTCAAGTCGTACTTGAATATTTAACGGGTCCTCGGGATAGCTTACCATCAATTTAATTTTCAAGTGTTTTGTGGTAAAATTTTAAAGTTTTGATAGTTTTAACAAACATAGATCCAATTGGTGAATCCAATAGAAATTTCTATCCGAAAATATTCTAAATATATTTCACAACTACCGCTGACAGATTTACTTATTTTTATAACCCAAAGATTTATTTTTACTTTATTTAATTATTTCCTCACAAAAATTTAAAAGTTAAAAGTCCTACACTAAAAGGAGTACTTTAATATTAAATTTCAGAAATTTTTAAGGGTTCTTTTAAACTTTCGACATAAAAGTTTACACCTGTTGGAACTATGGTGATTAGAATCAACATCTGAAACTGACTTCAAGCTCAAAATTCATAGATTTCAATTGTATATATTCAGCTTGGATGATCATAAAATATAGTTTTAATCCATATACAAACCGATCTCGCAGTAAAGTCGAAAATCAAAATCAACTTAAATCAAAGCTACTGCTAACTACTTACAAATGATATGTACATATTTAACTACTAAGGTTAGAACTGGCAAAACATGAGTAATAATTGAGTAAATGAAATTTATACGAGTATCGTATTGAATACAGAAATTTCTTAAAGAAATTTTTAAAAGTAAAAGAAATGTTGAAGGGAAATAGCAAAGAAAAACACATTTGAGTATTCAAATTTGTATGTGTTTTACAAACTATTAATGAAACTATGCGATAGAATTAAATCTAAAAAAAAAAAAAACTGTTTTGAATTAAGCAAAAGAAGTATATTTAATACTATAACTAAATCTTAAATGTTCAAAACAGAAAATCGAAGCGAGAAAAATGAGAGAATAAGGTATAAAAATATGTTGAAATAAATATTTTTGGTAAGACTGAAGTGATTAAAATTATAAAACAAGAGCAAAATTGAATATACAATTTGAAATTTTTACTAACTTTTAGGGCAAACAAAGAAAAGAAATAACTAAGTGAACTC
The DNA here is from genome assembly GCA_035045575.1 of Drosophila falleni. Taxonomy (NCBI): domain Eukaryota; kingdom Metazoa; phylum Arthropoda; class Insecta; order Diptera; family Drosophilidae; genus Drosophila; species Drosophila falleni. The sequence goes on from JAWNOV010000062.1 coordinate 21,157,493, forward strand.
AACTGAATGTGTCCTAAATTTCATACTAAATGTCAGTAAATAATTATTACAAGTAGAACGGCATTCAAATGTATTGTATTACGAAATTAAATAAATCGCGAAAATGGTTAATACTTAAATTTAAAATAGTTAGTCTTTAATCCTGCATTCTCAATGTAAAAATAAAAACGGTAAAAATATAAAAAAAAACTTCAAAACTTAATCAAATCCCGAAATCGAAAAGAAATATAAATAAAATAGACCGATTAAAATTGAAGATGACTTAAATAATAAGCATAGAAAATGAAAGCCAGCTACAGGAATGATGCAAATTACTATTAAAATAAAGTATCCAATAAAGAAAATGAAAAAGTAAAGTAACATTATTAAATATAATTCGTACAGACATGCATACTTATGTAATTGCCAATGGTCGATGTGTGTGTATTTTAGTTAATGTAAATTGACATTTATTTTTAGCTCTAAAATCAAACCATAATAAAGTGAATTAAATGTTCAAGGAATAAGCTCGCTTTTCGTTACAACATCTGCAATGGGTTTTGTAAAGAGTTGTACAGATCTTATCAGCCGACTGTTGACCACAAAGTCCGTTAAAAAGTATATGCCATTATATGTCATTGTGGTGAGGCCTTCTCCCTGCTTGTATTCTCTAAAGTCATCGGTGGTCTGGGCCGTTGAATCACTGGGATCGGAAATTGTATCCAAGCAGACGGGTCTGACTGTGGCGCCAAACTTAAAGGGCTTTACCAGTGTAAGTAACGCCGCCTTGTGAATCACTTGGCTAGTAAAAGATGATATATATGATTAAATCGGAGTAGCTAACCATTTTTACAACTACTTACTGAGTCACAATTTGTGCATTTGAAATGTTGTGCAGTTTGTAGCCATGCTCCTCAGTTTGTTTATAGCTAAGACTGTGATCACCCTCAGCAACGGAAATATAAGTATGTTCGACCATATGACCCAAACGATCCTCAACGCAGCTCTCGGCAGTAAGAACGACGTAGGGCGAAAGAATTGTGCCCAAGCATTTGAAATCATAGCTGTCTTCGTGCGAAGAGATACGCTGAAATATACTGACTGTCCAGGGCGTAATATCAGGATGATGTTGTGACTTAATTCCGCATATGGCATCGCACTTAGGATTGACATCTTCGGTAAACCACAGTCCAGTCTCATTGCAAACATGTCGACCCAATTGACTGTCAGCGTTGGCAGGCTTAAAGCCAGGCGCACAAGTTACCAACAGTTTGGTGTTAAACATCAATGGATTATCCTTACAGTTGGTCAATTCCGAATCATGGATGCACTGCGTCTCATAGCGAATGTTGCGTTCAATGGCATTTTGCTTGCATGTTCGCACACATTGGAACTCAACGGAATTCAAGTCATCGGAACTCCATTTAGAGTCAACACATTTTTTTAAAGATGAGCCGCCCCACCTAACATAGCCCTCATCACAGTACATGGACACAACAGTTTTCGACGGCACTTCAGCATCAGACCTATAGCTGTAGTCAGAAAAGTAGTCTACCACACGCATACCATGAACGGTTTTCAAAATACATCCACCTGAAGTCCAAGTACTATCATCATACATATTTTTATCATCATCGTCAGGCGAATCAGGTGGAAGTGGTACTCCAACGTTGATCATTGTTAGATCACTGTCTTCTCCTTCATTGGATTTTTTTCCACTGTTGCTTTCTTTCGGTTTCTTGGGTTTTTTTGTTTTAGGAATTAATTTTCTGCACAGATCGGGTATCTCATCGCTGCCGTCGGCACAGTCGATTTTACGATTGCAAAAGCTTTTGCTGTTAATGCAGGCGCCACTTTCGCAGCGGAAGGAATCGGGTGGACAGATGCTGTATCCACACAGTTCCATAGATTCATCAGCGCCATCTGCGCAATCCCTTTTCCCATCGCAAACTTGACTCCACTTCAAGCATTTCATTTTCTTATCAACATCGCAGCCCATTGCATATTGTTCTTGACTTAAAAAAATATATATAAAAATGCTAAATATTTTGAGCAAAAAAAGGGAAAAACATTGGGGTAAAAGCTACTTACGCACACCCATTGAGCAGTTCATTAATGAGGGCATCTCTTTTGTCATCATTCTCAGCACACTCATATTTGTTCTCATCGCTGTTATCCAAACAATCTTTTACGTTATTACACTTAAGATCAGCAGACACACAGGCTCCATAACTGCATTGAAATTGCGTAGTCGCATCACAAGTTGTATTATAGCAAACTTTAAACTTCTCATCGCTGCCATCGGCACAGTGCTCGACACCGTCGCACTTCAATTTCTCCTTAATGCAATTGCCGTCCAAGCAGCGGAACTGACCGTCTGGACATTTTGGTTCAGCCCCAGCTGTGAAAAAACGAGATAAAGACAGCCAGTAAAATTATGGTGCTCATCTTATCGCACTGCGGGGTCATGAACCTCATATATGTACATATATGAATATTCAATGAATATTATTCATTTCACATTTTCGTTTTAACCTTTTTCATTTATATATGTCTGCTATATACTAAAAAAAAATTATATTATTATGACTGTGTAAAAATTCTTATTTTTTTAATGCCGTAATCGAATTGTTGTTGTAATTTAAGTATGTAATCTGTTTTACAGTTTGATGACTCACTGATATCACATAGACATAAATTTTTTTTCATTACAAAATCTCGAAAGTTGAAACATTTTTGAAAGCTCTACAAAAGTCAAAAACGTTGCTTATCTCACCCAGTTCACATGCTGCCAAAGTCGTTAAAATTAATATTAATAACATTATAGGCACGTCTGATCGCTAAGTCTGCTCATCAGCAACTGAAAAAATGTATAATGTATCGCGGTAATCATCTATAATTCATCGATAGTAAAATCAAAAGCAGACCTGTAAAAACCTGGCAAAATTTGTGCTTTATTGTGAGAGAATAGCATTCATTTAGAATTATTTCTAAATTGTTTTAATAACAGTTTACTAGAATATTTTTATAATAATTATTCAGAACTAATATAGATTCTATCAATTTTTTCTAACTTCCTACAGTTTTTAATTAAGCATAAATCTGAAAAAAAAAACACAAGCCCATATTTTGTATTTAATATAATATGTTTTTATTACTGAAATTAACCATTCAATGTTTCTTATCATTCTTATTACATATGTATGTGTCTATATATATAGAATTATACACTTGTTTTATGTGTATATATATTTAGTATTATTTTATTCATGGTGAATGTTGTTTTTATAAGTATAAATATATGCATGTAATTTTTCATCTTTTATTGTATTGTATATGAAATCTGCATTTTTTAATTATTGTATGCACTTTAGACGAATTGAAGTTTGATTGTGGACACAAATTGAAATTGTTTTCTTTTATTGATTTTGGTTACATATTTTATTTTTCGCATTTACTGTATTCCTTCTTTTAATTTTTTGTGGTTTTTCGTTTTTTTTTTTGCATGTTTCTATCAACATTTTACAAAATATAGCATATACTAGCAGATTTTGTATATATGTGTGTCAGTTGTACAAAGATTTAGTATCTTCAGAGAGAGTTCAATTGTTGTTGGATTTGCGTGTAAGCTTTGCTTAGATTTTCTATTAAATATTTTATAAGTACTTGTAGTTAGTGCCGCTATAAGTAATCGTTTATGTAATGCTTTGGGTTCTGCTTCCATATTGAGCATTCTATGTATTTGTATCTCGTATCTCTACATTATATAATTAATTCTTGATTCTTAATACACTTGTATGTCTGTCATCTTATAATTGCTATTCTATTGTGTATTGTGTTGTATAGTTATTGGATTTTGACTTGTTCGTTCTTTTGTGTATGATTTTGTAGCTTTTTGGTGCCTAAGCAATTTGCTGCGTGTTTTCTCAAGATATCGATTTGTTTTTCTTCGAGTTGCTTTGGGTTGATTTAATTTTATTATAATAACGTACATTTGTATGTCTAAATAGGTTGATAAGCATAGGTTGATAAGCATTTCGTCACTTCATATACCCCTCAAAAGTTTTGGTAAAGCACTATTTAATTTTTCCTTAAGTTTAATCTTTTTTAAAACTTTCTTCTATTTACTTTTTTTTGGTGTTTCGAACTTCTTGTGATTGGGAAAATTATAAATAATGGTAGATTTCCTCTTAAAAATTAAATATTATTTAGTATATTAATAATACACATGTATACATAATTAGTCATTTGTTTCGTCAGAATAAACAAATACCATATGTGTAAATGTATTTATGGTGGGCACAGTAATGACAACTGGACTAAAACATATTTCTCTTCAGGTAATAAGGTAATACGTAAATGCATTATGCACAAATTATAATTGAAAAGCTTTCTCTTTGATATAATTGGCTCTTCAAAAGACCAACGGCAATATAGTAGTATTTTTTACAGCAACAAAGGGAATGTTTTCATATGGTTTACGTATGTGTACCTGTTTTAGCATTCTATATATATATATATGTCTGTTTATGTATGTCACGATTAATTAGTAATTCATTATCTTACATTTACATGCATTTATACTTACTAAACATTTTCTAATACATTTAATTCACTTAATTTTTGGTATATATAATTATTTGCTTCATTTATCTCAAATTTGTTATGTGTCTTTAGATCATCACATAACTCAACAGAAAAGCAAATAACTAAAATAAATAAAATGTAAATAAATAAAATTTTTAATTGATGTTAAATGTATTGACAATGAAAATTCGTAATATAAAAAAGTAGAAAACTATTAAATAAAAGTTCAAATTTAATTTGGTTGCCTATTGTTGTTGGGTTTGCGGCGCCAGCGCCGGGTCGCTGCCCCAATTTGATAAGGTTTAACCGATTACTCATTCAGCTTGTGCCATTCGGCGATTTGGCGACGGGGCGAATTGCAGACCTCGTTCCAGTGATTCAATGCTGTGCTGCTCGAGGTCGGTCCTCCCAGCTCCAAGCGTCCGATAACCTGTAGAGTAAGGTCAAACGAAAATAAAATATAATTTAAAACTTCATTGTCTGACAAATGCATGGTTTGGGCTTACCTCATTCTTGGTCACACGATCCCAGTCAAGTAGCATCAGCTCAAGTGAGACGCCCTCCAAGCTGGCGCCAGTGCCCTGCAAAAAAGGGGATGACAATTCGATGACTAATCGTTTCGATATTACGGCTATAATGTAATGAAATTTACCTCAGCAGCGGGAATGTCAAAAGCGAAACTCTCATTGAATACGGGACTGAGAGTGCGCTTCTTGACGTGCGTCTTCTTTTTGGCAATACGCTGGCCATTATAGAGCAAATAGATCTTGACATAGGGATCGGCCAGACCGGTGACATCCATGCGAGGCAGATTTCGTGCCTTTAACAATACAACGGTCAAACGTCCAGCTGCCGGCTGCCAGCAAAGTGAGATGAGTAATTCACCACGTCCCTGGGCGCGAATCTTTAAACTGCGTGGCTGTATCTCCTTGCTGATGGATAGTGCTTCCTTCGATATATCGCCAATCTCAATCGAGGACAGGGGGCAGACCACCTCACCGATGACATCATCACGCGAATACCTATCGAAGCTCAGTATAACAAAGTGCAAGCTCATGTTCTGCAGATCGTTCATGTTCAGGCCGTAGAAGGTGAAGTCCTCATCATAGACGGGATTACGAGTGTTTCGCACTACACGGGTCTTCACCTTATGCTGCTTGTCCGGCAACAGTTGCAACTTGACATACGGATCCGTAGCAGCTTGGGTGCGTCCATTCATACCAGTGGGAATGTCCCCAGTACCACTCACTCCTCCCTTGCAGGGTAATCCTCGGCAGCGTATGATGGATACCATGAGAGCATTACGCTCGGCCAAATAACGCAACTTGAAGTAAATGGTGCCCAGTTTGCCATATTGATCCGAAATAGTCAATTCCTTGCCATTGGTCAGGGATTCGTCCAGTGTAATGGTCACATTTCCATTGGCAATTGTCTCCACCGGCGAATGATGATGATTATGCTGTTTGCCATTGTCCACAACATTCAGTTTGTTTGATGATTGTTGCTGTTGGGCTTGCGCTGGCAACGGTGCCTCATCCTCCTCGGAGTATTTCATATTTTGCGGTGCTATCGGCGATGTCGACTGATCCTGCATGGGTGAGAGCAATCCCATCTGCTTACCCCCAGTGGGAGATGGCGACTTCTTCAGATAATGCGGCGGTTGTCCACTCGGTGACCGAACTGCAGTCGGACGTCTTGTCGGTTGGAATGGGAACGATGCATCATGTTGATTCTGCTTCTTGTTCCGAATGCGCATCTGCTTGGCACAGATACAGGCCACAGTCGACAGCACTGCAGCCGCGGTGAGGCCAAGTATTGCGGGCACAACTGCAGCAGAATGCAAAGAAACATACAGAGAATGAGAATAAGAAGTGTTGAACACAGATACAGTTGTTGTCTTCACCATAGCAAAGACTAAATACTCTTACGGAAATGCAGCAAGTAAATGTTAATCAACAATCCTAACATTAAAATACATTTATTCATCATTTATTTTTTACACTGTTATGAATAAAACTGTGCCATTTCCACTGTTTCACAGCGCAGCTAACTTTTTAAACATAACTATAGTAACAATCGATAATTATAATTATAATTGACTACATTCATCACTATCTTACTTTTGTCATCTCAAGTTATTTCATTGTATGAATTGATCTATATGAATAAAGATCTGAAAATTAAGGAACACAAAATACACCTTTTATTTTAAAAGTTGTAAATAAATAGGTACTAATCATTGAATAGTTACTGCTCATAATTAGGTTCTAATAACTAAAGACGTCATTACTGATTGTAATAATGCACAAGCATCAGAAAAAAAATTGAGAATAAATTTGCGAAAGTTAAATTTTTAAGATATAATACTTCTACAATTAATAATAATTTTATAATATTACAGGTAATAAAATATAATGAAAATATATGTGGAGAAATAAACTGAGTGATTATAATTTTGTTATCTTATTAGTTTACATTCATTAAAGCAAACACTTCTCAAAGTCTGCAATCGTATACCTCCCTCAACATTTCCAAGAAAAACGCATTATAAATATTGCTGGCAAACTAAGTGAACGGAACTTCTTAGCCAACTTTCTTTGAGTTGGCTAATGAGCCATTAGTTTTGCCCACAATATGTTACTTACTTGTGTCCATCATGCTGACATCTGGCATATACTCGTCAGCCATTTTAAATGCCTTGTGGCTTAAGCCGTTCCCAACGTTGTTTTGGCTTCTGCGAAGTTCTTCGTAGCTGCACGGAATAACAATTAGTCAGAACGTGTACTCGAAATAACAAGAAAAGTGTAGAAAACAATAAAAAAAATCACTTCTTGGCCTGTTTTTTTTTTGTTACTTGACACATTTACATCGATTTTGCCACAAATCTATCGTAGAGTTTTCTTATATTCGCCAGCTGCTGCACACTTTTGTTGTTATTTTCATTACTTTTCCCTGCAAACACACACACACACACAGACACACAATCTCGCATACACACGCACGATTTTAAGATTTGTACGCACACGTGTGAGTGTTCAAGTCGTATGAATCATCAAGCCACCCCCACATCACACAGCCCATATTACTTTTCAGGTCTATCAAGTTCAATGAGTAATTTGTAGCAAACTTTTATACTGAATAAACACGCAATAGATTTATTTTAACTGAATACTAATGTTCATTTGAATTCGTTAACACATTTTTGGCCAGTTTTGCATTCTTTTATTTGATATTAAACTTTTCTTCTTATTTTGCCAGCTGGAGGCTGGACTTTTCGATATTTTCCACAAATTTGTATAAAACTTATATAAAACGCAATAAATATTATTACTCTTACTTTACAACTTTTAACTTCCGATTTTTGTAGTTTGTATTATTTTGCAAATGTTTTTTTTTATTGTGACTGAAAAATGTGTACAACGCAGTTCCGCAGCAGTTTCACTTTATTTTGCCTTTCAAGTGTATTGAACCAACTCGTCTTTGAGCTGCAAATCGTTAAAACTGCGCAGGCGCTGTAAACGCACTCGTTACTTTTTGTGTAGGCTGCTCAGCGAGAGCTTTATACTCGTTATATTTCCTCGCAGAAGGACATATCTGTATATACATACACTAAGGGGTAGTTGGAGATACTTGTGACGTCTTTAAATACGTTTGCAGGAGTCAGTAGAAAATTCAAATGAAGAAATTATTCAACACTCGCATATGAGTCACACTTTAGTTAGGGATGGTATTTGTTGGTTGTGAGAACGATGCCTTTAAGTAATCTTATCTGACCGACTTTAAGTTGCAACAATGTGACTGAAATATAATAAACAAAATCAAATCAAATCCTATTTTGACATATACTCCAATTTATATTCCATTTAGTCCTACTTATATTCATACTTCTATTAGCATTTGAATTATTTTTCTATATTCGAACTCGTACTTCTTTCTTAGTTTCTCTTTGTTTTTCTTACCCTCTCTACTACTGCTACTATAAATACTATTATTAATATTACTCCTCCCAGTCGCTCTCCCAGGCCCCGCTCCCAGGCCCCGCTCCCAGGCCCTCTCCCAGGTCCCTCTCCCAGTCCCTTCCCCAGGCCCCGCTCCCAGGCCCCGCTCCCAGGCCCTCTCCCAGTTCCGCTCCCAGGCCTCTCTCCCAGTCCCTCTCCCAGGCCCTCTCCCAGTTCCTCACCCAGTCCCTTTCCCAGTCCCACTCCCAGGCCCCGCTCCCAGTCCCTCTCCCAGCATACTCGACTGTCGGAGACAGTCAGCTATTGATGCTGATCACGAATATATATACTGTTACGCAAACCCAATAGACCCCTGTACTTTTTTTAAGTAGGGGTCTAACCAGGGTATTTCTTGCCATTATTTGGCACTCAACTTAGCAGATTAGTGCAAAGTATTTGCAAGATAGTTTAGTCTAAAATTAGTTTTTACAACTTAAGTTTATGAATCAATAAGACAATCGGCTTTTTACATTTCAAACTCCAGTTTTCTTTACTAGACTTTAATATACATATTTATATTAAAGCTTTTTAAAAATATAATAAATAAATAAGCTTGTCGTAAAGTGAAGACAGTTTGAGAGCAACGCGTGAGCTTTAAGCTTGACACTTGAAGTAAAACTGGAACTAGTGGTTCGTAAGGCAAGTTAACGACGAACCACACGAACCACAGCTTAGGCTTCGTATTGGTCATCGGGAGTTTAAAAAGACCCGCGCTTGCCGGCCAGACGCTGAGTCGGCGACGGTCTGCGATTGCGCGCAGTGCGAAACAAGTTGCAGAGATCAGAGATTTTAACCAGGCCCAAAACATAAATCTGGCTAGTGAGGTGTTTAGAGCCAAAGAAGGCATAAATAAATACTGTGCGTGTGTGCCCAAGTGTGTGTGCCAATAAAATCAATTGCAAAGCCAAAACATTGAAAAAAAATTTTTTTTCAAATTTATTGCGGACATACTAACATCTTCGTTGATGCCAGTTGTGTAATTTGGCCAAAAAGGCATTTCCCATAAGAAGCTGAACAATAAGAAAACAAAAAGTAAAACAATTATTTGCAGAAAAGGAAACTGAACGCCAGTCCGCAACTGGACACAGACGTAGAAAATGTAAGTTTGAACAAATGTTATTTTTTTCATCTTTAATGTTTTCCATCAGCATTAACTCCTAGAGAAAGAAAAAATATAATTGAAGAACAAAACTCAACTGTCTAAAAGTTCTCAACCTATTGCAGTAACATTCTAAAATACTTTAATTGCGGATTCAATAGGTTTCTTAGATATTTGGCCTCAGATTGTTGATACATTTACGAATAATACGAATATGTGTATGTCTCACGATTTTAGCTCTAGACATGTTTCTAATATTAGTTTAGTTGTAGGTCTCTTGTACGGTTTGCCTATTGTACAGGTTTTCTTTTTACAAGTATGATCGGTGAGTCCACTAATCTATTTGATTTTGTGCTCACTTTTATACTTCTATATGTATGCACATATGTCTCTGTATATGTGTGTGTCTCTGTCGCGAATTGGCTAAAAAAAAAAATGAAAATAAAAATAAAAAAAAAGGAAAAATAACACGGTCTTGTAGCTGCATTAAGGTGTTGCGTTATTGCAGTTCATAAAACGTTTATTACAGTAATAGGAAAATAGGCCGGTTTCGGTTTTTCTTGCCTTCCAACGGAAGCCTGCGGCATTGTAAGACACTCATAACGCTTATTTAGTGTGAGTATGTTTTCTTAAAGATCTGCAATCGATTTTAATGCATGTGAATATCCGTTGATTCTCTTTATATAATCTCTCAATCGAATATCATGAACCGCCAAATATATACAATATTTCATCAAGTTTTGAGTGAAATTGAGTCAAACGAGAATTGAGCAGTCTCTTTTTATTATTAATTAAAGAAACAAAATAATGCAAATCAATAAAAAAGAATAAATACAAAACTTGACTTGGCATGAACTCATTAAGTAAAATTTCGAAAGCAATTTTAATTTGCATTTCAAATTCTCTGATTATGATTGTACATTTCTTAAAGAAGGCACCTCAAAAATCGAAGCATGACGATGATCAATCAAATATTGCCTTATTGAGGGCAAACAGTAGACAAAACAGAAACAATTGCCCATATTTGTTCCTGATTATCAACGGCATCTCAACATCTGCTTCCCTGCGGGCAATGAATATTTTATTTAAATTTTTAGCTCCATATTGAATAGCAGAGTGCTTTGACCGCCAGACACCCACGCCATAAAACCGATGCCGCTTTCTTTTGTGCTCCGGCTTGAACGAATTGGCATGTAGTTAACCGAAAACTTACAAAAAAAAAAAACAAAAAAAAAACCCCTTTTATTTGGCAACAAACTGAAGCACACACACGAGTTTCAATCGCTGTCGCAGTTGAAGTCATGTCGAAATGTCAGCGACAGATAAAATTTGTACCTCCCTGTGTTTTGGGAGCGTGCTAAAAGTATCTATAGCTACCCATGTGTTTGTTGTTGTTGTTGTTTTTAGAGGATTTTTAGCCATTGTTGCTTCTTTTGAACGGCATCGATTGACTTTTTTGCTGTTTGCTGTTTGTTGTTAGCTGTTTGTTCGTTTGCATTGTTGTTGCTCCCTTTTTGGCCAGCTCTCATTCATTCATTCATTCAGTTATTCACTGCGATCTGCAATCTCCACATTGCCTTTTACTTGGCTCCTTTATGTTGCTATTGCTGCTGTTTTTGTTGTTTTGTTGTTGCTTGCATTTGCCATTTGCCATTTAAATGATCTTCGGTTTCGCTTTATTTGTTTACAATTCGTTATGGCAGACTTTCAGTCAAGAAGTGGCACACTTTTGTGGCACAAACTTTGACAAAACTGAATACCCAAACTGGGTCATATAATATATATATTGCCATTTAAGAATACTTAAAATTGCATTAGCAATTCATCCAAATGAATATGTATTGTCTAAAGTAGAAAGCCGAAAACATCATTCGTCATTAAGTTGCTTAAGTTTGCTAATCATTTCTTATATAAGCCAAGCACTTGAACTAAGTCTACGACGCATTACAGTACTTTGTGTATTTGTTCTTAATTAACATAACACTAAAGATAAATTGTCAGTGTCGTAAATAAAGTCACTTTTACCCTGTAAAAAATTGAGCTTTATAAAAAAATTATTGAATTAAATAATAGATATTATAGATATATATTCAAAGTGGAACATTTACAGTGCATCTCAAAGTCGTTGTACTCAGTTTCTTTTTGATTTATTTGATGATTTTTATTTTGACTAAAATCGCAGAACAATAAAGTTCCAGTTTAACGACTTTAGCACAAAAAATTGGCATTTGCAGACATTGGTTGACATAATATGAAATCTGGTTATCAGCTTACGATAACTGGTTCATTTGGACAGTAAACAACAATTTTTAACCTCTAAGTGACTGACTGACTGACTGCCACATAATATAAAAACTGTTATCCTAGCGACAAGCGTGAGAAATTTGAACCAGACAGCAATTACAGAGGCAGCAGCAGCAACAAAGCAACAACAGCAACATTATCTATTACAACAACAACAACAACTCTGTTAACAAATTCAGTCATTTAGCAATGAAACTAAAAGTGTTGTTAGTGTCTAGCCATCGGCAAAAATTCATGGAGCCAAAGCCAAGACATGCCACAGTTGATAGGCAGCTCCTGAGCACTTTGTTGACGTCAACGTCATCGGACTGCCCACATTTGCATCCGCCTGGGGGCCACCTCAGCAACACATTATTGTTGTTGTTACTGTTGTTGTTGGTGTTGTGTTTTTTTCCCTTATTCATTTGCAGCACGTAACCAGCGATCAATCAAAGGTACAAAGCTCATCTCAGACTCGCATCGCCCAAATGATGCGCTAGCAATTGCAGAATTTCACTTTAAACTTAATTGTGGTCACATTGTTGTTGCTCGTTGTTCGTTGTTGGTGGCAGCGCCAACGTAATTGGCAACATCAGCCCAGCGGCCGCGCAATGGGCAGCCAAGGGTATTACATGGCGTTGTTGTTGCAGTTGCAGTTGCTGTTGCAGTTGCAATTGCTGTTGCTGCTGCTGTTGCAGCAACTGAAAAAATGCAACCGAAAATTTTCGGCGAAAATGCAAAAAAGTAGCGAAATGTTGCAAATATTCAATCACGTACTTCGTGCAACATAGCAAAATTTAAATAAATTATGTAAAACACAAAATTTAGCGATTCCCTCTTCACGTTTTCAGTTGAATTTTCTTTAACAACTGAAATAAAACATTCCGTTTCAATTGGCATTTCCCTTTAAATTCGATAATTCGATAAAAACATCTTTAACTAAATAAACGTGCTATGTTAATTATTGGTCTTTATTAGCTGGAAATAATTAAATGTTTACAATTGTAGAAATCAGCTACACTCTCCGTTTATTGTTTATACCTTTAATGGATTGTCTTGAATATCATTGTTATTTTCCAAGATGCTTATCGACATTAAAATGTGCCTGTAATCATTACAAAACAATTGCTATTAAGTAAAGCGTAATCAGTATTATAAATCAATAAAAAAACAATTCCCTGCAGCTGTTAAAGCAAATATAATTAGATAAAAAATCAAATAAATATTTTAATACAAAATAAGAAGGTTACCAACTTGAAAGGAAATTTAGTAAGCTTTTAAAATTTTGAAAAGTTCAATAAAGCATTACATGGAATTTTGAACAATTACGTGATGAGTATGACAGCAGAAAACAACGCAAACAATTGCCAAATTCTCCCATCGAAATATTCGCACATTGTTGAAAGCGCGTTGACAATGTGAAATACGCAAAAGAAAAATAAATACACACAAAAAACAAAAATCCAAATCACTCGCTTGCAGTTTGGCAGCACTTTACTGTATAGTTGTTGTTGCTGTTGTTGTTGCTGTTGTTATTGCATTTCTATGGCAACTTAGGCGCATAACGAATGAAAGTGAAAATAGGAAGTTAAGCCATGAGACCGACACCGGCATCCGAGTTAGGGAGACACATACATTGTACAATGTACATACATTTGCAGATACAGATACAGATACAGATACAAACTGTGAGATACATTGGCCAAGTTTAGTCATCAGACATTGCGCTGCTGCTTCCTTTAAATTGCGAATGCATTTGTAGCTCCGGCTGCTGTTTGCTATTGTTGTTATTGTTGTTGTTGTTGTTGTTGTCAATGTTGTTGCCGCCACACTGTTTGATTTCTTGGCCAATTTCTAATGGCCAACCACCGGCGTTGCAACCGCATAATAGCCACAGCGGAGCTCAGTTATCAATATCGATGCAACATTTCCATTACGGATAGCAAGTTGTGCGCTTCACAGTTTGTTACCTGGCCATCCACTGATGGATGTTGCTGTTAATTTATAGATCCGCTTTATCGCCTGCACAGCAGCAACACATCAACAGCAGCAGCAACATGTTTCACTTCGTACTCTGTTTCTTATTTCTGTTTGTTTTTCTTTGAAAATTATTCGTATATTTTGCCAGCTTGTCAATTTGACGCGCCTCCCTGAACGTGAAAAACTTTATGACCCGTTTTTATGATATTTTATTTACTTGTTCATTTTTTTTTTTTATTTATGTCTTGTTGCTCGTTAACAGTTAGTTTTGATTTGTAAAACCAGTTTCAACTATGAGTCCCCATAGAAAAGCTTAACTGAGTCATATTGGTGAAATTAATTACTACAATTTGCCACATATTGTGTGAGCATTAAATTGGTTACGGCTTTAAGTCGCTCATTATATTTGTTTTTTATTAGTTTCATTTATTGGTATATTTTATTGGTTTATATTGCAAATAGAAAGTCAAATCTTTGATGATTTTATTAATTTGAGATTTGGGTAAACTACTTTCAACTCTCTCAAGCTTAGACCCTGAGAAGCCGACTCTGCCTTGTCTATAAACCTCAAACAATATTACACAATTCACTTAAAATCGCACGGTTTAATCTAACGCCTTTGTCATGGCACGCATAAATTCGGTTAGTTTATTATTATCATTATTCTAATAACTGCATGATTCCCACATTAATCAGCACCCATACAATAAAGAAAATCCCCCAAAATAAGTATATGTTTATGTTGTCATTTAAGGGGCAGAAGGGAAACATAAACATACGAATATGCCAGATTGCAGTCAATCTTTCTTTTATAACTATCTTGTTCACACCAACTTATCGTTTCAATGAGCACGAGACCAACCCAACGACTCAGTTACTGACTGACTGACTGACTGACTTACTGACTGAGTGACTGACAGACTGACAACTGCAAGAAACCTTCAAAAGCAACGCCTATGCAGACAATGCTAACGATATCAATGAAGATATCATACTCGTGTAGTACGAATACAATACGAGTACTCACCACAACAACAACAACCAATTCAAGTGTTATGTGGCACTCGAATAATCGACACTCGCATCGCCTGAGTGCACAAGCTATTAGACGCCCAGGTGATATAGTTGTAAATATGCAAACAGCAGGTAATTATAGAGGAATAAGATAATAAAGAAGATAGCGCTGCGATATGCGGCAAAGGAAATGTTAAGTATAAAGATAAAAATTTTTAATCACTCATCTTTATCTATCTCATGAGGTGCAATTGATTCGGGAATAAACTTAATCCCATCGTATCTAAAATTAGTGTTTTTTTTATATTAATTTTAATAAACCATTTCGTATAATTTTCTACAATCCATAAAAAAAACTGTTGAATTGGCGCCAAAAGTTGTTTGAGACAAGTTTTAAGTTATTATTCGATTATGTTATGGAAAAACTCGTACAGGTAACCGTGCACGATTTCTGCACGCATTTTCTGAGCTTTGAAGTTCGCCTGGTTTTATGTTTGGTATTATTGATTGTTGCTCTTGTTGTTTTTGGGCTCGATGGAAAAACTCGTTGCGAGGTCAACTGCCTCTCTTTTTGATTTTGCTTTACTTTCGAGGCATCCTTCAACTTTGCCGTTACTGACATGAAATTGAAATTGTAACTGAATCAGAGATGGAGATTGAGACTGCGACTGTGACTGAGACTGAGGCCAAAACCGTATACAAATGCAAACAAAAATCGTGTTTCAAATGTCAAATGTGCGCACCATCATTGTCCCAAAGTCGGTCTGTCTCGCGATCTAAAACTGTAGCAATTGCTTGAACTTCTCGACTTGGTTTCGAATTTTGTACAGTTTTCGTTTGAGGTGTATTTTCGTTTTTGATTCTGTTGTTTGGTTTCTGTTTTTGGTTTTTAGCGCTAACAAATTGCAATTTGATTGCTGCATCCAATTCAACAAAGTTGTTCAGTCTAATTGAGGTCAAAAACGTTGTACACATCTCCAAAACTAAAAAAAAAAATTTACTTTGGCACCGCTGTAATTGTTCACCAAATTGTGTGAAAAGTTGTATAGCTAATAAATTGAGTTATTTTGGGTAATGGATAAACAATTTTTGTTAAAAAGCTAAGTGAGTTTACAAAGTGAAAAAGGTGTTAAGCAATCAAACAACGTTTGGATATTGTAAGTCATAATAATTTATTAAATGGAAATTCACATCTACTCAGAAATGACAGCGGCCACTTTCAGTTTAAACTTTGGGTTCAGAGTTCAGCCCTGACGACTGGCAATTGAACCAACAAATGGCATAATTGTTACTCAATCATTGTAGGCTACTCCAAGTATTATTTAACAATTGGATTGCTTCTGTTTTAGGCACAGGCATCCGAATCAGTGCCATGAACTCAACGTGCAGTTTTGAAACTTCAGAAAACCAAAAAAAAAAACAAAAAAACAGAAAAACCAAAAAAAAAAATGAAAAAAGAAAAAGAAAAAAGCCAGCACTTTAGCTACATTGGGCTAAGGTCATGTGAAACTATGCAAACTGAATAAAACTAACGAATCTGGCAAGCAATGGGCCAAACGGCTTTGGATTGCGCTGATGATGAGCTCTGACTTCTGCAGTCGCTTCTGCCTATTTTGGCCGTTTGTTATTACCAATGCTAGCGGCAATTTAGCCAAAGGTACCAAAAAATTATTTTGCTTTCTGTTTCGTTTTATGGATTATTCGCGTGGAGGCGACGCCTCTTTTGCGACGCCAGCCAAGGCATTGTTTTAAAGAGTACTTTAGTAAATTGCTGATGCTGATGGGTTGCAGTTGCAAGGTCACGTCTAATGGTAAAATTTTTTAAATAAAATGTATATAAAATGTGTATTTAATTGTTAATCATAATTGACATTAATTGGCCAATCCATATTAAGTCAAGTTCGTTGCCTAAGTCTTTTGTTTTCTGTTTCTCTTTGCGCCATTTTCAGACATCAAACATCAAGCAAAATGTCCACCAGCACATCAGCCTGTGATTGTTTGGTGGGCGTGCCCACCGGACCCACCCTCGCCTCCACATGTGGCGGCAGTGCGTTTATGCTGTTCATGGGTCTGCTCGAGGTATTCATAAGATCCCAATGTGATCTTGAGGATCCCTGTGGACGCGCCAGTTCACGGGTAAGTTTATCTCAATACAAAAGTAGTATTACCAAATGCCGGATTTAATGGTATTTCTTTTTAATACATACAGTTTCGTTCGGAGCCAGATTACGAGTACGATTTCATTGTCATTGGCGGTGGTTCAGCTGGCTCTGTGGTTGCGTCTCGTCTCTCCGAGGTGCCGCAATGGAAGGTGTTGCTCATTGAAGCCGGTAAGTGGAAATATATTGATATTGACAGCTGTTAAACTGTCTAACCAGCTTATTATTATGCGACTGTGCCTTTGTGGCTTTGCAACATGTTGCTAGCAACATATTCAAGTATGTTAACTGCTAAGTCGCTGTGGGCAATTAGGCGCACGTTATGTGGCATTTGTTTAGAAGTAATTGAAGCTTAACCACAACAGGCAACAAAAAACAACAACAGCAACAAAAAACAACAAAAAGCAAGGCAACAACAGCAACAGCAACACTAATGAAACTTGAGCAACACTTAACAATAGCAACAACGGGCAACAATAACAACAATGTAGCAAAGAAGTAACCGCAACTGCCTTGAGCATTATGTAAAGTAAACGAGCTAACCCCAACCCCATGCCACCCCTTATCCCCCGTTCACCCCCGTTCACCCCTCATTACCTGACCATCCTTCTGGTAATTTGTGTCTATGCAAATAAGTATGAATGTATGCGTGTATTTTTTATAGGATTTTATGCCCCTTGGTTTTTGCGTCCGGTTCCAAAGTTATTTATTTTACGCTTGAATGCATTATCGCATTAAAAACATTACCAATTTATTGTATCATTTTACACATTATTTGAAAAATAAATTAAAATTCGCATTGCGAATACTTAAAGTGTGTAGGTGGGATGAGGTGCGATTTGTAGCTAATTTTTTTTATTGTGGGGCATTCACTTTGCTAATACTTCAGTAAAAGTTATTTACATTGTTTATTGATGTTTATTTATTCATTATTCAAAATATAAAATTTACAACTGTTCAATAAACGATAAGATTGCGCATATATTATAAGAGTATGTTTCATTTTTATGACAAATATGACCAAAATTCAACGAGTATTTGTTATAAAGAAGTCAAATTTTATTATTTTTAAAACTTCGGTAAAGTTCGGTAGCTTACAGATTAAGTATAAAAAAAAATGCGTGCAAAAAAGGAAAGGAAGTCACCTTACAAAACTCCAAGTACTAAATGATTTTAATTGCAATTATTTGAATAATTTATTTTTTTTTACTGCCCTTTTAACTCTATATAATAAATCATATGTTCTCATTAAATATGTAAATTTGTAGAAAATCTTTATTTTACTGTAACTTGCATATACACGTACAGTTCAAATAAAAAGTTATTTTGACTTGTCAAGCAGGTCAACTTCTGATTTTATAAATCAAAAGGACAATAATTTGTTTAAAAATATAAGCAGTTAAACAACAAAAATTAGGTACCAATTTGACAAGTGTAAGTTAAATAAGAATTAGTAGAGGTCATGTAAAAAACAAAATGTTTTATTTATCAGCCCGCTAAACAGTTGAATATAGCATTGTAAATTGTTAATCTTAATCTTTTAACCTTCAAAATGTCCATTAACTTGGCGTTATCAGCGTGCTTGGTACTGCTTGGTTTACTTTTGGGGTTAGTGTGGCTTTGTAACCCTTTCAAAAAATGGTTACTTTGCAACAATTATTATGCCTTGTCACTAATTATAATAATTGCCAACTGAAATATTATGCGACAAAATAAATAGATAGTAGTAAATGTCAATGCGTTGGTGTTAATGATCTCACAATGCCTAAAGTACAATTAACAGGGGTCATTATTGTGATTACTGACTTATCATATACATGTATTATGGTTGTTAGAAATGCTTGTTACGAGTGTGTACTTGTTCTAACTTAAGTGATTCTTGGTTCAACTTGGATGCACATGATTTGTATGGTCATTTGGTTGACACTTTTTTTTTAAGCTAATTCTGACAATAGACGTTTCATTTCTCGCTTCATTATTCATTTTCAATGTCGAGTGTCTGCAATATCTGTGTATCACAAAGCGGATGTTTTTAGCAAAGGTCAAATAAGTTTAGTTTTGCATTTAATTTTATATACAATATTTAAATAATACTATTTAAATAGCATGTTGTTTGTAAATGTTGACAGCATCTTTTATTTCAATAATTGGCGCACTCGATGCAAGTTTGTGTTCTAAGTTTTTTGTTTTGTTAGTAGTGGCTGGTAAAACAAGATTTGCTTATTATATTTATGATGGCTTTTAATTACGTCTCATGCGTATTAACATATACTTTTGAAAGGTGTTTAACCTTTTTTCTTGTGGCTTCGTTGTTTCTTTACTTAATGCAAAAATATAAATTCCATTTTATTATTTATGTTAACACTGAAGATTTGTTAGACACGAAATAATGAAATTCTTATGTATTTCTTGAATGCTTATTTGTTATTTATAAATAGTCAATATACACGTAAAGCTATATTAGCTTAACAAATTTAAATCGATTGTTAATTGTCTTCTCGTATTTTGCGACGCAAACAATTTAAGAATATTGTTTTATTTTTGGTTCTCCAATATGGTAAGTGATTGTCTGAGAATATCACCGGATTAATTCTATATCATGGTATTAAGTAAAGTAACTGATTGCTGAATTAGTCGCAATTTGTTGCAATTGACTTTTAGTTTGTTTTTGCTTTATTTCGACTGCCTGATTAAATAATTCGTTAAACAGTTTGCGGTTAATTTTTAGCTCCCACGGTTGAACCAGCAATCAATTTCTTTTGTTTAAATTGATTTAATTAATTGATGAGCATTCAAATATCCAAATGTCGTGGGCGCAAGCAATCGGAAATTCTAGAACGCTGATTCAAAATTTTAAAATTACAATTCCGCTTTGAAAATGTCAGCAAATCGCCAATTGACATTCTAAGAATTTCGGAATTGCTTTTAAATCAGCCTTTTTTTCTGTTGACGAAGCAGAAGATGAAAACATCTTTAGATCTAAAAATTGTGAATTACAGCGTGGAGGAAATGTAATAGAGAGAGAGAAAGAGACAGATAGACAGAGAGAGAGAGAGAGTAAGCAAATGACAGAAACAGAGAGAAAGAGTGAGAAAAAAAGAGATACATATAGAGATATATATATATATATATAGAAAAAGAGAGAGAGAAAGCAAATGACGGAAAGATAGTGAGAGAGAGAGAGAGAGAGCAAATGATAGAAGGAAAGAGAAATAGTGAGAGAGAGAGATTGACAGAGAGAGATATATACAGAGAGAGAGAGAGAAAAGCAAATGACTGAAACAGAGAGAAAGAGTGAGAGAGAGAGAGAAAGCAAATGACAGAAACAGAGAGAAAGAGTAAGAGAGAGAGAGAGAGAGAGAGAGAGAAAGCAAAAGACAGAAAAAGAGAGAGAGAGAGAGAGAGCAAATGACAGAAGGAGAGAGAGGGACATAGAGAGGGAGACAGAGTGGTAGACTTTAATATATAAGCAAACCATAACTTAATCCGTACCTCACTTCTATTCTATTTGTAGGTGGCGACGAACCGGTGGGAGCCCAAATTCCATCCATGTTTCTGAATTTCATCGGCAGCGACATTGACTATCGTTACAACACGGAACCAGAGTCCATGGCATGCCTGTCCTCCATGGAACAGCGATGTTATTGGCCTCGAGGCAAGGTCCTGGGTGGCACATCGGTGATGAATGGAATGATGTATATACGTGGCAACCGCGAGGATTACGATGATTGGGCGGCACAGGGCAATCCCGGCTGGTCGTACAACGATGTTCTGCCATTCTTTTTGAAATCCGAAGATAACCTTGAGCTG
Organism: Drosophila falleni; assembly: GCA_035045575.1. Taxonomy (NCBI): domain Eukaryota; kingdom Metazoa; phylum Arthropoda; class Insecta; order Diptera; family Drosophilidae; genus Drosophila; species Drosophila falleni. The sequence goes on from JAWNOV010000062.1 coordinate 21,178,402, forward strand.
GATGCCGTGGGTACAGAATATCATGCCAAAGGCGGCCTTTTGCCAGTGGGCAAGTTCCCCTATAACCCGCCCTTGTCCTATGCCATCCTCAAGGCCGGCGAGGAGATGGGTTACTCTGTGCAGGACCTTAATGGCCAGAATGCCACGGGTTTCATGATTGCCCAAATGACGGCTCGCAATGGCATTCGATATAGCTCCGCCCGAGCATTCCTGAGACCTGCACGTATGCGCAACAATTTGCATATTCTGTTGAACACAACCGTCACCAAAGTGCTGATTCATCCGCATACGAAAAACGTGCTCGGCGTGGAGGTCAGCGATCAGTTTGGCAGCACACGCAAGATAATGGCCAAGAAGGAGGTAGTGTTAAGTGCCGGCGCCGTCAATTCCCCCCAGATTCTGCTGCTCAGCGGTGTTGGTCCCAAGGACGAGCTGAAACAGGTGAATGTAAGGCCAGTTCACAATTTGCCCGGCGTGGGCAAGAACCTGCAGAATCATGTGGCCTTCTTCACCAACTTTTTCATTGACGACGCGGACACAGCGCCGCTTAACTGGGCCACGGCCATGGAGTATTTGTTATTCCGCGATGGGTTAATGTCTGGCACGGGAATTTCCGATGTGACCGCCAAGCTCTCCTCCCGTTGGGCTCAGCGACCGGATCTGCCCGATCTGCAGCTCTACTTTGGCGGATATTTGGCCAGTTGCGCCCGTACGGGTCAAGTGGGTGAACTGTTGTCAAATAACTCCCGATCCATACAAATCTTTCCGGCTGTGCTGAATCCCAGATCCCGAGGTTATATCACACTACGTTCATCCGATCCGCTTGATCCACCTCGCATCTTTGCCAACTATCTGACTGACGAGCATGATGTTAAGACGCTTGTGGATGGCATCAAGATTGCCATAAGACTTTCACAGAGCTCTCCTCTCAAGCAGTACGGCATGCGCCTGGACAAGACCGTGGTCAAGGGTTGTGAGTCGCACACCTTCGGCAGCGATGCGTATTGGGAGTGCGCGGTGCGTCAGAATACCGGGCCGGAGAATCATCAGGCTGGTTCCTGTAAAATGGGTCCCATACAGGATCCCCTGGCCGTTGTTAATCATGAGCTGAGGGTACATGGCATTCGAGGATTGAGAGTGATGGACACGAGCATCATGCCCAAGGTAACATCGGGCAACACGCACGCTCCAGCTGTAATGATTGCTGAGAAGGGCGCCTATCTGCTGAAACGGGCCTGGGGCGCCAAAGTCTGACGTGTGGATGCAACGTGGACGCTGCATAGAGTAATTTAAAAAACAAAAATTCTATTGGAAATTTCTAAAATCGCATTCAAAACGGCGTACAAATTTAAGCGAAATTACCTATAAGGTTCTAACACCAAACTATTCTTTATTACAATTAATCTATTGGCTATACTATATCAACTACTTCTATATTACGATCCTCACTCTAAGCACTGACCTCGTTGCGTGATCTATTCTACAGTTCCCGACACACATACTAACTCTCTCTTACACTCACACACACAAACACACATTAAGTTAATTTTATGATACTTTAACTAACTCTTGTAAACGTTTATTATGATGACAGAAAAACAGAAACACAATGACACCCATTGAATTATTTAGATTTCGTTTAACGTCCATTTAAATATTATTAATTTTGTATTATACTTATCAATGAGAATATTGCTATCGCATGTATTTATTGTTCGATTAAAGTGCAACTATTTAGTGTAAACGATTTGTCTTTTATTTTTTTTTTTCAAATTGATCAGTCAGTTTTAATAGATTGTTCAATGGATCTATAAAAGGCCATCGATTTATATTGTTTGTTAACAGTTTATTCGTTGAGCTCTTTTGAAAATGAAACGTTTTAACTTTCTGATTTTTGTGCTGATAATCAGTGTATTATATTGGAAAGGGTTAAGCGGGCAGGATGTACAGCCAACACCAGATGATCCCGAAGTACAGCGGGAGAAACATGCACTCTTCTTTGCCGTAAGAAAGAGCTGTGCAATGGAGTTCCTCGTACCGTATGGTAAGAATAAAGGAAATGTAAATATGATTATATGAGATTAAACAGAAAGTAAGCAATTTTTTAAAGATCTCAAAGTACTTAACGAGAATAATTTGATAAGTAATACATTTGGAATACTATAAAGCCCAATTTATTTTATTATTTCTGTCAAGTTAAACTCGATTGGGATGAAGAGGAAAAAAAGTTTTCAATTGAGGTTTCAGCTATAACTGTATTTATTCTATTGTGTTTATGGACCAATTTGTTGACACGCCAGCTCCGCAGATATTATTTACCTAATTACGAGATACTCGTATGTACCTTAGCAGTATATTGCGTGTATTTGCTTTTCTAAATTAAACTCAATATTTTGTATAAAAAGACACGACCACTACAAGCAGTCTATTACAGTTAGTTTATCGTTGATAAAATGATTTTAAAAATTCAAATTTCTGTTGCTTTTTTAACCGTGCTAAGCATTTCCTTAAGTTCTATTGTGGCTCTCGAGGATCGGGCTAAGGATAATGGCGATATATACATTGTAAACTACGATAGCTTCGATGGTGATGTGGATGATATATCGACCACTACACAGGCACCGAGAGATCCCAATTTTATTGATTTTGAACAGATTTCGCGGATTTGCAATGAAAGCTTTATCACTCCCTTATGTGAGTCTAGGCAGGATCAGATGAAGAGTACTTCTTATTAAATAAAAATTCTTTAAACACTTTCCTTGCAGCTAATACTCTGCTGTTTAATACCACGGCAAAGATGTTGGATGAAAATGACAAGACAAGCATGGTAAAAATTTAAATATTTCTATTCAAGTGTTTCTAATTACATGTTTGCTATTTTCTCTGAAGTGCTATTTCCGCTGCTTCTTTGAAAAGTCAGGAATACTGGAAAACTTTAAATTGAATGTAGAAATGGTGCGAAAATACTTGTGGCCAGCAACTGGCGATTCCATTGAGCACTGTGAATCGGAGCGCAGTGAGTAAAGAAATCAGCAAAAAAAGTCACACAAGCGAATCCTTACAAAATTAATTTGCAGAGGACGAACTCAATGCTTGCGTCAGAGCTTATGCTATTACCCAGTGCCTCATGCTGCGAGCCTTGACCGATGCCAGAAACAAGCCCACGGTTTAAATACGAGGGAACGAGCGGAAACAGGCTGATGATGACAAATTCATATTACCACAATGTTGTGTAGAAAATTACAAATAGTTTATAGAATGTTACTAAATATATATACTTATATAGCCACGGCCGGGCACAGAGCATTAACTATTTAATGACTATTTAATCATGACTCTTGGGTAACGGCTTGCTGCTCCAAAGTTGTGGCACTGCCACATACCGTATTGTTTAACAGACGACTTAGCCGCTTGCCAATTGGTTTAGGATATTGATTGGTTTTTAACAGAAACTCCTTGGACTGATGCTCGACGGCTCCATTATCCAGCTGATATTTGCACAGTGCATGCAGTGGACGCACCAGAGACTGACGAAGTTCAGGGTGCGATTCCAACACAGCTAGACACTGAGCCGCCGTCTCCAGCGTGCTTAGACAGCCCTCAGTGGGCTGTGTACGAATAATATAATCGCTGATTCCAACCGCAATGAGTTTGACCTGGCGCAAGCGATGCAGTGCCGGACTGCTGGCATAGATCGCCTTCGCTTGTGGCCAGGTGCCATCTATGAGGACCAGTGTATAGGGTCCAGCACTTCGATCGATTTCCTCCAATGGCACTGAGTCTTTGCTGGGATACAAGAGTAACGTCTGGGGTGAGTCCAGTACCCGCTGCAGATCCGCACTGTGACGGGTATTGGGAAATCGCTTGCCCTTGTAGACAACGCACTTGCCGGGCTGCAGTCCCAGCTGCAGCATATGAGCTGTGCGCAGCGAGCGCTTTTCCTCGGCAGGATGTTGTAGTATCACAATTTGTGAGGCCACCGCAACGGGAGGCTGAGGTAGGGCGGAGCACCAGCAGACAACGACGGGTCGTCTAAAAAAACAAAAGGCGAACGTTTAAATGCGTGGGCTTGCAGCAGCATTTATTACTTACTTGCACTGCTCACACTTGTGCCGCATGTCAGGCGGATCGGCGCTGATGCCAACCAAGTCCTGCCACGCATCGTCTGTTGTTATCGTCATTTATAAAATCAAAACAAAAAGAACGATTTAAAATTTAGTCAACTAAATGTAAATGGTTGTTATTCCGCCATCTGGCAACACCACGGCAGCATGCTGGATGGGCTCGTTATAACAGCCCTGTCTTTGCCAACAGCTGTGAACGCGATATAAATTAGTTGTTGTTGTTTAGTTCGTTAAGCTTGCAATTGTGCGATTTGTAAACTAATTAATTAATTAGAGAAAGTAAAATGCACAGCATTGGATGGGCTCTCATTGTGAAACGTGGCTGTTTTTGCAGCAAAGAAACTCTCAAAATCAACGGCTCCCGCTACAGAGTACGCGAGCGTCTCGCACAAGGGTAAACTAATCCAAATATTTATACTGCGCTATAATTGCTATTTACGGGACAATCCAACTACATGTTACCCTGTACAAAAAACAACATATCACCGCAAATTTATTATAAGCATAGGTATTTACAGATGTGCGAAGACTTTAATTTTATTCAACTTTTCAAATACATACAGTTAGTCAAGTATGTGTTTGTTTTAATGGGTAAACCCAATATATTTTATTTTATGTTGATTTTTTTAAAGAATCAAGCCACTAATGTAAGATAAGATTATGGTATTTTTTCGCTTGACTAACTTTATCTTTTCGCTATGAGATGAGCAAGATGGATGCCACAAATTATAATCTTATGATAGCAGAGGCATTTCCCTTGCAATAGGGCAAAGGGAAATTTCCACACTTATTAAAAAGTTCCCTTATCAGTATCTCATTCAGTTGCACGGACTGGGAGCGGGGCCTGGGAGAGGGACTGGGAGAGGGCCTGGGAGAGGGACAGGGAGAGGGCCTGGGAGCGGGGCCTGGGAGAGGGACTGGGAGTGGGTCCTGGGAGAGGGCCTGGGAGAGTGACTGGGAGCGGGGCCTGGGAGAGGGACTGGGAGAGGGTCTGAGAGCGGGGAATGGGAGAGGGACTGGGAGCGGTGCCTGGGAGAAGAACTGGGAGCGGGGCCTGGGAGAGGAACTGGGAGCGAGGCCTGGGAGCGGGGCCTTGGAGCGGGGTTTTCCTTGTATCATATTGCTATTCATATGTATATATATATATATCTGTTTGTGTGCTCATTACTTTTTTTAGGGGCTTCAGTCTGATCGATCTTGCGGAGAATGCAGCAACTCGTCGATGCTACGCGATAAAGCGAATCACCTGTCACAGCATCGAAGATCAGAATATTGCCCTGCGTGAAATCGAAAATTGTCGTAAAATTGATTCGGAGAATGTAATCCGTGTGGTGGACTATGAGCTAAATGGCCAGGCGGACATTGTGATAAACACAACGAGCACGTTGTTCATTGTGTTACCGTACTACAAGCATGGATCGCTATCGGACCATTTACAGCTCCGTGCCCGTAAACAGGATCACATGCCGGAGGCGCAAATATTGCAAATCTTTTTAGGTGTTTGTGAGGGCCTCAAGGCCATACATGAGACGGAGCCAGTGCCTCTGGCACATCGTGATTTAAAAACTGCCAACATATGCTTATCGGACTCCTTTGAACCAATCATTGTGGATCTCGGCTCCATGACCGAGGCTCGACTGCAAATCTGTGGCCAATCGGATGCACAGCGACTGCAAGACGAGGCCGAGGAGCGAAGCTCAATTGTCTATCGTGCTCCAGAGCTATTCACGGTTAAAACCTACTGCACAATCGATGAGCGAACAGATATCTGGGTGAGTAATTGGGTGTAGATTTCCTTGAACTTGTTTATAAATACTTATTCTCACCACAGAGTCTTGGTTGTGTGCTGTACGCTATGTGTTACTTCAGCAGTCCATTCGATCCCATCTATGAGCGAGGTGATAGCGTTGCTTTGGCCGTACTCAGCGGCAATATAAACATTCCAGAGGATTCCATTTACACCGAGGTAACTGATTGGATGCAATCTTGACAGATATGTTGTCTAAATTATATTCTTTGCTTTGCTTAGGACATGCACGATCTGATCCGGTACATGCTACGCATCGATCCCATGGAGCGACCCTTTATCTACAGCATTATCGAGCAGACACACGATCTTATACAGAAGTTAGAAGGTCGTGTGTAGCAGCATGGATCATTTATCCCTCAATTCCGACTCAATCCTTGTACACCGCTATACATAACTGTTTTTTGACAACATTTTATTGTAATATATATAAATATGCACGTATTTTATAAAACTTAATTCTATAGTTTAGACTCTAGACTAATGTTCATCGCGTGTCAAGCCTGGACAGTTGCTGTTCAAATCCTCTACATCTTCATAGTGTGTGCCGCACCAATAACAAAATTGATAGGAAGTGCGTAGATAGCTCATCAATAGCTCCAGCTGCTCCTCAACACTGTATTGTTCCTCTTGCTCTTCCTTCTCTTGTTCTTCCTCAGCTTCTGCTTCAGTATCTTCCTCTTCATTCTGCTCGATTGGCTTGGGCGGCCAGAAAAAGTCCAATTCTGGTTCTTGGACGCCTGCTGCTAGATCTAGGGACTCGCACGTTTGTTGACAACGTTTCAGATCGTAAAGCAGCTTGCGCTCCTCTGCTTTTTGTGTAGCTCTTCGCCTATATGCTTCTGTACTGATTTCCCCACTTGATTCAATTCCCGCTTTACGTAGCAAATGTGCCCGTCGCAACTCCTGTCTCTTGGCAGTCAGCTCGGCAATGGCCGCCTCGCGTCCAAGACCACCACGATCGTTTTTAATGCATATCCCAATGGGCTCAGTGCGTGCATCCTTATTTTTACCCAGACCACTTCCGGCCTTGTAGCCCATTTTGGCCAGCAGTTGAAAGCCTTTGTTATCCGAAGCAAGTGGCTGACTTAGTGTCTGTTGAAGTCGTGCGTTATCAACTGTGGTAGCTTTGGCAGCCTCGCGTTGACGCTTGTTGTGCTCCGCCTGCTTCGTCTGCACTTCAATTTGACGCTTCTTGGCGCGATTACTAACTAAGCTTGGACGTACCTCCTGAAGCCTAATTACAAAGTTATTATGTAAGCGAATCCATCAAGGCAGCAACTTAACTATATCTTACCCTGATAAAAATTTGTCAGACATATAATCATCCTCATCTTCAGACATTGCAATTTTAAACGAACATCTAAAATGTATGTAAAAATGTAAACAATCCACAGAGCAGCTGATTAATAAACAGAGTTGCATTAAATCGCTCGCACTATGGTCTATTGAACTAGTCTCCATATTGAGCGAACGAACTAGAAGAACAATCACTGTTGCCAACTTAGCTATTTTATAGCTAGCTCTAACTATTTTCAGAATTCGACTGCAAGAAAAAAGTTAAATTGTTATTAGCCGAAAAAATTGGCAGTTTCAACATATATTCAGCAATGTTTTGCTATGTTATTCTTTAAAAACTATGCAAAATTGCACGCAAGAATGATTTCCAGCCAGAAACAGCTAAAATTGAGTGCGATAGTTTTTTCTCGGATTTTCTCACAGCACTATCGACTCCAACCGATGTGTCATCTCAATATAATTAAATCAAGTGGCAACCTCGTAGGCCATGTGCTCGCGTGCGTTTAAATTGTCGGCTAATACATTTTATTAACATAAATAAACCTATATTTTACTGAACTAAATCAAAATGGGAACGGTAAGTGTGAGCTATAATATTAAAATATACCATTAAGTTAACATTTTACACCGCATTTGCAGAAAAAGGTAAAAATCAGTTCGGTGAAGCGTGCCGCACACTTGAAGTCAAAGAAAACACCGTTGAGCAAACAGCAACAACAAAAAATTAAACAGAAACGCGAGCAGCTGAATACAAAACGTGAGAAGGGCCAAAATATCTTCTCCCAAAAAGCACACAAGCGTGACAATCTAGCTCAGCGCAAGAAATTCAATAAACAAGCATCGCTAGGCCTATTCCGGGGACCAGACGCCGATGAGGATGACGATGAGGGCGACGCCGGTGGTGACATGCTGCTGGACAACGTGGCGGACATGTTGGACGGCGATGACTTGGACCTGCTGCAGGCAAACAAACGCAAGCGGAAGGCAAAGACAGCGCCCGTGGAGGAGGATCAGCAGCAGTCAGTGGGTCTTGAAATGGCCTATGCTACGGCTACCAAAAAGGAGCAGGCAGCGCAAAAAATTAAACTCAACTTGTTGCCTATAAAATCACGCGACGGCGAGATCATAACAAGAACTACTGAAGTGGATTATATTCCCAAACCAAAACGAAAGGCGGTCGAGCAAGAAGATGAAGCTGAAGAAGTTGATGAGAACTCTGACGATGAGGACAGTGAGGAGGCTTATGAAGATAGTGACGACGATGTGGTCAATGATGAAGTGCATGTGCCGAAGCAGAAACTGATATCAACGACAGATTTGTTAATAGCGCGCCAGCAGGAAATCGAGCGTCAAAAGTATCGCATTGGAATCATCTGTTCGGGCATCCTAGAGAAGCCAGAAGATAAAATGCGTAATTTTAATGCACTCTATGAGCTAATGGACGAGATGAATCGAAGCACTGGTGTACCCAATTTGTTGGCAGTTCGCAAACTGGCAATTGTTTCAGTCACCGAAATATTCAAGGATATTCTGCCCGAGTATCGTGTGGGTCAGGTGGATACTAAGATGCAAACCGTGCGCAAAGCCACATTGGATCGTGTCACCTTTGAAAATACGCTGTTGCAGCAGTTCAAGAAGTTCCTGCAGAAGCTGGAGCATCTCACGGCCCAGGTCAATAAGCGAGGTGGCCACAAGTCACCGCAATCTGTAAAAATGGCCACCGTGGCGGTACAGTGCATGTGCGATTTACTGATTGCGCATCCCTACTTCAACTACGTACAGAACATTGCCCAGCTCCTGGTCTACATGCTTAACTGCAACTATGGAGCAATGCGAGTGGCTGTAAATCAATGTTTCCGATCGCTTTTTAGTAGTGACAAGCGTCTGGACATGACGTTGTTTGTGGTGCGGCGCATCAATCATCTGATTAAGACCAAGCAGAACAATGTGCATGTGGAGTGCATTACGTGTCTAATGGGCCTGAAGATCAAGCATGTTAATCTGGATGCCGAAAAGGAGAATGAACTGAAGCAAAAGAAACTGGAATCGCATCGACAACGTCTTCTCAGCTTGTCCAAGAAGGAGCGCAAGCGACGAAAGAAACTAACCGAGGTCAACAAGGAGCTGGAAGAGACGCGTGCAGAGGAGAACAAGCAGACCAAACATCATAAGCTCACGGAAATCATCAAAATGGTGTTCACCATTTATTTTCGTGTTCTGAAAAATGATCCCACATCACGTGTGCTCAGCGCCATACTGGAAGGCCTTGCAGAGTATGTATAATCCTATCAACAAGTCATCCTGTGGATAAGTACTATACATTATTTCTTATTTTTAGATTTGCCCATGTGATCAATTTGGAGTTCTTTTCCGATCTCATCGATGTGCTGAATCGCATTTTAGAGGAGCAGGAGTTGGGCTATCGTGAGCAGCTGCACTGCATCCAGACCATCTTTGTTATATTGTCTGGTCAAGGCGAGGTTTTGAATATAGATCCCATACGATTCTATCAGCATTTCTATCGCAACATGCTGGTGGTGCAAGCGGGAAAGAATCACGATGACTTTGCCATAATATTGCGCACCCTGGATGAGGTGCTGGTCAAACGGAGGCGCAACATGAGCCAACAACGCCTGATGGCATTTGTTAAGCGACTGCTAACTGGCAGCCTGCATCTGCTGCACAATGGCACATTAGCCACCCTGGGCACTATTAAGCAGACATTCCAGTTGACTTCTGTGCTGGATGCGTTGCTCGACACGGATACGACTATTGGCTCCGGCCGCTATGATCCTGAATTGAATGATCCTGAATACTGCAATGCGGCCAGCACGGCGCTCTATGAGCTCTCACTCTTGGGACGTCATTATCATCCCACGGTGCGTCGAATGGCGGCGCACATTGCCAACGGAGTGCCAGCGTCGGGTGAAGGCGCTTTGCCCACAGACATTGGCAAATTGTGAGTCATTATATCTTGAATTTTTGTAAACAAATATGTAATATATATCCATGTTTTATCTTTAGGAATGCCCATGAACTCTTTGCCCAGTACGACAGCACGCAAATGGCATTCAATCCGACTATTCCCCTGCCCAAGCAGGGTGAACCCAAACTGAAGAAAGGAAAACAATTGTTTATTCGATCTGATTTTAAACATGAATACGGTAAACTGCTTAAGGATTCTAAAATGACACGGACCAGTTCGAAGAATGCACTGCAATTTGATTTTCTAAGCGAGCTCAATAAACTGAAAGAATGAATGAATTTTAAAGAGAATGCAACTGGAAGTTATTCATGAACTTATTTGCAGCATTACCAAGTTTGCTAAAAGTACTCGTAACTTTTAAGTTAAAGTATTCGGTAATTAATCAATGATGATGATTGGAGCCTGCCATTTCATTCACTGTTTTTGTTAACTTATGACCCAAAGTTAAAACATTTCACTTGTGTACTTGATGTAAATGAAAGAATAGACGATTTTTATAAGCAAATGCAATTTATATTTTAGTAATGAATACATTAGAAATTAAGTTTAACTACAACCAATGTTGTAGAAACGATAAGAAGGAGCTCCTAAATGTGAATATAGATAAATGCTAATATGTAAGTCTAAGGACGTTGAGTCTATTGCCATATAACCGGGTACAGATACAGATGGGTTCGTCTATTCAACTATGCTGCAGGTCCTCGTTGACGTTGCCCAACGCCTGCAGGTGGCAGATACTCCCGATTACCGACTACAACGGGTTGGGCAAAGCTGCCAACAGCATTCTCGGGTAGTATGCCAGCTGCTGTAGCTGCTAATCCAGCTGCAGCTGTGGCTGGAATAATACGATTAGCATTTGAATCAGCCACGTTGCCTGGCCTTATGACACCACCTCCATACAAAGACTGTGACTGTGATTGCGTGGGTGAGGGTGAAGGATATGAGCCACGTGGCGCGTTATAGCCAGCAACCTGAGGCGTTCCAGTAGCTCGCAGTGTTCCACCTGCAGACGAAGATGGAGCAACTGCACCATAGCCTGTATTGACAGTCTGTGGACCTCCACGATAGACATTGGCATTCACATTGACATTGCTGGAACTGGAGCTGGAGCTGCCAATACTGTAGTCATAGATGTAGGCATTGTTGGCATACAAGCTTGGCGCTGAGACGCAATCATATTGATTCCACCAAACGCAGACCAGCGTCTCCTGACTAAACACTGTGCCGTTGGGGCAGAGAAACGAGTAGGTGCGATTTAGGGCGCATATGTGAAAGACCTGACACTGAGCCTCAATGTCAGCATAATAGCCAGGAAGTGGCTGCTGAGTACAGTCGAAATTGGTACGTGGCACTTGGGCATACACGGGATAATCCACACCAGCAACACCTGGAATAGCCGAATAATCTCCATCGGCCCCGTCATTGTAGTCATCACCTGTAGACGAACGAGATCCCGCCGTGGAAACAGCTGCATTGCCGTACTGCGTCTGTGGGCCGTAGGGACCACTGCGTGATGCCGAGGCTGTAGACTGTAGACCTGTGCCCGTTGGTCGCCTGGACAGATTAGAGCCGCTGCTCACTGCCGCGGCAGGTGCTCCAAAGGCAGTCGTTGCCTGGCCGCTGGGTGTATATCCCACAGCTGGCGATGGAAACAATCCTGCACCGTAGGCAGTGGCCGGCGCAGGCGTCAAGGGCAGCGCAGTTCCTGTGGGATAGACACCAGGTGACAATCGACCCGCCACAGCTCCTCCACCTGCTGTGGCAGCCAGTTCAGGGCGCACATAGTTATAACCACTCTGTGCCTGCCAAAAGAAGGACATTATCACGATAGATACTGCTTGCTTGATCCTTAACTCACCTGCAATTGAGCGCTGCTTCCGCTCCAGAACAGCAGTAAAGCTGCAACAAGTGAACGAGTCAACATTAAAAGCTTTCTAATTCGGTAAATCAAGCAAATATTTGCTCCGAGGTTTAAACCACTCGACACAACAAATTGAAATAAACTGAGCTAAGCTGGCGCATCGACAACGGGCGGACCATGTCCATTTTAGGGCCAAGTACGTTGGTCAGATGCGATTCTTTGCACTGATAGCAAATGCGGACGGCTCTACATAGCGATCTTTATTTATCAGTTTCCTACTCAAGTGTCTGGCACAGTGGTGCGAGCATTGATTCAAGCTTTCAAATTTGAATTCAACGAATTTTATTTAATTGTAAGTAATTAAATAATTATAATTTAGTAAAATTAACTGGACTGAACAAAAATCCTTTTCAGATCGATGCTTGTTGGGATTAATCATAACTTCTATGAAAATAGAATTGTGGATGTGCATTTTTGAGCCACTGTGCAACCGCAACGCACTGCAACATCAATTGGCTGCCAAGAAATGCGACTGCTGTTGTTGTTGCTTGTGGCCAAAAAGAAGACGCATGCCTCGTAAATATGCAAGGCAGCAAAAACTTAGACAGACAGACGCCCACAGTATGAGCAGTATCAGCAGCAGTCGCTCCAAAGGAAGTGCTAATAATGATGAGGCGGTCGGTCACTCTTGAGTTACGCGCTAACGTTGAACCGAACCTTAGCTCTCTGAGATTCTGACCCTGAGCAGCATTTGTATTTGGCTAACTCACCTGCCAAGGCGGCGGCGTAGTGTTGTATCAGCATGGCAAAAGATTTGTTTGTTTTATTATTTTGTATTGCAAATCCTTGTGATCCTTGGAATTTGTCAGTGAGCTGCACCACACGTCAGAACAAACTGCAATTGAGCTGAAACCGGCGAGAGGCATTTATAGATGATGTTCTGAGCTTGGTGACGCTGCATCTTTGCGAAATTTATGTTTATGTGGCAGCTGCCCAGGCCAGACACGACAGATATTCGACAGATTCGTCGACAATTCGACAGTTCGTCAGTTTGTTTCGAGCTTGCGCTTTAACAAAATTTATGACACTGGAATATCCATTGTTGCGAGCTCTGGCCAGTTATCAGAATACATATATCTGAGTGACGATCCTAGGCCCCTACGTATACTTAATATTTCGCTTCGTTACGTATATGTAATTTAATTAAATATGTATTGCATTTCAAGTGCATTGCAATTCAAATCTGATTTCGTTTTGCCCTTGACTATTGAATGTTGCCAATTGACAATTGACGTTCGAAATTTTCTAAATGTATGCAACAGAAAATGACAAAAATATTTAAATCTACCTGATTACATGAGCTTTTTATGTCTTTTGTTCTATTTGACCTTTCCCGTTGTCAATGTATGTTCTAATGTATTAACCATCGAATTTGTGCTAAACTCTTATATGTTTTTCGTTTATCCATGTTGAGTTATTTAATGGTTATTGATTTATTGTAAATGGGTCTTTAACTGTGGCATCTTGGATAATCGTTTTATGGGACATGATTATACATTACATTGTACAACTGTACGTTTAGAAATAAATAAATTTTTTTACATTACTTGGCCTCTACTTTGATTCTGCATCAAAATATTATTTACTTATAAAATTCGCTTTTTCCCTACAGTCTATTTTATCAGTACTTTTCCCTTGACTTGTCCCTTGACCCTTACTCAAAAACTTCCAACTCTCATAACTTTGTCAAAACTTAACCGATTTTCATGCGGAATATCGTTTTGATCATTTTTTGGCCTCTATTTTGATTATGCATCAAAATATTATTTATTTTAAAAATTCGATAAATTCGGAGGGAGTGGGAGGGGGGTTGGGAGAGGGACTGGGAGCGGGGCCTGGGAGAGGGACTGGGAGAGGGGCCTGGGAGAGGGACTGGGAGCGGGGCCTGGGAGAGGGACTGGGAGAGGGACTGGGAGAGGGACTGGGTGCGGAGCCTGGGAGCGAGGCCTGGGAGAGGGACTGGGAGCGGGGCCTGGGAGAGGGACTGGGAGTGGGGCCTGGTAGAGGGACTGGGAGAGGGACTGGGAGAGGGACTGGGAGCGGGACGGGGAGAGGGACTGGGAGTGGGGCCTGGTAGAGGGACTGGGAGAGGGACTGGGAGAGGGACTGGGAGAGGGACTGGGAGCGGGACGGGGAGAGGGACTGGGAGTGGGGCCTGAGAGAGGGACTGGGAGCGGGGCCTGGGAGAGGGACTGGGAGCGGGGTTAGAGTTAGACTAAAGCGCACAGAAGGCAGGACACAGAGCAACTTTAACAGATCCCATTGCGAGTGTATCTGTGTGTGTATTTGTGTGTTTGTGTGTGCGTAATTGACTGCAGGATAATATCGACTCGAGGCTGACTCACATAAGTTAGTCTTATACATCCTTACCAAAGTTGGTTCAAATCTGAGCGCTATAACATATAGCTGTCATAGGACCGATCGTGCGAAAATTAAGTCTTAGTATGTAAAACATTTTTGTTTTATGAGATATCGTAACCAATCTGATAACATTTGCATTTAAGTTATCTAAATAATTTTTAGTTTTTTTCCATTATAAGTTTTTTCCATAGTAAGTACGGGGTCTCCGACTGTCGAGTATGCTCGACTATAGCACCGGCCGACTAGTTTTCCCTATCATTGTCTCTTTTTTCCGTACTTTTCCCTTGACTTGTCCCTTGACCCTTACTTACATTCTATTCTAATGATGAGCACACTTAATTTCTTTTTTTAAAATCAATTAAAGATAATATGTGTTTATTGTTATATGTACTTTATTAACGTTAAATAAATATTTACAAAAATAGCAAGGCATAAGAACATGCGCGTACATATGGGCATGTGGATTGTTTATAGTTCAGGGTCAAAGTACTCTCATATTTGTAGTTACAACTAAGAATCTAATTTAATACAACTCGATGATATTATACTGTAATTTGTAAGAGTATTTTGAGCTTTCCTACCAACAGCTGGGAGTATTTCAGGGTTTTTTGAGTAATTCGTTTCCGACTTTTACATATATACAAACTAATTGCGAAAATTGCATTGGCTAAACCAAAAAAAATTAATTAATAAGAAGGAAAAAGAATTTTAAATCGTTAATTAAAAATTCAAATCAATTTAAAATTTGAACTAAAGTTGTTCGTTTTGAGCTTAGAAAAAATCGGGGCAATAGAGTTGAGTTGACTAAAAGTTAAGCATTTCCGAAGCGCTGGTAACCCTGGCCAAGCGCCGCCATTAGGAATCGGGAACCATTGGCATTGGCAACCCTATCTATCGCCTGCTGCTGAACTTCGATGCCAGCGAATATAATGACTTGAGCAGCTCCAATGCCCGACGATCCGAATTGACCTCGGGATGTGATGGCGTTGCAACTGTTGTCGCCGCCAAATCAACATCGTCGACATCCTCGACATGAATCTCAAACTTGGTGGTCTCCTCGTAGCTGCCCGACGCCGACGTCGTGCTGGTGGAAAATGGCAGCTCTGTGGTTGACGTATAGCCCGGCGTGGTGCTGGTGTAGTAATCACCACTGCGCCGGAATGTGGTGACCGGCACCCGTGACGTAGTCGTCTGACGGTCGGCCAATTTGCTGGGTATCTTGCTGTCGATGTCAATTAACGCATTCAGTAGATGCTTGCGAGAACGCTCCAGGGCCTTGCCATTATGATCATCGCAGGTTTGGATTAGCAGCAACAATAAGCTGAGCACTTGACGATCGTGCTCCGCCTTGGCCATCACATTCCGGAGATGCAGTGCCTCCTGCTCGTTGAGACCGCCAAACAGCTTGTTGGCAATACGCTGCAGTCCACTACTGGATGGCAATGCATCACGTGGAATATCGTAGCTCCGGAAGATGTCATCCCACTCGTAGCGAGACGGAGTGGCCGTGGTTGTTGTGCTGGCCAACAATTTGGGCAGATATGTGAAGGGCGATGACGTTGACGTTGTTGTTGTGGTGCCACGCTGCTCCTTCATCAGCGCATCGTTGATGGTCAGCGGATCAAGGAAATCCGTTTGAGATTTTAATGCCCACGGATGCTCTGTCGGCTTGTGCGTCGTGATCAGCTTCTGTGGTCGTGCATCCTTCAGCAGATCATTGCGGGATTTGACAAAGGACTGCGTCTGTTGCTGCTGGAGGAACTCACCCTCACCGGAATCGGGACTGGGCGGTGACAGCTCCGCTGAAAGCTCCAGCTCCGAGCTCGTACCTCGATTGGTGCTCAGCTCGTACAGCTCTGTGGTCGTGGAGTAGTCAGGAGCAGGCGTCGAGTCAAACTTGTGATTTATCTCAACAGCAATGCTCTGGGGTGTGGTCACCTCCGGCAGGGATTTCGTAGGTAAATAATACTTGGCAGTGCCATCACTGAACAACGAAGCATCTGTCGTTGTGACAGGCTTAAAGTTTGGCGGCTCGGTTGGACGATTTCGCTTCAATTCCGCACGGAAGTTGCTGGGATTATCCAAATAGTCGGTCAACGCATTCGAGAAGATCTGGGCAATCTTGCGAGACTCCGGCTGCTCGGCCAACGCGCCAATCGTTGAGCCCGTGGTGCCAATTTGTGGAAACGGTTGATAGTCCGCTCCCTTTGCCGGAGATTGAGTCTCATTCAGCTGCGCGGAGAGCAATCCCGTGCCGATATCTGCCTCGCCCTCAGTCTGTCCTCGTCCCTTGGCCACCTTCAGTCCAAACAATGTGCTATACTTTTGCATAGTCTTGGCACTCAACAGACTCTGCTTGATGTCATCCGCCTTCTCGCTTATGCCTGGAGGTATCTCAGACGTGGTCAATGTGACTGTCGTATCCGAGGGTTTGGGTGTGGGCAAAATGGGTGCAGGCGCCTTTACTGAGAGCTTTGTGTGCACACCGTTCTTCTCCTTCTTCACCAAGGCATTGCCCGACTCATTTTGCTCCTGGGCAAAGTATTTGGCCAGTGAGACGAGGGCATCCGGGCCAGATGATGGCGGTATCTCTAGACCAGCGCGGGCAGACGTTGCTGGCTGGGCATTCAGCTCGACATCTTCGAACTTATCCTTCAGCAGATTCACAGTCTTCAGCATGTCTTGGACATTGCGATACACGGACTCCTCCTTGACAGGATTGGGTGCAAAGAGCAGCGAATCCCCGCCAGCTGCAGCTACATTTGATCTGGGTGAAGCTTTGCCTTTGGGCAGATAGGTGGGTCCACTGCTGGTGGCTGAGGGCGCTGGTGTTGTGGGCAAGTAATCACGACTCTCGCTCAATTTCTTTGGGATCTGATCCGCATTGGAGAGACGCTTCAGCTCTCCGGAGCCAGCCACATCGTAGTGATGACGCATGCCAATGATCACTGGTCTATAGGTGCTGTCCAACTCTACACTGGCGCTGGCTGTGGGCTTGGCACTCTTTGGCGCAACTGAGGACTCAAGGAAGAGTCCTGAGATGGCAGGAACTCCAAAACGATTTGGATTGGGCGTGGTCGCCGCATGTCCGCCCTTAATGTAGTTCAGTTTGCCCTCGGTGCTCTTGGACTTGGAGATGCTGGGTACGGTCGGTGTATAGAACGGTGTCGACTTGCTCGGCTCCAGACGACGTGCCGTGGAGTAACTGCTGGGCACGTAATAGGGCGTCGTATGCTGGACGGGACGGATCGTGTGTGTCTCGTAGAACTCTGGCTTATCCTTGAGTGAGGATTGCTGCGATAGCTTCTCCTTGCTGTGCTGCTCTTCGCTATCGAGATCCTTGTACCGCTGCTGTCCACGCTGTCCATTCCGGGCACGCTCCCGGGACTCAGTGTGAGCAACTCCTCCTCCACGTGATGGGGAACTGCGCTCCTGGGAGGCGCCACTACGACTGCGAGCTGGTTTCAATACGGATGCATCATCGTTGCTATTGGGATTGTTGTTGTTGCTGTTGCCGTTGTTGTTGTTGTTGTTGTTGTTGCTGCCATTGCGTCGTTTGCTGGTGCCGCTGACAAAGGATGAACTCTCCGCTGTGATCTGTGTCTCATGATCATTGCTGTTGTTGTCAATGCTCGGCAGAACCTTTCGCTGCTTCTCTCCCGACACATCGTCAAAGTCAACGCTCTCGATGGATGCATGCAGATCCTCTGTGGAGTCGATGCGTCTGTCCGATTTGCTGCCAGGACGTGAAGCTGCACGAGCTTGACCCACAACAGGTGTCACCTTTGGCTTGATATTCAGTCCACCGCCAACGATGTTAAAGCCTTGCACTGGCACCGAAGGACGTACACGATGGACACGCTGTTTGTTCAGAATCTCAGCACTCTCGGCATAATATCCCGAGGATCCCAGACAATTGACCTTGAACCACCAGTCGCAGGTGAGCTCGCTCTGCTGAAAAATGGTTCCATTGGGACAAAGGAACGAGATCTTGCGTCCCTCCTCGCAAATGTGAAAGACCTGCACGGAATTTTAAATCAATTAACAATTCTTAATAATTTAAATTTCATTTCAGCTAAACACACCTGACAATCCGTTTCCATGTCGGCAAAGTAGCCATTTCCATATGATCGACAACTGAATGTAGTCTTGGGAATGCGAGGATAGATGGGAAAATCAATGCCTGGTCGACCCACAACACCTTGGTAGACCTCATAGTCCACATCCTCATCGGAGGCACGCTTCTTCAAATGATGCTTGTGCTCATTGCAATTTGTGTGTGCCTCGTAACGTTCCTCCTCAAATTGTGTGGCTCCCGTCTGCTTGGCCAGGATTCGAGCCGGCGTGCGGTACTGCAAATTGTTGGGATTAGTAATCACCATTCATGGAATGGCAAATATGCCATAAGGCTTACCTTGGTTTCAGCGCATGTTTGGCTTAAATATGCCAGCAGAAAAAACGCTGTGAAAGAGTAACCAAATTGATTGAATAAATCTTTCGATAATGATCAAATTACATTTGTTAAAAAACTTAAAAACACTAATTAAAGTACTTAAATAAATGACATAATAAATCAATCAATTAAGAGTACCAGAATGAACCTCTCAAAATGGGTGCAATAAAATCTTTTATAACCCTGTTAAACTAAGACGGCAAACATACAAAAATAACGTAACCTTGGTTAAATTTTATACAACAGAATAAAATTCAATTTTTTTAATAGCTTTCCATTATTACATGCTTTTTTAGGACTATAAAATTATTATAAAAAGACATCTAAATTAATTTGTTTAATTTTTGCACTGTTACAAAATGAAGTTTTAAAAAACTACTAGTAGTCAAATAAGAAAAACTTTAAATATTATGTTATTAAATATTATGTTATATATATTTATCAGAAAAGACTAAATATATTTATCAGAAAAGATTAACAATTGATTATGATTACTACACTCTGGATTTCTGAATGTGTTAAGTTGATATTTAAACAAGTGTCATTGTCATTCTTTTAGTTTTCGCATATGCATTCAAATAAAACTAATTGCAGTACCAATTCACTTATAGTATTTTTTTCAATAATTATTAATAGCATAAGCTTCCCGATATTGAGCATCTTTAATCCCAAAACTGGACTAGATGGACCTTGACTTTTGTATACTCATTGCCGAATTACGCAAACCTGTGACTGTCACTGTGACGGCAATGATGAGGTGGCTCATCAGCAGCTAAGACTAAAACTTAGAGTAACTGACCTCAGGCCCACAAATGCAATAATTAAATTTTAAAGCATAAAAACAATTAAATGTGCGAGATGAGATGAAAAGAAAAAAAAGAGAAGTTGCTGATGAACTACAACTTAACTAGCAGCTGAAATGAAGACGACACCACAAAACATACAAGATATACTCAAATGAAGAAGTTATTCAATAGCCAAAATAACCACAAGATTCAAGGTTCAATTGCTGCATAATCGTCGTGATTATCTGAATCATTCAACTGTCCATGAATCAGTAACCGAAGCGTCAGCTTTATCGAGGGTGTTGCTGCCTCATATAATTAAACAATTGCCTATAATTTGCGGACGTTGATTGGCAACGCCGCATAAAATTGAAACGCCCCAAAAAAAAAAAAAAAAGAAGCGATTGAGCATCATTACCCATACGCCATGTGGCATCGATGTTGCTGGAACATCACCAGCAATTCGTGTGCCACACAGCGGGACAGGTAACATTTGCCAACTTTTATTGAGACGCGCAATTACTTAACTATTTCCATTGTTCAATAGGTAAATTTGTCTTTATTGTTGATTTAACTCAGTTATTTTAAGTAAATATCTGCCTTTTTGGGTCTGGGTCAATGGCGTGTCAAAGTGTCATGTCTTAGGCATTTCCCAGGCATTCACCTGGGTTGATCCATTAATTAACATCAAGTCCAAACAAAAATCACATTTAATCTCTGGTCATCAAGATCTTTTTTTCCCATTTCAGTAGATTTTTTGTCGCACGCCATAACAAAAAAGTCGGCTTAAACAAAGACACTTTGAACGCAATCCGTTTTTTATGCCAGTTTTTATATTTTTAAAGTTTTTGCCCATTTGCTGCCCACGTTAAGCCGTTGACACGCATGTCAACCACGAAGCGACGCGTCGCTTTCAGCCTGGCTTAAATGTGCCGTTAGTGAAAATATATTGTGGAAATCTGATGAGTCGACAAGGTCAAGGATGTCTGCGCTTGTGCAATCTGAGGGCGTAGCTTTAATATTTAACAAATCAAGATATCATTCATCCAATTAAGCTATACATTTTTAAATATTTATCTTATTCTTACACAATTTAATTTAACAAGATATATTACGACTTCTTTTCAAGGAGAAACAATAATGAAACTGCCTTTCACGTTTATAGCTTATTTAAATGTTTAATAAACCCTTGAAAATTTGGCATAAATAAATTATTTATGACACATGTTTCTTATTTATTTCATATAAAATACATTTTTTAATTCTAAAAACTTACCACAGCATAGCAAATTAAGTTGTGTACGCCGCATTTTGTGTACTGAAATGCCTAAAAGTAAACAATAGGAAAATTTAAGTTTTAACTTGTTAACAATATTATGAATATTTATTGCTTAAGCTCGTGGGATGGCAAATGACAAGTTAAATCACATATGAGTTGATGTGCGCTGGCATATTAGATAATAGAAATTATACGAACCCAAAAATAAAAAAAACACAATACCCAAAAACAATAAACAAAAACATATAATTGTGCGAGAGTACGCGTTGCATGGACAAAAGGTACAAGATATTGATTACATAATGCATTTGCACACCCACAGATTAAATACAGCCTAAGATGGGCAGATAAATCTATGATAGACAAGGCGCCACAGGGCGTATGTGTGATAAAAATAATATAAAGCCTGGCAAAGGGGTTGACCAAGTGAAAAACAGCTGTGCCAGGTACTAAGTCAGTCAGACAGTTAGTCAGTTAGTCAGTTAGTAAGTCTGTTAGTCAGTCAGTCAGTCAGTCGGTGCAGACATTCACTTTGGCGTCGTTGTCACTTCCGTCAGCTCACTTATGCATCTGTTGTTGTTTTTGTTGTGGCTGTGGCTGCTGCTGTTGTTTTTGTTGCTGCGCACTTTGCATAATTTCAAATAATTGTTTTAATTTGCACAACTGCAAACAATATCAACTGGAAGAGAGCCAAGCCGAGCGAACAAACCTGCTTACCCAGTGACACTCTTTTGTATTTCAATTAAACAATTTTCAATGGTTTGGGTAAATTTCAATTTCAAAAGCTCTAATTTTAACTCGTATAGCAAAACTTTACCAGTTTCTTCTGGCAAAGAAGATTCTTCCACTTATTATGTGGTTTTCAATAACAATACAAATTGACAAAAAAAAAAGAAGATATTGAAATACATTTGGTGTGCACATAAATTTCAATTACCTAAAGGAGGACTGCAGAGTTTGCTGGGGAAGAAGGGGATTTGGGGCTGCGGCTGTGGTTTCACTTTATTCTTTTGCGAAAGCGAATCCGAATCTTATGCATTGTCTCGGTGGATTCTTTGCCAGACTCAAATTGTTGTTTGTATTTAAATTAGCTGATTGCCTTGGATGGGTTCTTTTTTACCACTTTTATGTTCTCACAACTAAATTTAATTTTTAATTTCATCAAAAAACCCAAAGCACACACTGAAATTAAACAAGAAGCCAGCCGAACAACGTAACCACCTGACATTAGAATTTAATAATAAAATGAGATTCATTTCAAACAAATTGCTGCAAATTCAATTTAAAGTTCAAGTGATACTTTAAGTTTAATGCTTCTTAAATATTTAGTTTCATTGGATTTGCTTCAGCACGTTTTTCAATTTGCAATTATCCGAATGGATTTTGTCATTGCCAAGGTTTTTCTAACGGCATCTCCAAATGGAAATTGACTACAATTTGTTTTGGTTGGCCACTGACACAAAACACTTTTGCAAACATTATTTTCTTATTTACGAGTAGTTTCTAGAAGGTCGATTTGAGCTTTTTCGATCTGCATATTTCCAAATTAATTCGTATACAAATTATAAATTTTTCAATGATTTTAAATTATCTATCGTACATTAAAATAACTAAATTGTAAAAGACGATTTTATAAATATCTATTAGTATGCTTATCAATGGATCTTTCAGACCTTTAATCAATAGATTCAGCTACATAGTGTCGTTATTTTTATAAGCCGCAATCTCTCTCTTAAAATTAATTTTTATAATATTTTTTTCTTGAGCTAATTGATATCTTAACTTTGATTATGTCAACTGTACAGTCATTCGATAATACTTAATAATTACTGGTAGTTGCCATCAAAGTGTTTACACAATTCAAACTCAGAGGCAAAAAACAAGAAATGCAATTCAATCATCTTCGCAGAAAGTCCAGACATGATAAATTGGTACCTGACACATCGTAAACTCCACAGCAAGAGTGAAATGAAAAAAAAATGAAAAATAAAAAAAAACACAAATCGAAATATCAAAGACTACAATGACAAATAAGGAAGTTGCAACTGCTGATGCTGATGCTGCTGAATCATTATCAGCTGGCTACAACAACAAAAAATGTCAACGTGGCCCATGGCAACAGGTGTTTTGCAGCAGTCACAATAAAAATAGTAATGAGCAGACGCCAGAGCCGGCAAACAGCTTGGGGACTTGGTACTGAGTTTACATTTTCCTTAGCGAGGGTCTCGACAATCAAAAAATTTGTTCCGCCTTCAGGCACAGACACACTTACAAAGAACCACACACATGTATATATGTATATATAGTGAAGTCCAGGACGCAATGCGGGTGTTCAGTGAATGTATCTTTCAATCGGTGGGGTCTGGTCTCAGACATGGCTGTCAAATGTCTGTTAAATCGTTTTAACCTTTTTGTCAAGTTGCCGCTTAACCTTTACGGTTGCCGCGCTGACATGAAGGAAGCATTTGTTTTTTTTTTATCATCTCTCTTTTCTCTCGTTTTTTTATTGTTGTTGTCTGGCAAAGTGTTGAAATTGCATGCAACAACACACGGTAACTGAAACTAAGGCATTGCATACCAATGCATAGCCAAATATTTTAGTCGAGGCTCTACCTCGGCTTTGGCACTGTGCAGCATGTCGTATACGTGTTATTTAAAGATTTGATTTATTTGTTTTGCCATTTTTATCTCGTGCGCCGCATGTTGTTTTTCCAACTCGAACCTTTTGCACCAGCAAAACAAAGAAAGATAAATTGTTTTCATTTCAATATGATGAGGTGCATCACCTGTGTATAAGCAATAAAAAAAAATAATACTTTTAAAATCCACCAAAAATTTCACCTTTAGCAAAAGGCATGCAAAATTACGAAACGGCAGCCAGAGGCGCAGACAGGGAATCGCTGACAATTCCTGTTGTGAAAATTGCATAAAATTGCCGCATCTTCAATGCAATCACAAAAAAAAAAAAATGGATAAAAAATTATAAAATAAACATCAGCGAAAATGCTAAAACTTGATATCGGCAGGATTGTGGGATCGTCGCTGTGCAGGTGCGGACATCGCAATTATTTGCCTAATGATGGTAGACTAAGTTAAATCTTGTCTATGAATAAAACCATGTGCAGGATTACGTACAGTAGTAATATCGTCAATAAATCAAAAGCAAGTTCAAGTTCGCAGCTTAAGTCTTTTGTTTTAGCACTTTCACATCGATAAATTAATGTTAATTTATTAAATTTAGTATCAATAGCTCTGCAATTAAGTCACATTTTGGCACAAAATGTTTGCAAAAGCAAACAAAACGAAATTAATATGTTAAACATTTAGTAGTGCTTTTGTTATACACACATACATATATATTTTTGCTATCTGCGCATTTAATTAATTGTGTGAAAAATGACATTATAAATGCATAAAACAGAAACAACTCAACTTGCTTAACGTTTCCCAACCAAACTCTGAAGTTTTGAAAGTCCAAACCATTGTGCTCGTCTACGACGTTCATTTGTTCATTTAGAGAGGATTTGGTCAAAGAAAGAAGATAAACATTGCCAGCTCTGAGCAATTAAAAGCATATTTCATATTGGTACATCTGTGTGATAGACATCACCTCAAAGTTAGATCCCCTCAGCAATCGCGATGCACAATTTGAATTATACTCGCATTTACCTTCTATTTGTGTTCAAAGTTGTACCGTGCTTGATATGCGATTAAATATTTACATAATTTAAGTATAATTATAATTAAGTTGAATAAATAAATGTTTTTTATAAACAACGGCAATTTAACGGTAGATGTTGTAAGGTCTGTGAATCGGGTTAGCATTTGGTTTCTGTTTGCATCTTATTTGTATTTTTTTCTCACTTTAACGGCAAAGTGCCAAATACTGTTAATCATGCGCAAAGATAACGAATATATGATTATGCCAGCAACCAAATTTTTATCATTATTTATTATTATTTATGCGTCTTTCTAAATTTAAATAAATGCCTATATTATTTTTTAACGGGTTTTTAATACTATGTACATATAAAAATCAAATTCAAAAAACATAAAAAAAGACTGGTAATCACATGTACAAAAAGCAGAAGAAAGACCATGCAGATTGCAGATGTGTACCAAATATTTTATTCGATCTGTGAATAATTATAACAGAGGTAAGTATAACGTGTATTCTATAGAATCCCGTTCGAATAAAGCGATGAATTACCTTGACACATAAATTTCAAAACTCAAAAAATCATTCTGTTAAACCAGAAATTGGCTTAATAATGTTTTTTATCAAGCAAACTGATTGAAGTAATAAATTGGGCATTATTGGTTTTGTTGCTTGCTTTCGATAAATTACAAAAAATTAAATACAAAATTTACATATCTAAAAAGCTGTAAATATTAAGTATTCTGCTTTTCAAGTTATACTTTTCGTTCTATATTTCATTAAAAATAACTTTATATATATATATATATATATATCGTTATCATTTTATAATAAAAATTATATATATTTGTACATTAACCTTTTATTTTTTATATGTATGTTTTAAGAAACGTTTCATAAAATAATAAAACGTACCATTTATTTAGAATAAGTAAGTTCTTTTTGTATTCCCAAGCATTTAAAGTCAGGTGTGAATATGCGTCAAAGAAACCATGTACAATGTACTATACATTTTGCAATAACAAAACAAATTTTTTATTTTTTATTTTTTTTCTTGTAGATGTTCTGAAGATGTAGCTAAAGGCCGTCAGATAGGCAGGTAGATAGACAGACAGGCAGACTTGACTGCTTGCCCAGACGGTGAAGAGGTGAAGAGGACTGGAAGAGGGGGCATCTGATGCGGTTAGCTGATGCGTTGACCTACGTGCCACAGATTCAGATGCGCAGACAGCCGCTCAGATGTTCAGATGCTCAACTGCATAGTTGCTGTTGTTGCCACTGCAATTGCTGGCTGCTGGCTGCTGGTGTTGCGGCTTCGGGGCAACTTCACAGTTTTTGGACATTAATGTTTTCAACAGCCGAAAAATTTACCAAAAAAATTGCCCAAAGGGGCGGCGTCTGCGATTGCATTTCATAGCCGCCAGAGTTCGACGTGCTAATAGATTTTGAGGTCATATGCAATGGTCTTATTTTGTTTCTTTTTTGCCAATGGCAACTATGTATTTCAAATTCTTCTTTTTTTTTTTTTGTTATGCTCTGACTTTGATACGATTTCGGTATGTTTGTGTTTTTTTTGGTCTCTCTTCTTTTTTTCACAAGAATTCTTGTGCATTTCCGCAGCGCAGTTTTTGTGTTCTGCTCATTTGCAAATTTGTGTGCTGTCTAGCGGGGCACAAAAAGTGGTTGCCAGAAGACACTTCGACGCTTCGTGCCAGCGAGCCTGTCTGCTGTTTCACACTTGCCCCCAACCAGGACCGCCCACAGTGCCGCCCACCGTGCGGCATCACCACATCCAAATTATACATTCATACAGCATTCGTGCGCAGTGGCAAATGGAACTCAGTTCAGTTTTGTGGTCCAACAAATTGCTGGGTGATTTGTAAAGCAAACCAATGCATTTAACGCTTAAGATTTTTCCTTGTTTTGGGTCACCGTACCGCAGCAATATTTCATGCGAAGTCTGCCTCCGGGCAATGGACCGCCCGCTAGAGGGCGCTAATTGCCCGCCTCCCGCTATGGGCTCGCTCCGCTAACCAGCAATCGACCCATTTTATGATGTTGTAAATGCAAACACTTGTTTTTTGCTGCTCATCTTTATTACGTATGCTATATTTATGCTTATTTTTGTTATTGTTCAACCATTTTAATTATAACCTGCAGCTTTATTTGTTGTTTAAATTGCTTTGAGTATTATTTACTCATAACTATTATTCAACGTCAGAAAAATAAGGATTATTTTAAGATTATGTGTTCACAATACACATAGTTTTTTTTATATTAAAGAATTAGAGTTTAAATATTACTCAATTAAATATTTATTTATTGTACTTATCATAAAAGACGATAATCTTATAAGACAACCAAAAACAATTTGGAAATAAGAATAAAATCAAATGACCCAAACAATGAAGTGCATACAAAAAGCTCAACCTGTTTTTTAACGACGCTAGACGAAATCACATGAAAGTTTTAGCTTAGATTATTTTGTGAATAGAGTTAAGTATATATTAAAGTTGCAAAGTATCTATAAATCTTTCACAAAGACAAACTAAATAGTGTTTCGGAACAGACAATATTATTAAAAATTACTATATGAAGAAACATCCATAAATTATAAAAAAAATATGAAAACAAATCGAATCATTTGTTCTAAACAAGTTTGACTTTATGTTTGAAGTTCTAAATGTTAGACAAGTTAAACGAATATTTTTAAATACCAAATTAAGTAACTATTTTTGTGTTAACCTTTTAAATTTTAAATATTAAAAAACATTATTATTACTGAAATGTTAATATATTGAATTTCATAATTATTTTTGACCCATCTTTGTATCATAAAAATATATTGCCAATAGAAATAAATCATTTAAAGCACATCATGATTCGGTTCATATAAGTGTGTCTTTGTGAAAACTAAATATTAAAGATGAAAAGCCGCCAGAAACAAAACAAAACAAAACAAACTAAACAAAAGCCGCAACAACAACGCCAGTTTCAATTGAAATGTGGCAACTGCCGGCAAAGCGAAAACAGCATCAGCGCAATTTATGACAACCAATGGCGGCGCCAGCTACGCTGCCAACAATTGCAGCAGTCGCAGCAGCAACGTCAACAACAATAACAACAATTAATAGGTAATTGCTGTTAAGTCTGGCGTTGTTCTGCCGCCAGTTTGTCTGGTCGAAAATTGCTACAATCCGAAAAGTGGTAGTAACAACTGTTGCATTACATTTTGATTCCTTCTTTGGTATTTTCGCCCGATATCTGATTTATGAACCGCCCACAAGATGTAGGTCAGTGTTTTTTTTTCTCTACGTACCTAAATTTGAGATTTATGTCACTTGGTTAAATAATCAGCTGCAGCTTCTCCCAAACTCCGCTAACTACTGTTGCTGATGATGCAGCGGCTGATTAATTAACCAACAACAATGGCCAGCAATTTTCTTTGCTTTTCTTGTTATTCAGCTTTTCTTTAATTTATACAACACCAGCGCACTTTTCCTCATCATGATGGCCTTTTTATGATTACTTGCACTCATCTTTATACATTTTTGACTCACACACACAGATATAGGCGAGTGCACAAGGTGTGTGCAGATATAGATGCTTGTATAGATATATTCCTCATACGCCACCAACATCTCAGATGAAGCTGCGAATTAGTCGCTTATTGTCTGGAGTAATTGTTTCTTGTTGCCGCCGCTGCTGTTGTCTGATTTTTTGTATATATACGTTGCTTTGTTTTTGTTTTCTTTTTCTCTTATTTTTTTTTTGGACTTCGCTACGTAAACGAAAGTCACTTTTGATATTCACTTTGTTATGATTTTATTTCGCATTGTTGTTGTTATAATTGTTACTTTTGTTGGAGTTCAGTGTGTTAACTGCGGAAAATGTGGTACAAGCGGAAATTATATGAGAAATTAATCTCTTAATTAATTTGACTTTAAGAATGTCAAAATTTGGAAGGAGGTATGTAAAATGCGCTTTAAATTGAATTTAAGTTGATTTACGTATAAAATGGAAAGTCTGTTGTTTATAAAATATATAAATAATAATTTATTGAGCTTAGTTATTGTACTCCTCTTAAAATTCTAAAAACAACCATCAACAACAAAAGACTTAGGCAACGAACTTGACTTTGCTTTGCTGTCTTCCATCTGCGCTGATGACAAAGACAACAAGTTGTCGAAAACATCAAAGTGGCTAGATTATGACTGTTAAGAGCTCTTGTCATTTGTTGCCTTCGCACTTTTAATTGTGTTTCAAGCACATAATCAAAATGACCTACCCAAGCATATCTAGAGTTAAAAATAAGATTTAACAATATTAAAAATTGAATGCGGAATTATAGGTGCTTTTGATTTATGATACTATTCGTGCTGGGCGTTTCTAATTGGCCGAGCATATGATGCCTACTTAAGTAGTAGTCTAATAGACAATCATTGACGGCTTCCGTCTAAGCACAAGTGCGGGTCCATTCGTTCAAATTACCGGCAATGACGGCAGCTTGGGAAACGAAACCCAAACGGAACTGAAAGGTAGCTAACAATACATAAGAAAATAAAGATGAACAGCTCATAAAATTCTACGACATCTTTTACAACAGCTTAGACGCATAACTTTAAGCCACCTACTGTGCCTACACCTTCATATGTATATGAGTATTATCTTCATTATGAATCACAATACCAAGAACCTGTTCTATAGCATCGCTTAACTGCGTGATACTTATCGCAAACAAAGTCGCATCCTTTGACTTGGTGATGTCATCGGCTTGTTATAAATCCTGATGAGGCGTAGAATATATGTATGTATGAAAGTCTGTCTCAAAACAAGTTCTTAACCAAGAGCAATAACTGTAAAATCCATTTTGCATTTAGACAAAACCAATTCTGATAACTTTAAAGATCTCAGGCATCAAACTTGTTCTTTAGCCCGCATTAGATTCAAGCATATTCTTTGTGTATATATTATTGCTAAATTAAAACCGATAATTAAGTTTATTAAATTCTAAGATCCCATTTTATTTGCTTATCTCTTATTTTTTATCTTTTTTAAAAAAAATGAATAATCTCGCTTTCTATCTTTTATGAACATTTTGCTATGCGGGCTGTAGGTTTTTTTTTGACGTTAGCTCATAATTAAATGACATTGAGTTATTGCCAGGAGGTAGTGCAGTTAATATTTTGGATGGGTGGCAGCCAAGAACAGAGACAGATGCTCCAATTGCGAATAATCAATTATATATGCTCAAAAGCCAATAAATCGGAGTTGGGCAAAGTCTGAAATTTGTAGATGGCTAAAACAAATGCCATTCAATGGCAGCCCTAAAATGGCATGACGCAAATGTAGCCAGTCAGAGCATGGAGGTCAGCATTTTGGTTTGACA
This sequence comes from Drosophila falleni, assembly GCA_035045575.1. Taxonomy (NCBI): domain Eukaryota; kingdom Metazoa; phylum Arthropoda; class Insecta; order Diptera; family Drosophilidae; genus Drosophila; species Drosophila falleni. The sequence goes on from JAWNOV010000062.1 coordinate 21,208,464, forward strand.
TTTAGCCGCTTGCTGCTGCCCGTATATCAAGCTTCAAGCTGGATGCCATCATCCAAGCGGGTTCCATTTAAACGTACAATGTGACTACGCAAAATGCAACGCACGTGGCTTGATGAATGTGCATCTTGTGAGTGTGTGAGTGTGTTCAGTTGACTGCTGTAATTTAAGAACTTGGCATTTAGTTGTTAAATGCACATAATGATCATATTTAAGATCGTGATTTAACTGAACACTTTACGCATGCAGTTAAATTAAACGATCACTAAACTGTAAGAAACTGCAATTTGATTTCGAAATAACATTTTTAATTTTAATAAAATTGCTCAATATAAGTTGACGCTACTTAAAGTTCATAGACATTGGTAGGAAAAGTAAGTATTTATTTCATGGATTAGTTCAAGTTCGTTGTCGAAGTCTTTCGTTATTCAGCAAAGTATTATAAAAAGAGCAAAGCTACAAAAAGTGACAAATGATTTATTTATTACACTTTAAGCGTAGCTGACATTTGACCAAATGACAAAAACTTACTGATGTTTTGTTTATCTTTGTTTTTGCCCTGTTGTTATTGTTGTTGTTATTGCTTGCTTGCGGCAACCAGCAAGTTCGTTGTCAAAGTCTTTGGTATTTCATAGTGTTTGTGTTTTCATAACTTGTAATGAAGCTAAGCTTAGGGCTACAAAACAAAGCAAACTTGTTGCGCACTTCAAGAATACAACACAATGAGATGCCAACAACACTAGCAACAGCAACAAAACAACGTGCGTTTCATATGTATGTATATGGAAGGGGGAGAATATTAAGCAAAACAACAGAAACTCGAAGCCAGTTCGCTTAGAATGTGTTGAAATCTTGTGGCAGCATCAAAAGCAGAAAACATGTACATTATTTACACTTCATTAATCACTAAAGATGGGTACTAAAAAAGCTAGCAACAATCGTAAGGTTAGTTCGATGTCTAGGCAAAAAAAAAAGCAAAAGAAAAAGATACATTAGGTTACTTTTACTTGATCGGACTGTGCTCTCTGTACGGCAATAGATGCGGCTCATTGGCTTTTCAGCGATGCGCACGCAGCGCCAGTTAACGCATCAACACTTGAATGAATACAAATACAACAACAACAACAACAGCAGCAATTACAACAACATCAACTACAACCAAAATAGAAGACAACAAAGTTGTAGTTGTTACTGATTGTTGTGTTGGGGTGTACTCCCAAGTTGAGAGACGTGTGCTGCGGGGGAGTGGAGTGGAGTGGAGGGTGGGTTTTGCTTTTGGGCATTGTTGCTTGAATGACTTTTAAATTTATTTGCCATTTCTTTGCTGGCAACGTTAATGAGCAAACCAGACCAGACCAGACCAGAGCCAGAGTCGACCAAGTTAGACCAGAGACATCCGAGCGAACAACATTCGCATTTTGAACTTTTATCTGGCCATCTGCAACACCAGCTAAGCAACAACAGCAACAGTAACAGCCAGCAAAATTATATTGTATACAGCATTTTCTTGCATTTAAAGCAGCGATTTTTGTTTTATTTTTTTTCGAAGTTTATTTCTTTCTCCCAGCTCAACTTTAACCCCCTGCCACATAAAACAAAATAACTAAACACCTTACTATGGTGTGGGTGTGCAGATCTATGTATGTATGTGTGTGTGCTTGTGTTTATGTGATGTGAAAGATGTTAAGTCACACATTTGGCCTAAATTTGTATTTTCCTTGGCTAAGCAATCGCATCGCTTCGCTTTTCTTTTGTTCATTTGCGCCACAAGGCTGAAAACTGTAGCAACTCTTGACATTTAAGCCGCATTTCCTAATTCCTACACAAGTAAGTACTTTCTGTGAGCTGTGATTTTTGTCGACTGCAATTCAAATTATCTAACCATTCACTGCAGCTGCCTAGAAACTAACGGACTTACGCCCCAAATGCCTCAAGGCATTCTTTCTGAGCTGCGGTTGCTGCTGTGCATCCTTGAACTGTTGTGCATTATCTCAGCTGCTTTAATAACAATGCCAAACTCAGCTGAAAATTTTGGCAATTTAACATAAAAAAAAAAACTAAACAATTAAATACTGCAAAATATTCAAATTTATGCCATCAATTTAAGATCTGCAAAATTAATATTGAATCTGATCTTTGATTTTTTTATAATGAAAGACACTCGTCTAGATAGATGTGAATTTTATGCAGATTTAGTTAGAACAAATTAAACAATTACTACTTGAAGCTAATTGCGGCTAGTTAATTAATTCAACAAGAAGCTGCTGCCGTTGACTTTTAATTGTAATGACTTTGAATTATTATTTAGTCATTAAAGCTGAATTATGAATTAGCATTTAATATTGGGTAAAACGTCAATAAACAATTAAGTGACAATACCAAACCTATTGAAGAACACTTGTATAACATTCATGGTCAGCTGTAAACTTAATTTTAAGAAAAGTTAAGATTACTTTGCTAACTCACAGTTTATAATTGCTTAGCAAAAGTTAAAAATCATTTTGCAACTGGACTTATTTGTGAGAGGCAGCAAGCAGTTAAGCATTTCAGTAGTTTACAAGATTCCTGACCCCAGAGCATTCACTTACCCTTAAGCGGCAGCATCAGCAGCCTCAATGTCAAATTTTTTGTGGCAGCAACTGGGGCAGCAACTTCTTCCTGTGCTCACAAAGTGGTTTTGCTTTCAGTTTCGTGAGTGAAGCAATATGTTTTGCTTTGAGTTTGGTGTTTATTTATTACTATTATAGAGTTTTCCGCTCTTTTTCGTAGTTTCTTTTTGTGGAATATTAGTTATAATGTTGATTTTTTTCGTTTCTTCGTTTTTATGTCTCCATGGGGTTTTGCTTGTCTAATGCACAAATATCACGATTAAGTTGTAGTTTGCCAAAAAACAAAATCACTTTAAATTTGTAAGGCCAGATCATTAAATAAATGTTAGTGTAATCAAAATGTATTTTAGTGTGATCAAAATAACTACGTGAAAGTTTTGAAAAAAAACTCAAATATATAATAAGAATGTAAATAAAATTATTTTTTAATTTTACTCGCTGAATAAAAATATTGTAAATAAATATAAGTAAAAATTGTATTTTATTTTACAAAATATATTTAAAGTGATTTTGCGAAAAAACAGAACAGTTCATGGCGTTTCACTCCATAAGTTTTTTTTTTCAGAAACACAGCAATATACAATTATAATTATCGTCTCTTTTTGATTAAATTAAAGTTTATGAAATTATAATTTTTATGTTTTGAATTAATCACTATATTTTCAAGCTACAGCACTTTATGAAATATGCTTGAAAAAATTCACAAAATATGTTTTTGCTCGTTTAAAACACAACAGTTTTGAATTTCAATAAAAATTGTTATTAAATGTTTGGTGAATTTAACTACAAACTGAGGAGCCAATCCGAACAGAAGACGTCTTCACCCGTACGGTATTCACATTTGAATGTTTCAATTGGCAAATGCGGCGTCCAACTTTAGTAGTTGAGCGCTCCCACAAGTCGCCCGACTCGCACTCTTCTCCAGCGAAAACGCACAAAGAGACTTCAGAAAAGACAGCAAGAAAATCAGTCGGCAAATCGCCGAAGCTACCGCAAATCTTCGCCCCAACCCGAGTGAGCGAACATCTTCCTCGAAGTCAACAACAATTCCATGTTAGCCAGGCTAACAAAAAAACAAAACTCAAAACAAAGCAAAAACGTAAAGTCAAAGAAGCAAATACAATTGACTTTGCAACCGGTCGAGCGATCAGCTGATCAAACAGCGAGAGAGAGAAAAAGAGCTGAAGCCTCTGTTAATTATAGCTAGCATGCATACAAGGGCTGTTAAGATATAACATTGCTGTTTAGATTTAACATTGCTGTTAAAATAGTAAGCGCAACAGAGAGCAAACTTATGATAAGTGAAAAATAAAGTATGATTTATATAGAAATAAGAAATAGTTCTCATAGAAATAATCGTATTCTTATTAATATTCAGAAACATGAATAAATGACAAAAACCTGTAAAAGAATCAAATCTCAATGCTGTCGTTATTTATATCCAATAGGACTTTTTAGATTTATATAAAATAAGAATACAACCAAAACAACATTTGTTAGTTTCATCATAATTCAGAAATCACTCGAGTGACGCATTCAATTGGTGATGAGAAAGGGAAGCTGCCAGACATATCATTAATGGAGGCGCTTGTAGGGCCAACTGACAGCCGGTGGAGCGAGGGAAAATAAATTTCAAATTATTGATTCGAAACGCTGTCAGTGACGACTTTATGACTGAAGTTGTTTCTGTTTATGGACCACTGGATAGACCAATGAGAGAAGACAGCTGAAGACTTGACAGTGGACATATTTTATTATGATTTGCTAGCTTCTTGACGATAGACGGGCGCAGTGATTTCTGACTGGGATGCTGAGCTTCGACAAGCACCTCCATTGCATAACTTATTGTTTGAGTTTCAGTTTAAGTTCGGTTTTAGGTTTTGGCTTCAGCTTAGCTGCACAGCTTCTTGGGCATAGCAACTACTGCTTCCTTCTGCAACCTCACCTCTCACTCCCTATCTCCAGTTTCACATCCACGCGATGCAGATGCAGATGGCAGCATTACACGGCGCATTCATCGCGCCTTCGATTATCTTTTTGGTATAGGAAATGCTTAAATAATCGCAGACACAAATATTCCCACGAATTTGCCAGTAGTAGGAGCTATCTACTTCCAGCCATCAGCACCGACTGACTGAATGTCTGACTGTCTGACTGCCTGCCTGTCCGTCTGCTGGTACATGAACGAATCATCATTGGGTTCTAATAAAAGCGCCGGGTAATTGTCAGAAGCGGCGGTGGTAATCACCAAAAACTTAAAACGAAAGACTGCAGCAACGAACTTGCTGTGCATGCTTAACGTGATTTTACTAGTGAGTTGATTCTGCATTTCATTTTATGACTTCTTGTCCATAACTTTGATATATTAATTTGACATTGAGCCGTTATTTATACCCTGTATAAAAGGGTAGCATAAAGTTGTGACAAAGCGTGTAACAATATTTTTATATAACTTCAAAATGTTCCTACAGGGAATCTCCTAGTCGAGTGCCCTCAGTTCAAGCACCTCTACTTGCTATTTACAGATATCAAGCGATTTTAATTAATTGCTTGATTAATAGCTTAGCACATTTGCCAACACAGTGAAAATAATTTATTTTACTGATTGGACGAACACTTTAGTTATAATTATAGATAAAAATATATAATTATACATAAAAAGAATTTTTGTGAAAGATTCTCTCTTTGAGAGGTATATTTTTATTAGACATTTGATGTGATAGTATTAAAAATCGATTAACTAGGTACTTTTGGGTGTGCCATTAGTGTGGACCGGCGACCACTGAGTTCGACCGTGCCAAGGATGAATAAGTTTGAAAATATTTGGCAATTTAAACAATGAACTCGCTGTTACAATCAGTTCATTTAACACACATTCGACCGTTTTAGTTGCATATCTGATGTACCAGCATTGAGCAACAACCTTAAAAGGTCGTTTTGCCATTTTGCTGTAGGTTTTTAAGTGCAAGCCGACTGCAAAGTGTCAAATCATCGCAGCAGTAGTTAAGAAGCCATAATCTAACCTATATTTAACCCCAAACTATCCATCAAAGTGCATGAAATGAGGGCGCTTCTGCTTTTTCAGTTTTTTTTTTCATTATTTTTTTTTGTGCTCTTGCAATCGAATGGAAGACAACGATGGCTCTTGTAAAATTGAAAAACCATTTAAGTCCCGTTAATTTTAACACCCATTTTCTATGGCAGCAGCTTAGTTAGATTGCCACACAATTGAAAAAAGGCGCAACGCTGGCACCGTAAACAAAAGCGAGAAGCAACCGAGATACGTAATGCAAGCGATAATTATTACCTACAGCCCCCAAAAAGATCCAACAGACCCAACAGATCCACAGACATCCCCAAAAAAATACAAAAATAATAGAAGCGAGAAGTTGTTGCTGCTGTTGCCGTGTTGATGATTGAAAAGCAACGAAGATTTGCATAGAAACGTGCGATTTTCGGTGTGGCTGGAGGCACATGGCCTCCATGAGGTGAGTATACAAGCTTCTAGTGGTATGAGTATCTGGCAGATACCCTTTGTATCTGCCACTGACATGTTGCACCCACACACACAGTAGTCGGCAGTCGTTTGTCGCCCCTGCTGTCAACATGTTCAGACCTCAGTCACAGCATGAGAACAATAAAAAACGGATTTGTACTCGTTGTACTTTTGTTATTATTGTTGTTGTCTTCTGCTGCTGTTGCTGTCTTCAATTACTCATCCATTCATGCCATCATTTCTTCAGAGACGGTTTTCTAGTTCAGCGCTGGCAATGGCAATTTGTTGATTTTATTGTTAAATTTCCATCGGCTTCTTTAACTAATTTTTGAATAACTGCAATTAATCTAATTAATACAAGTACTAAGGCCAAGCAACGTAACTTCTGGGCTTTGAATTTTTATCATGTACTACTGCCCTACCTTTTATATTTACTTGTATTTTTTTTTTGAGAGACAATTTATTATACTTTTATCCAACAGCAAGAATCTGAATATATTTTGCAATTTTTTATTATGTTGTATGCCCAAAAATGTTGGAGATTACCTTCATTCATTCTGAATAAAATCCCAAAATTGTTAAGATCTAAATTTCTGATTGGAATAAACGATTTGATTTATTAAGGTTCTTAAGGGCGATAAACATTTTTGTGCTTTAAAAAAATTTAAACCAACGGCTTTAGGACATTCATTTAAGTATAATTTATTAATTAAATCAAGCAAAGCTGCAAATAACGTAACATAAATTAAAACTCAAATGAAATATAAAACCGATTAAATTAAATTGGTTTAAAATAAAAATATATTGAATTTTACTTTATGTTATTACTGGCTTTTTGATTGATAATTAAACAACTCTCGTATTTTATATATGTTCCATCAAAATGTCTCAGATCTTATCTGGTATCCAAAAAGGAGTATATATTGCGCCAATTTTATGAAGACAACATCATTAATTTTCAGTTTAATGCTGTGAAAGTAAACTTAAAGTTGACTCAATATCGGCGCATCATTCAATGGGAATGTCAATGTGAATATTTTCAGATAATCGAGTGAAAATAAATTTCAATGACAACTTAAACAAATCGATTAGAAATAGCCAAACAACTGTTCGGAGATCATCCTATTGAAAGTGACAGTTTAACATTTCAAATTATAAAACAATTGTGTGTTAATGATGAAAGATCTATGTAGTAGTTGGCTTGCAAAAAAAAAACCTGACTGAGTCCCCCTTCTCGAAATACGAGTATTTGCTGGATTGAATTCAATTTGCATTGACTGAGAGAGTCGAAGACATAATATGGCACGTTGTGTTTGGGTTATGGCTACTCAATTCGAGACTAACAACAAAAAAATGTAACTTTTATTGAGCATTTTACAAACTGCACATCAAACCTGAGGGCCTGAACTCTGACCCTACACAACTCTGACCACGAATCACGACGTGGGGCAACCAGTCCAGCCGCCAGTTAAGCACAACAAAAAGAAAAATAAGAAAAATAAGAAAAATGTAAATGCAATGAAGATTTATGCAAGTTCGAATCAGAGGCAGAAATCCCAATAAGCAACAAGCTGGTAGCACAGGGATCCATCATTATCGATCGACATAGGATTTGTGGGACCGCAGAGTTGTTGCCAAGTTTTTGATGATGTCTTTCAGAGTGCAGGAACTACAGATAATAACTTGATCACAGGAAAATCATTTATTGTGACATGATCGGGGGGAATTTTGAATATCAATGCAATAAATCTTCGAATGCCAAACTTGCTGATTTACATTTTTTCAATTTGATATGCGCCTTCTCTCTTAGTCTGTTGCCAAGTCGTTGACTTTATGGCTAATACGAGTCATAGACATGTTTTTTGTTAATGAGTTTTATATTATTGTCATATAATTTGCTGGGAAAAAGCCATAATTTCCTCTTATATTTCTGTCTGTTTGCTGAACAGCTAAATTGTAAAGACTGATAAGCGACTTTTCTAGGTAAACAATTTGAAGCAACATTAATTATATTTGCAGACTCAACTACAAGCATTTTGAACTAAATAGACTACTTCTAATAAAAAGAAACGGAAATAACTCATCTTAATGTGCGTAACTTAACTTAGATTAGCCTGGATTACCTGCAAGATAATATAATTGATTGAAATATGAAATAAAAAAATGAGTTTCTTCCCAGGGTTTCCACTTACTCTATAATGATATATCACAATATGGTGTAATATAAACCTTTACAACGTTCTTATCGCTTGTCATAAAAAACTATAATTTTATTACTCTGCTTTACAATAACAAGCAAGTTGTTTATGATTAAAAATATAAACACAGATTTATCTTTATTTCTCTTTCAAAATGATCTATTATGAATACAGAAGTTATGTTTTTCATAATGAACGAAATTCCACAATAACCACTGGAAGCTCTCACGTTTGGGACGATGAGTCCTATTCTTGTGAGTTAAGCGGAAGAACACTTAAACCAACACCTATCTAATCTCAGTGACACTTTTTATAGAAGCAATTATAAAGATCAGAGATCGAGATTTGCACTATAAAAACATACACAAGGTCCATTCAGACTGTTCAGTAGGCTCGTGGATATAGAACCGTGCATATTAATTAAGCGCTTCAGCTTTAATTAAAACAATTATAATAGAAAATATATTTTTTGTATAATTTAACAAAATGGTCTACGGTGTCAATGAGAAGAAGTTGAGTGTATTTAGTGCGCGTTATCGATGGCAGGTCATAGCCACAATGACAGGTTTGTCTTCTGTGTAATTCAAATTGAAGTGCAACTGTAATTATCAAAGCTTAACAATCTTAGTCCACATCATGACGCTTACACATGGTGTTGGCGTCGGTTGGTTGGCGCCATCTCTGCCACTTCTGGGCTCCGAGGAGACTCCACTTGGCACATCCATCAGCATTGATGAGGCCTCCTGGGTGGGTTCATTAATCGGACTGGGTGCGCTGACGGGCAATATTATCTTTGGCCTATTGCTGGATCGACTCGGCCGCAAAATGTGCATGTATCTGTTGGCCATACCCAATATGGTAGATATAATGCCCTCTTTTAAAAGTGTTTTCCTAATTACTCAAATATTTGAAAATGTAGATCTATTGGATTCTTATCTATTCGGCTCAAGACGTGACGTACCTATATGCTGGACGATTTTTAGCCGGCGTTTCGGGTGGTGGCTGTTATGTGGTATTACCCATATTTGTAGCTGAAATATCTGATACTAAGTGAGTACTTTGATTCATTTTTTCAAGTATTTTTAAATGGGATGCTATAATGAACATAATGTGTTTTTAGTCAAAATTTAATTTATGTTCTTAAAGATTTACATTTATACAATTATTATAATGGGGGTATTTTAATATTTTAAGTATACGCGGTGCATTATCATCCATGGCCATGATGTATGTTAGCTTTGGCATGATTATCGGCTTTACCATGAGCTCGTATCTCAGTTACTATCTTATGCCTTGCATTGCCATTGCCCTGCCAGTTATATATCTGTTGGCCATCATCGGCTTATCAGAGACGCCACAATACTTGCTGCGACAAGGCCGTGATGCCCTGGCCGAGAAGTCATATTATTTCTATAAGAATCTGCCACTATTGGACTCACATAATGAGTCAGCTCATCGTGAGACGGCAAAAATTGAGTTCGAGACATTCCGACAACAAGTGCTCAGCGGCGGAGTCAGGCAACGTGTCAACTGGACAGATTTCTGTGAGTAATCAGCTGAAGATTAAAATTTATACATCAACCTGATAAGGTATGTGGCATATCATTACAGTTAATTGGCCCACATTGAAGATCTTTGGGCTCAATTTTACGCTGCTCGTGTGCAATCAGCTGTCGGGGAGCTTTGCCCTCTTCAACTACACATCGCACATATTCAAGCAGCTGGAGACGCAAATAGAGGCGAATACCTGCACCATTGTGGTAGGTGCAGCCCAAGTCCTGGGCATTTTGTGTGCCGTTGCACTTGTGGACCGCCTGGGACGCCGTGTCATGTTGCTCACCTCCATGGCGGGCATGGGGATTGGCGAGTTGGGTATTGCTCTGCTCGCAAATCTGGCTTCAAAGGAGTTTCTGGCTGAGGTCAATTGGCTGTCGCTGTTGCTGATGTGCTGGGTGGCATTTATAGCATCTATAGGTGTCATACCCTTAATCTTTGTGATTGTCATCGAACAACTGCCAGCCAAGGTGAGTGTGCAAGTATAATATATACATATAACAACTCAATGAATACATATATATTTCTTCGTCTTCCGTCAGATTCGCTCCATTGGCACCTCTCTATGCATGGCCACACTGAGTTGCTTCATTTTCGTCTCCCTCAAGATTTATCCACTTATGATCTTTGGCCCTGGTCTGGCAGCCACCATGTATATGTCGGCTGGTGTGTGCGCCATTGGATTTACCATATTGGGACTATTCCTGCCGGAGACCAAAGGCAAACTGCTGACAAACTAATTGTTGTTGTTGTTGTTGTTGTGTTGTTGTCGCGTCTCTCTCTTTGTGTATGGGACGCGTGTGAAAAGTTAAGATGACTTGAGCTTGGCATTAGGTCCACTGGGCCACGCCAAAACGTCGCTTTTGTATCAGCGACTCATTGCATAAGATGGGGATGGGATTAGCATTATAAGTGTGAGTGTGAGTGTGAGTGTCAGTGTGAATACTGTTGCGGGTACTCACAACTCACTTCAGACATTTCCATCAAGGCAACTCACTCAAAAACCACAATAGAGGGCATATGGCTCATCCTGAACTCTTGAACTTAATTCAATTTCAGTTTTGCGGCTCATTTGTTGTTAAACTCGGCTCAGAGTATTGTGTCTATAGGCTAAAAATTATTGTTAAGTAATATAAGGTTTCCATTAGAGAAAGTTGATTAGGTAACAAATCCATTTAGTTTATTTGCTTAATTAAATTTGTACACTGTTAATTTGTCTCCTTAGGTACAACAATAAAATAAACACGACTGATTTGTACCTAAAATACAATCTGAATAATATAGATACCCCTCTCCCAGTCCCTCTCCCAGGCCACGCTCACAGTCCCTCTCCCAGTCCCTCTCCCAGTCCCGCTCCCAGTCCCGCTCCCAGTCCATCTCCCAGTCCCTCTCCCAGTTCCTCTCCCAGTTCCTCTCCCAGTCCCTCTCCCAGTCCCTCTCCAAGGCCCCTCTCCCAGGCGCCGCTCCCAGTCCATCTCCCAGGTCCCTCTCCCAGTCCCTTTCCCAGTCCCTCTCCCAGTCCCTCTCCCAGTCCCTCTCCCAGGCCACGCTCACAGTCCCTCTCCCAGTCCCTCTCCCAGTCCCGCTCCCAGTCCCTCTCCCAGTCCCTCTCCCAGGCCACGCTCACAGTCCCTCTCCCAGTCCCTCTCCCATTCCCGCTCCCAGTCCCTCAACTAGGTTCCCCTCCCAGTCCCCGCTCCCACATGTGATGCAGCGTAATTAAAAAGTGAGTTTTATGACAGGACACTCAAATCTCAGCAGATGATAATAGACGATAAATACGCTCAACTCGACACAAGACCAACAAAAGGCACAATTAAATCACTTTTGATTCAGTGCATTTGTTGGTTTTAGTTTTTCGGGAGTGCAATCCATTTACGTTAAGAAAAACAACGTTTATTTCTGCAAATGCTGCTGCATCCAAATGCAATTTCAATTTCATAATATTCACACGTTTTTCAAGCCGTCAACTTTCAAGTGGGAAAAGTTTTTTACAGTTGCTGACAAGCGGAAATTACCCGAGGCTAAGGGAATTTGTAACAGTTTTTAGACCCAGTTGCACTTACGAGTACTTAAATGCAATTTCAGCTAATTGCAGTTTTCTGATTGATTCGATAAGCATATATTGACCTAGTGCATAATGTTTCGTCAGTCTCTCCCACTGCGGATAAATTGTCGAAAGTAAAGACAAGCTAACCAAACATTTGATACCAAAAATGTAATACTCTTTTTAAAAGTGAAAGAATCAACTTTATAAATATTTCATGTTACTACCAAGTGATTGCTGAAATGTATATAAATGTTGTCTTATTTAAAAAACAGAACAAAACTTTACAACTAAGTAAAAGAATCCACTCCATAAATATTTAGCTTAAAATTAAGATCTGTTAATTAGGAAATCTTTACATCTAATATTTCATTAGTGGAGAAATAAAATAAATAAACAAATAGTTCTACAACAATGGCCATAGATCTTTGATCAATATGCATATAATATAAACACTTTTATAACGTGATTATTAGTGTGACAACAAGAATTAGTATTGTGACCAATCATTATAAGTAATTTCACGTGATTTAGTAATTCGGTTCAGCCCTGTGCAAGGGTATAAAAACCACAACTACATTGTGTGTGGCCCAATGCATTTCAAATAGCTTCAAAAAGTGCCAAACAATTGCGGCTAATGCGAACGATTTCTCATTGTTACGAGTGTTTGATTTGTGGTTCCTTCACCAACTCCAATTGCTATTATTTTTGATTGTTCAAAGAAAGCAATTCGAGTAGCTATTGCCATTGCTATTGTTTGAGCTCGGACTATGCTCTGAGTGACCATTAATAGGCCATTTTTGATGCAAAATGCCATCCTTTGTGTGGCAATAACCCAACCGAGCGCACATAACTCACAATTAGACCATTTTTTTTCTTTCCTATCCCAATATGTAATTGTTTTCACTTTTTTGCTGTGCCATTCACCCACTGATCTCCATTGATAACGCCTGAAATTTCGAGAGAAATAATATTGTATTTGTTGGAAGTATTTCACAGCTGGCACAAAATTGTTTTTCGATTTATTTTTTGTGTCATTGCAAACTCTGAATTTATTTATTATTTTCTTTATTGTTATTTATTATATTTGTAATTTTTTTGATGATGTGACGTTTCCATTGTCTGCTCTTCTTCTCTGAAAAACAATTTTTGCAACTGTTAAAAATTATTTCAAATATTTACCTGCTCTAATTTCATGGCGCTACCTATTCGAATAGCCCTTGGCAAGTGGACTCGAGTGTTGTAAATAGAAGCCGGAGCTTAGTGAATTTGGCATTACTTTTGAGTCGTATTATACAATAAAATTGATGGGCTTTTCAAACAAATTAAACAACGCAGTTCTTTGTTATTAAAAATGGTAGAAAAATTAAATAGCAATTGCCTTATAATTAATTATTATTAGAGTGATTCCGCAGTTATTTTTTTTTTAACCCAAAATGAAATGTAAATAACTTTCAAGTTAAATATATCAAGTACTCAAAATACATTTCTTTTAGAACTATTATAATTGTCTATTAAATTAAACTAATTTAAGATCTCTTTTCAGATCTTCAAAATATTCTTATCTAATGCAGATCAATGGTTGATTGAACTCTGGAAGCCCTAAATACAAGTATAAACGTCTCTAAAGTAGCATTCTCTAAAAACTTGTTTTATTTTATTCAAATATCTAGAAAAAGCGAATAGAAACAATCCATAAAATATTCAATTATGCAAATCGCAGTTTTGTTACGTTCCAAGAAACTTTTGTGAAAATTAATAGACTCTTGAAAAACTAGACGAGCTGACAAGCAGCTACTGTTATAAATATATAAAACTGGAAAATATTTTTGAGTATGCACAAATAAATTAGAGATGATTAATTAAAAGGTCAACTGTTGAGCGTTGTGCATTTAGCATGGTTAAGAGAAGGAAGCTGTAAAGACTTTATTACGGCTGAGTGCAGACGAATGCGTTAATTGGCAATTGTTGGATAATGTCTCTCAAATAATTTGTATGGTATTCAAGAATGACCTTCAGTGAACTTTGGACAGACAGGATAGGACAGGTTCTATTCATTTAGAAAAGACGAGGAACAATTAATTAAAGACCGAAACTGAAGTGCATAAAAAATTAAACTTCAATTAGCGTTGTCCGAAGACTCTATGTTTTTATATTATTTGTAGCTTGACTGCCTTGTAAAGTGTCTGCCAATAATAATTAATATTATGCCAACAACATCAACCAAAAGGTCATTAAGTCACGACACACACTCATACACACACACTTATACACAACTTAATAATTTACAAAGTCTCATCTCAGTCTGGCCTTTAAGACCCAAAATATAAATAAATGTTAGAACATTAATTTAGTTCCACACTCTGAGGCTCCCATTTCGCCGCAGCAGCATCTTAAGAAATACATAAAGAATAAATACATTTGAATAGCACAGAATTAGCCATGATCCAAGAGTGGTCGAAAAGATTGGCCAAGTGTGGCTCCAGAGGGCAAAAAAATCATTTGGGTTTGGTTGAACAGATAATTATCTAACGAAAGCTTTAAATCTTTAAAGGTTTCTTTCTCTTTTTTTAATGCTAATTTACGTTGACCATGACAGCTTTATTTCTATAATTATATTTACACAAATTCAAAGAAAGATTTATATTATTACGCAATTAATTCTTTTGATAAAATATTGGGAAAGCAGCTTCAGATAATGACGTAATAATTTGTTGACTCTGACTTGCGATTATGCAATCTCCCAGACACTGGAAAGTTCTTCTTTGATTAATGATGTTTGGTCGCAGGGAAAATGTTTAAAGACCATCAAAGAAAGTTCCAACGTGTTCTTTTACTTTCATTAAAGTTTTTTTTAATTTATAAACTTTCTTTTTAAATATCTTTATTAGTTTTATGTTCTTGTCTTTTTTTTCTCATTTACCCGAACTCCCTTTCTATAGCTTATTTTTGAGATAGATAGATACAATGCGAACGGTCGTTTGAAAACCAACTTATAGAGAATTATTTGTAAATTTCCAAATAATAATGTAGGTGTTTTCTAAAGTCCCCACTAACACATCTAAACCAAAGCAATGAGGAACTGCACAGGTAAACTCAAAAACCAAGACAGGTGTTTGCTCAAAGAAATAGTTAACTTTTCGGCTGGTTGTCAGCTAATTTAATTTGGGTCTGTGGGGTCTCTCCATCAGCTGCCAAGTGACAACTGAATGAGATCAAGACACGATTTCAGCTAAGGAACTAATACGAAAAGTTTCAGTCGAGAGAGAGAGAGAGAGAGAACTCCACTATGAGAGACCCTGTACTTTTTCTGTAAAATATATCTGACTGTTCACTTCATATTCCTTACATTCAAGATTATAATTTGATCGTGATGAAACTTTCTGATCACATCCAAAATAAGATACTTATCATTTCATTGTTTGCAAAGGCTGAAGAGGGCGTTGTGAAACTTCTAGACAATTTTTATTTGCCATTTGGTGTCTCTACTCTAATAGTTGCTGAGGTCAAACGACTTTTGATAAGTTTAGTAGACACTTTGCATTCTCAAGCACTGTAAATAAAAAATGAATAAAGATCACAAGTATTTCTAAATATAACTCTGAAGTTCTACTTTTTAGAGTGAAAATTTAATTAACCGTCACCCCCGCATGACTCATTTAAGCGAGTCAACAATTATGCTAGCTGCATGTTTATTGTGCCCCTTGTCGTTGACTGTGGCAAGTTGTTGTAATTTTGGTTATAAAACAAACACAAATGACATTATTCGCACGAAAAACAGGATGGCAACTTGACTTGGGCTGCTGCTGCCGTTGCAGTTGCAGTTGCAGCTGTTGTCGCACGACTTTCTTCATCAGCTTTTCGTAGTTGCAACAACAACAACAACAACTAACGCAACAACCACAATAAATTCGACAGCAACAACGTTTGCACAGGCGCCTTTGTTGCGCTTTAACTTCCGGAAATCACGTTGCTTGTTTTTGATAATGTTTTTTTTATTTTATTTCTTTATTTGTTAAGAAATGATACAAAAATAAACACAACGAAAAAAGAAACAAACAAACTCCCCCAAAAAAATGTGCACGCGAACAAAATTACAATTGACAAGTTACCAAAAAGATGCGCTTTCAGTTGTTAAATTTTCTCAATATGCAAATATTTTGGAGTTGTGCAAACATTAAAAATTTGAAGCCAAGTAAATTGTAATTATACGGAAATTTAAAAGAGTATGCACTTTCTGCATATATCACAATAAAAATGTTAATAGGCCCGAAAATAACTTTTAGAGTTTCCACATATTAAATCTGGAACCATTTCAATCTTTTTTTTCCGCTAGTCAATTTTATTTAGTCATTCGTACAATTAGGGGACGTGTCAGAACCATCAAATTATCCACTGTCAATTCACACCATCTCCTGCAGCTCAATAATTTACCAGCTAATGCGAATATAATTAATGAGCAGGCATAGTACAAATTGACGCCCTAATTTGCTCCCAGACAACACTCCCTGAATAGATGGGTAATGTCAGAGGCACAGCACAGGCTTTGGCAATCCGATGTGATGGCAGAGTGCAACCATAATGAACTTACCTGATTGTCTGCAATTGAAGACATTCTTGATTCAGCCAAATGGCCTTCTAAAGTGGCAATCAATTTTTGGGGAGCTAAAAAACTCCACGTGTTGGTTGTGACTTTAACTGTGACTTGCTTTTGACTGTGTTGAAATGCGACGATGATGATGATGATGATGATGATCATGATGATGATGATCCAACAGCAAAGTCGTTCATCGTTACCTTTACGGCATTTGACCCCCAGCGTTGAGAGTTAGGCACGTTTCCTTTGCGGCTGACTATTCATTTCTTTTGGTTTATCAAAAAAAGCAGCCATGGCATCTCTAACTCCAACAATATGTTTTCTATATGCCTTATTTCTGCACAAAATCACTTGACCTTAAGCATTGTTGTAATTTATTTGTCGTTGCCGTAATTTCCCACACACATACACAACTGGTGCTGTTTTGTTAGAAGCTCAAAGCTATAAACTGTATTACGACAATTTTTGGGTTACTCGGGCCGGGCTCAACTGAGGTCTTTTGTGGGTTATTGTGTAACGATCCCGTTGAACCATTGTTGGCCCTCTGTGCACCTCTTGGGCTTGGGCTTATCACTTAGCACTTGGTTGCAGTTAAAGTTGCAACTAAATGATATAACAACTGCGAGCATGCAGTCAATAATTGTAAGCCAACAATTTGAAATCCATTGAAAAGACCTGAAAAATGCAATTATTGAATTATTCTTATAATTGTTACAACAGTTTCCTATCTATTTCCACATTTCCGGCTGCAGTCAACTGAACAGTGAACCTAGAAAAAAACAAAGTTATAGCTGCACAACTTTATGATGTTATTGCATTTATTTTGATGATTTGAGGGCATAATTATGAACTTAAACGTTGATTTCGTTGATCGGACTTGTAGCTTAATATAAATGTTAAATAACAGGCATTATGTAAGCTGCTATGGTTTAATCAAATTAAATTCCAATTACCGTAAACATGCATCAAGTAAATCCTCCACTTGTCGGTCTCTATGCCCAAATTCAACATGTATATCACTTCCGTACTAATGAAGTACCAGACGTGGGCATCATTCGGTAACATCTTCATTAACAACTGAGTCGAACCAAGGCAATAATATGTAAGGCTTCCAAATCCAGTTGGGGGTAAAGCAATGGGCCAAGATGTGATGACACTTTAAGTGCACACTCGTAGCACGGCAATAACAACAATAAGTAAATGGCCAAAGAGGTGCAAAAATTGGTAACTGCGCAAAAGTCTTTCACGCTTTTCCATCATCATCATGGATGGAGCTGGGTGTTGGACATGGACAGCATGCATCAACTGCATCACCAGTTGGCTGCCTTTGGGACGCCCATTTAAGTGTCCAATAATTCAATCACATCAAACGCCAGTCTAATGGGCTCTTAAACACCGTTAAAGCGTTTCAATTACACCAATTGAACTCAAGCCGATTGGTCGTCAAATGAGTTGAGAATGAGAAAGTTGGCTATTGCTTTCCAAGTGTGAAAATAATACGCCAGTAGGCGATGAATTTCGAAATTCTAGCACTGGTCCTACAGTAGACCTATATTTTATTTCATTTCAGCTCGTCAGCTCAAGCTGAAAGCATCATTTCGGCATCAAAATTTTAAACAAAATCTATTCTCCTTTTCGAAAAAATAAAGAAATTATAAAATTGTATTATGATTCTGTTGCGTTTTTAATAGCAAATCATAATATTTCGGCAAAATAAAAAATCTTTTAGGCTTTAAAATTATTTTGTCGAAATTCGACTGTAAAAATTAGAAGTTTTTTTGTTTTCTTCAATTATTTTCTCAATTGAAATGTATAAAGAAGAAAAACAAAATTCCTCCGGTGCTGAACATCCTGTTACTTTTTCCGATCACTGCAGATCCCTGCTGGAGGAACTTGTGGTTTTCATCATATTCTTCTCAATATCTATGCTGATCGTCCTGGGCATCGTCACTGTACTGACAGGCATCGGTAAACGCCAGCCATTGGAATACAAGACACCAAGTCCATCTAAATCCTGCAGCTGGCCACCGGAATGGTGCCGTTTTCTTAACGAAGATCAGAAGACGGAGAGGCCATTTATTATATTGGAGCAGCCGGAAAGTAAACGGGCAATGCCAAATTATACGCATTTTTTAGGTGAGCTTATTAGACTATCGTAATTTATTATATATTATTTAACCTATCCATTTTCAGATTATATGTTCAGAAGCACATAATTGTTATATGCTATATGATATTCATACCCAATTCGCATCGACTTCAGTTCTCCTCACTTGTCATTAAGCACACAAATTGTTTCATGTCTGCGGCGTCACTTATAAGTTCCAAACAGTCGGGTCGTTCCTGAGATGTTTGAAGATAAAATATATATGTACAAATGTATATATTATATGCCACCGGGCAAATGTCTCTCGTCAAGATTGAGACATAGTCCCGGGTCGCTATAAACAAAAATTTCGCTAATACAACTATCCACAAAGCAAAACTTTTCTAACTATGAGATGAGCAGCAAGCAACTCTCAAATGGCCATAATCAATACATACCCTTTGACGCCCAGCTCATTATGTTTCGGTGACGGTTAAAGGTAGCTTATCAAGTAATTTATTTATCTACATACAGCTAATCCAGTTTCATTTTTAAGTGAGAAGCTTTACCATTATTGCGTCCCGATCAATACCCAAAGATGTCTTCCAAGATACACAACATTACCCCCTAAACTCACACACACACACACACACACAACACTATGTATTATATGGCAACCTCACCTAACTGCTTCAATAAATTTGTTCTATCATAAAATAATTTCTTTTCTTATAAATTTTAACTTGGGTTATCGAAAAATTTTAGATTCTAGACTAACTACTACAAAATCGCTTCGGGAATAAAATATGTTAAAAGAAAAACTAAACAAGTACAATAGACATAAGCTGGATGTCACGGCCAACTTTTAATTCAACTTGAAATCAATGTATTTAATAAACTCAAACAAACTTTTTTTACACTTCTGGTCATTCCACATTCACATCTCAAGGAATACACACAGTTTCGGAATTCAAATTTAAAAAAAAAATTAATAAAATTGTATATAAAGAATTTTGGAAAACTTTTGATAAACAAAATGGAAATACCCGAAAGCGAGAGGAAACCTGCAGTTGCCACACGGCGACTGATTAAAGTTGCCTACTATCTGAAAACAGTGTTGCAAGACGTCTTCTTCTACTTTGTACTCAGCTGTTTGGTTGTACTAATGGTTTGCAGCGTTGCCATTACTGTGAGGGACTTGACAAGGTCCCAGGAGTTTCATCAAAAATTCCTTCCAACAAATTCATCAAATTTCACATTACTGAAACATCAGCACATCATTCGTCGTTGCAGCTGGCCAACTGAATGGTGTCGTCTCATCTTCAGTTGCTACAGGAAAAGGTATCAAGAACAGCAACAGCATCAGGGTCTAGTCCCCATGGAGTTGGTAGATGTATCTAGGACGACATCAAATTGATATTGTTTGTTTTTTGGGTAATAATGAAAAAATTAAAAAATTAAAATTACTTATATAAACAATAATGATATTATGGGCGTCTGTATACAAAAATTGTATAAAAACCGATTCAAAAAATATAAAACAATTATTATTTTAAAATAGCAGAAATTCAAGAAAAACAAAACTCACGATTTCTTAATTGCACAGCCTCAAAAATTCTAGGCTAACAAGAAGCAAGCTCTCAAGAGTCTATTTGAGATCTGTTGATTCTGGAAAATGGTCGTGTAGGGTTCGGATTGATAAAGATCTTTTGAACATACAAAGAATAGTTAGGCAAACAGAAACAGAAGTTGTGCATGCACATAATGAGTTAATTGACGTATTAAAAGCCAAGAAGGTGATTCTACACTGCCAGCCAACTTCAATCCAAATGAAATGAAGTGTATAATGTTTGCATTATCGCGCTTTACAGTTAGGCACAACAATGCACACACCAATTGCCAATTGCAAAAACAATGCCAGGCAGCTGCTGCCATTGCCGTTGAAGGGCAACAAGCGAACAACTACGAGTACTTAGCTTGGATTGCCTTGCATTTGACTTGGCCAAAATCGTGGGCGTTGCTGCAATCGACAATGGTTGGGGTCTTTGGGGTCCTAAGGTCTTGTCTTGTCTTGTCGTTTTCGGCTGTTGTTTCAATTTGCTGATAACCACAGCTGTATGCATATAATTATTTAGTATCGGCAGAAAGACATAAAATTTGCATAGACCGGCAGCTGAATGTCTGGCGAGAAACCAAGAATCATACTATGAAGCCATACAATTGCATAATTACAACAACAAGTTGAGGAAAGTCTGCCACAAAAAAAGATACCCTGTACAGATGTGCAAACATATTTTATTATATAGTACTGCATTTTAAATCAAAAATTTTATTAGTTCATCTCGTTTTATTGATCCCATAGAAATCATAGCTATTTATACATTCATATCATCCATTTTCAAAATATTCCAGGGTATAACTACTAAAAACAAGAAGCTTGCACATTTTGGCAATTGTTTTGCATTTTGCCATTGACAACTGGGCGTTTATTTGGCTTTGTCTATTACTAGAATATTTAATTAAAATAATCATGGGTTATGTCGATATGCATCGAAAATTGATGCCAAGCCGAAGAGTTTCAGCATCGAGAATTATTTGTAATGAACATAAAAGTGATTTTGAAATATTTGTCTATGTCTTAGAACACATTTTTTTCGTTAACTAGCGGATGCTTTAATAGCATCCCAACACGAAATGGAACTTGCAACATGAAACATTGGCAAATACTTAGCTGTTATTCTTATCTATGATTTTTTAATATTTATGAGGCTCACTTAATTAGGTAGATTAAACAACATTATTACTATATTTATCAACGGCGTTTTCCAATACTGACGGCCAAGTTCAGTTCGTTGTCTAAGTATTTTGTTTTTTGGCGCTGGGAAAGTTTAGTTTTAGCTATAGATTCTTTAAACTATAAGAATCCAAAGCAAGTTTTATTGCTCAACATCTTTTGTGTTCGTTTGCGTGTCTGACATTCTTATTTAATTTTATAAATTGCATAATCATGAATACCTCGAATGTATTCATTTGGGCTTTTGTTGGCCTGCTAAGTTGGTGACACAGATTTATTTATAGCAGATATTTGTCAAGTATTGTTTTGACCAAAAGCCGGTTTGATTAAAGTTTGATATGCGAGGGAAATGGGTGTGACAATAAACTATTAGAACCTTTTATTGCTGCTCTAATGAAAGCAGCATTTCTACAGCGATTTCAATATTTTCATTGGAAAGTATTCAATTGAATGCTTCATTAGCAATTCATATGTTAATTGAGAGCTGCTTGCTAACTCGTTACTAAGCTCTCATGCTGTGCACCACGAGAAATGGGAAACAAATTGGGATATGGATACGCACCCATGAATGGAATTGAATGGATTGAACTGCTTAAAATTATTAGTCGTACATGTGTAGTCAATTTATGGATCTTTCTTTCTACCCATTTGCCGTTTTTGGCAATTAAATAAAACATGCCGCACTCGCTTTCTGCAATAGATGTGACTGGGACTTCGACTGCGACTTACATAACCATATGTAAATGATGTCGGCAAATGAAGAAGAAATATTGCACGATACGAGCATCGGTCTCCACAGCAGGAACGGAACACACCTCAAAAACCAGGCATGTCCAAAGGGAAGCTCAAGATGGTAGCTGACTTGGGTTACCTACCATCCCATCCATCTGAACATATGCGGTTCACAAAAGCCCAGCCCAGTTGAAGCGCAACCATTGACAAGATAATTCCAAAGGAGCTGCATGCCCGCTGTAAATCCATTTAAATACCCTCACTTCTGAATACAAACGAACTACTAAATGTAGTGTAACAAGAGATTAATTTTAAACAAATTCTTGTAAAAATGTATGCTTCATACAATTATTTTGTCATATTTTAATATACTATACTCACGATCCTTTTAGCATGGAACTTTCTAAAACAATAGGACATCTTGTAGAAACTCTATAAATTTGAATTATTAACCGTATTCACGTTATCTTCTTGATAAAAGTCAAATTAATACATTTACAGGTGTAAGGGTATTAAAGAAACACCATGGTTACTTTTTTATATCCATTGTCCGTCTTCGATTTACAAATTGTATGAAAAGGAAAAAAAATCGCTGGCCACGACTCAGCTGGTAGAGAAGCATAAAATTGGCTAGTTTCGCAGACCGCGTTAAGTTGACTGACTACCAATTGTTTTAGCCACGAAACTGCGACTCCTTCACGAATAATTTCAAACACAAACTGCCGCCAACATTCAAGAAGGTTCATAATTATCAAACGAAACAATTTGGCTGTGGTTACTTTTCTGCTTGTTGACTATGGGCGATTTTTTGCTCTGGGCTGTGGCTTTTGGGAATGTTGTAACCGCTTGACGCTTAAATATAACTATAGGAACTGCTACTGCTGCTGTTTTTAGGCCAAAAGTGCAAAGTATCGGGTTAAATAGGTCTTGTCTACTTGCAAAGACTCGCAATGCCTTAGTTATGAGCATTTACTTTGTTTGAATGAAACCTTTTTTTCAACCCAAGCATAGGGTCATGTGAAATTATTCATTTCCCTTTACATTTTAATTACCCAGACAGTTCACAATTCGAAACACACCTAACTAATTGATATTATTTAATTATTAAATCTCTGAATACTTTTATAATTATAAATGTGTCTTTATTGATTAATGATGAATCGTCTTTGATCTATTTTTGATAAATTCGTTTTTAATTGAATTACTTGTCTATCAAAAATTGGTGGCGAGACATTATCAATTAGTTTTATTATATCAAAAGTTTGTACCTAAATAGATGTCTCTTGAATGCATGTCAATTAAAAATTACACCTGACAACTGCTCGCATTTCCTTCTACTACTTTTCCCTTGACTTGTCCCTTGACCCTTACTCAAAAACTGCCAACTCTCATAACTTTGTCAAAACTTGACCAATTTTCAAGCGGAATATCGTTCTGAGTGACTGGGAGTGGGGCCTGAGAGCGGGGCCTGGGAGAGTGCCTGGGAGAGGGACTGGGAGAGGGGCCTGGGAGAGGGACTGGGAGAGGGACTGGGAGAGGGACTGGTAGAGGGACTGGGAGAGGAGCCTGGGAGAGGGACCTGGGACATGGACTGGGAGAGGAACCTGGGAGAGGGACTGGGAGCGGGCCTGGGAGAGGCACCTGGGACATGGACTGGGAGAGGGACTGGGAGCGGGACCTGGGAGAGGGACTGGGAGAGGAGCCTGGGAGAGGGCCTGGGAGAGGGACTGGTAGAGGGCCTGGGAGAGGAGCCTGGGAGAGGGACCTGGGACATGGGACTGGGAGCGGGCCTGGGAGAGGCACCTGGGACATGGACCTGGGACATGGACTGGGAAAGGGCCTGGGAGAGAGAGGGACTGGGAGCGGGCCTGGGAGAGGGACTGGGAGAGGGACTGGGAGCGGGACTGGGAGAGGGACCTGGGACATGGACTGGGAGAGGGACTGGGAGCGGGACCTGGGAGAGGGACTGGGAGAGGGACTGGGAGAGGGACTGGGAGCGGGACCTGGGAGAGGGACTGGGAGAGGAGCCTGGGAGAGGGCGTGGGAGAGGGACTGGTAGAGGGACTGGGAGAGGAGCCTGGGAGAGGGACCTGGGACATGGACTGGGAGAGGAACCTGGGAGAGGGACTGGGAGCGGGCCTGGGAGAGGCACCTGGGACATGGACTGGGAGAGGGACTGGGAGCGGGACCTGGGAGAAAATTGTCTTATTCTAATGATTCCAAATTTGTATATTTATAGGTAAACTTGAAATTTTAATGATGATTGAATGGTAATTTATAGTAGTTATATAATTAACTGTAAATACGTTTTATACATTTACCCCACAAACTAATTTCGAGCACTTGCAACAGAAATTCACCGCAACAAACAATTTAAATCTGAGAATGAGTATTTTGTCCAAATCCCTAATTGAGCAGAGTCGATAAATTAACTTTTAAGGGCAACCGCAAATAATATTAAGTAATATGTTTGGCTTAACACTTATGCCGAATATCTCCGGAGTTATATCAGGAGGGCGTCAGAGACAGTCAAACCACAACGGTCATAAAGGGCGTATGAAATTCACACTATGAATACAAGTACATTCGGGTTTCACTTCCAATAAAATGAATAAACATTGGCCTGGCTCGGAGCCTTAGCACGTTGCCCCGATGGTTGTCTTAGCGTAGCTTACATAACCTCATTTGGGATATATGTGTAGATCTCGCGTGTTCCCATCCTCGCCAGCGTCATCATCATCATCATCGTCGTCGTCGGCGTGATATCGTGTACTCAGATATAAAAACATCATCAGAGATACCCAAACAAGTGCACTCATGTACTCTGATTGAAGTTGAAGCGTGCGCTACTCAAAAGACTCGCTCCAGTCAATGTCTCCGGTTTTGGCTTCAGTTTTTCTGTATTCATTTTTTTTGTTGATGTTGATGAGCCCAAGTTGTCTGTGATCACTTCGGTGGCAACACTTATTCATTTCGGGCAAATAAAGTTGTTACATTTTATGGCACCGTCGGGTTTGACTTATTATGTTGCTGTGAATAAAAGATGACGTGTGGGTTTGGCCAGCGGAAATGATTAATGGGCCCTATTGATATGTTTATATACATTATAAAAAGCTAAATATCCTCAATGATACACTGACCCAATTGTCAAAATAAAATATAAACTTTAAAAAAATGATCAGCCCAATCAATTTCAAAACAATGAAAATGAGCTGAATCAAGAAGAATCTATGAGAATTCCACCAATATTATAAATGTTTAATATATATTATGCAATCATTAAATTCAATAAATATTTTTTTAAAGCCATTTAAATTTCAATTTTAGTCAGTTTGTGAAAATTTAAAAAAGTATTTGCAAGCAAAACTAAAGGTCTATTACAATGAGCATCCTTGCACAACACATAAATAGATGGAAGGCACTCTATTCCCCCAATTATTTAATGTGGCAACTGCAACAATAATTCCTACCGCACTTTTGGTGCTACTGAAAAAACAACTGAAACAACAACCAGCTGAAACCAAAAGCCAAAGTTGAAGCGATGAAATCCCATCCCAAGAGTCGCGATGCCGCGGTCTGCAGCAATTTTGGATCAATTATATAAAGTTAACTAGCGACTTTTGCAAACATCATCATAGCCCCAACACTTCCACGATTTCGTCGTTATTTTTCTTTGTGCTATTTATTGTGCGGGAGTTTATTGCAATGTTACTTTACCGCCTGAGCATACATAAATCTACTACTCTACGCTGCATTCAGCTCTTAACTTCAAATTTGAAATGAAACTGCAATTTATTCATCGCGTTTGGCCATGTCTTCAAGGAATTTGGCACTTGCCGCCTTAATTTGCTTGCGATTCGGTATATTGGCCATGGTCTTGTTCTCCTGCAACAGATCTTGCTCTTGGGAAACGGCCTGTTGATCATCATCCTCGGTGGCCTCAAAGTAATACCGACTGGCCAAGAAATCGGCGTGATACTCCTCTTTATTGCGATTTATCATCGCCGGCTTCATCTCCACCAAATAACCCTTCATCAATTTGTAAACCTTACGCTTCAACAAATGCATGACATTATCAACTAAGTGAATAAAATAAAAAGTGAATAAAAGTTATTTAAGGTAAATTATATCAACTCAACTGTTCTCCTCGTAAATTTCTGGTGCCGCAGCGCGCATAGTAAGCATCTCGAATTTCAGTAGTGGCAATTTAAGATACGAATTCGGATAATGAGACCGCAACGATCTTGGCGGACGATCTACATGCCGCAGGATTTCAATTAAATTCCAAATGTTTACGCTGCAAAATGAAATACATCCAAATTAAATTAAGTACGATATTAGTGGGTAGATTTCTTAGTCAATAAATTCAATTCTAAAGTAACCTTACCGCAGCATAACATAAGCATCTCCACGATTCTTTATATGTTCCAAAGTTGATCGCTCAGTCTCATCTTCTTGTGCCAATATCTTCTTCAAGTCCTTGATGCGCTCAAGTCGACTATAGAACATTATTATTACAGCTAAAAAATTTAAATCTACAATATTTTTAGATGCTTACTTAATTTCCTCTTCAGATAGATTGTTTACCAGCACTCCCCTGAGCACATTTGCGCATTTCATTTTCGTCTCGAGCATCTCATGGGCCAACATGTCGTTCTCTATTAAGCGATGAAGCTTCTCATTGTTGTCCACCTGACTCTTCATGCTGTGGACAATCATGTTTTTACGACAAGTAACATTTAACTCAGTTTGAAAGACTTACCGTGGATAAATTTCCCTAGCCTGTGAGCATAGAGTCACAAATTTTACCTCCTTAATTGTGTTTTCGATAGACTTGAGCACTAACTTAAGAATTTCCATACTTCTCGTCTCACGCACATATCGCTTTGGATTCGCTGTTTTAGAGATCTCTTCTTTGTGCCTGGCATGGGTTGTTTGAACAGTCGGTGGCTTCTTGAGAGAAGCCAACATTTGAAGCTTAGCTTGTAGATTCTTACGGGACTTATCCTCGAGCTGTCTAAACTCATAGTTAAGTTCCTTAAACTTAGCTATAGCCGGAATTCCCAGATAGAGTATATGCTTTATAAAATTCGACTGATCCTCCATATCAGCATTTAGAGAGCGAAGAATGGGCTCGTAAAAAATTGCATCATGTAGCAAGACCTGAATTATTTTCTTATATGTATTGTTTATGGTCTTGATGGCCTTCAAGCGCACATTTGAGTTTTCTATTTTCTTGATAAACACGCGAGACTTGAGCTCTTCTTCCAGGACAAACTCATTGCGATATTTAATGCGATTCTCTAATACGGCTCGATCGAGCTACAGTTACAAACATAAGAGTCCATTTATTAGACTAAGGATAATTATTCGAATTACTTACCAACAATTCCCTGTATTCATGCTTGCGTTGATCCAAACGAAACTCGAGACGATCTCGCTCCTTGCGCAGAACAAATGTGCGTTGATTGATGTTGTCGACAACCTGATGAATGGGCATCCTCTGATAGAGACGTTGCATGTCTCTATGTTTGATCAAAAAGTTTCGTATCTTGTGGGTGTTATCCCCGGTGAGGATGTTTTGGAGCTTCACTCGTCCATCACGGCACTGCGATTTCAATCGCTTACAATCCCGAAAGTATCGCTGCCGATTGGCCTTCGTCTCGTATCTTTTGTAGATTACACGACGGTCTGAGAAGAAACATTTTCTCCAGATGATAGTCTTTAAAGGTGGTGTAATTCGATCACTTACTTAGCAAATCTGTCATTCCACCAAATTGCTCGGTCAACGAGTTGGGTGTCCATCGCTCATCGACCATAACATGTTGGCGCACGTAGGACATGCCAAACAGCCCATGGAATCTTAGGGCTCGAGGATGCACTGGTTTTGGCGCCAACACATCTCTATCCTTTGACTTGTCCCGCCGAGGGCGGTATGATAGACTTTTTTCTCGCATAAAGCACGGCATTTTGTATGTACTATGTATGTATTTATGTATGTATTTATATATGTATTTATTTATTTACTTTTTATTTGTTTTATTTATATTTATTACAAATAATTGTGTCGATGTGTTCCTTACGAATGAATTTGAGTGAACTATAGAATTTTTCGTTAATTAATAAACAGGAAGGCATTTTCAAAGGGCACTTAAATTACGTTTTTATTTTCGATTCTAAACGTTTTAATTATTTTACATCATAAATTAATTAATTTCAGAATTTCCAGCAACGATGAAAAGTGCAATTAAATATATCTATTTATATTTTTCCAATGAAAAATAAAATACATGTACGCTCCCAGTCCCTCTCCCAGGCCACGCTCCCAGGCCCCGCTCCCAGGTCCCTCTCCAAGGCCCCTCTCCAAGGCCCCGCTCCCAGGCCCCGCTCCAGTCCCTCTCCCAGGTCCCTCTCCCAGGCCCCGCTCCCAGGCCCTCTCCCAGGCCCTGCTCCCAGCCCCTCTCCCAGTCCCTCTCCCAGGCCCCGCTCCCAGTCCCTCTCCCAGTCCGTCTCCCAGTCCCTCTCCCAGGTCCCTCTCTCAGTCCCTCTTCCAGTCCCTCTCCCAGGTCCCTCTCCCAGGTCCCTCTCCCAGGCCCCGCTCGCAGTCCCTCTCCCAAGCCACGCTCCCAGGCCCCGCTCCCAGTCCCTCTTCCAGGCCCCTGAACAAACTTGATCTGCCTGCATTATAAAGGAACCTACATACCAAGCTTGATGTCTCTAGCTCTTATAGTCTGAGATCTAGGTGTTCATACAGACAGACGGACATTGCTATATCGACTCGGCTATTGATGCTGATCAAGAATATATATACTTTATAGGGTCTGCCACGCCTCCTTCTGCCTGTTAAGCACATAGTCGGTAAAACAAAAAAAAAAAAAAGACCCCTGTACTTTTTTAAGTACGGGGTCTAAAAATGATTAGACACTCTGTACACTTCAGAGTATATTATAATATTATCATTTATTTTGTATTCAATGTATTGTGTATTAAAGTATAGAATAATATTACACAAAACACTAGTTCGCATCATCTCGTTTTGCAGCAACCTCCATAAGTCGGGCACTCAATGCCTTGATCTGCTTCCGATTCGGTACATTTGTCATCTTGTTAGACTGCAGAAGATCATCCTCGGCAACCATTGACATTCGATCATTGTCATCAGCGGAACGACCTTTGTGGCTTACCAGAAATAGATTATGATACTTGTCCTTGCTTTGCGCAATAGAAGATTTCATATCTGGCTTATAAGCTTTCATCAGCTTGTATAGCTTACGCTTCAGCAATAACATTACTTTCTCAACTGCGTAAAATACAAATTAATGAAAAGTTCCTTAAAAAAAGATAAGCTAAACTCAACGGTCTTCCTCGTATAACTCTGGTGGAGCGGCAATGATATCGAGCATCTCGAACTTTAGCAATGGCAACTTTAGATATGAGTTCGGATATTGAGTTCGAAACGTTCTAGGTTGACGATCTACATGTCGCAGAATCTCAACAAGATTCCAAAGGCATAAGCTGAAAGATATCTTCAAATTCAATATGGTACATTTTATAAATTAATATCAAAACCTTACCGAAATGAGACATAAGCACCTGCACGATTTCTTATATGCTCTAGAGTTTCCTTCTCAAATTTCTCGTCAGCCTCCAAGATTTTTTTTAAGTCGCTAATGCGCTCCAGTCGACTATTAAATTTAAATAAATGATAAATAATAAAAAAATTTATTGGAGATGCTTACTTAATTTCTTCCTCTGATAGATTGTTCACTAGCACATTTTGGAGCATTGAGGTGCATTTCATTTTGGTCTCAAGATCACTTCGTTTTAAAAACTTTAATTGTATCAAGCGATTCAGTTTTTTATTGTTTTCCATCTGGTTTCTTACACTATGAACGAAAATTTAGGTATTACTAATAATATTTTTTCTATTGACAACGAATGCTTACTTTGGAAAAATTTCCCGGGCCTGTGAACATAATGTCACCAATTTCAACTCCTTGATTGTTTTTTCAATAGACTGCAGCTCCACTTTGAGTACCGTCATACTTTTTGTCTCACGCACATAACGCCTTGGATCAGCGCTTGCCGTTAGCTCCTCCTCTTTGGCCTTATGTACCGGTACGGTTGGAGTATGACGCTTTAAAAGGGAACTCAGCATTTGCATCTTTGATTGAAGATTTTTACGAGACTTGTTCTCCAGCTGCCGATACTCGATGTTGAGTTCCTTGAACTTTGCAATAGCTGGTAGGCCCATATAGAGTATGTTCTTAATAAAATTCGCCTGATCCTCCATATCACCGTCGAGAGAGCGTAAAATAGGTTCATAAAATATTTCATCTTGTAAAAGAACTTGTATTATTTTCTTATATGTCGTATTGATGGTTGTGATAGCCTTTAGACGCACATTTGAGTTTTCAATTTTCTTGAGTAGCACACGGGATTTTAATTCCTCCTCTCGTTGAAACTCATTTGCGTATTTAATACGATTTTCCACCTCGGCGCGATCAAGCTGTACATAAAACGTGGTGTTAACTTTAATCACAATAATAAATAATTACTCGATATACAAACCAATAATTCCCTATACTCATGCTTGCGTTGATCCAAACGAAATTCTAGACGATCTCGCTCCTTTCGCAATATAAAAGTGCGTTGATTGATATTGTCCACAACCTGATAAATGGGCATCCTTTGATAGAGACGTTGCATGTCTCTATGATTGATCAAAAAGTTCCGAATAGTGTGCGAATTGTTTCCAGCCGAGATCTTTTGCAGCTTAATGCGTCCATCAGAACACTGCATCTTCAAGCGCTTACTCTGTTTTAAAAGTAGCCTACGGTTCGCCTTGGTCTCATGTCGCTTGTAGATTACTCGACGACCTAGGAAGAATTTATACTTTTGTATTTGTATAGCCTTATTGGATTACTTACTCAGTAAATCTGTGAAGCCACTATATTGCTCTACAAGGGAGTCGGGAGTCCATTTCTCGTCAACAATCAGATGCTGACTTGCAATGGACATGCCAAAGAGTCCATGGTATCGAATAGCACGCGGGCGAACTGGTTTTGGTGCCATCGCATCTCTATCGTTCACCTTATCCCGCCGAGGACGGAAAGAAAGACTCTTTTCTCGCATGAAGCACGGCATTGTGAGTGTGCTTTTTAAAAATTAATATTTTCTTTAAACAATGTAGTGTACCTAACAGATGTGTATAGTATGAATGAGTTTTGGAGTTTGAATAAACTTAAGATATGCAAAATTGTGTCATGGGTTGCTAGGTATATTAAAACAAAACACAGTCCTCGGAAAACTTTTAAAATTAAATTTTCTAAACACTTCTATATAAATTGAATGATAGAATTAACAATTCAATAATTATTCTCGTAGATGTTAAAACGTCCCTTTCAGCCGTTCACTAATGTGCTCAACACTTAATTCATTTCTGAAATTGCAGATAGACTAGCCTCAAAATTTTTCTCTGAAACATTATCTTGTTATCTTAAGCATAAGGTATCTAATTTTTCTCTTAAGAGATAAATTAAAAATATATGAAAATATTGCCGGTAGACAAATACTTTATTTGAAAAAAATTACTTTTCCTTTTGAACATATAACATTATGAGTATCAAATAAGTTAATCATACAAAAATTTAATTTTAGATCAATCGATCTAATAGCATTTATATTTCCAACTTTTTCGAAAACAGGTATATTGAAAATAAAATTCATTAATTAATTGTTGAGTATGAATGAATATGTATTATTAGATGTATTAGTGTAAACAGTACATATATAAATAATTATAAATAATTATAAATACATATACTACATAGTAGTATGTAAGTATATGTCAAGGAAAGCTAAGTTAAGTTAAACTAAGTCATAGTTAAATGCCCAAACTAACTAGTCAGCTTCTTCTCGCTTGGAAGCCTCCTCGACAAGTCTGGCACTCTGTGCCTTGATCTGCTTGCGATTTGGTATAAGGGCCATGGCCTTATCTTGATCGTCTTCAATTACTGTTCCTTGTTGCTGATCATCCTCGACGTTTTCGGTCGCAATGCGAGTGGATAAGAATTTGACATGATATGCTTCTCTATTCTCGACAATCATCTCCGGAGTTGTAGTTTCCTCATATGCTCTCATCAGCTTGTATACCTTTCTCTTTAGCAAATGAATTAACTTGTCAACTATAAAGAAAAAATGAAAATTTTAAATACTGTCTGGCATATGGGTTGACGGAACTATACCATCCTCCTCATATAACTCTGGTGGTGCTGCATACACATTGTGCAACTCAAATTTTAACAGCGGCAACTTCAGATACGAATTCGGATAATAAGGTCGAAACGTTCGGGGCTGCCGATCTACATGTCGCAGAATTTCAATAAGATTCCAAAGGGTTATTCTGTTATCAAAAATAAAAGACTATATTTAATATATTTATTTTTAAGAATAATACTGACCGCAACATCACATAAGCATCAGCGCGATTCTTCATATGCTCCAGAGTATTTTGCTCAAATTCTGCGTCTTGGTTCAACATAGCTTTCAAGTCTTGAATGCGTTGCATACGACTTTTGCAAATTACAATTAAAGATACAATATAGAAAAAATAATTATAGTGTTTAAATATCTACCCTGTGCCAAGAATCTAAAAGAAGTTATCTAATTTACTTTACAATATAAAGTCAAAAGTTATTCTATTTTGCATAAAAAAATTATTAATTTCCAAAACAACTTTCGATAATCAAATTATATAGAAAATCTGCAACTGCTAAGAACTTTTAGGTTAAACAATTCGCCAGAAACTTGGACGTCAATTTTCTAGGCACAAGATATATAAATACCTTAAAAATAACTTACTTCAATTCCTCTTCCGAAAGATTGTTTAACAAGACGCTTTGCAGCAACCCGGTATATGCCATTTTGTTCCTAAGCATCTCCCGATTCTGTAAGTCTCTCTGAATGGTAAGCTTCAGTTTTGCATTATTTTCCAGTTGGCACTTAACGCTGGAGAGGGAGTTTTTAACTAAAATTATTAAATGATTCAAGTGAACATACCGCGGATAGATCTCCTTGGCTTGTGAGCAAAGTGTGACAAATTTCAAGTTTTTGATAGTGTCCTCAATGGTTGCCAGTTCTGATTTGAGTTTCACCATGCTCCGCGTTTGACGAACATAATGCTCATCAATTTCTTCGGTACTAACCCGGTTGGGCTTTTCGACTGGAACAAAAACAGTAGTTGGCTTTTTCAACGATGCCAACATTTTCATTTTTGCCTGAAGATTATTTCGCGACTTTGCTAAAAGATTGAGATATTCGTTGTTAAGCTTTTTGTATCTAGCAATGGCTGGTTTTCCCATATAAAGAATGTTCTTTATAAAGTTCGCCTGATCCTCCATATCACCGTCAAGAGAGCTCAGAATTGGCTCATAAAAAATTTCATCTTGTAAAAGAACTTGTATCATTTTTTTATATGTTGTATTGATGGTTGTGATGGCCTTTAAGCGGACATTTGAGTTTTCAATTTTCTTGAGCAAAACGCGAGATGCAAGCTCCTCCTCAAGTACAAATTCATTTTCATACCTTATGAGATTTTCCACCTCGGAACGATTAATCTGTTTATGGAAATGGTGATAAAAGGGTTGTTACTAAATCTACAACATTTTACTAACGAGTAAATTTTTGTATTCAAGTTTCAGTTGTTCCAAGCGAAATATTAAACGATCTCGCTCCTTGCGCAAGACAAATGTTCGTTGATTGATATTATCTGCAACCTGATGTATGGGCAATTTTTGATAAAGTCGCTGCATATCCCTATGGTTGATTAAAAAGTTCCGTATTTTATGTGCATTATTTCCGGTGGAAATCTTTTGTAGCTTAATGCGTCCATCGGCACACTGCATTTTCAATTGCCTGCTCTTCTCCAAGAGACGCTTCCGATTAGTTTTCGTTTCATGGCGCTTGTAGATCACTCGACGCTCTAAACAAGAGATTAATACCCCGGGGACCTTCATAAATAATTTGATCACTTACTCAGCAACTCTGTCAAGTTAGTAAACTCTTCAGTTAATGAGTCGGGCGTCCACTTTTCATCAACAATCAGATGCTGGCTAGCAATGGTCATGCCCAAGAGTCCATGATATCTCATTGCGCGTGGACGAACTGGCCTTGGTGCCACCGCATCTCTCTCATTTGCCTTATCCCGACGAGGAAGAATCGAAAGGCTTTTCTCTCTTTTGAAGCAAGGCATATTGAACGTATGTGTTTGTATTTAAGTACTTATTGTATTGTATTGTATTATATTATTGTATTTTTGTGTAAGAAATTGTTATGTTCGTAGTAGTTAGCTAGTTTGTATAAGTTTGAATGAGTTCTTTTCGTTAAAAGGGTTTTGAGCCACTTGAAAGCTTTTCCATGGATTGTTAAACCAATTTTAGAATATAAAAAATTGTTGAATTGACAATATCATTGATTTTAATGAAAATAAAACAAAGACCCAATACACATACCAAATGACGAGGAAGCTGTATATTTTCCACATTTATTTTGCACTAACATTTCTTTTTTGTTTTTTTTTTTGTTGTTATACTTATATCTTTTCAACATAAATTTTATACAATTCATAAAGTGTCTCATTACAAATATTTCAGATTTTGTTTATAAGGAATGTGTGTTTTGACTATAGTCTAATAATATAATATTTATTTTTATCGAAATCCTCTTTAATTCAATTCTATACAAATTTTTATAGATTTTTTTGATGTGGAAATCGAAAGAGGCCTGCCAGATTTCATTAACATTTTGTCGAATTATTAAAAACGTAGGATCGTATAAACACGTTATTAAAAAGCAAGGATTATATGTTTGTTTGTTCATAATTAATATATTTATAGTATGGGGTGCCACAGAAAAGATAACAACCGAAAATCAACCAAAACTATTTTTCTTGTACGTTTTTTTAATATTTTATTTTCTTTGTGTTTGTATTTTGCAAGCTAATTTTTTTATATGTCTTTAACCATCAACTAGTGATCACATCTATCGTGACTTCACAGGGTTAATGTAACTATTTGATACGAAAGTTGTTTGAGTGGATAGTACTTGTTGTAGTTAGAATTTAATACATGGTACAGTTAAGTTTATCTCAAACAGCAGCGTAGAAATATTGTCGTAAAACATTTTAATAGTTATCATTTTTCGTTTATAATTGTATAATTTTGCTAAATATACATTGATTTGTTAGGATACCTTCTTTAACTATAAGTTTTATGAAAATTCCATTCATGATTGTTGCTTCTAATATTATTGCATTTGGTGTGTATTGCCTACTCTGCGGCGCCCAGCTTTTCATTGATTTAGTCATTAAAGTGTTGCATACCCCTTGGTGTAATCCAATATAAAAATAATATCAAGAAAACTCTTTAGGTACATTTAGTATTATATCAGAAATTAAAACTAAAAATTCGAACATAAATAATTATAGATTAAAGACAAAATTAATTGATATTCAATGTAGTAATCCGATTAGTTTTGACTTTACAAACGCCTGCAACGAAAAGAAGGATGTGAAATGGCCGAATGACCTCCTGCGTTAATATTACAAATAAAAAATGAAAATTGTGTATAATATGCGACTTTTATTTAAACAAAGTTCAGCATTTTGCCGCCCCTTACAGTATTTACACAATTTAAAAATGAACTATATGTGTATATAAATATATAGATTTGATATATTTTTTAAATAAACGCCGCCAGCAATTAAATGGATATCTAATACAGCGTAAACCTTAAAAGTTATTACATATACATCAATATAAAGTTGCTCTTCAAATGTACAATAATAATAAAGCGTTACAGCACGAATGCATCTCATTTCAGATTGATATAATACTTAAACATATAAAAAATTCATTATGCAAATTAAATTTGGGACCAAATTGAAACTAGTTTGGAATGCTTTACAAATACGATTTACTTTTCGGTGTCTCATTCTTATTTTTTTTAAATTAACAAAGAATTTTAACAACAAACAGAATTATCCGATAACGCTGTCTTAATGCCCGAAATAATAAAAAGCCGGCTACAGAAATAACAATAACTAGGAAACGAGAATAGTTTTTCGTAGACGGATCAAAATATTGCAAAATTTTATGAGACGCTCGCAATTACAATTTCAAGATTTGCTCTCACTTAAGTATAATTACATATAGTTTATAGCTGTATGGCGTCTATAATCTTGGTGTGACAATATATTCGACGGTGTACATTTTTAACAGATTTTACATAGTCGATTCAACGGTTTTAGCTTTAGGTGTTAATGTTTAGTGATTGGCGTTGGACACAACTACAGGTTTTTCCTTAAACTTATTATGTAGATGTACATACATACATACGAGTAAATGTAAGCATAATTCACAAAATTTACTCTTTTGTTCTTCTTTTGTTTCAGTTTAGCTATTTATGAAAATTAATTTTTTTCGTGTAATTTTTTTGCATAGTTATATAAATTGTTGTATACATATAAATAGTCAAACTCATTTGCTTTTGTTTATTTTATAATTTAATAATAATAATATAAATATATATGTATATATTTACGCATTTTGCCATTAACTTTTGTGATAGCTCAATGCTTAACATATAATAGAATTTCTACTTGCCATCTCATTTCAATTTTTTTCGTATGTAGCATAGTGTAAACATTAATAATTTCTTATTTTTTTCTGCATTTACGTTTTAATATCTGCAAATAATTGTTAATATATTATATTGTATAATATATTGTGTATAATGTTGCCTGCCTATGAGGTTATAGCGCTTAATGTGTGTGTCTGTGAGTTTGTGTGTGTGTGCTTGTGTGGATTCTGTATAGCTGATACCGCCTTATAACGCTCCAAATGGATCCAGTGGAACGTTTTTATTGCCGCCATTCATCGTGGCTTGCGTGGGTTGCATGATGCCCGTCGCCGAGACCGCATTATTGTGCGGCGCGCCCATCATCGTCGGTTGCCCCCCAGTCAAAGGGGCTGGCTGTGGCATCATATTCGGTTGCTGCTGCCCCATCACTGGCATGCCCTACAATAGCCAAAAAGGTTAATATAATAATATTATTTGAAAACTCAGTACTGCACCAAAATTTATTTCATGCAAGGGTACGATACTTAAATGACTACAACAGACGCAACGGCTACGAATCGGTGGAACATAGTTAGGTTTTGGATAGAGAGTTCATATTACATAAGTAGAAGTAGGTTTTTAAGGAGGGCCACCATGAGTGACTACATGGTAAGCAAATGGTTCGCTTTGTTGGGGTTAGTGAGTTCTACAAAACAAGTCAAATCAATGTAAAATTTTAACTGCAAAACAAAACTCAAGAATTTTCTACAATTTGAAAGAGATAACCTAAGTTAAATAAACAAATAAACTAAGAAATTAAATGCTATATCTTTTCTCAAAGTCTTATGCGTAGAAAAATCTTAAGCAGAGACCTATATAGAGGGTAGTTAATATAGATAGTAGGAGGACCATTACAATAAAAGAGAGCGGATCACCAGTTCTTACAGCTCAGCGTAGATTGAGAGTGGATAGTGAAGTCGAAACTCAAGATTGTAGGAATAAATCAAAATAATAAGTACATACAAAATCGAAAATAAAGATAAATTAACATAGAAAAATTAAATAAAAGCAACTTATAGATATAGTAAGTAAGTATTTAATATAAACATTTATTTTATATTTGATCATGTTGTTCAAAGTAGTTTGTAGTAGTTTTCTGTTTAGTTATTGTGTTTTTATTTTATTTCAATCATTCTTACCTGCACATAATTTGGCATTACAGGATAACTAGCATGTATATACGGATGATTGATTGTGATTGGCGCAGGACTTACTGTCATGCCATGTGCCTACGTTATGCATATTGATATACACATATTATATATATAAAATAACCATAATATATATATTATTATATGTCACAAACATACAGACAGCATAAACACAGGCGCATCGTGATTTTTGTCAATTTGAGGTGTAATATTTATATTATATTTATATTATGATTTATTTTGATATTTTGTTATTATTTATTAATATGTATTGATTTGCAGTATGCGTTGGATAGTTGAAATATAAAGCAACATAAAATAAAGAAAAGAAAGTGATAGTTTATATATATAAGTTTATAAGTATATATTATGGAATACAAAAATAATAAAGGAAAATAAAATAAAAATGAGAAATATATGTACTTAGTATACATACAACGAGTATGATTGTGTAAAACTTATTTTTCGCTTGTGAGTAAAATAGTATTATTTGGCCTGCTTGTGTAGGGGAGCTTGTTCAAGTAACTTCTCTTCAGACCTACACATACAAGGTGTGCCACAATAGTATAGCCCTAGTGCTAGATGTTGTACTTGTTGCGGGTGTAGGTGTGTGTTTAAGTGTGGTGCAGTATATACGAGAATCATTAACCAATATATAAAGAGTTTATAAAACAATAATAATAATTATTTATGTATATGTATATGAATAATAAATCCTACAACTTGCAACAACTTGGTTCAGTATGGGATAATTTAAAATGGAACAACTTTGACATCCCAATTGTCATATTTTTAAATAATTTAGCTTAGAAAAATTCCACAACATATAGATTTTATTAGCTTAACATGACAAAAATTTCGGTTAGTTTAAGTTAAGTAAAAAGTTCACACATATCAAGGCAAAAAATATAAAATAAACCAAGTAGATCTCAAGTTGTAACTGCAAATGCAATGTGCAATAATTACATTAATAAGACAAAATATACCAAATAATAATTTAAATGAAAATATAAAAAAATGGAAATTGTATTGTACACGGGAAGAGTGAGCCTAAAGTGTTGAGTGACACAAACTTATTATACCAGAATGCATATTAAAGAACAGACTCTCTTGACTTGATTCTGATCTGTTAATATTTTTGTTTTGTATTTCTGATGTCTTTGTTTTTTTGGGCACCAATTCTGAAATATTTCTCAATTCTCTTGCTGTCTCATTTGATTTAACTAATTCGAGGCAAATTGTAATATCGCATTTGTTTAGTCTGGTTGTGGTTTTTGATTTTAGTAGTTGTATTTGTAGTACATATGTAGTAGTAGAAGTTCGGTTGAGTAGAGAGTAGAGTTAGTGGAGGCATAACTCACCATTGGACGATAGCCAGCACCAGTTGTAGCCGCCATTGGTTGTGGTGTCCAATTAGCACCTGGTTTCGCTGTATTTTTAGGTGAATTCCATTGCACGGGTCTATGAGATATAATGGGGTAAGAGAGTAATGATATAGAGACGAAATCAATGAGTTTGATTCGATTTTCTATTTACATTTCTAAAGAGATTTTTTCAGTCTGAATTTCAATTACTCGAACTTTGTAAGTATTTTTATGAGCGGAATTGTGGGTGGTATTATGTACACATATGGAATATATGAAAGGAAATGATATTGAAGGGTCATTTACTATTTTTTACTTTGGACCAAAAATATTTGGGAAAATATGCGAGAGATGGTCATTAGCTGATTCATCAACTTTTTAATAAAATGTAAACTTTCGGGAGAAAAGGTTTTTTTGGATTTTGGATATTTCTTCGAAGAAAAGGAAAATAAATTATTTGATCTTTGACAAATGGTTATTTGATTAATGACTATGATGCATTTTCCAAATGATTGTGTTCAAACACACGATCACACACTCACATACATTAATGTTCACACACGCACACAATTAGTTGTTATTTTATTGATTTATTCTTTTAGTTCTTTACTCGATTTTACTCACTTTGCACTTGCCGTTTTATTTATATTTAAATTATCAACTAGTGACATTAGTGAACTATCCAGATCGCCGGTTATTATCTTTCCAGTTCCAGCTGTTTGTGGTTGTTGTTGCTGATGCAATTGATACTGTTGTTGTTGCTGCAGCTGCTGTTGCTGAAGTGATTGATGCTGTAGTGAGCTTTGTTGTTGCAGTGTCAGCCCTGGACTGCTGCTATTGTAGCCCTGGAAGACGGCACCTGTGGCGACAACATTCGTTTGATTGCTGTTGCTATTGGCTGTGGCCGGTTTGAGAACATCACCCAAAGCATCAAAGCCTTTATGTCGTTTTTTTTTAGTTTTTGTGATTTTTACGATTTTTTTTAATTTTAGGTTTTTGAATGCCACAATTTGATAGTTATTTTTGACGTTGTTGTAGGATAGCCAGAGCCCCGTTAAGCAAGACATTTACACAAAAAGAGACATACACAGTATTTATGTAGAGCATGAGACAAATGAAGCCCACAATAATGTTTCCATTCAGTATTTCCGTTTGTATAAATTGTATTTGTTGTTTGTTTTGATGCCAGCAATATTGTTAACACACGCATACATATTAAAATGTATGTTCGTGTGATTATCGTTATAGCAATTTATGAATAAATGTTGCAATTTTGTTTTACATAATGGATTTGTGCCACCAACATTAACGTTTTGTAAACATGAGACATTGTGAGTTAATGTGTCAAGAATTTTTGTTTTTTTTTTTTAGGTACATAATGAACATAAAAAGAGAAAAAAGAGAAAATTACATTGAGAAAATAAATAATGTGAATAAAATGATTTCTTCTTAAAATACTATGTGCACCTTTTTACTTTATAATGTTTAGTGCATAATTGTAAATTGAGTTTGGTTATTTTGTGAAGTATATGTTAAAAGATTTCTCTAAATACCAAGCAGAGAGAGTGAATTGATTTTGTTTAATAATTGTTAGTAACGTTTAAAAAGTATGAGAATTTTAGGCTTATTAGGAAATGCAAGCAAAAGCCGACACCAATTAGACTGTTATATTACTATATTTACCTAATTGCTGTTTTCAAAATTAAACATTACTATTGCCCATCTGAATGGTTTATATGAAAGTGTAAAACACTAAATTCACATTTTTTACACCACTGCTTTATAGAATCCTAAGAACAAAAAGCATAAACACGACACAATCACGCAATTTTTTAACAATTATATAACAGTAATTATAGCATTTTAAATATGTACAAAAGCAAAAAAAAAAAAAAAAAACAAAGAGCTAAAATTCAAATAATGAAAAAACTTAAAAATACGATAAGATGAAACTTGACCGAAATTCTAATTTATTCTCAGCGGCTTGAATTGAAATTGAGTATATGTACATATGTAAATATGTGTATTGAAGATAAGAACAAGATTTTTAAATCAAATTGAATTGATTTGTCAATGTACTTAATGGGTATTGTAGATAAATGGGCACGACTTCAGATTTCAAAAACTTGCAGACATATCTCAGACAGAACAAAATTGCGGGGCGTTTTACTCAATTCAAGACTTTAGTGTGTGTATATTTAATGTGCGTGTGTGTGTTCTTTCAGCACTACAAGCACAACAAAATGAGTTGAATGATGACGATTGAAGCTTTGCACAGAAACAAAGCACGCAACGAAAAAATTGGACTCGGTTGTGACATTTTTTTTTATTCTCGACTATATCACCTGTAGGAAATTGTGGTAAAATCGCCAAATTATCTTGATGTTGTTGCAGCTGCTGATTCTGTTGTTGTTGCATATAAAACATCGCTGCTTGAGGTTGATGTTGCTGCTGGTCCACAAAAGTATCAAAGGCAACGCCCCTGGGTTGCATATCATCGAAAAAGGGATTTGGCAATGAAGACGATAAGGTCCCTGATTTTTTTGTTTATGTTTAAAGGGTTTGTTGGGTTGCCATAAAAGAACATGAAGAAATTATAAAAAAATTAATTTACAAAATCTTACAATAATAAAAATTACTGACAAAATCCAAAATTCGTAAAATGTAAATAATTCATTTTCACACATACGTTAAAACAACTAGCACAAGTCTTTAACAGTGTTGTGTGTTTATTCTTTCAATTTTTGGAACTATTAATATATGGAAAATTGCAGTTATTTCAAATCTTTGGGTTCTGCTAACATTTTTGGAGGACAATGTACACAAAATCTGAATAAATTGTTAATTAAATGGTTAGTAAAACATGCTAAACACATGAGCAATTAATATAGAACATTAAATTTAAATTTAGTGCAAGTTAAAAGCACCACGCCATATAATAATAATTTCCAATAAATTATATGCGAATTAATCTCAAACTAGAGCTTTGATTAGTCTTAAGCATAATTTTATAACATATATTGCATTGCATTTGAATGGAATAATGACAAAATTGCTGGCTGGTTAAAGGAAACTTACCTGCAGGTTCCGTATTACCAAAAACAGACGTGAAATTACTATCGGAAACGAAGGCATTTGTTGCGGCAGCGGAGGAAACTGAAGCGCCATTGAAACCTATTATATTTTATATTTGTTTTTCGTTTTTGATTTGGTATTTTGTAGTGTTTTTATTTGCATTAGCGCATTGGACGTTTCACGTGTTTTAATATAGCGGTTTATCAAGTCGTGTGTATCGTTATAATAGTTGATTTTGGGTGTAGTTGTAGTTGTTATTGTTGTTAAAGTTGTTGTTGTTGTTGTTTTTAGGGTAAGGTAAAAACCAGTGATGAAAATAAAGAGTAACAATACATTAGAGAAGAATTTAAAATAAAAAACAAACTTACAAAATTAAATATTACATAACAAAACT
The DNA here is from genome assembly GCA_035045575.1 of Drosophila falleni. NCBI lineage: Eukaryota > Metazoa > Arthropoda > Insecta > Diptera > Drosophilidae > Drosophila > Drosophila falleni. The sequence continues at coordinate 21,251,237 of JAWNOV010000062.1, forward strand.
AAAATTTTAGCAAAATAAACAAAAGATATGTTATTTATGAGGAATTATATGTGCATCAAAGAGATTTGCTTAAGGAGGGCCAGAGAGCAATTATTGCTTGATTTTCATTTGGGTCTGAGACAGCTACAAGACAGTAAGGGTTACATATATGTATATACATTAGTATATACACATATATGTATATATTTATATAAATAAACTACGCTTAGACACCTAACTATAAAGCACCTAACGAACTTAATTGTCAACTTAAAAATGTAATTAAGAAAATAATAAGGAAATTATAGCATGCTACCGTTATTATGCATCCACAAATTATTGGCATTTAATGCAGCACCTGTTGCTCCTGCGGCAGCTGCAACATTGCCGCCGCTGTTGCCACTGGCCTCAAACATGTCAGCAAATGGATTACCCAACTGCAGCAAATCATCGGATGCCTTTGTGGCCGACGCTTGTGACGCCGATGCTGCAGCAGCAGCGGGCTGTGCCGACGCGGCACCAAACAGATCAACTATCGGCTGACCAGCCTGTGAGGCTGGTGGTGACGATAGGAATGGATTTGTTAGTGCAGCGCTAGCGCCAGCAGCACCGCTACTGGTGGGCGACGATACCTTGGACTAGAGATCAAAGAAAAATAGAGAACAAAACAATTTGTTAAAATATCCCTCAATTTAGTCATAATAATCAAGTATCATAATTCACTTACTTTGTACTGATTCATGGCGGCCTCCTCCTCGGCCAGCACCTGAGCTTTCAGCTGCTCATCAATGCCATTGGTGGTGTCAAATTTACTTGAAGCAGCTGCGGTACCAAATGCCGAGCTAGTTGAAGAGAGTGCAGAGACAGCAGATTTTACATTCGTGCGTTGATAGCTTCTCAATAATTGAAGTCAAATGCAACCAAAATATACAAAATCATAGAACAAAGGGATAAAAAAGAAACAAATTAATTAACAATTAACCAAAAACATAAGAGATACACTTGCAGAGTTCTGTGCGCAATTTTCCCTGACAAAAGCAATTCTCAGTTTTAATTTGTAGTACCCGACTTCTTTTAAATATTTTACATTTTATGACCAAATTTAATATGCTCTGCAAGGGTATACTAATATAATAAAATAAAGTAAAATAATTCAAATTTAGAAAAATATCATTAAAAAGAAATAAGAACAGCAACAAACCTCGCCGATTGTGTGGGCGTATTGGCAGCCGACACCTTACGTCCCTCCAACGTAGCCAAATGTTGCTCCAAGGCATCCAGCAAGGAACTGGGCGCTTTTGTCAAATCGGGAATATCACCCTTATCAATGCCGACGTTCTGAAATACAATTTACATTTGCCGTTTAAAACAAATTTATCTCAAAGATAAATAATGAGATGACACACCTCTGCGACCTTTAGAAATTCACCAACACGATCCATGCGGACCAAGAACTTCTTGTATAGATCCAAAGCATCGCGTGCCTGCTTTTTATTCATATCAAAGTATTTCTCAAGCAAATTGATAATTCCATCATTATAGCAAGCAAACAATCGAATCAAATCACGAAACAGCAACATAAAGCTCATGTTGATGACACCTATTGATTAAGATTTACTAGTAGATATAGGACAAATATAATATATATACGCACCATTAGTCAAATCATTGGACTGACAATCAAACTCTAATAACCCATCCAATTGTGCCTGCAGAACTGGCAGCGTCTTTAAGAGTTTGTCCGCGTTCATGCTGCGCAACGATCCCTCCTCCTTCCTGTTTGTTAAATAAATTAATATAACTAGTAATGTTATTAAGAAAAGAAATGTATCAAACTTACCCGCGCTTTACTTTGCAAAAATCGAAAGCCATGGCGCGATAGGAGAGCGACTTTTCATTTAAATACTTGGCATAACGTCGTATAAAGGGTGACATATCATAACCTGTTGAATGTGCCAATAAAAGTATTAAGAAGTTCCATTCAAAATAATATTACATATACAGTCATTCGGTCGCTAGTTAAGTATTTTAATAAATTTGGAATTCCAGATATTAAACTTTCAAACATGATGTTTTAGTTGGTTAGTCAATTTTTGGTATTTTGCTAAAAAAAATTGTTTAGTTTACAGCCATTGCCACAAAAATTAGTTGTTGTAATTACAATGTGTTTTTGTTTCAGTTGTTATCTGTACACCGTTTTGGAATTCATTGAAATATACTCACCCATTCTGCCACCTGGAACTCCCATGCCACCATCTGTAGTATTCGCATATTTATATATGTTTATATTTATATTGTTGTAAATCAATTATGATTTATGTAAAAGTTTATGAATATTATGGATGTGAGTAAGCAGCGCATTTCATTATAAAGTCGATACACAATATTATTGAAATATTATCATTAGAACGGATACACAAATGAATAAGCCAAACGCAATCGCAGCATTCACATATAAGAAATAGTCAATAAGTAAATAAAAGAAGAGAAGAAAAGAAAAGAAGAAAGTGTAAGCATGTAATATAAATTCTTCAAATGATTGTTAAATGATTCTTGTTCATAGCGTGAGTGTGTGTTAGAAAGCATCAAATTTTATGTTTTTGGCTTTGGTTAATGTCCAGCATTGGTGTCCACTTTGATGGAAGTGAATAAATTTATTCGGTTATATACCTTGCACAGTTCCTTTGTCCAAAAAGGAGCTAAGATTGAATGTTGAATTGCTCGAAGCGAGATATTGCATGAAACGCTGAAATAGAACAAAAGTAAGGAAATATGTTAGCGGTTAGTAAAATCAAATATAATTGTTGGATCATAGGATTGTTTTAGGAATCAATCTAGAAAATTGGTTTTAAAATTATGAATTTCCTATGGAGCTAAATGAATATGCTATTAAATTAATTCCCCTATGCTTATATTATATTTGCACGCATTATAGAATGACTCCCTGATAAGCCCAATATCACACACCAAAACAAAGGGAGATTGCAATTTTTTCGGCAAATTGCTGGACGCATAACAGAAAAAAATCGTAATGCTGAAAATAAGCACCACGATAAGATGAAGAACTAAACAACACGCAAAGCACAAGCAAGAATTCAAACAAACATAGCATAAATAAATAAAACATAAAAGAGCAAACAAAAAAATATAAAGAACGTGACCTTTTTATAGTATATAGAAGCAACGCCCCACAATTACGATTACAATTTAATAAAAAGTGAAAACAATAAAAGTAAAAGTATATATGTATGTATAAATATTTAGAAAGACAGGGTATAATTTTAAATGCATACCTCATTGCCATAGGCCATCAAATGATGTGTTGTTATCAGCGATTTATAGACGACCACCCAATTAGCGTTCTGTGAACGCTCGATAAGTAGATTGGCCAAATGTGGAATCGAGACATTCGGTTCGTTTGTGCAATGCACCAAATCTGCAATATAAAATAAAAGAAAAGCAATGAAACAATTTTAAATCAGTAAGTATGCATACACAAACATTTGTGTATAATAATATTAATACTTTCGCTGTTATCATCTGGTTGGACGCCTCCCTTCTCGACTTATAGAACTACTTATCGTTCGTTGTTCTTCCTATCGTTGTGCACATGCAACTTAATACAAAATATACATATGTACATATATATGATATGATAGGCTATTGTCTCTGGCAGCTGCCCCAGTAATAAAATGCACCGCATACATAGATTACATATAAACTATTATATTTAAGAATCCCCACATGATTTCTGATAAAACATGTAGCTCTATTTATCTCCTCTTTTCATTAAAGAGGGGCGTCTATTTACATATGGGCAAAACAAGAATCCACTATTGAAATTGACTCGTTAGAGGCTGCCAATTGTGCAACACACACAAATGTACCCGAACCCTCAACGTGAATCATTTAAATCAATTCAGCAATTGATATTTGTTTGCTTTTACATCAATTAAAGTTTATAAACTTAAAATTTTATAATTGACACAAGTATTATCTATACAGAAGTATATGAGATTTTCATTAATCTTAAAGGAGGCTTTGTCTGCATTTCTGAGTTTTAGCTTTACTGTTTCTACGAATTTCCAACTGGTTTATCGAGAGTTTTATATTTTTATTTATTAGCTGAGAAAACGGATGAAAGGGTAGTAGAGAAAAAAGTATTCTTTACATTCTACCTGCTGTAGCAAATTGTAACCTGAGAACAGGTTTTTTCATATCTAAATTGTACCTTATTAAATGGGCAATCGTCGAATTGGATTTTGTTTAAATAAAAAATTTTTTTTTAGATTTTAGGGTTCAAATATAAGGTAATAAAAATAATAATAACCCAAGTTAAACATAATTTCTAGAAAAATAAGCATAGCAAATAATTTATATTTTAAAGGGTCACAATGAAATAAATATAAAAATAAGGAATGAAAGATTTGAACTAACGCATGACGGGGCCATACTCTGTGTAATCTGTAACCACAAATACAATAAATGACCTTAACAGAAACTGACTTTTTTCTCTTTATTCGCTATAATTAAAAGAAAAATGAACACACATATACACACACACAACCATATGATTGAAGATTCAAAATGTCATTTCAACTCAATTTCTAGCCAAGTTTTATCACAGAAGCGCAAAGCTGTGCTCAATATGTGCCAAATAAGTACGAATAATTCCCATACATAATCACAAATGTATATGAATGTGTGTGTATGTACGGTACTATTAACGAGACTTTTCATGAGTCATTTCGCGCTCAGTGGACAACAAAGTTGCAAACGTGCCACAGAAACAGGTCATATAACATGTACACGTATGTATGTTTGTATGAATCTATGTATAAGCACCAAAAACGTTTAACCAAAAAAGCCAATAAGTAAGAATCTAATAAGAAATCACACAAAACGTCAAATTGACTGACCGATCAGAAATGCAATGCAAAACATAGATGATTAATTTTTTCAGTTGTAGTTGTAAGACTTGTGCATAAATTTAAAAGGCAATGACATCGCTGAAACGGCGCATACTTTAAAGCTAACAACAATAACAGTATCAAATGCCGTCACACACATACAGACACACAGACTCTCATTGTAAATCGTACACACGTGCAGCCGTGAGAAAGTGACGTAACATTGGAAAGAGAGGCCCAGAGCACTGCGAGCGAGCGATGAATGAGAAAGCAAGCAAATGAAAAGACCACAAGAGGCATCAGGTGCAATGCAAAAACTCTGTATGCATTTACATATGTACATACATACAAATACAGGTAATCAAGAAATGTTTTGTTTTTATTTCTAAAAATAGTTAAATTCAATGATAATTATTTAACTTTTATCAACTTTCTTTAAGAACCAAAGACAAGAATAATAAAATTAAGAATTAAATAAAAGTCCATTAAAAAAATTTTTTATTTTGCTAGATAAATCGTGTAAAGTTTTGACTTTGTGAAAACACTTTCTAGATTAACTGTATGTGGGTCTGGTATGGTTTATGAGTAACATCTTCACAGTTACAAGTGTACATACAACATGAACAAATTACAGTTATTCGAACAGTGTGATAAGCGAGATAAAATTGAAGAAAGTGCAGCCCTGGTCTATGTATGTATGTATGTACATACATACATATACGGTTACAAATCACACTAAGGAAAAGAAGAATATGCCTCCCATTACAGATGATTTGGGAGAAAAAAAGCGAGATGCTCGTTTGTATAATTGAATGAATGGGCTGAATTTTGGGCGTTTGTATGTATATAGTTATGTGCGTGCATATGAAAACCGTTATTAAGTTCCTTGTTTCGTTTCCCCTCATTCTCTATGCAACCTGCAACCTTCAAAGAACATTTTTGTGTATTTTGCATTGCACTTACAATCCAAATGCTTCTTCTTCGGCCCAATGCATTCCTCCGTTGTGGCCTTGCACACAGACTTTGCCAGTCCTTGGCCAGCAAGGCTGTGACGGGCAGCCAGCAGCCTGTCGTTGATTGTTTGCCCAGCCATAGTCATGATGAAGCTGTTTTTATGATGTTTTTTCCGTCAATTTAAACACTTATATATTTCCAATCTAATTTGATTATGTGCACCAAAGAATGGACCAAAATTCACATACACACACACACACAAACACACGGAAACACTGATACTACGCACACAGACAGGCAGAGAGAGACCTATTTGATATTGATTAGTTGTTGTGGCAATTGTTTAACAAAAAAACACGACAAACTGGTGGTGCAAAATCAATTTATTTGTTGCAGCTGCTCCACTATTTAATTTAACGTCGCGTTTAATGCGCTCTCTAGCCGGTGCGTAATGTTGTAACGCGATCTTTTAATTCTCTAGATTCTTTTTTGCCACAAATCGATAATGGCGACCAGCACTTTTGCAGCCGATAAGAATAATATTGAAAGTATCGATAGTTATTCCTAGTTATACTATTTTTCATCGATATTTTTTCATGCAACCGATATGCTTTTCTATTTTTATTCACGGTATTCCTAGTAGTTATTTTTTTCACATCGAAAGTGCCATACTCCACTCTTGCACAAATTGAGGGTTGTTGTAAAGAATGTATTCTAAAGCTAAAGTGATTTTTGTTTATGCACTGAATAAATTTGTACGTTACAAAAAGCTTAAGACATATCGATTTGCTCTTCGGTCACACTACTATATGTGGAACTATCGATAAGCGATAACAATATTTTTGGATATCGCCCTAATGCTGCAGAACCATTAGAACCTTGCAAATAAATAAAAAAGAAACAAATCCAATTTTTAGCAACAACCTGATCGACTTCAAAATTATCAAACGGTCTGCTCTAAGAAATTAACTCTAATCAAAAACAGAAGAGGACACAACACGAAGAACATAGCCGTAGCAGATGTGAACGTGAGCGCTAAAAAGGCGCAGGCACCACACGCACAATTCTTTTAGCTCCCAATTAGCCCACCAGAAGCCAGCCCAAGGATGAATGCACTCCGACAGTTCTACATGGAGATTCCGATAGTGACACGGGCATACACAACAGTCTGTGTGCTAACAACGTTGGCGGTGGTAAGTCCTGAAGTTGTGAGCACTTTAGAAATGCATTCACTGCACGCTGACGTGTACGCTTAACTCACTATTATTGTTCTTTATTATGGTTATTGTTATTGGCAGCATCTGGATCTGGTGTCGCCTCTGCAGTTGTACTTTAATCCCACATTAATAGTCCGCAAATTTCAAATTTGGCGACTGGCCACCACATTCCTCTATTTTGGAACCATTGGTATTAGTTTCTTCTTCAATATGGTGTTCACCTATCGATATTGCCGAATGCTGGAGGATGGATCATTCCGCGGTCGCAGCTCTGACTTTGTCATGATGTTCATATTTGGTGGCGTGCTGATGACATTCTTTGGCATATTTGTCAACTTGTTGTTCCTTGGCCAGGCATTTACGTTAATGCTGGTTTACGTCTGGTCCAGACGCAATCCCCTGGTGCCGATGAACTTCTTTGGCGTGCTCAACTTTCAGGCAAGTTTGAACGTTAAGCTCACATTCGTATCTTTATACGAAACTATATCTATTTGATTCATTATGATAGGCACCTTATCTGCCTTGGGTGCTCCTGTGCTGTTCCATGATATTGGGCAATACTGTTTGGGTCGACATTATTGGCATGGGCGTTGGGCACGTCTACTATGTCCTCGAAGATGTTTATCCACAACTTTCCAACGGATACCGACTGATCAAGACGCCATACTTCCTGTAAGCAATACTTTCGTTAGATCATTCATATTAAACTGAAACTAATTAATATTGTTTTTTGCAGTAAAAGACTTTTCAATGAGCATGTTGAACGAAATTACCAAGCAGCTGCCGAAGATCGTCCCGGTGGCTTTATGTGGGGCGGCGAGGCTCAACCACTGATACAGGAAGCAGGTCAGGAGCGTGATGATGCGCATCCACCAGCGGAGGTGCCGCCTGCGCAATAACAAACAAATATGAAGCATTGTTTAAAAGTTGTTTAATATGCGCTTTAACAGAGACACAGCATTTTGACGAGACGACAAAAATGTTAAGACCCCTCCGCCACCTATCACTTGGTGCTTGGTAAGATTATATACATATTGAGAGATAGAAAAAGATTTGAGAGAGAGAGAGAGAGAAAGCTCAGCCATGTTATGGAGCGATATGGCGTGCAATAGTTAGCCAAAGTTAATTCAAGTGTGTGTACGTATTTATTATTGGTTGATTTTCTGAAGCGAAGAGATCGTAATTCAATTGTTCTTTACAATAGGCCTTAAGTTTCTCTTTCATGGTAGATTCAGCACATGTGATTATATATTTATATGTATACAAACATGAAAAATAAAGATTCTGAAATTTAATATAGCGTTTTAAAACTTTCTTTAAACCAATCGAAATTAACAGGTTTGAGTTAAAATAAATTAGGCCGAGGCAATGATCTGGATAAACAAAAAAATAAAAGATCTTGTTTTTTTGGAGAGTTCTACCCGGTAAAGAAAAAATTTACATTATCAATTCTTGTTTTGCAATATAATAAGCATAACTTAAATATCAAAAAATATTCGTTTAATTATTATTATTAAAATTGATTATAATTTCGGCTCAATTTTTATATTTTGATTATTATAGAACTTACGTTTTTATTTTTAGACCCCGTACTTAAAAAAAGTACAGGGGTCTATTGGGTTTGTTTTACCGACTATGTGCGTAACAGGCAGAAGGAGGCGTGGCAGACTCCATAAAGTATATATATTCTTAATCAGCATCAATAGCCGAGTCGATATAGCAATGTCCGTCTGTCTGTCTGTCCGTCTGTCTGTATGAACACCTAGATCTCAGAGACTATAAGACTATGTAGGTTCCTCTATACTGCAGGCAGCTGGGAGAGGGACTGGGAGCGGGGCCTGGGAGCGGGGCCTAGGAGAGGGACCTGGGAGAGGGACTGGGAGAGGGACCTGCGAGAGGGACTGGGAGAGGGACCTGGGAGAGGGACCTGGGAGAGGGACTGGAAGCGGGGACTGGGAGAGGGACCTGGGAGAGGGACTGGGAGAGGGACCTGGGAGAGGGACTGGGAGCGGGGACTTGGAGAGGGATTGGGAGAGGGCCTGGGAGCGGGGCCTGAGAGCGGGGCCTGGGAAAGGGACTGGGAGAGGGCCTGGGAGAGGGCCTGGGAGCGGGGCCTGGGAGAGGGACTGGGAGAGGGACTGGGAGCGGGGCCTGGGAGCGGGGACTGGGAGCGGGACTGGGAGCGGGACCTGGGAGAGGGACTGGGAGTGGGGCCGTTGAGAGGGACTGGGAGCGGTGACTGGGAGAGGGAATGGGAGAGGGACTGGGAGAGGGCCTGGAAGAGGGACTGGGAGCGGGGTCTTAGCACCGGCCGACTAGTTAAATATAAAAATGTAGTTCATCTTTTATTTTTATGATTTTTCTTATATAAATTGTGACTTAAATAATATTTAAGCATTTAGAAAGAAGAGTTAAATTACAGGGTTTTAATAAATATCAATACATAATTTTATATATTTATTTGAAAATTGGCGGGCAGTGCCAGTTTGAATTGTCAGTTGTCATATACATATGTATGAAAAGGGGATCTGGCAACTACAATGCCAGACGTTGCCATACAAATCTGACAGCCAGCAAGACTAAATCTGGCAGCTCCACTGCCATATCATATGGTCATATTACCAATTGGCGTCAGATAAAATTAATTAAGTAAGCAAAATGGAATTTGAGTGGGTAAGTTCTCTGTTATATATATTGATTTATACGAAATACTCAAGTTTATGTGCCAGATGCCAGTGAAAAAGCGACCACGAAAACCGAGAAAAGTTGAATCGGAATGGACACCGTCGGACGTGAAAATGTTGATTCAATTGGTTGAACAACGCGAACTCTTGTGGGATTCAAGCAAAGCAAATCACAAGGATAGTAAAATGCGAGAGAAATCATTTCGAGTAATCGCCGAGGCATTAAACCGTTCATTAGCCGATTGCAAGGCCAAATGGGATAACCTTCGCGCCCAGTACAGAGGTTATCAGTCAAAAGCCAGCCAAAATACAAGTATCTCTATCAAATGGCAATACTTCGATTCCTTACGGTTTTTAAATAAAGTTTGCGAACCTCGTAAATATAAAGTGAATATGGTAAGTTGTCAGACAAACGAATGGCACATGTAACGTTAGATGTTCTATGTTCTGGTTTTTTATTTTTTAGGATCACTCAAATTCAGCTGCCTTTTCCCAAAATAACAATCAATACATTGAAGACTTTAACACCTGCTCCAGTTTTTTCTCGGCATCAAGGCAAAGAGCCAAAAACGAAGAAGACGTTAAATCGGTTCACTTTAACGAAGATACGATGATGGCCAACGCGAGGGCTGCCCAAGAACAAGCCAATACTTCGGCACAAATATTTGGCGATTTTGTGGCGGATCAAATGCGCGCACTAAGACCACATTTAGCTGACGAACTAAAAAAGAATATCCTAAAATTAGTCCTGGAGGCTCTAGAACAAAATAAAAATTAGGTACTTTTAGGTCAAATATATGTAAATAGTTTTAAAAAGTATTTACTTATAACATATACTGCATTCAAAATAAAATTCAAAGGAAAACCAGAATTTAACATGATTAAAATGACAATCCGCTGGAAAATCGGTTTAGTTTTGATCATGTTATTGTTGAATGTTATACTCACTTTGGCACTGTTAAGCTCCCATTGGCACTGTTAAACTCACATTGGCACTGCTAAGATAACAGAGCTCTGCTAACCGACCCCCACGCAGAATATAAAAGCCGGCCTTTCTAGCAGTAGGCAGGACTTGGCGTTCGGCGCTCGCAGAAGACGGATCAGCAACGGCGGGCAACTTCGTAGCATTAGAAGCAGATCGTTATAAGCTAATTATAAAAATTGTTAACCATTATTTTGTAAGCTTAAAAATTATTTATATATAATATAGTTTTGGTAAATGTCTATTATATGGGCCTCATCTCAAAAACTAAAAAAAAAAAAACCACAAATAGAGGGTGATTTATGATGAATTTAGCAAAAAAAATTAGATTGGGGACTCAATTGGTTTATTTTAAAAAAATCCTTAAAGTTTCCATACAAAACGAAGTATTTTATTGTTGTTTTGTGCAACTTGTCATTATTGTGGTCCGTTTACCAACACTATTTACAATAAAATAGTTCATTTTGTATGGAAACTTTAAGGATTTTTTTTAAAATAAACCAATTGAGTCCCCAATCTAATTTTTTTTGCTAAATTCATCATAAATCACCCTCTATTTGTGGTTTTTTTTTTTTAGTTTTTGAGATGAGGCCCATATAATAGACAATTACCATAGTTTTATATATAATAAAGTTTTATATATAATAAAGTTTTATATATAACAAAGTTATATATATAATATAGTTTTATATATAATTGATTTATATATAATATAGTTTAATATTTAATTGATTTATATATAATATAGTTTAATATATAATTGTTTTATATATAATATAGTTACATATTTAATTGTTTTATATATAATATTTAATATAGAATAGTTTTATAGCTATATGCTATAGCTATTTGTCCTCTAAAAAGATGCCAGCACTGCTTGTGCTGCTAAAAAGTTGCAAATTAATATCGATGTGATATCGATATAACCATATCGACGCCCATCCCTATTCTGTGTGCACAAAAGCTGAAAAAAACACACCGAGCCGGAAAAATAATATAAAGAATTTAATAATCTAAACTTTCAAATTATCTACAACATGGACGTTGATGCTGCACAGAAGACTTGGGAGTTGGAAAACAATATACAAACGTTGCCAAGCTGTGATGAAATCTTTCGCTATGACGCAGAACAACAGCGTCAAATAATTGACGCCAAGCCCTGGGAGAAGGATCCACATTTCTTCAAAGATATTAAGATATCAGCACTGGCGCTGCTGAAGATGGTTATGCACGCTCGTTCTGGTGGCACTCTGGAGGTAATGGGCCTGATGCTGGGCAAAGTGGAGGACAACACAATGGTAACTAAATAAGAACAACATGCCGGTTTGCACTGTTGCAGCTTAAATGAATTGCAGATTGTGATGGATGCGTTTGCACTGCCTGTGGAAGGCACGGAGACGCGAGTTAATGCACAGGCACAGGCCTACGAATATATGACCGCCTATATGGAGGCCGCCAAGGAAGTGGGTCGACTGGAACATGCAGTGGGATGGTATCACAGCCATCCTGGCTATGGATGCTGGTTGTCGGGTATCGATGTGTCCACACAGATGCTTAACCAGACCTACCAGGAGCCATTTGTTGCTATTGTTGTGGATCCTGTGCGTACTGTCTCAGCCGGCAAGGTGTGTCTCGGTGCTTTCCGCACATATCCAAAGGGCTATAAGCCTCCCAACGAGGAGCCTTCCGAATATCAAACGATACCATTAAATAAGATTGAGGACTTTGGTGTACACTGCAAGCAGTACTATCCGCTGGAGATCAGCTACTTTAAGTCGGCCTTGGATCGCAAATTACTTGATTCATTGTGGAATAAGTACTGGGTGAACACTTTAGGAAGCTCTGGACTGCTTACCAATACGGAATATACAACCGGACAAATCATGGACTTGTCTGAAAAGCTGGAGCAAAGTGAAAACTTTTTAGGTCGCGGTACTTACACACATTACTAGCAAAATAACAAAACTGAACTTTTTAATTAACTGACACTTTGCATATTTCAGGAACCGATGTGAATGAAAAACGTTCCGAGGACAAGCTATCTAAGGCAACGCGCGACTGCAGCCGCTCAACGATTGAGCTAATCCATGGTCTGATGGCACAAATTGTCAAGGATAAGCTCTTCAATAAAGTTGGCCTGGGCAAATAGGCAGGTCTCTCATCCTAAAAGGAACTGAAAACTTAGCGTTTACTTGTATTTAGATATATGTCTACAAATTCAGAAATATAAATACTTAAAAGAATGTTTCTTATTTGTCTAATTGCTCATCAATCTTTTGGCGGTACTTCATCATTTAACGTAACATTTAAGTAAAAATGTATTTGCGTGCCAATTGTCTAACCGAGAACAATACCTTGTTTTCAAATCGATATCAGGTTCACCGACAGCGAACATTGGCTCGCTTTGTCAAAAATCAAAAATCAAGAGCCAAATAAAAATTCTAACTTGAATTTCAATGCATTTTACCTAAAAACGTTAACAAGACTTTGAAAAAGTAGAATGTAGAGAAGCATTAATTCATTTTAAGCCTGCGTTTCAATTAGTTCGGAAGACTAGATTAAAATACTCTTTTACTGTTATATACTATGTACGATTAATGAAATGTGAAAGTTGTATTTCAAACATTTGCCCCAATCTCCACATAAATAAACGAGGGACAAGAATGCAAAGAACGCATTTTGTGCGTGTGAGTTATGGCTACAAAAGCAATAAAATATAGAAAAGATACTTCATTGTGGAAACCTTATCGAAAAGTAAGCGTCAATTGACATTAACAAGGAGCAATGACATGTAATGAAACATTGTCAACGAGCAGTGTGGGATGGTGTCGTTGACAAATAAAGGGTTCCGAATGAAATAAACGAACGGAAATATCAAGCAGATGGCTGACTATAAAAGTCCAAGCCAGCAACGGCACACGCTTCATTCGCAGGACGAAAACTCACAGAGAACCACTCATAATTCAATTACATATATATAAAATCAGAAAAGCAAAAACCAAAGGATCCTCAGGAAAGCAGCTCTTATATAGTACACTACGGCAGTCTTTGTGGAAATTATATTAATTACGTGCCTCAGGCAATGTGTAGGCAACAACAACTTGTGAAGAAGTAAAAGGGATCACAATTTAAACTCAATTAAAAAGCGTGACTGATTCTCTTTAAGCAAAACATTGCTGAAGGTGGGTACAAAACTGTTGGGAAAATACTTAAACATATAAAAGAGAAATCCGGCTGATATTGGCTGATACTAATTAAATTTATTGATACTATTTAAATAAATAAATATAAACTTTTTGGTGATTGTTCAATTAGTCCTAGAAAAACTAAATTTTTCTTTTGTATCGCAAAGAGATAAAAACGAATAATCCATTTTTTTTTGTTGTAAAATTATTATTTCCTTTCTCCTCTTCCTTCCATTTTATTATCACTAATAATAATTATATTTTTTATATTTTGTAGGTGTTGCAAATTGTTTGTGCGATGTATGGAATGTTGTATGAGAGTGTCCAGCACTATGTGCAGGAGGAGTACGGCAAGGAGATTTGGTCAAAGGTGTGCCGTATTGTTGACTGTAAACACAACAGCTTTAAAACGCATCAGATATATCCGGATAAATTGATGCCGGATATTGCAGCTGCGTTGTCCGCCTGTACGGGAGAGTCCTTTGACTTTTGCATGAACTTCTTTGGCAAATGTTTCGTGCGATTTTTTAGTAATTTCGGTTATGACAAGATGATACGCTCTACGGGTCGCTATTTCTGCGACTTTCTGCAATCCATTGATAATATCCATTTAATTATGCGTTTCACATACCCAAAGATGAAATCGCCCAGCATGCAGCTGACCAGTATGGATGACAGTGGAGCTGTTATTTTATATCGTAGCGGTCGAACGGGAATGTCGAAATATCTCATTGGCCAGATGACGGAGGTGGCACGCGAGTTTTATGGCCTGGAGATAAAAGCATATGTGATCGACAGTCAGAATGATATTACCGGAGGCACTGCGGGTCCTATCAAGCTCACAGATGGACCTTTGACCGTCATAGTGAAGTATCGTTTGGACTTTGATAATCGGGAGTATATGGCCAAGCGTGTGAACACCGATGCGCATCCATCGCAGCTAAAGATGCCCACAGTTAATTTGAATGTGTTTCTCGAGCTGTTCCCCTTTACAATTGTACTAAATCATGATATGAAAATAACGCATGCGGGCGAAAAAATTGTTGAGACATGGATAATGCATAATCCGGGAGCCAATCCCAAGGGATTTATTGGCGCTCATGTAATGGATCTGTTTTATTGTCGGCGTCCAAAGGACACCACCATAGACTGGGATACCTTGATCCAAATGCGAGCAGTCCTTTTTGAATTTGAGCTCATACGCACTGGACACAATCGTGCCGCCTACGATGCAGTTCTTAACATGGACTTTGAGAACTACGACGATATGCTGCTAAATGAAGCTCAGACAATGGCACTAGAAAACGCCAAGGAATTCAGTGAACAAAATTCAAATAACCTGGACGTAGGAGCGCGAGAGGAAGAAATTGATCCTGCCACTGGTGAACGTCGATCTTCTCAGGGCCTTCGGTCCATTTTGCTCAAAGGGCAAATGTTCTACATCAAGGATGTTGACTCGTTGATATTTTTATGTAGTCCTTTGATAGAGAATCTCGATGAGCTGCATAGCATTGGCTTGTATCTAAATGATCTCAATCCCCATGGCCTGAGTCGTGAACTTGTCATGGCGGGCTGGCAGCACTGCTCCAAGCTGGAGATGTTGTTTGAAAAAGAGGAGCAACGCTCTGATGAGTTGGAAAAGTCTTTAGAGTTGGCCGATTCCTGGAAACGTCAAGGAGACGAGCTGTTATACTCGATGATACCACGTCCGATTGCAGAACGTATGAGAATGGGACACGAGCATGTCTGCCAGAGCTTTGAGGAAGTCTCCGTTATTTTCATAGAAGTTATGAACATATACGATAGCTCGAATAATGTCCAAGAAGCCATGCAGGCAGTTAGCACTCTGAACCAGGTATTCTCCGCATTGGACGAGGAGATCATATCCCCCTTTGTCTACAAAGTGGAAACTGTTGGTATGGTCTATATGGCAGTGTCTGGGGCTCCAGATGTTAATCCCTTGCATGCTGAGCACGCCTGCGATTTGGCTCTGCGCGTTATCAAAAAGTTAAAGAATCATCATGAAGCAGATGTGGCTATTCGTGTGGGCATCAACTCTGGTCCAGTAGTGGCGGGAGTTGTTGGTCTAAAGGTGCCTCGGTACTGTCTATTTGGAGACACTGTAAACACGGCCTCGCGCATGGAGAGCAGCTGCGATCCTTGGAAGATTCAGTTGTCCAACATTACGGCATTAAAGGTGCGTGAGATGGGCTACAAAGTGGAATCACGCGGTACAGTCAAGGTCAAAGGAAAAGGCGAAATGGAAACTTACTGGTTGCTCGCAGGACCTGATGACAAATGATTCATATATATATTTAATAAAGTACTTACTTATTGTAGTCTTATTCTAAAATTCATACAATATGCCTTTGTATTGAGCACCTGCACTGCAATTTACTGTGGCACTCTTTGAACTTTATGCATTGCAATAAACTGGAATATTCTCCTCCTTGGGCTGAGTTTTTTTTTAATGGTTGCGTTCTTTATATTCCACTGAAATAGACAGCTAGAACTTTTTTACTTCAAATCGAAACAAAATGTAGATAAAAACAATTACTGAATCTGCTTTTTTTCCTGATTGGGATTTGACAAAGGATTTAATTGGATACCTGTTTGAATCGGTATCATAAGGATAACAATATTATGTTAATTTACAGTTTTACCAATCTTTTATGCCTAATTTACATCTTCTAAGATCCGTTAAGTCAAATTAAATCCTAGCTGTCATACTTTCACTTCTTTCGCGAACTTTAGCGAACAGGTTAAGGACTCTTATTTACAAAATTTGTGTGATGCTTTGATAGGAGCAATGTTATCATTATGTGCCATAAAACGTTATGTTTTGTCGTCCGTTTTCTTAACGTTCCAACAAGCTACTGTCAGATATGGCCACCCGGAGACATGTTCTACCATCCCAATATCATGTTTTATAACATTTATGAGTTGTTCGCGTGCCAAAGTGAACAGGGACACAAACTCATCAAGGAGCGACAGGCAGGCAATCATAAAAGCATTGCATACTTTCTGCCTTATATAAGTCGCAATTTTGATCGCTTCGTCGGTCCAATTAAATTAAGATATTCCGCGTGACCAAAGGGAGCCCAAGTCGCACGTAATGTTCAACTTATCCGAAACAATTAATTTTAGGTAGACTTAAGTTTAGACACTTATTAGTTAGTCTTAGGTCAAAGTAAATTTTGCGTGTCAACAGTAAGAGTATTCGAGTTTCTGTTTACAGTTTTAACATAATTTGTCTATGTCTTTATTTAATGGCATTTTGAGTATCATTTAAATTTTCAAACGATATTACATCTATAGACCACTAAACAAAAAAAAAAAATGAACCTCGAATCGAAACAAAAATACTTGTAGATCCTTATCAACAACATCAGTAAAATTGTTAACGTTTGTATAAAAGCTTTTGCAAAATCCTTTTGGGCAACAAATGGGAATGCTGTTGTTTTGGGTTTACTCAATTCCAAAATCCGCATTAAATTGCTTTAAAACCGAAAATAAATTGGGTTGCGGAGAACATTACAAACATACACACACACAATATGTATATTTCTGTATTTGATAGGTACGCGTGGAAATGTCACAGCATTAAATACAGAAGGACCCTAAGCGAACACACACAGGAACAGGGCAAGGGCTACACAATGACACATTTTATGAGCATTGAACAAAAAAAAAAAATATGGGACAGGGCTGCGTTCTAACAAAAATGCTTCGCATCCTAATATACAAATTTGTAATATCTGAGATGTATCAACAGATTTAAAACTGAAATGAGCTTTTTATATAAAGAACTTGGTATGTTATTAAAATTTTTCTGATCGTAATTAATCTAAGGCATAGTTTTATATTTATTTTTATTTTAAACTTTATAAATATTAATTTATTATTTTTGTAAATATGCAGTCTTAATAAAAACTTTATACAAAATAAGTTTACCTATTGTGAAGCAGAAACATTAATTGATTTCTAAAAATTCCGCCTAAACGGGAGTTAAGTTGCACAAGAATTGTATGTGCATCCCTGGGGCAACACTTAAGTAGAATCCACAATGATCCGAAGGACAATATTTCCTGCGAAATGTCAAAAGCGTAAGCACGTAATGGAAAGGACCAAGAAATTACTCCCTTTCATTTGAAGCTTTATCGAAATGCGAGCGTCAATTGGCATCAAGCAGTCCACAGGAGACAAGGGCGAGGGGTGTTCGAACACAACGCCACAGAGCATTGACATGAAATGTAACACTAACAATGATGATGGGGGCGTCATATATAAATGAGTGTGTGTGTGCGTGTCTAGTAACCAAGTGGAATAGTCACAGACAGAGAGGCTCAGCAATAGAGAGAGAGAGAGAGAGAGAGAGAGAGAGAGAGAGAGGAAAGGCGTAAAGTGCGCTCAAATGTCGAACAGGCGCTTCCGGCTATAAAAGACCTGGCCGGCAACGATGAACGCTTCATTCGCACTACAAATGCGAGCTGAAAAGTTGCCCGTCAAAACACGAAGATACACGACGAAGTTAAAGGCGCAGCGCCGCGACGTCTGATGAAGCCATGCAACAACAGAAGCTGAAGCAGAAGCATCGTTAGGCGCTGAGACACCAACAACAAAAATTAGTCCAACAACAGCAGCCGACATCGACGGAACGTCAACAGTTAAAGAGTGTGTTAACGGAAGCATCGTTAAATCCGGGAATCTCCCTCAGTGAGTGTGTGTGTGTGTGTATGTTTACGTGTATGTATGTGCGAGTGTGGAGCATATGCTTGTGCACCTCAGTGACCAGCTTCTTATTTTGTGATTTATAAATAAATTATTTTCCGTGATAAATTGAAAACAAAAGCCGGCGCTGAAGTGAATACGTGAGTGATTTAATGTTTGACCTCCCGCCAGGAATACAAACAAAATAAATATATTTATATATAAATATATTTACTATATATGTATATAAAGCAACCTTTTTGGTTTGATAAGGGACAACAAATATGCTAATTTCAGTGTCAAGCATCCTGCAGGATTATCCCACCCAACAGCAAAAAATAACTTTGTGCCCTTTTAGATAAATCAAGAAAAATATATTAAATTGTTCAGAATACTCAAATGTGCACTCATGAGTATGATTTTATGAGTTATTCATTACTCTCTATCTTAAACTTTTTCAGAGTTTTGTGAGCATTTCCTACTGTAATGAATCTACTGGTAAAACAAATTAATTTGGAAAATTTTCAAAACGTTGAGGTATTGTTGAGATGTTGGTTTGCAATTGTGAAGATTGAAATTAAAAGGCCGTTCTATGATCAAAATAAACTTTCGCTTGAAAGCTGTGTGAGTCTCAATAAAGGTATGACAATCTAAAGTTGATCAGACTTTGAATCTAGCAGCTTAACAAGTCAACATTTTTGTCCAATTTGGCATGATTTTTACAAGAAAATTAAAGGTCCCAAGATCTAGTTTAAGTATTGGTAAAATAGATTAGGTTGATTTTGAGTATCATTCAAGTATATATGCATAAGTTTAACTTAATTTTCTATTATGTACTTAACAATTGTAGTAATTAGGTTGAAAGCCTCTGACTTTAAAGAAATACTTGAGTACCGAATTTAAAGTCGATAAGTACCGCAATGTCAACCTAATTTTATATTCTCGCTATATTAAATTCGTAAGGAATTGATGGGGTCACAGTTAGTTGGAGCTAGAGCCCTGGGAAATGTCTCAAATGAGAAAATTGAAAATAAAAGACCCCAGCTCTCGCCGCAACAAAAGGAATTAGCAACAGAAATAAGTCAAGAACACAACGAGTTGCTGTTATTTTGTGGACGTGACAAGGGAAAAAGACACAAAACAGGAACAGAAGCAGGAGCTGTCGTTAAAGAAAGCGCTCGTGCCTGACGCGTGAAAGTAAAACCAAATTAAACTGCCAGGACAATAAATCAAAAGATATTTTTGCCAAGCCTCTTAACTTTATGTGCAGTCGACTGCCTTGCTATTTCTCTGCCTCAACTGATATAATTTATGTGTGTGGCTTTTCTCCACTGAGGTCTTAACATAATATACAATGTGACGTTTTTTTGAAATCCAACTCAATTTTATGAATGACGGCTTGTGTAAACGGGTTAACTGATTAATTTTACAAATAAACTCACTTAAGTTTTTATTGCATTTTAATTATAACTCTTATTTTTATCTACTTAATAAAATTATAACAATTCTATATAAAAATAACTTTTACCTTCAATATTAAAATTTAACAATAAGAGTTTTGAAATAAAAAGTGAAACTTAATTTATAATTTAAGTTTTTTAGATAAAAATAAGAATTATATTTTTCATTTTATGATTAAAATCAACACATCTTATTTTTTTATTTATAATTTATATTTTAAAAATTAAAAAACATAAATTGTAAGTAAAAACAAATTGTAGTAATATCACTAATTTTTACAAATAAGATTCTATGCTACAGAAAAAGATAATAATAATAATGCGAAACTCTTAAGTTTCTTGTCTCTATCAAACTCAATTTACGTCTATATCACGCAATGACCTTTGACCTGACAAATCGACTTAAGTTCTTTGCCAAAGTTATTTAACTCCTGTGAATAATGGAAAAACTTTTTAATATGCTACCCTAATTATGTGCTTGCCAACTTTGCCTCGTTACAGAAAACCTTGCCGTAAGCAACTTGGGCCACCTGACCACCCTAAGGGAATTACGTAAATTACCTGTCGACGTTTGACCAACCACAGACTTCATCATGTACGGCATGCTATATGAGAGCGTGCAGCATTATGTACAGGAGGAGTACGGCATGGAAACATGGAAAAAGATTTGCCAGATAGTTGATTGTAAGCACACTAGCTTCAAAACGCATCAGATATATCCGGATAAATTGATGCCGGATATTGCAGCTGCGCTGTCCGCCTGTACGGGAGAGTCCTTTGACTTTTGCATGAACTTTTTTGGCAAATGTTTCGTGCGATTCTTTAGTAACTTCGGTTATGACAAGATGATACGCTCGACGGGTCGCTATTTCTGCGATTTTCTGCAGTCCATTGATAATATTCACCTGCAAATGAGATTTACATATCCGAAGATGAAGTCGCCCAGTATGCAGCTCACCAACATGGATGATGATGGAGCTGTTATACTGTATAGAAGCGGACGCACCGGCATGTCCAAATACCTTATCGGACAAATGACGGAGGTAGCAAGGGAGTTCTATGGCTTAACGATATCCGCCTATGTAATTGAAAGTCAAAATGATATTTGTGGCGGAACCGCGGGGCCAATTAAAATTACCGACGGCCCATTAACTGTCATTGTTAAATACCGTTTGGACTTTGATAATCGCGATTATATGGCCAAGCGTGTTAATGTTGTAGCTCATCCATCGCAACTAAAGATGCCATCGGTGGATCTGAATGTGTTCCTCGAGCTATTTCCCTTCACGATTGTTCTTAATCATGATATGAAAATAACGCTGGCGGGCGAGAAGATTATTGAGACGTGGATACTACACAATCCTGGTGTCAATCCCAAGAGCTTTATTGGCACCCATGTCATGGATGCCTTCAAATGCCGGCGACCAAAAGACACAAAAATCGAATGGGAAACCATTTTACAAATGAGAACAGTTCTTTTCGAATTTGAGCTTATACGCACTGGGCACAATCGAGCTGCCTATGATGCGGCACTTAATATGGACTATGGCAACTACGACGATGAAGACAGTTTGAACGAGGCCCAGACCATGGCAGTGGCAAAAGCCCACGAGTTTGAAAAGGAGCATGAAAACGATAATGAAGAAGCAGCAGCGACAAAGGAGGAAATCGATCCTGCCACTGGACAGCGTCGACAGTCAGTTGGACTACGATCCATTTTATTAAAGGGGCAAATGTTCTACATCAAGGATGTTGACTCGTTGATATTTTTGTGTAGTCCTTTGATAGAGAATCTCGATGAGCTGCATGGCATTGGCTTGTATCTAAATGATCTCAATCCCCATGGCCTGAGTCGTGAACTTGTCATGGCGGGCTGGCAGCACTGCTCCAAGCTGGAGATGTTGTTTGAAAAAGAGGAGCAACGCTCTGATGAGTTGGAAAAGTCTTTAGAGTTGGCCGACTCCTGGAAGCGTCAAGGAGACGAGCTTTTATACTCGATGATACCACGTCCGATTGCAGAACGTATGAGAATGAGTCAAGAACATGTCTGTCAGAGCTTTGAGGAAGTCTCCGTCATTTTCATTGAGGCAATGAACATCTGCGACAGCGGTTCAAACAACATACAGGAAGCCATGCAGGCAGTTAACACTCTTAACAAGGTTTTTTCTGCACTGGACGAGGAGATCATATCCCCCTTTGTCTACAAAGTAGAAACTGTGGGCATGGTCTACATGGCAGTGTCTGGAGCCCCAGATATCAATCCTTTGCATGCGGAACACGCCTGTGATCTTGCCTTGCGTGTGGTCAAGAAACTACAAGCTCACAATCTACCAGATGTGGCTATTCGTGTGGGCATCAACTCTGGTCCAGTAGTGGCAGGTGTTGTTGGTCTGAAGGTGCCTCGGTACTGTCTATTTGGAGACACTGTAAACACGGCCTCGCGCATGGAGAGCAGCTGCGATCCCTGGAAGATTCAATTGTCCAATTACACGGCATTGAAGGTGCGTGAGGTGGGGTACAAAGTGGAGCCGCGGGGATTTGTGAAAGTCAAGGGCAAAGGGGATATGGAGACCTATTGGCTGATGGAGGGACCAGAATAATATTATACCTTTTACTAAAATATACTATTATATATTGTCATTTTATTAAATATATATATCAAATTAGTCAAGAAATAAAAGGTAGTACTTATCGGACATTTACTTTGTATTCACTAATTATATTTACAATAAGATCAGCTTAAATTAGAGCTGCAAATACATTAATCTTACTTATGTTTTATTTTTGAATAGATAATTTTAATTTGTATTATTTATAATTGTTGTTTTTAAACAAAATGCATACGAAATTATCGATGGTAGATACTTGTTCAGCTTGATTTTAAATTTGAAATACTATAAATGTACGATAATTGATAGACCGATTACAGATCTCAGACAATCGTTCAAAACGTGTCAACAAAAGTAGGCCGATAACAAATCTGTTGTTGTTCGCTTTGAATAATAGTATAAATATTTAAATGCTTTTTCTGATTACGAAGTGATATAAAAAGATAAGCTAGAGATAAATCGACGCAGTTGCAATTGTATCACAAGATGCTGAGGTATAGTTTAATCGTCGCTGTTTGCGAAAACTTTGGCATTGGCTTCAAGGGCGATCTGCCCTGGCATATCAAGTAAGTTTACAAATCACGCTACTCTGAAATGCTATTTAAATGATTATTTGCAATCTTTAGATCGGAGCTTAAGTATTTTAGCAGTACCACAAAGCGCGTCTGTGATCCTGCGAAGCGTAATGTCGCTATTATGGGACGAAAGACCTTTTTCGGTATTCCTGCCAGTAAGCGTCCACTGCCCGAACGTCTAAATATCGTGCTAAGCACGACATTGACTCCCGAAGACTTGCCGGCAGATGTAATGCTTTGCAATGATCTGGAAGCAGCGATGCAAAAGATGGAAAGCAAGGAGTATCGTGACCAGATCGAGAACGTCTGGATTGTAGGCGGCAGTGGTGTCTATGCTGAGGCAATGGATTCACCGCGTTGCCATCGCTTGTACTTAACCAAAGTGCAAGGACAGTTCGAGTGTGACACCTTCTTCCCCAAAATACCGCAAGGCTTCCGCGAGGTGCCACTCGAGGGCGACACGCCACAGGGTGTACAGGAGGAGAACGGCATTAAGTACGAGTACAAGATTCTAGAAAAACAATAAACAAGAAGCAACACTTTATTTGTCACTGCCACGCACATCGTCTTTTGTTATCGTATCGCCATCGAGTCCCTTAGCGGCCAACATAAGCTCGTATAGCTGCACCACTTGATCATCCTTAAGCATTTCCACTGCCTGTGCATCCAGCTGCTCACCAAGTTCACCTTTCGGCTTGCCGCGCAGTCCCACCTGCTCAGTGATCGTGGAGGCGTAGCGCTGATGAGAGAAGCATGGTAATGAGAATATTTGTGGAGAAACGCTTACGTAAAACATACAGCCCATTCTGTCATGAAAAGCTGTGCCTCCATTGGATTGCATTTTAAATGCCGCCTGAATTCATCGCGCACGTAGTTATCGCCTAAAACGCGAAGTTCCGTTGGTAGACCTAAGATATTCAAATGTTAAAAGTTAAATCTTTAGTTTGCTTGTTTGGCAGTTGTTCTTACCTCGATGTAGTCTTAGAATGGTTTTATACAGGAGCCGCACACGCTGTGGATGGCTCAGTTGATTCATTATTATTTTCGACATTGAATTTCCTTAACATTCACACTAACGTAAGCAGTTTCATATAGAAATAATTATTTTAAAATATAAAATTCCAACAGGCAGTCGCCGGGTAGAGTTGTTGCGATAATATAAACATATCGATATACCGATATGTATTGCCAAATGAACTACACTAAAGTTCACATTTGAATTTTCGCCGAAACCAGTGTACCCAGGGCTGGGCACTCACACCATCATCTATCGATATTTTTGGTAGTAGAATGCATTTTTGATATTGGTAAAAACAATAGTTTAACATGTGAAGTAAATTATAGCGAATAAAAAAATGGATTCCAAAATAACAATAATTTATTTATTTAAGTTTATTCAAAGATGAGGTAAATTGCAACAGTAATTAATCGGGTTGGCAGCACTACAAATAACATAAGCTGACTGCGTTTGAATTTAACTGCATTTTTCATTGAGTTGACATGTCTCAACCGCGCGTCCCTTGCAAAAAGAATTCCTGTACAGAAAACCGGACTGATTGTGGCAAAAACATTTAATAAAGCTAAGAAAATCAAATTAAAAAACTTAAATAATGGTGAATAATTGAGTGCAGTTACAATAGTTATAGTATTTTACTTCGCAACTAGTGTTTGGTTAGAGCTTGGGTATATTTTCGCTGGAGGCTTCCTTTTTTCTTCACCAAGCGAAAGTTGCAGCCGCCGTCAACGCTCACACCGCCCACAATCTTAATTTTTTCTCAACTGCATTGTACAATTGTTGGGATATAACGCCAATGTATAATGTCGCTGGATGGCGCGTACTTGAATTTAGTAAATGCCTCAGGCGTTTCGGTGGAACATGCAGCCAAAGGACGTGAATTTATTGTGGGCTCCAATTTAGGCTGCGATTTGGTGTTGCCCAAAGCCGAACGCTATCACTGTGAAATAAAATGCGATGCATTTGGCAGGGTGAGTAGTGTTTGTGTGTGTGTGTGTGCGTCTGTTACAGAAATGCGCGCGTCTTCTGCGTATATCGATTTGCCTTTTAACATAATAACAATGAAAATATTAAAATTTTCGCGCGCTCATTAAATTTAGGTATCTATTCACAATCTCTCCCACGATGAGCCCATACTGGTTAACGACCAGGTTGTGCATTCCAAGCGTCCATTGCTGCACGGTGCCCGCATTAAAATACTGAATGAAGTCTACACCTGGCAATTTCCTAAATCCGATGAGCTGGGAACACCTGATCGAGCACCACCCGAACAAGCGGCAAACTCATCTCCTACCTTAAAAGTAAGTACTATTAAATACTTGGTACAGTTATGGATACTAATGCCACGGACGTCCTCTTTTTGTATGTATATTTTTTAGGTTCACCGACAACGTCGTCAATTTGACAATCGCCTCACTGTGCACAAGTAAGTAGCTGCCTGCCAGGTAGTCGGAAAGGGAAATTGTGTGAATGGGAAGACAACCCCTAAAATTGTTGCCATATGTTCAAAGTCAAGAAAGTCAAGAAAATCAAGACATTGAAGATCTCTCTTTACACATTCATTAATTCTAAAATTTAAACGCTTTTTTTTCAATAATAAAATTGCAAATTATAAATAAATACTTTTACAGATAACACTTTATTTATTTAAAATAAACATTAAATTTCTGTTTTTTGTATTAAAATTTTATTTCTTGAAATAATAATATCTGAACTTTAGTATAAATGTAATCACATTATTAAAAATTTTGCAGCTTTCGGTATTCGATCAATTCGGACGATGAGGGTAATACATCTATTGAATCGAGGGAACTGGAGACCTCTACAAGCAGCAAAAGTGCTGAGACGTCTGCTACAGCAGAGCCAGATCGGAGTATTACGCCACCCGGCCAAGATGCTGACGAGGCAATGCCCAAAGTGGATCTGCTGGAAGCGACACAGAATAAGGAAAACACCAGCACTCTGGGCAATAAGTTGATGTTGCAACTGTGTGCCCGCTCTGACGTTGTAATCACATCGTTTTCACCGCGTGAAACCGGTGTTAAAATTGAAAAGTCCTTCACGTGTGTATTGAAGCCAACCACGGGAATGGGTATGTCATCAACGGCGACGACACCGAAGAGCGTCTATAACACACCCAAAAGCGTGCTTTCTGAGCTGAACGATGAAAGCTGCAGTCGTGATCTGATGGATTTCAGCACGCCGTCCACATCCCAAAAGTCTTCAGCTGGCAAACGACCAAGTTCCATGTATTTAATTGATCTGACGACACCACAGAGGCTACGACCACAACTAAGCGTTACTCCTAAACAAACGCCAGGCAGTGCTGGGGTCATAAGCGTCAACTCCTCAGTTGGATCATCTGATGCCTCTCTCATTGCTATAGACATAACCAGTTCGTCAACGCCATCAACAACGCCAGCTAAACAACAACAACGTAAGGTATTAAAAACCCCTAAGGATCAGCTGCTGGCGGCAGGTTCAACGCCCAAACGTACGCCGCAGTCCCTGATGAAAAGAGCACTTCTGACCAGCGCTAAGAAGCAAATTTTAGCAAACTCCCGAACTCCGACCACACCTCTGGAATCGACCAGTCGACAGTCGCTCCTCGATGCACGACGCCAATGCCTAACAGCCCCACGTCGGCTACCTTTCCATCCGCATCCACAGTGGCGTACGCCAGGGCGACGACAAGCTACAGCTATCACTGTCACAGCACCTCAGACATCTCCACGTAAACGTCAATCAGTGTCATTGAGCAGTCCGCGGGATAATAAAATTTCTAAGATGCGCAAAACGCTGGCAGCGAATGCAAAGATCAGTCCAAATGTTGGCATGAGCAACAAGTTGGTGGCCAAAGCGCGTCGTGCTCTTAACTCCCCTAAACAAGAATCACCCAAAGCATGTCGGACACCTTACTCACCTAAGCATGAAACACACAATCGGATTGGATCACCGAAAGAATCTTTATCACCAGATAGAGCAGAATTATCAAAAGCTGAGCTGAGTCTTACTTTTACCATTGATGATGAACAAAGTGCGACAGGTTCAGCATTAGAGGCATTGATTAACGAGGAAGACGAAGCAAATGCGAGTGGAAAACCGTTCCTAGAAAGTGTGAATGAAATAGAATCGAAACTTAATGAAAGCGGCTCAAAGGATTCCTCTAAAGCAAGTCCTAAGGATGTCGAAACATGCGAGGAAAGCAGCAAGGATGTTGGTAATCCCAATGACAAATGCGATGAGGAAACTTTAAACAGAACCTTTGATTTAAATCTCTCTCCAACAAAGTCGAACTTGGAATCGTCAACAGCAGACGTTGAACAATTGTCAAACTCTAAGGTCGCCGATGATTCCCTATATATCGACACGAATACTGCAGCTGATGAAGAAAATATATCGAGCAATAACAAATTATCGATTAAGCTAGAAAAATCCGATCAAAACTTGGCAACAGATTCAATTAACAAAAGTTTAAGCAATGCGGAAGCAGTTGACATTATTGATGATAGTATCTGTGAGGAGGTACCCACAACTCCGACATGTCAGCAAGGTGAGTTATATCAGCCTTTTGCAATTGATTTGTATCTACAATGTATTCAACTTGCAGATATGGCCACTATTACAAATGTACACTTAGCTGAGGATACCATTTGCGAAGAGGTTCTCACAAATGAAGAAGACACATCAATTCCTAGTGGTAAGTGCTTTAAATTTAGTTGACTTTAATCAGGATTTATTGCCTCAGTTTTTTTTTTGCTCGTGCGGGTTTATCGGCATTGTTTTCTTTTCAAATATTAATTATCAGGCTATACAGTTGTTCCCGAA
The DNA here is from genome assembly GCA_035045575.1 of Drosophila falleni. Lineage (NCBI taxonomy): Eukaryota > Metazoa > Arthropoda > Insecta > Diptera > Drosophilidae > Drosophila > Drosophila falleni. The sequence continues at coordinate 21,279,345 of JAWNOV010000062.1, forward strand.
ATCTTTATCAGTTTCGGGAATTTTAATATTGATAAAAATAGTTAATCGTTTGAAAGAAAGATGGCAAAAACCGTAAAAGTCAAAAGAAAAAGTAAATTGAAATAATTTTCAAAGTTTGCAATTAAATTCAAAATATTTATTTTTTTGTAGCTAATGCTGATTGTAAAGATCAGGATGAGGAGGAGGAGGAGACTGTTGCACCACCGGGTGAAACTCCTATACCAAGACGATCCTTACGACGTATTTCGATTACACAAGATGCAGTCAGTTCGATGCCAAGACGCAGCGTACGGCGTGCATCTATTGATGCCAAGAATAAACTGGAGCAATGCATAAAGCCAACTCGTCGGGCATCCTGCTCTGCGGTTGTAGAAAGCCAACCTAATACCGCAGTTCTCGCGACGCCCAAGCGTAAACGACGCCTTACGGAGGAGTTGTCAACACCTACGCGTAAATCACAACGTTTGTTGTGCAATACACCAAAGAGAGCTTTGCAAGTGGATGAATCAGTTGGTGACATGGGCGTCATCATTGAGGAGGATGCTCTGAGCGGTAAGCATACAATTCAAATCAAGAGGGCCTTATATTAAATCAAATTATCTTTTAATCCACAGCTGACAAATTCCCAACGGTGACAGATGAGGATTACGGCGCTGAATTACCAATTAAGGATACCGATGAGCCTGACAAAATCGACTATCAAGGCATGCGAGAGTTGCTGAAAACTCCAAAGAGTTGTAGCACGCCACACTTCAAAGGTCTGCGCGAAATGGTTCGCACACCCAAAGTTCATCCGTCGCCTATGCTGGGCAATATTGAGGAGCTGCTGGAGACACCGTCAAGTGATGCATCAACACCCAAGCGATCTGTAACTGTGAGCCGTGTTACATTGGAACTGTCTAAATCGGAGGTCACCACCGATGCTCAAGACTTGTACTTCAAGACGCCTCGCGGTAAAAATCTTATGATTCCAAATGACCCTGCCAGCGCAGTGTTAAAGTCAATCGATAAATCACTGGCAACAACCACGGAATATGACCTAAATGCTACCAATGCCACGCTGCCTTTGGACAAAATATTTGATGATGTACTTGCTGCGGAGGCGACGGATCCGGCAATCTCTGTCGAAGATTCCGAAAACGAAATCAATGTGACTGCAATTAGTACGGCAGCTGTTTCTGAGCTCGATCCTTTGTCCACATCTGCTACACAACCTACAGAAACTAGTGACACAGTTCGATCCGAGGTTCTTATGAACATGTGCTATGCTGACACTTCTCATAAAGATCCCTTGACGAGCACTGCATTCAAAAAGGGAAGTGAGTTGGATTTACATCGAAATGCACAAAATGATGAGAGTTACTCACAGGGGCCAAAATCTCCGGGCATATGCGACGTAAGCGGCATTCAAATGCTGGATCAAACTACAGATTCTATGTTCTCGGAACCATTGGTTGTCACTGGCGTGGACTCTTGTGATGTGACATTAGAGGAAACAAAACCTGCAGGAATGGTTAATAAAACGAACAAAAACGACGTACTGGAGGAAGGTTCAGATACTGATTCCATGGTTGGTTTATCTGAGCCCTTAGTTCTTAGCGACGATGAGGCTGATGTGGAAGAAGTTGAATTGGACATTCAAGAACCGATTAGGAAAACCAATACAAACGACTCCAGAATTTTAGATAATAAAAACAAAGATGTAGACAAAAATCGAGAAGATGCCGCTCAAACGTCGTCTGTTATCCAAAGTGACTTAAATGAAGAGAAAACGATTGATCTTACAGAAGACAAAAATAATATGGAATCTCCGCTGGATAATACCGTAGACGAGTTGGCAGCTATCAAGGAGCAAAATTATGGGCAGGATACAGAAGCATTAGCTGGTAACACATCATGTAGTGAAGCGGAGTCACAGCTTGAAAGTGAGATTGCTATTGACTTGGCATCTTCTGGCTTAGAATCTTCAGCACTGACAGAAGTAACAAGAACATCAATGATTTATGGAGCTGATTCAAGTCAAACGAACGTATTATCTGAAACTGAAACGAGAACCGCCGATGAGTCATTAATCAGAGTTTCAAGTAATATTTATGACAAGGATACAACTGAAGGCGACTCCGTAATTGAATTAGATGCTTCAAATGCAGATACGATATACCTTGATGACGAGAGTGTTACGAATAAATCAACAGCTTCGGTTATTGCAGACAACAAAAGCGAAGATACAAATACAACAGTACCTACCGAAGAGTTGCCGGATCAAGTCAATGCGGATCAAGAGGAAGAGGTGCAAGATGCAACAAGTGTTGAAATGTCTGCTAAACAATCAACAGAACAGTTTCAAGCTAAATACAAGGATGAAGATCAACTTGAAGTGCCAGGACCAAAACATGCTGAGACGGACATTGAAATAAATACTGCAAATGATGTTGAAGCTACAAAGTTATTATTGAATAACACGAAACAAGATAATGAAAAGTCGGAGAAAATTCAAATAGATGAGAAAGGTTTAACAAAAGATAATAAGGCTGAAAATACGGAAACTCAAGTTGTCACAACAAATACTGAGGAGTCAGAAGTTGACATTCATACTTCAGATGTAGCCGAAACTAAAGCAGAAGATACTTTACCAGAACTACCAGTGATTGATGAATCGTTAATTGGTGACAACTCTCTAGTTGAGGAAAACGTTGCGCTTTCCGCTGATGAAACATCAATTCAAAACGATTCCGTGCAGTGCATCGAATCAATGAAATCCGAGTCTGACACGAAGACACCAGAAAATGGAGAAGAAACAATTGAGAAATCCCAGGTCGTAGATGGAACTGAAAATGTATCTGAAGTTGCGATTAACTCTGAGGCGTATAAGGAAGCTAATGATCTTTTACAGGAAGTTGTAACAACACCTTCTGAAGAATTGTCATCGGAGAATAAAAAAGCTACAGCCGATGTTGAAGTTTCTAGCGAGTCATTGATTGAAACGAATGTTGTAGCTGAGATGGTCGAGGAACAAGTTGCAAGTCATACTGAGATTGAAATTAAAACTCAAGTCGATCGGGAAACCACGAATGCTGAAATTGTTGCATCAGTTATAGCTGAAACTCAAGACGAACAGACACAACCCGATAAACAACTTTATCAAAATGATGAAAAAAAATCTTCTGATTTAGAGGCCAAAAATATAGATGATTCATTGGTTGAACTGAATGCAGATAAAACAGAACATAGACTTGATAAACCAGCTGCTCAAACTTTGCCAACATCTCCTGATGTCTCGTCAAATCAAGATAAGATTGAAGATGAAACGGAAATCGATTTGGGATCTGCGAATGCAGATGAGTCTTTGATTGAAATGGAAGCATCAGTTGCAGCTGAACCTAAGAAGGATGAACAACAACTTGATAAACCAGCTGCTCAAATTGCATCAAAATCTGCTGAAGTCCCGTCAATTAAGGATCTGGTTGAAGATAAAACTGAAGCCGATTTAGGACCGAATGCGAATGAGTCTTTGGTTAACACAGAAACGCCAACGGTTGCTGATTATGAAAATAAACATCTTGATGAAGAAGCTGCTGAAACTTTATCAACTGAACTACCGCCAAATCAAAATAAGATTGAAGGTAAAACTGAAGCGGATTTGAAATCTACAAGTGCTGATGAGCCTTTGGTAAAAGGGAATGCTCCACCTGCATTTGAAACAGAGAAAGAGGAAGCTCGTCTTGATGAAGCTGCTGAAACCTTATCAGCATCTGACGTCACACCAAATCTAAATAATATTGAAAATATAACTGAAGCTGATTTGGTATCCACGAAAGCTGTTGAATTGGAAAAAACAGCTGTAGCTGCATCTAAAAAGGATGAGGAGCATCTTGATAAACCCGCTGCTGAAATCTTATCAACATCTGCTGAAGTCACATCAAGTCAACAAAATATGGATCATAAAACTCACTCAGATGTGGATACCAAGCTAGGAGCAACAGATAAGACAGATGAACAAGCTGCCGATATTTTATCAACGTCTACTCAACCAGAAATCGATGACAAGACTTTAGATGAGGGTGTAATTGACCTGGATGCTGAAACTGACAAGGAAGATAAACAACTAGAGAAAGCAGCTGTTGAAACTTTATCAAGTCAAGACAAAATGGAAGCTAGGGTGGAATCCAAGCTACAGACAACAGGTGTGTCAAATATAGAGAAGACAGAGGAACAAGCTGCCGACATTTTATCAACACCGGCTGAAAAATGTTTAGTTAAGGATTTAACTCAACCAGATATCGACGACAAGACTATAGATGATGAAGTAATTGAGTTGGATACAGAAAATGATAAAGAAGAGGAACAACTTGAGAAAACCGTTGCTGAAGCAATACCAACATTTACTGAAGTCCCGTCAAGTCAAGCTGAAATAGAAGCTGAGGTGGAATCCAAGCTACAGACAATTGGTGTGCCAAAAACAGAGAATACAGAGGAACATGCCGCCGACATTCTATCAACATCGGCCGAAAAATGCTCAGTTAAGGCTTCAGTTCAACCAGATATCGACGACAAGACTATAGATGATGAAGTAATTGAGTTGGATACAGAAAATGATAAAGAAGAGGAACAACTTGAGAGAGTCGTTGCTGAAGCATTACCAACATTTACTGAAGTCCTGTCAAGTCAGGATGAAATTGACACTGATGTGGAATCCAAGCTACAAACAATAGATGTGCGAAAAACAGAGAATACAGAGGAACATGCCGCCGACATTCTATCAACATCGGCCGAAAAATGCTCAGTTAAGGCTTCAGTTCAACCAGATTTCGACGACAAGACTATAGATGATGCAGTAATTGATCTAGATACAGAAAGTGATAAAGAAGGGGAACAACTGGAAGCAGAGGTGGAATCCAAGACAATTGGTATGCCAAAAACAGAGAATACAGATATCGACGACAAGACTATAGATGATGGAGTAATTGATCTAGATACAGAAAGTGATATGAAAGGGGAACAACTTGAGAGAGCCGTTGCTGAAGAATTACCAACATTTACTGAAGTCCCGTCAAGTCAGGATGAATTGGACGCTGAAGTGGAATCAGAGGATCAAGTCGCCGACATTCTATCAAAATCGGCCGAAAAATGCTCAGATAAGGCTTCCGCGCAACCAAATATCGACTCTAAGCCTTTAGACGATTCTGTAATTGATCTAGACGCAGAAACTGATAAGGAAGAAGAGCACCTTGATGAACGAATTTCTGAAGTTATATTAAATTCGGAAAAATCAATAGAACCAAATGATGAACGTGAAGCTCAAACCGATGTAGAAGTCACGAATGAAAAGGATTCACTGGTTGAACTGAATGCATCGAGTGATAAGAAAAACCAACAACAGAATGCTGCTGAAATTTCATCAACATATTCAGGAAAACCGTCGAGCAAGGCTCTTGATGAATGCAAAGCTCAAGCTGAAGTGGATGCTATAAATGTAGTCGACTCACTGATTAAAAGGGATTCATTTATTAAAGCAGCTGAAAACGTGTCAGATAACAAAGCTCAAGTCGATCTGAAATCTACGACTGCGAATGATTCGTTGATCGTACAAAATGCATCAGGAGTTGCCGAAACTAATAAGATCCTGGATGAGATCGATAAAAGAGATTCTGCATCTACATTTGCTGATAAGTCGTCTATTAATATTAAGAGTCCTACAGATGATGTGAAAAGTGCTGAACAACACAACGATTCAAAGGATGCTTCAGATGTCATGGAACTACCAGCTCAAAGTCCAGAGCAGGAATGCGTCAAGGAGTCTGTCTTAAATGCTTCAATAGATCTTTACGAACAAAACGTGGTGTCAGAACCTTCAATGACAAAAAAAATAAAAACAACATCTGAAAATGAGACTGTGCTGAATGAGGAATTGTTAAGCGAAGTTGTGCAAGACAAAACATTACAAATTGAAGAAGTTGAAGCTACAACATCGAACATAGTTGGACCAGTGATTGAGCAACAAACTCCAAGTGAATCTACGACTTTCGATGAAGTATTAGTTCGTGCTGAAGGTGAGTTAGGATCTGAAAGCATAAAACCCGTTTCCGATGAAGCTGTACAAAGTGAAACAGAGTCTCCCGAACTGTCAAGGCAAATTGAAGGTAGTGAAGCAGTAATTCGACTTCAATCTGTTGAAGATAATCTTAAAGATGAAAATTTGGCTTTAATTACAGGTGGCCAGCAAGATGAAGTTGGAACAAGCACAGTGAACGATTCTAGTGTAAATAAACTGGAAACAAGCAAGGAAGCGCAGCAAGTGGATAGTCACGATAAAAGTGATCAGACGGAGGCACCGAAAGCACATGAAGGAAACATGAAATCGACACTTCTTGTTGAACAACCGTCAATACAAATAATTGAGAGTGAGATTGAAGATAAAAATCCAGAGAAGAAAAGCCCGGAGGTTGCAGAACAAAACTCGAATGCAACTGTTAAAAGGGAGGTACCAGCAAAAGAACCATCCATAATAACTGAAGATATGGTGGTTGATCTAATTACTTCTGATGAAGACTCTTCGTCACATGCGTCCGACAAAGTGTGCTTAGAAAAAATCGACAAAGTTGAAAGCAGTACTTCGAATAGAACTAAAAATCAAACATCAGATGACAAAATAGACTCAGAAAGCGATTCGAAAGCAATTGTCGAAAATAATATAGAGTCAGAGTGTCCTGAATCTCCAAAGGAAACTGAATCTAAAGAATCCTCAGTAATATCAATTAATGAATTACCAAAGAAAGGACGTGGTCGCAAGCCATCTACACTAGATAACCTTGACACTAAATCTAGTGAGATGAAGCCAACAAAACGTACTACCAGAAAAGCTAGTGTCGCCCTGGAGGTTAAGGAAACTCATATCCAAATTAAAGAAGATAAGCTTAATAATGAGAAAGAAAAAACTCCTGAGCAACCTAATGCAATGAATGCAGAAAAACAGAATTTGGATAAGCCTAAAGTAAGTAGACGTAAATCTATCCACGAAGTTGTTGATGCTAAAGTGGAAGAAATTGAGGAGAAAATGATGCCAGCTGAAATACACTCTGAAAAACCGAAACGGCGTGATCGAAAACCTACGGCGGAAGTTGTCGAAATTGAAGTGGATGCGGAAGAAAAACTGGAGATACAAATTGACGTGGATAAGCCAAAACAACAAGCACAAAAACCAATAGCAGAAGATGTGAAAACTGAAGCAGTAGAAGAGAACAGGAAAGAAACCATCGACTTAGATAAGCCGAAGCGCCGAGTTCGAAAACCTGCGGGGAAAGTTGTTGAAACTGAAGAAAATATGGAAAAGACAGTCGAACTGGAGAAACCAAAACGGCGCGGACGAAAACCGTCGGCGGAAGTTGTCGAATCTGAAGTACATGTGGATGAGCAGACCAAACAAATTGATGACTCGGATAAGTCAAAACGACCAGGACGAGGAAAACAAGCGGCAGAAATTGTAGACACTGAAGCGCATGTTAATGAGACTAAGGAAGAAACAATTGAATTGGATAGTTCAAAGCGACGTGTACAAGGACATGTTGAACCTAAAACCCATGTCGAAGAAGAAATAGAAAAAGTAGTCGACCTGGAGAAACCAAAAAGACGCGGTCGACATCCGTCGGCGGAAGTTGTCGAAACTGAAGAGAAATTAAAGCAAACAGACGAATCGGATAAGCCAAAGCGTCGTTTACGAAAACCTTCAGCAGAAGTTGTTGTTGAAAAGAAAAGGGAAGAAACGATCGAGCCAAAGCGACGTGCGAGAAAGCCATCCGCTGATGTTGCTAAAACTGAAGAGCATGCTGAAAAGAATATAGAAGAGGCAGCCGACCAAGATAAGCCCAAACGACGTGGACAAAAATCCTCCGCCGATGTTCCTGTTGCTGAGCCCCAAGATGACTCTGAACTCAAGATGCACGCCGCAGAAGTTGTCGAGGAAGTTACGGAAAAGCCAAAAATTCGTAATCGAAAAGCATCGGAGAGCGGACAGACGTCAAAGGAACACTTGGCAGTAATTGATGAAGCAGGTGAGCCGGATCAAAAGAAGCCTAGACTTGAAGAACCAGTTAAGTTGGATACGGCTCATAATGTCAGACGGCGTGGTCGCAAACAGTCTGTATCTGCGGAGATTATACAAAATGAGGAACCGTTGGCACAGTGCGAGTTTGCGGAGACTTTACAAAATGAGGAACTACCACAGGAGGTTGTTGATGCGTCAGGTTCTCGCGAAAAGGTCCCAACTCGTCGAGGACGCAAGGCAACCATTAATGAAGAAGCACCAATTATCGTTGAAGCGTCAGTTTCTCGCGAAAAGGTCCCAACTCGTCGAGGACGCAAGGCAACCATTGATGAAGAAGCACCAATTATTGTTGAAGCGTCAGTTTCTCGCGAAAAAGTCTCCACTCGTCGAGGACGCAAGGCAACCATTGATGAAGAAGCACCAATTATTATTGAAGCGTCAGGCTCTCGCGAAAAGGTCTCAACTCGTCGAGGACGCAAGGCAACCATTGATGAAGAAGTACCAACGGCACAACCTGCTGAAACAGCTGAGCATAAGCCAAACCAACGCTCACGAAAGGTATCGGCTGATGTGGTCCACGCTGAATCTCAACCACTAGAGGCAACTGACAAATCAACGCGACGCGTCCGAAAACCTAGCGCAGATGTCGCCGCCGAAACGGAGCAACCAGCCGAGAAGAGGAACACTCGACGTGTTCGTAAGGCATCGACAAATATAGAAATAACCGTAGAGGAAGCAGGACAACCTAAGAAGACGACGGCTCGCAGGGGACGTAAAGCATCTGCTTCAACACCAGCTGATGAGACGGAGAAGCAGTTTGATGTACAGACTCTACCTACACATCCTATCGATGCTGCGACTGTTGCCAGCGTTATGATTTCGCCGAAACCTCAGATACACAGCTCAGAGGATGAATTGACGCCCCGACGTCGTGAGGGTCGCAATTTGCCACGCAAGAACTATGACGAAACATCAGATGAAGACAAACTAGGTTCATCGTCGCGCAAAGCGCGTAAACCCGCTGCCAACAAAGCAGCAGCGACACCAATAGCTAAACCGACAGAAACCGAAACATTACCACTACCAAAACCATCAACTCCGGTGCCAACAAAACAAAAGCCATCAGTGGAGGTCGCAGTGGAGCCAGTGGTTGCGCCAAATACGCCTGTTGTAACAATAGCACTGCCGGATCCGACGAGCTCACAGAAACGCGAAGGACGCAATATGCCTCGCAAAAACTATAATGAAACATCTGATGATGAGAAGCCGTCGACATCGCGTGGACGTCGGGTTCGTCAGCCTACGATTAAGGCCCTTGAGCTTCTCGTAGACACAGCGGCACGGCCGTTGACGCCCAAACGTCGGGCGGAAAAGGCAAAGGCGGCTGAAAGTACAGACTATCATTCCGAGGAGCCACCAGAGAAAAAGATTACTGTAGAAGAATCAACTCCTGTTCCTGCCAAAGCACGTGGCGCCACACGTCGTAAGGCTCATGATATCGATGACATCACGGAAGCTGAAGCCGCTGCATCGACGCCCGTTAAACGTGGTGCACGTAGCCGCAAGGAGAGTGCCACCAGTCAAGCCGATGAGCCCGATGTAGAAGTGGAGCAAAAGCCGCCAGCTAAGCGCAATGCCCGTGGTGCCAACATACGTAAAGCCAAAATAGTAGCAGATGAAGTGACTGATGAAAAGCCGGCAATCAAAAAACCGCGAGGCGGAGCACGTGCTAAAACACCAGTTGCTGTTGATGTGGAGAAAGTCCATGAAGACGAGGAGGAGCCAAAGGAGGTGCCGGCCACCAAGCGAGCGACAGCAGCACGTGGACGTGCCGCACGCGCAGTTAAGGTTGCTGATGAATCGGAGACCGTTCAGGTGACGGCGCCGCCATCGCGCACCGGACGTGGTCGTAAGGTGCACTTTGAGACGACCGAGGAAGTGGTAACAGCAACAAAGGAAGATCAACCCGCTGCTGCCGAGGCGCCCAAACGTGCCACACGCTCTCGCCGAAAATAAGCATTTTTGATTACACTTATTTAGTCCTTTTTATTTTACACTGACAATTTATATTTTAAGTTTAAATCTTTTTGTTTATTGTTTATGCCTCCTGTGTACAAAAAATGTTTACAGAACGGTAATATAGCTATGTGTTGTTAATTTTAAGTTTAAAAAAAAATCAAGAAAGTATCGTTATACGGATAAGAATAAAAACAAAAAGACACGCTCAAGAAATACATACAATACTTTCAACTTAATCTAGACATATAAAAATAAAAAATACACAATGCATATGATTACACATATATATATTAAATAAAACACATAGCTTACCTTATAAGGACTCTAATGAAATTTCTAACTAATAAAGAAAATTTAAAAATGAAAAGATAAAGTTTTTTATAACTAAGCATACAGATCCCCGGATATTTAATATATATGAATTATATGGATATATATAGTAAATATATATGATAATGATAAACCAAATGAGACCAAATGAGTTTTAAGCTAACAATTGACTCTGGATTGCATTTAATAATCGTTTATTTTATTACTCTTTTAAATTTGTCATGCATATACATTAAAAATCAGTTGAATATTTATAAAATAATTTTGCTTTTTGGTATAATCGTATATCTAATGTTCGTTTTTACTCTTGTGTTAATCCACATTCGTTCGGACTTTCACAAGCATTTGCAATTCTATCGATTCTAGATAACAGGAAACTACAAAATGTTGTTGTTGAGTAATTTTTTGCGTATAAAATTAATTATTATTTATGTATATTTTTCTGTATTTAGTACATATAAATGACCTTAGCATACAAGGTTTGAGAACATTTTGTGGCAGCGTTTCATGAAATTTGTGCCGGGTTGAGAAAGCATATGAAGTACGTACAAATATAAAGTAATACAAAAAAATGAAAACATGTAAATAACAACAAAGTGAACAATAAATTTTACATATAAAAAATGATTAAGGACGTATGTTATGCAAAATAACTATCAGCACCAGCTCCTCTTTAAATAGTAATAATAAATAGCATCTACGTCAAATAAAGCACAATAATCTTAGCATAAAAAATAAATAAGTTACAAGTTCACTGGGTAATACTATTTTCAAGTATGTATAAAATAATAAAATATACACATATCAAATGTGTAAAGTGCACAATAAAATAAATAAATCAAACAAATTGTGCATAAAAGCTACCTATATAAATGTAAATGCAAGTGATTTGTGTTTGCGCGCACTGTTTGAATATTGTGTTTGGTTTTGTTTTGATTTGCTCGTGCTTTAGGCTTTCATCAAGAGATGCGGCTCGGAACGCAATGAGTCCGTCAGGTATTGCGTTTTCATTGTTTTCTGAAAATAACGTTTCTCGTTGGGCGAATTTACCATGTACACAATTGGACGCACGCCCACATTGCGCCACAGATCGCCGATGTGCCTGCAATAGCAAGAAAAGAATTGGAGCGTTACAAAATAATTAAATATATAGACACACATATAAATATCAGGGGTACTACAGAAACTTTCGATTTCTATGTAAATATAGAGATTTATGTAAAAATACTCACAAATTAAACTCTTCTTTGCTTAGAAATACAACACTAATGCCAATTACAGGAGCAATAATATTGCGAAGGATTGCACCATAAATGGAGGTAATCAGTGTTGACGATTTGAGTATGGACAGCGATAGATAGCTCTCATGCCACAGGCCGCACATTATTTCGGGTCTCAGTTTGCGCAGCTGTCAAAGATAACAAATACAATTATGAGCTTTTATCAGATAGTGTTTATGGGTATGTTTATATATAAATCAGTGATGTAATTAAGTGTCTGCTTAAAGAGTGACAAAGCAAAGATTATAAGGTAATTTAAGGTAAGGTATAAGTTTTCAAAATTTATCCTTTAAAAAAAACAACACTTTATGCACTTTTCACCAACCTGATAAATGGCCAGTGGCGATCGACTAATGACAATAGTTCGCTGTGTAAATGATTCATTTGCATTCATAAACTTCTGCAACTGGTTGATCATGACGGCACTGTTATCCTGCAGATGGAGAAACAAAGTGGGAGTTGTGCTCTGTTCCTCTAGGAAATCGGCAAGTTGTTTGAGTGTGGACACGGATTCGGCTTCAAATTGTGCGCTGCAAATATAATGACAGTATTATATTATATTGAAGACTGTATTACTGAAACTTATATGTAAGGGTTATCACGATAAATACATTCAATTTTGTTTCCTGTTTTGGTCCAATTTAATATTTAAAAACTCACAAAAGGAGAAAATAGTATTTTGTAATTCAATTTAGGAATCCGAAATAAGTTATGATTTTAAAAAATTTTAAGATGAAAAAGTTGAGTATACATTTTTTTTATAAATTTTCTTTTTTAGTATAAGTGTAATATAGTTAATTTAATTTTTTTTTAAATTTTACTATAGATATTGATGACTAATATTTAATTGTACCAAATAATCTATTGAAATTTAATTTATAAATAATAAAAACTATTTTTTTAAATAATTAATACAAATTATGTTGTGTTATATATTGAAAAAAAAAATGATAATCATTACCTTAACATTTAATTCATTGAAGATATCAATGTTGGCAACTTACCCCATTGGATGGTGATCCGTGATGTTAAGTTGCTGCAGTTCGTGCAGCGTGTGATGGGAAAGGTTTCCATTTAAACTGGCACGTTCGACAGTCAGACGATTGGCAATGACAATCTCATTGCAGGCTGTTATGCCGGCATCCAGTAGGACATTACGATAGCCACGTGCTAGACACTAAATAATAATAATAAAGAGGGATGTTATTGATTTTTGACTGTCTCACTGTTTTGTGGCAATAACAACCACCGATTGCTGACGTCACACCTTTTTGAGAGCTGCCTTTGAGTTCTCGGGGGCATCGTAGCCGGCACCACGATTCGCAATGGGCCAGTAATTGGGCCAATCGTCTGGGGTATTTAGGAGACTGAGCAAACGCTTCTCGTTTGGGCTGCGTTGAAGCTTGACGAATTTGGATGCCACACAAATGATGAGCAGCGTCAGTGTGCACCATGGTATTGCGAGATTGCAGAAAAACCACAGTACATTGAAGCAAAAGAATATGAGGCTCACTGAACAACAGAATAGCTTATAGATCATTTTCAGGCACAGCCAGAACCAGCGCCACCACATTCACCACAAGACTGTTTGTTGGATGCAGATTGAAATTGTTGTTGTTGGTTTATTTATAAACATCTATTTTGTTAGTTTGCTTATTTGCATTTACCCCAATAAGAATGCGCGCCGCCGACCACCGCCCGTTGCCACTCCCACAATTGCTCTGCTGCTTTGCCCACTGTGGTCGGTATTTTTATCGGATTTTGTATTTTATTGTCTTGTTTGCAACAAAATACTCTTAGTCGCCTGTGGTAATTGCAGCAGAAAGTCCAAAAAAAACCGTCACTTTAATCCAATTGCAGCCGAAACGAAGTGTGCGTAAATTTTCCAATAAGAAGTCTGATCAGAGATGAGAGCATGCTATCTAGCTAAGCAAACTATCGATAACAACATTCAACTGCATTGTGGCGCAAATAATTTGAAAGTGAGTAGAAAAATTCTAATGTAAGAAAAACAATTTTCAATAACTTTAACGCACAATACTATTTGTTTATTATCATTATTATCATTATCATTTATAATTTTGAGAGCAAGCGTACCCAACGTCTTATGGATGGATGCGATAAGCGGGTATAAACACCAGGATAATATGGATCTGCAAGCAACAAAGTGAAATTATTTAACCGTTTCAAAAGAGCTTAATTTTTTGAGAGCCCACCTGCACAGCCAACGCCCCAGGATACGATGCCAATCAATCTTCCTTGTACGGTAAGTGGACCACCACTGTCGCCTACAGAAATTAAAAATGTTAATTTATCAACAACAGTTTTGAAATACTGTTTAAACAAAAATGACTCACCTTGGCAAGCGTCTGTGTTACGTGCGGCAGCGCAGAACATGCTAACAACAGGTAGTTAGATATTAATTAAGTATTTTCGAATGATACGAGTATCTTGCTTTACTTACGCCTCACTTACACCGCCGTGAAAACTCAAATCGTTCTGACATTTCTGCTGATTAACAGTCATAACTGTCGTGTACTTGAGCACTGAAGATAGCATCGGTTCGGTGCTGCTCATGTGTCCCCAGCCGGAAACAGTAGCGGATATATTCTCTTGTATAGCTTCGCCAGCCTCTGGCAATTTAATGGGCGCCACATTGGGATCCAAGGTCAAAGCTCCGGTTTGAGTGCGTAGCAGTGCCACATCAAAGTTCATATCGGTGGTATCGTAGGAGGGATGCTTATAGATTGTCCGGACCGTCATTATACTGCCACCGCTCGACCGCTTTACGCTCCCCAGTCGCAAAGTGAACTCATGGGGCTGTCTCTCATGGCCATCCACGCAGTGGGCGGCGGTTATTGCCCAACTGCCGTCGAGCACTGAAGCACCGCAGATGTGGACGGTCAGGCGGCGCAGGGACAGCTGGTAGGGAAACTCTCCCTCACGAGCCTCCCGACCATTGACGATTCGACCGTCTGGGCGACGCTTGACAGACGCCTTGCCGCTGATCCAGAAAAGAGTGAAGATCAGAGGAACGAGTAAAATGCTCCGCATGATGCCGTTGACTCTTTGAAACTAAACAAATGCTTTTAATCATCGTCGAAGTTTTGGTTGGCAGAAAATTAGAGTTGAGTTGCATTTTGAGCGTCTTCATTATCAATTCTTTCCGTTATCAGTTCTTGTACTTCATTTCAGCAGAAGTCAATTAATGACTATAATTAACAATTGCTAGTGGGTGTGTTGTTTTGATTTTTGCTGATTTTCATATTGTTTACAGGCGATAATAATGCACAATGAACTTGAGTAATTGTCAGGGGAATTTTGAAAATCCAATTACATTTTGCAATCAAAAAACCGATGTAAGCAATAAAAATAACCATTTAATACTTTTTAATGATACTGTTATGTGATTGTGCTTAAGACTATACAGATTAATTAGTTCTAGTTTGAAATTATTATAGGGCCGTTAAATACCCGATTATTACGAATGCAGTGAGCATCGGATATTTTTAATTTCGATTCATCGATAGCTTTTTATTGAAAAACAAGACATTAATTTTAAATAAAAAAATACGTCAAAAATTAAAAAAAATCTAAACAAATTATGTGAAAATTTAAAAAATTCTATCAAAAAGATTGCGAGAATGAGTACAAAAATTAAGAGTACCCATTTTCGGGAATGTACCTATTTTTTAAGTACAAAAAAACCAGCCAGGTCCGCAAGATTTTGCTGGGTGGCAACCTTTGAACAGGATGGCAAAACTGTAAGAGAGTGGATGAGAGAGAGAGAGAGAGAGAAAGAGAGAGTCTGGTTTTCACTCACACCGCATTCGGACGCTCCAATAATTTTAAGATGCCAGTCTCGCGCTTACAATTGCCCAACAACGACGCTTGGACTGGGCACGCTTCGCGTTCTATTGATTCGAAAAAATGTTTACATTAATTTAACATTAATAACGCAAAGTACCGACTTTTTTATGAGGTTTTCTTCTGCTTCTTCAAACGAATATTTATAATTAAAAGTCGCACAATATATAAGTGGACAGTGCCCTTTGTTTGTGTAGGTGTGTGGGCACCTTGGTGTAAAGGATTATGCGATACTGTGCGTGTATGTGTGGAAGCAATTAATCAAAATGCATTGCCGATACTAACAAAATTTAGACAACAGCAGTGAATATTACAAGTTCTAAGCAGCACAGAAAGGTGCGTACAATGTGCAGGTCGCAACAATCAATAGAATTTTTAGTCCTGCCATCACACAAATACACACACACACAGCAATTCAACCCTCCGCTTATCAATCTGACAAAAAGAAAAAACCGGATTCAAGTTTAGTTTAGCGGCAACATAAACTCAACAAACGAGACAAATAATGTTGTATTCACTTGATTTAAATCAGATAGCATATCAAAATTGCGGCAAGATGAGAGTGTGCGTGCAATTACCGTTACAACGCACCTGACGCTTTACGTCAAGGCTGTCTATCACCCTCCCTTTTCCCCGCCGCTTCGTATTCAATTGGTATGGCTAAAAATAAGACCAGACTGTAGTCTGGCCACACCACAATATTTGCATCTCCTTTTTATGTTTTTCTTGTTTTTTTTTTTTGCCACTTTTCCCCCACTTACAAATTGTTACAAAATTGGTGGCCACACAGGCGTGCTTCTTTAATTTATGCAGCAGCAGCAGAGGCAGCTCATCTTTATTTAGCTTTCATGCTTACTCATTCATTCATTTATTTATTGAGACTGCTTTCAACTCTCGCCCGGTGTAAAACTCGTTTCGCAATTTTTTATACATATGTATATGCAATAATATTCGTTTGTGTTGTTGTAAGTGTTTGTATTGTACTTATAATTCAATTTCAATTGATTTTCTTCTTCTCATATGCTTTCGCAAAGTGCAAGGTATTTTTGTACTTTCCTTTTTGTCTTACTATTCTAGATACAGTGGCTCACAGTTTATTTAAGCCACTACATTTTTGACTTCATGGTTTTTAAATTAAATTATTTTGCTTAAATATTAAATAACAAATCTGCGTTTCACTTTAATTTACATTTCGTTCCCATGGAAGGATGAACTTATCTAAAATTTGCAATAGTGGGCCAAATTAGCTGGTAGTAACTGTTAACTGTTTATTTACGAGTGTGTACATACATACATACATACCTATACATTCCCTTTGTTTGCTTTCTTTGACCTTTTTTCACACTCTATTGGAAGTGCCCCCCGCTCAACCCCAATAACAGCTATGCGAATGTATGTATGTGTATGTGTGTTTGCTCTAGAACCTCCCCCAATTTCTAATCTCCGGTTGTTGTTTTTGTATTTTTTTGTTTTGCTGATTGTCTGCCCGTTTGATGTTGCTGTAATTCATCTTAACATGTGTTTCTTAAGAGTGTACATTGAAAAAGTATCTTGGTCAAAGAAAGGTTTGACTTGTTTGCAAGATAAAGATTAAGCAGCACAATTTATTTAATGAATCAGTAAATAAAATACAACGCAAAAGAATAAACAACCGTAGAAGAGAAATCTTTAATTGTTGTCAACTGGCACAGTAATCCATTGATCTCACTGTAAATCAGTTATCAAATGATTTGATCTTTTTTTAATCATGTATCAGTTTATCTGTTTTATTGGCTTTTCACTATGAAATTTGCAACTATAGGTATAAATTTGTCAAATTAGCTAAAAGCGCAGGCGAATCTGTAAATGAAGTTAAACTAATTACCAATTCCGAACTTCAAGCAATTAAAGCGAAAAAGCTTTCATTAACAACTTTGCCAATGATATTTTAAAAATGCTAACTAAGGTTTTGAAACATTTGTATCTTTGTTATTAGCGAAGCATGAATTTGCGATTTGGAACAGCTTGTTAGTATCACGCAAGCTTGACCAGAAATTGCAACTAATTGAGCTTGACTAACTAATACCCTGTAGTTAGAAGATACACCTAAATCTTCTCTACTAAATCTTCCATGAACATACAAAATTTTTGTTTTAAATGAATATGCATAAATAGTAACATAATATAACATATAATAAACTAAGTTTTGCTACCAGCGCCAGTTATAAATAATTTAGGGTATAATTAGACTTAGTCAGATACAAGCTATTACGATTAAATTATAATGTTACGAAACAGGATAAATATGTAATGTATGACAGAAAAATAGAAACGAAACTCGGATTGTGAATGCGATAATTTTAATTGACTTGCAATTTAATTGCAGGATAATTGAAATAAACATGAAACAGACTTTTTTTAAACTTTACTGCCTGCGTCACAAATTGTCCCCGAAATGTATCAATCTCTGAACGTCCATCTTATATATTAATAGCAATCTTGTAGAACAACTGCATGATCTGCAGACAAATTAAATCAAATTCAGTTTCAGGAATAACGTAATTAAACTATCCATTAAAAAAGAAAATTTTCGAAATGGTTAATTTTCATTTCCTTGTTGTAATTGGATTTCGCTTTTGTGTGGCATTCGTATATCGTGACTTGAATTAAGGAAACTATTTAATGGACACACTGCAGTGCCAAACTTGGTCGCTTCACGGACCGCAACCGGTGACCAGGTAAAGGATGGAGAATGGAGGATGGAGGAGACGAGACTGTAACAGTTAAATAAGAATAGCAACAACGACAACTGATGGGCAATGTCACATGCAGCGTTGCAAGGCACAGAGAAAAGCCCAAAAAAATAAACAAACAGATAAAAACAATAACAAACCGCAGTAACAACAAAAGCAAACCAACAACAAGAATTCACAAAGCAAATAAAACAAGATTTCAATGCAGGAATTTCCATTACCATTGCAAACGTTGTGGTGGTTATTGTTGTTGCTGGTGTTGTTGTTGTTGTTGTTGTCGGCTGCTTGGATGGGTTTTGTCAACTGGCAAGCTACCGGTTACGGCTGCGGTCATGACTATGGATTGGTTTGGGCCATGCGACCATGTTGGCTGTGGCTATGGGAAAGTGGCAAGTGCTGCTGCCGGTTTGCAATTTAACAAACGTTGCACGCACTCAACTGACTGACTTTTCTACCGTTACGTTTTAGTTGAGTGCAACTTAACTGTGTCTTGAACCATACCCAGAATGAATTGCCAACTGGGGAGTCGCTAAACATCAACGTCAACGTCAACGTGCTCGAGAATGAGGACACTGACCGACTGCTGTCTGTATGTCTGTCTGTCTACGCAATTGACCTGCAAATCAAGTAAAGTATTCTGCTACAGCATCCTTATAGCTCGTTGCGATTTGTGTGGTTCAATGAGTCAGCAGCATTTGGGGCACATCTGCCGCCAGCTGCTCGACAATTTTGCCACAACCACTGCAACAGCATGAGCAAAAGAAACAGATTGTCCTCTTTGCTGCCACTTGCCGACCATTGACGCTTCTGATTTGTGGCAGTTACACAGACAATATTATCAAAACCATAAGCTGCATTAAGTATATTTTATTGGCCACTTTTCAACGAAACAAGAGAGAAAGATTAACTTCCTGTCTTTCCAATTTGTTCAGGATGTAAAAGAAGATCCTTTGGCAGCTATTGTGATCAGGTCCAGCCGGCACCGACATATTTATATAATGTTATTCGACCATAGCTACAAATTATAAACTTAACTTACACTTAAATAATGTTTTCTGTAATCTTTAGTTAGAATAATATTCTCAAGTTATAGATTTAATATCTAAAGAAATCTTAGCTTTAAAACAGCTCGATAATCCTAGAAAGCTTATATAAGAAATATGATGTCTACTAAATAGTTAAAGTTAGTTAATTAAGTAAAAAGATTATTGGTACACTGTGGGTTATTGAAGTGAAATGTAGCAAACAAAAATTTGTAAACTGAAAAGATTCAAATAAACACTTTTGGATTCATTCAAGCGTTCTACAATCTGTTTGCTTAGCTTTCACATGAAGAAACTGTCAATCTTGAATGCAAACCACCTTCTCTTAGCTATGCCCTTCTCCCAGTAATTCCACTTGCACTTGGTCGTC
Source organism: Drosophila falleni (assembly GCA_035045575.1). Lineage (NCBI taxonomy): Eukaryota > Metazoa > Arthropoda > Insecta > Diptera > Drosophilidae > Drosophila > Drosophila falleni. Next base: position 21,299,027 of record JAWNOV010000062.1, read on the forward strand.
ATCGTTCCGTCGTTTTGTCAGCGTCGCGACGTTGAGGCGCATTTTGCGTGGGCTCCACAGATATTTCAAGGGCCTGTGCCAATTCCCGGCTGCGGTTGTTTCTGCCTCTGCTTTTGTATGTTTTGGTTTATGCTTTAACTTTTGATTCGTCGACGTTGCAACGTCGCGTCGCTCGCAATCAATAAACAGCGACCTTCTCTGCTTACTTCAAGCTTAAAAGTTGCTTAAGTCTTTGTTTTATTCTTGAGTTCTTTGGTTCTTTCCCTTTTTAAGAACACTTAAGCAGACGCCTTCTGTTAGGCTCCCCCTTTTCATGTTCGACTTACGCCATTGCGGTTTTCTATGTTGAAATTTCTTTCGAGTTAATTGCTGCACTGAACCGAACTGAACTGAGCTGAGCTAAGCTGACGAAGTGAATCTCGCGAAGGCGAACAGAGCGCACTCTCGAGTCTTGTCAGCATTATAAGGACTTGAACTCAAAGCGCTAAATGGTTCGCAGATTAATGCTTTGGTAAAGATTTCCACGTTGTTGCATTACGTGCATTTAACAATCAAATGGTTTATACACAACAACGTTCAAGAACTTTACAACATTTATATTTATATTTACATTTTATATTTTACTATATATACAAGAATAAAATAATATTATTTTAGTTCTAAAAAATAAGTTAAATAAATAAAAGCATAGCTTTTAATGGCAACGTACATAATAAGGAATATTAAATTAATATAAATTAAATATTTAAATTCCAACACTTTAAGAATAGAATTTATTATGCAGCTGATATTGCTACGTTTATAAATTTAAGACTGTTGAAAAAGGGCAATTTAGTGGTAGAAATGCCAGAACAAGTGTGCGAATATAACAAAATCAACAAAGCAACCGCTTTGCTGTTAGCCGAGGCAACCCCAAGCGACCGAAATCCCCTTCGCTTCCCCCTTTCCCCATTCCTATCCCTCTTACGCCCCCGCAACAACTTACTGCAAGCTGAGAAGCGACACGAGCATCAAAGCAGCTGTTGCTCTCATTGTTGTTGTTGTTATTGTTGTCGCTCTTGTCGGGCCGAACGAACTAACGAAGTTAAAGTCGAAGTTGATAAAGTCGCTCGTTCGCTTCGCTCAGTTACGTTTTGTGCGGCGTCGGTTTAGCAACGTGAAAATCTCTTGGACGGTGTTTTACCTGCTACTCTCCTGGCAGTGAGTTCGACAGTTCTGCAATTTAAATCTAAAACTATGCTTTGTGCATTTTATCCTGCTATTGTTTGATACTCCCTTTCAGTGCTGCAACGCGAAAGAATAGCTTTTAATTATTCTGACTGCGAATGCAATTAAAAATTTGACGCCCAGTTGGAAAAGGGGAAAAATATTTAAAGTGGCGCCTTTAACGTTAATTGTTATTCACTTATTCAGAGAATTTTATTTTTTTGGTTTTCTGCAAAACACGAACAACTTTAGCTACACTTTGTGTTGATTTATGTGTGATTTGCTGTTGTCCCTGGTGGCACAGTGCAGCAGTGTAAGGACTCGTGAAATGGAATTACAAGCTGAAACACAACTTTCTGATTTGTGTGTAAGTTGGCATTTATGCAATGTAAAAACTCTAGATGCAAGATAAGTAGTGTCAGTGGGGGTGCTCCCTCTGTCTCTTCAGGGAGATCAAAAAAGAATTATATTATGCTATATTTGGTTTGTTGTTTTAACAACACTTAACTTCATATTTAATTTCCTTTTCACATTAATTTCGTTATTTCCTGTTAGGCTACTCTTTTTCGTTTCATTGCCATCCTGTGAGTATCCTGCTTCCTGAAATTGCAGGACCGTTGAGTGTTTTTTGCTGGAATTTTCAGCTTTAGTAATATTTTCCTTTTTATTCTTATTTTATCTGCATTCACGCATATTTTTCCACTATACTAGAAGATCGTAAATTTTCTCTTTTGTGTTTTCTGGGAAAGTCTTGAGTTTAATTAGAGATATTAAGGTTTAGTATAATTTTTATAAGTGCTTAGTAAGCTAGGAGAAAGTCAAATTAGCAAATTACTATGAACATTCAATCGATAACTAGGTATCATTAAAATTCTCATCAGTAATGCTTCGACTTCTACTTAGTGCTTGCCCCAAGACCGTTGCATGCCGCTTGTCATATGCCTTTAATGTCCCGCAACCGGAGCCTATCGATTACCAACCTCACTTTATTTAGTTATGGTTATTCCTATGTGTATGTGTAATAGTTCCATCACACCAACACATGCACACTTTTAATAATATCTCGTGTCACTAAAATTAGTCGCAAGACCCCCACAAGGCGCACTCAATGCATGCTGTTCCATTTATTTCATTACTTCATACCTTACTGGATCCCGCCACATCTCTTTGCCCCTGTGTGTGGCGACTCCATTCTGTTTGGTTATTGCTGATGGCGTGCTGTCAATTTTCTCTTGGCGTCGCTGCTAGCAGCTCTTTTTCTTTGCGGTTGTGTCTTCGTCAGACTCTTTGTGTGCCTTGTCAATAGACTTTTTTTTATATGTCATGTCATCATGCAATCATATCGTTTTACCATATAAACTGAAGCGCACAATATAATCATCAGCTTTGGCTTTAGCTGTGCTCTTTGCTCCCCAGTCTACGGTATAAACAATAACTCTTTGGCTCTCTATTGTCAGTTGGTAATGATGCGTAACGAAAGATGTCAGGTGAGAGAAAGAGATAAAGTGTTTACAGCATGTGTGGCGTGTGTTCCGCACCACAACTTTAGTTAATACTGCTTTTTAATTATTTAGTACAGATTCTGACCTCAATTAAGCTTTGATATAACTGATTTACACAGATTGATTAAACCCATCAAACCATTGAAAAAAGTCACTCATTGAATGAAGTAAAGCTCACATTGTACTTAAAGCTTAAAATTACCCTACAAAATATCGTAATTTAACACCCCAAATAAAGTAATTACATATGTATGCAATGCACAGACAAATTATATATGGATGCACCTTTGTATATGTATAATTACTCATAAGTAACTGTAGACCTGTTACACACATACATATATGTAACCTGTCTGCCAAACAATAATATGTGTGTGTGTAATCGTGTATTTTCCCAGCATTTAACCTGCATCAAAATGAAAAAGAAAAATTTCATAATCAATGTAATAAAATGCGCCATTGTTTGTATTCTTCCCTATCTAGCGTTAGCTATGTATTCCCTATGTATTCCTGACTTTATGTACAGCTACGTCTATATAAGAAAAACTTACATTAAAACGATATTACAGAGGTTTCTTTCACATTGAATACGAGTAGTTTAAAAATTAAATTTTTATTAATTTATTTTAGTCTAACACAGTTGATAAGCTCTAAATGTAAGTGTATTTCTTATTCGACAAAGCAAATATAAAAATTCCTTGTTGTTTTTGTTTTTTTTATTTTTTAGCATCACATAGGGAATGGAGCAATGAAAAGAAGAGAAAAATAAATTTTCTTTTTCCCAATGCGTATTTTTTTTTTTTTTATCAAGAGAAAAGAAAAGAGAAGTGTCGACTCGCCCTTTCACAACGAAAAGCTCTCACGTTCCAAATTTTATGAGCAGGCATTTCGCGCTTTATCAGCGTTTTTCCTTTTCTTATTGCTCTGCTTTAAAGCTAATATTAATCAACTGAAATGGCAGTTACATTTGTAGTCAAAGCATTCAAGTACGTGTACTTAAAAGACTTTGGGCCAACTTCCTTGGCATTCACTTAATGTATATTTAATGGATACTTTATGACAAACTAATTACTTTTCACTTAATACTATTTATAATATATATAAGTCTTATGTCGTATGCACATTTGCATACAATACATTAGGCAAACTACAAAGTGATATGAGAAGTTTAAGTTGGATTTTAGCTGTGGCAATTGGGGGAGACTACAAGACTTTGAGATAAGAGAAGACAACATTGTATTAATCCCGTAGGTCCTCACATACAAAGAGTATAAGGTTTTAGTGAAAGGGATTTAAATTTAATTTATTAATATTCTGAGGGTTTTAAAAATTCATCAAAATCAACAATGTATTTTAATCTCAATTTTTCCCTTAATTGTTTATTATGCCCAGGATATGCTCCGACTGTTTTTTTTTTATTGTACAAAATCATTTTTGCAGTTAAATGGCGGCAATTAAAGAAATAAAGACCATTGCTAATTGAATTTAGCACTGCAATAAATAAACTGCATTCCAAGGAAGTCATTATATGCATTTGTTCGAGCCACTTTCACAGTCATTAGCCAATAATGCCGATGCCAGATAACTGACGATTCCGGGTTATGGCCATTGGATCTGAAGCGGGTCAATTGTCTGTTTTTTTTGCGACAAAACTGTAAATAACAAGATATCGTTAGACAATTGTTTTATAGCCTCACCATAGGATCTCCTAAAAATGTGGCACATACAATAGAGGTGACAATTTAAATTTTATGGCTAACCTGCAAAGCTGGCATTACCGTTTGCCAGCATAATCCGCTTAGGAATTAAAGAAGCGCACACAATATGAGCTTAAAGTGTAACTTACAGAGTTTGAGCTTCAGCCTATTCTAAATAGCAAATTCAAAAATACACTGCACCAAATTCGCTAGCAAAAAAATATAATTCATTTTTATACATTTTTAAATTTTATCTTAAAGTTTTATCACATAATTAATTTTTTGCAGTGTATTACTGTGATGGATCATATGTCGAAGTTGTGTCGCTGCTTTTATTGTTGTTGTTGTTTGTGTTCTTTATATGTCACAAGCGGTGCTATAAAAATGAATAACTGCTCTTGGTTTCTGTTGTGACTTGTTCTTGTATCTTTATTTATGTGTATCTGTATCTGTGTGTGCTCCTCTAACTACTTTTAGTTCCCTCGACGCAGTTGTTGTTGTTGTTGCCGCTTAGCTAGTTTAATCCGCTTTTTGGCTCGATTGCAACTGACATCGACATAAAACAGTTTGAATTGTAGTTGCTGCTTTTGTATCACTACAAAACTTTAGTTGATGTGGGTGGGCGCCAAAGAGTTTGTCTAACATTATGCAGATTATCTTTAATGGGCTAAAAACATTAAGTAAGCAGCAGTAGGAGAAAAGCGCAAAAGCGCAATTAAGTTTATATTTAAAGCATCGTAATATTTAAATATTTTACTTAAGTTAGTTAAAACCTGTGCAGCTTAGTTTTGTCTTATGAAGTGTTGTTGTTTGTTGTTTTAGCTTGTTTGTTGGTTCGTTGCCTTCACTAATGGCCTACAACGGGGCACACGACAATCCGCTCGTCATACGCTCCACTGAAAGTACCCATTACTCATGCCCAGGTGGCCCCATTAAAATTGTCATAGTTAAGAGCGCGGTGCTATCAACAACTATCTTTAGTATTATTCCCGGTTTCGCTGCTTCTCTCTCTCTGCCACAGGTTGGCCTCTGTTCTTTTACAGTGGTTCAGTGCTTTGTTTAATTAAAATGTTGAACTTTCTACAAGCTCGGAGTGCCATTGTGTCTGGTGTCAACAGCAGAGCCCTTCAATTCACCACACAGTTCCAAACGAATTTCCGTTGCCTTTCCGCCGGAAACTTTGTTGTGGCTTTTCACAGCAGCTGCAATTGGTTAATGTCAAATGATGTTTTTGTTTGCACTTTTTTAAAGTCTTCAACTATTAAAATAATCTCATTTTGGTTAGAATTGCAACTGTACGGTAAGAGCTCTAAGGCTAAAACTTAAAGTGTATTTTAAATATTTAATAGTAATTTAATTCAGCAAAACTCACATCATCAATATTTTATTGTTGTCAGACTAAATAACAACGGTGATCTATGCATCGAATAGGAAACCAAAAAGAACAAATTCCTCTAAATTAAATCAACTTTAATTTGAATTTATTGCTAAATTTGGTGGCCCGCAAAATAACAAAGTACCACAACAAAACAACAACAACAATTTATAGTGCACAACACTCAGAACTCTGATAAACAAAGTTATAAATTGAATTCGAGTGCTTTCCGAAACTTTTACTAAAGCCATCACAAAAAAGAGAATCAAAAAACTCCAAATTTATTCGGGTTGCAGCTAAAAAAAAAAACAAAAGCAATAATTGCATTTGAATTGAAGTGTATGTGTGTTTGTGTAGGTTCAACAACAACTACAACTACAACAACATATGCGAAATTTGAGCAACAAAACGACGACTTTGTTGCCACAAAAAACAAAAGCTAACTCAGCACCAATGACAGGCGGCAAAACTTTACGACTTTTGACTTGGGTTTCGCATTGTTGTTGTTGTTGTTTTTGTTGGGAACACATGCAAACTGCGTTGAGAACAACAACAACAGCAAACGAGGAAAAAAGTGAACCAGAAACGGTTTCGAGTTGAAATTACTCGCATATTGTGCAGAAAGGCCCGACGAACGGGGCAACATGTCAAAAAGTCAAAAGGACAGCAACCGGACGGGATCCTGAAAGGAACTGTCTGTCCCCCGGCTACTACAATTTACGATGAAATCAAATTTGCCAAAAACTTTTTGCTATTCCAAGTAACTAATATCTCGACTGCTTGATATGGACAGACAGTTCGATTAACAAACTTGTGAACAGTTTGAATTGAATAGCGTTATGGAAATGGTCAATTTTAAAACTGGCTGAGTTGACACCTCCCAAGTGAAGCTTAAATACGGAAATATGAAAACATTATGTTCTAAGACGGAGGCAAATGTAGCAAATTAAATTGTATTGTTTGTCCGGAAATTGTAAATCACTTTTGGGCAAAGGTTGGGGAAGGAACGGGAGCTTGTTGACTGTAGGAAATTGTATCAACATAAATTTTATGGGCTTGCTTAATGTTTCGCTTTAAGATAGCAACTTTTGTAATTGATAAGTTAATTCTCGGGTTGCGGAAGTTTTGTTGATGAAGTAAACAGTTTCATTAAAAACTAATGATTGGATAAAATTAAGGTTTCTTTAAATCAAGCTTCAATATTGCATGAAATATGAATCTCAAATTAAATTAATGATACAATCAATCAATTACAATTTTGATTAATTTTTAAGGAGAACTTTACAATAATACATTATATAAATTTAATAAATTCACAACTGTTACGATAGTAGAGTTATGTATTGAAATTTTATAAAAACAGACGATAAGTAATGGGTTGTGTTCACTATTTGCATATTGGCAAATGATAATATTTATAGAAGCCCCATTGAAAGATACTTGACAACAGTTGTTGAACGATTTTCACTAACAGAAAATGAAAAACGTGTCTTGGGAGAGCCGTAATTCAAACGTTAAGATTTTGCAAAAAGTCATGCAATGTGCCGGCTGGGAATATCAAGAAAAAATTCTCCAACTGGAGTGTAGCACGCGCAGTTTCAGTTCCAGTTCTCTGCCTCAATCCCCTTGGTTTGCCCCTTTACGCAGTTCTAATGAGCTTAAGCATTAGTTTAACTTTACACTTTTTACGCTGCGCACATTGTGACGTGCACTTGTAGAGAGTGGAGAGAGATGGCGGTGACTATGGAGAGGGAGAGGGAGAGGGTGAAACGTTTAAATCAACTAGTGAACGTGTCGAGAGGGGAGTACATTTGCATGTTGCCGGTGACAGGTGCCTGCCACAGCTACCGCTGACAGAGGGGAAGCGTCACTTAATGGCCACTGATTAGCATGCGAGGAACTGCTCCAGCCTAAGCTTTATGTGGTTTGTCTGCGTGTCTGTGTGTGTGTGTGTGTGTGAATGTGACAGTGTGTGAGACTAATTGAAGCATTGGCAACCAGGCACAGAAGGTGCGGAGGTGCCACTTCAAACACTTAAGCTCCGTGCTGCATAGGTCATAACGCTTTTAAATTTTGATTAATTTAAATGCATCTGTAATTGGGTGATTTCATCACAAGAGAAATGTTAAATGACAAATGCGCTGTGAAACTAACATTTTTTTCTGGCACATTAAATGCATGTTGCAATTTAACCACATCACACATACGCACTGTGCTCCGACCAAGCAGAGTCAGCAATTTGAACCAAACTAGCAAATGCATTTATTTCATCATTGCATAAAGTTGAACAAACTTTTTGCGTGCTTCTAAAGAGTTTTTGATTGAGTTTAAAGCTTTCTTTTTATACCCTGCACCAATTGAAAAGAAAAAAAATGTGATTTCTATAGGAAATGTACGGAACAGTTGGAGTATTTTTGATTTCATAAAGGACATATATTCCGAATCAGGATCGAGTCGATGACTTCATCAAAAATATCGTTAAAAAAAACATAACTTTATACTTAGTTACCCAATAACTTTATTTTTAATTGTCGTCCCCCTTACGAGAACTCAGAAACCTTTTAGTTTAGGGACCATATGTTTTTTTTTATCTGTGTCCAAGAACTCAGAAACCTTTTAGTTTAGGGACCATATGTTTTTTTTTATCTGTGATTTATTTATGTGGGTTCAAATACGTTAGGGTATAAGGTAGTCAAACATTCTTATCAGCAGTATTCTTATTTGCTTTCGCTAACTTTTGGTTATTTTGGTTCGTTAGTTCGTCGAGGGCAAAGTAATATGTTTGTCTTGACTTTTCAACTTTTTCTGTAAAATGTTCAGAGAGAAAAGTCACACAGCTTGTGCATAAAGAATTACGTTAAAAAATAATTCGGATTTAATTAGAGAAGTTCATGCTGAAATATTTTATATGATTTATGTATGGAAATCACATTAAAGATGTCGATATCATCGTTATTGGCACTGGCACTTACTGTGTTTGATTTTGTAATTTCCAATAATTATGTAATTAATTGAATCATTTGCACTTTAATTAATGCAAATATGCAGTTTGTTATCTCTGTGTGTGTTTGGAATTTAAGGAATTGCAAATTGGTGATTTTACTTATTCGACAAATGCGCAGTCTCAAAGCCACTTCCTGTCCCTCTTTCCCTTCCCTTGAACTGCTGTTCCACATGTATGCACAATATCCGTGGCAGACATGCAAAGCATTTTCGGGATGTGCCTTAATTAAATTTTTGCAAGCATCGCTCCTTGCCCTTCGGCATATCCTGCATATGCGGCTGCTCCTGCTCCAACGTCTCGTCCGCCATGTGCTCACAGTTCACTCGCTTATTGTCTGCATGAAATATTCAATGTGATGTGAAATATTACAGCACTTGATTTCGAAATAAAGAGCCCGCATAGCACAAGCGGCACAAAGGAGCGGCAACATCTTAAATTTATGGAATGAACATCAACTAACTGAAATTTTGACGCTTGATTTGAAACTCTGAATAAATGTGCAATGATTTCCTAGTATTTGGACTCGCATAGAACTCAGCGAAAAGTACCATGGAATAGAATATTTTATCCGTACTTTTCCCTTGACCGTTACTCAAAGACTTCCAACTCTCATAACTTTGTCAAAACTTGACCAATTTTCATGCGGAATATAGTTTTGATCATTTTTTGGCCTCTACTTTGATTCTGCATCAACATATTATTTATTAAAAAAATTCGATTTTATTCCCTACCACTGTCTATTTTATCCGTACTTTTCCCTTGACCCTAAAAGTCTGAATTGGACATTTAATAAAAGATCATTATGCTAAACTTATTCCTCCTTTTTTAACACAGATGTACAGCTGAGCAGAAGAACTTACAACCAAAACTATCCAGAGAGATAAACTTAAGTAACTACAACGGCAATCAGAGCCAAGTCTGAGCCAGAGAAATCCGGATAAACAAACGATGTCGTTTAAGTTATTGAGACGCGGATCGGCGCGATGCATTGGCCTGTTGTCGGCATTTGTGACGATCTTGCTCTGCTTGTATTATATATCAATTGGCCAACCAAATCCGACACATATTTCGGATGGAAATACAATTGGATTGCCTGTGAGCATGGCACGTGGGCAGATGCCATCTGCGGTGGCACTAAGTGGCTTTAGTGTGGGCGGAGGCAGTGCCTCTCAACATCATCAGCAACACCATCAGCAGCAGCAGCACCATGCAACTTTGCAAGAATCAGCAGCTGTGGAGCATGATAAACTTCAGACTGATGATGAACAGGAGTCGCAGCGGAATGTCAACTGGGGTGACAAGTGTTATATGTTATTACAGAGTCAAACCAACATTACGGCAGCGGAGGAGCACAGCAGGTTTGATTTCCAGGTAGGTTCTTCCATTTGATTGGTTACTTTAAGAATCACCTCTCTCCAAAATAGTCTATATAAAAATTCGAAAATGGTAAATTTTTAACATTTATTCTTTTTCACAGCCCGAATGGATGCGCTCCAAGGAGTACTGGGATCGCGGCTTTGAGGAGCGCTATGAGGCGCAGAAGAAGGACAAACAACGTCCACCATTGAAGGTCTTCGTGGTGCCACATTCTCATAATGATCCCGGCTGGCTTAAGACGTTCTTTGACTATTTCCAAATGGATTCACGACAGATTCTAAATTTGCTGGTCACTAAAATGCAACAGTATAAGGACATGACATTTATCTGGTCAGAAATAAGTTTTCTACAGCTATGGTGGGATCAGGCACATCCCACCAAGCAGCGGGCGCTAAAGCATCTGGTTAACACTGGTCGCATTGAGATTACCACCGGCGGTTGGGTCATGACAGATGAAGCAAACGTACACATTTATCCCATGTTGGATCAACTCATCGAAGGCCATCAATGGCTGAAAAACAATTTAAATGTCACGCCCAAGGTGGGATGGTCCATAGATCCTTTTGGACATGGCAGTACGGTGCCTTACCTGCTATCGGGAGCCGAGTTTGAGGGAACCATCATACAGCGCATACACTACGCATGGAAGGAATGGTTCGCTCGCCAGCAGAGCGGGGATTTCATATGGACACCATATTGGCGGTCAGCCAAGGGTCAGGGCAAATTGCTAACCCACAACATGCCCTTTGACATCTATTCGATCAAGGGCTCTTGCGGTCCCCATCCCTCCATATGCCTTAATTTTGATTTCCGCAAAATACCCGGCGAGTACACGGAATACTCGCTGAAAGCGCAATACATCACGGACGACAATGTGGAGGAGAAGGCACAGTTACTGCTGGAGCAATATGCTCGTACCGCCTCCTTGTTTCCACACAATGTGGCGTTGATACCCGTCGGCGATGATTTCCGCTACAACAAGGAGCGTGAGGTTGATCAGCAGTATCACAACTACAAGAAGCTCATCAGTCACATTATGGCCAACAAGCGACTATACAATGTGGACATTAAATTTGGCACGCCCAGTGATTACTTCAAGGCGATACGACAGCGCATGGGCGCCAAGGCGTTTCCCAGCTTCAGGGGTGACTTTTTTGTCTATTCGGACATCTTCTCGGAGGGCAGACCCGCCTACTGGTCGGGCTATTTCACCACACGTCCCTTTTACAAGCTACTCAGCTCCGATTTGGAGCATAATTTGCGTGCCGCCGAAATAATCTTTACGATTGCATACAATACGGCACGTCAGGCAAAGCACGAGGATTCGATAAAGATCTATGAGAAGAACTATGAACAGATCATACATGCCAGACGTAATCTGGGATTGTTTCAGCATCACGATGCCATCACGGGCACTTCCAAGGCGGCAGTGATGCGGGATTACGCGATGCGCTTGTTCGACAGCACCCAAAACATGATCCGAATGCAGGAGGCGTGCATTGAGCTGTTGCTCCAAAATAGCAGCTCGCACAATCATGGATTTCTGCTCAATGAATATGAGCGGGACAACTTTAGCAAATTGCCACGTAAAATGCCCATTCAGCTGGTCAGTCCGGGATCCATGGGTAGCGATGAAGCCACCACAACGACAGCTGGAACTGGACCTGGAGCTGGAGGAGCAGACACAACACCACATAAAAATGCCGAGGCCAGCTTTGTAGTTTATAACTCCCTTGCCCAGAAGCGCATTGAAATTGTCACGCTACGTGTCCAGCATCCAAATGTGCGAATCTTTAACGATCAGGGCGTCGAATTGAAGCACATACAAATCAATCCCGTTTGGAACATTACAGATGTCTATGAGCAGGCATACAATGATATGTTAACTGCTGGCACTGCCAGCGCTGGTCGCATTCGCACCTCCAGCCGTCAATTTGAAGTGCTGTTTGTGGCCGAGTTGGAGCCGCTGTCGTTGACCACCTATCGCGTTCAGGTGGATGAGTTCAACTACAAGCGAAACATTGCCACTGTTTACTGCGATGATTGTACGGATAAACCAAATGCTTCTGAGGCGGGATCAGGCACTGCCACGCCCACAATACCCAACGTTGTTGTCTTTGAAGCGCGCGCCAAGCCAGCTGGTAAGCATCTGCTAATTGTATAAATGTATATATATAAAACTGACTGACTTATTTAATTTTGCAGGTGATATTCAATTGGAAAATCCCAGCATGCGATTGCTGTTCGATGAGAAGACTGGTTTCCTTAAGACCATCACCAGAAAGAACAAAAAGCAACAGTTGCTGCAGCCAATGCAGTGTGCCATCAAATTTGCAGCGTATCGGAGTGCCCAGTTCCATTCGGGCGCCTATCTGTTTAAAACGGATCCCGAGCAGAGCGAGGCTGAGAAGGATGTACTGGAGCAGTATGAGGATGTGCGCATCATAATCACCTCGGGACCCATTGCCAGCGATGTCACGGTTATCTATGGTCCCTTTATGGCACATACAGTTCGCATTTTCAATACTCGCACCCATCTGGATGCAGCGATTTACATTGAGAATGACATTGACTTTGAGCCGCCACCCAAGAATCGGGAAACGGAGCTCTTCATGCGACTTGTGACGAACATTGACAACATTGCGCCAGCGCCAGTACAACGAGATGTCCTCAAGGAGCCCGCAGAGCCTAGTAGTATGCCGGAGTTGCCCGTATTCTATAGCGATCAAAACGGTTTTCAGTATCATGAGTAAGTTATATACATATAAAATGACTGCAATGTATACAGATGTTAATGGAAGCTTTTTTCTTAAACAGACGCATTAAGGTGCCAGCTATTGGGATTGAGGGTAACTATTTCCCCATCACCTCGGGCGCCTTTTTACAGGATTCACGTCAGCGTCTAACGCTGCTTACCACACACGCCCAAGGCGCAGCCAGCTATGAGCCCGGTCAACTGGAGGTTATGCTGGATCGCCGCACACTATACGATGACTATCGCGGCATGGGCGAGGGCGTTGTAGACAGTCGCCTGACACGTCACAAGTTCTGGCTGCTCGTGGAGGATATGCCGTCAGGACATCACATCGATAAGCCGCCCAGCTATAAAGTGTTGAGTTTGCAGGCCCAACAAATGGCCAATGCGCTGCGCTACCCGCCGAATCTCTACTTTTTGAGTAACTTTGAGCAACCTCAACCAGCGCTAAATCAGCTGGTGCGTCTGCTGCCACGTGGAGCGCTGCCCTGCGACGTGCATCTGACTACATTACGCACACTCTCCGATCCGCAGCTCCAAATGTTTCCGTCCGCCTCAGCGCTGCTGGTGCTGCACCGTCAGGGTTTCGACTGCAGCGTGAGCTCACAGCAGGTGGACATGAATAGCGTGTGTCCGCAGATGGGCAACGGCCTTGGGGCCGTTCGCTTTGGCGAGTTGCGACTAAGCAGCATCGAGTCGACAAGCCTAACGGGCATGTCGCAGCATAAACAGACGCATCGCTTACGTTCTCTGGCTCAGATCACGCTGGAACCCATGGAGCTGCGTACATATAATCTCACTTTCCGTGGTGAACTGTAGAACCCGCCCGAAAGCATAGCGTTTATGTTCTCATTGCATCTCAATCGATTCTAAATCTTAAGTATATATTTATATTCTTTATTTGATGTTTAGTTAGAATAACGTTTAGGTTGAATGACGGACTAGTGCATATTATTTAGCTTTATTTACACAGCTCTCTCCGTGCATCGCATTCTAGCTCACATTTTGAAGTACAAAGCCCATAGCATAGACATAATATTCTTACAGCCCACAATTACCCAAGTATATGGAAAATTCAAGACATTTTCACTGCCCATCAGCATTCCGTTTACTAAATGTCTCCCCTTTAGCTTTCTCTCAAGCTATGTAAGGTCCACACTTAGTGCAATATGTATTATAATGAAATCATTTAATTTATGTAAGAATCAATACTTTACCTTACCAATCGAATCTTTTGATATAGAACAAATTACGAACTTGACTTGAATATAATTTGTATAGCAAAAAGCGAGCAGGCAGTGTATAAGTTAATCGAATTTAATATTTATTTTTTGTAATTATTTTAATTAAAATCCATGCCTGTTCGACTTCGAGCTTTGCTCAATATATATAAGCTTAAAAATTATTGCAATTAGTCTTGATTTTGATATAAATACAAATACATAGCATTGAAATATATAGCAGCAAATATTTAGCCAGCAAATTAGACTATTTTTTTTGTGTGTTAGAAAAAATTGTTATTTTATTGCCTTCTATTTAATTTATTTAGACTGATTAGCTTAAAATATTTGCGAAATTAGTACATGCTTGTTTAGCAAAATTGATGACATCATCATCATCATGATAACAAATAATATCTCAATTTAAAATCATAGAATACATAAATCTCGGACATAATTTAAGATTTTAAACCGACGATGGATAGCAAAAAGTTAAGCCAAATATTGAAATAAATTTATACTTATACTTATAAATTTACATATATATAAATATCATTAGGCGCTTGTTTGCTCGTTTTGTAAATAGATTTAAAAGGCACGGTATAAAATAGCTCTAAATCAATTTAAACTAATCTATGTAGGCTAAGCCACGAGTAGTGAGTGTAGTGCTGAACTTGAACTGTAATCGAAATCGAACCATAAACAAAAGATGCATAGTTACTATTAAGAAATCTAAAGGCTCACATGTACCGAAAATGAGAAGCATTAGAATCAAGCGAAAAAAAACAAAATATAGGATTCACGAAACCTTACAAGAAAGAAAGACATTTAATGAATTTGATTTTAAACTAAGTATAACTATGTATTTATATTTGATAATACGGATATATGGAAAAGTAGCAAGATACATTCTGTGTAATTTTATGAATACAAATGAATAAAGTATTAATTGAAACCAATGTCAATATTTTCATTTAATTAATTTTACAAGATTATTTTAGTATTACTATATTGTATTTATAATGAAGCTACGTAAGAAAGTAAAGCGTGTATACGTGATTGTTTTCAAATCCATTATTTTGTAAATATTGATATAGTGGTAACAGAAGGTGTACATTTCAACTAAATTATGAGCTTTTTAAAGCCAGACCTGATTTGAAAGCACTGTATAACTAAACAAAGGTCAATGCATTACTTTTACTTTGGTCAAATATTTGCAAATCAATTTGTTTAGTCGGGCACAACTTCGTACATGTTTACACCCTTCTTAAGCAAATAGCCGCCCATGTTAGCAATTTCGACCAGCTTTGCGATGCCCGTCATGATTCCCGCTCGCGTTCCTATCTCCTTGAGCTCCTCGTACTCAAAGATGCGACGGCCCAAAGCAGCCGATCGCATTTGCATCAATTTAACAAAACTCTGGAGCTGCGAGCTCTTGCTGGAACTGCTGGGTGCATCTGCCTGGCCAGCGCCAAGACGGGTCTGGGATATGCTCTCAGTAAGCACAGCAATCACGTCCCGCACGTGTAGCGGCGTCACAACGCTGGACAAATCCAGACGGGCACGTGCCTCCGACAGGCTAATTAAGCCGAGCAATTGTCTGAAAGAAGTTTAAGGAAAAGGGTCAAATCATCTATGGAATACTAGAAAACGTGTATAAGAGTATGAATTTGCCAATGAAGTTCGTTGCTTAAGTCTTTCGTTTGCTATTTGCTCTCTTTCGCAAGCAGTTATTAGTTTTAATTATGTTGTAAGCATTCTGTTATTTTACATTTTTTGGCGCCTCAGGCTGATATACGACTAAAATTCTTTACAAAAACAATAACAAATTTTTTTTTCGTAATTAAATGATGTAAGAAATACACACGCTACTGCGTATTCAAACTAATAAAAACTTGATTAAAATTTAAACACATATTTGGTTGCAGAACATAATATTATTCTTCCAGTCCAGCCCCCAATATGGTCATAATGAGCCTACCATACTTAAGGCCTAAAAACATGTATTACGTTATGGCTAACTTCACAGTAAGTAATAATGTCCAATATATCAGCTGCTTGTGGGCGCATCGAACATGTTCCAACGCATTTTATCGGAAGTGTTTTGAAACATCATCCACAACAATCGTCAATAACGAGAAATGCTGTCGAGAGGGCAACCGACTGACTGGTTGCTTGCTGGGCTAGTTGACTGTCTTATCCGCGAACCTGAACTCTGAGACGATCCCATTGCTTAAACGGGCCTAGCATCGTTACACACACGCATCATCATTTCCATTTTCAATTTGTATTTTCATTCTCGACCCGCACGTTGGCGCGCACGGTTCGGTTCGGTTTGGTTTGGTTTTGTTTGGGTTTGCTTTGGTTCAATCAGTGATTCCATCGACTTGTGGAAAAGTGCATTGAAAGCAAGCGCAATTTCCTAACAGTGGCATTGAAGCGGCTTTTATTTAATGCTCAGGTTTCGTTGATGAAATTTTTAGTTGCCCAGCGGCGAGATTTAGAGACGCAGACTTTAAAAAAATAAATAAATAAAAAGTGCAGTAAATTTAAGCAGAGAGTACAGCTAAAAAGGGAAAACAAACATGTTGCAGCTAAAGGCTGTCATTTTCTTGAGCCTGCTCCTCCTGGCAGCCGTTCAAAGTTTTCAGATGAACAGTAAGTATTCATTTTATTTCGTTGATTAATTTCATTTTTATTTTTATTGTTAATAATAAAAAAAGTTATTTAATGTGCTTGCACGCAACAAACGGCAAAACCATCAATTGATTCTAATTACAATAGGGCAAATTAAAATTTTGAACGCCTTGTGTAATATCTGGGAGTTTTTTCACATAAATTATACCTGTGATATAAATCCCACAATATTTTAAGAGGAAGCAAATTAATTTAAATTGTAAATTACTAAATTTAATGAATATAATACTCTTATATCACAAATAACAGAAACAAATTAAATATTCTATGTGTATGTGCTAAGTTCAAGAGCTTCATTAAAGCATCAACTTTAAAAGTGATAAGGAAGAAATAATTCATACTAATATACGAGTATACACAAACTGCAATTGTTGGGAATTTTTTACTCTCGAACATGATTTATCTGCAGTGACAATGGAAAAATTGAAGCAGATACTTCTACTTTTGTATAAACATTTAATGATTTGACAAATTTGTAACACAAATATATGAAAGTAATTTGCATTTTAATTGCATTTAAAATTACAACAAGTGTTTGACAACAATAACATTTCATTATTCTGTGGCTTAATGCCCGAAAAGAACGCAATAGATTTTGAGTTCTAATCAATTATCGCCACTTCTGAAAGTGGTCAACAAGCTTCGGCTGACATGCTTAAATGAACATAAACATCATCACAATTCAACGATAACAAATTGTTCACTCAGCCAAAATCCAAAAAAAGGGGGAGAAAAAAGGAAAAACTTGAGTTAAGTACTTGAGACAGGAACAAGATGACTTTGCACTATTTGCATACTAATTTAAAGCATTCAAATCAAATAACAAGCGATATTATTTGTCTGGAATCTTTGCACTTTTACACTTGGGCGAATGTGGAATGTGAATGACATCCATTTCTTTAGCATAAGTTCAAGGACTTCAGAGGCAAGTTCAAGTTCAAGTTTGTGTCCTAAGACTAATTCTGAGAACGAGTTTCCTTTCACCTGGGCAATTCGACGACTAGTTTAAGTTGCATATTCTTGGCTAATATGTAGAATTGTATTGCATTGAAACTTGTTTTATTCGCGGTTTCTCCTGATCGCTGAATCATGCCGTTGACTTCCTTAATGATGTTCGCTCTTCATATCATTTCAAAATTACAACAACATCAGTGACGCAGTACTACGAGATGCCGCAGCTTTACGATTTTGATGACTACGATCGCTGCCTGCAGGAGTTTCAAGGTATAACAGCGACCTATTGCTTTGTCCGTGCCGATGTCCAGCCGGATAGCACAGCACCTGCTTGGCGTGCCATCGAAGAGATCTCCAAGTATGACAGACATCACTTTAATCATCGTCATCTCTACTTTGGACTCTGTATGCACCAATGCGAGGCGGAGCTGGCGACACTGGACCCTGAAGTCAGGCAGCAATTGCAGGCTGGCATTCTAACCGATAATCCCAAGGTAACTTACACGCTTTCTGTCTTTAATGAACCTCGGTTTTGATTTCTAAAATAATATGACAAAAAGTTATTTTAATCATCAACTTAAAAATAAGTTTTTAAATTAAATAATTGTTATCAATTTGAATTATAATTTTGTTTGAATTTTGTAAGTAAAACTAAATTTGAGAAATCAATTTTTATTTTTTAAATATAAATGTATTCTTTTACAGGATACAAAGGGTATCACAGTTTTCCTCATAAATTAATAACATGCTTGATAACATCCAAATCATGTGCGTCACCTTGCTTTAATGCTTCAATGGCATTCTTGGTCAGATTTGATTAACACAACTATATGAAAATCAAAGATCATAAAATAAATTCAAAACTCGCTTTTCAATGCATTCACAGATAGCACACAATTTAATTCAATTTAACGCCTTTGCTTAACCGAAAACTTGCACTTCAAAGAAAAACAATGATTTCCAAATCTTCGACAACAACAAATAAGACAAATCCAAACGATCGAAAATAAAGTGTTGAATAAAAAATATAAATGTTTAAGCTAACAACAATAAAAGCCAATACAAATGCGAACAAGAAATGAAAACAAACAGAAGAATAACTACATTTGGACCCAACGAATTTCTTTTACTCTTTTAAATTAGCAAAAATTATTACTTGGAAAAATAACACCAGCGTTGATAATAAATTATAATAATATATAAATTAAAGCTCATTTACTATTAGGCTACAAATATATAAGACAAAGTATGTGAAGATTATAAAGTAATATGTACATAAAATTTACATAGATTTATTTTAAATATCAATATATAAAATATCTGTATAAAACGATACTGGATGAGACATCGGGCCTATGTTACCAGGGTTTCGAACTGCATTACAAAATTAAAGTACCCCTTTAACAAACAATAATGGAAAGGTTATCAAATGGTTCACAGTTTATTCAACTTGATTGAAGCTTACTTTAGACTCAGCTCCCATATTAGAGAGTTTTAACTAGGGAGAGATGTGTAGAAATTGTCCAGAAATTCATCAACTTAAAAACTAGCTTCTTTGCTTTTTGAATTCCTCTGTCTCCGTCGCCTACTTGCGAGAATTTAACTAACTAATCGTAAATAAGCAAGTCGCTTTATTTAGGCGCGTCCGCTGCATACATAAATTATGCGTGCGAGGAAAACCCACAGATTGACTAATGTCAGAAGGTGGAACAAATGATGCAGATAATCAACGAAATGCGTTTGAACATTTTGTGGGTTACACAAAAACTGACAGACTGTGTTGATTTTAATTGTGGCCAAAACAAAAGCAACACAAAATAAACAGATGCAAATATTCAAATTGGAGCATTCAAGATGCATTTTCTATTGAAGGCCAAGGCTGTGACATTTAATGGCCAATTCGATAGCAATTTCATTATGCATTTTAATTGCTCTCTACAGGTGAACGTCTATCTGGAATTGTTTGCCATGGAAGCCGGCAATCGGGCGCTTTACAATGGACCAAGTAATGCCTGCATCAACTGGCGCTTGGAGAGACGAGGTCATAGAGTCCGTGCCAAAAGCGTTATCCAGTATTGTGATACATCTGATACTGCCGGCAAGGTCATCGAAGAAGGTATGTATGTGTATGTATGACAGTGTTTGGTGATCAATTGTATCTTCTTTTTACACAGATAATGCCTGGAACATGACCTTCTATGTGGTGCTGTGTGCTCTCGTCTCCTTGGTCTGTATAAGCAGCCTCATCGACTTGCATTTGAAACGTGGCCGTCATGACAAAATGCTCAAGGAGCGCGATCATTACAAGACCCCTCCACAAAGTCTGGCTACACGTCTCCTGCTCACTTGGTCAATAGCCCGGAATTGGTATAGATTAAATCAAGAGCCGAATGGCAAGATCGGACGCGAGTTACGTTTTCTCGATTGTTTCAAGTTCTTTGCCATGTTTTTGGTGATCTTTGCGCATACTAATTGGGTAATATATGAAGGAGCCATCAGTAATCCCCAAGATCCGGAGAGATTATTGCATACACCCGCTGGAACACTGCTTATTTCTGGATCGCTGATAACCGTCACGTTCTTTGTGATCAGCGGATTGTTGCTCACCATCAACTGGCTGGCCGTGACCCGTGCATATATGGACGACGACCACAAAAAGACCACGTGGAATGTAACCAAGTACGCCTGTCTCTTTGTCAAGTTCAATGTGTTTCGGTATATACGCCTGACGGTGCCCTACGCCTTTGTGCTATTGCTGAGCGGCGTTTACTTTGAGAATGCCGGTGGTCCACTCTGGCGGCACATCTACGAACGGGAACAGCTCGCCTGCCGCAAGAACTGGTGGACCAATCTGCTCTTCATCAACAATATTGTGCGCACCGATGAACGTGTAAGTCGAATCCTGGCGAAAAGTGTTTCCATTTCATCAACTTAATTCATTTATAGTGCCTGTTGCAAGGTTGGTATCTGGCAGCCGATACCCAATCATTTGCTTTAAGTTTATTGGTTTTGATCCTTGGACATCGTTTTGGAAAGTGGAGCAAGCAGCTCTATTCATTTGTGCTGGCCATCTTTATGGTTTTGCCCATTGTGCTGACCTATGTTTTGGAGTACTACCCCATCTTCTTGCCCTCACCACAGTAAGTGGCTAAAAAGAATCCAGTTGAGTGAGTCTAAAATAAGTAATCCATTCACAGAACACAAAAGGATTCGTTTATAGGAGATCGCCAGTTTACGGAGTTCTACACATCGTTTCACATGAATTTCGGCTCCTATTTCTGCGGAGTTCTCGCCGCCTTGGCCTATGACCAGGTGTCTCAAAGTCAGTACAAGTTGCATGAACGAATTGGCTTTCAAATTCTTTGGTTCAGCTTGATTCCATTTGGCGTTCTTTGGCTCTTCACGGCTCATCCAATATATCAGCATTACTACGACGAAACCCCAAGAATTTGGGGTGCCATCTATGCGGGAGTTCAGCGCAATCTGTGGGCATTTGGTCTGGGCATATTTGTTCTTGGCATGGCCGCCAAAGTGGGATGTAAGTAATACTTATTGGAGTTAAATAAGAAGATATAAAATTGTATTATTTTTTAGGGGTTATCCGCAAATTTGCCAGTCTGCCCGTCTTTCGCATCCTGGGTCGCCTCACCTATGGCGCCTTCATAGTCCATCTGCTGGTGGCCCGCGTAGCGCTGTCCACGGTGCGGAATCCCATTTATTTTGGCACAGGCACAATGGTAAGCTAACAAATTGAATTTGAACAAAAGAAGGTCCTTCATTCGTGTTAGGAATATTTGAGCAATATTAATTATCTTTAATCTTTGCAGTTTGCCTACATTTTCTACGTGTTGTGTGCCTCGTATTTGAGTTCCCTGGTTCTGGCCATATTTGTTGAGTTGCCGGTATCTTCACTTCTCAAGCTAATGCGATAGTTTAAACTTTATTATTAAGGATGATGACATGTGCTTATGCTAGCTACTTAAACGTTGGATTAATCTGGCAAGAGAATTGCAGCTGCTGAGTGCAACAGAAAAACAGTTTAAAGGAACAATTAAAATAGCGTTGAGCTTCTGCTTTCAATTTAAGCAAATCTAGCGAAACGAGTGAATTTGAGTAAGGTTTATTTTAAAGTGTTTTGCCCTTAAGATGTTAAGTTATGTTTTCTGCAATTGATCAACATTGTTTATGTGCGATTAAGCTATTGTCATCAGTGGAAATGCTAAACATTTAACTTATGCTAAAGATATTCTATTAGTTAATTAATGTGCTTAAGTAACTTAACTTAAATAAAGGTTAACAAATATCATAAGATAACAGAATCTATAATTAATACCCACCCCAATCCAATCTGGCTCTGTTCGTGCTCCGCCTCGCTGCGACGAACCAGCTCCAGGAAATGCCACTTGATCTCATTGGCGGCATCGTTGTTTAGTTCTGGTTTCACATTTTGACGAGCATAGGCAATGAATTTCTTAATTAATATGGGAGGCAGCAGATCCAGTTCCTCTGACTTTAAAGGATTGTGCTCTAATCGCTTGTCCAAGTCATAATCCTGCATCATAATGCTATCCTTTTCATCCACAATTGAGAGACTCTTATTGACAGTTTCCTCGCAGACCGAGTCATTCTTCTTGGCCTTGAGAGCAAAGCGAGCTGCAATCTGGGCTCGTTTCTTGGAGCCAGCATGGAGGGCACGCACATGCTCCGTCAGGGAGACATCACGAGTAGCTGAAGGCTTGTCCAGCAGTACATAAACCAAATGGAATTCCTTGAGCAATGCCGGTGTGATGCGTATGTTTTGAAGCAAATAACGTGCCTGATCGTATTGTCCACGTTGCGGATTGGCGCACGCAATAATCGAGGGTTGAGTGTTAAAGGAGGCAAAGGATCCGGGCAGTGGCAGGTTCAGTTGACCACCTTGCATGCACTGCAACAGGAGTGTCTGCTTGGAGGCCAATTTGTCCACACCATCCACAAGGCAATGGCCAGTACTGTTGGCCAAAAGCAGAGCACCTGCGTCCATGACCCGCTTGTTACGTCCACTGAATGTGACGCCCAATTGATGTGTCGCTTGAACGCTACGTTTACCATTGATATAGGCTCCACGTTCCGTTGTCTGTGCGCAGTTTTGGAGCATTGTGGATTTGCCAATGCCGGGATCGCCAACGAGTAGCACATTAATAGCGCCTTCGTTTGTGCCGCCCAGCAGTGACAGCAAGCAGGCAGCCTTGGCCAGCTCATGACCATGAACCTCCGGGGCCAATGATTGTACCAGAAGCTTGAAGCTATTGGGTTCCATATTGATCGTAGCAATGGCCTCCAGATCAAATTTGCTGAATTCCCGATTTACGTGACGCGCGTCCTGTAGGCTGCAAGCACGCAAGTAAGCTTGCAGATCCCCACCAGCAACTGATGCTCCTGCTGCCGCAGAGGAAGTCGTTGGCATTGGATCACTGCTATCGCAGAGTTCCCGAAGCTTTAAGACGCCCGTTACAACGATTTCCTGTCCGACATGCACAGCATCGATCAAATCATGTCGCAGCTCAATATCCAGTTCACCAGGCAGTGTGCTGTCGTAGTCGGTCAGCAGCGACAGACTGGACTCCTCCAGACGTATGATCTGGCGCACTAAGAGTCGAGTATACGGCGAGCTGCGTAGAGCTAGAAAATTATCCTTAGCACCGCATCGTGGCTTTAAACAGTGATAAGGACGTGGCGCGAAGTTGCCGCGCTGTCGCAGCGTCTGTTCCGTCTGGCAGCGAGTGCAGCGGAAGGCATGCCATGCCAGGCAGTACGTGGGTTCACCCACGCTGCTCACAATGCCGCGCACAGCAAACAGGCTGTCCACCCGAGCCTGGGTAATGCTGGTCACCAGCTCCACGGCCACAAAACCCTCGGGACGCACGTAGATCTTTTGCGTGGGCTCATTGAGGGGCACATATTTATCTTTAGTGGACACAATGGGTAAGACACTGGTCGCCGCCTCGTCAGCTGCATCCAGACTATCGTTGACGACAACCGTGTGCATGGCCAGCCCGATGATGGACAAGGTGCGCAGTGGCTTGCTACACATATCCTCGGACAGCGTTGGCCACACCAATTGCAGTTGCTCATCGTTCTGAATGCAGCTTGCTGACAATTTAAAAAATCCACATTGACGGATCTTTGCAACAGAATAATCGTCCGGGTTACGTTGGAAATGCGCCTCCACGGCGATAATCCGTTTCGCAAGCTCACTGTCCGCAACGTATTCGTCGCGCAGGAAGTACAAGCGCCAGCCTGGATAAGCCCTGGGATTATCCACGAGTACACTGCGCACCTGCTGCGCATCCTCAGGAGCAGCATAGTATTCCGGACGTAAAAAACTACAATCAACAGCATGAGATGCACGCTTGCCACGTGCATTGCCACCAGAGCGGGAATTATTCCAGCCTCTAGGTCTTGGAGTAGCCGTTGCAGTTGCAGTTGCAGAATCTGCAGCTGGGTCCTGTCCTGATGTCGGCCGACCATTACCGCCTGCAGGTATAACACGGCCATTTCGTCGGAAGTAGAAATACGGACGATAGCCACCTCCGCCACGAGCTCGTCCGCGCACAAAGCGAGATGGTGCACGTCCACCTCGCGGTGGATTCATTATTCTGGCAAGTCCTTTTTTCAAACTTCTGAAATTGATTCAATTGTTGCGCGGTATGCTTCTTCTTCTCATTCGAATATTATCTGTAATCGATAAGAAAAATACTACTTTGCAACTTTTCGAATTGATAATATCGATTTGCAGATTGTCGAAGCCTGCCAACCTGTTTTTTGTTGATACATGACTATAAAAACAAGTTGGCATCCACCGTAATACTGATTAATATTTTTAGTGGGTGTTTTGGTCAAATAGTTTGTTAATAACATAATTAACTACAATTGTAGTATTGCTAACTAAAATTTCAGCATGCCGGTAAGTAGTTTGACTTATTTCTATTATCAATGAACGATTGAATAATCTTAAATTCGAATGGGTTTGGTTTTCGTCGAAATCAAGACCTCACGCATAGCACTTGTTAAATTCTTATCTATTGTTTACATGTTCCAGGCATACCACTCACAAATCAAGGACTTTCGCCAACAAGTTGGTAACATGGCCATTTTGCCATTGCGTACGCAGGTGCGAGGACCAGCTCCAAGTGCAAATGTTGACAGCGACATCATTGATGAGTCACTTTACTTCTTCAAAGCGAACGTATTCTTTCGCACATACGAAGTGAAGGTGGGTTCCGAATTAGATATTACAGATATTATATATATTAAATTAATTTATACATTATACTGCAGTCGGAAGTGGACCGTGTGCTCATCTATATCACGCTCTACATTACTGAATGTCTGAAGCGACTGACACGCTGCACCAGCAAGTCTCAGGGTCAGCAGGAGATGTATAGCTTGGCCATTTCCAAATTTGATATACCCGGTGACGCAGGTTTTCCATTGAACGCTGTTTACGCCAAGCCACAATCTGCTCAAGACTCCGACCTCATGCGTCAGTATTTGTTGCAGCTGCGTCACGAGACTGGTAATCGTGTTGTGGAGAAAGTATTTGGCACAGATGACGGCAAGCCAAACAAGTGGTGGACCTGCTTCGCCAAGAAGAAGTTCATGGAGAAGAGCCTGGCCGGCCCAGGTCAATAATGGAAGTTACAAGCATTATTCCAATATCGAAATGTATTATTTAAGTATGGCAATGTATCCATTTGAAATACAACAACCATGTGTGTGTTCACGTTAACATTAACGTTATCCAGGCAACGATATTATTTAATTGGAAAATCATTCTAAACAAAAATTCTAATGTGTACAATAAAAGTTAACGATACAGATGATCGGCTTGCAGATTGGATGCAATCTCCGATTCCCATTTATCGCCATTGCACAACAGCTTCTCCTTGTTGTAAAGCAATTCTTCGTGTGTCTCTGTCGAGAATTCAAAGTTGGGTCCTTCAACAATCGCATCGACGGGACAAGCCTCCTACAAATAAGACACAATGAAGTTGGCCACCAATGATAAATTATATGATTTTCATTTACCTGACAGAATCCACAATAGATGCACTTGGTCATGTCAATATCGTAGCGTGTTGTACGCCGGCTGCCATCGGCGCGTTCTTCGGCCTCAATGGTGATGGCCTGAGCGGGACAAATGGCCTCGCACAGCTTGCACGCAATGCAACGCTCCTCACCACTTGGATAGCGGCGCAGGGCATGCTCACCACGGAAGCGCGGGCTGAGTGGCCCCTTCTCAAACGGGTAATTGATTGTTGCCGGCTCCTTGAAGATGTGCGCCAAGGTGACGGCAAAGCCGCGGAAGAGCTCACCAAAGAACATTGTAGATGCAGCACGATCTGTGATATCCTGCATTTCCATGCTCAGCTCCTTGTTGTTGACATAAACGTAGCCCTTGGGCACTTCCACAATGTCTTTCGGTTCGGCCCTCTGGGCAGCCAGCATCCGTGCGCCAGTAGTGCTAAACATGCGCTGACCTGTTCACAATACATATTGTTATTGATTTATCAAACGGCAATTCAATATTGACAAATTTTTATACTGTGACATAAGCTTACATAACCTTATTCAATGCAATATACATTAAATACAACGGTTTAATTCCACTTATCGTAGGTTCTGCAACTTATTTACTAACCATTGCGCGATGCTGTGAAAATCCGCATTGTTACCGACATGTTTGCGGCGCACTTAATTAATATCAAAAAAACACAATTTCTGGATTGTTTTGTTGTGTATTTTTTGGTCGATAGGCAGAATTGTAGCCAAAGATGAGTGTCGCTAAAAAAATGTCGATATATATCTAAATGTCTATCGAGTGTTATTGCTTACTAATATCGATAAATTACGTATCGCAACAAATAAAGGATGGCTGGGTGGCAGCTCTTGGGCCAGGTGGCAGCCTTCCAAACCAGTGTTGCCAAGTTTTAAGGAATCAAATCGTTTTTGTGTTTCTGTTAAATTCGAATGCAAAAAATGCAAATTTTAAAATGCAAAAAAACTCAATAAAAAATTAATATATTTGATGAAAATTAAAATTTAGAAATTTGACAAAATTAAGCTTAACATTTTAATAAAGGTTTGAAGTTCGTCAGCCCTCGGGAAGAGAAGTTAGAAAATTTAATTCTAAAAAAAAAAAAAATTATATCGAAAAATCAAGAAAATTCTAAAAAAAATTATGCAAAAATTAAAAAAATTCTAAAAAATAAAAAATTAAAAATCCGAATTTAAGTACGAAAACTTGAAACATCCAAAATTGGGACATGTACTTATTTTTTTTAAGTACAACAAATCGAGCCAGATCGGAAACTTTTACCGGATGGGCAACCCTCGGTTTAGGAAGTTTTTAGGAATCAAATCGTTTTTGTGTTTCTGTTTAGTTGCTTTCTTTCTGTTGTTTCTTTCATCTAATGTGCTTTAAATTCTTAAAAAAAAATAAAAAATAGAGATTTTTAGTACTTTTTTATAAGTATTATTTATACTAAACCAAAAAACAGTAAACAGTCAAGTTATAAAGAATAGAATTGAAGGTCAGTCACATTAATTAAAATTCAAAACAGTGACGACATCGCTATTTTTGTTTACAAAACCCGTATTTCACAAGCGTTTGAAAGAATGTCGGACTTATCCTACCTTGATACCATCTCAAACAAGGAGCTGCATGATAAATGCTTGCAACATGGCCTGCCCAATATACCGGTCACCGATTCAAGTCGCCAAGTGATTCTGCGTCGACTGCGCGCCACCATTTTAGGCGTTCCCTTGAATAAGAGCAAAAATGCAACTTCAGCAGCAAAGAAGACGCCTAGACGTGAAACAATTCACAGCAGTAAGGCGACACCGTCAACTGAGATGAATGCGAACAATAATCGTGTTGCAGGTAAAAGTCCAAGTCGTAACAACAACAACAATACTCGCCGCACAATTGCTGCAGCTGCGCCTGGCATTTATTATCCGCTGGAGAACTCGTCAGTGCGTTCTATGGAAACAACAACAACAGTCTCAGATGTCGGATCACAGTCTGAGGATGATGATTATTACATGAACAAATCACCAAGCTTCAAATATTCGAATGCCGGACAACGGGAAGATGAACGACAGCGTCGTTCAGTTTCATTGACCAAATCTGGAGTGTTGACCACGTCGTATACTCGCGAGGTTAATCAGCCTCACTATGAAGATAAAGATGATCAGCCGCAATGCCATACATACCAGCGTCCACATGTTGCACCTTCACATGCGCTGCCCAGCTATGAGCCTCGTGTTGAACGCACCTATAGCTCTAATTTACCTAGACAGCATTTGACACAATCACTGTTGAACTCGACCAGCTACTACGAGGACACTCCGGACTACAATAAGCAGCCAATACCACAGCGCAGCACATACAATGGATCTGCGGCACCATTCAGTACGGGAAGTGCAGCTACTGCAACCATCAGACAGCGTCAGACCATTGGAGACAGTGGATTTGCAAGAGGACGCCTTATCCAACCCACGTATCAGGCAAATACACTGTACCCCCAGCTCAACGAGTTCTATGATCAGCGCACAACTAATGATGAGCCCATGGATTTGGATACGGACAGTGAGCCTGAAGCTGATATTCATCATCAGCAGCAGCGATCTTATGGCAACACCGTCGAGTCGCCCTACTTGAGCACATTTTCACGGCAGCTAAATGCAGGGAAACGCTCATCACCGTTGACCAGACCACAGCCACGTCAGACCCTAGCGAAGGCTGACCCAGACTCGCCTAGGGAACAATTTCGTGTAATGCTTCGGACCTTGGATCAGAAATATCATCTCAAGTTTTACTTCTTTCTAATGATTGCTGTTGTGCTTACCACATTAGTTTATGTGGTTTTGACACCCTGAATCTGAAGGCATCTTTGACTTAGTAAATTTGTATGTAAGCATCTTATATACGAACGTTTGTTACCACGCTTATAAATAGAATCAATATTCGATAATTGTAACGATTATATTTCATAAATAAAATTCAAGAAAACTCTAATAAATAATTTTTTAATAATTCAGCTTTATGCAAAAGAGCCGAAAAATAAATAACACTAGGCAACCAAATTGTCCGTTTTTGTAAGACTTTAGCAGACACACACTCTCTAATATATATGTGAGAAAAAAATTGATGAATCGAGTTTAAAATTGAAATGGAAGAACTTAAGAAAGAAACCGAAAGAAAATCGGTTAAGATTTCATAACGCTATGAAAATTTAAAGTTTTCGAAAGAGGAAATGGGAAAAATTACAGTAATAAAAATAAATTGATTTAATCCTTTCGGGCTGGAATTTTTTTTAGAAAACCAAGATCTTATTTGTTTAAATTGTTAATTATTCTGAAAGATCGCCTCTAAATATTATGTCGACGTATTTTATAGCAAGAATTTGTTTTAAATACAGCAAGTGGTTTTTAAATGCGTCACAAAGTGAATTTGCCTGTTAGCAAGTGCAATCAATCCAACTGCATTAATCTCAAATAAAGGCCACGTAGTATGTGGACTGATACTTATCAGCACAATTTCCCCCCTGTTGTGAATAAAAATTGAATCTGTTCTTGTTTCACTTATTCATTTTTTATATATATAATTAGAAAAATGAACTACATTACAATTAATTTATTAAATAAACTAATTAAATTTAATTTTTTCAGTGTTTTATATTGTTATTTTGTGTCTTGCGTTTCAGTTATCG
The DNA here is from genome assembly GCA_035045575.1 of Drosophila falleni. Classification (NCBI taxonomy): domain Eukaryota; kingdom Metazoa; phylum Arthropoda; class Insecta; order Diptera; family Drosophilidae; genus Drosophila; species Drosophila falleni. The sequence goes on from JAWNOV010000062.1 coordinate 21,328,570, forward strand.
GACATGGTCTTTAGGCTACTATTTACACGCTATTTAAGAGTTGATTGCAGCACAAACAAGTGTAAAATCGTACAGGCTTGAGATAGGTAGAAATGCAGCAAATGTTGATGTTGTGGGTGAAGAAAGGAAGTGGGAAGTAGAGGAAATTGACTGACTGAATTGAAAATAATCACAAAGAAACCTGCTCAGCAATGGCATCAGACTCCCAGTACATAGCTCTCAATTTAATTAAAATGGAACTTGAACTGGAATGGCGAACCGTGCTGGAAGTGTGCAAATGGATCAGCGCCCCGGAAGCCATGGCTATTGCTTTCTGGGTCTAGTGGATCTTCGCCATTGTCAAATTGTCGTCGTTTCTCTGGGTCTGTGAGTACTTCTTTGGCAGCGGCAATATCGATGAACTTCTTCTCGGCCACCTTCTTCTCATCATCCTTAAAGTTGTCGGGATGCCACTTTTGTGCCGCCTTGCGATACGCTTTAACAATCTCTTGTTTGTTAGCATTACGCTTAACGCCTAAAATTTTATAGTAATCCCTTCGCTCGGCTTGCTTTTGCAGTTTCTTCGCCTTTTGTATGCCCTCTTTGGCCCTCGCATTGTTTTCGTCAATTTCGATTGCGGATTGGAAATCATGTATGGCATCATCATACATTTCGCTGCCCAGCAGCGCATCGGCACGATCGCAGTACACTTGAGCATCCTTCATAATATCCAGTGCCTGTTTGCATTGTGATAGTGCCTTGCCAAATTGCTCGTCCGTCGTGTAGCAGGAGCAGAGTAGCTTGTGCGCCTCGTAGCGTATCATAGTTTCCTCAGGTTCATGCTTAAGCACTGCCTCTCCAGCGGTTATACACTGCTCGGCCTGTTTCTGCTCACGCGCCTGTTCGCCCGTCACCAGCTGTTTTTCCACTTTACGCAACTTTTTGTAGAATGGGAAACAGAGCTTGTGCTCAGGATCGAACTTAAGACACTCACGTATCTCCTTAAGCGCATTTGTGGCATGTCCAATATTATACAGCAAATGTGCAATGTTATAGTGTCCCTCGGTGCTGTCCTGGGACAAGCGATTCACCTGCCTCAAATCCGAAATAGCTGAAAGTACATCATTGGTCTTCAGGTATGCATCGGAACGCGCCTGTCGGAATTGCACAGACCAGGGTGAAATTTCCAATAGCTGTGTTATCATGCCAATTGCATTCTGATCATCGTTATTATTCATCAAACGCTGCACCAGATCCCACTGCTCCTTGGCGGGCCTCAGTCTCGAATAGTGCTCGTTAACAATTCCATTCTGTGGCTCCTCTCTGAGCACATGCTCAAAGTCGAGCAGCGCATGATCATACTCCCCGCTCTTCATGTGCACAATGCCGCGTTGAGTACGCGCCGCTGTGAAGTCCGGTTTCAGCTCCAGCACGCGACTAAAATCCTGTATGGCGAATCGTGTCTTGCCAAGTGCCAAATAGACAGTACCACGTTTGAATAACGTCAAATAGTTGTTAGGATCACCCTCTGCAATATGGATTTATTGTAAACAAACTTGTATTGATTCACATGGTGAGTTTACTCACCAACAGCCGCATGATAATGCGTCAGTGCATCCGAAAGTTGACCACGAGCCAAAAAGTCTTTGCCCAGCTCCAGATGGTTGTCAATGTCAGATTGATTTGTTGACCCTGCTTTGGCGCCTGTTTGAAATGAAAGTGACGTGTTGTTATACAATTTGCTCATTACGAATTTATCAATATTATCATTATGAACATCATAATTAGACCTACCTTCCATAAATAGCTCCAGCAGCAGCAGCACAACGCAAGCGGCCAATTTCTTTTCGCCGCTGCCAAGCATAAGCAGATCGCTCAATGGCAATGCCATGATGCGTCCCCTCTCTATGTATATGTGTGTGTGTGTGTGTGTCTGCGCGTGGGCGTATATGTATGCGTGCTGGTGGGCGGCTTAACCAGTTATGATTATGAGAAGAATCGAACTTCAATGTCGAACTCGACACACACGTCACACTTGCAGATACTATTTGGCGTGGCACAGTTTCTTCTCCGATTATCTATGTATATGTATATCTCAGCTGCTTATCTTTAAAGTTGAACCTGCTTTCTAGTTGCTCTTCTTGTTGTTGTTGTTACCACTGCCGCCGTGTATTTTTATGTCCGTTTTTGGTTAAGCAATTATATTTGTCTTGGTTTTGATTATATTAAACGATATATACTACACAAGCTGTTGCTTTGTGTCCATTTCGATCGGTGCCCGACTCGTTTATTGCTGGTCAGCAATACGTTTGCATCTATTTGGGTAGAACTTGCTGCTTAAAAACCTAAAACACTGACGTGTTTGTTATGCGAACCTAAAAGCAACCAACAACCGAGGGTTGCCCAACCAGTAAAAGAGTGCGATCTGGTTCGTTTCTTCTTATTTAAGGTTGCCACACTCTTCAAGATGTGGCGGTACCTATTGTCTTTTTGCCAAATAAATACGCCACCTATGGTTTCATTTTGAGACTGTAAGTTACAGTTGATTTCACCACTTAGAGTCGGCAGCACATACAAAAGGGTATTCCAAATTTAAACGTGTTTTTACCTTCCAAATTAATAAAACACTTTGCAATTAATTAATTTATTGGTATGTATGTATATATGTATATGGAACTCCAATTTGGTAAATATGTATGTATGTATGTATATATTGCGCTACCCCTACTACACATAGTATTCTTATTTCTTAAAATATGTTTTCACATAAGTGTAAATACGTGTGTCTTTTGTTTATGTCTTAAATAAATGCAATATTTTTGAGCATTAAAATTTTGCTAGCTTTTTAGCTTAAATACTTTTATAATATTTTCTTTCTTATCACTTAAATGGTCACCAATAGTAAACTACTCATATTACGAGTAATAAATACGTGAGGCATAGAAATATGCATGCATAAATTTATGTATTTGAATTATGATTTGGATGGATAATGAAATACTAAAGCATTAGGAGTATTAATCTGAGAGCTATAAGCTATTGAAGAGAGATGTTAGAGGAAAGCGTTTCTAAGTAAAAATATGTGAGTAATATGTTTTCGGCCTACAGAGTATAAAGCTCTTAGCATTACTTGACATGAGCCTTGACTTGACCCTGTGCATGATCTGTATATGTATCTAATTATTTAAATACATACATGTTGCATGTATGTACAGGCAATGAAGGTTAGTCTCGTGATAAGGATAAATGGAGGGTATGGTCTATTGTATGTTCATAGGTAGTATGATATAATTATATAAAATTCTATTATGAGCTTGGCTTTTTGAAAGCGTCGCCAACTATTAGTTCAATAGTGCTGATACTATTCTACATTTCTGTTCCACTTGGAGTATTTCATTGGTACAATTAGGAAATCACAATGTTGATCAAATCATCCAGCGCATCCTTAGTATTGGACTGGTTTGTATCGTGTGCCTTCTTCATGTGAGCTGAATAATTTAGAATAATTTAGTTATTATTCGACAAGTTTAATATAGTTTCAAAAATACTTTTAAGCTTGATGTGAGTCACAAATCGTTCCTGACACACATCGCATTTGTAGTAAGTATTGCCTGTGTGAACACGTTGATGTAGACGAAGCGACTTCTCAAATAGATAGGCACGCCCACAAGTATCACACTTAAAGTTCTTCTCAAGAACTGCAAAAAGTGGTTAAGTATAGTTATAAAAAAAATAGTAGTATTCTGAAAGTAGATACTTACCCTCATGACTTCGCTTATGCTGCGTAAGCACATATTTCAGGGCAAATGATTTGCCACAAACATCACAAACATTGGGTTTCTCATTGGCATGTGTCTTCATATGCCACTTCAAGTCCTGGGCACGCTTATAACGCTTGGAACAGTGTGTGCAGGCGTGTAATCGATCAGTCGAATGCACTGCCATGTGACGATCCAGGGCTGACTTCATATTAAAGCGTTGGGGGCAACTATCGCACTGGAAAAGTCCTGTATATTGTCGCTCCGTCTTCCGTTGGAGGACGCGCTTATTGTTGGCAATGATTGGAGTTGCTGGTTCGCGTAGATGTTCAGCGCTCATGTGCTGGATGAGGTCCTGTTCGTTATCAAACTCCTGGCGGCAGGACTGGAACATGCACTCGCTACGTTCCTGATGTGTGAGATTTTCTGTATGCAACTCAAGCATATGGATTCGTTTCTCAGCATACGATGCAAAAACTTGGAAGGAACATTAAATAATACTTTACAATTAGTAACAACATATGATTGCGAATATTTATATCACTATTCTTTTGGGTGTCATGAAACATTAACGATAATTCAGATTTAGTTGCTTGCATGCTGCTCTCCGGGAGGGTTTTATACGGTGGATTTTATTGGTTATGCATGGTGAATTGGTTAAGAGCTAAACATTTGTAAATAAGTTGAACAAAAATGAGAAATATGCTTATGCGCCGGCTAGCAGTAATTTACTTAAATTTTACGGTTAAAATATTGAAGGTTATTAATTAATATTCTAGGATTTAAAATTTCCTCAATATCTCAGCAACATAACTAATGTACCAAAAATGGTGAAATTAAATGTTTTACAGGTAACATTCTTTTGCTGCTGTCCGGAGCATAGGCGAATATATTATTTTTAAGTTTTTACTGGCATGCTTAACTAATAAGTGTACATAAAAAAGCTGAGCCATGTTTACCATAATATTGCATTTACAACTTGACACAACACACAACAAAAAGCAGCGGTTTTTTGGCTTCTTCAGAGTAAATGATGCTCTAATGCAAATCTTAAAGCGTTTGCGATGAATGTTTTGATGATGCGACAGATGGATATTATTAATGAGTTCTTGTATTGTAATTGTAACTTTCCTTATGTTTTCCACATTTTCCTACACAGACATCATTTATCAACAATACGTAAGGTGCAGCAAATGCTTTGATGATAGTCTGAATTGGAAAATGTACAAAGATCTGCCAAAATTCAACTCACCCTCAGTGCAAATGGCACATTTAAAAGGTTTCTCTCCGCCATGTTGTCGATAGATATGCCATCGTAAGGTTTTAACATGAATGAAAGCTGAAAGATGCAAATACAAAATATGTACAAACAAGTAAAGAAATCTTTAATCGAGTCCCCAACTTTAAAATACCCGGTACTATGTTTTTAAATTCTTTGAAATGCACGACAGTTAACGCTGATTAAGAATATATACATCGGAACGAATAACAGGTAAAATAAATATGAGTATATATAAATATTTAAATACCTTTGCCACAAAAACCACAGTATTCACTCTTTCGGGATCCCGTGGTGTGAGTCGCTTCGTGACACTTGAGATGTCGTTGATTGATGAACAATCTGTCGCAACCGCTGTGTCTACATCTCAACTGACGCTCCGGTTTGTGCCAATTCATGTGGTAGTGTAAACTTTTGCGGGTAAAGAAACGCTTCTCACACAGGCTGCATTCGAAATCCGTTTCCGAGTGATATTTCTCAACATGATGTCGTAGATTATGACGATCGCTGTACTTTTTGCCGCAAACCTCGCAGACGTAATGCTTAACGACATGGAAGTTCTTCATATGCACGGTACGTGATGCGGCATCTTGGAAACATTCCGGGCATTCCGGACAGTTATAGGGCTGATCCGGATCATGGGCGCTACTGATGTGCTCTAAAAGCATATGCTGCAGTTCATAGCTCTCTTGGGGCTTGTAGCAAAATTTACAAGCATAGCTGATGTTTAAGGAGTTAAAATCTGTAGAAAAATCTTCCTCTTCCTTATCTAATTGCAGTGTTTGTGTTTCGTTGATGTTTATCGTTTCTACATAGATTTCTATGGGCGTTGGCGATTTGGCCTCAAAATTGGCAGTGTTTTGTGTTGTTGTTGTTTCTGTTATCGCTTCTGTTTTCTTATCATCATCATCATCATCATTAACTTGGTCATCTTCTGTCTTGTCATACATTATGTTGGCATCGATTTTATCAAATATATTCGACAGCTTTAATTGTGCATCCTGGCAAGCCATTCGAAACGTGTAAATGGAGCAGAATTTCGTAAAGCAATCGCTGCATATTTTCTGTGGCAGTCCATCGTTAGGTGAGATCTAAGAGTGATTATTTTTATTAATACAAGTATTCTAAATATTATCTTTCCTATATCAATCAAAAATATTTATATAGTGACCGTTTGAAATCCGATAAGCAACTAGCAGTCAATGTTGTCGTTATCGATAACGATAACGTGTAGCCACCGTTGCATGATCAAAAGCTTAATTAAAATGCAACGCACAAACTTTCTCATATTGCATGTATGATTTTTGCATTGGCAACGAATAGAGTTAACAAATACTTATAATAGCGACTTGCCTGTAACTTCCAGTTAACAAACTCCATGCGAATTTGGGCCATTTCACTCTGCCAATGGGTTGGATGGAACAAGTCCAGCCAATAGTTGTTGTTGCCATTTTCGAAATCGCACTTTGCACAAGTGCGACACGTTTCCATGGCTGCAGCAACAAACAAACTGAGCCAACGGTCAACATCAATCCAGGTCCAAATTGCAATTGTTAGTTTATATCGTTACATACATATGTAATACATATTTATAAGTTGTAAGTTCGTATTGTGTTCATGTAAATTATGCAACTTCAGAAATAACTCGAAGCACACACATACACCCGCGCACACTCCCACACTCCCAGATATGTATGTGTGTAAGTACTGTTTGCTTGCGCTAATTTCAATATTGTTGGGTACAGCTGGAGTAGGATGAAAACATCTGTTCCATTTGAAACTTTTCACAAATGTTTGGCAGTTGGATGCTGCTGCCATGAACCTGGGTCACTCAATAAAGTTTTGTGCCTGTACACCAGTGGCATAAATAGTGATACGAGTAGAGATGCTTTAACCACATCCTGAACCAATACGAGATGAGATGTTGTCTGTAGCACACTCCCGCGTGAACTGACCTTCAATGTTTATACAAGCCACTACGGCGACGAGAGAGTGTGCAGAGATTTAATACCCACACACACTCTCACATCTAACTGCAACGGGCGCATGTGTCGGTGTTAGCCCTCTCCAGCTTTATGCGCTCAGCTGTTTTGTTTTGTTTATGTACTTGCGCAAAAGAGCTTGAAATTTGCAAAATCACATGCGAGCTTTGATTCTTGTGCTGGGTTTGCACTGTTTCACAGCTTAGTGCCTAGTTCGCCACCTACCTAGTGCTTTCTCCAATTTGTAAAGTCAGCTTCAGCCAATAAATCTTAAATAAGAATGCTTAATAACACCTAAATAGAAAATTCAAAAAGCCCAGCATTTATTCGTGTACTCAGTTTTTAAACCTCAACTTATATTGTAGGTCGGGATTTCATAAGATAAGATTTGCTCTTTCGGAACAGCATAAAAATGAAAAGGAATGTCAAAATTGCGTAAAAAAACCACTGCCAACCCACTAACTTGCCGATTTAAATTTGTTTCGTTTTTTAAATAAGTATTTAATTATTTCTATACTCAATATACTTATGTATAAACAAAATAATTTACAAAAACGAGTGTACGAATAAATAATTGTCTTTAGCAAATTTGCGATATGAAGTTCGTTCGCATTTCAAGCATATCTGGACCACTGTTCTTTGTTGATTAAACAAAGAGAGCAAAAAGCTCTCGAGAAAAAGCTTTCAATACACTAAACTTTTACGTTAACATTTGAAATGCACAAGTTGCTAGCATTAGTTTATTTTAAAGTATATATACAGAAACATGTACAAATATTTCTACCTATAGTCTTAACAGTAGATTATGCTTAATTTACAGACACGATCACGAATTAACGCAATCTTTATTTAACCATTTAACTGGGCGGTAAAATACCCAAAGCTCTTAAGCACAATTTGGCGGCGTTTAACTTGGCCTCCTTCTTGTTGTTGCAAGCTTGCGTCGGTGTATATGTCTGTCCATTGATCTCCACCGAGAAGAGAAACATGCGACTGTGGGATGGGCCCGAGTCTTCCTTAAGCATATATTGCGGCGGTGTCCATTTGTTCTTTGATGTCAGTTCATTGAGCACACAAACCGGATGCTTTTCGTGAGCAGTGAGTGCAGCCTGTGCAATATTTACGGCACTTGCGTTCTTAGTTCCTCGCGGAGCAATTTGACGTGCCGGTGGCTGTTTAATATCCTCGCGAGATACCAGACCACGCTTGTCCAGCTTTACAGTCAGCTGCAGTGGTTGCAGTGAGCCAGTCTTTGTCCGGCCCAATCCTTCGCCGGGCTTCCAGCCCATCTTTTGCAGCAGCGTCATACCCATGCCACCTGTAACTGGCTTCGTCGATGTCAGTTGATCACGACGTGCCCACAGCTGTGGCCCGCTGTTCAGTTCATGCACCTTCATAACCTGGGCACCGGTGCTGCCCGTGAACTGACCTGGCAGATGCTTCGATGATGCCCAACATGTCATGTCCCGCTGAGCATTGTACATCATTTTTAGCGCTTCGGAATCACCTGGATTATCCTGTTGAGGTATAAGTTTATACATTAATTTTTTATTTATAATGAATCACATATAAAATTTTAGAAAAAAAAACCGAAAATAAACCTAAAATTGAATATTTTATTATACTTAAAAAATATAATAATATTACTTTATTTCTCGATCTAAATATTTATATTTAATAATACCTAAAAAATATAATAATAATACCTTATTTTTCGATCTAAATATTTATATTTAGTAACTCTTATTTTTATTTAAAAAAATGAAAAGTACGAGTTCCATTTTGTGATAAAAATTAAATTAAAAATAATCAAGAATAATAATCAATAAGTAGCAGATATGTTGATATGATCTACGCGTTTCAATATATAAATAAATTTAATTTCAATTTAATAACTTTTTATTAATTTAGATTGAGAAAAAAAGCTTTTATTTAACTTATTAATTAAAATAATAATAATAATACTGATTTATAAATAGTTTCTCCATATATAATGGATATTTGGAGCTCACCTGCAGTCGTCGTATGGCACTTAAACGTTGCGTAATTATGCTGGACACATCCATGTTGGGCGGCATGGCCTGTGGAAATATTGAGGGACTTGGCTGCGGTGCCACCGACGGTATGGGCACTTCAGGCACAAAAGGCGTTGCGGGCAGTGCAGGCGGTTGAGTGACCGAGACCGAGGCTGCTGCTGGAACAAATACTGGGACACTTGGCGCAGGCACTGGTATGGGAACGGGTACGGGAACGGATACGGCCACCGGTTCGGAACATGGCATGGATGTACTGCCATTACATTCAGTTGGCAGCGGGATCGGGTCATCCAATGGTATAGTGACTGGCGTAAAGGCGGGTTCCTGCTGTTCCTCATGGGGTATGGTTTTGGCAAACACATTCCGTTGCACGTCCTTAAACATATTGGTTGCCTGTTTAGCAGGTGGCAGCACGGGAAGTGGCACTAATGGCTCCTTCGGTTCCACAGGTACCCACACCTCAGACATGCGATGCACTTGACCCGAGGAGACGGGAAACTGCATTGTTATTGCCTTAGTCTGGTCCTCTCGGCGCACTACGGACGGTACTATGGGCGTCGAGTTGCGGATGTGCATGACAATGGGCTCACGCTCTTTTAGCTGAAATGGATGATGGAACGCCTTGGCATTACCATTTTTATCAACATCCGAGTCCTCGTCAGAACTGAGATCGGACAGCATTTCGCCGTTGGAGATTTTCTTGCAAAAGTCCGTGAGATCCTGCACGGTGCGTCCTCCATAGCGCATCTTCAGCAGCACCTTGTCCTTCACCTCCGGCGTCATGTCGGACACTCCGGCCATGTTGCCCCGCTTAAACATGCTGATGGCGTTACGCCGCGCAATCTCCAGCAGACGCTTTTTATCAATACCCAAATCACGTGATCGGGATCGCGAACGGGAACGAGAACGTGTATGCTGTCTAGAGCTCGAGCTGCCTCGGTACCTTGTCGTGGTGTTGGTGTGACGCTTGTTGTCATTGGATTCCTGTTTGGAGCGTGTGTTTGTGTTCGTATCTCCGCCGTAGAAACGACGTCGTCCATTCGCCTTCTCCCGCAGATATGTCTCCTCATCCGAAAGCGACAGCTCGTCGGACTGACGGCGCTCTGTTTTAATCTTAGACGTTCTGCCATTGCCATCTTTAGCATAACCATTGTAAAAGCTATTGTGACCGCGTTCCCGTTCCCGTTCTCGATCACGTTCGCGGTCTCTATCTCGATCCCTCTCTCGTTCTCTTTCCCGCTCCTTCTCTCGTTCCCGCTCCTTCTCCCGTTCCCTCTCCCGTTCTCGTTCACGTTCCCTCTCCCGATCCCGCTCCCGATCTCGCTCCCTCTCCCGATCCGTGCTTTGGTCATGTGGCAATGCTTGCCTCTTAGCCGAAACTGTTGATATGTCCGAATCCGCTGGTGCATGCCGTTTTCGGCTCTCGGTCTTTTCCTCTGTCTTGACTGTTTGCACCGATGATCTTTCCTTTGACTTTTCGCGATCCTTATCCTTATGTTTGTCCTTGCTGTCCTTGTGCTTGTGCTTATGCTTCTTTCTCTTGCTCTTATGCTTATGCTTTCCCTCACCTGTTGCCAAATCGGAATCCGAGCATTCACCATCGGATCTGTCTGGTTTGATGCGAGACTTTTTCTTCTTTTCCTTTTTGGATTTCTTGTGTTTCTTTAGCAGATTCTTGTCATCCAGCAACACCTCGGGTGGTGCCGCATTAAATACACCAAATAGCTCGGCGAGAATTTCATTGGACGACTTAACAGGTGCAATTTGCTTTTTGTCGTCTTGCGACGAATCGTTGCTATTGCTGGCATCACTATCAGTGGCATAGCCCGTTGGGGGCGTGGCATTTTCTGCTTTTATTTTGGCATTCAATGCTCTTAGCTTTGCCTCAATCTCAATGTCAATCTTCTCACTTTTTACTATAGCAGTCGGATATATTGTGTTCTGCAGTCGCAGATTCCGATTCTGGTGGATGTTGTTGCTGTTGATCCAAGTTGGTAACACGCTCCTTCTTTTCAGTCATTTCCAGAGCTGCGTCAACGAGCAGCGGATATTAAATTGCATGCGCATTAAACTGTATGTTATTTACTTTAGTTTATTATTGACCTATTATTGAGTTAACCAACTCACAACCGGTTGGTTGTATCTAAAACGAAAATATTTCTTCTGCAAAACGCTTTTTACCCACAACGTCGCCACCTGGTCCAAATGTTGCCACCCGACCGAAAGGCTACCACTCTGTTTAATTCACCGATCTGGCAATATGAATTACTTCGGGTCAAATCCACCTTATTGTTGACAATTTCTTAATGTTTAAGCTAGAATTTTTGTTAGAATTTTCTGCATTTTTAAATATTTTCTCAGAATAATATTTCTAACTTTCTCCCTTGGTAAGAAAAGCCTCATACTTTCATTAAAATATTGGGAAAAGGGTGGGGTTGGTTTTTTAAAAAATTTTTTTGTGTGTTTTTTTTTTTTTTTTTTTTTTGGTTTTTTTTTTTTTTTTTTTTTTTTTTTTTTTTTTTTTTTTTTTTTTTTTTTTTTTTTTTTTTTTTTTTTTTTTTTTTTTTTTTTTTTTTTTTTTCTTAACCTTTCATACTTTAAATTTGCATAAAATTTTTTAATTTTTTATTGAGCATTTTAAAATTTTCAATTTTTATCGACAAAATGAGTTTACCATCGATAAAAATCATAAAAAATTGATAGCACTTTTCATTATATCGATTTTTGCTGTGTTGCGTCGATAGAAATGTTAGTGATGTTAGATTTTCGATAATAATATTTCAGGTGTGTAATCAAGTTGGCATCTCCAGATTTGTCAAGCGCAGCCAACTTTAGTCACGTCGCTGTCACGAATTGCAATTTTTATAACAAAAAAAGGTTTAATCATAATTTGATAGACCTGCAAAGTAACAGTCTGGTCATCAATACGGGTGGAATTGACAGGAAACGTAAGTTAAAATTAATTGCAGTCAATTGCAATGTGTTTAATAAGCGATTTAACTACTTATTTGCAACATTTCTAATCGCCATTTCTTTTTTCGCCTGATGGTTCTGCCTCTCTTCCACTACTGTCATTGTCATCGTGCTGCGTACTGCGTGCTGCCATGTAATTGTGTTGGTTCTCTCGATGTCGATTTTGTCGGAACTTACGAATGGACGTCTACGTTTCTTGCCATGCCCTGTGTTTTGTTTGTATTGGTGTTTGTGTGTGTATATGGTTAAATTTGCATTGCGCGTATAATTGAAATAACTAACCAGAAGTGGATAACGATAAAGTTGACTTAATTGGAAATAACAACAGCACAAGCATTTCAATTTTGTTTGGAGGTTATTGGCAGACACACACACACAGACACAAATACAGTGAAAATGACGTCGCTGGATCAAAACCGTTTGCAAAACTTTAAAAACAAAGGAAAGGATCAGGATGTGAGTAGTGCATTAAATACAACAATATTAGCATATATTTAATAATGCACTTCCATCAACAGGAGATGCGTCGTCGTCGTAACGAAGTGACTGTGGAACTTCGCAAGAACAAGCGCGATGAGACAATTTTAAAGCGACGCAATGTACCCAACATGGATTCGAACACAGATGAGGACGATCAGTTGCCCAACTCGATAAATCTGAAGAAGCTTGCTTTAGCTGCCGCTGATCCCTCCAAGCCGGATCAACAGTTGGCCGCCGTTCAAGCAGCTCGCAAATTGCTCTCATCTGATAAGAATCCACCCATCAATGATCTGATCAACAGCGATATATTGCCCATTCTGGTTGAGTGTCTGAAACAACATAATCACACAATGCTGCAATTTGAGGCCGCTTGGGCATTGACCAACATTGCCTCAGGAACTTCCGATCAAACCAATCAGGTGAGCATTTCAATATATATGTACATACAGGTCTGCTTATGCAAATAAGATACAATTGTAAACAAACCCAATGAAGAGTGACTAATGATTGATTCTCCTGATTTGCAGGTGGTTGCCGCCGGTGCTGTGCCGCTCTTCCTTCAACTACTGAACTCACCCGCTCCAAATGTTTGCGAACAAGCCGTGTGGGCGCTGGGAAACATTATTGGCGATGGTCCACTATTGCGTGACTTTGTTATTAAGCATGGAGTTGTGCAGCCGTTGCTGTCATTTATAAAACCCGATATTCCCATATCGTTCTTGCGCAATGTCACCTGGGTGATTGTGAATTTGTGCCGAAACAAGGATCCGCCACCACCAGCAGCCACTATACTCGAAATCCTGCCCGCACTCAATGTGCTGATCCATCACACTGACACAAACATTTTGGTCGATACGGTTTGGGCCATCAGTTACTTGACCGATGGCGGCAACGATCAAATCCAAATGGTTATCGATAGTGGCGTTGTTCCCAAGCTGATACCCCTGCTGGGCAACAGTGAGGTGAAGGTGCAGACGGCAGCACTCCGTGCTGTGGGCAACATTGTAACCGGATCAGACGAACAGACACAGGTGGTGCTCAATTTTGATGCATTGTCGTACTTCCCGGCGCTCCTTTCGCATCCAAAGGAGAAGATACGCAAGGAGGCTGTCTGGTTCCTCTCAAACATCACCGCCGGCAATGAGTCACAGGTGCAGGCTGTCATCAATGTCGGTCTGTTGCCAAAGATCATTGACAATCTGAGTAAGGGTGAATTCCAGACAATGAAGGAAGCAGCATGGGCTATTAGTAATTTGACCATTAGCGGAAGACCCGAGCAAGTTTTTACATTAATCAAGGAAGGTGTAATTCCACCATTCTGCGATCTGCTTTCATGCGGGGACACACAAGTGATTAACGTAAGCAATGCTAAGTGAATAGATTCTAAACAGACAATAATCTTCTCAATTGATTTCCATTTTCCAGGTTGTGCTCGATGGTCTTAACAACATGCTCAAGGTGGCCGGATCACATGTGGAAGAGGTTGCCAATTTGATTGAGGAGTGCGAGGGACTGGCTAAAATTGAGCGCTTGCAAAGCCATGAGAATGTTGAGATTTACAAGTTGGCATACGAAATCATTGAAAAATACTTCACAGAGGTAAAATTACCCAATTCCTTTTATTTCATTCCCTTTAGCAATTTTCTTAAAATGCGTTTAATTTTTCATTTATAGGGCGAACAATCCAACCTGGCACCGACCTCTGATGGTACAGAATACAACTTTGATCCGAATACTGACAAACTACCAATGAACTCGTTCAACTTTTAACATAATGAATGAGGAGTAACCAATAGCGTATACACGTGAAGTTTGTATACTTTGATTAATAGCATAGCAATAAAATTTCGAGCGATACTCCGTGCCCATCAACAACTCTGACAGCAAGATATGCAAAAAAAATATGCACATTCTATATGACAGCTTGGTTATATATACAATAACAAACATATACATACAACAACACAACAAAATCATTGCAGCAATTATCTTTCTTAATTTCTGTGTTAACTAAATTTATATTCGTACATACTTCGTAATGCTTTATGTATATGAAAAAGTAAATCAAAAACAAATATTTTATTAAACTATGTCTAAAGTACGATGCAAAACACATAGTTCTTTTAGTTATTTATATATTTTCAAGTAATTAAATATATTTAAAATTTCAATGTAGGTTCTCCCACTCACTTCCAAGTATTTTTCCCAATGGGCTGCATGGGCGTTATCGAAATATTGCAATTGCAACAAAAGTGCTAAATACAGCAAAACAAAAACACACAGGAATGATAAAAAATTGTAGAACTATTTGATTTGTAATGAATAATTTTAATGATATGTACGCCTTTGATTTGTAATTGAAATTACATATACATTTCTAACATGAAAACGATAAAACACGGCATATTATGTGGTTTTTATTTACATTTGAAGGAAATTCAAACATAATCAACAATCGGAAAGTAAAAAAACAATTGTATACATTTCTACTGTAGGCTGGGGCGATAATATAGTCAGGTTACAGATGGTCAAGTAGTACATACATACATATATGTACATATGTATATTAATAAAAATATTATTATATTAGAGGCGCAATAACCAGCTCCAGATTAAAATATACATATTTTGCCTCACTGTACTCGCTACTCAGTATTTCTATGAATATTTGTGAATCACATTGTATATGCATTACATACATATGTACTTTATTTTGATTGAGGTTGTGAGATAATACATATTTATTCATACGTAGCTACATACATATGTGTGTACATCTGTTTGGTCAAGGTGAATTAACTAACAAGGTGACGTATTTTCCAAAAGTTCATCTCATTCTGGATTCATATTTCGCAGCTATATATTAATATCGATACATCGATATTCGTTATGGGGAACATGCTATTGACTTTTAAATCGTCAAAGCGACAGCAGCAATGAACGAACGGAATAATGAACAACTAAGAACGCTAAAGATGAGTCCCCGACTATGAGATACCTGTTACCCAAATTACTGCATACTTTAAGGCTTGCTACAAAATTTAAAGCAGCTATATCAATAGCTAAATAAAGTCTATAAATTATATATAGGAAAGTCAACTTTCTTAGTGTATTATTAATTGGTGAAATTTTGAATGATTACTGCATATGGTACAAGCTTTAAGTTAAAGATACATTTCTTACCTTGTTTTCCATCTTGCAGTTACAAAAATTAATATACAAAAAACCTATTTAAAGTTATCGTTTCTGAATAACAGCAATAATGAGTGCAAGTTCTTGTTAGGGTATTTCATAGTCATGGTGGAGATTCAACTTTTCGATTTGGAATGTAGATTATGCATATTTATCGTGACTTTACCGATAAACACTTGTGTTTGTAAGTATGTAAACTACCCGCATATTTTCAGCAGAATGTCGCGTGATACACGCAGAGCGGAGGAAAGGAGAGAGAGCGAGAGAGAGATCTAAAGAGAGAGAGAAAGAGAGAGATGACTAAAGAGAGAGTGAGAGAGCGCGAGAGACAAACTACAGTTTAATGTTTATTTTTAGATATATGCATTAACATGCATATCTAGAGATAATGTGAATGCATTTTAATGAGTATTTATATGCTTCCGTCAACATTGCTGAGCGGAAATTGGCACAGAGCACAGGTGCATGCGACGGCCAAGGTCAAGGACGTTGCATTTTCACATGGATTGAGCAAAAAGTGAACTGAGCTGTGTTAATTTTAAGAAATATTCTTGAAAAATTGCTCGCAAAACGAGTTTCCTCTTAGAAAGTCAGAATCTCACAGCTGTTTATATGTAAATACATTTGTATATATTTAAGTATCTATGCGTTTGACTCTCTCGTGCTCACAGACTCAACACACATACATACATACAAGTAGCACACTGTTAACAGCTCAGAGCGGCGACGCCAACGCCAACGGTAATGAACTCAATGCTATTGCTATTCACACTCATATTCGCTGTCGAAAACAGTTTATTCACTTCTGCGAACAGTACGGGTGAAACTGTCTGTTCATTCGCAGCACGCGCAGCTGAGTGAACTATATTTTTTACTAAATATTCCGAATATTTCGCACAAACAAAATGTCAACAGCCGTTAAGACGCCACCACCATCTGTTCCACCACCACCGCCGCCATCAGCTGGAGCTTCCGCTGGAAAGGGCATCCATTCAAAGGTGTACAATGGTATAATTGGCGTCTGTGACAAATTTGTGCCAGCAAAGATGCGACCACTGTGGATGCATGCTGCAGGTTGGCAAAATTCAAAAATAAACACGTTTTGCAATTTTTATTAATTAATTTAATGCTTTAGGTCCAAAGACGATTTTCTTTTGGGCTCCAATATTTAAATGGGTAAGTTACCAGACAGACAGACAGCCCATTACATAATCTCGACAGCATGACCTTCGCTAATTTTCATTATCTCTCTGTCTGCTGTTGCTGATATAAAACAACTCAAATGGCAATAATAATGAAATCCGTGCGAGAGTGTCGCCGTGTGATTTAAGTAGTATACTTATTGCCTTTTATTATTATTTGTTTATAACCTGCTTGTGTGCTGTTTTGGCAACTGATTATAAAAAACGTACATACATACATGTGATAATTGCGCATTTGTATTTGTCGGCGTTTGATAGTGTGCGTGTGTATCTGTGTGGCTTTGATTTGATTTTACACGCGTCAGAATTATCATTAACATACTTGAATGTTGTCGGCCTAATCTCGGCAAATAATAAAAATTGCAGGGACTACAAATAATGATAAGTAATAAACATACAAGAAAAAGACTTCTAAGCCATAAATTGAAAGTGACTTTTAGTTTGATAAATAAATATAAATATCATAAATGATTATTACAATTTTTTTATACTGAAATATAACGATTTAAATAAGTCTTTTACAAAATAACTCTAAATTAATCATTGTCATTGATAAACATTCCTAAAAATCATCAAATAATAATTACTATGCAATTTTTGTGATATAATTTTTTTTTGTATATTTGTAGGGCCTTGTTGTTGCTGGTTTGAGCGATCTGGCGCGTCCAGCTGACACAATTTCCGTATCGGCTTGCGGGGCATTGGCTGCCACTGGCATTATCTGGTCACGTTACTCGCTGGTCATTATACCGAAGAATTACAGTTTGTTTGCCGTCAATCTGTTTGTGGGATTGACACAAGTGGTGCAACTTGGACGTGCGTACAACTATCAATTGGAGAAGGAGAAACTGCAAAAGGAACAGGAAGAAAAGCCGGCTGTGACTCAATGAAACAATGCATATTGCATACTGATAGATCAATTTGGACACGCACATAACGCAACAGACGCATATCAACCCATTGCGTTTTATATTAAGTTGTGTTTCTAGTTTAAACAAATGACCACATATTTGTTTTTTTAATTGTGGTTTATTGTTGCCTTAAGAACGTGATTCATAATCCTTAAGTTGTAAATGTTGGAGGCTTCGAGTATATTTTAATTACACGTAGCATAATTGAACTTTTGGTGATTATTGTCAGCAAATAAAACAAATACATTTCTCAAGACTGTTGAAAATTAATAAACAAGTACAAATAATCGGCATTCTTTTGATTTTCGAGCTCAACCGCTCTTGCAGGCCGATAAGTATCGATAACAAACGATTACTT
Source organism: Drosophila falleni (assembly GCA_035045575.1). NCBI lineage: Eukaryota > Metazoa > Arthropoda > Insecta > Diptera > Drosophilidae > Drosophila > Drosophila falleni. The sequence continues at coordinate 21,346,720 of JAWNOV010000062.1, forward strand.
TTGATCGGGGGTGGTAGCATTCAACACATCTCACTCAGTCAACCAGCTGTTTGCGCTAATAAAAAATTATTTTGCAAATAGAAAATAAATTACAATTAAAATCTAGCTATAATTATGAATCTAATAAGTGGTATTAAATTGTACATTGAAAAGATGTGCACTGAGTCCGGACCAGGCATGAAAATCATATTGCTAGACAAGGAAACGGTATGAATGAATGCAATATCCACATGAATGCGACAGACTTAACAACATTTTTGCAATCAGACTAGTATAATATCTATGGCATTTAGTCAGTCGGATATGTTGCAACGGGAGGTCTACCTATTCGAACGCATCGATTCTGGACGTTCCAACGAGCGTCTAAAGTACCTTAAGTGCATTGTTTTTATACGCCCCACAAAGCAAAACATTCAACTGCTGGCCAATGAGCTTCGCAATCCCAAATATAGCGCCTATTTTATATGTAAGTATATTACAATACGCATAAAGATATGTATTAATCAATATGTATGTATATTCAATGTAGATTTTAGTAATATTATACCACGTACGGACATTAAATACTTGGCGGAGTGCGATGAATCAGAATCGGTGCGGGAGGTGAAGGAATTGTATGCGGACTATTTGTGTGTCAATCCCAATCTATTTTCACTGAACATACCCAACTGCATGACGAATCTTAATTGGCTGCCGGATGCATTGACACACAGCATGCACGGTATTACGGCTGTGCTGTTATCACTGAAAATCAATCCAGTTATACGCTATCGGGCTGGCTCTCAGGTTGCTCAGCTCCTGGCCAAGTTAATCCATGATCAGACTACAAAGGAATCGACTCTGTTTGACTTCCGTGGTAATATTGATGGCGCTGCGCCGCCTTTACTGCTAATCCTGGACCGCAGAGATGACCCAGTGACCCCATTGCTGCATCAATGGTCTTATCAGGCCATGGTACATGAATTGCTGCAAATACGCAACAATCGCGTCGACTTGTCAGAGCGACCCAATGTGCCCAAGGAGTTCAAGGAGCTGGTTCTATCTGGCGACCAGGACGAGTTCTATGGCAACAATATGTATGCCAATTATGGTGAAATTGGCTCAACCATTAAACAACTGATGGAGGAGTTTCAACGCAAGGCCAACGATCATAAAAAAGTCGAAAGCATTGCTGACATGAAGAACTTTATTGAATCATATCCGCAGTTCAAGAAAATGTCTGGCACCGTACAGAAGCATTTATGCGTCATGGGCGAACTGTCCACCATTACGAATAAGCGTAATCTGTTCGAGGTATCCGAGCTGGAGCAGGAGATGGCCTGCAAGGCGGATCACACGGCGCAGCTGCAACGCATTAAAAAACTAATTGCCGACGAGCGTGTTAGCATTGATGATGCCATTAAATTGGTGGCCTTGTATGCTCTACGGTATGAGCGTCATGCCAACTGTGAGACTTCAGGTCTGCTGCAGGTGATCAAATCCCGTGGCGGAAATACACAGATTGTGCCCGCTTTAATCGAGTATGCTGGCATGCATATACGCCAAGGGGATCTATTTAACATGGTACGCATCACGGATGCCGTCAAATTGACACGTATTTTGATCAAAGGCCTCAAGGGCGTTGAGAACGTATTTACACAGCACACGCCATTGCTTAAGGAAACACTCGAAGATGTGTTCAAGGGTCGCGATTTAGATCCACTATATCCGGCCATCAACTCGGAACTTGTGCCATTCCGACGACCACCTCAGGAAGTGGTTGTCTTCATCATTGGTGGCACCACCTACGAGGAAGCCTTGACTGTTCATCAGCTAAATAATGCTGGCTACAAAGTGATTTTGGGCGGCACAACTATACATAATTCCCAGAGCTTTATTAGCGAAGTGCTCTCGGCCACAAGCGGCACACAGTTTAAACATACCAAATCCATGCTTAAGTATTGCTCCCCAGACAATCTTTAAGAGTCAGACACATTCCTAATAATCTGCAATTATTGCTATTGTTAACTATTTATGTACGTACATTTATGTGTAGTCTAATCCAAGTAATGTATTTATCTCTTCGCTTACCATTGTTATATCTAATATGTGTATCATCTTTTACAAATACATGCATCAACTACTAAATAAAACATTTTGACAGAGAAGGAGTTAATACTCGATTTAATCATTCTTCCTTATATCTAATTTAAGTTAAACATTTATAGAGGGAATACAGAATACAATAATGAGAAATAGAAAACAACTACTTTTAAATATCTGTGGATAGTGAATTCAGAATTCTATGATAGCATCCAAAAACAAGTGAATAGGACGATAAACAAATGTTTGTTGCAAGCTATTAAATGAGTACTTGCAGTACTTAGAGTTACCTATAGCAGAACCATGACAACGGTTTCGCTGGACACCAAATTCAATGACTCAAATAACAAGCATTGTGAAAATAGCGTCTGCCATGTCAAGTACATATTTCAACGAGATTTGGCATCAATCGCAGCATGAATGCGAACAGTTGGCCATCATCGACTATGAGAGACAGCATCAGAATGTGGACACTACAGTGGCGGCCATCAGTGGTGTTGTTAGTGCCGTTTCGAGCTCTGTGGCTGCCGCTGCCGAGAATAAGGCATTGCTTCAATCTAGTCTCTATGAGTTTTATCTACGCTACATATGCCTGAGCAATCGCCTGGAGGATGTCTACGATAATGCAAGTATCACTGAAAAACATAAATTTATATTATATAAAATTTGAATTATTTTATAATATAAATGTTATATATCCATGTTTTTATTTTATACAAAACTAGTCGGCCGGTGCTACAGTCGAGCATACTCGACAGTCGGAGACCCCGTACTTACTATGGAAAAAACTCTCTCCCATATATATTAATATTACTCATTCCAGTCCCTCTCCCAGGCCCCGCTCCCAGGCCTCGCTCCCAGTCCCTCTCCCAGTCCCCGCTCCCAGGCCCCGCTCTCAGTCCCTCTCCCAGGTCCCGCTCCCAGTCCCTCTCCCAGTCCCTCTCTTAGGCCCCGCTCCAGTCCCTCTCCCAGGCCCCGCTCCCTGTCCCTCTCCCAGGTCCCGCTCCCAGTCCCTCTGGCCATGCCCGCTCCCAGTCCCTCTCTTAGGCCCCGCTCCAGTCCCTCTCCCAGGCCCCGCTCCCAGTCTCTCTCCCAGGCCCCGCTCCCAGTCCCTCTCCCAGGCCTCGCTCCCAGTCCCTCTCTTAGGCCCCGCTCCCAGTCCCTCTCTTAGGCCCCGCTCCCAGTCCCTCTCTTAGGCCCCGCTCCCAGTCCCTCTCCCAGGCCCCGCTCCCAGTCCCTCTCTTAGGCCCCGCTTCCAGTCCCTCTCTTAGGCCCCGCTTCCAGTCCCTCCCTTAGGCCCCGCTCCCAGGCCCCGCTCCCAGTCCCTCTCTTAGGCCCCGCTCTTAGTCCCCCCCTTAGGCCCCGCTCCCAGTCCCTCTCTTAGGCCCCGCTCCCAGTCCCTCTGTTAGGCCCCGCTCCCAGTCCCATTCTTAGGCCCCGCTCCAGTCCCTCTCTTAGGCCCCGCTCCCAGTCCCTCTCTTAGGCCCCGCTCCCAGTCCCTCTCTTAGGCCCCGCTCCCAGGCCCCGCTCCCAGGCCCCGCTCCCAGGCCCCGCTCCCAGGCCCCGCTCCCAGGCCCCGCTCCCAGGCCCCGCTCCCAGTCCCTCTCTTAGGCCCCGCTCCCAGTCCCTCTCTTAGGCCCCGCTCCCAGTCCCTCTCTTAGGCCCCGCTCCAGTCCCTCTCTTAGGCCCCGCTCCCAGTCCCTCTCTTAGTCCCCGCTCCCAGTCCCTCTCTTAGGCCCCGCTCCCAGTCCCTCTCTTAGGCCCCGCTCCCAGTCCCTCTCTTAGGCCCCGCTCCAGTCCCACTCTTAGGCCCCGCTCCCAGTCCCTCTCTTAGGCCCCGCTCCCAGTCCTTCTCCCAGGCCCCGCTCCCAGTCCCTCTCCGATATAGGCGGTATAGGGGGCGTGGCAACATTTTGAATCGAACTTGACCTGCCTGCAGTATAGAGGAACCTACATACCAAGTTTGGTGTCTTTAGCTCTTATAGTCTCTGAGATCTAGGTGTTCATACAGACAGACGGACAGACAGACAGACAGACGGACGGACAGACAGACAGACAGACAGACGGACATTGCTATATCGACTCGGCTATTGATGCTGATCAAGAATATATATACTTTATAGGGTCTGCCACGCCTCCTTCTGCCTGTTACGCACATATTCGGTAAAACAAACCCAATAGACCCCTGTTCTTTTTTAAAGTACGGGGTCTAAAAATAAACAATGGGATTTTCTAATTTTTTCCTATTTGTATTGATTTGTAAAAAGTTGTTAATTACAACCATCAAACTATTTAATTATTTAATTTCTTACTTTCCTTTTTGGATTTATTATTATTTTACAAGACTTAAAACATGATATTTTTGTAATTATTTATTTCGAAGCTGTACAATTATAGTCCGGTTTTCGTGTTTTAAATTTTGTATATTAAATATGAAGATACAATTGAAATTATATCGGATCGGGTTTTTTCATAAATATTCCTTACTTAAATTATCTATCTTACTACACTTACCCATAGATGATCCAACCACAGAAACGGGAATTGGTGCGCAAGTTGTTGGACGCTTGCCTGGGCCGTGTTGTGGAACTCAAGCACGATCTGGTCAACATTGATCTCATGGAGTTTAGCTACAATGACGATGTCGTGGAGCGTTTGCGTCTAACACCAATGGAGACGGAGCTGCGTATTCCACGGTACTTTCTGCGTGAAAGAGAGCAGGAATTGGACTTCCGTAAGCGTACCATGAATGAGATCTTAATCAAATTGGGCTGGCTGGAGGAGCACGAACTTGAGGAGCCTCTAACTGAAATGGAGGCAATTCGACTGCTTCAGATGCACGAGCGTGCCCGCCAAGGTCGCCTCCGGGCGCACTTTATGAAAGAAATACGCAAGGAGAAGGGCAAATCAGAGGAGCGTAGTGAGAAAGAGCGTACAGACTCCGGACTCATGGCAGCAATGAAAATTCAGAAAATGTGGAGAGGCCACACAGCGCGTCGGATTACCAGACGCCGTAAGATGGATGAGATGATATTGATTGGAATGGTACCGCCACCTGCTGCGGTGATCAAAGAGCGAGCCGAGAAGCTGGAAAAGCACAACGAGACAGACGTGAGGCGTCGCCATGTGGCCCAACAAACTTATGCGGCGCAATTCGAGGCAAGACAGGTGACAATTCAGGAGGAGATCAGGCTTAAGCACGGACCCACTATGAAGGAGGATATTGCCGATGAGATACGAGCTTGGATCAAAGATTGCTATGACAAAACGGGCAAGCTACCCGATTTCCCATCTGAAGATCAGGGCGGTTCACTGCACATATTTAGTCGTCCAGGCACTGAGAGCGAGCACAGTCGCTCCTCGGCACGTTCCTCCAAGGAGTCTCGCAAGACAAAGGACAAATCCAAATCCCCGGCACGTAGCGGTGATCTTAATGTAAATGATAACCAGGAGGACGATGTCAATTTTCAACCAGCTCAATCTGTTTGTCTACCCGACATTCGCGCGGAAATTGAATTGTAAGTTGGTAGAAATATTTTAAATAAATTTAAATATTGCAAAAATGAATATGTTAAATATATTTTATTTTTTTAGTATTATTTAAATTACTTATGGTATATAGAAAATTTTTGAAAATTTAATAGACCATTTGTAATTTTTTTCGTACACGTACAGCTTCAAAATTTCAGCAAATCAATGATTAGTAGTCCCAATAAGTGTATATTAAATTAGTTTAGCGTATTAACGTATAGATGTCATTATCTGAATACTAATTTTAGTTTCAACGACACTTGGCGCGATAAGGACGAAACGGGTATACTTAGCCAGGCAGCCTACGAGGACATGATCTATGCTGAAAAGTATCAAGAAGTGGAGCTGGAATTTCGACGCGCTGTGGACGATGTGATGCGCCAGGAGCTTGAGCTCCTTCAAACGATGGTTGGCAAGAAGGTAAAAAAGAGCAATAAAAAGACACGTCGATCGGGAAAGAAAAGTAAAAAGAAGAAGGAAAAGGATCTAACGCCAGATCGTAGTACAGAGTCGCTCTATGAGGAATTGGTCACAAATGGTATTATTCGCAAATATCCTGAACTTAAATTGAAACAGTTTCTGGGGGACAAAGCCTTAACTGCTCGAAACGGAACTAATCCTTCACCGGGTGACATTCGTCAGATACTCACTGAATACTGCATTCTTCCACTTGGTTCAGAAGCCATACACAGCTGCACTCCTCTAATACGATCTGTTCTGCTGGCTGGTCCACGGGGATCCGGCAAAAAGGCATTGCTCCATGCAATTTGTACAGAAGTTGGTGCCGTTTTATTTGATTTAACACCTGCCAATATTGTGGGCAAATATCCGGGGAAATCTGGTCTCATCATGCTCATACACTTGGTGCTAAAGGTATCGAGACTACTGCAACCCGCGGTTATTTATATGGGAGACGCAGAGCGTCCATTCATGAAGAAAATACCCAAAACGGATCGTACGGATCCCAAACGTTTAAAGAAAGATTTGCCCAAAATGATTAAGAATATTGCACCAGAAGACCGTGTCATTTTTGTTGGCACCTCCAATTTACCATGGGAAGCAGATCAGAAACTTTTGCAATCGGTCTACAATCGTTTCATTTATATTCCACGTCCGGATTACGGCGCCATGTCGCATGCTTGGAAAACGCTGTTGCAGTGAGTATTTTGTGTGGGATTGCCAGTTCTTAATCCAGTTCATTATCCATGCAGTGAGTACTCTGGAGGCATTTCCAACTTGGACACCAGTGCTATGGCCAAAATATCCGATGGGTATACCATAGGCGCTATTGATGCTTGTCTCCGGGAAGTTATGACCTGCAAGCGTAAATTACAATTGCGTTCCCAGCCGCTAACAAATGCGGAGCTTATAAATGTTCTATGGTGAGTATTTCGAATGCGCCCAATGTAATTTTTAATATTTCCATTTAATGCAGTACTCGTGATCCTGTCTATCGAGAAGAAGAGGAAGCTTTTGAATCATGGTGGTCAAAGACTCCGCTGGGTCGTCGGCGGCAACGTTTTCTGGAATTGGAAGAGGAACGTCTCCTTGAAGAACAGGCACAGCAGGCCAAGCAAGGAAATGGCAACAAGAAGAAAGGAATGAATTGATCCAATTACTCGTACTTTAAAATTCACACTACTATTTCAGCTTATAAATAAAATCCTTATTGCCGCATTTGCAATGCACTTCATTGACGGGCAGTTTAAGCGTGTCGTGATCCTCCAGCAGCTGCTGTAGCTCTTTTAATTTGTTGGTCAGCAGTTCCTGATAATCTCCCACGCACCAAAGCAAGCTGACATGAAATGACGGCTTCTCATAGAATTGTGACAAGCGATAGTCACGCATTACCAAATCAACCGGTCGCAAAAGAGCCGACATTTTGGCCGTAAAAGCAGCATCCAACTGAACAGCTAGAAAGGTGCGTGTCCTCTCCTCATTTGTATAGACTTGAAGCTAAGTTGGATATAATCAAATCAGTATATATGCAGCAAATGTGTCTTGGGAAACATACCATATGGAGTGTACTATTGAATCTATCAAAATTAAACATAAATATGTATATTATTAGATTAATTCGATTGAGATTATCTTGCACTTACCCAGTGCAACTTTGGAGCGCCTGTTGCAGCGATTTGGTAAACTCATCAATTTGATGATATTGTAGAACTACAGTTTTGCTTAAACTTAAATGCAAGGATTCATTGGCCTGCAGTTTAACGTGTGGCTCTAGTTTCTCTATAACCTCCGATTGAAAGTCCTCCAGCTGCTCGGCAGAGGCAAATGCAGGCACATAAACAAAGGTTGCCCAATTTCCTCGCTCGTGCTTAAAGCTTCTTATACGACCACCATGCAATGCAGAGTTATCTGTGTCATCCTCCTCCTCGTCTTGCGTTTCTTGTCTCCGTATCTTGGTGCCCAGCAATGAAACAGCTGTGGGTAATGCCGGTCTGTCCGGTTTTAAATTTAAGAATCATGTTAGATTTATAACAATTTACATTACCTCTTGAGAATAGTCGGCGCTGGACCTATTTCCTCAGTCTCTTCGTTTTCTGAGCTTGAGCTACTACCGTAATCCACTAGTGCCATCGCGAGTATCTATTCATTCATTTATATTTATTATGGGAAAGTAAATTTACTATGTTGGAAACGAAATGCACAAGCAATAACAAATACTTTTTATCAGATCAGATGTTTGCGCGGGATGTGCGGCGTGCGGCCACACTGATAAATGTAAATTTTTTTTACAGGGTTGCAGCATTTGGCTCAAAACAGTGTTTCCACACTAGTGTTGACAAGTTTTAGGGGAAACAATAACAAATTTTAAAATGCCAAAAACTCAATAAAAAATTAATATATTTGATTAAAATTAAAATTTAGAAATTTGACAAAATTAAGCTTAACATTTTAATAAAGGTTTGAAGTTCGTCAGCCCTCGGGAAGAGAAGTTAGAAAATTTAATTCTAAAAAAAAAAAAAATTATATTGAAAAATCAAGAAAATTCTAAAAAAAATTATGCAAAAATTAAAAAAATTCTAAAAAATAAAAAATTAAAAATCCGAATTTAAGTCCGAAAACTTGAAACACCCAAAATTAGGACATGTACTTATTTTTTTTAAGTACAACAAATCGAGCCAGATCGGAAAATTTTACCGGACTGGCAATGAGTGTCAATCTGAAATCTCTCTCAGAATCGTCCGGCACATTTTGGCACAACAATTTATTTTTTTTGAATATAACATACAATGCAAGTGCATTTGCTTTGCTGAATAAACGACGAAAGTACAAACAGCAAACAAAACAAAATGCAATTGGGGTCAAAGTTACATGTGTACAAGGGGGAGTGGGGACTGCCAACAATTGATTTCGAATGTATGCGTGTCTTGGTAAGTTTAGTTGCATCATAATCAGCTAGCTACTCCTTCCTATCAGTCGTATCAATAATTATTAATCAAAGTGTTGTCACTTGGCTTAATTGTCAACAGTGTTTGCTACGCTTCACCCGCTGCCCCGTGGACATTGAAACGAATACAAATCCATTACGGTCGGGTGCCGGAAAGTTGCCCTATCTACAGATTGGCAACGACAAATTCACTGGCTATAAGGAGATCAAACGCGTGCTGGATCTTGAGGTGAGTGATCCAATGAAACAAAACAGACGGGTTGAATAAACCTCTTGGCTATTTATAGAACATTCGAATGCTGAATTTCTGCATTGTTCCACTTGAATAAAATGTGTTTATCTTTTAGGGTTATCCGGTGGATGCGCATTTAACAACGAAACAAAAGCACCTGTCCACCACATACTCCAATTGGGCATTCACACAACTGCATGCCTACTATCATTACTTCCTTTATGGAGAGCCAAACAACTATGATACAACCACACGTGGTTTGTACGCCAAGCGTACACCATTTCCATTCAACTTCTACTATCCATCTACGTATCAGCGTGAAGCCTGCGACGTTGTCCAAGTTCTTGGCGGTTTCGATATAAACGACAAGATGGAGAAACACGAAAGTGACTATGTAAGTAATCAAATGGTATTGTGTAATTTTGTAATTAATTTGTTAAATTTCTTTATAGTTGGTCACTAATGCCAAAATGGCCGTGAACTTGTTATCACGTAAACTGGGACGCAAGGTCTGGTTCTTTGGTGACATCTACAGTGAACTGGATGCAATTGTCTACAGTTACCTGGCCATAATCTTTAAAATTTCACTGCCCAATAATCCTTTGCAAAATCACATAAAAGGATGTCAAAATCTCGTGAATTTCATTAGTCGCATTACGAGAGATGTATTCCGCAATGAATGCTATAGTTCGATAAAACTAACAAAATCCTCTGGTCACGCGGACAGCACGTTGACGCCGTCCGAACGTAAGTTTATGGAAACTGAAATGAATACAAAGATTGTGGCAGGAGTTGGAGCAGTTTTGGCAATGGGCGTGTTTGCTGCTTGGCGTGGTATTTACACACAGGTAAGCATAACTAAATTATGAACAATAGTTTAAAGATTCAGACTTTATCATGATCTATTTTTGTGTGTTTTCAGTTAACACGCTCGTCAACGGATTATGATGGTATTGACTATGAGGACGATGAGATGGATGAGGTTTTGGAATAGTTGCAGAACTGTAAATTGTTAGATTTAATAGTCTATGTATTTTTAAACACATTCAAAAACAGCACAGCAAGAAATGTCCAAAAGCAATGCAGTAAGACACATAAATGTATATACTTTTTGAAGAGATATATATACACATAAAAATTGATAATATGCCCAACTGTCATTCGTTTTTAAACTATTAACTATATGTGAAATTTAATGTTAGAAAGAAACAGCAACCAAAGCGAAATAAAAATGTGCAACTGACGCTGCTATCGTTATTTGTAATTAACTCAAATTTTAAGTTGGTTTTACTATTAATATTTATTAAAAAACTAGACTTATTGTTAAAATTTTCACATAGACTTAAAGAGGGAACGGAAATCGAGCAATTGGGTTACCTCATAGTTTGGAAGTGAATATAGTAATAGTTCAATTATAAAATATGTTAGCCATAATGGAATTTCTAAATGAATATCATCAGGGATATTCATGTCTTGAGGGCATCCTGTAGCTTTCGTCGCGCCAAACCCACACGATCCTCTTGCTTGCGTATGTCGTCCTCTGAGATGATAACCGCATGCATTAGCGGCTGTTCGGGATTCATGAATGCCATTGCATTCTTTGTTAGCTCAGCCTTTGTGGAACTTTGGCCGTGCACGCCAGCATTGAGCATATGCAGTGCCGTAGCTACCGATTGCAATACAGTCTGTTCGTTGACATTGGGACCGACAGTTCGAATTGTTTTTGGCAGTGATATTTCGTCCAGTTCCTCGCCATTATCATGGCAGGCACGTAAACGCTCCAGTCGCTTCTCCCAGAACAGTTGTTTGGGCTTCTCCTGTCCACCATGCTTGGCATCGTGCTTGACCTTGTTCGGCTCGTGATTTCGGACTACTGTTACCGGCTGCTTGAATATGGAGGCAGTCTGTCGTATCGGTGGCACCAAGGAGACATCTGTGCGCAGAGCACGGCTGTTAAAACAAATATATAAATTGCATATGATATAAAGTCGAGATGAAAAAACTGAGTAACTTTCAATAAATTTACTTGATCATGCACATGTCTAAGGGAACGTCTGTAAATTTAGACAATGTTTAGTTTTTACTAAAAAGATATTATTTTTCCTAGACATATGCATCTCAAATAACTTACAAACAAGCGAAGAATTATGAAAAAGCATGCAATTGTTATGAGAGAAAACACAGAGTTCAGGCAACTAAATACAGTTTAACCAATTATTTTTTGTTAATTTTGTAGTAGTTACAATATGTTTGGTTAAAAATATACATAGGTAGGCAGACAGGTGCATGCAGAGAGCTCGGGGAGCCAAGAATATTCGACTTGGCTCTACCTGAATTCAAATTGTTGTTGCTGTTGTTGTTGCCGCTGATTAGCTGCCGCCATTGCAGATGTTGCCATAGTTGTTGATGTTACTGGTGAACCTGATGATGGTGAAGACGATGATAGAGATGTCACAATGCCCACACTGCCGGTGCCGCTGTTGCTGTTATTGTTTGAGCTTTGAGATTGGGCTCTGCTAAATTTACGCTTTAGGGCATTGGCAGCACTATTTCCACCTGTGACAGCGTTGCTTATAATCGTTCCAGCTGCATTGCATCGATACAGGGATATGGATGGCGATGGCATTTGTCGATGCAGTTGCATTTTGCCGGTTTGGAAATCAAAGTTGCTTATGTCAAACATCTCGGCGCCCAATTGACGTGCTAATTGCGGTTTACTTTCAATTCTTTTGCCTGTGGGGCTGTACACATCCAATGGGGTTGGGGCAAGAATTGTGGAAGTAGGTGTGTGCGTTTGCGTGTGTGCATGTGTGTGTGGTTGTGTGGTTGTGTCGTGTGTGGTAGATGTAATAACAAAAGAGTTGTGAGAGTGATTAAAACAAATTCCTTATCGCAAGTGCGGTCGCAGTGTGTTTGTTTGTGGGTGTATTTTACAGTTTACGTTAGTTTCCAGGCGCCACCTTCACCGTGTACCTGTTTGTTAAAACTTCAGCCCAATAATATGATTGGTTTACCTGTAGTAGAAAACATCAACGCCCGAGTTGCAGCCCGATTTTCTGTGTACTTCTTCGCGCTGCCAACCTTTAGGTAGTGCGTTGCAATCAACGCGTTTACGTTCAATAGTAATACTCGGATTCATTTGCAAATATCTAACAATTTGCACTTTTGTTTATTTTTTTTAATGAATTTATATAAAAGACGTTGCCAGTTATTTATTTTACACGCAGAAATCGCTAAGTGGCAGCCTTAAATCACATCTGGCAGCCTTTTCTAAGAGATTCATGAGCGAACTGTTCAACTATCGATAGAGCTGTCGAAAACGCAATCGATAGATTAGTGTAAAATTTTAAAATGCCAAAAACTCAATAAAAAATTAATAATTTGATGAAAATTAAAATTTAGAAATTTGACAAAATTAAGCTTAACATTTTAATAAAGGTTTGAAGTTCGTCAGCCCTCGGGAAGAGAAGTTAGAAAATTTAATTCTAAAAAAAAAAAAAATTATATCGAAAATTCAAGAAAATTCTAAAAAAAATGATGCAAAAATTAAAAAAATTCTAAAAAATAAAAAATTAAAAATCCGAATTTAAGTACGAAAACTTGAAACACCCAAAATTGGACATGTACTTATTTTTTTTAAGTACAACAAATCGAACCAGATCGGAAACTTTTACCGGATGGGCAACCCTCGGTGTAAAGAAGAAGAAGAAGCACCAGTCGACGACGTAAGTAATTTTCGTGTGACTAAACTATAAATTCCACTTGCATGGTAAATAGTCAAAAGAAAAGATAAATTACAATAATAATGTAATATACAAGTGTTGGCAGTCCATTCGACGTGTTTCAAAACTAATTTGCAACTTCACAGGCTCGACAACGCACCAGCTTAACATTCATATTTTGGGAAACAAAAGAACAAGTGGCAGCTGGAAGCTTTTAAGCCAATAAACGAAAAATGTCTTCATCGGCCATATTTGTGCTGGACGTGAAGGGCAAGGTGTTGATATCCCGTAATTATCGCGGAGACAACATTGACATGGCCGTGATCGATAAATTCATGCCGCTGCTCATGGAACGCGAAGAGGAGGGTCTGGTCACGCCCATTCTGCAGACGTCTGAGACGACATTCGCCTACATAAAGACGAACAATTTGTACATTGTGTCCACAACACCGCGCAACAAGAATGTGAACATTGCGTTGGTCTTTGTATTTCTGCACAAAATCGCACAGGTGTTTGTCGAATACTTTAAAGAGCTGGAGGAGGAGTCCATACGGGACAATTTCGTTATCATATACGAATTGCTGGATGAATTGATTGACTTTGGTTATCCACAAACGACGGATTCGAAAATACTGCAGGAATACATAACGCAGGAGGGTCACAAACTTGAGCTGCAACCGCGCATACCAGTCGCCGTAACAAATGCCGTCTCCTGGCGTTCCGAGGGCATCAAGTATCGCAAAAATGAGGTGTTCCTAGATGTCATTGAATCGGTCAATCTGTTAGCAAATGCCAATGGCAATGTCCTGCGCAGCGAAATTGTTGGCGCCATCAAAATGCGGGTTTATTTGTCCGGTATGCCGGAGCTGCGATTGGGATTAAATGATAAGGTACTCTTTGAGAGCACTGGACGTGGCAAGTCCAAGTCCGTTGAGCTGGAGGATGTCAAGTTTCATCAGTGTGTACGTCTATCACGTTTCGAAAACGATCGCACAATTTCGTTTATACCACCGGATGGAGAATTTGAATTGATGTCGTATCGCCTCAACACGCATGTAAGTCAACCATTTATGAAAAGAATTAAATATCTTTAGCAATTAATCAATATTATTGTTGCGATTCTCGACAGGTGAAGCCTTTAATCTGGATTGAATCAGTCATCGAGCGACATGCACACTCGCGTGTGGAATACATGATTAAGGCGAAATCTCAATTTAAGCGCAGATCAACGGCCAACAATGTGGAAATTGTAATACCAGTGCCGGCGGATGCAGACTCGCCGAAGTTTAAGACAACCATTGGCAGTTGCAAGTATGCACCGGAACAGAATGCCATCATCTGGACGATCAAATCGTTTCCTGGTGGCAAAGAGTATCTAATGCGCGCACACTTTGGCCTGCCCAGCGTTGAGAACGAGGACAATGCTGAGGGTAAGCCGCCAATACAGGTGCGCTTTGAGATACCCTATTTTACAACATCGGGCATTCAAGTGCGATATCTGAAGATCATTGAGAAGAGCGGCTATCAGGCACTGCCCTGGGTGCGCTATATCACACAGAATGGCGACTATCAACTGCGTACCAATTGAGCCGCTCCCACATACACACACATTCCAGCCAAGCTTATGCAAAGATCCCTTCTGTTTCGTCTATAATGTTAGATAGCTTCACCTTCACAGTGCGTGCCCGAATTATGTGCGTTAAGTCTAAATGAAAAGTATATTAAAATGTATTTCTGCAAACGTGTAGCTTGTCAGCTGCTTAGTAAATTGAATTTTATGAACATATTCATTTAAATGATTACTTTGCATATGGCTTATTAATACGGCACAAAATATCCAGCCATATTTCGGCCACAATAAATTATGTGCTGTCTTTTGATATATGATGTAAAAATTTAAATATACAAGTTAAATTGTTTTAATGAATTGATTTTTGTATTACATCATTGACTTGAATTGTTTATAAGTGAAATTCAGTTTACTCGTTTGTAGGAATACCCCTTATTATAAATATGTATTGTTTTTCTGCGTATTGTATTTGTATGTAAATCAAACTAATAAATTTTAAAACATTTTCCAAACCATATGTATTTAAAGTCAGTTTCACATAAGTTAAATGCTTGAGTAAATATTATACATTTTCACATATTTTAAACTATTCAGCGGGGCTGCTAAAACACCAAAAATATATATTAAAATGGTCACTAAATAAAACAAGTATTTAACTTGAGTTAACAGGTTGTCTAAGTATTTAACAACAATGATAAATTGCTTTGTTTTGGGTTAGACCCAATAACGATTAAAAAAGAATATATTGCTTAAGCTTAATAAATGCACTTTGAATAGAGTCTCTCCGGTTAATTGTTGTTGAATCGTTTGCAGTTGCTTAACGTACGTCTATTGTTTGAAGTTTTTCAACGGATAGAATTCCTTATGCGCTTCGATGTGCTGCTCCAGCTCTCGCTGCTGCTCCTGGAGGTGTTCGGGAATTGTATCGTAGACACCCTCGAACATTTCACGATAATTTGGCTTGAGCTTCTTCTCTGAAACGGCAATTTGCTTGAGAACCTGCTTCCGCACGCTGCTAACAAATTCGGTTTCTTGCTGCTCATTAAACCAGCCCTTGTGAACCATGTAACTCTTGAGCTTGGATATGGGATGCTCCAAGGTGTTCCACACTTCGATTTCATCTGCTGAGCGATAGGCGGTACTGTCGTCTGAGGTGGAATGATGTCCCACACGATAAGCGAGCGCCTCAAACACAATGGGTTTGTTTTCCCTCAGCACGTATTCTCGTGCCTTCTTCATGGCATTGTACACGGCAAAGACATCAGTGCCATCGACACGAATTGTGGCAATACCATAGCCCATAGGACCACGTCCAGCAATGCCATCGCCTCTATATTGCTCATTGGAAGGTGTGGATATGGCAAAGCCATTGTTGCGGCTAAAAGACATGAGTGATAAGTAAGATCCTAATAAATTGAGTGAATCAATACTAACCAGAACAATATAACTGGACACTCGAGTGTGGCAGCAAAGTTAAATGCAGCGTGTGTGTCGCCTTCAGAGGCGGCGCCTTCCCCAAAGTAACAAACAACACAGGCATCGTTGTCCGGGCGACGTTTCAAGGCGTAGGCGGCACCCACAGCCTGTGGTATTTGTGTAGCTGAACAGAAAAGGTGAATATACAAAGGATCAGCATTGATCTTGATTGACACATGCAAAGGCATATATATTCTTACACAACGGACTGGAGATAGTAACAAAGTTAAGCTCCTTGGAGCCATAATGCACAGGCATTTGTTTTCCACGTCCAAGGTCGTCCACATTGCCATAGCATTGATCAATGAACTGATCGATTCGGAATCCACGCCACACCAGAACACCTGCCTCACGGTACTGTCCATATATAATGTCACGCATTTCCAATGCAGCCGCACTACCAATGTGCGAAGCCTCCTCACCAAAGTTGGTCATGTAGAAGGAGATTCGACCCTGTCGCTGAGATTCGTATAAGATTTTGTCCATTGTGGACAGCAGCAACATGTCGTGGAACATTTTCTCGACCACCTCCTTGCTTAGCTGTGGATCCTCATTGTCATTGAGTATATAGCCATCACGATCCATTACCCGATAAATAGGTATGGGCGCATAATCCTCGGGCATTGTTAGCTTAAGATCGTTCACAAATGGCGCATCACGAGCACCTGGAAACGTGGCACGATTCTCCGCTGACTTTGAACTGGAACTGGAACTGAAGGCTCTGTGTGCACTCACTGCGCCAAGCTGATCAATCTAAAAAAACAACAAGAATTACAAACACTTGGCAGTATGCAGATTTTGTATTGAAATACAATACCATTTTGGCATTATTCCTGACCGCGCCAACGGCACTCAATAGCTTAACGGATTTTCGCAGGAATGACATGTTTACGAATGAATAAAATAAGACAATTTGCAATAAGAACAATTGCAAGAAAAGTTATTATTTGTTCCACTACGAGATCTGCGTGTTCTGTTGCTGCCTTGTACTTAAATCAGCTGCGTTACGCAACAAGTTTGCGGCCAAGGCAGGTATGCTGGTCAAAACCTTTGCTTGATAAGAGACAGCATATAATTATTTATTTTAATATATATAAAATAAAAATACATTAAAGAAGCATCTAAGAAATACAAATTTCTTAAAATGTTTAATATTTTACCTACACTAATAAACTTATTTTGTGCTTACTTTATTTTGGCATGCTGTCTTTATTTCTGAGCAGCATACTATTAATTAAGTGTTGGTAAGCATTGCAAAATGGCAGCTGAACACATTGACGACAAACAATTCTGGTTGGCCATTACAATATTAATAAAAAACTATCACGCTTTGAATAAAAAGATATTCGAAGTGATTATTACAGAAGTGCAGAAACAGCAAAATGGACAACTGTATGATTCCGACGAAGATGAGTTGGAGCAGCAGCTACAGGCAAATGCATCTACGAGGACATGTGAAGGCTTTAAGATATACTTTAAGATGTTGACCAAAAAGCTGGAGACAAACATTTTGGCCAATGGCACATTGAGTGAGAAAAAGTTAATATTATGCTAAGTAATTCATGATTTTAACAAAACAAAATTACAGATTTCGGCAAGCAAAGTTATGATTGCCATTTTGTAGGCGAAGAATCTTTTGATGATTTTTCCGTGCATTTGAATGCAGGAAAGTTCAAAGTTGAGTCAAAATCAAATTCCCGGTTTGCAGAGTTTGTTTTGAGGCCAAAGCTTTGTAATTGGTCACAAAGCAAACGGGAAGAAGGAGCTCAGAAATCGTTACGTTTGGTGGATGTCGAAAAGTATAATGATCTTTACAAGCAGCTTAAACTGAAGCATTCCGAGAGCCTACTGAAACTATGGGAAACAGCAAAGGAAAGCACAGATCCATTAAAGTTCATATACGAAGATTTGGCCATTGCTGCTTACCTGATAACGTTGTGGACCTCTACACAAACGGAACCAAATGCATTTGCCGATTTGGGATGCGGCAATGGCCTCCTAGTGCGTGTGCTCAATGCGGAGGGATACAAAGGCTATGGTTACGATGTACGCAAGCGAAAACTTTGGTCTCTCTACTCGGAGCAGACAAGTTGCAACCTCGTTGAGCGAACTGTGGAACCAAACAGTTTTCGTTTCGAATTTGAAGGCATTGACTGGATCATAGGCAATCATTCCGATGAACTATCACCCTGGTTACCGGTACTCGCAGCGCGTCTGAAAACCAACTTCTTTCTGCTGCCTTGCTGTCCCTTTGAGCTGTCCGGTGCTAAGTTCCAACGTCGAAACACTTCCATAAGTGCTTATCAAGATTTTGTTCTCTATGCTAGACAAATATCGGATCGATGTGGTTTTGAAACACAACAAGATCGCTTAAAGATTCCCAGCACGAAGCGAATAGCTCTGATTGGTCTAAAAGGCACGGCAAAAAGTGCTCCGAACTTGGAAGATTTTGTACAAAACGAGCTTCAAAAGTACCAAACAGGAGATACAAAAGCTGGAAATGCGATAAAATTGCGAGAGAAAACTGAAACCGTCCGAAATTGCACACAGGTCGAAAAGAGCATTCTGGATTCTCTGGTATTGAAAATCTTTCATATGCTGCTGGACAATACAGAGAGAACAAATGATAGTTCTTGGATGGCAGGACGACAGCTGAAAATGCGCGAAATTGTACAATCCCTGACCAAAGAGGAGTTAAGTGGCATCAAGTCAGAGTGCGGTGGAATCAAGACCTTACTGAGGAATAAACATGAAGTATTTCAGTTTTGCGGCAATGATCTAATTGGCATCCGCAGGCCTGAAGGAATTCCTGCGATACGTACCAAGTCACATACCACTAAGAAACGTTCATGCTTCTTTAAACTACATCATCCGCAGGGATGCCCCTTGGAGGAAAGTCAATGCTCATTTATACACTAGTTTTCGTAGTTAAATATTTATAATTTGCATGTTGTCATTATAATAATAAAATCATGTCAAAGAACAACTTTTAAACATAACTACCACATAAAGGATAAAGACCCTAGATGAGTCATTGGGATAGTTACAATTTTAGTTATATTTCGTGTCTACTTTTTAAATATTATTCGGGTTATTAATTAATTTGAATTGAAGTGCATTGTTTGTTATTCTTTTTTGCTTTTACCAATATGAATGAATCATTATTGTTAGATTTGTTTAACGGGAGCTGTCCGAACTGTTGCTGCGACGTCGGCGTCTTATTGGCGAGCGTGAACGTCGGCGTGGAGATCGACGTCCTCGCGGTGGAGAGTTCCGACGACCACCACCTCCGCCACCACCGCGATTGTTGAACCGATTAAATTGCGGCGGGGAACGCCAGCGTCCACCTTGTGGACGGCGCATCTGCGGCGATGGTCGTCTCATTGGCGGTCGCTGTTTTGCGACAACAACTGGCGATACTGTTATTTCCTGTCCATCAATTTGACCTCCGTCCATGTGCTTCATAGCTGATTCGCAGTCCTCGTGCGTTGCGTACTCAACATAGGCCATACCGCGTCCGAAATTTGGATGGAAACGGTCCGTTGGAAATTCCACGTTCTTTACAGTTCCAAAACTGCTAAATATCTCCAGCACATGATCCTTGTTAACGTTGCGAGTCAGTCGGCCCACGTGTATACGCACCGGCTTCGGTGTGGGTGACCGGGTACGGGTACGACTGCGGGAACGGGAGCGTTCACGTCTCTTTGGCGGTGGTGTACGTTCGACTGTGCCACGGCCACCACCGCCACGACGACGCGGAGAACGGGATCGGCTAGCGGAGCGGGAACGTTCACGCTTCACATTATTAACTTCGCCTGCACCGCCTGCCCGATCGTTGGAGGTTCGACGCGCACGATCTCTGGATCTGGTGCGGCTGCGCTGCACGCGATCACGCTCACGTTCCGTACGCTCGCGTTCCGGATCCTTGCGAGCCTTGCTATTGGCTCGTGGTGATTTGGTAGCTCTGCGCGGCGAGCGAGAATTGTCTTTGCCAGCTGCACCGCCACCAGCACCACCTCTACGGCGGTTCTTTTCACTGCGATCGGTATCACTCGATGATGAGGACGACGAGCTGGATGAATCGCTGGAGCTGCTTGAGCTGGAGCGCGAATCTGAGCCGGAACTACTGCGTGATGACGAGCTACCCGATGAACTGCGAAGAGGGGTGAGTAAACGTTTGCATTATATGAAAAAATATACCGGGTCTAAAAAAGAGCATTTTATACCTTCTGCTAGAGTCACTG
Source organism: Drosophila falleni (assembly GCA_035045575.1). Taxonomy (NCBI): domain Eukaryota; kingdom Metazoa; phylum Arthropoda; class Insecta; order Diptera; family Drosophilidae; genus Drosophila; species Drosophila falleni. Next base: position 21,366,980 of record JAWNOV010000062.1, read on the forward strand.
CTAGAAGAGGCGGAACCTCTACGTTTGCGTTCCCGCTCTCTGCGAGATGAATTAGATGTAGCCGCTTTTGCGTCCTTCTCTTTTACATCTTTCTCTTTATTTTCCTTTTCGCCCTCGGCGGTGGGAGACCGGGCACGCGCCCTAATGAAAAAAAATGTCGGTCATAGTATACTGATGCTAAAAGCTAAGTGAAACTTACATTTTGCTATTAAGCTTTAGCTTGATATGCTGTCCAGTGATAAGTTGTCAAATTGTTAACGAATTTTGCCGCAGAGAACAAATATTTTAAAACACGAAAAACCAAGTCGAATTTCAATGGCGTTCTTGCAGCGATGTTTTTTTGCCGACCCAATATCGATATGTTATATCGTATGTCAATTTATATTTGGGATTGTATTGTCGATTTTCATTCGATATTTTTCTGCGGGAATCCCTGATATTTGACATATCGATATCGCCATCTGTAACCTTGCAGAATTTGGCGCACAATTTCAATATATGGCAAATATATCTACAAAAATCGCAGTTTAAAAGTCTATTTTTTAATTACATTTGCAAGCAGACTGTGTGATTGTCTGCATTAAAATATAAAGCCCATTAAAAAAATAATAAAAGTCTTTAATTTTAAGAGCGTTTTGTAAATTAAGTAAGTGTTTATTATTAATTTTTAACCCAATAGATTCACATATAAAAACAATCAATTGGTGCTTCAAAAATAGTCGATGTTTTTCAAACTTGTTGAAAAATCGACTAGTCGATATCTACCCAGTTCCAATCGAAACGATTTGATACAACTCTACAGCCTGCTTGTTTTGTGCTTGTTTTTTTCTAATCAAAACATACACATATTTATTTTTTGTTACATAGAGGTCGTCATTCCAATAGTTGCAAAGTGCTTAATATTTCGGGACACAAAGTGCATATCGCACGGTGACGCACAAATCAAACAAGGCAATTTTTTGTTCGACACACACACACACACACATACAAAACGAAAAGCAAGTGAGTGCAAAATCAAGCTACAAACGGAAAAAAAGTATTCATCTTGTGCGTTGCAAAATATTTTAGTGTTTTCTGCGGGTATAATGTGCATGAATATGTGCTGATACATTTTCTGCAGAAACCTAAAATGGAAAGGGCGTGTGCGTGATCATAACTTTAAAATTATCTTCTTTTCCTCGTGTTTTTTGCCCCCTGCATGGGACTGTCAACTTGTCTCGAATAGCCTTATTTAGTTATGAGCGCGGTTACGAATGTAAAAACTCTGTGGTGTAACAAAAATTGCTTATTTGGATTCTGGCTGCTCAGGGATCTTATAAATATGATCTAAAGACGCCTTTAACGAATCTCTGTCAACTTTGCAAAGCGCTGTATACTGACAAATATTTTTATCGCATATTCCATGGTCACAGTTAGCAGTCACAGTTACTCTGAGTTTGCACATCTCTATATTTTGCTACAGCGCGCTTAATGCTAGACGAGGATTTTTTTTTCAATTGGTGAAAAAAAAAGAAAATACAAGAAAATCAAAGACGGTAACAACAAGTACGGTAAAAGAGCTAACACCTACGCTGTCGGAGCTGTAAGGCGAGTGGGCGTGCCGCTTGGACAGAGCTAAATTTAGCAAGTGAGCAGGCGTCTTTGATAAATCGATGTGCAAAAGGAAGCAACGATAGAATATCCAACAGCCCGAAACAACAACACCAACAACAACACTGAACAAAGCAGAGAAATAACATTATTGCATTGGTCGAGTGTAGGCGGCAAAAGCTCAATACGCATCCTTGATTCCTTATGATTGTATAAGTGTGTACATGTGTGCGGTGTGTGTATATATTGTTGATGTAAACGATTTGGATTGTGTTTGCATTTGTGTGTCTGGCGGTTATGGATTTTTGCATCCCGCGCAGCGTTTTTTCAAGTTCACGATACATGTACATATTTCGTTTGACTTTGAGCGCCAACTCACCAAGGTCTATTTCTCTCTTTCTCTCCTTTAGATTAATCAGCACACGGCGAACGGGCGACACGTCAGGGGGAGAAAAAAACAACAAAAAGCACACACACAAACATTATGTTCAATAGATATGGGCGGATTCCTGGATAAGCCAAAAACCGCAAAGCACAATGATGAAGGCGAGGGTAACAAGCTGCTGTATGGCGTCAGCTCGATGCAGGGTTGGCGCTGCGAAATGGAGGACGCATACTATGCTTGCGCACGCTTAGGGAATGCACTGGATGAGTGGAGTTTCTTTGCGGTCTTTGACGGTCATGCGGGCTGTAAGGTATCGGAGCATTGTGCCAATAATTTGCTGGACAGCATAATCAGCACTGAGGAATTTAAGAACGGTGATTATGTGAAGGGCATTCGCACCGGTTTCCTTCGCATCGATGAGGTAATGCGGGAGCTGCCCGAGTTTACCCAGGATGAACAGAAATGTGGTGGCACCACGGCAGTCAGCGCGTTTATCAGCTCCACGCAAGTATACATTGCCAATTGCGGCGATTCAAGGGCGGTGCTCTGTCGCCAGGGCGTGCCAGTATTTGCCACCCAGGATCACAAGCCCATTTTGCCTGAGGAGAAGGAGCGTATACATAATGCTGGAGGCAGTGTGATGATTCAGCGTGTCAATGGTACGCTGGCTGTGTCGCGTGCCCTTGGTGATTATGACTTTAAGAATGTTAAGGAGAAGGGACAATGCGAGCAGTTGGTCTCACCGGAACCGGAAATCTTTTGCCAAAGCCGTCAGGACACCGACGAGTTTTTAGTGCTCGCCTGTGACGGCATCTGGGATGTTATGAGCAATGAGGATGTGTGCAGTTTCATATACTCGAGGCTGAAAGTGACCTCAAATCTGGTGAACATTGCCAATCAGGTGGTCGATACTTGTTTGCACAAGGTGCGTATTGGATAATATCTACACGATATCATAACCGATCTCTATTTCTTTTGTTATTTCTTATTTATTTGTTTCGATAAACAATAACAGGGCAGCCGTGATAATATGAGCATCATAATAATTGCTTTTCCCGGAGCACCAAAGCCAACTGAAGAAGCGAAAGAGGCTGAGCGTCGGTTGGAGAAACACATCGAGAAGATCACAAGAGGTTGTCTAAATCGTCTACTCTGTTTATAACTAATCGTATACCTAACGATATAACTATATAGTCGTCACACAATTGTGTCAATGTCTGTCTCAGTGTCGCCGTTTCTCCACACTCGAATTGATCTTAGACGACTGAAAATAACGAATACGAATACATTGTACCTTACGTAACGAAAGCAAAGATAGCCCAAAAAAAAGCAAAGTTTGCATATATAGATTAGTAGATTTCAATTATACACATACATACGAATACGTTTATACATGTATTTGTTAGTTAGTTAGCTAGATACATGCATACATATATAATTGATCAAATCAAATCAAATCAAATCAAATTGAAACCGCAATGCAACAAGATGTTCCTTTCAATAAGTAAACCAGAACAATTGCTATTACCATTGCCAATACCAATACCAATATCAATTCATATATACATAAAATACAAATTACAGTATAGCGTGTTAGTTTGTCATATCTACTTCCGCTGGCTGTTCGTGTGGCCGAGTGTCTGATTGTCCAACTCTATGAGTGTGCCTGTGTATGTGTGTGTAACAGTATTATTTTTTTTTTTTGAATATGTATTAATGAGATTATGTGCTACAGCAACTGCCAAACCGATCCACGTGAGAGAAATCCTTGTAGCTAAACAATCGAACTAATCCAACCCCATCCCATTTAGACCTTGTATACGTCATATTTATACAATAACCATACATACATACATTTAGAGTAGTACTATAAGCATACATTTAGAGTAGTACTATAAGTTATTTAGCTACAACTATTGATAACCCTTCTCAAACAATTGAATTTGAGGCCCTCTCATCCAGTGTACATACATATATCCATACATATGCTTGTACATAGTCTAATATTTACTTACAACCATTTACCATAACATAAGACATATATACTAAAGAACAATTCTAACGCATATATGAAATATAAATTTTAATGTAAGTCATACAAATCAAAATACTATGAATTAATACCAAGTAACTAAAACAGATACTTTGAAGCAGTCGCAATTAATTAGCACTTTTACAAGTCACAAATATTTAATAGATTTAGGTAAAATTTGTGAAAAATTTAGTGAGCAAATTGTCAATAATAATATTTACTTACGATTGAGGGAATTGATTTTGTCGTTGTCAGGTTTTTAGATTAATGCTCAAGTATTTAATGTAAACGCCGTTTAAACACCATTTGCCATTGCCATTGCCATTTAACCTCTGCCACATATTATAGGGTATTTTGTAGTGCATATACGTGATCGATTACAGCGTAAATTGTTCATGCGCCCACAGTATTCATAACACCAAAGTGAATTTTGAAAACGTCCTAAGGTAAAGTGCAGACCTGACCTTTACACATGTATGTTGATAATAACTTTACGTAAATAATATTGTAATATTGTATTGTTTACAACTAGCAAATTCCACACCCCACAAGAAATGATTGACTAATAGTCAAGTATATAATTACCTACTCTAATATTAAGTATAATAACAAAAAAATCCAGAAAAATTCAAAATGAACAATGTCCAGACAAATTACTTAGATTAGGTTGAAAGTTTTTAAGGCCAGGCCAAAGGGTATCTGTATTTGTACTTGTATTTCTATCAGTATCTGTATCTACATCTGTAACAGCATCTGTATCTATTAATGTAGCAGATGAAGCCAGAAGTAAGAAATTGATAACGAAAACGAAAAGATAACAAAATATTGTAAACCTTATGCTCACCAATTGTTGTGCTTATTGTCAACGTAAACAATTTACTTGAAAATGTTATATTTAGAAAATGCAATTGAAGCGACGCAGCGCAGAGCCTAATTAAAAAAAAGAGAAAAAAATTAAAAACAGCTCGAACATCTCTTTGATACACTGAGAACGTTTGTACCTAAGTACTATAGCAATCAAAATAGTAAAGAATCGTTTGCTTGATTTGGCAACGATCGAAAGTTAATATAGCAATTAATGGAATACGAACAAAACTAATTAATTATTTTCGCTGCTAAGTAAAAATATAACTTGAAATGAAAGATTCGAAAACCAATTCAAAAGTGTTTGTTTGCTGTGTTGTTCAGTTTTCAGTTCTCATTCGATACACTTTCCCAACACCATTTCCGCCTGCGCTTTTGCCTTCCTTCTTCACACGCAACACAAACAAACAAATCAGTCGTCTCGATTTTATTTATTTTCCTTTTAAATTTAATTTAAATGTGTATTTTCATTTGATTGATTGTTACAGTTTTTCATTCTGAACTTAACTATAATATTATTATTATTTTTCCTTGTTTTCTGATCAGTCAATTCTAATGACTTACATATCCATTTATTCCAAGTATTCTTTTTAATCTACGAAATTTGTTAAAGTAAATTTAGCAACGCGTTGCTCTTGTTTTGTTGTCGTTGCCGTTGACGTTGTTCGCGCATCGTGCAGTTAATATGAAAATGGGCAAATGGTGTCAAGTCAATGCCAGAAAACAGAAAGCAATACAAATCAAATTTAATGATGAGTGAGCATAAGGTAAGGCACATAGATCCCACCACACAAATGAAAAGTAAATGATATATGCATGCTCTTAAGATAATATCAATCCATTTATTATATATATGTACATCTTATCCAATCACTTTTACAATTCGATATTTTCAAATGTTTGTTGTACACTGAATGCTGTAAACAGTTTTCTCATAGACAATTCCCAATTGCAAAAGCCAATCAACAAAACCAAACCTAAAAAAGGGGGAAACTGCAGAAATCTGCTGCTCTTTATTTTTGTATTTTTTTTTTGTTTTTTTTAGTGTACTTCCGATCTTTTGAAGTGCCAATTTTGCGACATCCCATTTACATTATTTTTTCCGATTCCGACTATGCAGGTCGATCGAATTTGCAAAGTGCACACTATTGTCACAATATTTCAGATAAGCTTTCGATCGAGCTGTATGTCTTTGCCAAACCTCACGTTAAGTTAAGTTTGTTGCTCAATTTTTGTCGGCTCTCGCTGTTGCAACATTTTCGTATTATTATTATATTTTTACAAATTGTGAATTTGCTTTTGCGTAGCTTAACAATATAATTCGTATTTTTATTGTACATACAAATTCAAATAACATGAGCATTAAACTTTAGTTAAGTTTTTTTAATACCTTCTAACACTTTTCATTAAATTTCTGTCATTTTTGCAGAGGAGATTCAGAGTAATGATGTCACAGACTACGTGGAACTGTTGAAGTGTCTGGAAAATAGAGATGACATTGAAGGTCTTCCACCCGGCGGCGGTTTGCACTCCAAGTAAATTAATACCCATAAAATTATCTATTAGCATCATCAATTATTAAATATTTGGTTTGTTTCAGATATCACATTATTGAGCGAATATTTACGGAGTTGTTTCCGGATGATCCATGTGAAGTACGAAACATTTTTTACAACATTTAAGAATAGCTTTTTCGATCTTTCACCAATGCTTCTTTACCACTTTTATTTCGCTTTAAAACTTTATGATTATCTGATTTCATTCATATAGCTATTGTTAATTCATTCGCTTAACTGTCAGCTTATCTATGCAACTTTATTATTTTCTTAAACTCTATTGAATTACTTGATATAGTTCTATTTTCTTGAGGCTGCATCCCAAAACTAATTGTTTTTTAACAAACCGAAAGCTCTTTACGTATTCTCTTTCTTTTATTTCTAGCTGTATGCATATGATGAGATATGAATTTTTTAATGCTAACTATTGTTCATTTCTAAATCAACAACCAAACAACCATAACATCCAAGCAACCAACAACAAAAGAAAAAAAAATGAAACTAAAAACCTTTAAATTCATATAAATGTAAGACGAAAACGATTCTGTTGTTTAAGTCCTATGTCGTTATTTTTGCGTTCATCCAAAATTTTAAATGAGTAAAAAATTAACCTGTTGTAAAATTGGCAGCAATCAAATATCTGCTCTGCATGTTCGCTCTATTTTATTCTGCATGTTCATCCCAAAATAATAATAAAAATATAAATTATAATAAAGAAATTAAATTATCCGTTATAATAGTAAAAAATGCATCCATTTTCTCACTCTTAATATCTCTCTGTTTTTGATTCACACACACATATTTATATATATATATATACATACACACACCTCATTTAAGCCTGCGTTCAATTGTGCCTGTCTTTGATCATCTCTTCACTTTGTCTCCAGTTGTTAATAATTTCTCCTTCTTGATATTCTTGCAGAGTCCAACGCATTAAAATTGCAAAACAAACAAACAGAAACAGTCAAACAAATGCAACAATAACAACAACAGTACGTTACATAAAAACAATGAATATAAAAAAACACACACACACATACAAACACAACAGACACTCTTACCAAACCGTTTTCTACTTTGATAAAAAAGAAAAAGAAAGAAAGAAAAAACCTACTGCTAATAATATTAATAAGCATTATTATAATACTTTATATAGTTTAAATGAAAGCCAGTCCTAAACACAACAACTACATAAACCTTGTATTACGTAGATCTACTTATAGAAAGGAGCGAACCTTAGCAGACCTCAGAGCTAAAGATAAAAACAAAAATAAAAATAAAACTTAAAACGAAAACTAAATATACAGAAGAACAGGGTTTGGCTCAAAGCCAACAAACACACACAAACACAAACACACACACAAACACACAGAAACACACACACAAACACAATCACACTCGCACACACGCAGACACACGGAAGAAATTTCCCATCTCTAAACTAACCAACTTCCTAACTAACTACAATACTTACTAGAGTAAGAGATTGATTATAGATAGATATGTCTTACTTCTATGTTAGGTCAGTCTGTCGACTATCAATCTATCAATCGTAACTGTCCTTTCGTCAATCCTCATCAAGCAAATTTGAAAACTGTTGACTCGCCTTTGTTTAGCTGTGTAAAGTTTTACCAAAAAAAAAAAATATTTGTATGAAATAGAAACAAAAAAGTAAAGCAACAATATAAAAAAAGTAAATACATTTTAGCCCTGTCTAAGAATGTCGCTCGGGAGAAGTCTGTACTAGAGAAGATTTTTTATTTGATTTTCAAACTGTGTATTAATATTGATTCCGAAACGAAGCGGATTTTTGTAAGCTGTATAATGTTTGTTACTGAAGAATCATTTTTGTTCATTATTTTTATATATGTATATGAGATATCCGATTTAAACAAAAAACAACAAAACAAAAACTGTAATGGAAAACAAAAACTATTAATTTGTAAGAAGTAAGCCGGATGAAATATTAAGAAACTTAAAGCAAAAAACAAAACGAAACAAAAAAATAATGCCCGAGTTTGTAGTAAATGTTGATAAAAAAAAAAAACAAAAAAAGAACCCAAAACCTGAGAATTGTTTGAATTTGTTCAGTCATTTAGCTGCACCGTGTACCAGTCGTATCACCTCCAGACGCGACAGGTGTTGTCCTTGGAGGCAGTCAAAATAGCATCTCCCGCATAACTGTAGGCACAACTGAATACCTCAGACTCATGGCCGGCCAGCACCTGGGAGCACTGTCCCGTCTCGGTGAGCCACAGGCGAGCGGTGTTGTCAGCGGAGGCCGTGAGCAACATACAACCGCTGGGACTGAAGCAGACCTTGTTCACCTCATCACTGTGACCGGCCATCAGGGACAGCATCTCTAGTGGCTCCAGGCTCCAAACACGGGCTGTGCAATCGCTGCTGCAGGTGGCTAGCAATTTGCCAGCTGCATCGAAGGTCACATCGAGCACCTCATCACTGTGCGTGGATACCAAATGCAGCTCCTGGTCTAAGCGACGCATATCCCAGACACGTGCTGTACGGTCCAGGCTGCCAGTGGCAATCATCGAGCCGCTAAAACTCCACACACAGTTGGACAGCTCGGCAGTGTGTCCCCGCAACTGATGGCAGCAACTGTGTGTGGCAAGTGGCATTAATATGAAATTAGGTTTGTACTCTAAAACTCACCTCTTAGTTCGAACATCCCATATGCCAGCCGTGTGGTCAAAGGATCCCGTCAACAGCAATTGGCCATCGCGAGAATATCGTGTGGTTATCACCTCGGCTCCATGGTAGGTAAGCTGCTGAAGCTCCTGTGCGGTTTCTGTATCAAAGATGCGTGCATTGCCATCAATGGAGGCCGTTGCAACCGCCTGATCATGCAACGGATGAAACTCGGCAGCCACCACCTCAGCTGTGTGACCGTACAGCGTGCTCAGGCACTGACCGCTGCTGACTGACCAGACCTTGGCGGTGCCATCGAAGGATCCCGTCACAATTTTGTCGCTGAAGTGGCAATGAATTACTAATTACTCACAATTCCAGAGGAAATGAATCCATCTTTTGACACTTACCAACGTGGCGTATTAAAGCCAACTGAGAAGACCACATTGTCATGGCCGGTGAGAATGTGTTGCACCTCGGCGGTGTTGGTATTGATCACATGGCAGGTGCGATCGTAGCTGCCCGTCAAACAATATTCCCCGCTGCGATCGAAGCAAACGTTCGTCAGCGGCAGAATGTGCGAATTGTAGCATTTGTGCAGATAAAACTTCTTTTTAACTGGTTCTCGCAGCTTACTCTGAAGCTTGCCAATCGCCTGTTTCAGAGCGCTGAACGTGTCTTGGGAGCTGGAAGCCTTGGAGTTGCTGGGCAGGCAGGGAGTTGGATTTTCCTCCGAAAATTGGCTCAGATTTCGTTCCAAATCTGCAGCCTGGAGTTGTTGAAGAAGAATACTATCTGCCAGTGCTTCCACATTTGTTCTATCAAAGAAATATTCAATAAAAATTATCAGATCCATTTATTTCCTCACTTACTTGGCATTCAAGTCGAGCAAATCAAAGTGGCGAATCCGCTCGCTGCCATCTGCAGATCGATAATTCAAAGCCAATCCTATCAAATACAAATTATAAATTATTAAAATAGCAGTGTTATTTAAAGAATGAATGCTACTCACCTGGTGGATAATAGCGAAGAAAGATTTTGTTGGCGCTCATTTCACAACTGTTGTTGAACTGCAAATGAAATTCCTTTACAGCTCGAATTGCGAGGGTGTCTCTGTCTTGAGCTTGCTGACCTGCTTTAATTCGTTGCACGTTGCCTTGTCAGCCTTGGCAATGGCAGGGAGACTGATATGCCACAGACAAGTTTGGTCGATTTTCTGTGTTGTTGGTCTTGGTCGATATACTACTGTGTCCAAAAAATAAGGTGACATTGTATTTATTTTGAAAATTCTTTATTTATTCTTCCAAATCAATTTCATCCCCTTCAAAGTAATCCCCTCCCGACACAATGCACTTCTGCCAACGTTTTTTCCAATTTTCGAAACACTGGTTGTAGTCACTTTCCGGGATGGCCTTTAGTTCCGTCTTCGTTGCGGCTTGAATCTCCTCTATCGTGTCAAAACGGTGTCCCCGGAGCGGTCTTTTGAGCCTGCTGAACAGCCAGAAGTCGCACGGTGCCAGATCAGGTGAATACGGTGGTTGCGGAACGATATGGGTTGAGTTTTTGATGAAATGATCACGAATTACGAGTGCAGTATGGGATGGTGCATTATCGTGGTGCAGAAACCAAGAGTTGTCTCTCCACAAATCTGGCCTTTTTTGACGGATACTGTTACGCAAACGACACATAACGCTCAGATAATATTCCTTGTTGACTGTTTGACCCGGTGGAAGGAACTCATAATGCACAACACCACGATAATCGAAGAAAACAGTCAACATGACCTTGATTTTGGAGCGACTTTGGCGCGATTTTTTTGGTCTCGGCTCTCCTTTGGCACGATATTCGCTCGATTGATCGGTTGTTTCGGGGTCGTAAGCATAGATCCAAGTCTCATCGCCAGCTATAATCCGTTTCATGACATCCTGGTAGTCGGAAAGCATCGTTTCACACACTTCAACGCGACGCCCTTTTTCCAAAAAATTCAATGTTTTCGGTACCAGTCGAGATTTGACGCGCTTGAGGCCCAAAACATCCTTCAAAATGGTATTGACTGAGCCTTTTGATATGCCAACATCATCAGCAAGGTCTCTAATCGTTAATCGACGGTTTTTCAACACCAAATCTTTGATTTGTTGGACGTGAGCTTCGTCAGTTGAGGTTGATGGTCGCCCAGGACGCTCTTCGTCTTCGACACGTTCACGACCGGCTTTGAACTCACTATACCACTTGTAAACATTTTTTTTAGACATAGCCTCATCACCAAAGGCTTTCTGCACCATCCTCAACGTATCCGCAGCAGAAAATTGATTCCGCAAACAAAATTTAATGCAAATTCTTTGCTCAACAAATTTCGACATTGCAAAAAACGAGAAACTCACTTTTAGCAGCTCACAAAACGACGCGTATCTCAAACAGTAATGAATATTTTCACATGAAATTTGACATAGATGTCACTCACAGTACTACCAACCTAAAAACAAAAAGAATTCTCCTAATCCTTCAAAGCGCGCAGTTTAAAATCAAATGTCACCTTATTTTTTGGACACAGTAGTATTACCTGAGAGGATACCTGATGGTACCAAACCATGGCCAAAATAACATTCCGTTTGAAAATCGGTTTAGTTTTGACAAAGTTACGACGGATTAAAGTTGGTCAGACATTGGATCTAGTAACTTTACAAGTCAAAATCGAATTCTAGCAAAAAATAATTATTTTTTAAAAGTTAATAAAATTTAAATGCAGAATGAATTTAGAGGCCAAGCAATAATCAAAATGACATTCCGCTTGAAAATCGGTCCAGTTTTGACAAAGTTATGGAAGTTTGAAGTTGGTCAGACCTTGGATCTAACAACTTTACTAGTCAAAATTTTTGTCAAATTTTACATGATTTTGTACAGAATTTTGAAAGGTGTCAGAAACAAATTTAAAGTGTTGTTTTATACTATTTACGATATAAGGAGTTGATTAAACGTGAAAACTTGAGAATTAAAATTTTGAATTTTCAAAATATCAAAGGGGGGACCATTAGGATCGTCTCCATGATTTTGAGAAAAATTAAATTTTTTACAAAATTAATTAAGTTTAAATGCAGAATGAATTTAGAGGCCAAACAATAATCAAATTGACATTCCGTTTGAAAATCGATTAAGTTTTGATGAAGTTATAAGAGTTCAAAGTTATTGAAAAAATGTGGAAAGGTAAGTAGTAGTCCAGTCCCTCTCTCAGTCCCTCTCCCAGGGTCCGCTCCCAGGCCCCGCTCCCAGGTCCCTCTCCCAGTCCCCGTTCCCAGTCCCCGCTCCCAGTCCCAACTTCCAGGCTCCGCTCCCAGTCCCTCTCCCAGGTCCCTCTCCCAGTACCTCTCCCAGGTCCCTCTCCCAGTCCCTCTCAAAGAGTTCAAAGTTATTGAAAAAATGTCATGAGGTAAGTATGGAAAATTGGATGATAGATGGCTTAGAATCGAAAAAATATCAAATTTTCTAGATGATAAAAATTTAAATGCAGAATCAATTTAGAGACCAAATAATGATCAAAATGACATTCTGTTTGAAAATCGCTTTAGTTTTGACAAAATTACGACGGATTGAAGTTGGTCAGACTCGCATTTTGGGAATAAATACAACTACTGGCGCAAAAGCTTATCTTTTACAAAAACGACCGATAGATGTCGCTTGCAAAATGATTTGTGTACTTGCTAAAAGTTAAACCCAAACTAAAAATATATGTATTTTATTCAAACATTTTGAGTTAAGTTAACATTATTGTTAATCAAACTCAAAATACATATTTATTTATTGATATACATTGATTACGTCTCTCAGTCTGCTTACCCTTGTTTTGATTGTAAATAGAAATGAAGTCGTTTCATTATGACATACAATCATATAGGTTCGTTCATATTTATAAAACCTAATTAGCTTGCTTAATTCAATTGGACCCAAAGGCCAATTAATGCCTGCACCTGTTCACACTGTCGGGCATATTTAACATACATTGCAGCCCAGGTCGTATATGCCCACAAGTGGAGAGGTTAACACTGGCAATGGCAATTAGATTGTCTCACCTTGCTCGTGTCTCGTTTCGACATTTTCACTAATTTAATTTGTTCGGTAATCACTGAGACGTGGGCGTCGAGGAATGACGAGGGCGGCCAAAGAAGTAATGTCCATTAGGCTAATACAAGAACGCAGAAACCACAGATAAAAAGGAACAGACAAAAGAAGCAGATGAAACAGAAATAGAGTGTGCGAAGGGCGGACACACCAAATGACCATAGCCAATAATGATAAGAAATTATTAGATATTATCACACTCAATATAATACCAAAGAACAAAACTGAAAGCGACAGTCGTGGAAATGCGAACAATGTACAGTGGGTGATTTGAGAAAACTTTTAAAAATTTAAGATTTGTTAACTATATTAATCTTATAGATAATAATATATTTTATTTGAAATGTGTGTTTTGACGATCTTTTTAATGCTTCCAATGGTGTTTGTTTCTTTATTTGGCAAAAAATTGCAGCTTTTGTACATTGCAAAAAAAAGCGTTTTTAGCGCCAAAACACATTTCGTTGTTATAATAAATCTTAGCTAACTTTGCTATTTTTCCCACTGTGCAAGAAGACAAAAGGCAGCGAAAGAAACTCGTACTTGTAATGTGGAGATATATTTATTTATAGCTTGTTTGTAATGAAACATTTCATTGATTTGGCATTGAACACTGACCGAGATGTGAGTCGTTATGTGGCAGCAACAGCTGTTGCCACAGATCATGTCATAATTTGCTGACACTTCGTGTGATTCCTACATATGCTAGAAAATGACCAGAAAGTCAACAGTTGGAAGTAATCGAAATGAGAAATAAACGTGGAAATTAAATCAATTTCAAATCCCATAAAATGCTTTCACAATCAAAACAAAGCAAGACCGAAGTAAGGTTCTATACATCTGCCTTCTAGGCAGGCAGAAGAACATCAAGCGGATTTAAATTTATGCTCAATAAATTTTTGTTGATTTCCGGCAGCGTGTGTGTGTGTGTGTGTGTGGATGAGTCCTTAAAATGCGTCGCTGCATAAATTAAAGAATCTCTTTTTCAACCTATACCGAGATAGACAGACAGGCAGACAGACAAAGGCACCTTGCATGAGATACTCGGGCGAATGTTACCTTTATCCACAGAAATTATTATTGCTGTTTTTTTTATTATGGATGTATATATCTCTCTCATCGTATCTTTGAGTTGGGTCTTGGTCCACACCAGATCCACCTTGGTTAAGCAAATTATGCTAAAATGGCATAGAATTTCACGGTGCCAGTGCTCGTAGAGAGAATTATTCCGAGTGATACATCAACAGATTCTTAGTTTTTTTTTTATTGACAGGACGTCATTAAATTCGATTTCGCTTGATGTGCACCCTGTAGTTGACTACTCAGGGAGTATACACACTCTCTGTTTTTAAACGTTGTAACTTATTTCGGTAATATGTATCAGTTGAGCGAAGTCTACATCACTCCCTGACACATGTTGTTGCATGCCCCGAAACTGTTTATCGGATACTTATCAAGTATGCAGTTGCTAAGTTGCCAACCAGATTGACGCCATTCTCGTTCTATGTATAATTGGAGTTACTTATGCTTGATGTCATCGTAATCAGATTTGCAACAGTTTGCGGCAACTTAACTAACATGTTGTGGAAAAATCTTGTGGCCCTTGGCTTAAATTCAACCCTTACATTTTTGAATTAACGTCTCTGATTTTGATTTTTTTTGTCGACAATATAAATGAACTTTCTTTATTGAAATTTGTTTCAATATTTCTGTCATAAAGCAAATATTAAAAACCCACTACTTGCCACAATGGAGGCAGGAAGTTCGTAATGAATTTTATGTTCAACAAAAATAAACCATAAATATTAAAATGTCCTTTTGACGAGCTGAACAAATTAAAAGTTATACAAATGGTCGTACATTTGATATAGTTGAAAACTGAAAATAATTTTTTGTATTTATTTGCTGATTCAAACGGAATTATAAAAGTTGTTTTCATATGTTTTACATGAGTCTGTTTCCTGTGGCTGAATATCTGCTCTTTCAATGACAAGAATGCGATCCTGAGCCCATTATTCATAAAGGATTTTTCAGCTTAGTCATTTAAAAGTTTATGACTTTGATAAATTAAATTGGGCATGGCATGGATACAGGCTGGATACACGCCATTGCAGAATGAGACCTTTACTCCCTTTAGCCACAACTCCCAGCGTGGAGATGAATATATCCAACTTAGGCAAAGTTTTAAGCCCAAGACAGCCTTAAAACCGTTTATGGTCAATTGAAATGCAGACGCATCGAAATGTTATAAAATTTAATAATATTAAATCCCAGCTTCCTGCAAAGTCTGTGTGTATGTGTGTGTTTTGAGGTTTGTTTTTGAGCTTTATTAACGCGGGCAGATGGCTGGAAGGAAGACAGGTGGGCGCAGTAGCAGCAACATTTTGTGCGGCTTAGCGGCCACATCAAGTATACGCACCATAAATCAGAGCAACGACCCAAACCGCTCACAACATGCTCAATGACGTATTGAATGCATTAAACTCGAGTCTTAAATTGCTAACCGGCCGTTCCTCATAACTTTAAGTGGTGCTTAAAGTGAATTATGCCTTGCCAGTGTTATTCCCATTATATACGAGCTCATTTATGAGTGTATGTATGTATATATGTATGTATGTATGTGTGTATGTATGTATATATGTATGTATGTATGTGTGTGAGTCTATATTGAGGCACAGATTCCTGCCATTTACCCAGATCAGAATGAAATCAGAATGAATAGCATGTTAATTTGTGCGCATTATATTGGCCATTTATCTGTTCTCTGACTTTTTCACCATTAATTGCCCTCGACAGCGTCAACGGAAGGCAATGCACATGCATTTACCGTCTTTATGTTCGCATTTAACAAGTATTTAAGTATTTACATTTTACTCTGGTGGTTGACAAATTATCCTTAAACAAGTTGCATTTAATTAAACGGATGCTTCTCATCTATTTTCTTTTTCCAGCGCCAGGCAGTTAGTTACTTTATACCCTTTTAATACCTTGACTCGTCATCACACTGCAAATCAACAATCACCAATTGTATTAAACTCATTTAGTTTTTCGGTAATTAGTTAATAATATTTACAAGTTTTGTTTGTATTTAATATGAAATCATAAATTATTCATTCAAAAACCGCTTAAAACACATAAATATTCATATATTAAATGTTGTCTGTATGGACGCTAAATGATTACTTACATTGAAATTTAGAGATTCACTTTCATAGATTGAATGGCAAAATGTGCGTGAAATTTATGCAAACGAGTGGCGAGCATAATGAATGAACTCATCTGTATGTCCATGAGTATATATGCACTCACATAGGTATAGTGAATCTAAATATATCAAAAGAGTACTTCAATTTTTTAAATTGGTACTTCTCTTCTTAATTGTTTATTTTTTAATTTTGTTTTAGATTATTGAGAGATGACTACATCTCTTTCAGTTGAAAATATAAAGCCCTTAGTGGCAAATAAACCTGTCCCCTCAACCCTTTTATTGTAAAGTTAATACAATTTATCTTGGGATTGTTATTTTCAAGTCTAGTTAAACTTTATTTATATTTTTTTACAATTTACATAAAAATATCTTTCAGTTATATTAATTATATTATTTAAAATATAAATTAAGTTGTATATATTTTAAGAACATTTCCTTAATAGTATTTATAAATATACATCTATATTTACTCTACCTATTCTTAATTCTATATAGGAATACATACTTCCGTAACCAAGCTGTCAAATCAATAAAAACAATTGTGATATGGTGGAATCTAATTAATTGTCAGTGCGTTGTGGGGTTAACAATTTCCGCAAGGGCATTCAAACGTGCACCATGACAAATGATCGGTTTCTCTTGTTTTTACAATGTCGCACTAATTGCGTGTGTGTTGTGTTTTAGTGGGTGTGTTCATGTGTGTTTTTGTGTGTGTTTTTGTGTGTGTTTTAGTGTGTAGATGCGTGGTTGTGGTTATGTCTGCGTGTTTGAGTTCGGTCGTTCGCTTACCACAAATTAAACGAAATCAACAAATTAAGTAGAATAAATTTTACTATCCGCAGCTCTGCGTGCCACGCCTTTTTGTACGAGTTTAGGAATGTTGTTTTGTCAAATGATTTATTTGGCTTGGCTTAAAGCAAAGTCAATGGCAGCAAAAGAAGACCAATTACTCGACTCTTGGCTCAGCAATGGTTTCGCCAGCCGCCAACAACAACAACAGCAACCAACTCATAAAAGTCCATTTATTAGGGGGGTGGTAGATCCGGCATAAATTTGCAGTCACAAAATATGAATTTAATTAACATTAATTGCCAGCGTATTTCTCTTTCGCACCTGCGACTATGAACATTGCCAAGTAAAATTTGTCCAGTTAACTCCATATAACGTATACGCAATGCTGCCGCAACCAAGGGCCAAGTGGCAAGTGGCAAGTGAAAATTGCGGAATACCAATTGTTTCTTCTGCTGTTATTGCTGGCACGAGTTTTGCACACTTGTGTTTATGGCCAAAGTTTCCGGGCTGGCCAAAATAAAAAGGGAAAGGCAAAAAGAAATAAACTTTTTCGAAACTTGAGATTTCTGACTCGTGATTCAATGAAATCTTCTCAACCGCAATGGAGTTTGTAAACAATGCCATTGCCGCTGTTCCCTCTGCTAGTTTTTTGTTGCACTGCAATCCAGTGAAAGTCAATTAAAATTTATTACACATACGCGCCGTTATACAGCACTGGTTAAAGAAAACCCCGGCAAAGGGCCAAATGTCCGGCTGGCGGAACGGCTCTAGTTCATTTTCAATTTGTTTAATGGGTCACTTGGGCGTGCGGACCAAAAGTTTTGCACTAGCACTGGCAAACAAGCCATAAAAGTAAATAGCTAACTACGGCGACGATGAAGACCACGACGATAGCGACGTTGGGGACCGAAGCGATCTACTCACGCGACTGCACACCTGCACATGCAACAGTGCAACGCCCACATGCCACACGGCTACTGCAGTTATGGCAATCACATTATGCATAATCGAGAAATTTAGACATTGTTAGCATTCGTGCGAAATGATATTTGCCAAAGATAATCGCTGTAATTCAAGTATATCGCACACACACACAGAGCGAGAAAGAATGTGTGTGAGAGAAAGAGAGAGAGAGAGAGAGACAGCTGTGGCTTGTTCGTCAACAGAAAAGTTTCTCCTATGTCCCTTTAACCCACAAGCACTGCATCTGCTCCTGCTTGGCTTACTTTCAAGTCTTCCTTGGGCGTCTCTCTCTGTGTATAATAAGCTTAACTAAATGTATATGAGTGTGTACATATAAGGCTTTATAAATATATGTGTGTGTGTGTGAGTGCTTTATGCTGTTTGTTTAGCACTCGCGAATTGCTTTTTGGGGGCACATGCAACACCTAAGCACGCAAAGGGCACTCCAGGCAACCGCCAAAGTCAATCCGCTTTTCTTGCCTTTGGAGCAGCCTCTTTAAAGCACTGCTCGCAAAGGATAATCCGTAGCTCCTTCTCAAATTGCGCTGTTTGCGATAGAGAGCTGAAAATTATAGCCTATTAGCTGATATTTATATTTGCGTGTAGTCTGGTTAGCTATAGATTTAGTCGCTTTCTAAGAAGATTATATTACGTATACGTAATCAGATATTTACCATGTAACGAAATTACTCAGTTCTATGCAAATTGTAGCGCATTCAGTGCTTCGCATTGACTCGATTTCAACACAATTTGCTATTCAACTCAGCATAGAAAATAGAATGGGGCATATAAAATATACATGACTCTTAAATCGACACCACACGACACATCAAAGGGAATCAGCCGCAAAATTGTGAAATTGTTGCCATTTAAGATTCAGCAGCCAGTTAACTGTGATTTGTGTGCGATTTAACGCTTTTTTTTGCGTTAATAAATTATTTTCATTCGCCTTGCAATTTAGATGAAAACGTATTTATAAAGCGATTTCTGTTTTTTAACGCGTTCTTCAAGGTTCATAGAATAGGTTTTTATTGTCGAGCTGTCAGGATACGTGCGTGTGTTTACTACACGTGTGTGTAGGAATGCCGGTGTGTGTATGAATAGCGGGTGTACTTAGTGGGTGACTTGCAACATATTTGCAGCAGCGCATTTTAATCACTTAACAAATGAAGTATCGTGAGCACATTTCTGTGCTGAATTCTTTAGCTATTCAACTCGTATATGAACGGTATAAATTTTGCTTTCCATTCTTAATCATTTTAATATTTTTATTTAGAAATTTTTGAAGGAAAAAATTAAAAGTTTATATTTGAAATTGTCTATCGAATTGTCTAATTGAAAGAATATTTATGTAGAATTTCAATGAGATACATTTTTCTTAAGAAAAGTTTTCGACTTATGATTTTTATGAATATTTTCACTGGAAATTATCCATCAATTCCAATTATTTAGTGAATTGTGTTTGCTCCAACCACAAGTTGTAGTTAAATATTTTAAAAATCAGAAAACCAAATTTAAAACAAATTTTCTAAGATCATTGCCAACAAAATATTGGATATACATTTATACCATCAATGTACAAATGTATTCCATATAAATTGAGTTTGTCAGATTTATTGCGTATCATCAAATAAAGAAAAAGAGGAAAAAAAGGACCAGCTACCGATGAAAACGTGTAACGTGCTCGTGTTGGAACTTTAATTGAAATTCGTGGGTCCCAGGTGAGTGCAGGCGTTCAAGCATCGACAAACTACGGCAAAAGTCCTGTAAGTGTGTGTGAGCTATGTGTGTGTTTGTGTGAGAGAGTGTGTGGTCTCTTGTGGGTTTTGTGTGTGGTGTGTTTGCTGCCTGTTGCCTGCTTCGGATGTTCCGCATTGGCAACGTGTTGAATTACATAATTTAAAGTTTTTGCAACTGCATAATGCTTGACTGAGATTGCAGTCACTTCAACAAGTGCCGCAAATGGTGCTTGGCCACGCCCACATCAGCTTACCTTCGTAGTTTTTTTTATTAGATCAGCACCGTCTGCGATGCTTGGAGCAAACTTTCCCACTACCAAAGTTGTGTGTGGCACATGCCAAACGTAAAAGTTGGAAATTAAATTCCTTGGACAAGCACAAACTCACACATACACTCACGCATGCTATGAACTGCATACTGACTAGGTTTACAGAGAAAGAAGTCCGGGATTCCGGAGTAAATTCAATCCAATGAGGTGAAAGAACTATGGTAGCCCCGAATTTTCTTAAACCAAGTAAAATACCAAATACTTGAATAAAACACTGTTTTTCTTATGGCTCTCAGCAATTATATATCATTTTCAAGATTTTTAAGATCTTTTTTGGTTATGTAAAATATTTTAGGCTTCATTAAGTTTTTCAATATTGATTTGAAGACAAGATCATTATATTGTTATAAAGTGTATAAATTTTGATTCAATGTATATACATTTTTATTTTTAAAAAAATCCGCATACTCTTCTTATATAACAACAATATCCTAAATACATACTTAAACAAGTCGGAAAGACTATAGTCGATATCCCGATCATAAAATATCTCATTACTTATTTCAAAAGACATTAAAGTACTTTATAGAAATTCCTACCAAATAAATGAAATGTAGTATTTTAATCTTGATTTTTTTCTGTGTAGTTGCTGCTGTATTCACTGGACTAGATCTTCGCCTAGTCTAATACCAAGTAATACTGCAGGCGGTGCAGCCTCATCAATATGAGGAGCTCAGTCTGATGGTTGCATATAATATGCAAATGTAATCAGTGCCTACAGTTTTTTACATTCTCCGCTCGATGAGAGCGATTTCGAGAGTGTGTGTTTGGGTGTGTGTGTGTATGTGTGTGTGTTTGGGTGTGCGTGCTTCTGAGTTTTATGTCTACATGCATTTGTTTATGTGCGTTTTATGTGCCTTGAACTTTGTATGCAGCCGTTGGCCAAGCAATGAGTAAGGAACCCTCGCACGGATTTATGGGACAGGATTCAGGCAGCTAGCCACCACCACAATCACAATCACAGCCACAACCACAACCACAAGCAGAGTCATAACCACAGCGAGAGCCACACATAAAAACCGTACGTGGCCAGTGGGCTGGCCAATTTTGAGTTCAGTGACGATAGCCGAGCCAATGTAACAGTCTTCAACATAAGTACAACAACCGCGCCACAAGAATAGCGTAAAAAGAAAAGAAAATAAAGTGAGCAAAGAGAAGTGAGTGGGAAAACGGCAAGTGGAAAGTGGAAAAAGGAAAGTGGAGGACTGTAAACATGCAAATTGCTTTATAAAAAGGCATCCTTGTTGCCAGTCTGGTCAGTGCAACGAGCTCGAACCTTTCGTTTCCCCTTGGAACCATTTGCCACCCACACAAACTGCTTGCTTCAAAACGCAAGGAAAAACTTTCTTATTTGTTGATTATGCTCTGCATTTTATTGGATTTCGTACTAAACTAGTTGCATGCAAGCAGTCCAAGCGTGTCCTGTTGTGATTTATGAAAAACATGAGCAAATTACAGAATAATAAATTAAATAAAATAAAAACCAATTATGTACATAAATGATGTCAGCAGACAAAATATTGTAGGTCAAAACAGAGAGAGCTTCCGTTATGAAACTGATGCTGAGTAAATCTTTTATTCTGATTATTCATATTTATACTACGTAGGACTAACATTTATATAACAATCTACTGCATTCTTTAAACCACTCATACTCACATCACTTGCAAAAATTGTAATTCCAGTTAGTTGCCTTTGGTTTATTTATGAGTAAATGTCAGAATTAGAAATGAACGATGACATGGTTTCAATTAGCTTATGTAAAAACTGTCAGTGCTCACTGTTGCCAGTTGCAACTTTGATGGCAACCGACATTTGGGATGACGAAACGATAGTATTTTCCACTTTCAGCTCGATTCAATAACTTGTCAATCCACCCGCTCTTTTTCTCTCTCTCTCTCTCTCTCTATCTCTGTTTCTATTTGCCACACTCTCTTTCTCTCACGCTTTCTTTTTCTCTCTGTTGCTGCATTCATCTTTTGGGCGTAAGTCATTTCAAGTGGAAGCAATTAAAATAGAAGAGTATCTGAAAAGGCTGCCGTGTTTTGGGCACTTCAAGCTTGCGTTGCTGTCGCCGCCTATTTGGCTTTTGACGCATTTTTACTCAAATGCCGTTTCCATTTGCATCATACGGTGATCAGCTTTTCTGAAAACCGTTGCAATGCTCCATCTGCAACTCGATAAAAAAAAACAAGTAAGAAGCTGTAGTGGATAGCGTTAAATCACGAAATACCCTGGACCAAGCGACTGGTAATTATAATTTTTCATTTTTATCACTAGGAGCACTAAGAAAATAACCTATCGAGAAGTCATTTCATACAACGAAAATGCATTGAAAATGCGGTGAAATTTTCTATGGAACTTGAAAAAAGAACCGGTTCCTTTTTTCAGCTTTGGCTTAGCGAACCGAATTTTTTCGATGTCAGTACCTATCTTAACTTAGTATCCTAAATGCACGAATAGGAACATCGATATCGATATCGATAGACTCTTCCAAAGATGGGTACAGAGTATTTAAACTGAGTTCCTGTGCGTTTAACAAAATTGCAAATAAGTTCGTCCGAATATGCGTGTGTGTGTTTTTATATGTTTGTAGGTGTGTGAGTTTTTTTTTTGGACATGTTTTTTTTGTTTGTGTATTGCATATGAGCATATGACGAGGGAAAATCAGTTAAGAGTTGCTTTTGGCTACCACCTATGAGCTGTGCTGACCCTGTCCTGGCATTTTCATTTAACATGCAAAATTGTTGTTTTTTCCATCGGGATACCCATGCACAAACACATATGGTAAAATGTTTGCGTTCATGGCAAAGATGAGAAATGAAAAATGGGAATTGAAAAAGAGAAAGAGAAAGCGTTGAATGAAACTTTCAAGCCTGTCTTTCTGCCTGTCTATCCGTATGACATCAAATATTTGGCTATTCCATGTCTAAGCATTTCATAGTCAGTTCCAGTTTTCAGTTTTCAGTGTGTTCGCTGCCAATTTTAATCAATTCAAAGTGAGCATGCAACAACTAGAAATACAGTAGTACCGTAGTATCGTAGAATCGACTGCAACCATAACAACAGCTGCCACAACCGTAGTTTCCCATTGTTTACCAATGGCAGTCAACGCGACCTATTTCCATATGCTGCTGGCAGTCATTAAGCGCTTACTGGGGAATCAGGAATCAGGAAACCAAAATTAGGCCTCGATGCGATGACAGCGAAGCATTCTAATTCGGCCTCTAGTCATGATGAGACAGTGCACAACTGCTGAATGCTAATGACAACTCTGAAATTTAATTTATTTCAGTCATTTAGAGATGAGCACCGAGTCAATCAGGTCACATTTTCTGTGAAATGCAATTTGGCCCTAAATATTGAATATTTATAACTGCCAATTGTTGGATCTCTTGATTTTAAATAAATTCTACAAAGTTTTCTCATGAATTGCGAGCACATCTGAAATACGAGAAGTGATAAAGAGAGAAAAACAGACAGAGAACGAGAGAGATAGAGAGAGAGATAGAGAGAGGGAGAGAGTGCATAATAGAAAGAAAATATTTGTTTGCATCTTAATGGGTGTGAGAGGGGGATAGGTGCATTTTCGCTTTCGCTGTTGTTGAATGCTTGAGTTTAATTGGAAATGTATGCCCTGTTGATTTCGCACAGAAGACGAGTGCATAAATATTATTGAAAGAAACCCGAGCCGAATCGAGTTGAGCTGTGTCAAGGCACTTGACACTCACCTGAAAAAGTCAATTTTTATGTTCATCATCAACATCTTCATCAGCCACAACAACAAAATCGAACATTCACTCCATTCATAACTATGCTGACTGAGCAAATACGAGTACTTTGATGGCACGCTCTTTTTGCTAATCAAAATATAAAAATAAGAATAAGGGACTACAAAAAGTGGCAGTCATATGATTTTCAATGCACAGCTGCTCATTGATCTTGAAGGTAGCTCCATCTAATTGCCATGGCAGCTCGTTATCTTGAAGAGCCGCAGTTATGGCTAATGTCATTGGCCGCAGGTTAAACGTTCATTTGTCTACCCATCAAAGCCAACACAAAATTGGCTGTCCAGGTAAACAAGACGCAACATTATTAAATGAACCGCAAAATTGTGCAGTTGGCCCCAAAAATATTGGCTTCGCTTCTCATCATTTCGCTTATATTTTCTGCTGTTGGGCTAGATGAAAATCTAAATAACAGAATGGCATATTCACGCTTTAGTACGTTGCCTCATAGCTGACGATGTTGGCCTTGGCATCCTTCAGAATGGAATGACCGTCATATGAACAAGTATATACTATACATACCCGTACATACAGTGTTGGCCACATTTAAGCAACTTTTAAGGCCTTAAGACCATTCAATTCTCCCTATCTAGAGAGAGAAAAAGAAAGAGAGAGAGAAAGACAGAGAGTATATGCTAATTTGCACTCTAGACACAATTTTCAATTGGCAGCGTTTTTATTATGCTTTACCAAGCGCGTCCAGCCACAACATTATACAGTCCTTCCTTCATCCATTCCACAACATGGTTTGTCGTGTTGAGAAAAAAAGCGTTGCCTACTTATAAGCCTGATGAAAACTGCTACGCAACGCGGAAAAGATTCACAAAGGGCTGCAACCCACAGCAAATTCCCTGGAATATGTTATACAATATTATCGCAGTATATACTTTGCTTAAATATACTCCAAATGTATTGTATATAAATAGTTTTATCAGATTACATTTGTTACAATTGTTGTTTCAATTTCATGTATACCCTTTGTGCAGATTATTAATCGGTATAAGTACATAGTTTTGCTAGACACTCTTAATATTGCCGACGGCGAGCCAATTATGGCATGCTTCTTCTCAATTGCCCCTCGCTTATTCGCTTTTCTTTGGCAATCGTTGGAATTTCTATTATGCGTCTCAGCGCCTTGCTGCTTAACGCCTTATTTGTATTTAATCGCGGCTTCCGTTTTATTGGCATCATCCGGCTAAGAAACTCGCCCGATGTTTTGCTGCTCAGCTTGCCAGATTATTCAATGAAGTTCGAGCAAAGAGGCAAACTCACAGATACATTTAGAGATTAAGGAAAATGACACAATTTACTGTCACTTTTCTGCCATGATGTTCGCTACATTTGTTCGGCATTTGATTATCAAACGAGGCTTGCCATAAGCTTACCATGTGAGAGTGAGTGTAGCGTCTCTGTCAGTTGTGCTTATACCGGAAGCAATCGCACAATAACTGGCCCCAGGGCATATGAGGTTGAATGGTTACGACTTGGATATGACTTAGGAAATTATTACGTGCGATAATGCCAAGACAAAAACAAAGAATAAAGTATGAAATGGTTCGTCTGATTCCCATCTTTTTGGGCAGTTTAAAGTTTTCGCATTTGTCGCACGGCATTTACATTTGCTGCGCCTCATGGCACGGAAATTGCGGCAGTCAAAGGACAACGTCAACAACGATAACAACAGCAACAAAAACAAACGTTAAACAGGAATGTGGTGTAGGGTTCAGTGCGGAAATACACAGGACAGGACAGGCTGGCGGTGAACGCCTTGCGGTATGCAATAAAAAGCAAATGTAAGGCAAAATGTTATTACGCATACGCCATGTGCGTCTGTATAAAAATCTGTCTGTTTGCTTGTGTGTGTGTTATGTTTGTCTTTGAGTTCTGTTGCCTTTCAGCTTAACCCTCATACTCACACCCACTCAATTGTTTTTCTTTCCTCTTATTTTTCTCTCTCTCTCTCTCTGATGGCGCGCCCTCGTCTTTCAAAATGCCATTTTTTGCAGCTGCGCTCGGCTGCCCCCGAGCCCCATTGACCTTATGATCATTCGCTTGGCCAGCAATTTAAGCTGCCTGGCCTGGTTTCTTTTTTTGAGCATTTAATTTAAGGATGTGATGCCAAGATGATGACCAAGAATTAAAATACAAAAAAAATGCAGATAGTAAACAGCTTAGCGCAAGAAAAATAAGTACAGTTTGGTGAAACTTACTTTTAAAACTTACCTCTTGTTCTTGACGACTTTAGTATCTGTAAAATATCTACAAAAAGTTTATGTTTGTTTATTGAATTAATAACAATTTTAAAGTACATTACTTCATATATAGTGTGATAGACAAAATTCTAAGGCTCTGTGTAATCGATTAAGTAATCTTTATAAAAAGTATGACAAATGTACTATTTTGTATTAAAAGTAAATTGCATATGCCTAATTTTTTGAAATCCCCATTATTCTAGAAATAAATCCATATGTGCGCCTGATTGTCGGTTTTAAAATTTTTAAGAAAATTTCCAAATTTGTATGACTTATATTGGTAAAGGATTCTAATATGATATATGTAAATAGTGGATCATTTAACCCCAAAGTCTATACACGTGTTGGCTTCCTTAGTTTTTAGTATATACCTTTGCTTACAGTGCTATCAATCACGTATTAGGAATATGCCTGTGAACAGGCTGGTTTTCAGCAGCCAATTTGACTTTATAAGGAACAACCCAAAAGATGTATAAAAACGTACTGCATAATAAATCACCAATGTCAGTTGTATCTGCGGCAACAAGCGAAAGAAAAACAAACGATCGACTACAAGATACCTGTACTTAGTCAAGCGTGGTATGGGTTAGATATACATTGCTTGAAAAATTCTAATTAATATGTTTATTCAGGGGGCCTATACCCTGGAGTATTTAAATATGAATTTACAACAATTCTACTCAGCTAAGAATATTCTATAGCTTTGTATGTTTGTGTATTATTACATCGGTCATATCGGCTGTGACAGCAACAATACTTGAACTCAAGAACCCATTTCACTGAGTTTAAGACTGCTGTTGCTCATATTGCCAAGTGGTTTTAGGTAACAAGACGTCTGCCACAGAATTGAGTTGACCAGAGACCTGAACTTGGCCAGAGAGCACAAACAGACCAACAATTTGCCCACTTGGCATTAGCACCATTAATTTTGTAGCCTAAACTATGCCTGGCATTTTCTCCTTTCGATAGAGAGCCTTCTGGTGTGTGTGGGTTTTGTTTTATTTTGCCTCGGTTTGTTTTTGTCGCATACTTTGTTGTTTTTGGGCTGGCAAAAGACGCAGACAGCCAAGAGCCGAGAGCCGAGGGACAGAATAAAAGTGTTTTAGTTCAGTTGGCTGGCCACATTTATGGAGCCAGTGCCACATCAAGTTGCAGCCGCAGTAGATTTTAACTTTTTATCTGAATCTGACTTTAGTTACAATTTAAAGCCACAGGCAGATATTTCAGCACAAAGTGGCTTAGTTGTTGAGGACATGACTGAGCTGCTTTTAATTTATATGACCAAAAAAATATTGGATCCACCGACACACACACAGGCACACCCAAAACACACACTTACACAATAGTAGCAATAAATTTTCTTACCTAAACAGAGCTACCTGTGGGCGTATGATTAATCCAACTACATATAAAATCCTGTTTCAAATGATGACGCACTTCTAAACGGAATAAACTACAGCAGAAAAGCAGATAAAAGTTGAATGAAAAAAGAGATTAAGGTATTCAGATGAAAGTGAGAAGAGATAGGATGTCAAATAGGAATTGGGAAACTTATAAAATGCAACACTGAGATTATTGATCGAAAAAGACGATGAGTGAAATATGTATACATATTAGTACCTTTTAATACAACAAGCCAATAAACAGTGGACTATTTTGGACAAGGACCTAAAGTGAATAACTGGAATATAGCGAATAACAATGGGCAACAATACAAAACAAGTAAGACACGATGCTCGATTGTGAAATGCCCAGTAATCGTGACTTTGCAGTTGTTCGATTCAATCAGCATTAATGAAATTAAATTGTTCCTTTATTTGAATTCTTTTTTTTTTTATACTGAATTTGTCACCAAAATTGGTTGCTTTAACTTGAAAATTCACTGGTGTTCATATAGATAAGCAGACATTGTCACAGACTCAATAGCCTGTGGTCCATTTGGATACTGGACTAAATCCAAGTACTCGTTCCCGTTCACATAATTTCTCATTGAGCTGATGCGAATGTAATCCCCATGTTGAGACTAAGTGGAGCGGCGGCTAAGCAGAAGAACCACTTTCACTTGGTTGGCCACCAAACACAATAAAACTGTAAAGAACGTGCATACAGACTGTGTGTACTCGTATTGTGTCCCAGTCTCCGGAAGCGCATTGTCAGCTCCATTAATGTTGATTACACGTTAATGTAAAGGAGCTCAACCAACTGGCCAGTAGGACGGAACGGGACACGAGATGAGACGCCAAGGGATATCATCAATGGGCGAGTTGGTGACCGCAATGCAATTTTCCTGTGCTTTGCAGTGACTTTAAATGGCGACGAAAAGTTGTGTGCAAAGTTTTAATTTGCATTTTAGAACGTGCCTGGCAGGTAGTCTGGGATTCGCGAGTCGGGACCCCCGAGCGCTGAGCGCTCGAAACCCCAGGGATAATTATAATGCCATTAGCGTGTTTAGCCCACAATCAGATTTAGTTGGTTATGCTTCTACCGCTGGGCTGGATCCGCACAAATTGGCTCTGGCCATGCTTATCCTTCCTTACGAGCTTCTCATCGTTGCTTCTCACTTTTTCTCCATTTTGCTTGTATTATTTTTCCATTTTTTTTTTGTTGAAAACTTTTCATTGGCATGCAAATTCTAATGGAATGCTAAATGTTTATTTACGCAGCAAGGGCTTCCAAGTGGTTGGGCGTGACACTGGCCTTAACTATTTTGTCGCATTTTGCATATTGCAAATGGCCAAAGGACAACATGCGCCGCTGCCAGATAAACAATTTGGTTGGAACGCTTCTCTTCCCTCCCCTCTCCTCATCCCACCACCTCATTTCGAAAGTTGCGCCACTTCAAAGTTATTTGAACCTTGTTGAGTACAACATTTCTTCCCGTTCAACGCCAACTAAATCCTTAAGTTTCATTTCATGAGAACGGACAGCGGTAACTTTTTATTAAGCGTTGCATGGAAACAAATTAATAGTGCTGATAGATTTAAACTTGCTTACAAAATGAGACCAGTTGCGTCGTCTGCAGATGCTGTTGTAACAAATTATAATTCAAGATTGTGTTGATTAACTCATGTTCATATACATATTTAGGTTTACTCTTTGCTGGTACTAATTTATAAGTTTACAAAATTTATAAAAATAAATATAAATATAACTAGCCGGCCGGTGATACAGGCGAGCATACTCGACAGTCGGAGACTCCGTACTCCCTCTCCGAGGCCCCGCTCCCACTCCCAATCCCTTTCCCAGGCCCCGCTCCCAGTCCCTCTGCTAGGCCCCGCTCCCAGGCCCCGCTCACAGTCCCTCTCCCAGTCCCTCTCCCAGTCCCTCTCCCAGTCCCTCTCCCAGTCCCTCTCCCAGTCCCTCTCCCAGGTCCCCCTCCCAGGTCCCTCTCCCAGGCACCGCTCCCAGTCCCTCTCCCAGTCCCTCTCCCAGTCCCTCTCTCAGGTCCCTCTCCCAGGTCCCTCTCCCAGGCACCGCTCCCAGTCCCTCTCCCAGTCCCTCTCCCAGTCCCTCTCCCAGGTCCCTCTCCCAGGTCCCTCTCCCAGGCACCGCTCCCAGTCCCTCTCCCAGTCCCTCTCCCAGTCCCTCTCCCAGGTCTCTCTCCCAGGCACCGCTCCCAGTCCCTCTCCCAGTCCCTCTCCCAGGTCCCTCTCCCAGGTCCCTCTCCCAGGTCCCTCTCCCAGGCACCGCTCCCAGTCCCTCTCCCAGTCCCTCTCCCAGGCCCTCTCCCAGGTCCCTCTCCCAGGCCCTCTCCCAGGTCCCTCTCCCAGGCACCGCTCCCAGTCCCTCTCCCAGTCCCTCTCCCAGTCCCTCTCCCAGTCCTTCTCCCAGTCCCTCTCCCAGTCCCTCTCCCAGGTCCCTCTCCCAGTCCCTCTCCCAGTCCCTCTCCCAGTCCCTCTCCCAGTCCCTCTCCCAGGTCCCTCTCCCAGGTCCCTCTCCCAGTCCCTCTCCCAGTCCCTCTCCCAGTCCCTCTCCCAGTCCCTCTCCCAGGTCCCGCTCCGAGGCCCCGCTCCCAGGTCCCTCTCCCAGCCCCTCTCCCTACAAACTTGATCTGCCTGCAGTATAGAGGAACCTACATACCAATTTGGTGTCTCTGGCTGTTATAGTCTCTGAGATCTAGGTGTTTATACAGACAGACGGACAGACGGACATTGCTATATCGACTCGGCTATTGATGCTGATCAAGAATATATATACTTTATAGGGTCTGCCACGCCTCCTTCTGCCTGTTACGCACATAGTCGGTAAAACAAACCCAATAGACCCCTGTACTAAATAATTATAAATAATACTAAATGCTAGCAACAATTAATTTATACAAAAGTCGAAATACATATTTTATAGTTTATTGTTAACTACAAACATAAGAATTAAAGAATATAGCAATTG
This sequence comes from Drosophila falleni, assembly GCA_035045575.1. Classification (NCBI taxonomy): domain Eukaryota; kingdom Metazoa; phylum Arthropoda; class Insecta; order Diptera; family Drosophilidae; genus Drosophila; species Drosophila falleni. The sequence continues at coordinate 21,397,626 of JAWNOV010000062.1, forward strand.
CCTCGCTTGATTTAAGAATTCTTCACAATACCAATTGGTTTTGCCATGGACTTTTTATCTATAACTTATTAGAGTCCTTGAACTTAACCTTCTCCTTAAAAGCATTTGCTTCTGGTCATCTGCCTGGAAATGAAATATTTGTTTTTTTCCTTAGGAACATAATGCACTTGAATTCTGCATTGGCATTTGATTTAAGTTGAACGGCGCTTTTCGGTCAACTGCCCAATTTAGTGCAATTTTAAGGCCCACTTGTTATACAATTGTAGAATTCTTGTAATTTTCGATTTGGCAGCATTTGGCAAAAGAGTGATGTATGCGTCTAAGGATTGCGACCTTTGTTTGGAATTCAAGGATCTCTGTTTACCAAATCCTGCGCCAAGAATAAACTTTGGTCATGGCCTGGACTGAAAAATGAACTTATTTTCGTGTGCCAACGCACAAAAATCTTCCACTCGATTTGCACTAGTAACTTAGTCGTTGTCGTTGTCGCTGTCGATGCCAAAACTCGTGGCTAGGGGCTGAGCTTAGCTGGGATTCAGACTTAGGTGGGTGAGCTGCGATTGGGGAAGGGTGTGTGGGACTAACGTTTGCCATATCGCATCACTAAACGGGCTGCACAAAAATAAATTTCACAGGTTGCAGATGAAGCTTGCTGTTGGCGTTTATGTGAGTTTTTGTTTGCTTTACCCCATTGCCTTACCTTATAAGCTTCTCTATATACTCCTCCACTCCATCCCTTTGGTTCCACACTGTTAAAATTAGCAAGTGACGCGGGTGACGACGCCAAACTGTTGATTCAACTCGGCTTTGTGTGTTCAACGACGAGAGATTCTATAACGAGCGACCTTATCATTTTAGCATTTCACACAAATGCCACACATCTCCCGGGTTACCTCGCTTTCTGCCTGATTCTGGTTCTGGCTCTGCTTTTAAAACTGGTTGCCTGTACCATTGGCATTGCCAGTGACAGTGCCAGTGCCCTGGTTTGATCTGGCAGGGATGTTGGCGCACATGGAATCATTCAACTTTACGCTAATATCACATGCTTTGATTACAGCACCGTGAAATTTTATTGATTGGCCAGTTAACGTCACATAAATGATGAGACATTCATCGCCCCGAATGGGGATCCGTTTATTGAGTGGAGCTAAAAGCAGGCCGAGGGCAATACATAAATGTATTGGTGATAGCACTATCGAAAACCTTTGCAAAATTCAAGATGAACTACAGAATGCGCCTTAAAGATTTAAATGTTTAATAAAAAATTTCAAATAACATAAACTATCAAGAATATATATACTTTATTGGGAAGGAGATGCTGCAATATTATCGAAAACTTATTTTATCAGATCTAACAGTTTGGTAATAACATACGCGTTGTATACTTGATCAACCCTGAAAGCCATAAGCTTTATCAATGTCCATGCTAAACGTCCAAGCATTCAATTTCACCCACAATGTCCTTCACACTGAATGCATATGTGTGTTGGATATATGTATGTGTGTGCGTGTATGTTTGCCAGGAGTTGCTGCCTTTGCGACCATATTAACTGTCGCTGCTGATGGCACCGAGACTGTGGCAGTGGGTTCTTCCAGGCCCTTGGTAGGTGTAGTTTTATCTATAGTTTTTTCCTTTTCCTCTCCCATCTCCCTGTTGACAGTTCAAGATATTCGTTGTATGCTTCTCTTTGCTGCTGCAGAATCGTCTGATTGCTTACAATGTGCGCTCTCCTTGCTATCGTTGTCCTTGTCCGTCCTCGAAATCTTTTTAAAAAATACGAAAATCCCTCGCAGAGGCAGAAAAATGTCGTTGTCGCTAAAATTCAATTGAAATCGCTTCAGCTTCAATGACAGGCAAACGACAGGCAATCTGTTGAGTCCCTCTGATTGAATAAAGTGCGATTGCGCGAAATGCGCTTCGTTGGATAACTGCCGGGACGAATGATGATTGAATGATGCCGCCATATATATAGTGCCACTCGACATTAAGAATTTCACAATAATCTGTTATACTCAAGTCTTTTTAATGATTGCTAACAATTATATCAATTAAATTCCACCAGAAAAATGTGACACATTGACGTAAAAACATAGCTTAAATGAAAAAATATGATATATTTTTGTAAAAGATATAATAATGTTAATAAATATGATCATAATTTCAAGTCAGAAAGACAACAGTCGAGCATACACGATGGTTTATAATGATTAAAAAATTTTCTACATAGGTGCTTGTTGAATTTAGCTGTGGTCCACTGTACCATATACAAAATCTTAGTACCGCCACTCAACTAAAAATACAATTTCTTAAATCTAAAGAATCATGCTCAGGTAAATTCTTTTCTAGTTTGTTCATTCAGTACGTGAGTATGTATTGTATCTTTATTTGTTTAGGTATTATTAATTGAGTCGTAGATGAGTACAAACATGTTTATTAATACGTTTGCACAATTTTATTATACTCTATATAATCACTATTATATAGGGTATAAATACGTATGACATACATTGTACAGACATACATACGTGTAATCAAATAAACAACAATCTTAACATCGTTGCTCGTCTATTAGCAATGAGTTGTAAAAAGAATCTGGAATATCACATAATTGATTCAGCGTACACATTCGTATTTATAAGAGCTGATTAACGTAATTATGATAAAAAGGTGGCAAATACCCGTGTTTCTGCAGTGTGTGGCGATAATAGCAAAAGATAAAGAAAATTATATTTGTACAAACGACTAACAAAAAGTTATGCATGTTCGTACATATAGTCTGTACATAAATTTTAACTTAATCTCAAAGGTGTGTGTAACTAAATTAGTTTTGTGCTAGCCTCTTCACCTGTAAATTTGAAAGGCATAGCAAATGATTTAAGCAAACACTGCCAAAGTAACGATTTACAACAACAGCACTCGACCAGCTGATTTGCGTTTAACAACACCGTCTTGCCCACAGTGAGAGCGGCTGAGAGACCGAAACCTGCCGGCGCGAGAGAGCAACAGAGTTGCCAGCTATCTTGCTTCGCTTACTCATGTCATCATTGCTGAACGAATCAATTTATTAAGACACAATTTCTTATTATAAAAAGCAATTTGATCTATAGAACTAACAAATCTTATAAATAAATATATGCATTTCTTTTTGTTAATAGGCAGCATAACGAAAGCTTCTGTAATCAGTTGGTACACAAATGTTTTAAAATCCTATTTGTTCAAGGGTGCAAGCAGCTGACAACCCTGTTGCTCTCTCGCGCCGTCGCGAACACGTCATCAGCTGAGAAGCAACTAATTGAAGCTATGGATTGTTATTGTTGCAGTACGTTGTGTGCTCATTTTCAATGCAATTGCGATTATTCAAGTAATTGTAATTGTGCAACCTTTTGTCGCCAATATATTGCAACTGGGGCAGACAACATACGCACAAGTGATTGTGATTGACCGGAAAGTGGAGCCTAAAATTAGAAGCAATCTGTGACGACACAGGCACGCCCGTGACATTGATTCACATTCAAAGAGGCAGAGAGAAAGCTGCTGGTGTTAACGCACAATAAAACAAAAAAAAAAAAACAACAAAGCAAAAATAAAACGAGGAAGCGTCGGCGGCCACTGGCGGTATCAGCTGCTCACGCAAGGCCGCAAGCAAAAAGTTTATATTAATTGCGTCAAAGGAAGGCATGTGCACAGCAATATAGGAAAATTTCCCGCATTACCAACAAAAAGATCGGCCAGAACGGAGCTAACAGCGGAGCAACGGCAGCAGTAGCAGCAGCAGCAGTGAATGCAGTGGAATCTGGAATCAACTGAATATTGAAAGGCTGTTGAATTCGCGTTAGAAATCAGCGTAGAGTTTTTATTCAAAACGACTTATTGTGTAATCAGTTTGATAGAAAAAAAATCACCGGTCATGTCGAAATCCACGCCACCAGCTGCAGGAAATGAGCCAGAGAAGAAGAAGACGGCGCCCAAGGCAATGAAGTATATCATTGGAGGTGCCAGCGGTATGGGCGCCACCATGTGTGTGCAACCTCTTGATCTTATCAAGAATAGAATGCAGATCGCAGGAGCTGGTAGCGGCAAGAAAGAGTTCCGCAACTCCTTCCACTGCATACAGACGGTAATCAGCCGAGAGGGACCACTCGCTCTGTACCAGGGCATATCGGCAGCTCTGCTGAGGCAAGCAACTTACACCACTGGGCGTCTTGGTATGTACACTACCCTAAATGAGGAATACCGGGAACGTTTTCAACGTGATCCCAATGTAATTGCCAGTATGGTGATGGGCACAGCGGCCGGTGCCGTGGGCGCCTTTATCGGCACGCCGGCTGAGGTGGCCCTGGTGCGAATGACATCCGATGGCCGTCTGCCGTTGGCGGAGAGACGTAACTATTCAAATGTTTTCAATGCGCTGACGCGAATGACTCGCGAAGAGGGATTGACGGCACTTTGGCGTGGATGCGTGCCGACTATGGGACGTGCCATGGTTGTGAACATGACACAATTGGCCAGTTATTCGCAGTTCAAGACGTACTTCCGCACCGGACCGTTGAAAATGGATGAGGGCATTAAACTGCATTTCTGCGCCAGTATGCTGAGCGGTCTACTGACCACAATAGCATCCATGCCACTGGACATTGCTAAGACTCGCATTCAGAACATGAAGACGGTCGACGGTAAGCCAGAGTATCGAGGTACCGTGGATGTGTTGCTCCGTGTCGTACGGCAAGAGGGCGTCTTTTCGCTGTGGAAGGGCTTCACGCCCTACTACTTCCGTCTGGGACCGCACACGGTGTTAACTTTCATTCTGATGGAGCAGCTCAACCAAGGATTCAACAAGTATGTGCTGGGCGTAGAAAAGCGTGGCTCTGGACTCTAAAGGATCTTAAGCACATATCTTGCTAATGAACCTTTTGAGATTATTGAGGTCATTCTTAAGATTTACCGCCAAGCTTAACCTGGTTAACCACAGTCAATGTGTCAACTGCAAATTCCAATCACCAACTCCGAAGATATAAATCAAATTAACGACAATACAAACGAGGATGATGGTATAGGTGTATATATATATATATTTTACTATTGTAACCAATGTAGAGCATTTAAATGTCGGAATTCCGGTGATAATATTAGAAAATTACATGTTACTGTTGCGTCAGTTTTATATGGATTAAGTGAAATATGAATTCTCAATAAAGCACAATAATTAAAATGTATTGATCACCTGTCTCATTGCTCTAAAATCTCACCGGGGTAGCAAGGGGCTTGGAATTCTCCAAATTTATCGGTTTCTCCGTCGTTCTTTATATTTTTGGATATTTTTATTCACTCGCACTTTTCATGAAACCACCTATTGCTAATTTTACTCTGATAAGCTTTATCACTAGACATGTTTTCCATAGCGCAAAGTACAACTATGCAGCCAACGCTTTTAGTTCTCTCTCTCATCATTTACTGATAACGGAACACCGATAACCCTTGAGAATAAGCCAAATATTATGTACCCAGAGTTTGGAGTTTGCTCAAGATAAACATTGCGATCAATTTACCTTTAACAATTAAAGCAGTCGATTTGTTTTGGTAGTATTTTTTGTGGATGGTGTGGTAAGAGTTGAGTGGATCAGATGATAACAGTATTAATTCATGTAAACTGGAAGAGTAGATCGCTCTGTTATTTATTACAGTCCATCATTTGTTAACATTTGCATACTTAAAGGAGCAGAATCTTCAGTGGATAGAAGGCATTTAATTAAATGCAGGAAATTTGCTTGACGAAATTACGAATTTAATGAAATACTTATCTTAGTTCCAAAATCCAATTTCATTTAGCTATTTGGTTAAGTAAAAATAAAGTTTTATTTATTACGCAGAAGCTATAAATTACAAAACTAATAACTCATATCAAAATTTGAAAAACCCTTGCAGCGGGCATACTAATTATGCTAAGTAAATATTATTTTAATTTAATTCGAATGGTATTACAGTATCAAAGTATTTTCTAAAATTAAATATTTGTTTAATGCATTTAGTAAATACCCTATGGCACAAATTAAATAAAACAAAAATAAATCATTTAAATTTGTCAGAAATTAACATACAAAATTTATTAAGAGGCTGTTTTTTTCAAAGTCGATGTGGTTAAAGAGTATCTTCTAGTCGAGCGCTTTAGCAATATCTTTTTTCTTTGGTTTGCTTACTGGAGCGTTACAGTTTCCAGAAATTGAAAGCGAGAATTATGCCCCAAGGCGAAATAACGGAAACTGGAGTTGGCCACAAGCGAACATCGCATATTATATTCGTTTTATTAGCCTGTGAGCAAAAGGCAGCTGTTGGGAGCTTGGATCTTGAACTTGGACTCATTTTGCTGCCAAGTAGTATTTGGGTTATAAACTTTTTTTTAGCCTGTGCTGCGTGTTTTCGTGGCTTTTCTCTGTCCCGGCGACTTCTACAGCTATGTATAAGTAACAAATCAAAAGTTTATCTCATAATAAATAAACGAAAATAAAAAGCTTATGGCCGTCGGCTATACTTAACCAAGTTCTGAATTTTGCTTTTTTATTGATGTCACGGACTTAAGCTTATGCTCACTTAAAATTTAGAAGATGTTATCCTTTGGCCAATCTCGTTAACTTTGGAAATTCAACTGTTTGCTGAGCCTGGGCATAATTAAAAACTTGGCACACGCAAACACACATAGAGAAGCACTTTGATCATTCAGATTTAAAATGGACTTTGACTGTAATATAAGCGACTACCACAACTTTAATGGCATATATGTTACCCATACCTTTATTGCTATTGCACTTCTATTTGTTGATGATGGGAGGACCTCTGACCAATGGATAAAGTAAACTGGTTTCCCAACACAGCTCAATAGCGAAATGGACATCAATGGTACAGAAATCATAGAATTGGCCCGTTGCCGCATTGCAAATCCGTTAAAACATGCGTTTTTAATTAACGCTCGCAAAGAGACTTGGCACTGAGCGGAAAATACAGGCACTTTCCGCATAGATTCAATTAACTTTCCTAACCAACACGCTTACACACAAACCCCCACCCACACATTCACACATTCAACTCTAAAATCTGAATGAATTCCCATGGATTCGCTCTTATTTAGGCTCGTTAAATTGTGGCTCAGATTTCTGTTTAGCCAATGTGCATTACTGCTCGATGTACTCTTTATAGAGGGTATACTAAGAATTATAATACGTTTATAGATGTATAAATTCGGATTCAAAATGTGAATGTCAAAAAAAAAAAAAATACTAATAATACCAAGACTTGGAAGTAAAAATGAGAAGGGCATTTAATATGGAATCAATTTAGAGAGGTAAGTATGGTAAGTATGGAAAATTGGATGATAGATGGCTTAGTATCTCCCAAGTCCCTCTCCCAGTCCCTCTCCCAGGCTCCGCTCCCAGTCCCTCTCCCAGTCCCGCTCTCAGTCCCTCTCCCAGTCCCGCTCTCAGTCCCTCTCCCAGGCCCCGCTCCCAGTCCCTCTCCCAGGCTCCGCTCCCAGTCCCTCTCCCAGGCCCCGCTCCCAGTCCCTCTCCCAGGTCCCTCTCCCAGGTCCCTCTCCCAGTCTCTCTCCCAGGTCCCTCTCCCATTCCCTCTCCCAGTCCCTCTCAAAGAGTTCAAAGTTATTGAAAAAATGTCAAGAGGTAAGTATGGAAAATTGGATAGATAAAGATGGCTTAGTATCGAAAAAATATCAAATTTTCTAGATGATAAAAATTTAAATGCAGAATTGAATGCTATCTACAACGGCAATAAAAATTGAATTTTGTTAGATTTAAGTTGCTGAATTAACCATCTATGAGTACAGGGCATTCGATAGTTTGGATATTACACTCTTGTCTAGCTATGATTTCGCAGTTTTGAATATGAAAATTGAGCCGAATTGATTTTGGAACTAATGCAATAGCAACAGTAACAGTAAGAGAAACGGCAAAACGGAATGGACAGTCGGGTGAATAACTGAGGCCGCAGATGTTTTTGGTGTAAGCGTCGGATGGACGACCGTGGCTTATAATTCAGCGTACTCAGTTAACTGGATGGTTGGCTGACTGGTTGGTCGGTTGCCACACAGTTGGCTGTTGCTGTACAGTATTGTTTTCTCTGCTGCTCGTTTTTGTTACGTTAATTGCAATACGATGCTCAGCGACGGCCCTTGGCGGCAAACTAATTGCTTTTGCGGACCAACTTATTTTGTTCCATTTATTATTATGAAATTGATTAAAGTATTTAAAAAGGGCTGCCACAATAATCTCATACAACCTTATGAGTTTAGCATAGATTTGGGCATTGAGAGATGCAATTTTCATGCTTTAACAGAGCTCTATACATTGCCTTCTTTGGGACGCTTGATATACGCGTTATGGCCATGGAGGCAGCCATAAGCGGAAACGGAAATGCAGAACAACTGTTCTTTTATTGTGTTTTGCTGCTGTCACCGCTTTTTGTCTGCTCGGTCGCAGTTTTTAGTTCTTTTTCTTTATTTTTGCTTTTCTTCTGCTTGTATTTTTGTTTTGTTTTTTACCCTGGCAAGTTACATCCGCTGGGTGCGAAGCGTCGCCAACTCATACCCAACCTAGCTAAGCCCATTCCAACCGAAAATATTGTTAGCAACTTCCGTTTTCCCATTAGTCGTGTACATAACGTTTAACTAGCTCTCGAGATTTAGTTCAGCAAACTTAAAACTAGACAAGAGCTTGCTACAAACTTTCCGCTGCTGAAAACTTTTAAATTGATTAGTATGTAGTTGCTAGTTCCCATTTTAGCCCTATTCGCAGCTCAACCAGCTCATCCTGCTCATCCTCCGCTTTCTGAGATAAGTGGCTGCATTTCAATTAGCCATCTCAGCGCATGTTTAATGTTTCATCTGCTGTTCGTACCAAAAACTTTGTCTCCGATATCCTCAGGATTTTGCATCACTAAAATAATAGCAGCCATCACAAGTTATGAGATTAACCTTTTATTTTTATTATTACGAACATCTAGAAAATATCAAGAAAAATTATCTAGAGTTTAGATCATTTACATCTTTACAGTAAAATTACATTGATTTAAGAGCGAAATCAAAATTACATATATTATTCCTACATTTTAAAGGATAAGATTATAAGCTTTTAATGGGTATGAGGTAATTGTAAATACATACTTTTAAAGTAACCGCAGGCTGCTTTACAAGTATAACCTTTTCTTTTAAAATAATTCCCCTCTACTTACGAATTTAATCCTTGCCTTTTCTCACGTCTTACTTCTTATTTGTGCCACCAAATTAGCTGTAACTTCAACCTAATAAAAGAGTGTCACAGTGTGTGTATGTGAGTATGTTCACACAGTTGTTTGAGTCAAATATTCATTTGTCAAGTTGGCTAGTTGCCACAAACAAGCCCAGAACCCAGAACCAAACCCATACACTGAAAAATATTATTCAAGTATTCAAGTCTAAAATTCTTTACAGTAGTATGTATTATTATACCCTTACTTTAAAAATAAGTAAAAGTAATTAAGATAACGTCTTATCATTAAAAAAGTCAAACAGTTGCTTAAAAAAAGGTGCTTGAATCAAGTAAATTGTACTTAGTTTAAAAAAAACCGGTATTACCGTACTTTTAACAAAGCACTGGATATATTTTATCCCAGAATTCAGCATATTTTTTCTTTGTGTACAAATTAAACCCTATACGAAATGAACTTTTTTATTAACTGTCAAAAGTTTTCAGCATGCGCACATTTTATTAATGCATTCTCGAGTCTTTATTATTTAGGTAAAATCTCCTCCCTCTATTTCTTTTGTCTTTGTCCTTTTTGCCTCATCTCCTTGACCCACTGGCGTTAACTTTCAATTGTCTTTGTTTTAACGTTGGCTTTGATTTTCCTGTCCTGGCAGATTGGCTGTCTGAAAGTTTTAAAGAGGAGAAGTCCCATTCCCCAAACACATACGCTTACATACATACATCCTCCTCAATTCTCTTCCTTTCCCTGGCTTAGACATTCGCTTAATCCTCTTACCCGTGCTCTTTATTCTGGTGACATTTAAAAGTGATTTCATTTATTTTTATTACACTGCAAAATCGTTTATGTAAAATGCACTTTAATTTATTTAATTGAATTCAATTTGTAACGAATTGCGAACGAGATCGAGTCTCTGACCCTGTGTGAGTTTATTTTATATTTTTTTATTCTGGCTTTCTGGATTTATTAAAGCATTAAATTGAAGACTTACAGTTTAGTGACAAAGCGGGGAGTTTTACGACAACAACAACAACGACATAACAACAAATCGACAACGACAGCGGGAACAAGAGCTGTAACAACAACAACAACAAGGAGTGGCAGTGTCAATTTCGTTGTTAAAGCTGCGGCTGCCCTTTGTTGTTGTTGTTGCTGTGCTCTTGGCAGAGGACCAAGAGGCAGACCAGCAGGACCAAGACCAGGACATGTACGTGATTGCCATGGGAGGCTATTGCAACAGCGGGCGGTCCATGGTTGGATTCTGGCTGCCGTTTGGCCAACTGAATGAGCCTGTAATTTGTACTTGCAGTCATGAACAAGCGAATTTTTACACTGTGTCAGTGTGTGTGTGTCTGTGTGTGTCTGTGTGTGTTTGTGCGCTTGAAGTTATTCAACACAAGTACGAAAAAACTGTAGAGGCCGCTCCCATCCAAGGTCAGCCCAAGGATAACGCATATTTACGTGTTGTCCCCTCAAACTTCGACACTTTTGCGAGTTGCCGCTGCTCCCTGTGATATTTCATGCTTTTGTTTTGTTGTCTCTCCAACACACACAGCACGACACATAACACACACACACACACACATACATCCAGTAACAATATATTGTATGGGCGTTTATCTGTATATAATACTTGCCTTTTTTTTTCAATTTTATATATTGCAAAGGACGAGAATATGGCACATGTTTGTGTGTAATGTTTGTGTTTGTCCTGATGCTGGCGATAATCCACTGATGTCATTTATTTGGCTCGCTGCGTCGTCACTTCCACGTATGCAGCATTTCCCTTCCCCGCCAACATTCTCATCCACTTCTGGACAAGCTTCACTTTACTATATATCTCAATATCTCTATCAACAGCTTGAAGCTTAGAGAATTGTTCACTGACGCAGAGTGAAATTTACGCTTCAATTGCAAATTGCGTGCGTGATATTTAGAACAATGTGTTGCCATCGTTCCCAAAAAAAAAATAAATAAAAAAAAAATGGAAATACCCCATAAAAAGCGAGAAAAAAGGCCAACTCCCTTTACAATATCAACACATCCCATATATTGATACAAAGGCAGATGCCTAGTTGAGTGTCAACCTTTGCCCACCTACGCATACACAAATTTGGTTCTCTCTATACCCCATACTAATAAACTACACCAAAAGGGTATACACAGTAACCTGTTCTGGAGCAAACTCCAGCTGCTGTACTATGCATGGAATTACTTATTTAAAAGACACAGAAATGTCAGAGACTTAATTATTAAAATTAATTTGCATAAATAAAATCAAAAATAATTATTATATTTCAATTATTCATGCATTTTTAAAAAAAATTTAAAATATAAATTGAAAACAAAGTTTTAATTTGAATTTGTAAATGTCTTTTAAACCGAGGTATACAATTTTCAATTTTTTTATATTTTGTATTATAAAAATTGAACAGAAAAATAAAAATTGCCACAAGAGTAGAATTAATTTGGGATATATCTGTTTACAGGGTGTTTGCTTGTTATATTATTTTGTAAATTTATATGAAAACATTTGTTCGACCTGTGCCGTTTTGGCAATCATTCAAATGGCTTCTAATGACGCTTTGGTGGGCGTGTTCATATTTGGAAATTGTTAAATATAAGCCAAGACTCGCAAAGCATAATGGAAAATTGGCCCAAGCTGTGAAAGCATCGTACAAAAATAGCAACGCATTGTGTATAGATATGGAAAATCGGTACAAAACACAATAAGGCTGCGCTTCAATTGCCCCATCCGTCTGAGGGGGGGATGAATAAAGACGGAGGGCATCAGTCAAGAGCAGCATCCTGGCAACAACAAAATCAACGTCAATGTAGACCAGAATTTGAAACAGTTAGCAATGGGGAGAAATTGCAGCAAGAGGCAGAAGCGGTCTCTATACAGTTCATTGAATTTGACTTGTTGTTTGTTTTATTTCCAGACGCGCTTTAATGTCGTTTATATTTACACAATTTTGGCTCAAACACCGCCCCCCGTTTCTGTCCCGGCCAAAAGCAATAGCCAAGTGCAAGTGGTGCTTTGTCTAGGTTCCATTCGATGTTGATGGCTCACATTGAATGAATGGATCGATAGATTTTTTTTTTAACATCATGCCTTCCTTTTACGACAGGGACACGGCATCCGCAACCAATAACTCCTTGAATGCCTTTTGTGTTTGTCCATTCGCCACAGTTCATCAATTTATTTAGCATTTTTATGCGCTTTGCCAACGCGAAATTGTTTAAAACAAGCTATATTGATTTAATTAACGTCTCTTAAACGGGCTCTAAAGGCATCCATTGATGGCATGGTCGACACCCACAGTCAAAAGCGCCAACTGCTCCTCTTGGCCACTTTAGCTACATGCAAATTGAATTGCTTTCAGCAATCTCGTTTGCACTATGCAATCTATTCTGTAACCAATTTACGGTTTAACAAACTCACATAACAGATAGTTCTAAAAATACTCATATTGAATTTGTATACCTTTACAAATTTAATTGTCATTTTGTCACGAATTAGACAAGTATTTGACTTGCTTTTTCAAATCAGTATACAATAAATAAAATTCATTAACTATTCAAATCTTCAAAGCAGAGTTATTAGTAATAAATACTTACCTGAATGAATACCATACCATATTAATAACAATAAACTTATTGTTTAATTATAGTCAGACTAAAATGACAGCCTGTCCAATTAACTAAGGATCAATATAGAAAATAATCAGTTAGTTATCATTTCATTTCTATTGTTATTTCATGTTATTTCACAATTTTATTCATGTCTCGGATTTCGTATTAACTTAGTATTTATTGCAGTTAGTCTGTATTCGACTGATTCATTCCCTTAAATGTGTGCGTAAGACAAGACAATAAATACGATTTATGTTTATAATTAAACACATTATGAACTAGGGTGGTTAAATGGTCGTATTATAGACCCACACAGTCACAGTCGCAGCATAAGCTACAAGCAATAGTAATAGTAATAGTTATCGCAACCGCATATATATAGTTATGTATATATTCTTAAGCCCTGCAAAATGTGACTCCCACTCAGAATCCCACTCAGAATGGCCCGAGGGACCAGACAATAACGCCCGCGCATTTGACTCCGACTCCAGTGAGCAACAAAGTCATCAGCAGAATGATTGTGTTGCCCTTACATATTGGCAAACAAATTCGTTTGAACGGCTGAAGAAGCGCAGCGAACCCGTCCGTCCACAATGCTCCACAAAATCCCGGAGACAAGCACGCGTTTCGGTTCATTAACCAAACCCAACAAAAGACGCTAAGAAAACAAACCAATGATGGGGAAGTGGATGGAGACGAGCAAAAGAAATAGCAAACTGTAAAGAACTAGCTGCAAAAGGGGAAACAAAATTACCAGCTAGCAAATAAAATGTTGTCGAGGGTTCGACGCTGCTTCAAATTTAGTTTCGGTGATAAGTAAACTACCTCCCCTAGTTCCACTCCCCGTTTTCCTTCCCCACAATTCTTCTTCTTCTCCTCTTCTGTGCGATCTGTGCAGTTTGCGATTTGATGATGACCCCTTGTGCTATGCAACGTTTCTTTTTTATTAGTTCTGCGCTTATCCGCCATTTTGGCAGTCGTTATTTGGCTGATTACGACAAGGACAATGCTCGGGGAGCCATTGTGTCGTTGTATTGTGGTGGCAACTGCTGATGTGTAACCACTACTAAAACACTACACTACACTACACAACAAACTTGAGTTCAAGCAGCTTAGCCCTTGAATACACATCGATTATTGCATTAAAATAAACTTCGTGTTCATACGAAAAAGCAATTGTTAGTAAAATGGTTGTTGACAGATTTGATCAATTTTAACTGAATGAAATTTAATTTAAATCAGATAGAAAATTTTTATGGTAATGATAATGATTAAAGTTGAGTAATTTTACAAAAATCTGACTATAATAAATATAATGAATTCAAATCTAAAATGTATATGTAATTTAATTTAAATCAAGTAGAAAACTTTTATGTTAATGATAATGATTAATGTTGAGTAATTCTACAAAAATCTGACTATAATAAATATAATGAATACAAATCTAAAATGTATATGATAAGTATTAAATGATTTTAATCATTATACATAAAGTTTGTTTATTTTATTAAAATAAAAATCGCTTTTAATAATAATTAGAATTAATTAAAATATAAATGAAACTTGTTGAAATTTAAAAAAAGGCTATTTCTCTGATTGCTACTTAATTTGCACTTCATTTCGCAATACGCAGAATTTAGTAAATTACTTTTAAGCGTTCAACTTATTTGACTCTATGAGACTGTGTCAACTTTAGTCACTTTTGTGGGTCATTAGTACGTTATGTTGTGTAGTTTGTTGGTTGCCAACTGCTATTTGTTGTCTGCTCTCTCTGGCTTATTTTCTCATTAGTTAGTCGATGCACGTTGTGCGATTTGTCGCCACAATGTTGGCACCAGCTGAACGATACCATTTTTCGATGGAGCATACTTTAGGGATCTCCATAGACGGGGAGAAGAAAAAAGAAGCATATGCAGCTGCTGGTTGCCTGTTTGAGTTGTTGTGAGTTGTTTTAGATGCGTTGCTTGCATTTCGCGCTTTGCTGACTGCATACATCTTAACCCCCATTGCTCCCAGAGCGACTAGCTGACTGACTGACTGAATGACTGACTGACTGACTGACTGACTTACCGACTGACTGCCTCCATGACGTTGTGAGTGTCTGTTTGAGCGACAGCTGCACAATGCAATCCATGAGTTGCTGGTGGCACTTACAATTGCAACTCTATTGCTTGCTTTACCCCGCAACAGGATCCCAGAATGTAAACTGTAAACTGTAAAGTGTAAAGTGTAAACTTTATGTCTGTAGTTTGGCCTTCGCCTCTTGTTCCACTCTGCACTCAGCACTCGCATTGCATTGTGTCTTGCCTCTGCAACATGTCCATCACAAAGATGAAGTGTTGCATTTCTTGCTGCAAGTCCCAAAAGTTTCGTGCTTGGACCCATAAAAAAAAGAGAAAAAGAAACAAAAACCAGAAACTGCCCAAAAAAAACCGCTTCAGAAGTTATTCATGCTGAAATTTAAATAATGTTAGGTCAACGCCAGTTACTGTTTCAGTATCTTTTAATCTTAGTACACATAAATACATATACATATCGTAGTCGTACTTATTTAAGTATATGGAATACAAATGTGTTTTGCAAATTGCAATGCTTAAGCATAATGGTTTGCTAATTGTTCCGATTGTTGACCAGGGTTATGTGCATCCTTCAACTCTAACGAGTATACCCGGAGTTATTCTCTAAATAATTACTTGCTTACGTGTATAAATATTATAAATTATTGCTGCTGTCCATTCATCAGAATGGTCGAACATTGCTAGATTTTGCTACTCTCTCGCAGCTCTTGAATGACTTAATACATTGTACACATACATACATTTACACAAACTTAGATCTATTCTTAGAAATACGAGTATTTATGGAACGTACACACAGACAGATTTCTCTATGAGCTATGAGCTATGAGCTTAGACTTATAATGCTATCCATATTCAATATAAATAATTGCCATTTGTTATAATTTTGCTCATTTTTCTATTTTCTTTACTTTTCATTTCCCTTCTGTTTGTTTTTTAAAAACAATGAGCAACGCTTCATTTATTGCTCAGTGATTCTTCACTGGATTACAATGCTTTTCGCATCCTCTGCTTCGTCATTGTTATTAGTTTTTCACACGTAATAATATTTATATATATGTATGTATTTCGCCTATGAGTACATGCAACATTGGATGCATTCGCAATCCTCGTTTGTACATTTAACTATTGGTGTTGTATTCAGTGATTATTTAGTTTGCCTGGGCAACCAGTTTAGAAAAATTTACGCTGTCTGATAACGGATAAAATAAAATGTTTGAAAACCCAACTGAAAACATGCAAGTTACGTTACATACTATAAAAATAGAAAGTAATTTACACATAGCTTACATTTTGAACTGCAAACACAGCTTATGTTTATGTTAATTAAGTACTTAAGCCTTTAAGCCGTTTTGTTTTCCACCTGAACTCCATAATTGTATTAAAGGAGTCGCTTAACTTTTTGTGCATTTTACATTAATCTTATGCAACTATTGTTTAACTAACAGAAAACCAAATATACATATATGGATTTATGGATTTATGCACAAATTTACTACACTTATTCGTATTTTCTGTCCGGTTCTATGTTTCCACTTTCAAAATGCATTCAACGAAAAAGTATAGCATACTCTTCAGCGCACTATGAAATTCATAGTGTTTTATTAATACTTTACTTTCCTAATTGAAGCGGAAAATGGAATGGGGAACCGGTCTGATTGTTAACACTGAAAACCAAATAGTTAAATATTTTAAAGGTGGATTAATTGTTTTCAGTTTGGGAATGAAGCCATTTTTCATTTAATTGATTAAGTATATTGCTGAGGCTGAGATAGGTTAAATTCTTTTTGCACCCGTATAGTATAAGTAAGATAATGGTTACTTGCTTAAAGCGACAAGAAAACAGAGAGAAAGAGAGAGTTAGAGTTAGAGTTAGAAAGAAGGAGAGAGAGTGAGAGAGAGTTAGTCAGGTACGTGGACAGGTTGAAGACGTAGCTTTCAATTGGAAAATCAATTTATAGAAATGATAATACTTACAAGAACTTGAAATAAGAGGATAAAATCCATTAATGGAAGATCTAAGATATGACGACTAATTGTAACTACCAGTAATTATATTTATATATATATTGAAAATGAACCAAGAGTCATATCACTATCATTATCTTATCACTAATCTGGTTGAGTGCTAGGGACGAGTTTACTTAACCGAACCGCTTGAGGAACTCGATGCCATCTCCATCTCCGTGCGGCATTCCAGCTGTGGCGTTGTCATCACCAAGGCCACGCCCCCGCCTTCGCTGTCGCTGTCGCTCTCACTGTCATCGTCATCCGCATCCTCCAGCGTTGTGATTTGACTCTGCACACTCTGACGCAGCTCGAGTGCCGCATGATGATGATGCTGTGAAGCGACTTCCTCAGCGTCTTCTATGAGCGAAGGTGCCGAGTTGGTGGCCACGCCCGTTACCGTTGCCGGCGATGAGTTGCTCTTGATGCCCATCATTGGCAGTGGAATGGGCATGGGCATGAAGGAGACATGATGACCCGATCCTGATCCTGAGCTCGACGGTCCCATGGCACTGGGCGTCAGAGCAAAGCTGGTGTGCTTTGTGCTCGTAGCCAGCGGCGTATTGGCCGCACTCACTGAGCCACCTTTGAGAGACGCCTCCAACAACAGCGATGGCTGCACTGTGGCCAGCGTTAGTGTGGACACCGAGGAGGGTCTGCCAGCGCCCAAATGCAATGCACTGGCCGATGCTGCCGCTGCCGGCGGTGCGGTAATTGTGACTATCGTCTTAGCCGCACAATTCACCGCCGATGTGGAATTGTAATCGCCACGCAGCTGCATCCCGGAGCTGCGACGTCTGGCCCGATGGTGATGCCGGTGAAAGCTCTGGCAGCGCGTGCACGAGCGCTGTGAGGAGGAGGGCGTGGCTGCCGCCGATGAGTGATATTGATGCGAGTTGCGTGCCACCGCCAACACCACCGCCACCGCCGCAGTTGCTGCTGCCGCTGCAGGTGCTGCAGCTGCTCGGCTGACGTCATATGAGGGTGCGATCCAGCTGATTTACGGAATGGTAGCCAAAGGATGTGGATGCGGCCACCATGGCGGCAGCAACATGACACTGTATCCAATAGAGCGAGAGAGAGAGAGAGAGGGAAAAGAGAAAGAGAGAAAGAGAGGGAGAAAGAAAATAATGAAAGAGTTGTAGTCAAATTTCAATTTTGGTCGCTTGGCATACAATTTGCAGGCAGTGTGTCTCTGTGTTTCTGTGTGTGTGTTCGTGTATCTGTGTGGTGTGTATGGCAAAAAACAATTTGCCTTTAAGCACACAGCAACAGCGGCAACAAAGATGTTCAACAACAACAACAAGAAGAACAACAATAACGACAACAATTTGAAAATGTTGCGGGTTTGCTTTCAGCTTTTTTTTATATTCAGTGCACTTTACTTTTTTGCTTCATTCATTTTGCTTCCAGTTTTTTGTAGTTTTTTTATTTTTATATTTTTTTTGGTTTTGTCGGGTGCAATAAAAGTCAAAGCGTAATGCATGATTGAAAGACAATAACAACAACAACAATAAGAACGAGAGCGAGTGAACAGCAAAATAAAACAAAAACAATGCAATGCAACACAATAAACGAAAAGTTGATTTTCTTTTGCTTTTCTTTTTTTTTGGGGAGCGCAACAACAGCAGAAAGAGGAACAACAACAGCTGTAGATAGAGGGGGATAATAGACAGTGAGAGGGTATGTTGCTATACAATACAAGAAAAAACAAAAAAAAACAAAAAACACAATTTCCGAATATTAGCTGGAACACCACAACTCGGACCCGTTTTGCCAAACCGTGGCCAAGCTGAAAATTTCCATTTCCATTTCAAGCATTGAATGGTGCAAAAACCAACAAATATAATCATCATCGTCATCATCATCATCATCGTCATCGTCTATATCAAAAGTAATGGCAATGCAATTTCATAAGCAAACCATTTGTGGTTTGTTGTATGTGTGTGTGTGTGTGTGTGTGTGCTCATTTCACTCCTCTCTGAGGAGCATTCAACATTCAAAGTTGATTTCGTGTTGTTTTGTGTGGTTCCTTGGCAATTGCAAGTTACAAGTGTGTTAGCTGTACTGTTTTTTTGCTTGTGTTGATGGGGATTGGACTTTCGATTCAATTACAAGCTGACAAGTTTTTGTGGCATATTCTAATATCCTTTTTGCATTTCTATTACGCATACGCAGCGTGTTTCAGCTTCTTGGACATGGCCACAAATTGATTAACAGCTTAAATCAAGTTCTCGGATCAACACTATTAGCTCAGTAATCGTTATTTTTTTACTAGATATATTCAATACTCTGACATTTTCAATTATAATTATTTCAGTAAAACCAGTCTATATATATATGGCTATTACATATTAACACATCAATATATCTGCACTTTTAATCGATTCTTTTACATCACTAGGTAAAACTATGACAAATTATATAAATTTTCATTTTTTCTCTGTATCATTTGCTTTTGCGTGAGTGTTATGACTCAAAATTAGCCAAGCCCTCGAAAAAAAATAGGCGTGCTACGGTTCAAAGTTCAATGAACCCGCACGCCACCAAAACGTTCTCCTCTCTTTTTCCCATTCTTAAATTTGTCAAGGAAACGCGCCCGTTTTTTGTAATTTATTACTTAATACTCTATTTGCAGCAGCCTCGGCTGTCCGGACTTTGGTTTTTCTGACAGCCAAAAGGCCAGGAAAGTCAAAAAAGTATGTAAAACTTTTCGACATTACAGGGACTGCACATACGGCATTAAGTATACGTCGTACAACGACTAGTTGAATACCCTGTATTAAATTTGCTTGCATGTGTAATCAAGTCAATTAAATAAGTTTTACTTATATATAAAATTGCAAACATTTTGCGACTGTAAATAAGTTATAGCGCATATACCCGCTACAACTGGACTGGCAGGGTATTAGGCCGGAAGGAGGCCAAGAGTTTTGGCATTCTGAAGCTCTGGTGCCGCTTCAGAGCGGCTGTGGCCACTTTCTGGTGGCTTCTGTCACATAATTATAAACGTTAATTTCACGTTCACAGTCCATTAGGGATAATTGATGTTTTCGCAACATTTGTGGTAAATTACATTTTGATGTCCTGCCTCGCAAAAGGGACCTGAGTAAATACAACACAACAAAAAAAATAACAAAAAACTTTAATACTTAATAAATAAATGAGAAAAAAAGGAGTCTGCAATGACTGGCGACAAAATGTCGCCGAGCACGACATTCGTTTAATTTGGTTGTCATTTTGTAAAGCGGTCACGAATTAGTTTGATTGATTGCTTAAACAATAATTTGGATTTTGCGATAATTCAGTTGGCTTTATGGGCTTGTTGTTCTTCCTTCAAAATGGCACAAAACGTTGGCCAATAATTAATGTAATTAGCAACGTTTAGCACAGTCAAATTGAACTCTCTGTGGAGAGTACAAGTAGATACGTCATATAATTGCCTGTCACAAGGATATATACGCATCCTTTATTCGAAGGCGCCAAAGCGCAGCAGCTCCGTTGTTGTTGTTTGTCCTGGCCTCAAGCTGGCCAAAGAGGTCTTCTGAAATCGTTTAGAATTACAATTACATCAAGGTATGTGCTTGTGTGTGTTGTGTGTGTGTGTGCTTGTGTTTGTGTAGAATATTTGACAAAGCAATGCAAGAATGTATTGTGTGTGATGTTTGTAGTAGTGTATGTTAGAAGCAATGTAACTGAGTGCATTTCTCATGTCGAATGATTGAACATTCCCATTGTATGCAAAATGCAATGCGGATTCATTTGGATTTGGATTCGGAGTCATCTGAAATTTCCTTCGACTCATTTGATTTTCTCTTTTAAGAGCTATACTGAGCAGAATTTATGTGAAACTGCAAGATCCCAACTGATTATCGATTTAAACGAGACTCAAGAAATCTTTGCTGAATATATAAAGTGTACTTACTGAGATAATTAATTAAGAAAAATAATAAATATATAACTTATTATAAGTCATATTTTTTTTATAATGATTATTTGATAGTTTTTAAAAATTTCATCATTACAGTGAAAAAAAAAATAAAAATCACATATAATCATGAGTTATGACTTTCATTTATATTTTTGAAAGGTTCCATTATATTGGAAACAAATTCCATAAATTAATCCCAAAAACTCGAGATAATATATTAAATATAATTGCAAACTTTTCTTTTATATATTTTATTACAAATAAATAAATTATCAGTATAGAGAAAAGTCGATCATTTCTCTGAGTGTAACACTACATTAAGTCCGGAACCTAATCAGTGAGTGGCTGTGTCTATGTCTATATGTGGGCTTAGACGTATATGTGTGTAAGTGAGTGTGGCAACAAGTCAGAGGACGATCCAAACAACAGAACAGCAGTCAAAATAGCACAAAACGTCTATGAAGTTAATTTTCAAGCGACATCAGGGGAGACAGATACACAGATACACCCACAAGCACACACACTCACACACACACACACACACACAAACACACCACTACAGACACAGACACGCACTCAGCTTGCGGTTGACCGAAATGGACATGAAGATACATAAGTACGAGGACACATGGAAGGCAGATAAGGGGACTAGACCAGGCTGCAAAATCGGCCAAATGAATAAAACCAGCTTACGCATACATACACATTCGCATACACACACACACACGTACATACGTGTAAGCACATTTAGTCAAGGGGGCTTTATGGGCGCTGGTTAATGGAACCCATCTCCATTTGTAGCCCGTTCTAACCATCGTCGTCGAATGGCCAACGAAAGTAGAACTCATTTGTCGCTAATTTAAGCAATCACCGGATTTTGTGTATGTTTTTTTAAGTGTCCGCCTTTCAAATAGTCTAAGAATGTCTACGCACATACTCACATGACTCAGATATGTTATATATAGTGAAAAAGGTGAATGTATCCATTACGTGTGGCAAAACTTTCTAATGACCAGTCTTTATTATAATACTAAAGTTGTTGTTAATAGCACACAATTCGTTAATATATATATTCGAGGAATCGGTACTAAAAGTTCATTCAGCATTTCCAAGAAGTGAAAATTCTTAGATTTATGTGAAAGTCAGAATATAATTGTGAGACCAATTTATGAAGCTTTATTCTGTACAAATTCTGCAGTAATCTACTTAAATGGTAGTAAAATAAAGTCGGATTTTATCAGAATATCAGATATCTGGATTGGGTTAAAAAACACATTAAAAATGTTGCAAGATTTAATAAATAACTCGTTGAATTGTGAATCAATTGTTAGGCATTTGATTAACATATCGAAACAATAAGAACTTGATATGCTTTTAAAAGTATATTTTTTTTCCGGTACTTTTAAGTGCTTACCCCAATAAGTTAGTTGCGGCTGTCATGACCCTTTTCAACAATGCCTTCAATACAATACAATACAATAGAATGCTTAGAAAAAGTGAGAGGAATTGGCATATAAATTGGCATGCTCTTGAATGTAATTGATATCCTGGCAGGCACCCGATTACTTGAATACCCAAACACTCGAATACCCAAAAGTCAAAGCCACTTACTTGGGTTGACTTTCAGTTACATTTGTTGGCTGTAAACAACATTTTCATCCATTTAATTGTATGGTGCATGTACGATATGTTTGTTTGTTTGTTTGTTTGTATCACATATGCGAAAATTGAGTTGGAAATTTAGAGTGCTAAAGGATTTATGGTTAACTTGATACAAAATATGTCCAGGCGTACTTATTGATAGAAGCGGATTCTCATTGAGTGAGTGTGTCTGTATGTATGTATGTGTGTGTGTGTGCTAAGTTAAAAGGCCAACAAGTAAAAGTGACAGCAATAATAACAATGCCAAGCTAAAATTTTCAACATAAACACACACTTAAAGTGTGGGTTGAAGAATTTGAAACTTGGGCCAAATCACAAAACAACAAGACAAACACAATGGGAGAGAATGTGTGTACAGATATAATATATATAATATGTGTGTGTGTGTGAAGATTTTAGTGAATGGTAACAACGACAACAATAATAATAACTGTGGTAACAACAAGGACAGCGACATCGACATCTAAAGTGAGAAAAACGCAGCAAGGACATCGTGTCCTTGACCTAAGTGCTCGCGTGTTCAAAAGTTTAAGTGATCAGAGATTAACTTCAAACTTGGCCATACCCTGTACCTTTTATTATAATATTAATATTGAATTGACTGTGAGTATCTTAAACGATTTGAGTATTTAAAATCACACTTTTCTTAGCACTCTTATAGGCATGCATGTAGAGTAGTAAGCACTCAATTCTATAATATTGAGTACAGGCCATCTCAGAAGCTATCATACTCTATCTGAGTCTTTTTTTCGCAGTTCACTTAACACACAACAACAATAAAGAAATATAGAAAGAAAGCAACGAAACATCAGTTACCATGCCAAAGAGAATTGTTCAAACAGAGACATTAAGTCGAGCCAGGAACTGAACCATATAAAGCTGCACCCTGGTGTTATTGTGTGAGTGTGTGTGTGTGTGTGTTACTTGTGGGCGAGTGTGTGCGTATGTTTGTTTGTATACAGGTGCAGTACATTCAACAGGTGCGAAAATCACAGTTCACTTTATGTTTGCTTTA
Source organism: Drosophila falleni (assembly GCA_035045575.1). Taxonomy (NCBI): domain Eukaryota; kingdom Metazoa; phylum Arthropoda; class Insecta; order Diptera; family Drosophilidae; genus Drosophila; species Drosophila falleni. Next base: position 21,421,199 of record JAWNOV010000062.1, read on the forward strand.
GTCGTTTTCTTTTTCACTCAAAATAAAAACATTATCACAGTCGAGCCAAAGAAACATCAGTGAGTAAAACATTTACAAAGAGAAAGCCAGAGGGAGTGAGTGTGTAAGAGAGATAGAGAGAGAGAGAAACATTGTGTGATAGCAAGTGACAACAGTGTGCAGTTTGTGTGGCCTTTATAGTTTTTAGTTCCATTTTTGTTCCATTCGATAAGTTTATTGTGTATATGACCCGAAAGTGGCGACAGGACGAACACAACAGAAACATCAAACATTGGACAGAGAGAGAGACAAGTCGCTTACCTTGCCATTGACTTACAAAACAGAGTTTTTTTTGGGGGAAGTCGCCTCACTCAGCAACTATGTTAAATCTATGCTAAACTATATATAAGTCTGCTCGCAGGAATTGTGTCGCACGTGCTGAATGCCGTGCAGCGAGCAAGTCGAGTAACAGCGCCGTGTCGCAAATCTCTGTAAGAACACCACCAGAATCATAATCAGCAGCAGCATTAACATCTATCAAATCTTAAGATGCAGCACCATAAACCGTTACCGCTACCGTTACTTTCCCCCGTTACATGCCCCATGCCTCAGAGTTTATTGTTTTTTTGTTTTTTGGGTAATACTTATAAATAGATTGATGTAACATAAGATATAATACTCGTAGATACATTGATATCTTTTAATATCGTATCCTCAAAAGCGATCAGATATTTTTTGTGATTGATTTGCATTTAATTTCTGTGCTTGATTATCAGTTTATTTTTAGTGATGTTGACTATTTGTGGTTGATGAGGCTATGGGATTGAATGAATGAGATATTGAATTATTAATATTGTGAAATTAAGCCATTAGGTGCACTTCAAGTAACGCCAATTGGAAACAAATTGTGCAAATATTTTGCAATTTTATTCTGAAATATAGAAATTTGGATTTCAACTCAATTGCAAATAAATGAAGATGGAAAACTGATTTTCAAATCATATCATAGAGTGGAAGAGAGTTAAAAGACAACTATCAATTTTGTTTCAATTTAATTAAATAACTTTATACTCTTACTCCAGCTGACGGCAATCGTGCAGATTGATTCAATGAATCAAACTTTGAGTCTGCTAAGCATTGTGACTTGGACTTTTGCACTTGGCTTTGGATTCTGACCCAATTCGGGCAGAGTGCAGACACACATTAAAAAATTATTCATTTAAATCACAAACTTTGCCTGTGAGTGCTAGAGAGTAAGAGAGAAAGAGATAGACAGAGAGGAGGCACCCGTTGCCAATGACGTTGACTGATTCGAGCTGTTTATTTATGCTGGGATGATGGGAGGAAGTAGGAGGAGGTCTCTTCTAAGGCACTCGATGAGAGTGTGCCATCCCAACTGCGTGTCATATGTGAATGCTAATGGCAAGAGTCAGAGATAGAACGGGAGAACGGGAGAGTGGGAGATTAAAGTCAGGAAAGGGTATAAGTTGGCTGCTTGTTTTCGTTTTCGTTTTTCCATCACATTCATTAAATTTGTAAATTAATTTTCTCGTACGTTGAGTTTTGTTTCTGGAGCATACTAAATTACGGGCGAAGTGGGAGTATGGGCGGCATGGTGCATAATTCATAAACAGTTTTCAGCGTCTGTCAGCCCGCAAGAACAAAAAAAAAAATGTTGATGAAAATCAAAACAAAGGGCATAAAAAAAACATAAATATGTCGCTAACTTTGCCAATGAGTCTGAGCGAGAGAGTCGCATGGAAGAGAGCGAGTGAGAGAGAGAGAGAGATAAAAATGTTATGGCAAATCCCAGGAATGAGAAACCAAAGGAAAGAAAAAACCGCAGCTCAGCATTAATGGACCATAAGCTGGACAACAACTCACCTGTGACTTGGAGCGCATTGTGGGCTGATACTTGCGACGTATTTTCCGTCGGGCAGCACATGCACAGTAATCGCACAAAAGCCCTGTGAAAGGGATGTCAGATGAATGGAAACTGTGAGAAAGTGTGTGTACACTGATAAAAAAATATGGTTTTTAAATCAAGATTTTGGTCTCAAAACTAAAAATTTTGATATAAAAAATGCGTCTACAAAATAAAGTTCTTAGATAAGGAAAACACATCTTGGTTGTGTGCACATTTCAAATAAGACCAAGTTTTTATTTTTAGAATAAATGTTCCTCAAATTAAAATTTACTAATTATTAAATTACTAATTATTTTTTTAATTTATAATTTTTAGACCCCGTACTTAAAAAAAGTACAGGGGTCTATTGGGTTTGTTTTACCGAATATGTGCGTAACAGGCAGAAGGAGGCGTGGCAGACCCCATAAAGTATATATATTCTTGATCAGCATCTATAGCCGAGTCGATATAGCGATGTCCGTCTGTCTGTCCGTCTGTCCGTCTGTCTGTCTGTATGAACACCTAGATCTCAGAGACTATAAGAGCTAGAGACACCAAACTTGGTATGTAGGTTCCTCTATACTGCAGGCAGATCAAGTTTGTTTCAAAATTCGGCCACGCCCCTTTTAACGCCCACAAATCGAAAAAAAAAATTTCATATCCCAATTATAAGAGCAATTTAAAAGTTAGTGACACCAAATTTGGTATGTAGATTCCTCTATATTGCAGGCAGGTTAAGTTTGTTTCTTTTTTGAATCGGACCACTATATCATATAGCTCCCATAGGAACAATCGGTCTAAAATCAAGTTTAAGTATGAAAAACTTTTTTGTTTTATGAGATATCGTAACGAAACTTATAGAATATGCATTTGAGTTACTCTTACACCTCCTTGCCAAAGTTGGTTCAAATCGGTCTACTATAACATATAGCTGTCATAGGACCGATCGGACGAAAATTAAGTCTTAGTATGAAAAACTTTTTTGTTTTATGAGATATCGTAACCAAACTTATAGAATAATAATTAAACTTGGTTTTATATATTCTGTCCAAAGTTGGTTTAAATCGGACCACTAAAACATATAGCTGTCATAGGATCGATCGGGCGAAAATCGAGTCTTAGTATGAAAAACTTTTTAGTTTTATTAGATATCGTAACCAAACTTATAGAACATGCATTTAAATTAGTCTTATACATCCCTACCAAAGTTGGTTCAAATCGGTCCACTATATCATATAGCTGTCATAGGAGCGATCGGGCGAAAATCAAGCCATAGTAAGAATAACTTTTTTGTTTTATGGGATATCGTAACCAAACTTATAGAATATGCATAAAACTTGGTTTTATATATCCTGTCCAAAGTTGGTTCTAATCGGACCACTATATCATATAGTTCTCATAGAACCGATCGGGCGAAAATTAAGTCTTAGTATGTTTCATGAGACATCGTTATCAACCTGATAGAATATGTATTTCAGTTAACTAAATTATTTTTAATTTTTTCCATTATAAGTTTTTTCCTTAGTAAGTACGGGGTCTCCGACTGTCGAGTATGCTCGACTGTAGCACCGACCCACTAGTTTTTATTTAATTTGGACATTTTTATATTTTATTCTGTCTTGCTAATTTTTTAAATGTTTTAAATGTTTATTTAATTTGTTACGAGTTGGATTCAAACCGGCGTCTTCTGCCGTACAACTGAAGATTTAAGATTTTTATTCTTGTGTTAAAAATTTGGATTTTTTAAATTAATATTCATAGTATAAGTAATATGGTCATAAAATTTTTTTATTTTCAGAACAACAGTATTAAGATGAATGTTCTTGATTTTTAAAATTGGTTTTTTTTTCAGTGTAGGGTCAGATTTTGTGTGTTTGGGGTTGTGGGTTGGGATGGGTAAGTGACCCACCTGCGAAAGTCTCTGCTCCAGCAGGCATAGATCACAGGATTCATGCAGGAGTTGATCCAGCCGAGCCATGTAACAATTGCCGATACAATCTCCTCGTGCTCAATGCACTCGATGCAGAAGCCAGACAAGAGATTCACCACAAAAAACGGCAGCCAGCACACAATAAATACACCCATCACAATTCCCAGCGTCTTGGCCGCCTTCTTCTCCTTGGCGAACTTGGCCAATTTCCGTGATAGCGAAAAGTTCTTGCCCATGTGTCGATGTCTGGCCAGGCCATTGTTGTGGAGTGCCGATAGCGGCTCATCATCCGGCTCCTCGGGCGTTGATGTCGTTGTGCCGCCGCTGTGATTGTGATGATGATGCTGATGGGAATGGGAGTGTGAGTGGCTCAGTGAACCACCGCCACCACCGCCGGACACTTGATGTGTATTCGCGGCGGGATCTCGTGTGGTGCCACCACGATGAATTCGCAGCGTCAGTTGCAGTTCCCCGGATGCCATCAGCACCTGCTTGGTGCCGATCTTCAGGGAACGCGTCTGGATTACGGCCGCACGATAAATGCGACAGTAGGTGAAGACCATGACCAGCAGTGGCAGGTAAAAGGATATGGTTGAGGAGAACACCAAATAACCAAGGTGTTCGGTGAAGGTGCACTTGTAGGCGGGCATCTCTCCATCCCTGGCTGCCCGCCACCAAACAATGGCCGGGAAACTGATGGCACTGGAGCAAATCCAAACGGCAGCTATTAATCCCGCTGCACGCTTCACAGTCATCCGCATCGGATAGCTAAAGGGATCCGTGATGGCCCAGTATCGATCCAATGAGATGACGCATAGATTCAGTATCGATGCCGTGCTAAAGAGCACGTCCAGCGATCGCCAAATATCACACCAGTCGGTGCCAAAGAACCAAGTGTTCTCCAGCACCTCGTACAGCGCGGAGAAGGGCATAACCACCAGACCCACCAAACAATCCGCCACCGCCAGGCTCGTGATGAAGTAGTTTGTGGCTGTGTGCAAGTAACGCTCCCTGATGACGGCCAGGATAACCAGTGAGTTGCCGAAAACCGTTGCAAACGAGAAGAGGAACAGAAAGGCCAAAAGCCCGACACGATCGTTGGGCAGCGCCTCAAGGAACTCGGACAGATCCGGCTCGACTGTTGTGATACCCGGAGCACCAGCAGTGCTGTTGAGATTCAGGGACAGTTCTGTACTCGTTGGCGCCGCATTGAAGCCGTTGAAATAATAATAGACATCTTCGGAGATGTTGTAGCTGTTGTAGAAGAGCGTCGGAGGCGTTTGATTCTGGACATTAACGCGTAACAGCGCCAGGACCGGTTCCACAATGTCCGTTTCCGGTGGCGCCAGCTGACGTGGCTCATCGTTCTCCTCCATTGCTCCGGCCACTGATTAATTGAATGTCACTGTAGCTGATCCAATAATCCGTTCTAGTTCCAGTTTCAATCTCTGACCTCTGCGACCGTCGAGTGAATTCATGAGACGCATCTTTACTGGCCAGCTCTTAATTAGTTTCTGAAGTGAAAATGAAATTAATTTTTTTAAATTTTTTATTAATTTTTAAAATATTTTAATATTATATGTATTTTTTAAAAATTTTTTAATTCCTAGCGCAACAAGAACTTCCATAAGATAATACAAAAATATATTATAACAGTGTTACTATTAGGTCATTTTAATTTATTTATTATTATTTTTGTTGGCAAATTTACAAAAAAATTGCATTAAATAATATTACGAGTATTAATTTTTTATTTTTCAAATCTTTTAGTATTAATTGTATTTATTTTTTAATTGTCCTAATTCCTAGCGCAACAAGAGAATACAACTAGTCGGTCGGTGCTACAGTCGAGCATACTCGACAGTCGGAGACCCCGTACTTACTATGGAAAAAACTCTCTCCCATATATATTAATATTACTCCTTCCAGTTCCTCTCCCAGGCCCCGCTCCCAGTCCCTCTCCCAGGCCCCGCTCCCAGTCCCTCTCTTAGGCCCCGCTCCCAGTCCCTCTCTTAGGCCCCGCTCCCAGTCCCTCTCTTAGGCCCCGCTCCCAGTCCCTCTCTTAGGCCCCGCTCCCAGTCCCTCTCTAAGGCCCCGCTCCTAGTCCCTCTCTTGGGCCCCGCTCCCAGTCCCTCTCTTAGGCCCCGCTCCCAGTCCCTCTCTTAGGCCCCGCTCCCAGGCCCCGCTCCCAGTCCCTCTCTTAGGCCCCGCTCCCAGTCCCTCTCTTAGGCCCCGCTCCCAGGCCCCGCTCCCAGTACCTCTCTTAGGCCCCGCTCCCAGTCCCTCTCTTAGGCCCCGCTCCCAGTTCCTCTCTTAGGCCCCGCTCCCAGTCCCTCTCTTAGGCCCCGCTCACAGTCCCTCTCTTAGGCCCCGCTCCCAGTCCCTCTCTTAGGCCCCGCTCCCAGTCCCTCTCTTAGGCCCCGCTCCAGTCCCTCTCTTAGGCCCCGCTCCAGTCCCTCTCTTAGGCCCCGCTCCCAATCCCTCTCTTAGGCCCCGCTCCCAGTCCCTCTCTTAGGCCCCGCTCCCAGTCCCTCTCTTAGGCCCCGCTCCCAGTCCCTCTCTTAGGCCCCGCTCCCAGTCCCTCTCCTAGGCCCCGCTCCCAGTCCCTCTCCGATATAGGCGATATAGGGGGCGTGGCAACATTTTGAAACAAACTTGATCTGCCTGCAGTACAGAGGAACCTACATACCAAGTTTGGTGTCTCTAGCTCTTATAGTCTCTGAGATCTAGGTGTTCATACAGACGGACAGACAGACAGACAGACAGACAGACAGACGGACAGACAGACGGACGGACATTGCTATATCGACTCGGCTATTGATGTTGATCAAGAATATATATACTTTATAGGGTCTGCCACGCCTCCTTCTGCCTGTTACGCACATATTCGGTAAAACAAACCCAATAGGCCCCTGTACTTTTTTTAAGTACGGGGTCTAAGAATATATTTCAGCTTATTTTAAATCAATTTTAATAGTATTACTATTAGGTCATTTTAATTTATGTATTATTATTATTATTTTTTAAGCTAATATAAAGTGTACTAAAAAATATTATTAAGACACACAAAAATATAATTACAATGTAATTATGTTAAGGCGACTTGCAGGAATCGAATTTACTTAGGCCTGTAATGAATGCCGTTTTCATTCAATTATAATGTTGACTCTCCTCTCCTCCGGCGCCACATCCGGCGCAACTGGCAAGAACACCTAACAAATTTTAAAAGCACAAAAGCTAAACAAACACATTAATTAGAGAGTTTGTCGTCGTCGTCTCGCTGTTGCTGACGTTGCGTCTCTTTATTGTTGTTGCTTTATTTTTGGCTCGCTTTCAAAAATGGTTGGGGGGAAGGAAGGTGCCACTCATGAAACATCTTCCGTTCTTCATACAAGGGAAAAAGAGCCAACAGGCAGCTGGTAACACCGAAGTGCACAATTAATTCAACCAGCAGACACGGCGTCTGCCACAAAGTGCCAGCTTTCCACCTTGCCACACCACTTGGAGGAGGTGCACACAAATAAACAAATTAAATTACCTTTCAAGTGCCCAAAAAGGACAGGAAGTGGCAGTCGCAGGACACTTGCAGCTAACAGAGTGCTAGCGTCCAAGCGGAAGTTAACAATTTAACCCACGCTGATTGCCCAAGCCTTACACCTGACCATCCCTCAATTCGTGACCTCAACGAGCAACAATCCAAAATATGGAGAGTGTATTTGGGGCTACTATATATTCAAACACAACAAAACCATTTCAATAACACATTTAAATCCATTATACAGTTGCCCTTTAGTTTAGATACAAGTCTTTTAAAATTCTAGTTACATTTATTGAGCAGCCACAAGCTGTTGAAATAACGATTGACAATTGAATTTGATAAGAGTTAAAGTCAAGTTTGGTCTTCAGTCAGTCAACAGAGTTGGGTCAGTCAGTCAGTCAGACGGTTCGTCAAATCTGTTTTGCATTCCAAATGACCTGCGGCTGCTTTCAGGATTTTCTCAGTTTCTCAGTTTTTTGTTTAACCAGATTCCACGTGCTGCTGCTTGCCATTCATATTGTCAGCATGTGATTATCACCTGCCAGTCTCAGTTCGTAGTGATAAGACGAAACTGACTAACCAAATGCCTGCTACCAATATACCTTGCCTTGTCTTGGCTTTGACTTGCCAGCCAGTTAGAATTTTGCTTCTCATTTCCGGCGGATTCGCGTCGCCTGCATGCCATAAATTTTCCGGCCTTCCTGTCTGCCGTTGGCTTATCTGGCCCCCTTCTTTCAGCCCCAATTCTCGGGTCGTTATGGTTGCTTTCCTTGGCCACATTGCTGCAGCGGCATCGTCGTCGTTCGTTTACGTTTACTCTGCCAGTTTTTCTGCTGTTTAGTACAATTTCCTGGGGCATTTCTCACGCAAAAAGAAAAAAGAAAAAAAGTAAAACACGTACATTTTTTTCACTTATGATGAGCATTATGAGGCTGCCGCCGAGCTTCATTTTCAGTCAAGTCAAAATGAGAGCGCAGTGCCCTCAAAACTGTTGACTTTTCAAGTAAGCAAAGAATCCTTCCATCTTCCTCAGGTTTTAAGACACACCAGCTGAAATACCAAAAATAGCAAGAAAACAGCAAACAAAAAGACTATAAAGGATAGAGGCAAATTTATATGGCTTACAAACATGATCATACTCCTGTATGAGCCTTGTTGTGATGTTGCAGATTTCTGACTGGCATGGCACAACAATTTAATTGAAACAACCTTAAAGTTGCCCTCCATTTGGCACTGGGCCAAATTCGTCCCTTTTACAGTAGCCTCTATGCAAATGATTTGGGCCACAGCAGCAATTTGTACTTGGGCTAAAACCCTTTCGACCCTTTCAATGTCCTTTGCTTGTATATCTCTATGTTTTTGGACTGCAAAAGGACCAAAAATGGTTAAGTCATTGAGAGTTAACCAAAATGGTTGCAGGCAGTCATTTATTCGCACTGATTGCGACCCAGCTTTTTCATTATGTCGGCAGGGTATTTCAGTTTAATCATTAACTGGCAAACAAAAAAAAACATTTTAATTTAGTAATATATTGTACATGGTTATTGAGAAAACAATTCTTAACATGAGGAATTGTTATATTCTTTCGAATTCCACCAGAATATCAAAACAAATGGATGTTGGCCGCTTTCGATTTAAAGAATCAAATGCCTCTAAAGTAATATGTAATTTGCATAGATTACCAAATTCACTTATGTGCGATTCGAAAAACATTTCAAATTCGAATGGTGTGTATATAAATTTGGTCTGAAAATAAGCAAAGATTTAAAACCACACAGTCTACGTTCTAAAAAGTTCCTTTCTAGCTTACCCCTGGTAAATTAAGACATTTGTCCTTTACTTCCTTTAAATTTGATAAGTGTTGAAACCAGGCCTTATACCAATATTGATTTTTATCGTACATAATAGGGCAAAAGCTTGGTGTTGATATTGAATATAAGGTTGGTTCCCACGAGCCACGGTCAAATTTGAATAACTGAAATTTGCCCTGAAAACACACAAACAATCGTTCGTAAAATTTAAATATAATACAAAATTTAAATACTTAGTTGGGTATCACCTGAATGCGATCTTTGAGCTGTATATCCCATACTAAAGTTGCATTTCCTGATATTGTTATTTTGTAAAAATCCGCTTTAATATTTAGTTCTGACATATCAGCTAGGCCATTAATGTCGAGCACGTTGTTTGGTTGATTTTCACATTTGTTGAATACATCATCATTTTGCAGAATACCCCTGAATTTGTAAGCTGTTGCAAATCTAAAAAATGTGACCAGAAACACTAGCACAACTATCACCAAACGATAAAAACACATCTTGTGACTTGTCACTATTTCACACTTCCTTTTATATATTTACTTTTTGACCAAGAGACACGACAACTTCGATGGTAATCGCAATAATTATAAACTTATCAGCTGATCTATAATTAAAAATGTTTTTAAATTCACATGGATCATGTAACTTTGTTATCACTATTTCATGTCTGATGAAATTATAAAATTTAGAGTATACTTTTACAATTTTGTAAATACTTTTTTAATATTACGTGTTTTATCACAAATATCAGTTTCGAAGGCGTTAATGTTCGATAATTAATGATTTTGTTTTACACTGTATCAGACATAAACGTAGTTGAAATTAAAGAAGTTCAACTTGGTTTGGATTTCAATTCCCCATTTTCCCTGACACTTGGAAAACTGTCAGCTGTAATAACATTCTTTGAATTTGCATAAAAGCTAGATACAGATACGAATAGTGATACAGATACAGATGCAAATACACTTAAGTACATTGACAAGAAATTTCATTTTAGGCCTGCTGTCATTTTTTTGTGAATCGTAATTATACGAAATGGTTTTTTTTTATAAGTAGCATTTCCATTTCTATTTCAATTTCTGTTATTTAAATGAGTTTCAAATGGGGTGACAAAAAGTCAAAACTATCAATAAGTGAATGTGGAAGGGTCCTAAAGTCGAAGTTCAAGGTAGACACTGTTATTTTTATGACCAAACAAAGCACTCCCTGGACATTCTTCCAAGCTTTTGTCAGCAATCTAAATGCCTTCTAGATGTCCCAATCGACTTTATGGCAAAAATATATTAGGGGCTTTGTGAATGCCGAATTTAAGATCCATTAATTTCATGCACTATCATTGTATTGGAATCAATACCCAATTTTATTCCGAATAGTCAAGGTGGAATACGAGTATGAGTAAGCGACAATGTGCAACATATTCTGAACCGAATTTCCTATGCAAATTACCTTGATGTTAACGTGGCCTATAGAAGGCAGCCACTGTTATCACTGCCTTTCGACATCACCCACTCAGTGTTGTGTTGTGCGATAAATCGTTACCCAAAATCTCTCAAATTGCTCCCCAAGTCTTTTTAAGTAAACGCATGAGTGTCAGGCAATGAAAATGGCTCCTGTTTTCCGGTTTCAATGCTCATCGGGTGCCTCAGCTAAGCTGTGTCGACAATGGCGCTCAAATCTTGACAATCTTTATGGGAGTCGAGCACTCAACCACGCAACGAAGGCACTAAAAGGCACGGTAAATATTTCGACTTAGAGTTGTGTGTCTACAAATGGAATTTAATCACGCGTACGTCGAGCTATCCGCACAATCCGATGTTTGTTTTATTTTCAGCTTTGTAACTTGTCCCTTTCCGGATTTGATAATGTGCTGCCGGCTTCAGTCCCTGGTGGTATCATGCTGAGCGCCGCTTAATTATGTCACAAATATTTACACCAGACACCAGAAAGTGCTGAACCTTTTCAGAGCGCTCTGTTTTTTGGCACGCAACGAATCTATCTAAGCAAACATCAACAATCAACAATACGGGCTGAAATCAAGTGAAGTAGGGCTAACTCCAGTACCCAGTACCCAGAAACCGGAGACAAAGAGCGATCAAGGACGAATAAGGACGAAAGGACGACAGTCATGACAACCGATGGTTTCACGAAAGTGGAAAGTGGATTTCGTGATAATGACGAACATTAATTTGGCTTTATGTAATAAAACGGACGCAGCGACAAAATTTACCATCGATGCGATTTATTTGGTTTCTTGCAGTGCAAATACCCTACAGAGAAAGCAGACAGAGGGTATAAGTAAAACGAATGTTTCGATTTTTAGTTATCTCATATTTATTACATTACACACACTTAACAGTTTTTCACTGTTTTAGGGTATTTTAGAGCTGGGCATATAATGAAGAGCTGTGATTTTGGCCAGTTTTGACAAAAAAATCATCTGTTCGTTATGGTTTTTTTTTTTTGCTTGCGTGTGAAAATTTGTTGTTATGCCTTTGGCATGCCCAAAGTTATTGACAACCTCAGCGGGGAAGAGCAATGAAATAGGGGAATGGCCGAGTAAACACGGGGATACAATTGGGCGAGCTTGTCACGCAGTGAATAATGATTGGACAGTAAAAACAACAACAGACACATCATCAACAACAACAGCAACAACAACAACAAATAGCAGCAGTTGTCAGTCCACAACCGCCACAATCAAAGTCTGCCTGCTGTCATTGTGCCAATCGAGCGAACGTTAATTGGCATATTGTTCATACGCAATGTTGTCCGTGTACAAGTTCTCGCTTACAGGGACAAAAAGATCCTTATGCACATTTTCTCAGACAGATTGTCGTATTTAATAATTAAATACGGTCGCAAATATCAATTGTGAAGCTGCGTGTAACTGTCTGGCCAGAAGCTGATTGGCTCCTTGACAGACACCCAACGAAGTCCTTGAATGCGTATTTCTCATGAACAAAAGCTAGGATATTAATGGAAAACACGCTTAAAAAATGTGTGCTACGTGAATTTATTATGAATACTAGATATTTTAATTTTCATCTCAAATGGAATGAGATGACAAACTACAAGTGAATTTCCAGATACTCTACAAATTAAAAGCAAATGTTTCTTTGCTCGTTTTAAATTTCATATTAAATTGTTTGTGTATTAATTTTGTCGGAAAGAAAGCAAATAAAAGAGATCCTGGAAATAAGCATTTGTCCTTTGTTACATTTTATATAAAATAGGTCCAGGTTTTATTTTTATATCGTACATACACGTAATATGACATAAACTTGAAATAATAAACTTGTTGTTAATATTTATTTTCCTCAATTATTGCAATTGTTCGCTTTCAAGTATGCACCAAAAGAAATCAGAAAATGAGTCAACTGATTTATCAGGATCACGTGATATTGATATGTAACATTTTGTTGAACATTGATCACTGGTAACTCTCGAATAATAAATTATGATTTAATTATCCCCTTGAACAGTAGATTATAATTATCAGATAATAATATAATATTGTAATATTATGCACTGCTGTCGACTTCCTACATATGAGTATTCGTTGGATTTACTTTCATTCACTTTCATTTGAGGCACGCACTCTAGCACACAGACATTTCCTTTTGGGCCCAAGGGACATATTTAAAGTTTAGTTTTTGATGAGTTCGCATATGTTTTATTAGTAGCATGCCCAAGTTGTTCTCTCAGCCAATTCATGTTTTGAACAAGTTTGCTTAGTGTTAATAAAAGTGAACTGAATCCTTTGCTTGAAGTTAGAATCATCGTTTGCCAGCTACCTCTCACTTAATTTTCTAGCAAATATTCTTGAGTTTTCATCACAATTTTCCGACCAAATAAATTCTAGCCACATGCTCAACGATGTCTATCAGTCGAGTGATATTATAATAGACATATAAAGAGGAAATTTCTTACTCTTGGAGTTTTTATAAGAGAGTTTTTATAAGAGACGATTTTCTCTTAATTTCTCACTATAAAATACGCTGTTAAAATTTATATTTTTTTTTCTTGAATAAGTTTGAAGATTCTAATAAAAATAGTTTACGCTTGTGTTGAATCGGAGAGTCTTATATTATGTTCGATGTTTCAGTAAAAGGCTGTACATTTTTGAAACTTTGATAAATCCCTGTGTCAAAGTAATTCCTACAGGGTATAATTATGTAGAAAAATAATAATAGAAGCACGAGGAAATTACAAATTGGTCACACTGTCTCTTTTTTGTCGCTGTCGTCGCGACACGTGTGAACGCAATAACTCCATTGCGAAACAATTCAGGCTGCAACAAAAATAATTTTGATATAATGACAAGTTGACAAAGTCACGTCGCTGGGAATAGAAGGCAAATTCATCAGCGGGCCAATATTGACACAGGTCTCAGACAGTGCCAGAGACAAGGGACATGAAACAAAAGACAAAGGTCGAAAACCACAAGAAAATGTACCCCAGGCGACTCTGAGTTTCCATTAATGTTGAGCCGAGTGGGCAGTCAAGGATGCTGAAGAAGGTGGAAGACATCCTAAGACAAAAGATTGCAGTGACGCCTATTGACTGTTTTTAATGATACAGCATAACTGCTACTTATATGATTTTTATTATTAATATGACCATATCTATAGTGATTTACTTGCCTGTGCAAAAAACACAATTTTCTCAGCTATATTTTGTTGTGAAAATAGCGCATACGCAATGTGTTCCACGTGCTTGCGTGTTGAACATAAGCTGGTCCCCATTGTATGCCGCGTAGATAGCAATCTTGACTTCATCATTTCACTCGGCACGCAGAATTGCCACAGTGGATGGATCCAAAGATTATAGTATTTATGGCATTATTTCATTTTGCTCTTTTTCCTTAAGGAATGAGTGGTGCAGTCTAAGCCGATGTTGTGGGTGTATGTTTGGTCTTTTGGGGTTTTGGACTCTTTCGAGTGACATTTTAATCAACTGCACATTAGCATGTTGAAATTGGGACAACATGCAACTAATTTTCATGTGGACCGACTGCCGGAATGCCTGACTGCCTGAGTACCTGAATACCGACACTTGATTAAAGTTTCATTTATCGCACTTGCTGCAGTTGCTACTGTCGTTGTAGTATTTTTTTTTTTTTATTGTAGTGAACAATTTTATGGCTAATTAAGTCAGAAAATTAACATTAAAAGGCAATCTGGCACGAATATATGCACCCACCTGCAGTCGACTCTGACATTTACCTGCACTAAACTGCTAGTTCTTACATAGCACGCATTGCTCGCAGATAACCTATCTGATTAGCTGTCACGAGGCTTAAAGTAAATTTTTTACGATAGCTTAATAAGCTGTGGGTAGACTCACACTCACACACTCACATATGCACCTGTAAATGAAGCGCGCATAAAAGCAGGCTACACTTTTTAACACTGCTTTTTTTTAACCACCCGTTTTTCTTGCCTGCCAATCAATAAGTTTATGCAGAATGAAACACACTAAAAATAAGTTGCTTGTATTTCTGGATGGGTGTTTTTGTTAAAGCCAGAAATAATTGCGTTGTGTGCAAGTCAAAAATGAAAATATGAACAAATTCAAGAAATGTATACAAGCAACTTTCGCAGTATACTAACAAATGTAGGCCATAAAAAATGTGGTTAAAAAGGAAAGGTGAAAATTAGAAAAGTGCTGGGTAAACATAAATAAGGAGCACAACAAGTCAAAAATTAAAAAAAAAAAAAAAAAAACGCTTGCTGAGCCTATTTACGATCATGAAAATATGATTTTAATTCGCAGCAAAAACATCAGCATTTCCATGAGCCATGGCCAAATGGCAGCGAAATGCGAAATGCGACTGCGACTGTAAGGCGAAAATGAAATGAATTTAAATACCTGTGCGACGCCCAACTGCGAGTGCCCCGCTGGCGACAGCGCCTAAATATGTAAGCCACATGGCCGCACACACACACACACACACACACACACACATACATACATATATAGAAACATGGAAGCATGTCGGACAAGGCAGACAGACATACACCAGCAACATTATAACACGGCACCAGCAGGCACACAGTGTAACCCACAAGCAAGCGGCAACTTCAGCTTGTTCTGCCTCTGCCTCTGCCCGTGTCTCTGCCTGCGCCTCTGCCTCTGCCTTCGCCTCTGCCTCTGCCTCTGCCTGCGCCTCTGCCTTTGCCGACTGCTCAGTCGCCTGCTATGCCCCTTGCGAATTGTCATTGAAATCTGTCGTTTTGCCCGCAGCGACTAAAGTGCGGGTAGGTGTGTCAATTTTGGGGGAAGGGGAAGGGGAGGACGAAGCAGTTTACTGCTAAATTTTATTTGTCGCAGCAATTTTAAGCGATTTGTGGTTAACAGCAATTGCTGTGTATGTATGTATGTATGTATATGTGTGTGTGTGCGTCCCATTCATTTATTTTCAATTTTTCAATTCTGAAAGTTTTTTTTGCAGCTCCTGTGGTGTAAATGAGAGCTAAGGTGTGACTTTGCCTGTACGTATCCCTGGTCTAAGCCAATTTTCCATAAATATTCAAAATTTATTATTCGTTGCTCACACTTCAGCCGAGTGTTCTCGAAGGACATGGACTCAAGTAGAAATTGTAAACTTTTTTTTTTGCTGGAAATGTGGACGCTGATTGACTTCTGTTCGATTATTGCATGTTAATTTTTGGTAGTCAGCTCAGTTTGTTGTTGTTGTCGGTTGTGACGGGCAAAAACTTTGTTATAACTGTTGGGGCGAATTTCTAATTTATCTTGTTCCCTGGCGTCTGCCAAGCGACAGAAAGTCAATTAGCTCAATTGAACAGACGCGACAGAAAATTCGTGGAAATGCGGAAAGTTTTAAAATTTATTTATTGGCTCCCCAAGCAGGCAACAGAATAAGCCCAGTAAATTGTTAAGTGACGGCACGTGCTGGGATTAGGTGACAAATGCATAAACGAGAAGCCTAATAAAGTTTTTCAAAATGGGAATATATATTTTATTTATACAATGATTCAGCTGATATTTCTTCGAATCCTTTTTGGTTGTTTGTATTTTATGTATGTTAGTTATCAATTTGCCCATGGATTCACATATCTACGGCTTCAATCCATTTTCACCAAATGACCAGAAAAATGGTTACATTAATCATTTTCAACCGACAGCAGCGACCACATCAACAACAACAACAACAACAGTAACAACAACAAAAAGGTCATCAACAACAATAGCTGCAACAGCAGCTGACAGTGTCAAGGGGCTTTTCTGTTGTTGTTATTGCTGTGTCCCTGCCTAGCAACCTGTCATAAGTTATTAACAAGACGAGCCTTTAGCCAGACCCACATATGAGCACTTGTAGGGCAAACCAATTCACAAATTGCTACCACGCGCTTACCTCAACCAACTGCCTCGTCCCCTCCCCTCCATGGACTTGTAGCCAGGAGCAATAATTTTGACCAGCAGAAAATCATAAATTTGGTAACAAAGAGAGGAAAGAGAACCAAGAGTAATAAGTTCGAGTATTTGCAGTTTTCTTGGCTGATTTCGAGTTGGATGCATTTTGGCTTTGAACATGTTTTAGACGTCCGTCTCTCCGTCTGTCTCTCCGTTTTTAGGTTGTTCTGGCGAGACTGTCGCAACCCAAATTATGACCACTCGGACACAATTTACTGGCAGCATGCCAAGGACAATGACGTGGCCCCTGGGGCTGACAGTTCATTGGAATTTTCATTAGTGTTACAAGTGCGCCGCCATTGAGACGGCAATGACGCGTCAGTCGCGACATAGACATAGACAGTGACCTTTAGCAAATTCAAATGGACCACGCATCTACTAAAATTGAACCTAATTCCCTCTCTGCTATGCTAACATAGATGAGAGTTCAAGATTTTAAGTTTCTGCATAGCATACATTTAAGCTGAGAGCCTTATTATAAGCCCAATTGTCTGCCGCAAATTTCACTCGAATTCAATTCACATTTCATGTCTGCTCTTGCCAGATTTACTCGCAAATAAATTAAGTTGTTTATCGAGCTGATAGGAGATTATAAAACACTTAGCAATGGATTAAAGCAATAATTTGCGGCTGGAAACAAATACGAAATGAATCAGCTTGGATATCACATTAGAGAAATTTCAACTTAAATTCTATTTATATACTTAATTTAAAATATATATTTCTAACTTAATAAGAGTATTCTTAACAACATCTCTATATACATATGTTTGTGCAGAAATTATACCCTAAAAATTTAATGTTGTAACCAGTACAATTCATAACAAATGTTCATTTTTAAAAAATTTACAAAATCTTAATATATTAAAAAGGGTATAATAAACAAAAAAATATAAAATTGTTAAAAAAGGTAATTTTTTAAAGTACAAGTTACAATATTTGGCTCAGAATTCCATTTTAAATTAATTAAACGATTAATGAAAATTATCAATATGTCAGTTGGGATCAAAACTGAAGTATAGTTAAAAGTAAACTTAATGAAAAAGAATTTAAAAAAAGTTTACAAACTGTGCGAAACATTTCCTTGAAGCTCATCAACTCAACTTTGGCTGAAATGGGCAAAACATTTGTGTGTGTCCACTATAAATAAGTATACACAGAATCACAATCAGGCACACACATATTCTGTCAAACATTGTTGCATATGAGTGTAGAATTTGTTGCTGGTTTTGTTGTTACGGTAATTGCACTTTCGTTGCTTTATGAGCGATACAGTCGTAAAACATTATGTACATGATGTTGGTACTTAAATGTGCCATGCTCTCTGATACTGCCTCGATTTGCATACCCTGTACCAATAAAATGTACCACAGGGTATACTAAACTAAATTAAATCTTATTGAATGGATAGACAGAAAAAGAGGCAGACAGAAAGTCTGTTAATATAATTATAATTGAGAATAATTTTCACATCGGTGCAGGGTATACATTTTAGTCGAGCTCTCGCTCTCGCTCTCTCCAGTCATATTTTCACTCTCCCTTTGTTTTATCCTATCCCTATGCAACCAAATTCACAAATGTTTTCAATTGCATTGCTTGTTAGTCAAGTTTTTAGAGAAAAACAATGCATTCATGTGGCCACACACATACAGACCAAGTGTTCACTTTTGCACGTATTTGTGTGCATATATGTAAGTGTACACTTAGAAAATATGTCATCCTAAAATTGAATACGTCCATACTTAAATTTATACTCGTTGGCTCTTAAAATATTAAGATTGCTGTGAACTTTAATTTTTAAATAAAGTAAGAATTTATCTCTTAGGTAAATATAAAATCTATGAGTTTAGTCAGATATATCTAAAAACAAGATAATATTTTTTAATACCAAACTAGTTAAAATATTTTTTTTAACCAAAATAGTTTAAATGAAAATTTAAGAAGAGTTAAATATTAGAATGTTTTGTATTAGAAACAAGTACATTAAGGTACAATTACATTAACATTTATTGTGAAGATATTTTTATCATTTTGTTACAAAGAAGACAGGACATTATCCAAAAAAAAAGCACTATTACTTAATGGAATTCAATTAAGTTATTTATCGCGATTTCGGTGTACTAGTTTATGCTTTAAAATTTAAATTATATTAAATACGACCATGTTCTGTACTTAATACACGTCTTTTTTAGAATTAATTCAAGTTTTTTGTTTATATTTCAATCTTTTAGAGACTTGAATTTACTCAAAATACTCTAAAAGTATAGCAGAAAAATCGAATTTTAAGTTTTCCGGTATTGTAAAAAGCGAACATGAAATAAGATTTTTGCACATAGTTTTTGGAAGCTCAGTAGTTGCATATTAAAAAGCCCCTTACTTAAGTATAAAATCTTGAATGTTTTTTCCGAGTGTACGTATGCATTTGTAGTGTAAGCGGAAATACATCTGCATGCACATATAAATAAGTATGTACTATGTTGAGCTTTTATTGTTCTTATCCCTAGCCTACTGCAAAAATGTCAACGAAAACGAGTTGAAATCACATTTGACGATTAAAAACAATAAAGAAATGCGACAAACTAAATTGTGGCTGTTTCCTCTATGTGTAAGTGTATGTGTGTGTGTCCAAAACAGAATTGTGGAAGAGTGTGTGTGTGTGTGTGTGTGTGTGTGTGTTAGTGTAAGCGACTCTCATTATATTTGGGCACTGAGGTCGGCAAGCCTGTGCATAAACAATTTCTTCTGTGACAAATGGATATCCTTTTGTTTTATTGAAAACATGTGGAGCACACACATACACAAAACCAAACACACACACAAACACACACACATAAACGTTTACCGCATGTGCACCACATTGTTGGTTGGGAAACTATTTCAATTACAACCGTGCCTCAGCTTTCCTTTTACCTTTTACCTTAGCGAGGCCCCTCGACATTGCAGCCATTACCAGTCAAGCGAAGGCCTCGGTTTTTACCCCATTCTGTCGTTTTCTGACTCATCCTATGCCAGAAACCACAACTTATTCCAATACCAAGTGGCTTCTGCTCTTTGTATGCAGTATGTTGTGTGTGAGAGATGTGAGAGAGTCTTCTGCCTTTGCCAGGCATTGAAATATTTATATGCAAATAAATAGTTTACCGAGCTTTCAGCTTTGCTTGTGTTGTCATTGGACGTAATAAGTATATACGCACATTTACACACACACACACAGACACACACACACATACACATGTTGTGGGCGCCAAACAGGAGGTGGGCGTGTCATAAGGCAAATCGTAAAACACACGCCTACACAAACACACACACACACACACACAAGCACACACACACACCCTGCCATCCACACACATGTAATACAAAGCCAAAGTCTGGTGTATTATTACCCGTTAATTGTGCATGGCATTTAATTGTTAATCTATTGCAATAGTTTGGGGAATCAGTTGTTGTTGCTTCTACTTAATGACCGAATAGATAAGAAATTATATATTGCTTTAGGTCATGTGGCGTGAGAAAATATTTCTTGGTAATTGTATTTAATTAGTTGTCATCTCAGCATTCCAGTTACTTTTGCTTTTACCATTTTGATTGCATTCATAGGATAATCAAAAATAACCACAAGATAACTAAAAGTTTAACTCAAACTCTTTCCCTTGCAACTCGTGGCTTTTTCTAGAATTTGCTACCGTAATTAACCAAGTTTTAAGTTGCTAAATAAATTAAAGGTTACTTTAAACAGCAGTCAAAGTAAACATAATTTATACGTGATTACACTTTGATAACTAATTTCATCATATCCGAACGTATTTGTAATGAAAATCAATTTATCATGTAAATTGGCACGGAATCAATTAACATGATTCGAACAAATAAAAACACAAATGCAACCAATAATCATATTGAAAACAAACATCAAACATTTGTACAGAAAAAAAATCAACAAAATCGTTTAAATGAAATTATGCAACAACAAATTACCCTTTACAATTGTATACATAAATCAAGAACAGTTTTAAATATATTGTAAATTTTTTGAAGCTAATACAGTATAACTTTAAGCCTTTAATGGTGATTTTCATTAGTGCAAAGATTTTCATTACTGAAGACACACTTTTGTGTTAGAGAATATGCATCTGTTTCATCAAGAATTGTTTTATATATATTTTTGTTTTGTATTATTTATTAAACTTAACTTCTAAGAGATATAGATCATTCGCTGCTGGGTAATCAAATGAAATTCTGCACTTTAAAGCTCATAATAAAAATTAGAACGCTGACTATTCCTTTTTTAAAAACGACCTACTCAGTCTTGCATTCCCATTCACGGACTGCAAAAGTCAGCAATTTGAGGAAAAGGCTCTTAATAATATGCATTTGGATCCTAAATAAAATAAAAAAAATAATGGAGTAGGTATTTAGAAAATGCGCATAAACATAGTTACGCTTTTGACTTTCATTACCTTGCGCAAATAGAAAGAAAGTCATTAAAAATTTTAATGAAGAAACTTTTTCTTTTGTTTCCGGCATCGTCATCGGCACCGCCATTGCCGTATTCATCGTCATCGTCATCTTGAACGTTGTTGTCATTGTTTATCTACGTCGCCGCTTTAATTTTCTATTTAAATTTTGTTTTGTCTGCAGTTCTTGGCTACATGTTCGCATATTGTTATTAACAATCAAGCCAGCTAGGGCAATCCAAGCCAAGGCAGCTCCAACGCTGCCGATGCCGATGGCGATGGCGACTGGCGCCTTGTGTATGGCGTATGATTTATTAGAACGATAAAATGATTAAATTTAAATGGATTTAAGTAATATGAAAGTAAATTAGAATGGAAGAAACAGGTAAATTCGGCTGCAAACTCACAGCTAGCAACACTTTAACAAGAACTTTACTTCCCCTTAACAAATGTTTGTTTGTTTTATGGCACATATATTACTCAGGTTTTCCATGAATTTTATTTCTGTCAATGCCAAATGCCAAGTTGGCCCAACGCTAAGAATGAAAACTTAATAATTTATGCTAATGGTCAACAACGTTGTCGTCGTCGTACTCGTACAACACGGCGTATGATTAACCTAAATGTTCTGCTTGTCGTCATAGTCAAGTTGTCGCCAGTCCCATTTTGCAATGGTGTTTTACATTTAAATTGGCAAACTAAAAAATGGCTTAGGACTTTGAATATTTTTGCGATGCGCAGCCGAAAAAAAAAGGTTCTCGGTCCCAGTGCGTCGGGCGTCCTTGTCCGCTTGTTTATTCAGACCATCGAAAAGGTCAACTAATTTGTTTAGCAATACAACTAACACAAATTACAGGACAATATAGTCGAAGCTTTGGTTGTGTTTCCAACTGAGTTTCCTTGTAGATAAGGATACATCATTGATGATTTACAGTTGTCAAATAAATATGTTGATAAACCATATATGTATTTAAGAATACTTAATTAAGCCTATATATATATTTTATGCAATTTACATTCACCGTTTTCTGTTAGCCAGCACAAGTCCTGCTCCCTATGGTCCTGTGGTCCTCGTGGAGCAGCTCTGGCTCCTGCTCTTGTTCCTGTCAAATGCAATTTCTCGTTTCACTGCGTGCGGCTCAGTTTGCTGCTGTTGCTGTTGTTGTTGTTGTTGTTATTGCACACGTTTTCAGTACTCTTGTATCTGATGTTGTTGTTATTTTTGGTAATTTTTCATATATATTGCCTGGTATCCAGGCGATTCAGCTGCGTGCAGTGCTACCACTTGCTACTCCCGTTGCGGTCGAAATTGAATTTCACTTGGAAAATATATGAGCATGATTAATCACTTAACGGAGCTACCCCTTTTACGCAGAGGCAACCGGAGTATGTATGTTCACACACTCCACACTGAGCGAACATCAAGTGAAATATCCTTTGCTTGAGCTCTTGAGCAATTCGTTAATTACCATTTTTATTCACACTTTTTAATAGTTTTTATTGACAGAGAATCTATAGTAATAATACTCGACATTTAACACTTTTATTGGTGCAGACATAAAAACTGAAATTTAATACGATGAGCGATGCAATATAATATTTTATTTTCATTAAATTATTAACCTGGTTGTAGTTATTTATTTTGCTCCCGAGTTTATTTACATTTATTAATTCCGTTTATTTTTCAGATAAAATGAAACTGCTTTACTTAAAAAAATCAAAGATTAGCTAAAATAACTACTAGTTGTATTTATAATCCAACATTTAAATTATAGATTTTAAAAATATTTAAAGAATTTTAGATTTCGAAACTTTTTTTTTAAATATTCAAAATTGTTTCAAATTATTTAGCATTTTTTCACAAGCATTATGTTTAAAACTAGTTTTTTTTTGTTACTTCTTAAGTAGTATAATTTTTGTATTTTATTACAAAATTTGCTTTAACGGGCTTAGTTTGATTTATTCATTTATGCGGTTGCGATGTAAATTCATTCACAAAGATTTGGCAACCGCGAACCGTTGTGAACGTCACTAAAGGATGACACTAACGCGAATAGCTTTCAAAAATAACACAAAACTTGGCAGCAGTAGCGGCGACAGGATCCGCTACAACAACGATGTCGACGTCTGTGACGACTGACGGTGCCGACAGCAGTGAGGATAACGACAACGGCAACGATTACGATAACAGCGACGTTGTTCGGCTTCGTGCTTGGCACTGAATGACGAACCAAAACATTCGCTGCCATTAAAGAACCTCAAATCGAGGCGCACACCAAAACACGAGGACGATGATGGTAGCTCAGCCTGCAAGAAGCTACCATCGCCATACACAAAACTCAAACTCAAACACACACAAACACGAATAACATACATATATATACGTATTTTCACTAACTTGATGCAGCAGTCCTGTGTTCGTTGTCAATAGCACACTTCCGTTCGCTGCGCTCGGCAAATTTCAACGCGCGCTCCGGCAAACACACACAGCTGACGAATTGGCGCCAAAATTCTGTCATGAAACGCGCAAGCGCCCAACTGTTATACGCGTGGTGCAATCAGTGTGTAGCACAGTTATACACAGGAGCGTTTCACCCAAGGCAGTGCGCCCAAACGTTTATCCCGCTTTACCCCATTCAATTAAAAAATTTTCCAGAAATCCAACTTAACAACTGTAAGTTTTAATACAGTTTCTCAATCAAATTTTATTAATAATGGTGAGGAGTAAACATATGTAAATATTATATATGATCAAAGGAAATAAATCTTATAATTAAATTTTTAGTTCATCCCTTTCGAAAAACAATGAAATCAACATGCAATTGAGTAACTAAGCATTTATTAAAACGTTGATAAAATGTACAGCAGTAGACTAATTTTATATTTAATCAAGTATTAATAATTTTGGACAGTTGTGTATGTTTTAGGACTCATTGTGCTCTTCAGACATAAAGTAAAACAAATCTAAAGAAGACACCCATTGGAAAAAAATGAGGCTCTTCTTCAAGTTTCTCGCTGCTCACGTTCTCCTCATCGTTTTGAGTCTCAGGAAAGTCGGCAACAGGTTGTACATCTGCTGGGGTCACATCTTCAATATTGGCCAAGAGATTCGACGGATTCGGGCACAACTGTTGCATCCCATCGCCAGATTGGGAAGTGGAGATTGCCAGACAGACAACAATGGTCAGCGAGAATAGTAACGATTGTGAATATTTCATATTGACAAATCTGAACTGCACACGTCGGTAGGCTAAATGAAACTGTACGAAAGTGGTTTTGTGCATTGGCCACTGCCCATTACCGTCAGCGCCAGGGACCAATCAAAATCGAATGCCCGGGCTTAAACCCGAACCGTTGTAATGTCATCGCAGTTGCAAGTTCGCAAGTTCGTGTTGTGGTTTTTGCCTACGCTTCGAATCAAGGCTAAGAGACATGCAACCTCCAATTAATCAAACAGGTAACAGCTAAAAATAAGTAAGCACAAAAATCATCATGCAGCTGAGATTAGATTTGACTACATTTAATTAAATATTTTAAATACTTTAAAGATTTAGCAATTAAACAAATCTAGTTGGTTTTATTCTCAAAGTAAAGTGTTGTCCTTTTTACGCAAATTCAGTGTCAAAAATTTAACATGGCGATGTTTATGAACAAGTTAGTAAAATTATATTTATAAAAGTTGTTGAACAAACTTTTAAATGAAATATTCAGGTGCTTAAATTGTGCAAATGCCTTTCACACACATACACACACACCCACACGTCCACTGGCATTCACGAGATCCTGCAAAATGTTGACGTGGGAAGCTTAGAGCTTCTCTTGACTGTTGGCTCCTTCCTTCAGTATTTATTGCATTTTGCCACTTTTTTTTTTAGCATTATTATTATTATGATTCAGGCATGCAGAAAATGTGCAAAGCAACAAATTAATACGAGTATGCCACGAAAAGCTGTGTGAGTAATTAAAAAGTTGCAATTCTTTCGTCACTTTAATACCCTTTAAAATGATGTGAAACAATCTTAATGCAGGTATAATTTCTGAATGGAATTCTTCAAGAGCAAAGCAATCATTGTGCTTAAGCTTTCAAACTGATTCAATTGAAAAAGGAGAAAGGTGAGAAGAGAAGACATAACGACATAAATGAAATGGATTTAAATGCATGACATATTCGTAAATTATAAAAAGTTTCTCTTAATTTTCCAAAGTTAATAATTCAAATTGAGGTTCACACGCTTGCAAGCTCTTTCAAAGGCAGCAAGTACAGCAAGGACAAAAGGCAAAAAGTTGCTCGAACTCGCATTCACCACACACACACACACACACACACACACTCATACATATAGGGGGTGTACATTTGTTTATTTCTCGAATGCGTAAAAACATTTACATATGCAATGGAAAGATGAAAGCATCTCTTCTGAATCTCACTGTCTCTTTAGACATTGCAATTGTCTGTGTGAATATTGTAAAATTGTGCCATCTGCAACTGCAACTGCAACTGCAACAGCGAAAGCATTCTATTCCATGTCAAATTGCAGATTTGATATGTAAATTGTACACTTCTTCAGAAAATTATTCAAATTACTTACAGACACAGTGCTCAACTGAAATCAATGCACTTGGAAAAATGGCGATGATTGTGAGTGAAAAGTCAAAGAGTATCAATGTTATACAGATTCTATGGCAAAAACAACCTTGGCCTCTTTAGCGGCTCATCAGTAAATTGGCAAAAGTCTTTGCTTGCTTGCTCATCAATCAAGCTAAATGCTTGGCCAAGTTAAGTTCTTGGCTTTATGGCATGGTAATCCTTTAATATTATTAAATAATTAACACGCATTACGCGGCATGTTTATGATTTTGACAACAGCGCGTCCATTTATGCCAACTCCCCAGGGATTCAGTCATCAAAAGATAAACACAATTATAGCCCAGTTAGGTGCCAATGCCAGTGCCAGTGCCAATGCCAATGCCAGTTTCAAGACCTAAATGAAGACAATGCCGCGGTGCTAAACATGCAAATTAGCCAGCAAAAGTTTGACACTGACAAGCACCACGAAGGAGTTAAAGTTCCGTTTTGTGTCAAATTTACATATTTAAATGACTCAAATGCGGCACTTGCCACTCTGGCCCTCCGGCACTTGGTTGTCTCATCGCTTTTGGCCCTGTTTAGCCCTGCTATTGGTAGAATGCAGAAGCTCGTCTTGTGCCCTGTCAGCGCCTTGTTGTCACGTTTCTGTTGGCTCATAAAAGTAAGATTGAATTTTGAGTAAATAAGCGGCAGAGGGGACATAGAAGATGAAGGGGCATTTTGGCTATGGCTTTGCATGTCTAACCAGAAAGTTTACATGACTGTGGCGCTGTCTGCGCTTAATAGGCCAAATGAACTTGAACGCCAACAACAACAACAACAACATTCAACGTCGGACGACAAGCCTTCAGTTAAAGCGAAAATTGTTGCACACGCGTCTTGTTAAAGTAAAAGCGAAAGTTTTTGATCCTGCCACAGAAACCGGAAGTTATTATCGCACGTGCTGGAGCTGCTCTATATTTTCTTTTATTGTGTGTGTGTGTGTGTGTGTGTGTGTGTGTGTGTGTGTGTGTGTGTGTGTGTGTGTGTGTGTGTGTGTGTGTGTGTGTGTGTGTGTGTGTGTGTGTGTGTGTGACTTCATTGAGCAGGAAATTAAATTTATGCTTATCTTAACATAAATTATTTTGAATTTTATAACCTTTATGACATTAGATAATCCGTTTTGGTGCATATTTATTTTAAGCTTAAACTAAGTTTCACATTGTGTAAATGCAATTTAATAATATATATTCTATGTAATATTACTGTTGTAAAGTCTGCAATAGATGGACAATCAATCGAGTTTTGTATGCGACTTGCGAGTAATTCGAGTCTGTTTGAGGTAAGGAAAGAGCTGAGAGATCTTACGGAAAAAGTACACTTGTCAAGGAATAATCCTATTTTGACATATACTCCAATTTATATTCAATTTTATCCTACTTCTATTCATACTTCTATTAGCATTTGAATTATTTCTCTATATTCGAACTCGTACTTCTTCCTCAGTTTCTCTTTGTTTTTCTTACCCTCTCTACTACAGCTACTATAAATATTACTATTTATATTACTCCTCCCAGTCCCTCTCCCAGTCCCTCTCCCAGGCCCCTCTCCCAGGCCCAGCTCCCAGGCCACCTCCCAGTCCCTCTCCCAGGTCCCTCTCCCAGGCCCCGCTCCCAGGCCCCGCTCCCAGTGCCTCTCCAAGGCCCCGCTCCCAGTCCCTCTCCCAGGCCCCGCTTCCAGTCCCTCTCCCTTCCCTCTCCCAGGTCCCTCTCCCAGGCCCCGCTCCCAGGCCCCGCTCCCAGGCCCCGCTCCCAGTCCCTCTCCCAGCATCAATAGCCGAATCGATATAGCAATGTCCGTCTGTTTGTCTGTCTGTCTGTATGAACACCTAGATCTCAGAGACTATAAGAGGTAGAGAAACCAAACTTGGTAACCCTTACTCAAAGACTTCCAACTCTTATAACTTTGTCAAAACGTGACCGATTTCCATGCGGAATATCGTTTTGATCATTTTTTGGCCTCTACTTTGATTCTGCATCAAAATATTATTTATTCCAAAAATTCGATTTTATCCCCTATCACTGTCTTTTTTATCCGTACTTTTCCCTTGACTTTTCCCTCGACCCTCGACTATTTTTTCTTTTAAATTAAACCCAACATTCACCAAACTTTTAATGTTTGCAGCTTTTGTTTAAGAAAACTCATGACATATGTGTGGGCTTGGAGCAACCTCCAGCTGGTTCTTGGTCGTTTATTAGACTCGGATTAGCTAGGGCTTAGTAGGTTTATCAGTCTTACATGCATGCCCTTCACATGTTTCGGTGTTTGTTATTGGGGTCTCTTTCTGTTATTGATCTGCCCAGCCACAGCAATTGACTTTAATTCTGTGGAAACAACATCAGAGCAACATCTTGGCAGACACCCGTCCAAATGCGTCGCATTCTTTTGGCTCCGTTGAAAGTTTTCGGAGGGAAGTTAGAAGAGCAAATAAATCACACTGCCGAAAGGCAACTAAACAACAACTCAATCGAATACCGAAGACCGAAGACATCGATAAAGACGATGAAAACGCGCAATGATAAATCGAAAATATTCTTAGTTGTTTACACAAAGCTCAGTAAAACGGCCGGACGGATGGCAAACCAACAATGAAAGCGACGGGAAAAAATGTCGTTCAGCTCTTTCTGTCCATTTTTTCCGTCTGACTGTCTGTCCATCTGTCCATCTGTCTGGCACTCAATAAAAAGCAACACGGACCTCTCCATCCACTTGGATGGCACTCTGTAGAGACAGTCGCTTAATGAACGAGCAAACAGGAGATTATGCTGCCACTGAGGGAGCCAGTCCCAGTCCAGGACCCATCTCTCCATCTCTGCTAGAATTGTTGGGTAAACAACTTGCAGGTCCTTGCTTCTTGTCCTTACGTTCCTCCACCCTTGACAGCATTCAAGTGTTAATTGTGTGCGTGATTTAAGCTTTACCAAGAGTGCGCACCGAGCCTACACTGTCCGCCAAGAATAATTACTTTTTGATTGAGTTCAATGTACATGGAGACTCTGTCAGTCTGTCAGTCTGCAATTTGAACTTGAATGCTCAAAAGTGCTTCAACACTTGACAGCAACGCATCTCGCCTTAAATGTTCTATCCGCAGGAGCTGTTCCCACGGCCGCGAGCACGTCCTCCACTTAATGGTAGTTACAACCATGGAACTGGGCTGCTGCAGCCAACGAATCAGTTCCAGAGCCAGTTCAAGCCCTATCGCAGCAGCGTAAAGCGGGGTAAGTTTCTACGAATTATGATACCCTACCTAAGGGAGTACTGTACCTTGTCGTCAGTGCACGGTTTTCGCTATCTTACGGATCCAAAACTGCGAGTATTTGAAAGGTAAGCTAATTTAGATAGACCTAATAAAAAAGATTTTATTGCATACTTTTAGGATAAGAAAGAAAATAAAAAGTTGATGGAAAATTTATTTACTTATGCACGACTAAAAGCAGTCGGCAAAGAATTATTATTGTGATTATTTAATTAGCAAGCACAAAAATTAAGTTAAAAATTAAAAATAAAATAGTGAACTGTAAAGAAAAAAGTAAATTCAAATAAATTTATGAATTTTTGTAAAATGGAATCAGATGTAGAATTTATAATTGTTGAATACTTCTGCTAACTGAATAAACAAATAAGGAATTCTTTAAAATATTTCAGATTTATTTGGCTATTGATATTGGTGGGCACCTTTATTTGTGCCACCATTGTCTATGTTGATTTGACGGAACTGTACAACTCGGAGCGCACCCAAACAACTATTGAGAACACCATGACACCCATATTCTATGTACCCTTCCCATCGGTGGGACTTTGTATGCGTAATCGTGTCAATTGGTTTGTATTGGAGAACGAGGCCCCGGATATCTTTATGGGTGTCAATGCAAGTAACGAGAAGAAGGAAATCTTTAAGCATTTCTTTGCTGCTGTCTCGGATGTGCATTTCAATAATATGAGAAGTCTATCGAACTTCTTCAGAAATGAATCTCTTGCAGCAGGCATTGGCGAGCTGGATGGTCTGGATGTGACAAACGTGTTAAAACACATCAATTTGCAATGCACAGATAACTTTGTGGAATGTAATTGGAGGAATAAACCATACAATTGTTGTGATCTCTTGGAGTTGCAACGCACCGAACTTGGCAATTGTTGGGTCTTCAATTCCGAAGTCAGCACGGAGACACGTCAGCGAGGGGTGGGTTAATGGATAGATTTAGAAGACATCTATATTAATTTCATTTAATTCAAAAATACATAAATGTTAAGATATTCATATTTCTTAATCCATTTTGAATTCATTTTATTTTACTTTTCTCTTCTAAATATTGTAGTAGTAGTTGTTCTTTATATTTTTCAAAATATATCGCAGAATATATAACAAATATACATTTAGAAAATTAAAGAAAATAAATACATGGAGTAATATTGGTGTATTCTTATTATTTGTAAAATTGTTTTTTAATTGTTTAGTGAGTTTATTTAAACATATTTTGCACAATTAACTAACATTAGTATATGGAGAAACGGTTCCAATATTGTTCATTTCCATTTTCCACAGAAGGAAGACAAGTACTATCCCCGACGCAACGCACAAAATGGACCGGGAAGTGGACTTCAAGTCTATATCCGCCGTAATAAATCCCTTACCAGATCGAGTGTGCTAGGTGTCCACGTAATGATTAAGCAGCCGGAACAATGGAGCGAATCAACCCGATTACTCCCACCTGATTCTAACAATAGGATCAGTGTAATGCCTCGTTTCACCGGTTCCGATGTACGAACTCGAAATCTTTCTCCAATGACCAGACATTGTGTCTTTCCCGATGAAATAATGAATCCACTTTACAAGAACTTGCCGGGCTTTGTCTATTGGCGGGGCAATTGTCGCTCCCGATGTCACCAGGAGTATGTGGTCAAGCTATGCAATTGCTCGCCCTCTCTATTCTTTCCCATTCACCAAGATGGTAAGTAGAGAAGTAAATATGTACATTAGGTGACTTCATAATCCTGCTCCGCCACAGATAACTTTACGGACTGCAAGGCCTCGGATTTTAAATGCCTCTATGACCATAGAAGTAAGTCAGAATTCTGCTGCCCCACATATCATTCTCTCTCTCTCTCTCTCCATTATTACCATAATTTAAAGTGACTTTTAGCGTGGAACGACTTGCTCTGGAGTCAGAGTACGTGGACAATGTCTACACGGACAGCATGTCTTGTGAATGCCTCAACAGCTGTTCCCAGCTAATTTACGATACCATCCACAGCAGCCAAGCCATGGAGTACGTAATCATCCTTGTCTGATGATTCACCTAATATAAAGTAATTGAACATTTTAGAGAGAATGAGGTCGACAAGGAAATGGACAGTATATACATTGACGTCTTCTTTCAGTCTCCCTGGTTCATCAAATATCAAACACATATGCGTTTCACATTTGTTGAATTGCTAGGTGCGTTCAATCAACTGATTGAATCACTGCTACATTACAATCTAAGTCAATCTTCTTTCATTTTACAGCCAACTTCGGAGGCATTATTGGACTGTTCCTAGGCGCCTCGATTCTCAGCGCCATAGAGGTGGTCTATTACTTCACCATTGGCCTATATCTGTATTTATTTAATGGCCCCAGAAAGACCAATCAACAGGAAGTTTCTGCACCAACCGCACCACCAATAACACTGCACTTCCGCCGCAAGATTTCACCAAACAAAATGTTTTATTGAGCAAATAACATGACTTTGACACTCCTTTAATAACTCATAAATTTCGTAACAAATAAATAATATAATTTGTTGGTTTATTCCATAATAGTATTAATATTTAGTAAGTGTATCGCGTAACTCTAGACTGTATACGTATCAGAGGCATCCCGTAATTAAAAAAAATTTTGTTCTATTTACTAAAAGCTTATAAATTGTTTGGCAAGAATATGTGTTTTTTTAACAATTTACTGCTACTATAAATACTACTATTAATATTAGTCCTCCCAGTCCCAGTCCCTCTCCCAGGTCCCTCTCCCAGTCCCTCTCCCAGTCCCTCTCCCAGGTCCCTCTCCCAGTCCCTCTCCCAGTCCCTCTCCCAGTCCCTCTCCCAGGTCCCTCTCCCAGTCCCTCTCCCAGACCCCACTCCCACTTCCTCTCCCAGGTCCCTCTCCCAGGCCCCGCTCCCAGTCCCTCTCCCAGTCCCTCTCCCAGGTCCCTCTCAAAGGTCCCTCTCCCAGGTCCCTCTCCCAGTCCATCTCCCAGGTCCCTCTCCCAGGTCCCTCTCCCAGGTCCCTCTCCCAGGCCACGCTCCCAGTCCCTCTCCCAGTCCCTCTCCCCGGTCCCTCTCCCAGGTCACTCTCCCAGGTCCCTCTCCCAGTCCATCTCCCAGGTCCATCTCCCAGGTCCCACTCCCAGGCCCCGCTCCCAGACCCTACTCCCACTTCCTCTCCCAGGTCCCTCTCCCAGGTCCCTCTCCCAAGAGTGCTCATAAAAATAAAATAATCATAAATATAAACACAAAATTTATAAAATGGGAAAAATTCAACTAAATATTCTGTAATAGTGGATAGCTACTAATTGCTGCTTTTTCATCTATTTCTATACTTTAATGAAAAAAAATCAATAGAATTTTAAGTGAATCAAAACATAAAAGAGCTTAAATTTCAACTTGTTTCTAACTAAAGTTTAATTAAAGAAATCAAATATTTCTGTAGTACTTAAGAGATTTAACTACACAACATAATTTAATAATACCACACTTTAATTATCATTCCCATCACTCGACTCTATAGCCTTATTTATATATTCACCAGGCGTTGATTCTTTTATTAAACGGATGTCGTAGTTTGCTTTTGGCCATTGCTTGCGTCGCTTCCGTTTCCTGGTGGGCGTGGCTAATACCGTTACGTAAATAACACAGCCACTTGGTCCACTTCTGTTTGAGATTCTCGCGCAGCAGGCCAAAGTAGGCGTTGTCATAAAGATGCAGTGCAAATCCCACGGTTAGATAGTAAATCAACTCAACGCCACTGACCATCGAGGCGCCCAGGCAGAGTCCAAAGATGCCACCCAAATTAGCTTAAAATAAATAAGGCAAAATACATATACAAATGTATATAACAATAGAGTAAGGACTTACCAATTAAATCAATGCTGCTAAACTCGAGGCTGGTACGATACGTTATCATACTTTCCACCTGATAATGCACATCCACCTTGAAAAACTTTTGATTAGCCGAACTGAAAATTAACCAAAGTATGAGTATTAGTATGACAGACAGTTGACCACATACATATGTACTTACATATTCTGAGCAGACAATGGCAGTGTGGTTATGGACGTGTAGTATTCCAGGACATTACAGTCGACCAGACACGGACAGGTCATGCCTGGTTTGCTGGCACTGAAGAAGTCGTCCTCCTTTAAGTGCTTGTCGTAACTGAAAATGTCTATAAATACAAAACTTGACTTTAATTGATGCTATTCGTAGCAGTAGATAAATTCCCAGTTGAAGACTTGCCATTGTGACGCGAGATACAACGCAGACTGACCGCAGTGCAGTCCTCGACTTGAAGTGCAGAGAGCGGTCAAAATATAATATATAATTGAGCATATTCAAAGTAAATAAAAGAGTGAGATGGAGAGAGAAAGAGAGAGAGAGAGAGAGAGGGTTTACCTTTGCGGTTGCTGAGAAAGAAGATGGGCAGTGTGCAGTTGCACAATTTGACCAAGTACGATTCATGGCAATTATTGAAGCAATTGGAAAGCAAAAAACTCTGGCTAAACCTTTGCGGAGCATCGCTGGTGCCAAAGTCCTGCAGCTCATCGGTAAAATGGCAATTGCGATTTTCGGGGGCAATATTTCTGGTCGATTCATCGGTGCGTGTCATTTGTGGACGAATGGTCACATATGTTTCCGTGTTGGGAGTTATCGAGTAGACCACATTCGACAATTGGTCTGGCTTCTTTATCATGATCTGAAAATTACTCAATGTTAAATATACTTTATCTATCTAAGCGTTTATAGACAACTACAAAGACATTATCCGTCGCTTTAGATTCTGGTCGCTTGAAGCGTTCATCTAGCATCAAGTTGAAATTAAGACCCGAACTTTGACCTGCCTTGGCATTATGCTTCGGGTAAAAATCTTTGCCAGCTCGTTTCTTTAACAAAACTGATTGCTCCGACAGCTCTGAATTGAAGACCAAACATAATCCGTATTCAGTCTTCTCAAGCACAAAGTATTCACAGCAATTGAAGTTGGACTGACGCCACAAGCAAGAACTGGGATCAATGATATCCTCACAGCGTAGGGCCAGGAATTCAGCCAATGAGGTGATGTTAATAAATTCCAGTGCCTCGAAGTTCTGATCTTCCAACTCGGAATTGCTGTACTTGAAGTTATCAAAGCGCAGAGTTTCCATATACTTAACTAGCGTGGTAAAACCCTTGACCAGATCTACACTGGAATTGGCAGGCAGAAACTCAGTCTTGGCCTCTTCAAGTTTACTCCAATTGATGCGATTGTCCGTACAGACTCCCACAGCCGGAAACTGTACAAAGAAAACCGGATATTGTGGATCATCAATAACCGTTTGCAGCTTCTGAGCTCCATAACGCTCCGAGAGTAGCAAATAGAAGGAGCAGCAAAGTGTGACGCTAATGACGAGCAAAATGCACCAGATGAGTCTGAAAGAAAAGTTGGAACAGTCAGGTGGATTCTTTATAGGATTAACAGGATTAACCTCTCAACGTTATGCAGCCTGGGATCATAGAGATAGCGCACACAGTGTATCGTAGATCTCTCGCAGTAATATCGAAAGTAGTTCCGTACCAGCTCCTTGAAGGATTTCTTTCCATCTGCATACGGATTAGTTCCGTTCTCTTCCTTTGCCATATTGTGACTGAATTGCCTCCAAAGAGAAGTGGCTGACTTTATGCGCTTGAAGTGGTCTTGTAATTCTAGTAATTGTAACTGGAATCCATTATTTCTAACAACTCGTGTAATTGAGTTGTTATGTTTTTGTTGAGTTGATATGATAAGCCCATCCGGATGTGAATATGGATATAGAAATTGATATCACAACCGTAACTTTGCCAGTCCATTGATTAGCTGTCCCGCCCACTAATCAGTTCGTCACAATGAGTGGAGTAATGAAGTTGCCTGATGTTAATGATGATGGTAAACCAAAGAAGCACTCATGCTACTGCCTTAGGCGGTAAGTACACCTAATTATAACATACATCAATCCATACTGCAATCTCTTCATTTAGTTTAAGCCGCATATTACTAAAGCTGATGGCGGCAGCGTTGACCATCTATGTGTGCATTTTATCCTCGGAGAGATACTTTATGTACTGGGTTCAGACCACAATCGAGCGCACAGACGTCCATGTCTCGGAGATTGCCTTTCCAGCGATTACCATTTGTCCCACACACTTGGCCATCACGAACTTCAATGGGAGCAACCAGAAACACATTGAATTGAATCGTCTGAACAGACTTTTCAATCTGGTGGCTGGCATTCAATGGAATACTCGAGTAGTAGATCACATCACAGAAGAAGACTTTGAGGAGTTTTACGATTATTTCAATCAATCGCTGTCTGATATAGGTAACATCCTTAACCACAATTACAAATGCGAGGATCTATTTATGCAGTGCACTTGGCGACGTCGTGAAGTCGATTGTTGCAGCTTTTTCCGACGCTTTAGTTTTGGCATTTCCTGTTATACATTCAACTCGAGGCATGCCACAAATGCTGACCGCACTTGGCCATGGTCTGTAGCTGGATCCGGTTTCAATAGTGGCCTTAACGTTAAGCTCAATCGTTTTGTGGGCGAGGTTCAGCTGGAGAGTGTAGGGGTAAGTTTTTGATTGAATTTTATCGGACGTCGCAATTATCGCTGTCTGTTAAATAACATATAGATATAAAAGCAGAACTTACTGCTGTAACAGAATCTGTCAAATAACATATAGACATAACAGCAGAATTTACTGCTGTAACAGACTCTGTCAAATAACATATAGAAATAACAGCAGAATTTACTGCAGTTATTGCCAAAGCAATTTTAAAAAATTTTAAAGAGCCTTCAAGAAAATATAAATTTTCAATTAGTAATATAAAGAATTATATAAATAATAATTGTTCATGTTATTCTTGGCAGCTTTTTCACCTACAGATGCAATGAATAACTATTTTAATTACTAATTTTTCAATTCAAGCAAACTATTCTTAACGCCCGCTCTGTTAGTTTTTTTATTTCGAGTAATGTTAAAGTGTTATTATAAGCTGTTCCTGTTTGTGTGTTTTTTTTAACTCAAAACCCATAACAGATAACCCAAGCGCCCC
Source organism: Drosophila falleni (assembly GCA_035045575.1). Taxonomy (NCBI): domain Eukaryota; kingdom Metazoa; phylum Arthropoda; class Insecta; order Diptera; family Drosophilidae; genus Drosophila; species Drosophila falleni. Next base: position 21,457,219 of record JAWNOV010000062.1, read on the forward strand.
GAAAAAGCATTTGATAGGTTGAGAAACCAAACAAATTTTAATAATTTATATTTTTCATTATTTGTTTAATATTGATTTTATGAGTTGCTTCTTGTATAGGTAATTGTGCAGGAGCCTAGTCAGTTTCTGGGCACCAGTGTCACATATTCCTCGGATGATCGCATTGTGGTACCACTGCAACCGCTCCGATTCACAGCCGAGGCGGGGGTCAAGGCGCGTCCCGTGGAGATGCGTTATTGCTATTTTACGGATGAGCTGATGCTAAATGGTCAGTCAAGATCAGAATGCATACACGCTTGCCATGTAAACTACATGGCCAAGATGTGCAAATGCCGTTACGAACTTCCCATGCCAATAAAAAAGAATTTGATGATGGATGAATCGCCAACTAGAACATGCTCCGTTCAGGATTTGCCTTGTTTTCGAAAGCACAAAGGTAAAGGTAACTATAATTGTATCAGGTAATTCAAACTACTCATCTTTGCTGTTCAACAGTATCCTTATTTTCCATGAGCAACATTATTGAGGAGTCTTCAGATAATGTCTTCAATACAACCGACTGTAAATGCTATCCCAACTGCAATCATATAGAATATCATGCAGCTATCTATACGGACCATTTGGATGGCATGAACCATGCTGGCAGCTTTATGGAGGTTGATGTCTTCTTTCAGGAAGAAACTCTATTCTCCTATCGTTCAACTCTGCACATAACTCTGCTCGACTTAATGGGTAGGTTGAATATTCATTAGTATTTACTTGTCTCTGATGGCATTCGTTTCTGTTTCTTTGGCTGCACAGTTTCTTATGGCGGCATTGCTGGCTTGATACTTGGGACATCTGTGATCGGAGGCATTAATGCCATACTAGATTTCATTTCTTGCTGTGGCCAACCCTCGCCCCGACACGTTTAATCTGATGCCACGGCTGTGATCTCACGGTCCTTTAAATTTACCTGCAATCATAGCCTGCACAATTGTCTAAAAAAAAAAACGGGGCGAAGCAACCATAAATAAATCGAAAATATAAAAAAAAAACTCTTTAGATTTCCGAATTCACCTACCTGCCAACGCAATGGAAAATTTTGAAATGATAGGATCGTTAAAAATCCTCACTCTTCCAATTGAAATTGTCTGATCTGTAGAGTGTGCAATGCAGTTCAATGAAACCTGATTTGTACACGTACGTCTACAACCCTGAATTGACCCGAAGATCTCAATTGTACAAACAAAGCCTTATATAGCATGGGTTTATCTCCAGGCTATCAGCGAGCGACCAAATGTGCTTTGAATCACATTTATTCACATCACAGAAAAATACACTTGATCGACGTAGACAACTACACTAACGTAACATATATGTACATACATATTCACAGACATTTGTATACTATGGTACACATCTATATAGGTGCACACAATTAAGGCTGGGTACATTGACTATATGATGATATTAGTTCTAGTCCGCAAATCGCACATTTCTAAACATATTGCTACCCGAAATCTAATGCAAAAGCAAATAAATTTTATTATATATTTATAGAAACTTCAAAAGTTTTTAAAGCATTTACAAAATTCAAACGGAAACTTTTCGGTTCTTATTGCTAGTATATTAAATTAATCATTTATAGTTTATAAGAAAAAACAATTAAACATAATCATTTTTAATTCCATTTTTTTAGTTTAACCATTTTAGTCAGTTTAAATTGTCAAGCAACCGCTGTATTAATATATTATCAGAGAAATTTGGTTGCTAATACTAAAATTAAATTATCTCTTTTGTAGAAAATTCGACTTTAGACCTAATAACTTAAATTCAATTTGATGCTCGGCTCGTTGGGGTTAATCATGAGATTATTGAGAATAAGACGACCCACTTATTATGTGTATAGCTTAATTCATTGGAGACTCACATGACAATCGACTATACTTTTGTTAGCTTTCATTAAAGACGCCGAGAGAGAGAGAGAGAGAGAGAGAGAGAGAGAGTGAAAGAGAGAGAGAGAGAGAGTGGTGAGTGAGGGGGAGAGGGAGAGAGAGAGTGGGAGAGAGAGAGAGAGAGAGAGTGGAAAGTGTGTGAAATGTTCAATCAAAAGAGAAAGAATGAGTAAAGTGTTCGTGTATTTAATCTTCGTTATGGTGATGCCAATGTATGTAGTATATTTCCATAGGAGAGCAGGTAGAAGAACCCTTAAAAAGAGAGCGATCGGGAGCAGATCGGGGCCCCCGATTTAGTATAAATAGTGGCTGTAGCTGAGGCCTTGAGCACAGTCGCAGTTTGATCGTTCAACCAACATGATGAAGTTCTTCGTTGCCGTTTGCCTGCTCTTCACCTTGGTAAGTAACTGGCACAATTCTTGTTGATTATCCTTTAGTATAACAATCTTATTGTTCGCCCACAGGCCTCAGCCGAGTATGTCGTCAAGACCAAGGAGAATATGCTGAGCTATCGTGAGGAGTGCGTCAAGGAGCTGGGTGTGTCCGCCGATCTCGTCGAGCAGTATCAGAAATGGCAATATCCCAATGATGCTAAGACCCAGTGCTATCTGAAGTGCGTCTTCACCAAGTTCGGTCTCTTCGATGTCGACACCGGTTTCGATGTGGAGAAAATCCACATTCAACTGTCGCGCGGTGCTGCTGATCACAATGAGGAGTTGCACGGCAAGATTGCCGAATGTGTGGACAAGAACGAGCAGGGCTCAAATGCCTGTGAATGGGCTTGGCGTGGTGCCGACTGCCTGCTGAAGAACCACCTTCAATTGGTTAAGCAGAGTCTGGCCTAAACTATACTTAAGTTAATTAAGCTTTCATCATAACCATCAATTACATCAATTGTGCCTCAGAGTGCATTAATAAATCAATCAATAGTTTCTCACTTAGACACAGACTTTAATTCAAATAGAATAGACACTTAAGCTCTTCACTTGCAATGTTGCTGTACACCAAGGAGCTGGTTGCTCCGCGGTCAAAGTTCAGGAAGGGATTACTTCGCTTTGATCGACCTCGCCTGCGAAACAAGTATGGAACGATGTTGCGCAGATCCTTTGCCCATTCAACGATTCACGGCTTACAGAATGCCTTTGAGAATAATCATCTCTGGGAGCGATTATTCTGGCTCATTATTGTGCTGCTGGCCACGTTGGGGTTTTTAATCACGTATTCAATATTGGAGAACCGTCACAGGGAGCAGAAGCTGGTTAGTGTGGTGGCAACCACACAGTATCCCGTGTTCAGCATTGAGTTCCCGGCAGTTGCCATTTGTCCCTGGAACCATGTCAACTGGTTGCGGGCTTCCACGGCGGCGGAGCGCTTTCTGTCTCCAAATGCGGATCGATATGTGCATGAGACCTTCCGCCAGCTACTCATTGGCATGGAGCAGGTCACTTTTGGCAAATTCCAAACGTTGGGAGCTCTGTCCAAGCGTAATCTCTCATCGCTGGTGAATGTGAGCCTCACCAAGCTTGCCAGCTATATGGCCTATCGCTGTGATGAGTTGTTCGTTCCCGATTCCTGCATCTTTGATGAGACATCCTATGATTGCTGTCATCTCTTCGTCGCAGAGCACACTGAGAAAGGTCAGTGTTTGGTCTTCAACTCGATGATCTCGGAGGAATCTCGCAAGAAGAGGCTAGTCAATGAGTTTTATCCCTACAAGATAAGCAAAGCCGGTGAAGGCTCCGGATTACAGTTTATGCTGAGATTAAACGATTCCTTCTCGAGGGAGGGCACCAAGGTTCCCTTTTCTATGAATGTAAGACATCTTTAGTTCACTATATTATCTGAACTTTCTGCTAAGTAAACAACTTTTGTTAGCTTATGATCAAGGGACCACGACAATGGACGCAGCCCGTGATATATCACCTGTATTCGAATACTGAAAACTTCGTCTCCATCGATCCATTGTTAATAGAAACTTCAAAGAACACTATCAAGATGCATCCCTCCAAACGCCATTGCTATTTTGATGTAAGTTAAAAGTTAAAAGTTAGTGATCTCTTGATTGATAAATTCTTGATTATTTCAACGAAGGATGAACGTAGTCCCTACTATTCGTATGCGAATTCCGCACTGCCGTACAGTCGTTACAACTGCATCGCCTCCTGCCTGCAGATGTCTGTTCTAGATCACTGCAAGTGTACAATGCCTCTATTCCTGCCACCCATTGGTAAGTTTTTCCCTCACATTTGCTTCGTTCTCACAGTTTCCAATTTTTTTAGAGGGAACCCGTGAATGTGGCGTCTTGGACATTGAGTGTCTCTATCGTCACAGGGACGTTTTTGGTTATGTGAAAACAAAGAAACAAGAGAAGTACATCAATGAGACCCGTCGGGGACAGGTGTGCAGATGTCCAGATAGTTGCATCATGCAGCGTTACAACATGCTGTTAAATGTGCGCCGACTGGAGCAGTAAGCTGAACATGACAACTCCCTACAGAGTCTTGACTAGTCTTATCTAATCTCTTCTCTTCAGGACGAATACATCAGAGTTTCAGAGGCGCATCAGGACGGAAGTTTACTATGGACAGCGAGTAATAACCAAGATTGAGACGAAACTTCAGTACACTTTTACAGATTGGCTGGCCGGATTTGGTGGTATTCTGGGTCTTTATGTAGGTGCCTCGGCGTTAAGCTTTTTTGAGCTGGCCTATGTGATTGGCAAGCTACTGTGGAGCCTACTTAAAGATGGCTACGTAAAGATAACTTTAAATCGTAAACTCAACCGAATCGATAATCAGATCTAAAACTCTATATAATTTCTTGAACTCGTACATCATTAGTTATTATTTATTATATCCGTTAACTTACTATTATGGATAATAGCTATAAAACTGTTAGTTTATTTCTGCTTTGTTTCTTGGTCTGTTGGGTAACGTATGTAAATAGCAGGATTTGGAACTGAAGCTGGTGGCTCTGTCACTTGATCCAAGTAGGAGCAACCGATGGCAAGGGCACTGCCATCGGAACTGAAGTTGAGTGATGATATAGATGTGTCATACTCGTGGAACTGGCACAGACGTTTCTTGTTGAAGCCATCCCAAATGTTAACAATGCAATCAGATCCGCCGGTGGCAAATGTGTGATAAATGTTATGGAAGCTAACAGCATTAACCGGATAAATTTGCTCAATGTTGTGATCCCTGTTGCGGTGACATTTAAATGCAAATTTCCGACGCTGCACCTCAGGATCATGATCGAGGTACTCGACGGCCACACGACCCTCAATGGATGACATCACATAGCCCTCCTTGTTGGGGAACAGACGAATACAGCGGGTTTGATACTTCAGCGATGATTCTCGCTTCATAATATAGCTATCGGTTTTTCGTAAATCCCATATGAGCACCTTTCGGTCAGAGGTCGCCACCACAATCTTCTCGTCAATTACAGACATGGAGTAAACCTTGCCGTTGTTCTGTTCGAAGCATCCCACGCAGCGCTTCTCTCGCATGTCCCACAACTTGACATTCTTGTCCCAGCTGCCAGTCAGTATGCCATTCACGTACTCGGCATGTTCCACACAACGAATGGGCTCATCGTGGGCGCCCACCACAGTCTCTGCCTGTGTGTTCACATCGTATAGACGCAGTTGATTGTCCAAACCACCGCTTACCACATGCACAATATCCTGTTGAAGACGCGATTAGAAAGAATAGACCCAATATGTATGGTATGTATGGTAGACAAACCATAAAGGCACAATCCAAGATGGGAGCATCTTGTACAAATTTTTGGCGCATTGAGTTTGCCGCCACATCGTAAAACCGAAGCGTGCCGTCCCATGATGAAGCCGCCAGATACTGATTTGATTTGGATCCGAATTTCACTGCAGATATGAGGTCCTCAGGTGGGTTATTCAACTTAAACTCTGAAGGTCCCATTTTCTCTTTTTTTTCAACTTAAAATATTAACAATTAAAACACAAATGCCGGTCGGTCCGCTTTGCTGTAGCGTTAACTGTTGTCAACTTAGCTATTTTATAGCTAAATATGGCTATTTTCAAAGTCCGTTAGGGGATAAATTTAAAAAATTTTTATTAGCGTGAAGTCTGGCTATTTGAAATATATATTTAACTAAGTTTGATATTAATATTTTTGCTAAAACTGTGCAACTGGGCACTTGCCCTCAATAACAAATTTAAATGCTTCCCAGACAAAAACATATATATTTCCAAGTATATGGACTTGGCAGTACTGGTGTCGAAGGCTGCCACCCGTTCCAAGGGCTGCCACCATGCAAAATAATCCGATCTGGCAGCCTGCAAATTTTTGGTGAAATGGTCACCCTTGAGTAAGAACAATGTTACAAGCAACTCTCTGCATGAACGAATGCTGACTGCTTCAAAACTGACCTACCTATAAAATTAAAGGCGGTTTAATTTGAAACTATTTTTAAATTGGCATTTTTAATTTTAACAGACATTAACTATCACAACTAGATGACATAAACTATTACTCTAATATTTTGGAAGTACTTATTTTGGTGGTTGTAGTTTGGTTATAAATTCTCGATGAGCATTAAATGGAGCTATTTGTTTTTATCGTTGCACTGTGGCTCTGGTCCGTCGTCCGCGGTGCTCAGCGCAATGGCAAATTGGGCAATATAATATGTAATCATGATTTGCAGCCGTGCTCCGGGCAGTGCAACACTCAAGAACATTGTCACCGCAATTAGCGCATCGGATATGACAAACAAAGACGCGCCCACTGCACAGAAAATTGTGAGGAAATTCTTAGCATCCACAGCACGTGCCAAAGCGCGCCACAACATGGTGGAAATCAACACACAATAGATGGGCACGCCTATGACCAGAATCTCATCCAGATGCTTGTGCACGAAAACCACAACTGCAATATAGATTTAAATTGAAATAGGAATTATAAGAAATAAATATATTTATTAATGTACTTACATAGTGCCACCGGCACATAAAGACACACTCCTAGAATCCACTTGGGCGGATGCCAACCAAATGCGCTGATATAGAATATGTGTGCCACCCCAAAGGAGACCATTCCAAAGGGGAACAAATTAACATTGAGCAATGCATCACCACCGCAGGAAAATATCAGGCCAAGAAGAATTAACTGCGAGCGGCGGTAACTAAGGAAAGACAATAAATTGTTATATAGTCATAAATAGTATACTTTATAATTCTTACTGTTCATTGAATGCAAATCCTTTAATCAAAACGTATGCCATCAATGCCACTATAGGCAAGCATTTGACCACAGTTGTCCATAGCTCTCCTTGTGGATCTTTCCTCACAAGCACAAAATAAAGCAGCACACTTAGAAAAAATGGTGCAAGTTTCAGACTGTTCGTTTTGGCCTTAAAGATTATAGAAGAACACAGTAATAACATGGTATTAGACGATTAGCGTTAATCGATGAACATTGATTGGGGGTCCGAAAATAAAAAGGCGATAAATTACACCTGTCTCAGAGGTGATTAGATTAATCGGTTAGAGACTCCCACCTCATACATACATATATTAAATTTACATAATATGCTCTTGCATAAAAACTTTTACTTTTGTATGTAGCATGAGCTTTCAGCAGCTTATCCAGACAGGGCGAGAGAGATAGAGAAATAGAAAATAGAATTATATGAGAGCGGAGGAGGAGATATAGTAAGCAAGGTCAAGGACAAAAGCTCCACGTTCGTTTTACTTTATTGCGGTTAGATAAAGCATCTGCTGTGCACATTCACACACACACAAGTACATCAATAGAAACTTATATGTACATTTGTATATAAAAAATAAATAAAAACAAATTTAGCGAATAGAAAAGTAATGCAAACAAGCAAAAAAAAAAACAAAAAAACAAAGCAAGCGACACGGTATCACATTTCGCATTTGTGTTGTTATTGTACAATTCTGAACTGATTTGAATTTAAAACAAAATCCAGGCACAAGCACTTACAAACTGCAGTGAATGGTTCATAATTGGCGGTCAGTTGTTTAGTCAAATTTCTACGCTGTCACTTGAGTAATTGCAAAAGTAAATACAAGCTGGCGTTTCGCACGATGGAGCACTTAAACCCCCAACAAATGTACAACCGGCACAGGCAAACACGTTGCGCACTTTTGACCACCGTCAATATACTGAATCAAAACGTATAATTTGCTGGACGTTAGTCTGGCTTCGACTTTGATTGCCATCGCCATCGCCATCCCCATCGCCCTCGTCATTGCCCCCGCTGTCGACAAGAGAGAACGCGTGAGTGCGAGTGTGAGCGCCGGTAGTCCATGTGCAGCATAAGCAGCATTCTGCCAGATACACAAACAAACTGTCTTTACCTTTCATTTGATGTATGTACCTTTTTGAGAGCAAGAGCACCGAAAGCACGAGCACGCCAGCAAAGAAAGCAAGAGAGCGCGTGCGAGTATGAGAGACAGAGAGAGAGAGAGAGCCAAACAATTTGCTCACGCAACAGGTTAATTGGTTAAGCAATGCGCTACTCTGAGGGCATATGACCTGCCGTGAGAGCTTTGCAAATAACAAAATCCAATTTTAGAGTAAGTCATGCGCAGCGTCGTTTAAATAAATGTAGCGTGCGCTAACGCTCTCTCTCATTCTTTTTGATAGCAAATTCAAAACAATGCAACAATATCTGCACACTTTCACTGCAATATAAAAGCTTTAAGCTTTTCTCAACTTGTGACAAGCTTTTTTCTGTGCGTTTGAGTAAAGCTCATTCCATTTTAAGTTGTGGCATTTTTCAGGCGTACGAACAACTCTCAGGCTGCTTCGAAACATTTTATTAAATTCCACCACATTAATTGTTCACCAATAGATATAGCAAATGCTTAAAAATTGTGAATAACTGAGCGAAAAAAATTGTAATTACATAACCAGGTAAGAGACGAAACAAATACCAAATATACTGTAAGTTCAATACAAAAATTGTTGGTCAGCATTGCAAAAAATGTGTATCCATTATTAGGGGCTGTTCCGATTGATTTACAATTTTTCTAATGCAATTTAGAGACCAACAACTTTAAAATTATCATGTATATTTGCAAACAAGTTTTAATTTGAATGATGCGCCCTTTAAGTATGCAACATTTTGCATAACAAGAGGACTGATGCAATATTTTTGAAAGAAAATATATTTCTTGGTTACAATAAATAAAATTTCTACATTACTAGATGTGCATAATTCATACACACATATTTTTTTGGTTTTAAAATATATAAGTATTGTGATGTTAGTTTGTAAGTACGTAAATGAAGAGTTAGAAAATCTGTGGTATTAATTAAAACTGAATGAGCTGAAAAGTGTATTATGCTAATAGGTTTCTTGTAATGAAAGTAAATGTGAGCCTTGGCAAATGCTGAGTATACACATTTGACCTCCTGGGAAAAACTCGAGACAAAGAAAGTGTTGGAGATTTTAGCAGTCACTCGAGAAAGCACACAGCAGACTCTCAGAGGCGGGTAATGGCCATGGCTTATTGGGCCAGTGGGTGGTACACACACACAAACACACACACACAACGATTACATATACATATATATGTATGTGCATGTGTGTATGCATATGTATGTTCATAAGTGCACGTTGAACTTGAAGTATTTTTTGCATAGCATTCAACGCTGACATCATGACAAACACATTGGATTACTACTTTATCATACTAAGGTTTCAGAGCTTTTCATTTAATAAACTTAATTAACTATGTCTACAATCGAATGCTTTGGGCTCTATCATATTCTCAGCTATCAATTGGCAAACACACGCAACATGGCGTGTCCTTTCTTTCGTCGTTCCGACTCCCTGACGCGTCAGCCATCGGTCATTGTAGAACCAGGAGCTCATTGGAACCTCGAGGATGAGGAGCTGGCTTTGTCCGATGATGCATTGACTCTAAAACATCTGCAAATGGCCATACAGCTGCTGACAGCGCCATCGAATGAGGATCTTAATACAGCCGTCACCTCACTGGTGGCCAAGTATCGTCAGAGTTGGCCCAACATACATAAGCTGTAAGTAGAAATAGTGTTAGCCACAGAAAAAAATGGTAATCATTGTGATTGTGATCCGTCATCTGTAGTAAACTGGATCCGAAGATCTTTAAGAGCTGCGCCAACTATGATTATCTGGGTGATATACAAGAGCTGCTCCTTAAAATGGACGAGGCCAGCGCCAGTGAGATCCTAGTGCTGTTGGGAGAGGAGTTGATCACCTGCTGCTGCACTGGAATTATCGAGCGGGCATTCCGCTGCCTGGGAACCGACTTGCAGGAGTTCCTAGGCTCCCTGGATGGGGTCTACGATGTGCTTAAGTTGCAGGAGGTGAGTAAATAAAGAATACAACTTTCAAATTAAGTTATTAAGTCATTTCAACTTTTACAGGCCGATGTGACCGATACGGGATTTGTGTGTGCGGGAGATGGAGAACTGATCTTCACTTCGGAACGCCCGGTGATTGCATGGCTGTTGCTTGGCTCCCTGAAAGCCCTCACCCGCATGCTTTACAAGGTGGATGTGAATATCAAAATAGAACCTGTCGAGGGTGATGCGCGTCGGTATCGTTACTTGTTTTCGCTGGTCAAGGACAGTTCCCAGACCCTACAGATGGGTCGCCCGATTGTGGACACCAAACCACATGAGACGGTGCAACGCAGCAACTCGGCAAATGCCTCGGATCTCCAAATGAACTCCTCCAGTTTCTGCAAGATGTTTCCCTGGCATTTTATTATGAATGAACAGTTGGAGTTGGTGCAGTTGGGTCGTGGATTTAGCAAGCTCTATAGGCCATATTTGGCGGACTTTGGCTGTCAGGCCAGCACCTACTTTGACTTCAAACGTCCCAAGGGATTGACCATGAAGTTTCGGGATATTGTCCGACGCACTTACACCCCCTTTTTGATTGGGCTCAACTGTCCACCCGGAGTATCTGATTTCCCGGCTATGGGACTGGAGATTAAGGGACAGATGGTACATTGCCCGGAGTCCAATTCGCTGTTGTTCATCGGTTCGCCCTTTTTGGATGGCTTGGATGGTCTGACCTGTAATGGACTCTTTATCTCTGACATTCCGTTGCACGATGCGACGCGTGAGGTGATCTTGGTGGGAGAACAGGCTCGAGCTCAAGACGGATTACGTCGTCGCATGGATAAACTGAAGAGCAGCATTGAGGAGGCCAACTCGGCGGTGACCAAGGAACGAAAGAAGAACGTCAGTCTTTTACATTTGATCTTTCCGGCTGAGATAGCCGAGAAATTGTGGCTTGGCTCCTCAATTGATGCCAAGACCTATCCTGATGTGACCATACTCTTCAGCGATATTGTCGGCTTCACGAGTATTTGCTCCCGGGCAACACCATTTATGGTCATCAGTATGCTGGAGGGCTTATACAAAGACTTTGATGAGTTCTGTGACTTTTTTGACGTCTACAAGGTGGAGACCATTGGGGATGCATATTGCGTAGCGAGTGGCTTGCATCGTGCCTCCATCTACGATGCCCATAAGGTCGCTTGGATGGCTCTTAAGATGATTAGTGCTTGCTCCAAGCACATAACACATGATGGAGAACAAATCAAAATGCGGATCGGACTGCATACTGGCACAGTCCTCGCTGGCGTCGTGGGTCGCAAAATGCCCAGGTATTGTCTCTTCGGGCACAACGTGACCATTGCCAACAAGTTTGAGTCCAGCAGCGAGGCGTTGAAGATCAATGTCAGCCCCACAACCAAAAAGTACGCTTTATATATTGCTTGATCTGTAAAAGAAGTTTACTAACCATTAATTTAACCTTTTTCAGTTGGCTAACAAAGCATGAGAGATTCGCCTTTGATCTGCAACCACGCGATCCCTCATTCCTACCAAAGGAGTTTCCCAATTCAGATAGCAATGGCACCTGTTATTTCCTGGAAGGATTTCGCAACCCGGCATTGGACAGCAGCTTGCCGCTGGACGAGCACATTAATGCAGCTATGAAAACCATATCCGACGGCGGCGATGCTTAAGTCTCCTTGAGAATCAGTTGCTCAGTTACCAATTATTCATAGTTCAATGCACATGTAGTCTAATTCTCAAATTCTGTGGCCCCCTTGCATAGCCTTCAAACAAATAAATTTATCGTCAATGTGTTGCGTTCTAGCACAAAGCCAACCAATTCGTATACATTTATTAGTTTTAAGCCTTGGCAGCCCTCTCAGCCTGTCTGGCCTTAATGTAAGACCTAACTCGTTCGCCAATTTTGCTGGACATCATGCACTGATGACCACGGAAAGCCCACACATCAGCCGGACTCTTCTGATCGTTGCTGTCCACACAGCCTTGGGCAATTTGAAGGGCCTCCTCCTCGGTCAGATCCATCTTGAACTGCTTTGCCAGACGATCCGCATGGTAGCCTTCATGGGTGCAGAAGATATCCAACTTAATCGCCGAGCACAGAAGATACTCGCGTACCTCGGGCTCATCGGGAAATTCCACTTGCTTTAGCTTGTTGATCTGCTCAATTCCCAAAGGATGCTCCTTAAGGCACTCGACACGTATCGCTCTAATTTCCTCGGCCGTTTTGGGCACCCATTCTCCATCGGCATAGGCCTGGTTTGAATTAGACGGTCGTTAACACATTTATTTAAAGCTAAATCCACTTTTTCGCTTACCAAAGAACAGAGAGCCAGACACACGATCAGATATTTGAGCATTTTTAATAAGTACTTCAACACGCAGTAAAAAATTTAAACTGATCGGCAAACGACTGCGGTTCCTATACTTATAGCTGAATCTAGTAACATAAGATCGAGAGCTTGAATTGTGTCAAAAGTTCATCGATAAGCCGAGTAGCTTTAAAAGTAGCATCATACGTATTTCAAAAGTACTTATATATATTTAGAAGATAAGCTTACTGTGTGATTTACATATTGTAAGACTTCTAAGAGCGTCCTATAACATACTTTGATTTCAAGGCCTCAATATCGTTTTAACAATAGTTTCAATCAAATGCAATTAATTATTCATTTAGACATAAATATTTAAAACAAAGTATCTAGCCTACAGCACTAACTCTTAGCATTAGATGTACTCTCGTTTAATCACAAATTTCGGACTGACCTCGCCCTTGTCATCTTATCAACTCCACAGAACGACAAATAAATACAGACTCTGCTACCCGTCCAGCCGCTGATAGTAGTAGCATTGTTGATTTCATCAATAGACAAACAGAGGCGTCATTGGCCATAATCATACTTATTAAATGTTAAATAATACAATACCTTAGTTATGATTAGAATGGTTTTTATTGCATATTTGTTAAATATTGATTAAAAAAGGGAGAATATATACACATGTTTTCGAATTATCTCTGTTATTGGTAAATTCAATACATCAATAGTGAAAATACATATTTCCTTTATATTTAGACAGATTTTTAAATAGACCGCTTAAACATGACATAATAGATTAAATCGATTGACTCTAAATAAAATAAGATGCAATCGATATTCATCTGCAATCGAAACTCTTACCTCTGTTATCACCTGACACTTCTGTTTTGTCAGCTTGGCAGTTATGTTTGAATTTAGGTTTCTCCTGTCACTTTCTGTCACTGTCTTATTTTAGAAATAAACATTCATTACCAAAATTTTTTCTCTTTTAAAGAATACATATGGAAAAAGTAGGTTAATAACCTTGGAAAGCAAATTTGAATAATGGATAAAAATAAGTTAACAGTAGTCAGCAACAGAGAAATGTTAAAGTTTTGGATGTTATTTGCATGAATGAAGCAGAGGTTCCGAGAAGTATTTCATTCGAACATTCATTTAGTTCCGCTGGTTCCGGGTTTAAAAATGTCCGGCGCACAATTCAAATGTAAACCTATTTTTAGTTAATTTAGCCATGTTATCAATAATTTATTAAATTCGATGATTATTTTAAATTCGAAATTCGATAAAATTGAGATGAATGATTAAAAAATGAAAGTTAAAAATGTTCAACTTTAGCCTAATAATGTAGAAAAATGACCAAAAGCATTGAAAAAAAAAATGAAAAATGTTATAGATCACATTTATAGGTCTGGTAACGTTAAAATAAATGACATTTTTTTTGTCAGGTGGCAACGCCTTTCAAAAACCAGCAGTGTGAGATTTTTTTTTGTAGAACGAACGCTGCGGAATTTTTATTTGCTCCTAGATTTTATTTGTGGCAAGTGTATTTGATTGTCGAATTTCAGAACGTTTTATCAATTAGGAAAGAACAATTCTTCTGTAAGAACCTCATGAAGGAGAAAATTAAACTGATTTCATGTTAAAAATGTCTTCTATTTCCAAATAAGAACAACTTTTTACTTTGTCTTTAGTTCACTTTTGTCATCGGTTCAACTTTAAATACATTTCGACAGTTAACATGATAAAAAGCAGCAATGTGAGCAAATCATAATTAATGGGGGATTCTACGAGTTGATTCTATGACAGCGAATCGACGTCTAGCTAGCAACCATCGATTTTTACTTCGGTCAAAGCAAATTGCGAATGTGGATGCTTTTGGCTTTGACACTTGAAAATCGCGCAGTTGATACCAAATTGGAATTGGAGAAAAAGGGCTAATAACTGTCGCGGATATGACAAAGACCGACCACGTTGCCCTGACGCTCTCCTCGGCCACAATAGTGGGCATAACAGGTGGCGGTGTCGGTGTCGGCGATGAATGTAATCTCTCCCGCAAGAGCTTGCGACGGGTAAGTGGACAAATTTCTAATGACAGTGCTGATGATTACGTTAATCACTTTCTAAGCTTACGTGTATCGAAATTTAGTATATATTGGCATTTTATTGTTTATGCGTACTAATGGGGCGTCAAATTTGCATTTCAAACACATTTAACAGAGCAACAGTCACAGCTCTCGTTAATAATACATACATATGTTACATACATATACATATATCTTAACTCATATACGTGTACGTATATTTGTTTGTTTGCAGTCGTGGAATCAACTCCCTCGTTGTCAACGTAATCTCATCATAATGGGCATCACAGCATTTTGTGTAACGCTCCTACTCTTTCTGCCCGGCGATCAGCTAATAAGTATGAAAGATGTGCACCTTAAGCCTGGAGCGGCTCCATTTCACATGCGACGGGAGAACACACTACAGAATCCACATCATCATCCAAATCTATCACCGGAAAAGCATGGTAATGATTTACCTGCAGAGATTTCAGCAGCAGTAGCATCGCCAATGACTGAAGACAGGTTCATTAAACAGGAGCCATCAAATGATAAGGTGAGGTCTGGCACCAATTAATTAACTTTTACCTCTGCGTAGCCTATCAGCTAGGGGACCTTATCAGTAAATGAATTTGTGTTTACTCAACGCCAACACACACACACTAAAGCACACCTTATTCAGGGGCGCGGCTCAATTAAAAAGTTATTAAGGAAACCCCAGTGGCGCTGATAACGATAACGACAATCATTAGTTGTACGATTGGCTGTTTTGATTTATTGACACTTGGATACTTGAAGTAAAATTGATAAATACTGATAAAGCGCATTCACCAATTATATATATATAATTATAGTATACAAAACTTATTTGTTTCTTGCCCAGGTTGCTAGTAATGTGGCTTATCCCGAGGGGAACTCTGCGGAGAACGTTGTGAAACTACCGGAAACCGCGGTTGCCGGAAATGAAAATATTAATATTAATGGGCCAATTGATATCGTCAACAATGTAGAGCAGCCCATTGATCGAGAGTCGTCATTACCTATCGAGGAGCCATCAGACATGCGTGTCGAGCTAGAAGAGGCTATCCGGCATCCCTTCAATTTGGCGGGAGAGAGCATTGATTTGCATTTGCAGAAAATGCAGACGCAGCTGGCCAAGGCGCAGCATTTCCATGGCGCAACCAATGAACGTCAGACGGCCGTCGTTGCTGCCTTTAAGCACTCCTGGGCTGGTTACAAGAAGTATGCTTGGGGTCATGATAATCTTAAGCCCGTTTCGCAGACTTCACACGAGTGGTTTGGTCTCGGATTGTCAATTGTTGATTCTCTGGACACAATGTACATCATGGGATTGGAGGATGGTATGTGATTGTTGCATCTATTTATAAAATACGAAACTGACCACTTTTATAACTTAAATAGAGTTCAATGAAGCGCGCGACTGGGTCAAGGATTCGCTGAAATTCCACACAAGCCGCGATGTGAATCTCTTTGAGGTTACAATACGTGTCCTCGGCGGTCTGCTATCTGCTTACCATTTGAGCGGTGATCAAATGTTTTTAGTTAAAGCGTCCGAGTTGGGCAATCGCTTGCTACCCAGTTTTCTATCACCATCGGGTATACCATATTCGGATGTGAATCTTGGGGAAAGGTCAGCACATTCTCCAAAATGGTCTCCCGACAGTTCGACCAGCGAAGTAACGACCATTCAGTTGGAGTTCCGTGATCTTAGTCGCTCCACAAATGTTCCTATCTATGAAAGCGTAAGTGCTGACTTTCCATTTTGATTTAATTAACTTTTTAAATATTCCTAATATCTATCTTTAAGGTGGTAAACAAAGTAAACGAAAAGATTCATTCGCTGGATAAAAATCATGGTCTGGTGCCCATATTTATTAATGCCAATACAGGCACCTTTCGAAATTATGCTACCATTTCTCTTGGAGCACGCGGCGATTCGTATTATGAGTACTTATTGAAACAGTGGATACAAACAGGTCGCAAAGACAACGATAAGTAAGTAAATAAACTATGTATGGAGTATTTATATACTGAACTTATATACTCTACAGTCTCATTCTGGATTATATGCAAGCAATTGATGGTGTTTTAACACAATTAATGCGTCGCACGCCACGTGAAAATTGGGTTTACATAGGAGAGCTAATAAATGGGCACGATTTTAAGCCAAAAATGGATCATTTAACATGCTATTTGCCTGGTACTTTGTTGCTGGGCCATCAGAATGGCATGCCAGACTCGCATCTATTATTGGCCAGAGATATGATGGACACCTGCTATCAGACCTACATTAAGCAACCGACTCAGCTGGCAGCAGAAATTTCATACTTTGCGCTTAACGAAAAGGACGAGAACGATATCTACGTGAAGCCCAACGATGCGCACAACTTGCTGCGTCCCGAGTTTATCGAGAGTCTTTACTATTTTTATGCCCTCACAGGAAACCGGACATATCAGGATATGGGCTGGACTATCTTTCAGGCTTTTGAGAAGCATTCAAAGGTGGCTGCTGGCTATACATCTCTGGGCAATGTAAAGAATACACTAAACACGCGTATGCGCGATCTCATGGAAAGCTTCTGGATGAGCGAGACTTTAAAATACTTTTACTTATTATTTAGTGACAATCGCAAGGAGATTGATCTAGAGAAATGGGTCTTCAACTCTGAGGGCCATCCGCTGCCAGTGTATCAGCAATAATTGTAATTAGCTAATAATCACTAAGCATAGTTGGTAAACTAGTACTATGTAGATAATTAGCAGCAATCAATATGGCAGTCTCCCTCCCCGTCTTAGTCCGTAGTGAAGCGCAAATGCCAAATACTATGCCAAGCTTAGAATGCACAAATATTTTAGTGCACTTGGTCTAATGAACATCTGTATCAATCAATAAACCATGTAATGATTCTGTGTGATTTGTTGAATGATGTATGATTTGTAATATATATTCAGTTTAAGTTAGCCCATTAATATTTATTTATTTACTTATGTATCCAAAAGATATTGTATTCAAAAGATATTGCACTCACTCTCTGGTACTGTTACTGCCGCAATGTTTATTGGTAATGATAATTGTAAGCTCACCTAAATCTTAATATTTATCTGGTAGGTACTTAGTACATGTGTATGTAATTTCGTAAACACCTACAATATTGTTTAGTAAATTAAACATAAAAACAAGTCTTTGTAGAGCGTTTTTAAACAATTCGGATAGAAAAAGATAACGAAGTTTGTATATGCTTCGCATCAATGATGTGAATAATAAAAGACGCTGATTTAAAATTGTCTGAATTTTCTTTATTCTTATGAATACGTATTATTCCATTTTTTTCTTTTGCTTTTTTTTTTTTTGTTTTTTGCGTACGATTTGCACTTGCACCGAACAACACGATTTGAATTTGATTGCATTTTTTTTTTGTTGGTTTTTGTTATATATTTAAAGTTTCTGTTTCAATTCGGTTTCATGTAATCTATTGTTGCTGTTGTTGCGTTTCGTTTTTTAATACGATAGACGTTGCTTTTATTTACTTAATGTTTATGACGACTATGAATGGATGGGCTTAATAAACTATGAAATATTAAACTTGCTTGATTTCTGTTTTCCTTAAGTTGTTTTACTGTAATTAAAACCCACAATGTTGCATTAAAAATCTTTGTTTTTGTTTTGCTTTTTATATAAATTACATTTAGACACATTTAGCTGAACAATTTATGTTACGATATTGGGATTCTTTTTATTTTGAATGTTTCACTTCGTCGTTAGGTTTTGTAGTTTTGTTTGGTTTTTGGTAGACAGGGAGGAGTTTCTGTTGAAGCCGATTTGAATAACCGTTTCGTTTTGAATAAAAGTTTAAAGATCAAACAATGCGTATATAATTCACAAATGATATCTTTGAATCAATAATTAATTAAATTTGACTCCTAGCGAGTAATAAGTTCTGTTTGCATTTATATTCTGTTTTTCTTTTCATTTGTTTTATTTGTTGTATCGGCAGCTATATTATTATCGAATGCAATTCTCCTTGACTAACTTAATTTATGCTATTACATATAAATCTTTACAATCTTGTGTTTTATTATTTGTCTTTGTATAACAACTAGAAAGTGTTGCGTGTGCACCTCTGTAAGAAATCATACAGACGGAAAGGGGATATGGGAAGGGAAGTCAGGGGGTTTAAACCAATTAAACTCGATATCGTTATATATAATACGTACAATTTAATTCCTTCTGAAATTCACTTATCTACTACATATAATGTAGTTCGAATACGTTTCTATTTTAGTCGCACATTTTGTATACATTTTATTTCAGTATGTATTTGTTTTAGTAGTTTTTGTTGTTGTTGTTCTTGTTGTTGTGGTGGTATTTAAAGTAGTAGTAGTAGTAGTAGTAGTATTTATTGTAATTGGTATGCATTAATACGTGACGGACGACTAAGTATGTATATATGTATAAATGTATATATAACTATATAAGTCGCACATTTTGTTTATGTGAAATGAGTGAATCTTATGCGCGGCTTTCTAACATTTACAATATTTGGATTAAGTTCGTAGTTGTTGCTTACTATGGATTTATTGGTTTTCAATTGTTTTACAAGCTAATCAGACATCGATATTTAAAACGTGGCACAAATCACAAATCAGATTTGTGGCAAGATTAAGATCAAGATACAATGATACGATTCGTTTTCATTTTTTGTTTGTTGTGTTATTACATGTACAATATGTATACATACATATCTTATATATTTATTTGTATAATAATCAATAAATGTTTAAACTAAATTTGCTAAAATTGTGATTTTATTTTTTGAACTGCATTTGGTTTGCTTCGTCGTTTGTCCTTTCTTAAATCTTCCAAGACATTTACTGATTTGACCCGTAGTCGAAGCCAAGTGGACAGACTTGGTTAATAGCTTTCTAATTCAAATTGAGCACGTTAATTATTCGAATTATTAATGCATGTATATGTCTATATGTATGTATGTGTGTGCGTGTTAGCTTAAAAGCAGACAGACGTTAAGCGTTTTATAAATAATAGTTGAAATTGCTTAGCTTCAATTTATCAAATTATTTTTTTGTTTTATTATTACATTAATTCATTTTACGTATTTTCGCATGCTTTTTCTTACACATTTTTACACTAAGAGCAAATCCAATTGTTTTAAAATCTGCGGTTGTTGAAACTGGCGCATGCATTACATACATAAACATGTATATAAGAATGTATTTGTATTTACAATTGCTTATTAATAAATAATTTAATATATATATTTTAATATAAATCGATTTGCTGTGGTTGAATTCTTCCCTCATTTTCGTTTCAACAAAATTGGCAACATTGTTACAATTGTTATGCGTAAATCTAATTATAAATTCCGAATGCTTTCCTCGGAATCAGCATTTACTTTCGTTTCACTTTTTAAATTCTCAATTAATTACAACCAATCATTATTTCTGTTCCGATTTATTATTTCTTTATCATCTTGCAGGGCGCAATCGATTTTAAAGCTTTAAGATTAAGACTGCATAGTGATTGAATTGTTTCTCTTTCGACAGATATATGTCTTCTTTATAGACCTCATACATCGGACTAATATATTAAACCCTGCAAGGCTATTCAATATTC
This sequence comes from Drosophila falleni, assembly GCA_035045575.1. Classification (NCBI taxonomy): domain Eukaryota; kingdom Metazoa; phylum Arthropoda; class Insecta; order Diptera; family Drosophilidae; genus Drosophila; species Drosophila falleni. Next base: position 21,477,553 of record JAWNOV010000062.1, read on the forward strand.
GGTAGGCCGAAAAACAATTTTGTTTTATTTTATTTGCTTTTTTCACATTCACATAGTTAGGATTTAGATTTTATTAAATTGTCTAGGCATTTTTCACTTATTTATTGTAGTTATATAATTTGTATTACAATAGAATTCATTCAGTGTACTTCTCTAAGAAGCATTTGATGCTATTCGTCGTTTTGTGTTCAATTCTCCGCGTTATAATTGCTTTTGCTATTGACTTTGAGGGTTCATTGCTGTCCCTTAATAATGCTCTCGTCCTTCGATTGTGTGACTATCAATTTATACAAATAATAATCGAGGGATCTTTTTGCTTTTACGAGTAGTTTCTCTTTTTAAATATTGTACAAACACATTGGACTAAAAACGAAAACAAGAATTAAAACAATTTATGCTACATTTTAAACTTAGAGACTAAATTAAGAAAAACATTGTACAGAGCAGGGTGCAAAAGTTGGCATCTGTTGCTTAGCAAAGTTTCAGCGCCAGGTCACAACAACTAAAGAAAACTTAGGGGATTAACTATACAATCAATGTGTCAATGTTGCCTTTGGCAGCAATTCACAAGGTGGTTGCATTGAACTCCAGTATCAGGCTGTTGGCAACAGTTGCCGTTGCCGCCGGCGGCAGCTCGGTTGCTGTTGCCTGACCAGCTGCTGCTTGGAGTCCAAGTCAAGAGGTCATAATTGACTTAACAGCATCGTCGATGCCAGCTGTCACACAACTAAAGTCATTCAGCTGTCCATGATGCTGTGTCTGTGACTGAGACAAGCCGTGATGATGTTGCGAATGATGCTGCAAATGTGATTGCTGCTGACCCATGTGATTCTGCAGCAGTTGCTGCTGCTGCTGTTGTTGCTGTTGATGATGGTGATGGTGATGATGATCCAACAGCATGTTGCCACCGGTTTCCGCCACCGCACCGACAACTGCAGCAGCTTCACCACTAATCAGGCAATCGCCAATGTCATCGCCCATCTGTCGACGCCTGTTGCTCGCCTGCTCCTGCTGGCAACTGGGCAAGTTAGCTGCCTGCCGCTGATCGTCGAGGATGCTATCGCCAAGGAATGAGCCCAGCGAGAACTGCAGCGAATCGGCACTGTTCTGCAGATTAAGTATGCTGTCAATGGCACTTGCCACATGTCGGCTAATGTCATCATCATACTCTCCGGTAACCACAGATGTGCCACCCATATGATTTACATGCAACTGGGCTTGTTGCGGTTGCTGCAGCTGCTGTTGTATGCTATGTTGATAGTGCTGTTGCTGCTGTTGTTGCTGCTGCTGCTGTTGTTGTTGCTGTTGTTGTTGCTGCTGCTGATGCTGAGGGTCAAGCATATTAGCGAACGCCTGATGATTAGCAAAGTTATGTTGTTGTTGCTGTTGTTGTTGCTGCTGCTGTTGCTCCATTAGCAATTGTGAAAAGCCGCCAGGACCATTCGCTGTTACGCCCACCACGGCATCAACTCCCATGCCATCGTGTAAGGCCAACATATCTGTATCCAGCATTGCATGGGGCGTCACCTGAACATGCTGCTGGGAGGACAAGGGCGATGACGATGTCGAGGAAGCTGTACACAGACGCTTGCTGCTGCTCTCATCCTCCATGTCGCTGCTAGAGCCCATCATTTGACCGTTCCAATGTCGCTTGCGTGTCTCGCCATTGACCAACAGATTATGTGTTTGGCCATCGACGGTGCTCGTGTTGCTGGACATGTAGTCGCTGTAATGGGCTTCCATGCTTTGCATCCAGCGGGGATTGTTGTTGCAGTTTAGCTCAATGTGATGTTGCTGTTGCTGCTGTTGTTGTGATTGCTGCTGTTGTGACTGCTGCTGTTGCTGCTGTTGTTGTTGCTGATGGCCATACGGCTGCTGCTGTTGCTCGCTGTTATAGGTGGAGCCGAATCCTGCATCTGGCGCCCAAATGTTCATTTTGCTTTTGTGATTCTCTGCGGGCGACTTTGAATCGCCAAAGATCTCATCGAGATTGGATTCAATATCGTGCGCATCGCTGCTGTTCTTCACATCCAAATGCACTGGCGACTCACCGAACATGGCCTCCAGTCGTGTCTCCACCGATTTTTGCACATCTGAATCACTGTTGAAGAACTCGTTGATCGCTGGATGATGATTTGCTTGGTCCGCTTGCATTGCCAATGGCTGTTGCCGTTGCTGGCTACAGGAGGAATGACCAATGGGCACATTGTTGTTGCCCACATTGCTGCTGTTGCCACCAACATCGCCAGCACAACTGCTACTGCTGCTGTTGCTGCTGCTATTGCTGTTGCTCTGATTGCTCTTGTCGATACAACCATTGGGAAACAGGTCCGACAGATGATTGCCATTGTTAAGCAGACTGCCAGCACTGTTGTTATCATAGAGATGTTGCTGCGACAAGTGTTGCTGGTGCTGTTGCATTGGTGCATGTTGCTCCTGTGTCTGCAAGGCTTCGTTGTTCATCAGATTGAGCTCCTTTTGTAGGCAAAACCAACCATCCTCGTGATCTTCGTTGGCTAGAGAATTGTTCTTAATATGCTGCTGCTGCTGTTGTTGTTGCGTCTGAGGTTGTTGCTGCTGCTGCTGTTGATGATGGTGTGGCTGTTGTTGGTGATGTTGCTGCTGTTCCTGCAACACATTGTCCGTAAAACAGTTTTCAGCGATCTTTACCTGCTGCACACTTCCATTTGGCTCCATTTTCTGCTCGACTTTTTTCATGATAAAACTGGGCGTTAGCTCCGACTCGATATCAAAGTTGTCGTAGTCCTTTTTGATATACTCGACGTTGTCCTTGGAGCTGTTGTGCTGTTCCTTCTTAACAGCTTCATTCAACGAGTCGTTATTATTGCTGCCAACATTGGACTGAGCAGCATTTCCTGACCAGTCGACATTCTCCTCTCGCTTGACCAACTGCTGTTGCTGTGAATGCTGTTGGAGATGCTGCTGTTGCTGATTCGGCTGTTGCTGTTGTTTGTTGTATGCCTTGTTCACATCAGCACTGTTCTTGAGCAAATCAAATGTATCCACAACAGCAGCTGCTACGTGAGTTGCTTCTGACGCTCTTTCCGATGGTTCCACTTTGATTTCATCCTTCACTTTGGTGTCCAGCGCCGACTCGATTTTAGTTGCTTCATTGCAGTCCTGCTCCTCCTTAAGTTGCTGCTGCTGCTGTTGCTGTTGTTTCTCTATGAGCTCCTTCTCTGCGGTCCGTATATCACTGATCTCACCCTTCAGGTCATCGATCATCAGCTGCTGCACTTGTAGTAACTCTGAAGTGCGATGCTGCAACTGGAATAACAAATTGTAAATTAAAACAATTTAAAAAACAACATGTCAAGAGAGATCAAATACGAGATACCCTGTGCCCAAAAGCTTAGATACTCAAACATTTAAGACCGTTGATGCTGATCAGAATTATTCTATTGCTTCACTTTTTTCTCTCTCCCGGCACAAGGTTGGAGAAAGTCGTGACTTTGGGACTTGTGCCGACTGCTTACCGTTGATTCCTGTAGAAGAATCTCCTGAAATTTGCCATTTAATTGGCGGAACTTGTCTCGAAAACCAATCGCCGTTGCCTCAAACTCCTCATCCTCGTCGGAGGGCAGCTCCAAGTCGTTTTCATGCATGCAATGGTACCTATAAATAATCCAAATTTTATTATTGGATTGTGATTGGAGAACTTTGCTCGTCCTATGTCTTTTTTCTTTAACTTACCTGATTAGCCGCTTAACTGCTTCGTCCTTGGTACGAAATGGCTTCACATAGTCCGGCTTCAAGCAACTCTCCTGATCGACCTCCAATTGTCGTACGAACCTGTGAAAGGATACTCGGTTAAACTTTGGCTCTCAATTGGTTTCATTAAATTGTGTTCAAGTTGGCCTCATTTTTGAAAATCGGCATTGTTCAACCAACTACTCACAAGGAGAGGCGTGCAATTTTTGGTTTTGGTGTCGGCAGCAATTCCTCCGGCTTTGGCAGTGGCAATGTCATTGCTGGCAGATAAGCGGGCAGCGTTGGGGCAATTATATTGGCCAATGCTGGTGCTGCTGTTGCCACAGTTTGGGGTATTGGTTGAAGCGCCTGTTGCAATGGCAATTGCAGTTGCTGTTGTTGCTGTTGCTGAAGCTGCTGCTGTTGAAGCTGTTGCTGCAGTTGTTGTTGTGGTTGCAAGGGTGGCATTGTCAAAATATTGTTGACTTGTATGTTGCTGTTACTATTGCTGCTGCTGCTGTTGTTGTTGCTGCTTTGAGTGCTGATGCTGTTGTTATTGCTGCTGCTGTTGCTGTTGGAGTTGCTACTGTTGCTGCTGCCATTGCTAGTCGACAGAAGATTTGTTGAGCTGGCAAAGATTAGAGGAGGTGGTCCATTTTTAATGCAGGCAACGGGCGGCTGTTGATGTTGCTGCTGTTGCAACGGCAACGGCACCGACAACACATTTGCCTTTTGTGGCAACATGTTGACAGTCGGATTGGCTTGTTGTTGCAGAGACTGCTGCTGCTGTTGATTCACTGGATTCGTCTTGCTGCGACAGGGCGATTCCTTAAGCTTAATCTGAGCTGTTTGCTGGTGCTGTTGCTGAGGCAAGTTGCAAATGGTTGCGGCCTGCTGCTGCTGTTGTTGTTGTTGCTTCTGCAGCGCCAACTTTTGTTTATTTGCCAGTTGCTGCTGTTGCTGATGCTGCATGGGATATATGTGAATGCGCTGGGCAACATTCAGTTGCTGCGGCTGTTGTTGCTGCTGTGCAGTAATAGCTGTTGCCGTGTTGGTGGTGGAATGATTATTTGGCTGCACCACATTTGCGAGTATTACACCAGCAGCTGTTGCTTTCACTGAATCTACCGATTGTGTCGTCTGCGACTGTTGCTGCTGCTGTTGTTGTTGTTGCTGCTGCTGTTGTTGTTGTTGCTGCACTTGCTGGAATTGCTGTGGCATTAAACTAAAGCTGCCATTGGCATTGGGCGTAGGCACCATACCCTCCGGCGTGGGCACCTCCTTACCCGAGGCCAATATACGATGTTGTTCAGCAAATAAACGTTGCAGTGCCACATTAATTTCTGCATCATTCATGGGTTTGTTGTACAGGGCAATTGCCGCCGGATCAATGTCCGGCGAGATTGGCAACGTGGGCACAAAGGATTTGTTTTGTAGCTTGATTGTGAGGAACTGTATCTGCATTTGCACCGTCCTGAACACCTGTTGCATGTGCGGTGTCAATTGAATAGTTTGCACCCTTGAAATAGTGTTCTGTTGAGGTTGAGGTTGTTGTTGCGGCACTGTCTGTTGTTGTTGTTGCTTTGGCTGTGGTTGTGGTTGCTGCGGCTGTTGTTGTTGTTGCGGCAATTGTGCCGTCAATTGCAGTTGGTTGACAACAGGTGCTGACGTTGAAACTGCTCCACTGCTGACCACAGAACTTGTTGTAGTTGTTGTTGCCGTTAGGCTGAAGCTGCCACGTTGTTGTTGCTGCTGCTGTTGTGACTGCACAGCTGCTGCTACCGTTGCCGTTGGCTGCTGCTGTAATTGTTGTTGTTGTTGCTGCTGCTGCTGCTGTTGTTGCATTGGCGCTGTGACGCCCACCAACTTGGTGCCACTTGTCGTTTGGAAGGGCTGAATGCTGTTGCTCATTATGGTTGTTGTTGTGGTAGTTGTTGTCTGGCCTCCACTTGAGCTAACTACAACAATCATTTGCTTGCCACTTGCCACATTCGGTTGCACAATCTGCACAGGATTATTGTTCGGCTTCTGCGATAGAGGATCCAATTTGGGCATTGGTTTCACCACGCTAGCATTCTTCAAGTTGGCCAACTCGGCAGCTGTTGGCGTCGTTTTCGGCTTTCGCACGGGCTTCTTCTTGGCCACAGCTCCAGTGCTAGATGCTGTTGCTGCCCCAGCTCCTGTTGCCGCTTTAGCGGGCTCCAACTTGGCCTTGCTCTGATCAATGATTGGCGCCACATTGGCCACCTGCTTGGTTACCGTTGTGGTGCTTGTCGTCGTGCTGCTGCTGGTGGTTAATGTCGTAGTGGTCGTTGTGCTGATGGGCAGACCTAATCCTAATCCATGTCCATTACTGATTGGCTGTATCGGATGCACAATTTGTTGTTGCGGGGGTTGTGGACGCAAAGGAATGGGCAATGTTGCTGTCATCGTCTGTGGCTGTTGTTGTTGCTGCTGCTGCAGTTGCAGCTGTGGCTGTGGCAACGGATTGACATCATTGAAGTGCAACTGTCCCAGCTGCAAACACTGAGCCAATTGCTGGGCATTAATTCCCGCAGGTGCAATCAACAATCGTTCCGCTGGTCCTATTGATGCTGCTGTCTGTCCAGCACTTATTGCTGTTATCTGATTAGACACACTGTTCAGGCAAAACAATTGCTGTGTGCTGGGGTCAATCGGTGGCAATGCTACATAGCGTTGCTGTAGTGGTTGCTGCTGTTGTGGTTGTGATTGTGGTTGTTGTTGTTGCTGGGGCTGTTGTTGTTGTTGTGGTTGTTGCTGCTGTACAATCAGCTGAGGCGTTGCTATAGACGTTGTTGTCGTTGTCGTCGTTGACAATTGTGGAAAGCTTAACGCATCATTGATTTTAGCGGACATTGTCGGTGGTTTAATAGAGTTGGTGGTTGTGTTGGTGGTGCTGCTGGTGTTAATGCTGTTGCTTAACAGATTGTTGGCGGGCACGACTGGCGTTGATAGCTTTCTGTTGTTGGCAACTGGAAAAAGAGAATACCTTTTAGTTGAAGCAATCATTTTGAAAACATTTCTTGCACTTACCTTTGGCCTCAATTTTGGGTGCAGTTGGCAGCACCTTGGGCAGCTGCTGCACGGTTGCTGTTGCTGTTGTTATTGGCGTTGGCTGTGCTTGCTGCAGAAGTGTCTGTTGCTGCGGTTGCTGTGCTGGTGCTGGCGGTGGTGTTGGTGTTGGTGCTGTCGTCTTGCTGTTGTCCACGCGAGTGGGTTCATTGATAATGGTCACATTGGGCAATGCTCCCTTTAGCAATGCCTGCAATATGAGCTGCGACTGATGGTCCTGGGGACTATTAGGATCATGACGTAATATCAAACGTTCGCAAAGCTCCGACACGGCCAACGTCAAGCTGCCCGTGAGCTGCGGCACCAACGCCGCCGCAGAGGCGGGTGAGCCCACCGAAATTGAGACATTGCTGGGCATGCCCGTTAGCTGTGGTGGCAGTATGGTGGCACCACCAGCTGTTGTCACCGCTGGCAATGTTGCAGCTGTGTTCACTGGTGTCGATGCTTGTGATATGGACACCAATTGCATCTGTCGTCCATCGCTGGACAACTTGATGGTAGCAGATTCCGCAGAAACGGGAGTTGTTGTTGCTGGCGTTTGTTGAAACAATAACTGCGTCTGCTGCTGTGGTGCAGCAACTGTTGTTGTTGCTCCTGTTGCTGTTGCTGCTGCTGATCCTGGCACGCCACCCATTACTGTGGCACCCGGGGGTAGAATGGGCATTATCTGTATCTTATTCTCAACGGTGCTGCTGATGGGCAACGTTGATGGATGATGATTTTGCACCTGCGATATTTGTATGTTCCCAATCTGACTTGGCACCGTTGTGGGCGTGTTGTTGTTGGCCAATCCCAGACCGTGTGGCAGCAATATGCTGTTGCTGTTGCTACTGCTGCAACTGCTGCTGCTCACAGGTGTTGTCAATGTGATGGTATTGACAGAGCCGTTGCCGATGCCAATGCTGCTGCTGATGCAGCCACTGTTGCTAATGGTTGTCGTGGGGTTTGTGTTGATGCTACAAATGTTGCTGCTGCTGATGATGATGTTGCTGCTGTTCAGAGTGTTGTGGCAGTTGCTGCTGCTAATGCTGCTGTTACCGTTGCCATTGGTCATGTTGTTGATGGACTCCTGCTTCTTCGTATTTCGTCGCAGGGCGGGTTTGCGTCGCGGTTTCACAGTCGCTGTGGTTGCTGCTATTGTGCCGGTGCCTGTGGTGGTGCAGGAGGTGGTTGTCGTTGCCACCGTGGGCGTTGTCAGCGTAATGCTAGCAGCAATTGGTGTCGGCTGCAACGTAACACTGCCAATCGTTTGAGATTGCGATCCCAGACTGAAGCTAATCGTTGGCGCCGGCGTCGTTGACTGGATGCTTGTACAAATCTTGGCACCTGCTGCTGCCGCTGCTGCTGCAGCTGCCGCCTGCTGGGCCAGATGCTGTTGTGCCTGCCTCTGAATCTCCTCGGCGGTGGGCAGGCGTGGCGTTGATGGCGTATACGGTGGTACAGTTGCTCCAGTTGCAACACCAACTGCTGCTGCTGCCGCGTCACTTGGATCAATCTTGATGAGGATATTTGGTATTTCGGTGGCTTCGTTGACCGGCAGAGAAGCCGGAATGGTCAGCGTGAAGGGCAGGCCATCGCTGCCGTTTTGGCTCGGTATGGAGATCATGATATCGTTGGAACTTCCGCTGGTTGCACCTGTTAATCCATTGCTCAACGGCAATGGCAACGGCTGTTGTTGCTGTTGCTGAGACTGCACCAATGATTCCTCATTGTTGTTGTTGCCATTGCTGGCAGCAGGAACTGCAGTTGAAACAGATGCTGAAACTGCATCCATGCCATAGTCTTCATCGTCGTCATCGTCCTCGGTGATGCCGCAGAACTTCATCACATCGCCGAGATCAAGTTTGCCATTGCTGGCGCGTTGTATATGCGTCGGTGGTGGCGATGGCGACTTCGCTCGCACCACCTGCGCCTGGTTAACCACATGGGACTGTGGTGTGGGTGTTCGTGTAAGCGTTGGGACTGACGTCGTTGTGGGCGTGGCAGGTATTGCAATCTTTTGCGGCGTTGTTGCGATTGCTGTTGCTGTTGGCGATGGCAATGGTGCTTGCGCTGCAGCCGGCGGTTTCTTTTTGCGAGGACGCGGTTTCTTCTTCGGCTCGACGGTCTGTTGGTGTTGTTGTTGCAGCTGCTGCGCCTGATGCACCTGTGTCTGGGACTGGTGCAATTGTTGCGTAAGCAGCTGTATTTGCGCCTGTTTCTGCTGCTGTTGCTGATGCTGCAATTGAATGGTCGCCATTGCCGCCTGTTGTTGCGCCGTCGGCTGACGCAGTGGCTCTGGAGTCACCGCCAACGGCAAATGCGCTGGCGAGGATTGAGCAAAGAGTTCTGTGGAGTTATTGCCATTGGCATTCGTTGCGTTTGTCGCTCCTGTTGCTGCTGCATTTGACTGTTGCGGCGGTGGCTGCGGCGTCTGGAAGGCGGTTGCAATCTGTTGCAAATGTGCGCCATTCAACTGATTCAGATTGATGGTGGCCCCGCCCAGCGTCTGTTGCAGCTGCGAAATGGCCGCCAGTCCATTGGGCATCTGAATCTGGGCAATGCTATTGCCATTGGCAGCCGCAGCAGCGGCCAACTGCAGATTCTGCAACTGTGCCGCAACGCTTTGGCCCAGCAATTGAGTGTTGATGGTTGCCGTTGTCGTAAACGGCTGAGATCTTGGCGCTTGAGCGGCCAACGCCGCATGGAGACCGCTTAGCTGGGTTCCGGTCTTGATGGCGCTTGCGAACTGACCGCCGCCAGCTGTCTGCTGGATGAGGTTGCCCTGGGAGGACACTATGAAGGTGGGTGTGGCTGCAGCCAGTTGCATTGTCGCACCATTTGTACCAACAATCCGCAGCAACTGTTGCTGTGCCGGCTGTTGTAGTTGCGGCTGCCCTCGAGAATTTTGAATAACCAGCGAAGGTGTCGCCGTCAACTGTGGCGTCGGTGGTCGCAAAATCAGCTGCACACCTTGCGGATTCTGTTGCACCAACACGGGCATCTGATTAAGAAGCAATTGCTGCGGCTGTGCTGTTGTTGCTGGCAACAATATCTGCTGTTGTTGCTGCGGCTGCTGCTGATGTTGCTGGTTGTTGGCATTGGTGGGAGCTGCACTGAGTTGTGCCTGTTGAGGCTGTGGGGATTGCGAGATCTGCGGCAGCTGGACATTATTGTTGCTAAAGTTTTTACTCTTCGATTGCTGCTGCTGCTGTGTCTGAGATGACAGTTCCTGCTGCGGCTTCGGCAGAATCTGTTGTGGCGCCTTGCTTGCCTTCGTGTTGGCAGTGGACAACGCAATGCCTGCATTGCTGCTAAAACGTTGCTGCTGCTGTTGCTGTTGTTGTTGCTGCTGCTGTTGATGATGTTGCTGCTGCTGCTGTTGCAGATGCTGCTGCTGTTGTTGTTGCAACGTAGGCTGCTGCTGCGTAGTGGCAATGATCTGACCTTGCGGCCCCTGAATAAACTGAAACACTTGCTGCGGTGCCTGCTGCTGTTGCGGCCCGCTTGTAATTGTAAATTGCTGCGGCAACATCTGTACGGTCTGCGGCTGTGGTTGTGGCGTTGGTGGCTTTATCGCCGCTGCAGCAATCGCGTTACTCGGACTGGGTATAGGACTATCCGCTATTAGCGGACTACTGCTCTGATAATGCTGAAACTGCGCCTGCTGTTGTTGCTGATGTTGTTGCTGCTGCTGCTGTTGGCTCAGCACCGAAGTGACACCCTTTTTCGCTTGACCTTTTGGGCTACTAGCCACATTTGCTGTCGCAAACGAAATGGGCGTGCTGATTGCCGTTGCGTTTGGTTGCCCATAGCCGCCGGCTATTGTCGAGCAGATCGATGTGGGAGCCGCTGCGTTGCTGCTAAAGATTTGCTGATGCAATTGCTGCTGCTGATGTTGCAGTTGCTGCTGATGTAGTTGTTGCTGCTGCTGCTGTAGCTGTTGTTGTTGCTGCTGCTGCTGCCCAGTTCGCTTGTTGCCCTTCTGTAATAGAGTTTAAAATTAAAACAATTTAGTAAGGATCGTAATGAACTCGAGTGTTATAACTTTCTGCAAATGTATGTTACAGCAGAACAGAATATATCCGACCCTATTAACTACTATAAATATTATTGATCCGTATTAACAGCTAAGAGAAATGCATTGTTACAAAGTTTTGCACTATAAAAATTGTAAGACTTTATACACACAATCAAAAATTAAGAAAAGATATCTAAGAAAATCCCAGGTATAGTATATGACAGAATCATGTTCGAAATGTTGCATTCTGAAGGGTTGCATCATAGTTGGGAATGAGCAAGTGATGACAGGTATTCCTTTCAACGTTATCTGGTCTGCTCCAATTAGATACTGATCTTATCTTATCTTATCTTAAGTGCATTGTAAGAAGTGCAAGTCAATTGAGATATTACCTTATTCAGTTGTATATTATTGGAACCGACAAGGGTGGCATTTAGCTCATTCCCAATTGCATTGCTGTGTCCACCGGCGGCGGCAGCAGCGGCGGCTATAAGACCGCCAGCTGTCACGCCAATGACCGTCGTGGCAGCGGCCGGTGACTGTGAGGGACTCGGTTGAAAGACAACGGTGCCGGCATTGGGACTGCCATTTGTGAACTGATGTATGGATTGTCGCCTGCCAGGCGTCGCCGCCTTGCGGTCCTGCAATATTAAAAATGGATTAATTAATATACACATTGTGTAATAATTAATTAAATGAAAGTATTGATATGCCTTGCACTACTTACGTGTTCCTGGGGATTGCTGTTGGCGTTTAATGCGTTACCACCGGCTACAAGCACCACATCCTGTGGGAATGGCGATAGCGATGGTGATGGTTGCAGGCGTGGACTAGCTGAGATCGATGGTGATGGACTGGGCGTCAGAAACGGACCCGGAGGAGACAATATTCCTGCAAAAAGCAAAGGCCAAACATCAGTTAAGAATTAATAAATATAAAAGAGAGAAATAAAGGAGGAATGAAAGAAAACAAGTGCACTTATTTATTGTATTTATTGCTTTACCAATGACCCACTAATGTCATTTGGGGAGGATCCGTATCGGGTAACCAAAGGGATGGAGATGCGTCGCGAGTTGACCATAATGAACACAAGAGTCGAGGCAAAAACATCGACAGCCATTTGGGGCCAGCAATCTTGTACGTGACTAAAGCACAACTGGGTACATGCGATACAGACAACAACAATAACAACAATCAACAGAGTATCTCTCAGATACACACACACACATGTATATCTATATATGTGCATTATATGTATGCTTCTGTAAGTGGGCAAAATAGCGCGCCATTTCAAAGTTGTTTATTTTGAAGCTGGTACTCTTATATTTGCCACAGGCTGCTCCTCTGCTCCACTCTTCCCTCTCCCTCTCACACCACCCTTGCATCCTGCCCACTTTTCGGTTGCTGTTTGCTGCCTTTGGCTACCTTTGTGCATACAAAACGAGGCAACTTAGCACATTTTCAGGCACAAATTCAACACAGAAGGGCGCTCCGTTTGCCACTGTTAAGGGCGGGGGAAGCGAGGTGGAAAACGGGCAAGGGAACTTCACTTCACAGTCACATATTTGGCCAGGGCTTAGCCTTGCCAGTTTGCAAGTCGTCCAACAGAAACAAACCAGTTTCATTAGTGCTTGAAGAGTTCTTTGCACTTCTTCATTTCCAAATTGTGTGCCGTGTGCTCTCTTTTTGATATACCCTTTAAATGGGCTATACTGGGTATGTTCAAGTCTTAAAAAAAAACAGATTAACCATCTCTATCAATGGAAGATAGATTATAATATGTAGATCTACCTATTTATATAATTATCAAATATTATAATTATAAATAAACTATAATATTTTTCTATTTCTAGTTCTAGGTAATGTGGATAGGGTATTTCTTAGTCGAGCGTATTTCTGTAATAATTAATTTTTTGGTTTGGCCCCTTTATGTTCTTGTTCACAGCTAGCTTTGAATATATTGGCCAACAGGAAGTAGCTTGTTATAGACACTATAAAGATTATGAATTTACAATTCTGAAATACGCAGAGAAACGTGCAGAAATAATAAAAAGCAATATTATAATCCTCAAATACGAAAACTAAACTGAAAGTTCTAAAGTTACACGCATGAAAGAATGCCTATTTAAGAATTGGCACTAAGTAAACTATTATTTAAATATAAAAAAATAGATACCATTCAAAAGTATTTAAATATAAATATTTAAACTGCCATCTGGCAACGTCGTTGTAGTTAATATAGTTGTTTTAAAAGCATGTGATGGCGCTTATTAAAATCCGCTTTAAAATATATATGCAACATATATGGAACTAAGCTTGCAGAGAAGGTGTGTCTCAGGTAGTTTTTCAATTAAAAGTTGAACTTTGTGGTTGCCACAGTAAGGAATAGTAACAATATGTTGCCAATACTCGTACATTGTTGCCTCTTGTTGTGGCAGCAATATTTATATATTGTTTAGAAAATGAAATTGAAAAACCAACAACAAAACAGACGAAAGTATTCTAAAATTTGCATAATACCAAGCTGAGGCAGCCAACATTAATTTGCATACATCACAGCCAGGACAGACCAAAGAGGTGCGGGGGTAGACAGACGTTTGGGCAGACACAAAGGGCGCACGAAAAATGAGAAATTACGGATAAGTAAGGCGGCAACAGAAAAACACACAACAACAACAACAACAGCGAAGGCGAAAGCAAAGGCGTAGGTAAGGATAAATGAGCATAAGCATCAAAAGAAGTCTTCGCCTTTCGTCTCCTACTCAACGTTTGGAATTGAGAGGCATGAGCTGGAGCCAAAGCTAAGTACTCCCCTCCTACTGTCTGTCCCGCCTCTATATGGGTGTATGGGTGTATGTGTGGATAAGGAATATGTGTAGCCATTGCCGCCATTATCGACAGCAAAACAAAGCATAAAAGAATTTAGCAAGCACCTCCCGCCCGTTTACAGCTGAACTGCTAGCAGCGGGAGACGGCGTCGTTCTCATCATTCAGCATTCGTAGTACACAGATGCATACACATACATCTACACATCATCATCCACATCCACATCCACATCCTCATCATCATCCACATCGTCGTTGTCGGTATCAAAGCCAACGTCGTCGCTTTACTGTGAAATTGTCCTGGCAACGTTCGAGTTTTATATTTTTTAGGCGCTGGGCACAATCATTTATTGTTGTAGCCAAAGCTGAAGATGCCCCGAGACGTCTGTGCGGCAAGTAGAAAAGTGGACTCAAAATGGGGGAAAAGAGAATGGAGTCGAGTCGAGAAACGTTGCCACAAGCAACGTAATTCAAAAGCCGCGCCGCGTGTGCTCTCAATAACAATAAGTGTTCACATGGAATATACATAAATACGAATAAACGTACTTATAAGTATGCCTCGCAGTGTCTCAGCCACGATACAAGTACGAGTACAAGCTGAAGTTTGATATGATATGATAGATAGAACCGTAACAAATCAGGTTAAAACCAGGTGTGGCAGCTCATAAAGCGTAATTCTCATTATCTCAAGTGGAATGTCAAGTATGGAAGCATCTAAAGATCATTAATAAAGACTATTTGTATCTTTTAAAACAGTTAAGTAATAATAGTATATACACGGAGCCAGCAATAGGCAAAACATAGTAATGTACAATATAATAGTTATTGAACGGATATTATTTAAAATAATTATTATTTTTTTAGCAATACAATAAAAATGGAAACTTTTACTTTTAACTGTTCCTGTTCCTGGTATATTTTGTAAAAAATCAGATATTTCATTTGAAACCAAAAAAATTATTTGATTATATGCTATATTATGCTGAAAAATAACATTTATTGTCCTGTCTCTAGTGGAAAATCACAACAATTCCAGTTGTTTTCAAAAAATTGTAACATTTTGGGTTGTAACTCTGCTGTGTAATAAGTACAATATGTTGCACATTCAATTCATTTCTTGCCAATTGAGACATGATTCTTTTTTACCTATTTGCCTATTTTCAATTCGTTGTAAGAAGTATAAACTAAAAAAACAAAGTGAATATCGAGAAAAAGATATACACTTGATATGCACGTACATATGTCGAGAGATGCTCAAAAGTTTGGCTAGCCGAGACGCAGATGAACGCACGGATAGACGGCGAATGGTTCCATGGATGGTTGCACGGGGTTGCATGGTTGCATGGATGGATGTTGCCATGTTTTTGGATGGTAGTTAACTGACTGCCCGACTGCATGCCTGCCAGCCAAAGAGCCAAAGAGCCTGCCAGCCTGCCGTCTACTTACTTGAGTGTCTGGCGCAGAACAGAGGCGACGTCGACTGGCAGAAGGCTGACGGCTGGAGGCCGGGCGGGGCGGGGCGGGGTAGGGCCAGATGTTGCCACATTATTTTGCATTTTGTGCAGAAGCAGAAGACAAAAAAAAAATATCATGCGCACAAGGAGATTGGGGCAGAGGCAAAGACAAAGTCAAACGGCGGCTGCCCGCGTAGCGAGATGAATCCTATTTACGAGGCACAAACTCTGACTGACTGCACAGTCACCGACTGTAGTTGTATCTATGTGTGTGTGAATGTGTATCTGTGTGCATGCACTCGAGTATCTGAAAGTTCGTTCTGTGTGCGCTGCTTTGCTGCCTGTCAAAGTCAGTAAAAATTTTGTCGGTTGAAGCGTAAGCAAAAAAAAAATAAAGAACCAAACAACAAAATACTGAGAAATAAAAGCAGAAAAATGAGAGGGAAAAATAAAAAGTAAACGGCAAAGGTAATGGAAAGTGTAGTGCGAGTAGTTTTAGCTTTTTGTTTGTATATCCCTACATTTTTCCTTCCTCTCCTCTCCTCTCCTCTCCTACAACTACTTTGCCATCAGTCAGAGCCACAATCCTGGCGCGTTCTATCCTTTAGTCCTGTTTGGGCGACGGCGGTTCATGTTTTCAGCTTGCCTTCAAGGCATTTGGCTTGTTAAGCAGCAAAATTGAATTAAGCTAAATGCGGCATGGAGGAGGCAAAGCTGAGTAAAGTAAAATTGCAAAGAGTATTTGAAGTCTACAGACAGACAAAACCGTTCGAGAGACCCTAACAACCTACATACATATTTACAGTAGTTAGATTTGGGATGACGATTTACATCCCAGTTTTATTTTAACTTTTTAGGGTCGGCATGTAATTTAATTATGCATTTTTACTCAGCTTCTATTATAAGGAGTCAACAAACTGCATAAATGGATCAAAGTCTATTTAAATTGTTGGACAGGTTGAAAGTGAGGATTTTACAAATAAATACTATAGCAACATGTACATGCATTGACCATGTTTTGGGGAGCTGGTGCTGTTCTTAATATCACAAATTATGCTAGTTTTTAATACTTTCTCGAGGTATATATATTATTTAGATTATATTTATTTTTAAGAACTAGACTAGAATCCGAAATCTTATTTTCAAATTCAACCGACCCAATTGTTTTTTTTTTTTGGCAAAAATTATATTTATGAACGAGAAATCAGTTTTGGCAACAGAGAGAGAGAAAGAGAGTTTCAGTCCAACTCTCTAGCCTCCTGCACTTGCAGATTTCAATTTCAAAGAATGTACGGTAAAAAATTGTTTATTTATGTGCAAGTTGTTGCCGTTGGCTGCTAATGGGAATGGCCACGGACTTGCAACTACAGTGGAGAGGGAGGGAGAGGGAGCCGTAGTCGAGCCTTGGAGTCCACCTTATGGCAACTCTGTTATACTTTCGCATATTTTATTCGCTCTCTTTTAATGTGTGTGTCTGTGTGTGTCGTCTTTGTTGTTTCGTTTATTTGGTTGACTGGCATAACCTCAGCCTCGCGGCTCCATGGACACTAAGTAGGAGCCAAGCTATAGAACTCTCAGCAAAGATAGAGGGAGAAACAAAGAGAGAAAGAAAGAGAGGAAGAAAGAGTGACAGAGAGAGAGAGGGAGATGGAGAGAAAAAGAGCGAGTGCTCTGCCTGGCTGCTGTTTCTATTGTCACAGTCTGTAACAATAGCAATGCGAAGGAACAACCAAACAAACATGCAGCCTACCGACCAGCCGTGTGACAATTCGACCCCAAAAGGACCAGACCAGGGAGACAGGCAGAGCAACAATAGCAACAACATGAAGTTGAAAGCAGTTCGCTTTTTGTCGTTGTCCTGTGCTCGTGTCTTGGTGTATGAACTGTTGATGGTGTTATGGCGATATGTCGCTGAATACCGACATCGACTACCGAGTAGCGTCCACACACACATACAGAGAGTGTTGCCACAGTTCAAGTCTCTGCCATATCGTCTCTTATGAGCAGTAAGCAACATACAAAAATGTTTGTGCAAAAACAATGCGCAGGCATACAGGATAGTCTCTGATGTGGAAACACAGGAGGGCAAGCAGTGGAGGAGATGTGGATAGGCATGGGCAAAAAAAAAAACAGAATAAGACAGCGTAGAATGGATAAAAATGAAATAAAAATCGATAAGTGTAGGCACGTTTGAATGGTCGCTGAGCTCTGGATGTGAATATTGTCGCTCGGATGGTGGTATAAGGCAGCTTTGACTATGCCATAGTAAGGAAGGGGGAGGATGGAACTCAGGGGAACTTGTGATGGATGATGGAGACAACTTGCGTGAGGGTCCAACTATCCTCAGTGCTTGTTCTGTTTTGTTGTTTCTTGGAAAAACTGGTACCTAATACTGTTTGCTTGTGTGTACACCTAATACACTCCCACACACACACACACCCATACAGAGGTAGACAGACAAAATGTCAATTGTGATTATGTGATTTGCTGCGCCTATAATTAAATATTTTATTTATTGCTAATTAGACACATTTAACAGCAGCGTTAATGGTGCAAGGGAACGAGGTAGAGCAACAAAAAGGCTTTAGTCATATTACGTATACGACATGTAAACCGCAGACAAAGTGCATTTAATGCTTGCCAATTAACCAGCAGCCAACAGGCAGACAAAAGGACGCCCAGCAGCAGCATCATTCAGTCAGCCATTGCAATTAAAAATTGTTACCTTCGTTTTATGGTACGGCACGGCTTGCCACATTGCGTCGTGTTGCATCGTGTTGAGCCCCCGCACTTGTAACGCATAAAAGAAAAAAATAAAAGTAAAACTCTCGAGCCAAATAACTCATGTCTCGAGTGCTGTTGAAATGAGTTTGAGTTTCCATTTCTGTGCCCAGGTGAGTGGGGAATGTAAATTAATGGCGAGCCACCGATGACACCACATCATATTCATCAGAATCATTAACAGTTTGAGCTCAAATAACACTGACAATTCATTCATTCGTTCAGTCACTCTTAAGCATTAAACTGCCCTAATTTTATCCAGTAATAATTGAGATCAAAAAGATAAAAGCGATTCTCTGACTGCACAGAATGATTTGATTTAAGCTCGGAAGATTGACGTTCCCATTGTGTTGAATCATTTGATTTAATTATCAATAAAATGGGTGTACAATTTACATGTATATATTTCTAAGTAACTTTATACTTTTGATATATAAGTATAATTTTAGAAGGGGTCCAACAAGTTTCTCCAGGAAAACACTTATTGAATATATAGTAATAGCTTAGATGTTATTCAATTTGCCGTAACGCAAGTGATTATTGATTCATATTCATTTGAGTCTCTCTCCCATCATCTCTGGTGTTCACGGATAACATTTGCTCAGAACTGTCGGCCAAATTGTACTTAATGTAATTGAAAAGGGTGGCAAAAGGCGTCAATAGAAATCGGAGGTACCAAATAGCATTTGTAAATGCTCGATAGCAAAATGAAGCGACGTTTGTATTTGCCCCGACAATAAAAACAAACATTGGAAGCGTTGCCAATCAAATTAATTTAGTTTTTGCACTTAACGTTTGTATCTCATACTGCAACTGTCTGATGACTGGTAACTGATGGCAGGTAACTGATGACTGTTGAGTTTGAATATTTGTGCATATTACACTTAGTGTAAGGCGCATTAAATATGCATTAAATGGCCATGGGAAAAGTGCCAACTGATGTTAACGGCCTGGCAATAACTGCTGACATTACCAAAGCCAATGGCAAATGGGCGCCGTATTTACAATTAATCAATACGCAACAACAGCAACAGAAAGAGAAACAACAACAACAACGACAACAACAGCAAGAACAATTTATAAACACATACACATTGGCAGCAAATCTCAATGAGTCATAGTTGAGGCCAAGAATTTGTCAAGTCATAGCATACACAACATTACACATACGACCCATGTGACTGCCAAAAATTCACTCACAAGTAGGTGCAAAATGATTGCCAGAGCTTTTAAAACCACAGCACAGTAACCAACCCACAACGCACCACCGCAATAGCCACATAGCCACGCAACCAACTACAGCTGTGGGGCAACATATTTATGTACTTATGTGGCATGCAAGTTGTTTTGTTGTTTTGCGACTCGTATCGTTGGACGCTTCTAAATGGCAACGTCATTAGCACGTCACGCGTCAACAACCTACGACCTACAACACACACTACAACAACAACAATAATAACAACAAATCATTTGGCAGACAACATTTTATATTTTTTTTTGTCTATTTCGTGGTCTGGCCAACGCGTTGGCGCTTGTCACCTGTGTTAATCGCAGTGCTCGCATTTAGTTTTTTAATTCCTTCATGCAACAGATCTTTGCGATATCAAATGACAACAATTTAAAACTGGATTGTGATATCCAAACTTCTTCAAATTGTTAAAAAGAAACTCCATAATTTACATAATTTAAAAACAAACAGAGTTCTCATATTAATTCTATTAAAGTTTAAGTGTTATCTGGTGATAAATTTAACAACTGGCTGCTAGAACAGCAATTTCTTGTAGAATGACTTATACTATAAGTTTAAACGTGTTAATTTTATCACCTCATGAGTTGAAAAAGATAAACGATAAACGATTTTATAGTTATATATATATATATAGAAAAAATGCCTCAGCCAATGTTAAATATTATTATATTTAAATACATTATACGGAATCCCGTAAACGCACTTAAGCTATTTAAATGAAAATCTTGATTTAGTACTCCATTTTTTTTTTAAATATATACTTATTAAAATGCGGGACATGCAAATTGGGGATCATATTTTTCACCCACGGACACAAAAACATCAAGAACATCTTGCATTCTGTTTTTATCGTATTGCGACACCGACATCGATTAAATATGCCCATCAATTGCAGTGAGTGTTGTCAGTCGATAAATATGAAACCAACGCCATCAACTTCATAAAAGAAAACAACCAAACAAAAGCGAGAAAGAAAAATATAACTGTAAGCGATAGCAAGAATACCACAAGCTTGGCCAACAAGTTAACAACAATTGAAGCCATCATATTATTGCGCTCAAATGAAGCGCAGGCCTCACAACAAGCAACCAGCAATGACAAACAATGTGTGAAAAAGGCAAAAATCGAAACTACGAATTACGAACTCAAAAGGAGGCAAAGCGACAGAGGTAAAGGTATAAGTAAAGGTGGTGGAGACAGATAGAGATAGACGGGAAAAGACCCAAACGACATCAAAGCACATGCAAAAGTATCTAATGGATACAAGTAATGGACAGCAGCTAAGATACTTGTATTTTGAGAGTTACGCTTGTCTCACGAATACACACAACACTAACGAATACTTATACACCTAGATATAATACACATACACATACACATACATCAGCCACCAACGAGGCGAACAGAAAACAACAACAACAACGTATAGGAACGAAAAAATGTATCTACATCTTATTTGTTTTGCTTTTCCGCGGTGTGGGGGTTTTCACGGGCAGAGAGGGGAGGCGAGGCAGAGAGTGTAGGGTGAGAGCGGAAGATACTATGGGGTCACACGAACGCGCATTTCTTCACAATTCACATCGTCGTCATCGACGTTCCTCTTGTTCTTGCTGTTCTTGCTGTTGTTGTTGTTGTTATAGTTGTTGTTGTTTGGCTATCTGTATCTGTGTATGTATGTATGTTTGTGGCGCTATATTGACGTATCTAAAGACGTGCTAGCAGCCAACAACAACAACAGCAAAGTAGTAACAACAACACTCAAACATCATTTGCACGCGTGCTCTTTCCCACACGCACGTTGTTTATGCTGAAAGCTGTTGGAGCAAGGGAGCTCGGAAGTGTGGAATGGGCGGACATCTCCGAGATACTCACTAAATATTTGCGGATAAATGGTGAAAATTTTGACTGCTTTTTATGCACTGCACAAACACGAATAATATCAACTAAATTAACTGATTTTGCTTATTATGATGCTTTTGATATTTGTTATCCTTTTTTAGATGTTGCTTTGCACTTTTTATGGTTTGTTTTGGCACTTTTCATACACACACAAAGAGTGAGAGAGAGATATACACGCACATTTCAAAACGCGCGCCAATCATTTTGTTAATTTGTGTATTATCAAATATTTTATGGCTATTCCCGACGGGATGCGAGACAAACAATAAATGCCTAAAAACTTTATTGCTCCAAAGACACGACCACGACGAGGGCAACGGCGACGGTGACGGCGACGACGATGAGTGGGAAGTGTAGATTAGAGGCGCGACGAGGCGACACATTCATTGCGATCCCGGCACGTACGTAAGACTAGTCGCGGCGAAATCGCACAAAACATTTTTATATCCCTACAACGTCCTCGGCGATGTCCTCGTTGTGCTTCGCGTTGTCGTCGTCAACATCGTCGGCTTTGTTGTTGTTGCTTCGCGCGCGCCGCAAAGAATGAGAAGAAAAACTCAGTCCGCGACTCAAGCCGAAAAACAACAGAGCGCAAAAAAATACATATATTACCAGAGCAAGAACCACAGCCAGTGAGAGAATGAGAGTGTTGGAGAGCGCGCGCGAGAGAGTAAGTGAAGAGAGCGCAAAGAAGAAAATAAAAATCGAAAAGAAACGAAACGTTAGCGATGCGGGCAGTGGACAAAGGTGGAGGGCAGAGACGTGTGTGGTGCACCAAACAAGTAAAATCACTTAGTACCTCGAAAGAGCGCAACATAACACAAGAGCACAAAACCAGAGCACAATAATAACAACAACAATGCATTGTGATGGCCTGCCAGCGTTGCCAGATTAAATTAATGAACTTGCAATAAAACAGCGTTTACTAACTGTTCTTGATAACAGGTGGTAGCACTGTTTTGAATGCATTAATGAAGTCTTATCAATGGCATTTCATAATCTTGAGAATTCTGTTGACTTACTTGCCGATAAATTGCATAAGTTATATGACATTGCCTCATAGAATATTCAAAAACAATAACGTGTTGTCCGTTGCTTTTATTTACCTACAAAGAAAAAATTTAAATTAGTTTAGTAAGTTGGAGTTTATGTAAATTTTCAATTAGCTTATCAAATGTGCTTAAAATGAATTAAGTGTTAATTAAATCATATTTCACTTAGTTAAATTAATTATAGCCGACACTCTAATTGAACTGTTCTAGTTGGTTCTCTTCCAGTTCACATTCGCCTTCAGGCGAGAGAAAACTTTCGGAAACTGTGAACAATGCAGTAAGTAAACGACTTCATAAATCAAAAATTTCAAGTGTCACATTAGCAGCAAACAAAAACAAAAATCTGGCAACATTCCGAAGCACGCTCACAAAATATGTCAAAAGTTAAAAGTAATCGGATAAGTAGCCAAGGAAAATGTAAAGACAAAAGCAAAGTCAGTCAAGCCGAATAACAAAGGGAAAGTTAACTGGGAACTTGACGTTGCCGACAAAGCTTAATTTTCATGATTTTTCCATTAACAGCAACAAATAGACGTAGCGCCATCTTTCGGCCAAAATTTTTTGGCGCTGCTTGTCATATCACTATCGGTGGGAGACAAAAAAGGTTGTAAAATACAAGCACGTGAATACGAGATGTTGTAGTTAGGGTAAAAGTACGATAACGATGGAAAGACAGAAAAAGAATCAGAGAGAGAGAGAGAGAGAGAGAGAGAAAGAGAGGGAGCTCGTATCGTCTAAGTTTTATTCAAGAGAGCACTCTCTCGGGATAGATAGAGAGAATAAACTCTCACGCAGACACACACCACCAACACTGAGTGTTCAGGATACTCGCACAACAAAAAGCAACCCTCAACCAAACTAAGCAAAGAATACATGAATCAAAATTTGTATGGATATGGATTATTATAAAAATGGGGCACACAAATTAAAAAGAGAGCACAGAAGAGAGGGGGAAGCACGTAACACACGACAGAAGGGAAGGAAATGGAGTTGTACACATAATAACCAAGGCATATTATTTGTATAAATTCTAAGTGATGATACTTGTTAAACAATCTCTATCAATATTCAAGTAGGTTCTCTTACAGTTGCAGCTGCTGCTGCATTCTGTAATTTGCGTTTAGTTACCGACCAAGAACAATAAACATCACAGATCGTAAACAATAAGTGAGTGTGTAAAATAAACTCAAACACACACAATGGGTGAGGTGAGAAACCACTTTGGGAACTCATTGAAAACCTGTTACTATTATGATAAGTGCCAGGGACCCATTGGCCGTATTCCTGCCCTGGTTGCCTTCCTTTACTTTTTGTTATCAGGAATCAGAAATCAAACATATTTCTCATTTAAACGTTCAGCTGCTGTGTAAATATTTCAACGCAATTCAATCAAAATACAATTAACACATTTGCCCAGAGTGTGTTTGATGGTGTAATGGTGGGACGGTGTCTGTATCTGTATGCTGTGCCTGTATTCTCACAAGATAAACTATCCCAATCAAGTCAATAATACCAACAGCATGAGTCGTCAAAAATCTTACAAAGTCAGACAAAATACACACCTTGATTGTTGCCGTGTGTTGTCGATACAGATTTGTTATGTATCTCAATAACCGCAGCAGATAAGCAACCGAAAAAAATGAATAAAGAATAAATAAAATAACACATTCGTATTGCATATGTTATTTGGTGTAAAGCAGATGACATTTGTTTTATGGGCTCTCTCTCTCTCTCTCTCTCTCTCTCTCACTCTGTTAGGGCATGCAGTGCGTATACGCAATACCCATCAAGTAAGGACGCTATAATAGAGTTCCCGACCAAAAAATACTCGTTACTCAATAAAAATATAAATTTTTTTTTGCATCTACGAATTTTATAAAAACTACTGCAGATTCTTAAGACATAATAGATACCACGGTCACAATACGAGTAACGGGTATATAGAGGCTTATAAAGACCAAAAACAAACTTATTGACAAGGCCATACTTATGTTATGTTTTGGAATCACAGCTCTGTCAACGCAATGTAATAGACGCACACAAACAAAATCAGGGATTTAAGGTCCTTTTTTGAAATTACAAAATTAACAAGCAACCAAGAAAAAACAGCCACAAATATTAATTTTGGCCACAAACGCAACAAAAGGTATGCATAAGGTGTGCACAAATGCATACAAACTTATGTTTGTGTGTGTGATTGTGTGCATCACATATGTATATATTTTTTTTTTGGCCATGTGCAAGAAGGACACAGATAATGGTCAATAAAAACAAAACGCAAAGCAAAGAAGATAATACTTTGAAAGCTAACAACGCTGACCATTAAACAACAAACAGAAGAGTGTGGGAAAGCGAGTGAACGACTAGGAGATACTTTTTTGGCAGACAAGTATAGATGCAAAATATTCAGCATGGAACATTTCTATCGCACAGCTACATGCTACCCATTTGCGAATGTATACAGGGTGTGGCAAGTGAAGCAAATGCAACTCTCGCTCTCGCTGCACTCGTTCCACTGGCATTTTGACTTGTTGTTCAGTGAAATGCAAATGGAAACTCGTCGAAACAATGAATCAACAAATATAGCGTTTAATTTTACAATATACGATTTACATGTTGTTGTTTTTGTTGTAGTCAATGGCTAGCATTTACATGAACATATTTGCATATTTTGGTGTGGCAAACAAATGCCAAGGGCCCAATTGGTAGAATCAGTTAAATGTGTACACAATTGACTACCGATGACGTTTTTAGTTTCATTCATTTAAAAACGGAAATTCTGTCAGATTAAATACTCGCTGTGTTGACAATTTTACAATTTAGCTATCCCTAAAAACCGAACCACATAACATACGTAAAAGGTATACGAACGAAAGTCAATAGGACATTTTATTATCTGCAGATTTTTACCATTTTTTATTTAAATTAATAGAAAACCTGCATGGCATACATAATATCTCTTTAGTTATCAATGACTAATTGTTAATAAAAACTAACTTCAATTGATAATTTAATTTAGGCTGTCTTCATTATTATCACAAAATAAAAATGGAAAATACGTGGATCAAGTCTTATTGGTTTAATTCGCATCTCCGTCTAAAGTCATTTAAAATAAAGCGTATTTTTTATGGCTCAATTTATAGTCCCTCATCGAGATAAGTAAATGCTCGGTTTCCATTATGCCTGACTTGACTCACTTGACACCAACTGGCGCACTAACAAGAACATCATTATAAGCTGCATCTTCATCATTATCTTCATCATCATAATTATTATCGCATAATTTTCATTCTGGGCTTCGCGCATGGCAATTAATGCAAAACTTGCATTAAATAACATCACACAAGCGACATCGGATGAAGATTCGTGCCGATTTGCTTTAATGAATTTGAACTGAAATTGCTGTGAAATTGAGATTTCCTACTTGATTGCAATTAAAATTAACTCCAAATGAAGCCCAAAGCGCTTTGGGGTGACCGCAACAGAAATAGGGAGAAATTAAAGTCAAACTAACCTAAGCTGACCGACAGACGGACTTATAAAGGATCCTTCAGTTCCCAGTCTGTCAGTGGCAGCTGCTTCTCAGATTCTCCAGCTGAGAGCCAACAGCATTTGCAGCGGCACTCAATTTGTTCAACTAATTGACATACATACATACTCACATCACGTACATACTCGAGGGTACTTCAAATGCAATGAGAATTCGTATATTTTTAGACTACCCTCCACGAGGCTGCAGAGAACTAAACAGAATCTGAGCACTTTATTAATGTGGCATGCAACATTGGCATGTGCACGCACTTAGCGGCAAAGAAATAACTTTCTATGTACCATAAGTTGGGTTGATAATGTAATTTCATTCTCGATATGTTGACTCGTCAAATCAAAGTTAAAACGAATTGAATAACAGGAAAGCGCGAGTGTGTATCTATCCTTTGATAGCTAATAGAAACATTCATCTGTTACTTTATTTAGAGAAAGGTAAATAATTCTACTCTTATCACTCTCTTTCACTTTCAATTTAAAAAGAACATGGCAAATCCTTATGTCGAACATTTTACTCACAGTTTAAGCTGTGTTTTTTTTTTTTTTTTTGTACGTGTATCCATCCATCTGCAGCTGCTTGACATACCATTAATTAAATCCTCTTTGTACACGTCCCCATCAAACATATGCCTACTTATGGCCACCTTTCAATTGGGGACTTATTTATGTTCATTTGTTTGTCTGTCTGTATATCTTGGACTTTTTACGAATTGAATTGAAGTAGCGACAGGAAAAGCAATGCACAATATCCAAGAGAATATATGCAGTTGCACAATACAATAAACAATAATGGTAACAACAATAACAACAACAAGAATATCTACAGCATCAATGGAACTCACTTTACATTGACATTCATATCGTGTCTGTGTGCATTTCTCTTTCTCTCTTCTCCCTTCACACAATGTGGGAATCACAACTCCTCAGTATATTATTTGTGCACAGATTTACGCAATCTACTCAAATGTATGTGGGCCATGTATGTGTGTGTTTATTCTGTGTATGTACAGAGTATACATACTTTGATCTTTGTCAAAGTTATTGGTTGCCGAGCATCTGTAGAATGCATATTAATTGCATATCTGTATGCCCCACAGATACACAATTAAACGCTATTGTTTTAAGAGAGAACTTTTAAACAGGCCACACAGATCAATATAATGATGAAGTGCTTATTAAATAGGTCTTAACCATGAGAATAAGAATACAAATTAATTAAACTAGGTAAGTAAGAGAGACTAATGTATGTTTTTACAAACATGTGAAATTTAAATTCTGAATTAAATTTAATAGATATTCAGAAAAATCTAAAATTTTTTTTATTTTTTATTTGGTTCATAAAATCAGCGAAGATCATCGAAAAACAGGACCGTATCGATTATAATGTAAATTTAAATCAACAATATAAGAAAACTGTTTTTTTTATTAGAAACATTAATTTCATTTTTAAAACTTATCTTAACTCTTTAAATTATTTTTTAATAATGCATGCCATTTTAATGAACTGTGAACATTGATGCAAATCTTTAAACTCTGATAACTAATTAATACGTTTTAAATCAACGTGTTGCTGCCGATATGCAGAATTTTCAAATTTTATATAATACATCATATTCCTGAACATAACAAGTGCATCAACAGAATAAACAATAACATAAAAGCAATGAGTATTAAGCAAAAATATTTGTAAACAATTTTGTTGAACATCGGTGCCTGTGGCAGATGCTGCACAAACACACATAAACAGGCATACATGCACACATACGTACATACACATAGGCAGTTCAAAAGCTTATGGTTATGTTGTATGTGCGTTTGTCAAGTTTTAATTAATTTCGTTGCATAATACAAAAACAAGCTAACAATAGATGCATATTCCAGACGCTGCATGGCAACCGGGAATGCTGATACTGCTGCCACATGCCACAATCTCCCCCATTGCACATGCATACACACACACACATACAAACAGTGAGCCGTTGGTTGATATTAATATCCTTAGCTTGTTTAATGAATCCGTATTTAATATTGAAATGGAAAAGAAAATGCAAAAGTAAAAGCAAATACTATAAATATAAATATTATCAATGGATTGGTCACTGAAAATTTGTGATACATTCGTATGTATATTAAATATTATATTAACAATATTTCTCATTTTTCAATATTCAGCTGCCTTTTCGTATTTTTATTCCCTCCGAAACGAAAAAATGTTAAAAGAGTGATGTAAAATATCAATATAAAGTTTCTTCAAATTGTTCTGCTAATTGCTGAAATGTAAGTACAATTTGTTGCAGTAATAAAGCTTAAACCGTCTAGTCTAGTCTGACCTGCCACGCCTTACTATGACGTGGGGGGATGTATGCTTATATACATAGAAAAATTTATGTAAACATCGTTACAGCTGCGACTCACGTACTCGTACTCGTACTCAACATTCAAATGCAATTAACGTTTTGAGTTTGTTTTAATGTTATTTATTTATGTTATTTATATGCGGGCCTCTTTTTATGGTGTGTCATTATAGCGCGCTCTCACAGATACAGATACAAATCGTCTGAAGAACCGTTTAAAAGCGTAACATGGCGCACCTGCAGTGCAATAAACACTTGACTTGACTTGACTCAACAACAGCTACAGCAAAAACAACAAACACAAAAACGGTAATACCATAACAACAAACCGAACTTGGAGCCATCTTTGTTTGTCCCCTTTGAATGTTTGTTATAACTGCATGTGTGCAAATGTATGTGTATTCGTGTATGTATATGTAAAAGTACCTAAGTGTGTCTGTGTGTATTTAATGGCGTCATCAATGAAGGCGGCCTCCCATCAAACAGCATAGCCAACATTTTATGTGGCTGTTTTGATTATGTTGATTGCAACAAATTGTTGTTGTTGTTGCTACCGCTTGTTGTTCTTGCTATTTTACCTGGCTAACTTGCTGGGAGGCGTGGCTCGCTTCGCTGGGCTCACGTACTTGTCGAGCATTTCGTCGTCGTCGTCGTCAGTCAGTCAAACGTTTATTTGCACTTGACATTAGCAAAGTCATAATAAAAATTTCCCGCAAAAGGCACGCACAGCAGCAGCCAAAGCCACAACAACAATAAAAAGTGTGAGCTAACAAGTAACTGCCTGTTCACACTGCACACTGATGCTATTCTATTGAAATGTGTTTCAAATTGCAATTGATAGATTTATGTCAATGTAATTACAGATTAATTTAATTTTCGTATAAGCATTTTTTTCTTGATTTTTTTTTTGTTTATTGTATTTTTTTTCTATTATTAAAATCTCTAAAAGACTAAAATATTTCAAGTACTCCTAAGCTTTTCAGCTTAAGTTCTTTTCAAATAAAATACTTTTATTTATTAAGTAGACACTTAATTTATAATTTTATCTTCATGTTAAATGAATAAATCTATAAAATCTAAAAACTGATTAAGACTTCAATATCAAGTATAATTTCATTATTTAATAACATATGCGTAACTACTGTGCAGTGTTTCAACTTTAACAAATTGCTGGCCCAGTCTGAAAAGTACTTCAAAACGGGGCACAAAACAGAGGGGCCACATTACGGTAAAATTGTCATTTACAAAGCAACGCGCACAGGTAACAAACGAAGCAAGCAACCATCCAACCAACCAAGCAGCCAACCAACTAACCAACCAACCAGCCAACGAAGCGTCCATCCCTGGCGCACGTGAGAGTCAACGAACTGGAACTCGGATTTGCCGGCTCTGACTCTCGACATTTGGCGGCAACGGCGGCCTCATCGCCTGTCGTCTGGCGTCTACCGGGCTCATAACAAAAAAAGGGTTCCGCTTTTGCTGCCAAATTACATGCACAACAGGTTCAGTTCAAACGGTAATGCTCAGCAGTCCGTCGGATTGTCCCAATGTTCATCTCTCCATTTCAGGCCACACATTGCAGCTAATTTGTTATTGTCGCACAATTTGCAATGGCCAATGGGCAAATAGTCAAATGGGCAACAACAACAGCCATAAAGGCGCTTCAACATAATCAACTTCGAATAGCAACAATACTCGGAAAGTGTCGTCTATATTGCCAATTGATTTCTTTTATTTTATATTTATTACTATTTTACTTTGACTATGAATTGTGGGCAGCAACCCTGAAGCGTATTGTTGAGAATTGGTTTTGTATTTTATGGCCAAATGAGGGTCTGATACTCCCACATATAAACACACCCTGCAAACTGGCCAATAAACCAATTGGCAATCATGTTGGATTAGATCTTGCATAGATTATATAGGATTTACGGAATGATTTGATATTAGAGAGGTTTCGTTTTGTAAATCATATTGTTTCTGAAGAGGCTGATTTAATTTAAAATCTCTCTGAAATCATATCCCTTTACCTTAGATTGCCATAATTGCAGAAATTGATGGATCAAAGTAGTACTTCTTCCTTATATCATCAAGGATTTGTTAGAGTTAATTAATAATTTTTTTTATCACCCCAGTCTTTTCAACTTTAAATATTTGTTTATTTTCTTTCAGTTTTTAAACTTAAATTGTTAATTTAAAAAATATAATTAAGCAATATGTCAAATTTTTTATCATTATAAATAAATAAAATAATATAATAATATATATTTTATCTTAAATATTAATTTTTTTCAATAAAGGTGAATAGGATAAAGTATTGTTTGATATGGTATTTATAGGGTATCCCCATGACTCCTATATACGCAATAGACTTGCTTACTCCCCAAAAAATGTAACTGTTAAAACATTTATAACAAATGGCGTTCAATTCTTTGGCGATTTGCTTTGAAATGTGCACTTTCTGTGTGGCTTTGCCTGCCTACGTGCGTTTTATGTCAAGTACGTGTCCTGACAATCCTCCTTCTCTTCTTCCACAACACTCCCTTAACAGTTTGGTTAGCCTGGCGGCGGGTAAACCTCCGATAGACTTTGTCAAAGGAGTTGGGAATATTGGAGGCAGACAGCCTTCGTTCGAACGTTCGACAAACACGTTAGTTGTTGTTTTTTATTTTATTTTTTATTCACTTGTACATGATGGCTCTCTAATAATAGCTGAAAATGTTCAGCCAAAGTTACTAAACTGAGCTGACCTGGCCTGGCCTGTTGTTTGCAAAGGGGTGCCCGCCCTTTCAGCGATCATTCCACTCATGCGCTCAATTCATTTATTCAAATTCACTGCACACATCAAAGCCAGACAACAACACAATGCGAGGGGTGGGTTTGTCAGAACGGTCGGGTTGATGCGTTCCTCTTGGACTTGGTTAGCCCAACTGAACACGTCAGCCATGTAATTAGATTGTCACACTGTCAAGTGCTCCGTTCGCCTGTTGCCATTATGTACGGCCGACTGAATTGTCCGATTCGCTGCTGTCCACCTTCAAGTACTTGGCCAGACAGACACTTTGACCTTTTTATCTATTTATTAACTGCTTATATTTACGTATATACTCTTTTAAAAAAGCACACGAACAAAAGGGCATGACAGACAGAAAACAAACAAAATATACAAGTAGTGATATAGTTAGTTTTGTGTTTTCAATATTTCTCAAATAGGGTATTTTCTAGTCTCTCCACTAAATAATCAGTTGTTTTAGCTTGTCATTTTTATTTGGGTTCTCTAAGGGTTCGCTACGTAAGTGGTAATTTGAGCTTATCGTGAGAAAGACAAAATTCAATTGCCACGCCTATAATGAATTCTTTTAGCAGAAAATATTTAAGTCCAAATATATGCCATGAAATGTGCAGTAATTGTAATTCCTGATAGTGAAAAACCGTAAGACCGTAACCAACACAAAGGCTCGACCGACCGATGGAATTATCTGTCAGTGGGCCTTCATTTTGCCAATATTCAATTGCCACACATGAATGAGAGTCTCTGTGTGTGTTTATTTGTAGATGTGCGTGGGTTAAACTTGAGTAATTGCACAAATTGCAGTGCAGCCATGCAATTTGACAGCTTGGCAACCAAAGCAAGTAAGCAAGTACAAAGGTAGCATCTCTGAAGCGCAAGCAAGAGAAAAGCAACAACTGCAACAAGACACCGAAACGACAGCAACAACAACCAATAACAACAATAGATGCAACAACAACAAAAGCATACTTAAAGTATGGTCCGTAATTACAAATCGATGTGCATTTATGGAAACTCAATTTCAGCAAGCCATATAAGATGGATGCAAATAACAGAGATGAGTTTTCGGGGTAATGCAATTGAGTGTGCGAATATTAATTATGTATATTTTACAGCCGACTGATTTAGTAGCTGCAATAGAAAATATATAACTCTTTGATTTCAAATTTAAGAAAATGTTAAGCAGCTGTGCGTGTTTTAATGTTGCTGTCGTTGGGTATTTTTAGAGAGATTTTAACGCTTGCCCGAGGTGAATCAAATATCTAATAAGTTAAGAAATGTCGGAGAAAATCAAACATAATGTGCAAAGCCAACAAAACCATAAATATAAAATGCCGAGTCAAATGAAATAAATTCCCAGGCGATAAAATCAGAGACTGAGAGGCAGAGAGAGGCTAAAACAAATTGTGATGTTTGAAGAATGCATTGCTTGATAACTGCAGGATACGAAATATCAATGTGCATTTAAAATGTGTATATAAATACAAATAATTTCTTATGTGGTTTTCAACTAAGGACACACGTGTATGCCTCAATTTTGGGGTGACTGCGGGCCAACACTGCGTATGCGTGTTAACGACAAACAATAATTGTTGTTGTCCAATTAAATATAAATAATACGCATTAAATATTTATTTCATTCTCTTTACTTTCTAATGCACACAGATTATTCAATATAATATTAAAAGCTTGCATCATTATCAAATCAACCATCAAATTCTTTCGAAATTGTTTATATTTCAAGCGATGCGAAATTCCATGACTAGCGCAAATGTTGACAAAATGGTCAGCACCAAATTATAAATAAACAAGAATTATCTATGCTTAACACTTTAAATGACAGCCACTGTCTGCCTCTCCCCACTCTCTCATATAAAATCCGTTTATGAAAATACATATCTAGAGGAAGGTCAACGAATTCTTAATTTAAAATCTCTTGAAAATTTAAAAATTCTCAGCCAATTTGGCTGATTTTAATCTTCCCCATCTCTCACAAAATTATAGAATTAATTTATATTTGCATTAGCTTAATATTTTTATGTTTAATTCATTTATTTATTTTGTTAAGGCAAGTAAAAGCAATGCGTAAGCATTTGTAAATAACAAATAAATAAACAAATGCGAAATAACTAAAGTTTTTATTACTATTCTGTTGCTGTTGGCGTTATTTTAGCGTCAAATGCTGAGCTTAACAATCATCATAAAAAAACAAGTTAATAGTGCACCTTTGGCAGTTTGTCGACTTGCTGATACACTGTAAGCTTTAAATTATTATTTGATTATTATTGATATTATTAAATGTTTAAAACAGCATATAATAAGCATTAACTCAAGAATTGATGACAGCTAAGAAATAAATCAATTATCTGTCATGTTAACTCTTTAGATTGTTGTTAAAATGAATACACAACACAACATACGACTTTTGTTTGTAATAGATAGAACTCCATGAGTTGAATGAACTGCAATAATAACCGAAAATATTAACAAAAATAAAAAAAAAAACACAAATTTAATGCGATTAGTTCTGTTGTTGATTGCAGTTCTTGAATTTCTTGTGAGTCAACAACAAAGTCTTTATTCTTTTATCCGCATTCAATTGAATAAATAAATGAGTGGAGTAAACAAATTATTTTGAAACGCGAATATATTAATTATTGTTTCAGCCTATTAACCCATTGAAGTCGCCAAAGTCTTAAAGCATAAACACTTTCATAGGCAATTAGGTAAACAAAACAAACATGAAATGCAACATAAACAAACTATACAGAAATAAAAAAAGTGTTGACGTATTAAAGAGGGACAGAGAGAAAGAAGAAATTTCTAGTCCGAAAATCATGTCAATACTTAAAATCATCCCATGAGGCTTTCTTCAATGGGTCACATCAAAAATATAGCCCGAAAATTGGGTGGGCGAGAAATGCTCAAAAATGTTGTATGAGAGTGCGGAGAGCGGGGTCAAAAAAAATGCTGACAGCCATGAAAAACATTTTGTAGTTGGCCTAATAAAAGTCAAATTGGCAGCCAGGCAACACCGACAGCAAATAACAACAACAAAAGCTACAAACAAATTCAGCAAAAATATATAAATTTATTATTTATCATTTTTACTATTTCGCACAAAAGTTAAAAATAAATTCCGAACGAGCTGCATTCAGTCAAAGAGAGCGGGTAAGGGGGAACGCCATATGTACTTGCCATAAGCGAAATACATAATAAATTCCGATATTCGTTTGGGAGTGCAATATATTCCTATACTGTCAATTGGGGTCACTTGTTGGGGATCTACTGGGCTGGAAGAAGTTCGTGTCGACACGTGATGTGTGTTAATTGGGTAACTTTGCTCAGGTTTTGAGAAGGGGCTAAAGAACAGGCGTTAATACCGTTCGTATTATATGCCATTGAATTGTTTTGTAAAACGGGTTCATTGGCATGACATGCAAAGCAATCATTTGGCATAATCCAACAATAAAGCTGGCCAATGAGAACTAGCTGAGAACCCAAACAACGTAACCAAAAGACCCAACCATTCATTCATCATAAAGTCATCGTCACACACAGTATCACACACACACATACGCATACAGTGCTACATCATGTTCCACACAAACATTTCTACAATCATTAACAAGAATAAGGTAATAACATCGAAGCTATACAATTTTTAATACACTTGCAAACCCAGGATAGGTCATCTGATCATTAGAGCAACGAATCTATTGATTAATTTATGAAACTTGTGCATTTATAAGAAAAGCAAGGATTAAATGTGAATTTAAAAGCTTCAACAACATAATCCGTTAACATTGAGTACTATAGAAATTAATCTACCGTAAATATGTACAATTATAAACGACGGCAAACACACTTATATACCCTTTGTTGGGTAGTGTATGAACAGAGTTATAATAACCATGGCAAAATGAAGGCAATTAAATTTCGAATCTTACCAACTGTTTTGTTGCTACAGCTATACACAAGCTCTATAAATATTAGGATAATTATTTTCTTAACCCACAAATGTCAAAGCAACAACAACAGCAATAACAACGACAATAACGTTAGAAGTGAACTTAGCTCAAAGTACACCAAGTAATTTCAGTGCCAAGCTTCAGTTTGTTCTCTACTCTTTGCTCACCCCATTCTTATAATTCTTCTATTTCACTTTGCTTCTCTTTCACTGTTCTTACTCTATATATTTATACCCGTAACTCGTAGAGTGCACGGGTATATTGTAATTGTTGCATCATGATTTTAAAATACTGACAGGTTTTAAAGAAAATTTGTATGCCTTTGAAGCCTAAAATTGATAGATACAAAAAATATATATTAAAATTGTGTAACAGGTATCTGATGGTCGGTCATTCGACACTAGCGTTATTACTTGTTTCGTTTTATGGCTGTTTACTATCGTTACTTTTGTTGTTGCTGTTGTTGTTGTGTTTGGAGCAGACTCTTTTGGTGCTTTGGGTTGACCAGGGGGCAACAGGGAACTCGGTCGCTCTGACGGCCGGTCGTTCGTTGGTTGGCTTGGCTTTGATTGCTTTGTGTCGTTGAGTTCCTGACGCAGACCTCACCTCCTCTCCCCCTTCGGTGTGTGTATTTGACTCTGTGTGGAGCAGGCCAAAGCCTTACGTAGGAAATTAGTTTTAATCAACTTCCGCTTTGGTTTTCTCCACCATCTTGGCCATCTCCACCGTCTTGTCGCAATTTGATGTTTGTCTGTTCTTGTGTGGCATTTAAAAATGCTTTATAAATAAATAAGCAGTCATCAACAGGGCTAACCCAGCTTACGCCACGTGCAAACATTGAGATGTATATCATCTTTGACTTTGACATCATTTGCAAGTCTGTTTTGCATGTAGATATACCTCCCACATCGCTTGTTTGGCCAAGTTAATTAGATGTGTTAATGCATAGTATAAAATATGAGAAGCATAAAATGACCGTTAAGAACTTTGTGGCAGTCATTAAACTGTTGTTGCCCTTTGCAAACCAAATGCTAAGACCACAACATTAAAGTGCGAAGATATCAAAATTTGTGTATTTGTCACATTAACTAAGTCCAGGGATATTACGGACCAATGGTTCTCGGTTGCATTAAACCAGAGGTGTAATTTGCCCTTAGTTATCCCTTCTTATCCATAAAGTGTGTACATATCCTTGATGTCGTCATACAGAAAATATAATTACCTGCAATGACAAAGGTATAAAAAACAAACATTACTAAAGTTAAAGTTTAATGAAAGCCAAGAGAGAAACTGTATTTGTATTAAACTATATTATGTAGTTTTTCTGTCAAAATTGAGAATGTAATTAAAGTTGCTGATGCCTTCTAGTTGAGTTGATAAAATGAGAAGAGAATTATTCAAAACGAACAAATTCCCACATTTAATGTGAGATAATTTTGCGCCTGAACTGATCATGAAACGCGTCCGACACTCAGACAACGACCTGTAGAGCGGATCAGGTAGGCAACCAGTTGAGTTGAGTTCAGACATTAACGATGCGGCACCTAAACTCAAGCCAATTACCATGTTGGACGCGCTTGAACGAAGCGGCGCTCAAGTTAAAAGTAGCCGGAGGTAGCCTGGCTCAGATCAAAGTCATGCCCAGGCAAAGAGAGGGAATGACAGAAAGTGAGAGAGAGAGAGAGAGAGAGAGAGAGAGAGAAACGTAAGAAATTTATACTCGACAAGCTGATAATATAGTTTATATGAGTTTAATTTTATATGTTAATCAAACTTTCAGATAAGATATAGTTAAGAAGTATTTTTAATTATACCACTATATCATATACCTCTCAAAGGAACAATCTGTCAAAAATAAACTCTTGTAACACAATTTTTCTGTAGCTTGTTCCAGTTACTCTCTGCTCTCTCCCATTCTCTTGATAAATGCGCAAGATACAGAATTATAAAGAGATACAGATTGAAAGACTTAACAGTGGAAGCTGTAGCTGTGTGTGTTCGTGTTGCCTGATTTTTAATGAATGTGGAGCTTTGGTTACTTTCTGGCAACTGAAGCACGCAAATTTTCAAAATTGCAATCACATGTACATTCCTAGAGCTGTATATCGAGTCAGTTCATCACGAGAAAGAAAAGCGTGAAGACAATAGAATTCAAAAAAGTTGTACCAGTGGCAGCTAACATCCAAGCAAGCAACTAGTCCTAAAGCCTGATTAATTTTGCAGTTCGAACATGTTTACTCTGCCATTGAATCGAATGTCCGTCATGGTAACCAGAAAGGATTTTGAGTGGGTGCCAGCAGCCATCAATGATTGGTTACCATGGAGGACAAGCGGCTTGCCAAGCTGCCAGTTGAATATAATTCATGGCAATGCAATACATTTATACACATTTTATAAGCCTCGAATACACTCAAAAAATTGAGCCTTGTAAATGTTAACATCTAACATTCAATTTTCAAAGAAAGATTGATTCATTTCGGGGCGCATTTAATTCAATTCGTGGAATCGACATATTATTGCCAATTAACTTGTTTTTTCTGCTGTTTTTCCTTTTTTCACAGTGTAAGCTGCAAATGTTCGCAACAACAATAACTTACTGGACAGACGACTGCACTGCAATTATGGTAGACTAAAACTGGCATAAACAACCTGGAAAAGACTTAAAGACAGAGACAGAGCAAGAAAGAGAGAGAGAAAGATGCACACATGAGTGTGCAGTAGACTGAGGCAAAGAGCAAAAGCGGATTCAAAAAGGTAGACAACAAAACTGTGCTGCAGGCAGCTCAGAAGCCATTGACAGCTGATGGACCAACCACAACAGCAACAATAAGAAGAACAACAAAGAACGACAAGAAAGGAGCTCTACAAAACGTTGCTGATATTGCTGATGATGGCTAAAACAATGGAAACCAAGGGCCAAACTCACAGCACACAGCACTCGAACGGGGAGAAAGAGAGAGAGCGAGAGAGAGAGAGAGAGAGAGAGATAGAGAGATGAAGAGACTGCACTTCTTGGCAATGGTGTGTGTATCTTGCAGATACATTTCGACAACAGGTAAATACATTGTTAGCTGCTGTGCGGCCAAAATACTCAATGCTCGAAAATTGGCTAGCCCAGCAGAATAGAAGATACAGAGATAGAGAGAGCCAAGTGCCTGGTAATACAGTTTTTGCAGCTGTTGCTAAGCTACCTGTACGTCTCTCTATCTCTCTTCTCTTCTGGTATCCTGTGACAGCTTCTAAACGCCTGTTATCCTTGGGTAACCAATGTGCAGCGTTCTTGTTACTGTTTTTGGTAACTGCCACATTCCCTTTGTCAATGAGCTTCGATTCGCTTTTGTGCATTTATTTCAGTTCATTGTTCTCGATTGAACCGCGCTCAGATGAAATTCTGAACAGCAGGTATTGTTTAGATTACATGCATAGCAACAACAACAATATGGCAAAGGTAAAGAACAGGAGAAAAGGGAGAAGAAGAAAGAAGCATCTGCTGCGTCTTCCTCTCCATCTATCTGTATATGTATGAGCGCTCGTCTGACAACTTTACGACTGATTGTATTTCCCTTTCTTGTAATCATTAACCGACCATTACACGTTCTTGTATCTAAAAGGTTGCCAACTACGCAGCTGTCGCTTCCATTGTCTGTTGGACGATTATTAGCCATTTTTGGATTAGCCATCGGAGATTTACTACATTCACAGTTCACGGAGATTCTCTCTTTTAAACTTAATTGCAGGTAATTAGTTAATTAGTCGAGTGTTTCCACTGTTAAAAGCAAACGCCAAATTAAGCTTGGCAAATTGAATGCTTGTAATCCTTATAATATAAAACAAAATTGAGTTGTTCCACAACTCTCATTCATCTTATCACTCCAACTTCCATTCGTTCAATTCCAACTCAATTTGACAGAGAGTATAGTTAAACGACAGAGTCATCAATAACAAACAGAACTTCTGACAAACTTTCGTCTCACATTCGAATTAAAAACTTTTGAAACAACCCTCCTACAATAACAACAACCACACAACGAAAAAAAGGGCAACAGCACCCGCACACAAAAATAACTGTGGTTAACTTAGCAGACAGACAACAACAATGACAACATGAAAAGAAAAAGCATAAAAGAGAACAAAAAAAGAGTGCGGAAAAGATACTGATACCGTTTGGTAGAAACTTGAGTGGAAAACAAAGTGACCTCAAGGATTGCTTGTAATATTCGGTTTTATGCCTGAGTGCCACCAATTATCCACTGCCCCCGTTCCACTTTAGCCTTGCCACATGACCACACCAGAGATTGAAAGGGGAGGGAATAAGAAAGGGCTGCATCGTCAAGTGTTTTTGTGTCCGAAATGAAAACTGACACCAAGTTGACACTCAATTGGATTATGAGATTGAAGACCCCATCGGCTGGTGGTCAAAAATCTGACTGTCAAATGTGTCACACATAAAAAAAGACAACAAATAAAAAAATATACATAGCATGACAGTTAGCCCAGCAATTGTTTTGACAAAATGCAAAATTCAAATAA
Organism: Drosophila falleni; assembly: GCA_035045575.1. Classification (NCBI taxonomy): domain Eukaryota; kingdom Metazoa; phylum Arthropoda; class Insecta; order Diptera; family Drosophilidae; genus Drosophila; species Drosophila falleni. Next base: position 21,516,810 of record JAWNOV010000062.1, read on the forward strand.
TTGTTTTTTGTTTGTTTTTAATGGATCTCATAATTTCTTTTTCTTAAATTGTTCTCCCGTAAGCAACAATATAAAATATAGAAAACAAATAAAAAAAAGCTGTTTTTATTGCTAAAGTAAATTTGTAAATTTTAAATTTCGTCACTGTAACCAACTGTATAAATTTAAATAGTAGGTACAGTAGCCTTTATAATTCATTCATGCGACTCGACGTCTGTAACTGTCGGGCATTTGCCTGCCCATTGGCTATGTAAATTCCCTTGGTCAGTTTTGTCTGCCTTGTCAGTTTCAAAGTCGAACCTGCAGCAAAACTTATGCTGCCAGGGGTCATGGCCTGGCTTTATAGGCTAACAATTTGGGTCAGCAAAAAGTCAAAAATAAAAGCTCCTGACCTTTCTTACAAGTACATTGCGTGTAATCCATTTGTGATTATTGCATTAATTTCATTCAATTTATAATTATGTCCTAAGGGCTATATATTTTATATATTTTATATACTTAATACTCCATTTACATTTTCAATTATATTTCCTTGGCCACAGAGCAGCTCTTTTAAGCTAAGCTGAGCTGAGCTGTGCAAACATTCATCGAACCGTGCTAGCATCTAAAAAGTGCCAAAATCATATCTACCACCATCAGACCAAGACTTCGTCATCATCACCATCATCATGATGATCATCATCATTAAGAGCACGATATCTGGAAAAAGCCCCGCAAAACCGCTGCTACCATTTGTGTAAATGTTTACCATATGAATTTATAATGAACTCTCTAGAAAGTCTCATAGTAAAATTAACCTGAACCAAATTCAAGATACCCTCACGTTATCTATGAAACGTTACAATTTAATCAAATCAGTTTAAATCGCTACAAAAAAAAAGAATGGACGAAAACAAGAGAGATTTGTACAGACAAACAATAAAGAACTTTCAATTACTAATAAATGAATAAATATAATCAAGAAATAAATAAATCGTTTTATATCCGATTTCCAAAAAACAAATGTTCATTTTCCTGCCTTCCGAAACCATTTTAAACAATTTACAATTATGTACATTCGTTGAATTAAAAAGTAACCCAAAGTTGTTTTTCCAAAAATAAAATTGACAGTTTTACATTTAATAGTGAAAAGCAAATAAAAACTAATTAATTTAAATTTAGAAAAATCAAGTGTTATTTAAAACTTAAACGGAATTCACTATCAGATAGATAAATACTTTCATACTCAACATTTAAGGATTAAGCTCAAGATTAATATCTATTATGTATGTGTTAATTATATATTATTGTGCACATACCCATTCCGAAAGGGTGATAAAAGAGTAAATTCATAACGCGAGAATTTTGCCAAGTGTAGCAGAAGTCGCAAAAACAAACTCAACTCGCAAAATAAACACAAATGCAGTGGATTGTTTTATAATAACCCAACGGCGGTTATCAGAACATACATATATATACAAATGAATGTTGGAGTATACATATATGTATGTATGTTTAATAAATGTATTTATGTTTGTAATTTATTATTCGCTTGATTCTTGCTCCCATTTCATATATGTAAAGTTATGCAAAACAAATCGACGCTTGAAATTTCACTTTGACTGGAGAACAGTTCACGGATTCGCACAGCTCCTAACTTTGAACATAATATATATATCCTCTACCCATTACCATCTTCTACACATTACCATCTTCTACCCATTATCCAATAGCCCATAGCCAAACTCGAGTCAGTCAGGCTCGATGATGTTGATGCGAATGTCAAGTGTAATTGTAAAAGTGCGCACATGAGTGATTTCTGTAGAACACAAGACAAAAGGCACAAGAGAGAGACAAAAAGAGAGAAGTGGAAGGCAGTGAAATGGATGATAGAAACAGAATGCCGTAAATGCGCTTGCTCGAGTGTAATAAGATGCCCTTGCTGAGCACGGTAATTGTAATCGTATTTAATACATACTAATACTCGCCCAGTAGCGCCACAGGCGGTAAATGCAACAATACAGAAGTTTGTCCAATGTGGCACGAGAGTTTTTAGTCGAGTATTTGTGGCATGTGTAGGAAATGCATGTGGCCGAACATGACGACAAACAGGAAACAGCTCAGGCAAATAACAATGCAGTCGACACTCTTGTTGTGAATGCTGCTGTTCGATTTGTAGTTGTTGCTGCACTGAAACGATTTTTCGAGTGAATTGCCAGACATCAATAGTAATGTTAACAATTATTCGAATTATTATTATCGTCATTTCCGCTTGAGCTCATTCTTAAATACAAGTTAAAATATATTTTAAGAATCTATAACCAGATTATTCAACTGTCACTATCTATATACGTGTAGTTTTTATCACGATCATCAAACAAAAACTAAATGTGAGCCTCCTATTCGATAAACAAGAAGAATTTATTTATTAACCCAAAAAATATTATTAAAAGCTTAATTGTTTCTCATAAAAACAAATTACAGGATATCTCACACTCGCAAACAACCCACTGTTACAATTTATAAATTGAATTAATTACATTTTTGGCTGGGAGTGCTGAATAAAAGCTTTACAAAACAAAAACTAGTTCAATTAAAATCAAATCGTTTTATTTAGCTTTGGTGTGTGACTAACATTTTTGTTGTTGCAGCCACTTTAATTAAATATGCAAATATCATGTACTAGAACAAGTTAAATCACATCAAGGTGAGTTAGGCTAATTAACCAACTGTGAGATTAAGTTTACAGCAGTTTTAGTTAATGTTTGTGAGTATTATTGCCAAATACATGTATATAATCGATCTTTTAGAATGATTATCTTTATCGAGTGTAATTATATCATAATTACAAATCGAAATACCAAATGCCAAGAATTTATTTCAATTATTTCATTCACGTTAATCTTAATTACTCACAATGCAACAAAAAACTTTCAACTGGGATACCAAGAGCAATAGCAAACAGCAACAACTCTTGCTACAGCGTTGCCAGATATCAAAAATGCTTAAAAATCAACCCGAATCATTATTTTTTTATTCTTTTTTTACAGTTGTACAAGCCAGAAATTAATTACTCTGCCACCTTGCACCCGCAACCCCGTCGGTATCAGTACAAAGCCAGAAAAGAAATAACAACAATAATAATAACATGCTACAGCATATGCGGAATATGCAGCAGCAAATTGGAATGACGTTGGAATGGGACCGGGACAGGACAGGATGCTCACAGGACGTTGTTGAGAGTTTGCGCGCCAGCACAAAAACCTGTACACAAATTATCTATAATAAATATGCAAAACTTTGCTCGCATACGAGTATGTATGTGTGTGAGTGAAAAAAAGGGTTGAATTTAAGCATCAAGTCGAAGGGGAGAAGGAAACGGAAAGCGACATGTCGAAAATCAAAAACTCCCGACTACGACAAACTCTCCAGAGAGAAGCTGAACAAATGGAAGCTGAAAACGCACGATTGCGGCCCGATGGCAGGACATGCGTTCGTCCTTTTCGTCCCGAACAGTGAACAGCGAACGGTGTTAGTTTCGAGCTCTATGGCATATTGTTGCTGTTCCACTGCCATTGCTCAGATCAAGCCGGAATAACCCTTAATGAAAATTGCAACACAACTGTTACCAAAATCGATTAAATGAACGTGTGCCATAGAAATTCATACATACAATCCTACACACACACACACACACAGAAATAAACACATACATACATACATTGAGTGTAGACCGCATCCGTTGACGCCATTTTGTGGCAGAGAGGGGAATGTGGGGGGAATGAGCAAGGCAAATATAATTTATGCCCCAACTGCTGCCACACACAAAACATCTTTGTGTGAAATGCAAGCATCGGAAATTGTTCGAAATGGTGCTGCCAACTGGGAATAGAATTTGCAAGCACACAAACAAACAAACAAACAGACCACACACACTCACATATGTATATACACAGTATTGTGGTAGAAAATTCATACTTTGAATGATTAAAAAGATTTACAGGTTGCCAGATTATTTGTGAATATGTTAGCATGTGATATGGCAAGGCTAATCCCTTTTCGTTTGCATTTGCTTTACTATACTAGTGTTGCTCAGTGTTGCTTGGAGTTGCCGGGAGGAGGAGGGCTGTCAAAGTGCTGCCTACTTTTGTGCGACATTTGCAACGAGTAATGAAAGAGCACAAAAAAATAGGAAACACAAGTTGCACTCAAAAGAAATCAACTCTCGCGCTCGCATTGTTATTGGCGTTAATTTCGCTGTCACGTTTTTGTTGCTACCGATGCTGCTGCTATTGGGGCTCCAACAACAACAATAACGTTTGCTGAGAGCGTCGCACTCAAAATTTTTGACATCGTCGTCGTCGTCGTCATCGTCGTTGCTCGTTGTCTACAGCGAGCATCGTCTTTGCCCATTCCGGGACGCGACTCGCTCGATTCGCCTCGATTTTTAAATAGATAGATACACATCGAATCGCCCACCAGTCAACCAAAGCAACCACTTTGATGCCAACGATTAACCCCCAAAAAGTGTAAACTTTTAATGGACACAAACACACACACACACACAGACAGAGCAACCGTCGCAGAGATTCGTGTAATTTTCCTAGTGCGTTGTTTCTCAAATAAGAAAACTTTTTTGACATCAAATCAAAGCAATTTCGTTCATTAGCGACGAAAAAAGGGACAACAACAACAAAAAGAATCAAAAACAAAAAACAAGCAAATAATAAATAAGTATAGACAGAGAGAATGGAGAAAATGCTATTCTAATGTAGCCTTGGTGACTCTTATGTCTCTAGGATTAGCTGGTTTAAATGAAGTTAAGCAGGAGGAATGTCAACCAATTGGAAGCATTAGCTCATCGAGCTGTGCTTTTTGTCTTAGTCATTACCATGCGAGCCGGCTTATGCCAATAACCAGCTAAAGTTCATCAAAGCGACAACTTTGTTGTTCTACTTTGTGCTCGAGTGTTAATAAATCATTAAAGTCGAGCCAGCAGCAAAAACAACTGAATGATAAGGCGTGAGAGAGCATTAAACAGGAGAGCAGAAACAAAAGAGAACATAAGATTAGAGCGCAAAATGAGAAAGAGAGAGTATCCGTCGTGTCGCTCTCCCAAATACTGTTGCCTGATTTAATAAAAAACTTTAACTGATAAGCTCAAATAGTGTATGCATATAAGTGTATAGTTTTATATTATTCTTTATGAATCATATTGTTTAACAATCTAAAGCTTTTTTTGCAAACATCTTAAATTAAATTTCAATTTATATAGGAACCAATTTCACATGTTTATGATTTAATTTTTGCCTTTGTGATGAAATCATTCTCCTTTACAAATAATGGTAAAAAGCCAATTAATTAGATTAACGTTAACAATTTGATGATTAAACAATGTCTTCGATTACCTGTAAAAATACATTTATAACTGTTAGCCGCTAAATTTTCAATGAAAGTCAAATATTTTTAGCAGTTATAGGAAAATTAATTTGGAAAAAGCGGAAGAGATACAGAGTAAGAACTAATTAAATAAAAAATATTGATAAAGCAACAATTAATGAAAAAACTTGTTGTTACCAATATGTTCATCTGTGAATATTTATTTTTCTTAAAAGATAGGATATAATATGATATCCATTTCCAAATAAAGAATTTTTATTATTTATATAAAATTCTTCAACAACTAAATAAGACTAATATTGAATTGTCCCCATTCTGCTTGTTATTACTGTACGGATATTTGTTTATCTATGAATCGATATATCATTTAACAAATGTGCTTATCAGTAAAAGTCAACAAAAATGCTTTGTCGCAATAATTTGGCCTTGAAAACAATCAAAAATTATTGAATGTTAACATTTAAATAATAAAGAACATAAATGTATAAAAAAACTAAAGGGAAATTTACATATAACGAGCTTAATAGAAGCGTGATGGTTTTTAGTCTCTGATAGACAATGTTAATAGGCGTTTAATAGCGTGGAAAATCGATTCAACATTCATTCAAAATTCATTTAATGGGCTTTTGGCACGCGCTGACAGAGAACCAGAAAAACAGGGTGACAGCAAACAGCAATGAGCAAATAAAAAACTAAAATAAACATTTGTAAGCATCTAAATCTAACGAATATGAAGTGCAGGTTAAAGATTTCATAGATCAGATAAGCTGTATATCCAGTTAGCTAAAATACATATAGAAAACCACGTTATAATTGAGATTTAAAAATTATATGAAATTAATTGTTATTAAATAATATAAAATATATAAATTTGTTTTAGAGAACGTCTTTTCTGACATCTGCGCCTTAATTTTAAGTACTAGAAGCTTCCTCTTAAGCTTGTATCTAGTTTGTTTTTGCTGTTGTTGTTATTGTTGCATCGCGTGCCAAAAATTTGTACGCTAAATTGCGTTGTTATTTCTATTATTATTTAAATAAGTAACAAGTTTGTGTCAAGTGCAAGGCATCGAACCCTTTGGCGATTATAAACGCATACAATTCACGTCGCAATTTATGTTGCTACTGTTGTCGTATATAATTTATGCAGTTTGTTGCTTATTAGCCAAGCTATTGACATAGCCGCTGTTGTTTTTGTTGTTGTTGTTATTGTTGTTATTGTTACTGCTGTTGATGTTGCTCTTGTTGTTGTTGTTGCTGTTGTTGCAAGCAGGCAGACAGGGCGCGCTTATTCATTCAATTTGCTGGCACGTTTTGCATTACACGCGACAACCCTGACCTACAAAATATAAAACCCGGCTGCTTGCAGCAAGTTGTTGTTGCTATTGTGGCTGTTGTTAGTGTTATTGTAGCTACTTTGCATTAAGAACGATTTGTGTTGTTGGTCTGTCGCTATAGCCGCTTGAACATTGAATTTTATAAATAAATTATCGGGCTACTGCATTTTATACGTGTGTGGAGGCGTAACACAACCTAATAGCGAAGGACGATTAAAGCAATTTGAGCAATTGTAATTGAATTCTGTACTACTGAAATATGAATAACAAACAATACGGATAAATCAAGAGAAGCACATTGTTGGAACTGAGATATCAAAACATTTTATTTCACAGATATTCAAATTGTATCTCAGAATTATATTCTAATGCTTGCTTCTAGTAAAGTAGTCAGTTGGAATGCATTTATCGGAGTTGTCAACAAGTTTCCACGTAGACATGTTCCAACAACTTATTGATGTATAATTTGCATATTGCAAGCAATTTGTTTACATTCATTTACAATGTCAAGTGTCTAAATGCAATGAGATGATCATAGCTCGTATAAATTGAGGTGACAAGTGAAAATTGTAGGCAGCATTTAAAACTCGTTCAAGGCGGATGCTCATGCAGTTGTCGATAGCTATAAAAAGCTACAAAAGTATCTCAACCGCAATAGTGCCTTATATATATTTTTTTGCTTCCTCTTTTGGCTCTTGGCCTATACCTTTTTATTTCTACAGGCTGCTTTCTCATACGTACGTCACATTTTGGGTCACATTTACATTTTACAAAATGTTGCAACGTTCGCGACACTTTCTCTTTTAAATTTTTACCTAAAGTGCCGGCCCAGCGCCAACTCGCTTATTAACATATTTCGAATCAAAACAAAAGCAAAGCAAATTTGACAAACATTTTAATAGCATGACAGTCATATCATAAATAAATATGCATCAAGCTCAATCACATTTTGATCATTATTAATTTTGTTAGTATTGCGCACTGCCCAAGGTAGAAATAGAAATTCACCACAGTTCATCAAAAGGAAAAAAAAAGGGAAAGATTTACTGGCCTATCATTTATTAATACGTTTGCTTTTGCATCACAACAGTTTTGGCATTTTGTTGCTGTTGCTGTTGCTTGTTTTCACAGTTGTTGCTGCCTCTGCTGTTTGCTACAACAACAAGAACAATGAGCAACATACAACAACTGACAGCTCTAAGCAGCTGCGCCGCGCAGCATTTTCAGAGCAGCGAGAGCAATTTATTTATAGCAGCAGCAACAGCGAGAGCAACATAACAACGAGAGCGCTCTCCAAAACCAAAAAAATAAAACGAGACGGACACGAAGACGAAGATAGAGAGAGAGAGAGAAAGAGAGTGAGAGCGTGCGCGCAAAGTGCACGTATGCAGGCCAGTGATGCTGAGTAAATGAAATGAAATGCTAATTACAATAGGTAAGGGCAACTTTTTGAATGCTCACCTGGTCGATCCAATGACTGTCTGCGACTCATTGGCAAAAATTTATGCGCCTTGTTTAATGCTTGGGGATACAGATATTTGCAATTTAAAATTGAACAAAATTTGATTGCTTCATTTGTGTTGCTGCTAGTTGCCGTCTTCTTCTTCTTATTATTATTATTATTATTATTCTTATTTTTGTTGTTGCTTGAATATTGCTTTTAACTTCCTTTGCTTCTGCTTATTCAATTCTATACACTGATAACACACATACACATGGACAAATACACATTTTACTGTAGCGATTTATGATGACTGTTGACCGCACTTTCTTTTCACATAGAATTTGCGCGCAACAAGACACGCGGACTGAAGTGATGTAAATATTTCGTTGTTTAATTGATGTATGTACTATGGTATGCAGTTAGACGCTGCTACTAGCAGCGGCTTTAACTACTGCAATTTTGTATGTGTTGTTTTGTTTGTTGTGGCTGCTGCTGCTGCGAACTTTAGATTTGTATTTTATTTATTTGAAAACAACTCGCAACACACACACTCAACAGCACACATAAACATACACACAAACACACACACACACACACACAGATACACACTCACACTCGCGCGTCACGTCAATGAACGCAGCAGCACTTAGTTGTTGTTGGTTTTGATGTCGTCGTTGTTGCCGTAGTAATCACGAAATAACGCTTTTTACGCATATTTCTCAATGAATTTAAAACACTTGTGCACTGCATGCGCATTTAACAGTTGTTTATTTACACTTGTGCGCTATTTTTGTAAATTTAAAACACCGATTATTTGCGTTTCTTTTTTTTCAATTTTATTTGTTACGCACGCACGAGCGTCTATACGAGCCATATGACGAGACCCGCCGACGAACAAAGGGAAAATGCTGAATGTGAAAAATGTCAAACATTTGAGAGCGAGCAGACTTTGAGTCTACGACGTGTGAGTCGCGTGCGAGTAAACGGGATAGCTAGCTGTGGTTGCGCTGCATCGCAATACTGTCATCTCACTCACGCGCCCTTTTTTGTGGTAGAGAAGAAAAAAACCAAAACGAAACGAGAGATTTATGAAATTCACAAAACATGCCTCCAATAATTTGTTGCTTAAATTAAGTCATTACATTCGTGGCAGTTTTCATTGCACTTTGTAATTACCAGTTGCTGGTTAAAGTTCGTTTCTTCTTAACACTATTTGACAGTCTCGTTGCAATAATTTCCCGCACTTTTCCACACACGCAGTGCAGCACTGGGCACTTAAACTACACTTTTTATCCGTGTGTGCGTGCAAGCATTTTTGCAGCTGCTCCAACTGCCATTCACCATTTATCGTTGCCAGATCGCCCATATTTTGACTGCCATTCACCATTTCTCGTTGCCAGATCGCGTATTAATTGCTAAGTCGAAATATCGAAATCAGCGAAAATCGATATACGGCAAATAGTCATCGCACTTGCAGAACAACAAATCAACTAGGTCGAAAGCCATTCACAAGCGAATTTTACAAATTTCTTTGTTGTTTTTCATCCAATGTCAATTGTTTATTATAATTTTACATAAGTAATGCATAAGATTAATAATCGATAGTGTTAATATAACAGCTGTGCTTTGTTATGGTTCTGTTATTACGCTGTTAATTAGTGTTATCGCACTTTTTACAACAACAAATCGGTCGAAAACTGTAATCGGCCGCTTACAGGCGGAGGAAATAGCGTTGATCACAATATATTTTTTATTTCCATAATTTGGTAATTCAGCGCAGAGGTGAACACAAAGACTGTGACCAACACAATGCTACGGGCGATAGGCAAACGGGACAGAGACATCTTCGATGAGGTATGGCCGGAGAAAAGAAAAATTGTGCTCAAGCTGCTGCGCCAGGAGACAGTGTCGCAGCGCGAATGGCAGGACCTCTTCTTTGGCGTGCACTTTGTGTGCCTGTGGGACGAGAAGGGTGCCGCCAAAATCTACGACGGCCTCCAACAGGATATTGTGGAGTTCATTGTGCAGGCCCAATCTAAGGTGCAGGCCCAAAGGGGCGAGCAGGCGCTATTGGCCACCTATATTGTGGAATGGCGTAAATTCTTTACACAGTCCAATTACCTGCCATTGCCCTTTCGTCAGTTGGAGCAGTCGCCTCAAGTGAAACCGTCCTCGAGCTCCAGCTCGGGGTCATCATCATCCGCTGCTGGTGCTGCTGCTGGGGCATCCACATCGAATGCAGCGGCCTCATCCAGCAATCAAGCATCCTCAAGCAGTTCCTCCACGAAAGCCTCAACATCGGCTGCGGCGGCGGCGTCAACGTCAGCAGCCACATCGGGTGGTGCCTCCACCAGCGCCACCACTGGTGCGGCCAGCAATTCAGCAACAGCAGCATCCAGCTCCAAAAAGAGTCCCACTGAGGACAGTCCGGTGCGGAAGCTGATGCTTGACTCGTGGAACAAGCACATCTTTCACGACATCAAGGATCGCCTGCAGGAGTCCGCAATGAAAATTGTGCACGCCGAGCGCAATGGCGATGCCTATGATGCCCAGCTTGTGGTTGGAGTGCGCGAAAGCTATGTCAATCTGTCCTCGAATGCTGAGGATAAGCTTGAGATCTATCGCGAGCACTTTGAGAAGGCCTACCTGAGGGCCACCGCCGACTTCTATCGACTGAAGTCCACCGAGCAGCAGCAGGAGAACGGTGTCCTGGCCTACATGAAGTACGCGGATGCCAAGCTGCGGGAGGAGGAGGTGCGCGCGAAGCGCTACCTGGAGCCCAGCAGCTTTAATATACTTACATGCCGGCTGGTCAAAGTGCTGATTGTGGATCATCTCAACTCAATTATAGCCGAGTGTCCGGCGCTAATACGTGACTATGAGACGGACCGTTTGAATCTGATGTTTCGCCTGATGGATCGCGTCCTAGATGGCGAGGGAGTTGAGGCAATGATGAGCGATCTGCAGCGACATATCAAGTCCGCTGGCTTGGCTGACATGCAGTCCGCATCGGAGATCATAACACAGGACTCAGAGAAGTATGTGGAACGGCTGCTGGAACTGTTTAACAAGTTCAGCGATCTGGTGCGGAATGCCTTCAACGATGATCCGCGCTTCCTCACTGCCCGCGACATTGCCTTCAAGATGGTGGTCAACGACACCAGTGTGTTCAAAATGGAGCTGCCCACAAGCATCGCCAATCGTGGCGTGAAATACACCGCTCCCGAAAGCAAATGCCCCGAGCTCCTGGCCAACTACTGTGACATGCTGCTCCGTCGGACGCCGCTCAGCAAGCGGCTCACCAGCGAGCAGATCGATGCACGACTCCGTGATGTGCTACTCGTGCTGAAATACGTGAACAACAAGGACGTCTTCATGCGCTACCACAAGGTGCATTTAACACGACGGTAAGTTGAAAGTTGAAGTGAAACTTCAAGGGATCAATGTATTAATTACTACTCTACACGATTGCAGCTTAATTCTGGGCACGAGTGCGGATAGCGAAAAGGAGGAGGACATTGTCGAGTGGCTGCGCGAGGTTGGCATGCCCGCTGACTATGTCAACAGGCTGGCACGTATGTTCCAGGACATTAAGGCAAGTTCCCCACAACAACGTTTTTACTTACGTTATCCTTCCAAAGGAGATTTTAATTAGCTCTCGGAATGTATAATACACTTGATTAATGAGCTTAGAGGAAAAACCATGATTGAAATGGCATTTCATTTGAAAATCGGTTCAGTTTTGACAAAGTTACGAACGTTTAAAATTTAGAAACTTTTAAATTTTTGGAAAAATGTACTGAAACCGTACTGTATAACTGTTTAACAATTTTCTCTTTTTAATTCCTTGACTGTCTTCTGGGTGAGCGCAGGTCAGCGAGGATCTAAATACTCAATTCCGTAATTCGATAAGTCGACACGATGCCATCAATATTAAAATACTCAATGCGGGCGCGTGGGCGCGCTGCTCGGAGCGTGTCTCAGTTTCGCTACCAATTGAACTGGAGGATTATATACCCGATGTAGAGGAGTTCTACAAGAAGAAGCATTCCGGCCGTAAGCTGCAATGGTATCATCACATGAGCAATGGCACCATCACGTTTGTCAACAATTTCGGACGCTATGATCTCGATGTGACCACATTTCAAATGGCTGTACTCTTTGCCTGGAATCAGCGACAGCACGACAAGATCTCCTATGAGAATCTCCGTCTGGCCACCGAGTTGCCAGGTAAGTTGAAATTACTCAGTTAAAAGTTACAAGTTAATTATACCATCTTTTTTGTTCAATTACAGATCCCGAGCTTAGACGCACGTTGTGGTCTCTGGTCGCATTTCCGAAAATCAAGAAGCAAATTCTGCTCATGGAACCAACGGCTATCAGCTCGCCCAAAGATTTTGCCGAGAACACCATGTTTTATATCAATCAAGAGTTTGCCATTGTCAAGAATGGCAAATCCCAACGACGTGGAAAGGTAAGAAAGGGCACTATTCGATAAATTCTTAAATGGATGACAAAAAATTAAGTAAATATCTATTTAGAAAACTAAAAAGCTAATATTGATGAACTTAATTTTTTTTTAACTATGGAATATATTTTTATATTTAAATTTGAAAATTTTTGCTTTCTTTTTTTATAATTTATTCCAATTCTTAAAAATGGATTCAAAACTATCGACTTCTCTGGCTTGCAGCTCAATCTTATTGGTCGCCTGCAGTTGAGCACAGAACGCTCGCAGCAGGAGGATAATCAGTCTATTGTGCAGCTACGCATATTGCGCACCCAGGAAGCCATCATCAAGATCATGAAGGTGCGCAAGCGAATGAACAATGCAGCCTTGCAGGTAAGTCCCCGTCACGAGTGGTTCTTTGAGTCATAAAACTGACCAATTGTTGTTCATTTGCAGGCGGAGCTTATTGATATACTGAAGAACATGTTCCTGCCATCCAAGAAGATGATTAAGGAGCAGCTCGAGTGGCTCATTGAGCACAAGTATATGAGACGGGATGACGACGACATTAACATGTTCATTTATGTGGCCTAACTATCATGGCTTCCACGTCCTTGCCTAATAACCATTCCTTTCCATTTCCACCCGCAACTGCACCTCAGCTCAGCTCCTTCCCTCCAAAAAAATGCTCCCATTAGTTTTGAATTTGTTGTGTGCTCTAAGCGCGTGGCTAAGTATCTTCTACTTTATATCTCAGTCAAACATTTATCTCGTCATTTAACTATGTATCCATCTATTCATTTATGTTTTTTTCTTGGGTTCTTCTAGCTTTGTACTGTTAGTTGACATTGCGTCCTGGGCAGCATTTTAGCAGCTAATCAATTCAAATTGTATTTTGTGTAAAATTATAATTTCTATTATTATTATAATTATATTATTTTTGGCCTTTTGCCAGCTTGGTTTAGAGTCTTAGAATGGGTTGTTGCCCGTATGATAACGCTAATCTAGAGTCAACTTTTGCTGTTTAAGTTTCCACCTTCTGTGTTGTCTTTGTTTATGTTGTGCATTTTGATTTATTGCTTAGGTATTTTTGGTAGTTTCGTATTTTGGTGGGCAAGCACACCCGCAACACACACCCACACTAAAAACACACTCAATCATGGGCATATGGGGATTGAACACTTTGTGTAGTCTAAGTCCACTTTTGTTGCAAGTTGAATCTCTTCAAAGACACACACACACACAGATGCAAACATACGAAAGCAAAACTAAAACTAGAATAGCAATATTATATGTTTAAGTTAATGAAATTATGAAGCATATAAATTGTATTTTAAATAAATTAAGTATAAACATCAACAAAAAAACACAAATCATTTTCTCTCACTTGTTTTATTTCCTGCATTTGAATGGAAAACTGCCCGATGAATAATTAAACGAGATGATTGCGAGTACACTTAAACAATTGGCGAACATTTAAAACTCATTTGAAAATTGTGTTAAAAAACTATGCTTAAAACTAAATTGGACCAATGGGACTGCACAAACATGTAAAGAATACTTGATGTTGCACATGTTGCAAGCACATTTTAAAAGAAAATTCTATAATTAATTAATTAGACGAACACCTAATGCGAGTGGCTCTACTAGCTATTTAGTATATGCATGTATAATTAATTAATACTAAGCTATAGCCTATGATTACAGCTACTAAACTATATTAGAATACTATTCAATTGGACTGAGTGAGGATCGCCGGATGCGTCTATCTGCGCTTGCGTCCCTTCTTGTAGCCCTTGCCATACCAGCCGGCCTGGGTGCGTGCCAGTTTGCGTGGAAAGCTGTGGCTCAGTTGAAGCCGCCGCTTGGCCGTCTCGGCGGCGGCAATGTGCGCCAATGAGATGTTCTCATCGTAATCATCCTCATCATCGCTGGTCGGACAACATTCACAGACAACAAAGCGTCCGCTTCGAGCACGCTTCTTGTGCTTCCGCTGGCTTAGATGCCAGCGGCTGTAAAACTGGCACTCGAGTTCGGCATAACGATCGAAACAGAACTCACAGCCGGCGGCCGAGCGATTCATGGCGAAATTCGGCACCACTTGCGAGTTCCAGATATTGAGATCAGATGGCGGCGGTATCAATATGCTGTGCAATCCCGAATACGCATACTTGGCATCATACCAGCTGGGCAATTGCAGCAGCAGCTCATGTTCACTGTGGCGTCGCAGTAGATCCATTTGGGCCATATCAAACTGCTCGTCCTCAACCTCGTCGTCTTCACACTCTGTGGTTGAGTCCGCTGAGCAGGTGGCACTGTCACTTTGTAAATTAAGCGCTTGCAATGCCGGCGGAAGTCCATGTTGTGTTTGTGGTTGTGGCTGTGGCTGAACGAAGGGTGTGTAAAGTGGCGCTCCAATTGGCACCAGCGGAGGCAGTTGCACCGGTGCCAGACTGCCAATACATGGCTCCAATCGTGGCTCTAACCGCAACTCCACTGGCAACAGGCAGAGACCAGGACAGTTGTTGGCAGCATCCACGTAGGGTTTTTGAATTGCGACTAGTTTTGGCAGCTCCATGAGACCCACTTTGTGTTCCTGTTGTTGTGGTTGTGTTTGTGTTTGCGGTTGCTGGTGTCCATTTGTGATATCACTTGGCGGTTCTTTTTTGGGCGTGAGTGGCTCAAATTTGGGCAGCATTTCTTGGAGTGGTGTTTCCTGCTTAATGCAGGCTGTTCCCAGACTAGATTCAATCAAATTATGCTCATCCTTCACCTCCTGTTTCAGCTCGCACAGCGTCACCGTTTCAGTCTCCACTTTGATATCTGATTTCGTGTCTAATTCAGTATCCGTCTCCGTCTTCAGCTTTAGATCAACTTCTGGCTTGGTCTCTTCAGCATTTCCATTCAGCTGAGGCGTAATAGGGTTACGGGAATACTTCTGTCGCATCTCCAGATTGGTTTTGATGTGTCGCCCGTTTTTAATGGGCGTGCGAATGCGTGGACCCTTGCCAATGGGAAGATCGCTGAAGCTATCGCCAGAAATTATGGAATCCTGTGTCTCCTCTGTGGTGGTCGTGCAAGACTGTGTATCTCCTGCTTCCTCCTCGTCGGCGTTCTTCAGCAAGGGCTGTGTCAGAGTATGAAGCTCTTCGGGCATTAACAGAGTGGCATGAGCAAATATTGGATCCTTTTCCTTGCTGTAAACGGGCACCGTAATGTTGAGGACTCGCATCAGCTGTGCCATGACGCTATCGCATTTGCCATTGATTTTAATGCTGGCAATGTTATCCTTGGGCGTCCACTGCAGATTCACAACACAAATCTTGGCCCGCTGTCGCGCTGGTTTGTCCATTTGCCACAGCCACGTGTATTTCTTGAGCACTTTGAGACTGGAGCCAAGACATAGTATAACATCAGCTCGCTCCGCATGTTGTGTGGCCCCATCCCAATTCAGGGGCCACTTCACATTCCCACGCTCTCCAAAATGCACGATAGTGTCATACAGTGGCTCCGAGCATTGATGACAGAGTCGATGAGTTTTATGGCAGTAGCGTGCTGTCATCTCGGTAACATCGAATTGACGCCAATATACCGAATTCGGTTTGCAGTGTTTGCACACCTCCACATACATGTTGCCGTGGATCTCGGAGAGCGACTGTCGCGGGAGTCCGGAGCGCAGGTGCAGACCATCACAGTTCTGGGAGACGACATGACGCAACAGACGGCGACGGTGCAGCTCGTAGAGAGCCATATGCGTGTAGGTGGGATTGGCACTGGACAGATCGTGCTCCCCAATATCCTTGCCCTTCTGCAGCAGCGTCCAGATGCCCTTGCTGCCACGATAATCGGGTATCAAAGCCGATGTGCTGATGCCCGCACCCGTATAGCAAACGAGATGCTTTGCCTGTGACACGATGTTGGCCAGCTGCTCCACCTTAGCCTCAATGACATGGGGTTCATCCTCCTTCTCCACGACACGCTCTTTGTATATCTCAATGCGTTCCTTACGCTTCTTTGTCGTTTTCACAATGTCCGGATACTTTTCAAGAAATTGACGATCCTCGGCGGTGCGAACAGTGTCGCACTTTCGTAAAATTAGCGATACCTGGTTATGGTAATTATAATATCGATCAATAAAACAATAAATTTATAAGCAACAGTGAGTCAAGTAATTATTAAGGCTAAAATATATAATTCACATATTTGTATTTTATTTTTAAAAATAATTAATTCAAGTTAATCTAATATTTTTTTTGTTGATACCTATAACAAATTGAAAAATGTGTGAATTTTGTATTTTATCAAAATAATTACTTGACCAAACTGTGTATTCAAATAAATATTCACATGCAAGTCACAACTGGCGCACGACACACACACACACACACACACAGGTACAGGGGCACATGCTCGTTAATTACCTTTCGCATTGCATCCTTGCGTCGCCGTTTCTCATTGTCTTTTTTAGCCGGATTCATTTTAGCCCGCGTCTTATACGATTGCACCACATCGGTCATCTCGGGCGGTAGTTCGTCCGGCTCCATGTTTGTGCCTAAACTGTTTGGTTTTGGGCTCAATTCTACATACATGTGAATTAATGTGCGTCGCACGCACCACAAAAGCGAAAGGAAAAAACTCGCAGAGCGGCAATGTGTAAAATCCAGTAAAGTGTACTTAAACTCTTTTTTATAGTTTACATTATATATTTTCTAATTTTTTGGACTTATTGGCGCTACTAATTTCCTGTTGTATTTCGACAACTTTAATTAATGTTTTTCTTTTTTTTTGTAAACAATAATAGGGGTGGGCGATAGTTACGTTTTTGATACTTGTTACATGTCGTTAAAAATATCGAGTCACTCATAGTGACTGTGAAAATTCATAAGCGGTATTTTATAGTTCTCTTCCGATTTCGATTTCACAACTTTTTTTTGACATGTGGCAACACCTTTTAGAAATCAGTTATGGGGAAGTTTATTTTAAATTTGCAATTTTTGAATTAGAGTAAATTCGAAATTCGCAAATAACAAAAAACCATGAGATAAGGGTTTCGAGTCCAATAAACTGCAGTTACTTTGTTCAATCGAATTTATTCTGCACATTCCATACAATTCTAATTATTTTTCATGGTTTGCTTGATCCAATCTAAATAGTAATGCACTCGGGTATAAATGCTAGGTATGTTTGGAGTTCCACAGGCTATGCCCGCCGATGTTATACCCATAACATGGTACATACACGGATATTCCTGATGATAGACAAGAATAGGTCCGCCCGAGTCCCCGTTACATGTATCCATTGGCCTTGAAGATCCTACGCACAATTGGCTGTCCTTGTGAAATCCATTTGGGTAGTCCTCTCCTGGCTCAATTACTCTGCGACACACCTGAAATACAAATTTTATAGACTATTTGGTAGCGTGGAAACTAGCTTTTAATAATTACCTCATCCGCAACACGATCCAGCTTAACCTTTAACAGAATCGTTGATGATCTTCCGGCTAAACTGTTACTGCCCCAGCCTACAGCTATAAAGGATCCGATGTTTTCACCACTCTCGAAGGGCAAACAAGCAGGATGCTTGTAGCTATCGAATTGAACAGGCTCAGTAAGTTTAATCAAACCAATGTCATTGTATAGCTCTGGGCTGGTAAAGTTTGGATGCACGAAATAATCCTTGACAACGTAATCCCTTGGCGAGGCATCTTCCTGGTCGGTGCCAAAGTCCAAATCACCCAGACGAACTATGTTAACATCTCCCCTAAGTTTAAAATACAACAAGAACGCTTTATTTGATACCCATTTACTCGATGTTTGTGTAACGGGTATGATTACTTACTGATCGGATTCAAAACAATGTGCAGCGGTGAGCACGAAGTATTTGCTGATGAGCGTACCGCCACAGAACCACTCAATGTTGCCCTGCTGCGGATTACGGTGTCCGAGTCGTGCCGTGTTGGGAAATTCCTTGGGATTGGCAGGTTGTCCGCCCACAATTAGGGGTGTATACCGACGGCAACGGTCAATTATCTCATATCTGATTGGTGCATTGGGAAATAGGAAACTGTATGCTACCTTCTCCTCAAATATATCCTTTTTGTACTGTGTGCAAGCTGAGAAAACGAGTAATTACTGTTATATGGATAGTTTTGCACATATTTACATTTTATACTCACAGTTGACAATTTCCGCATTTTGGGCAAAAATCCGGCTCCATGACAGTGCAGTCAGCAGAAGTATCAACAGCCACATCTTTAACCTGACTTTGTGTACCAAATACACAATTAGCAAATGATCAACCGGTTTGGGGAAATACAAATAAAATACCTTTATCTTGGCAGTGAATTCAACTTTGTTCTCTGGACTGGTTTACTCTTGCTGGCTTACAATTACACGCGCACTTCTCTGAGAGACTGACACTGATTTTGATCTTCCAGCTATCAGCTGTTTTACCAGACAAAGTGCCTGGAGATTTCCCTACTGAGTTTTTGCGCAATAGCCGTGTTGACCCACCAATCGTTTTATGACAACTGCAGTCCGAGAAATGCGGGAGTGTTAACAACATGTGTAACTAACTGTATGTGCTCAAAATATCAATATAATATTTCCAATTACTCAAGAGAACTATTTTAATCGTATGTTAATCGATTCTGTGAAACTGGGAAATAAAAAGGTTATTTCCCACAGGGACCGGAATGAAAATAATTAGAAGTTCTACCCAATTTATTATTAAGCTTAAGACATTATTAGGTTGCTCTCAAAAATGATGTGATAATTAAATCAAAATAGCTTTAATTAATTAAAAACTATATATGATTATTATTATATGATTAGATAAAAGACTGTGGCAAGATGCTAGTGCAGAGACACCGCGGGAATTATAAATGTTTGTAGGTATATATATATATACATATATATAGGGAGAGGGACTGTGAGCGTGGCCTGGGAGAGGGACTGGGAGCGGGGCCTGGGAGAGGGACCTGGGAGAGAGACCTGGGAGAGGGACCCGGGAGAGGACCTGGGAACGGGGCCTAACATTGGTACTGCTAAACTCACATTGGCATTGCTAAGATAACAGAGTTCTGCTAACAGACCAGCATATAAAAGGCGGCCTTCTCGCAGTATGAAGGAGTTAGTGTTCGGCGCTCGTAGAGGACGGATCAGCGGATAAGTGACAAGTGCAGTGAAGTGAACTGAAGTGAAAAGAAAAGGACGGGATCGCATCCCTCTGTGTTCGACGCTCGCAGAAGGCAAATCAACGGGAAGTGAAGTGAAGTAACAATTGGAACCTACTCTTGGTATGGAACTACTGATCTTGTCATTGTAGTGGACGGAATTGCATCCCTCTGTGGGAATTTCTCTCGTACCGGCCGATGACGAAGTCGTAGACGGAGTGAAACTACTCTTCCTCTCACCCAAACGTCTTTTAATCTGAGCAGGAATATGTATTTCACACACCAAATTCTCTGCATCTGAGCTGGGATTATGTTTCTCTCAACAACTTCTCTGCATCTGAGCCGGAATTGTGAATTTAAAAAATCAAAATAAGTCAATTTATATTATAAATATATTTAAGAAAATGAATACTTATAAAAAATGATTGCAAATCTTTTTAAACGGGATATTAATTATATTTATTCAAAGGAAATATAAATATATTTTTTCTAGAATACCCCAAATAATATTTGGGATTGGATTCACCTGAATTTTAGGTGACTTTAGCTATCTCCTGTTTAATCCAATCCAAGTAAAAGTGAACTCGTGTATAGAGACTTGGTATATTGGGGATGCCACAGCTAATGCCAGATGAAGTAACGCCCATAACGTGATACATACAGGGATACTCCGCATGGTAGACCACCACAGGACCTCCAGAGTCCCCGTTGCAGGTATCCTTACGCTCTTTCGAGCCAATGCAGAGCTGTGTGCTTGTATTGAAGCCATTGGGCAGCTCATCGATATCTTCAGCCGTGGGACAGTTAGTTCCATAACCATTTAGCTTGACTTTCCTCAGTTTGCTGGAATCCACGCCGGCAAATTTGGTGTGACCCCAACCCGTGGCAATGAAGCTGTCATAACGATTCCCGTCCTCAAAGGGAAGGCAAGCAGGAAGCTTATAAGCGTTAAGTCTTACACCGCGATCCAATTGTACGATGGCTATATCATTATACAAGAGGTTGTGCTCATAACTTGGGTGCTCTGTCAGCTTGAGCACACCAAAGTCCTCAGGTTGAGCATCATCCGTTTCGGAGGCAAAGTCCAGCTCGCCCAAGCGCACCACATTAATAGCACCACTGTGTGGGAGATTTCAATAAATGGCATAACGCTCCTTTATCTTATTCTACGTACCTGTCCGAGAAAAGGCAATGGGCGGCCGTCAAAACCAGAGTATTGGTGATCAAGGTGCCGCCACAGAACCAATCGGTTTGATTGTCACTCTTGCGATTGCCCAAACGGGCCATGTAGGGGAACTCTTTGGGCTCGGCAGGCTTTCCGCCGACTATCAAAGGTGTATAACTGCGGCACATGTCCACTTTCTTGATGGTGATTGGCGCACCTGGTAATAAAAAGCTGTAACCATCCTGGACATCAAAGACACTCTGCTTGTACCGCGTGCATGCTGATAAGGAAACTAAGTTATTCCACAATTGAATTCGACAAGATCAGTGGGATAACTTACAGCTGACGATCTCGGCATCTTGGGCACAGATCGGCGACTCCAACAGCACCAGCAACAGAAGAAATACCAGCCACAATGTCTTTAATTTTAAAACATTCTTACAGCAACATGTTAAATGCATTATAATTATAATAATATATACGAATATATATTTTAGAAATCAGCGAAACGGAACTGCCTCTCAAAGGCAGTTTTCTGACTGAATCGGCTCAATTTCAGGAAATCTACTAAATGCTCGCTCGCTTCAACAGATAACATGTAAATCTTGTTTTCAACAGTGTGCGTTTTATAATAATCTAGAAAAAAAAAATTGTGCTTGTATGTGGGCTCGTACGTGTAATTGTTTATGTTTTTAATGACCTCAGCAGTAATTTTTCTAAGCTATTTTATTAAAGGAACCCAGGAAAAACCCAATCAGATCTATAAGTAGTAGAATTAAAATGAGTAAAGGTATATAAATAAATATGTATTAAAGAATATATTTAATTTTAGCCAAAGACGAAAAAAAGTAATACCAATTTTAATTAGTATTTAAAGCCAATTTGTATACATTTTTTTCGGAGTGGGTGTAGTTATTAACAATTAGGTATATTTGAAATACAAATTGAATTTGATTTTATGATTGATATTTATTTTTTGTGAGCTTTAGCCAACTGCTGCTTGATCCAATCCAAGTAATGATGAACCCGCGTATAGAGACTGGGCACATTAGGAGTGTCACAGTCGATGCCCGTCGATGTGATGCCCATCACATGATACATGCATGGGTATTCCTCATGGTAGGTCAACAGTGGACCGCCAGAGTCGCCATTGCAGGTATCTTTCTGATCGCTGGAACCAACACAGAGCTGTGTTTTGACATCGTAGCCATTCGGCAGCTCCTCGATGTCACTGACGGCACCGCATTGATTTTCAAAGTTCATGAGATTTACTTTAAGCAACGCGCTGGATTCTTTTCCAGCAAATTTCTTGTGTCCCCAGCCAATGGCAATGAAGTTCTCATGACGATGTCCATCATCAAAGGGCAGGCAAGCGGGATGCTTATATACGCTAAAATTGACAGCACGATCCAGTTCCACAATAGCTATGTCATTATACAACTCTCTGTGTTTAAAGTCCGGATGCTCCGTTGCATTGCGCACTCCAAAATCCTCGGGCTCAGCATCTTCTGTATCAATAGCAAAGTCCAATTCACCTAAGCGCACGACATTGACTTCACCACTGAAACACGAGTTTAAGAAATAAATTCTAATTATAGCTAATACAATGCATTGACATCCGTTACATACAATTCCGAGAAGAGACAATGGGCTGCCGTGAGAATCAGACGATTGCTGATCAATGTGCCGCCACAGAACCATTTGGTTTGGTTGTCACTATTACGATATCCTAAACGCGCCATGTGCGGGAATTCCTTGGGATCAGCAGGCTTCCCTCCGACTATCAGCGGTCTTGAGCCCTGACAAGAATCAATGGACTCCCAAGTGACGGGCGCATTGGCAAAGAAGAAACTTATGGGCACTCGCTCCTCGAAGACGGTGCGCTTGAACATTGTACAAGCTATTAAAATCAGTATTAGTCAGATATATGCATCAAAGATAATCATATCTACCTTCTTTCACGGCTGGATCCGGATCTTGACAGCGCACTATAGAGCTATAGACAAAAAGCAACAATAGCAAACGAACTCCGTTGAACGCAGTCATTTTCTTAGCATCAATTTGTAATTAATTCCGACGAGATGGACTTTATTCAAACGAGATTCGAGAGCGACTGATCAATAGAAATCGCTTCGATTGAATTACTAGTTCAAAACTGCGCTGTCAGCAGCAATGTTCGTAAGACTCTCCCACTCTCTTTGAGATCTGTTGAGTCGTACACTCACTACAGAATAAGAATATTTTAAATGTGTGTAACAATTCGTATGTACAATAGCATACAAAGTTTAATAAAGTTATTAAACGAGTTCTTAAGATAAAATATATTCTAGATATAATCATAGACTGGATTAGTTGAAATGTATGCCGGCTGAATTAAAAGCCAACAGCAGACGCATAAACTCATCGATGTCCATAGATCTCGCTCGAGATGTGCTCATGCCTTGTTCCTCTAGTATACCTATGACTTTCTCCTGCATGTTAAAGTTTTCCTCAATTGGCTGAAAGTGTTTAAAAATGTTAATTACAGCTGCCCATTATTATTATATAGGAAATGCCTTACCTCATTTCTTAGCGAACGATATAATTTGTAGTTCTTTTCGAGCATTTCAATCACAGAGTTCACTTTAAAAGTCGCCGCTAGAGTTTTGTTTTTACGCAGAAAAGCAATGCGTGTTAAGCCATCCCATTCGGTAAAGTTGACAGGCGGTGGAGGATTTTTTGGCTCCAGACGCACCACACTCGACTCAACCTTTGGCGGTGGCTTGAAATTGTTTTTCCCCACCTTCATCAGCATGTCAACGCGTGCCAATAGCTGTGTGTTAATGCTTAAACGGCAGAAAAGCTTGTCGCCTGGCTTGGCCACCAATCGTTGGGCAAACTCACGTTGGAACATCAACACGGCACAGCGGAATAGCGGACGATGCAGTAGCAATTTGAAGATCAATGGCGAACTGATCTGATACGGCACGTTGGCAATGCACAAGTCAAAGAAAGGCAGCTCCGCCTTGAGAAAGTCACCAATGAGCACCTGTAGCTTCGGTTGCAACGGTGTTCCCTGCACACGTTTCTGCAGTTCAGCGGCAAGGCGTGTATCGATTTCGCAGGCAATTACCTTCTTGGCACGCTCAAGCATTCGCACAGTCATGTTACCAGTACCGGGACCGATTTCCAGCACCACATCAGTACCTCGTAGTGCAGCCTTCTCCAGCATAGTCGTTATAACCAAGGGATTCTTCAATATATGTTGGCCAAAATCCTTGTTGAACACAATGCCTGTAAATTGTTTGTTATTAAATATCTTTCTATTATTTATTTAAGTAATTATTTACCTTGCTTTTGCACCTCATTATGTATGCGTGTTTTCTTTTCTGTTTTTACTTTTGGCATGTTAAATTTGTAAATAAATTGCGACTATTCAGCATAAATTTGTTTTGCTTCGTCTTCTTTCACTTCTGTTTTGGGTGCCATGTGCGCCGCACAGAGTTGCTTTAACACGCAGCGTTGCCAGATCGCTACTTTGCCGCGATATTTGAAAGTAATAATTTGAAAAACAAAAACAGAGTGGTACATTTTTCATAGGTGTTACCTCTTTATTTATTAATTAGTTTTCCTTCATTAAATGTTCACTTAAAATTATAAATCAATTTTAGTAATTTGTTTTTCTTTGGTTATCTCTTCTCCTCACTTCATCTCTTACTTACTTTCTTTACCATTTACTTAGTTGCTTGAATAACACTCACTGTCTTCCCTTAGTTAATTTTTTTTTACAACATATCAACTGTTGACTTTTCTTTGTAGCTTATTTATCCATTCTTTAAACATAACTTAAATATTATTTATGCTTTTGTTCATCTCAATATAATTTTGTGTGTTTTAAATACTTTTCTCTTCATTTATTCAATATTCTTTTAGTGAGTAGTTTCTATTTTCTGATTTTGTTTGTCTTACATCAGTTAACGATTAAATTTTGCATTTCTTTTATACTTTAAATGTTGTCTATTTATAGAATCTAAATTGCAGAAGGTACATGAAAGGTGTATATGTAGGCGTGGCAAGTAAAAGGTTTATGCATTGTATCTTAATTGATTAGACAGAATTCCCAGCACTTTAGCTTCTAGAAGTTATTCAAGCGACTAGGGTACAATTTCAAAATATTGAAACACGTTAGTCTGACAAATTCATAAGATGACACTGCTGCCAATTATTGATTTCAATACTTTTAAAGCTGATTTTTGCCATGAGATGCTGAATTTGTTCACTGCCAATTCAGACATCGATTGGCCTTGTATATAGATAGTATTAAGAGATTTGATGGAGAATGAGCGCGGTGAGTTGAACGTGCACCCAGTGGTATTTGTTGTTATTAATGCAGTAATTAATTAGCCAGACAAAACAATGCGTTACAATTTAGGACAACTTTGCTCTACAGTTGGCCGTGACGGCGGTTATTTTGAAAATATTTTAAATGGTCTTATAACTAACATTTTGTTTGTAGCTATTTGTGTACGTTTCGCTTTTTAGTTTTTATTCAGGTTACGCGTTACATTTTGTTTTGTTTGTTTCTGTTTTTTTTTTTAATATATATATATATATATTTATATATTTTTGTTGTATCTTATTTCACAATGCAATGCAGCTGCTTTCAAGTTCGGCAACAACCAACAATTTTTGTATTTTGTTTGCTTGTTCCTCGAGCGAGGCGATTCATAGACTAATGTAAATACATATGTATGTATGCTGGCTGGATGCGTATGTAAATAACGGCATTGTCGTATTTGTTTTTACATGTACATGTTTGTATCTATGTATATATCATTTCTTTTTCATATATGGTTGCATTTGACCTTGTCCTGTCTTCATTTTGGTTTAGTAAAATGCTCTTTTGAGAATACTTGAGGTTAACATTTAAATGGGTATGCTTGCTATTTTGTAAATATTATTATTATTATTATTATTATAATTACACACTGGGTTTGTTATCCTTACATACAAAGTTTCTATATGTTTTTCTTTTGTTTAGTTAACAATGTTGCTTAAAATTAGTAATTTTTTCTATACTGCCACTTTTGTTTAGCGGGTTTTCCATACAAATTTATCAAACTTAGTATTCGGCAATCATTTTGCGCTCCTGTAAATGCAGCACAAGAATTGTGTAGTACATTTTTAAAAGTCAATTTTATAGTTGCTCTCAAATCAACATTAAAACAAACATACAAAAAAAAGAAGAAGAATCAATACATTCAACTTGATTGGCATACAAATCAACGATTAAATCAAGGCTAGCAAATATCGATTGCACATTGCACATCAAATACAATGGTTTCTGTTTGTTGTTATTGTTTGTATGTTGTTCCTTCTTTTTGTTTGTTGCAAACTGTATTTGTTGTTTGAGTCTTTGGTTTTAAAATCAACACATATATATTTATTATTAATATTTTTTAATATTGGTATTATTACATACATTATATACTTTATCTGTATTTGTTCTTGCTTTGTTCAACAGTTTTAACTGTATTTTCCACATAAGTATACTAGATTTGTATGCTATTTATTCATTCATGTACATATACATATGTGTATACATAATAAAATACATATATTTATATATATATATATATATAATTTACTGACATATTTCACTTTCTCCAACTTACGGACTAAACACATTTTGTTTTGAATGTATTTATAATTTGTTTGTGTGTCATAAAATATATATGTAT
Organism: Drosophila falleni; assembly: GCA_035045575.1. Classification (NCBI taxonomy): domain Eukaryota; kingdom Metazoa; phylum Arthropoda; class Insecta; order Diptera; family Drosophilidae; genus Drosophila; species Drosophila falleni. The sequence goes on from JAWNOV010000062.1 coordinate 21,543,476, forward strand.
GTTTATGAATTTTGAAATGATTTTGGTTTTTCTTTCAAGTTGGTACTCATTTTATGACCAAGCTTAGTTTCTTTCACTATGATTCATTGTTTAAATTTCTGCATTTATTTAGCTCAAAAGTTTGTGTCTGTATGTATGTATGTATGTATGTGGGTGTGCGTGTATTTATTTGGCTTTTTGTTTTAGTAATATTATGTTTGTAAGTATAACAATAAGTTAATTTTAAAATAATATCGCTTTAATACTTGAGAAGGAAATTGTGCAAGAGTTCGAATACGCATTAACTTGGCTAATATTTATCATATTTTCTTGAATGTGTTTGTTTGTGTGTGTGTACAGACTGCGTATTTTATTGGCTATTGTGGCATTATCTTGAGATTCGCGTAGGAGCAAGTGCTATATGATTAGGATAGCGCTGTTGCGATTTTATCTGCATTTAAGTGCGAAAATTGAGATTCAGCACATTAATAAATAAAAAACTAATAACAAATAGCATGGTGCAGCAATTGCAATAACATTGACTAGATCAGGACTTATTTTGGCAATCAATACAATAATGTTATTAGAAGATAGTTTTGTGGCGCCTTGCTTCGAGAGACTTTGAGCATTAACACTAGCAAAAGCAAAGGATTCAAAGGGGGGACAGACAGTGCGATGGAAAAAGAAAATGTATAAATAAATTCTTCTTACTCCTATTTGTATGTATGTGTGTAGTGTGCGCGATTGTGTATGCATACAATTCTAGTAAGTTGTTTATTGGCACTGGTCGCAAACGACGACGATGTAGGACTCTCTACGCATTCTCTGAATATGTGTTAAAGTTTTGCAGTAGATATAGAATCATTTCTACCCATGTGTATACACTATAACTTGCAATTCTTAGCTTCTCTTTTCCATTTGCATTTTAGTTATGATTTATAATTTTTTTTAGAGCTACGCTTTGTAAATTCCAACAGATAACTTAAAACGAAATAAAGATAAAGACGACAACTGGAAACAGACAACAATAAAGCGTTCATAAAGTTTTCAACGGAAGCAGATTTCAAGTGCTAAAGTTAAGCTAGGGCTAGGAATAGGGTAAGAGATAGCATAGGTCTGTACCTAATTAAAAACCTGACAACAAATTGCCCTTTGCTTCAAGTTTCGACTGATTCAGTTTGCTGGTTAATTTCTCGCCAACGTTAAGCGCATGTCCAAATAGTTTCCATCATTTTTAGAACACCTTGCGCTCTGGCCCAAACTTGGGATTAACAAATGAGAATCCGGCGAACTCGTCCTGATTGATACAACGTATAACATCATTACCAATGGGTGTTAACACTGGCTCCTCTTTGGTGAATTCGGCATCGAAATTGTTGGCATCACGTGGGTTTTTCTAAAAACAGAACAGACCAGTTAGTAAGAGTTCATTTTATTGGGCATTTAACTTACCATTTTAGGTCGGAATGGTGGCTTTATGTTGCGCTTCTCCAGTTCCTTCCAGTCCAGTTTATTGAAGAATGCATGCTTGCGTATTTCATTTTCATCGCCAGTGCAACCCAGACGTTGCTCAGGATTCTTGGTAAGAAACCCTTAAGCAAACATGGATTTATAAATAAATAAATAAATGTGATTATCTTGTAGTTGTCAGCATACCTTTTAATATGGACACGGCTTCACGGGACAACCAAACCGGATAGAGAACATCATCGTGCATGATCGAGTCAAAAAGCTCATCCTCATTGTCAGCCTCGAATGGCGGCTGGCCAGCCATCATTTCATACATCAGCACGCCCAGCGCCCACCAGTCTACAGAGGCGCCATACTCCTGTTCTTTAAGAATTTCGGGTGCTATATAGTCGGGTGTACCGCAGAATGTCGTGGTCAGCATGCCGTTCATGATGCCCTCTTTGCACATGCCAAAGTCGGCGAGCTTACAGTGACCCTCCTGGTCGAGCAGAATGTTGTCCAGCTTCAGATCGCGATAGATAACCCCATGGGTGTGCAGAAACTGCAGGGCAAGCGTCACCTCAGCCGCATAAAAAGCAGCACGTGCCGCCTCAAAACGCCGCGCCTTTTGTATTTGAAACATTAGATCACCACCATTAACGTACTCCATAACAAAGAACAAGCGATCTGGTGTCTGAAAACATGAATGCAGCGCCGTGAGGAACGGATGATTGGCAGCCAATGCCAGGATGCGTTTCTCGGTCATTGTACAGTCCACATCGTCGTCTTGTATGATGGCATCCTTCTTCAGCACTTTGATGGCATAAATCTCGTCGGTGCCCTTCTTTTCAGCCAACATCACCTTGCCAAACGATCCCTTGCCCAGCACCTTAATAAAGTTAAAGTCCAGCAGCGAGCACTTGCCGGGACGTGAATCTCCGCCACCTACAGCCAGGCTCATGCAGCTACTGCTGTTGTAGCCACTGGTCAACGTGCTTGTCGAGGTGCCCAAACTGTCGCCTGACAGATTGCCACTGCGAAACGAGGCGCCTGCCGCATTATCACCACCCTCGCCGCCCAATGAGACACCATAATTGTCCTCGCCACCCGGTTGACTCAAGTATTTGGAGCGTCGCGGCTGCTGGCCCTGCTTATCCGGTGAGATGCCCAGCGAGCTGAGAATTTCGGCCATTTGCTTGGTATTGATGCCGCATGTGTTTGCCACATTCTTTTGGCACCGCTTGTGGACGTTCATGTAACATGTCTCGCATTGTAGGCCCTGCTTGATCAGTCCGTAGAGCAACGAGCCACAGTGATCACAAAATGTGAACCGCTTGTAGCTGTGCACCACAAACCGATGCGGCACATTCACGTTGAATCGCTGGCCCGCCGGCACAACTTCCACTTTGGCCTGCTGCTAAAGTTGGGATAAGAATAAGGTTTAGTATCTGTATAAGTTGAAGTGAAATCTCTACTCACCTCATCCCGCATGCCCGGACATTTGGAGACCACAGACAGATGGCACTTTTTATGTACAACTAAGGTGCAGACTAGAAATGATTTAATAAAAATAGTATATCATTAATCTCAAAGATAATCAAAGATTTCGGCCTGCACTGCAGCTCATCCTGCTCCGCATTTAAGACTGAGTGCATGGCAATTCAATTAATTCACTTAGCTAACGAATCACAGCAGTGCAGTACGTACATATATATAATATATGGATATTCTAGATATATATTTACATTTCTACCTTTGAAATGATTAATTTTGTATACAAATTACATTCAGAGGTTAGACACACACTAAAATTAGCTTATTCCAGGTAATTTATTTATCACGTACAATAATAATGTATGATAAAAGGTGTATGTTGTTTCAATTTCAATTTTCAAGTCATTCTCGAATTTAAATTAGTTTGCATAATCATAGGGACAACATAAAATTATTTAATTACGTGAGTGCAAAATGTCTCTTGTGGCGTGCAAAATCAAGTTAAAAACCATCTGTGTACCTAAAGTTAAATGCCTATTATATATATTTAGGGCTTTAAGCAATACAAAGCACAATCTAATTAACATGATAAACATTCAGAACAATTTCTACAAGCTTAAGCTTTAACTTAGCTCCTCTAGAAAAACCCTTATGTCTATTATAAAAATACCCCATCTATCAGCTATATTTAAATATATTTTTTTGCACTCTTAAATGTCTGTAAGAGCACAATATCAGAAAATAGTTTACTTTATTCTTTATTCGAAATGAATTTGATTACACGAAATACTTCCTAAAAGAAACTTTATTTTCTAAAATTTATGAATATTAAGCAGTTTTTTATATAAAACCTGTTGAATTCACATTGTTTTTATTATCACAAGTCTTACGTGCTTTGATAAATTTCCTTCATTTAATTGAGTATTTGCATATTATTACTAACAATGTCGACTAAATATTTGGTTTTTTCCTAGCTCTTAGAAATTCCCACTTTGATGCAATACGATTATATCATATCGTAAAAATCACACCATTTATAAGAATGTAGTTAAAATGATCTTTGTTTGGAATTCTTGTAGGATTAATTTAAAAACGTATGCATGTTTGTTTGAGTCATTAAATCTTATCAATTTACAATTAGTATGGAGGCAAGACAAGTGTAAAACCGAGTTACAATATATGTGTGGGTGTGTGCGTTTATTGAACAAAACCACAAACAAAATGTTCAATGCAGTGGTTCAGTGGTTTAGGTGCATGGACAATGCAGAGAGAAGCAACAAGAGCAGCGACGACGCAAATTAAAAATATAAACTTTGCTTATGATTGTCCAAATTTGTATTCGAAAATATATGTATATGTACTTAATTTAAATTGTAGACAATGGAAAATGCATTGTTTCATATTTCGAAACTGAACAACATCAAAACAAACAACAAACGAACGAACGAAACGAGCAAATGCAGGTGATGGATAGCATTATATTTTTGTTTTTTTTTTAAATATTTTTTATTTAATGTAATTGTCTTCGTAGAAACTGTTGGGTCTCTTGAAGAAATTCCTTTTTATTTTTTAATTTTAAGCAGAACACATACCTTGACATTGATAGCCTTGTTTACCAATTCCCCTGCAAAAAGGCAAGAAATTCCGTGGCTATTGCATATATATTTCTTTTATAACTGAATGATGAGTGTTTTTTATTATTGTGTAGACATGAATGAATGCAAAAACTTAAAAAAGAAAGAAGTAGACCCTCTGCTCGGAACCAAAAGATGAAAGTCAAGCATATGTTTGTCTGTGTATAGGATGAGAGACCAACCCAGTGAACCAGTGAAAAAATTGTTGCCACCCCAAGGGTCAGGTAAAATATTCCCCAGTAGTATGGTATGTGAAAATGGTTAATTAAAAGAAAAAAATCAACTTAAAAACTTATAATTAAGTTAAAAGATAGCTAAAAACGTAGTGGAAGTCTAAAGAGTTGTGTGTGTTACGATTACGATACATAAAAGTACATCGAAATCAATATAGATTATCGAGAGGTATATATGTATGTGTAAGTGTGTGTGTGTCTGTAGTTAGAAATAATAAAATTAAAAATTAAATTGTTATTCCAATGCTTTGATGGTGTGTGTTTTGGTTTGTGTGTGTGTTTGTTGTAAATTATATCAAAATCCAAAATCAATTACAACTTAAAAATGGTACTGTAGATGACAGTCTGGCTGTGAGTACGTTTACAGCATATGCTGCAGTTGTTCACTCACCAAATAAACTCGCGACAATGTGAACAGAAGGTGGGCTGGCGCAAGAATGTTGCCATAAACTTATGTCCATTAACCTATCAGCGTTGATGGTGAAGACAATAATTATTAATTATCATGGTAATCAAATGTTAAATTGATAACACATTACCTGATGTACACGACGGCGCATTGCACCGCGACGTCGATTGAATCCGGCGCGTTCTTTGAACTCCTTGTTAACGGCCACAGTCTTCTCAACCTCGGCATCGGCCTTTGCTTGATCTACAAAATTGAAAGGGTTACAAAGCCCAAAGGTAAATGTACACAACTAACCATAATTCTCATGCCTACCATTGCGGGTCTTCAACTCAATGATGACATGGATTTTCCCCTGTGGTTCCAGGTTAATCTGCAAGTTAGAAACAAGTTCCCAAAATTAAAAATCTAAACTAGATTTTTAGACAAGAGACTGTCACTCACCCATAAATCTGGCACTCCAGACTCACTCTGCATGAGATCCTCAAACGGAATAATGCAGTTGGCGACGAAATCATCAGGAGGCAATGCGGCATCATGGAAAACGGTTAAATTAATATTGCGCGCATTGTTCACGTCGTGGACGAACTGTTCGTTCCATACAGGATCAAACGTCTTTGGTCTTGTTGTCGAGCGATCTAATAGGAATATTTGAAGTTGATTAGTCATCAGATTCAGTTTCAGTTTCAGATTGAGATTTAATGAGAACACTTACCAAAATGACTCTCGTCGACATCTATGGACACGTAGGGATCGATGAGCTGCTCATCGGCCAATTTTCCAAATGTTAAATTGTGGCGCTTTTGAAAATCTGTTGGACGCAGGCCGCTTGCCTCGCAAACCTTGATTTGCAATTTTCCAGTAAACATTGCGCTGATTGGTTCAGCTCCACTTGTAAGTGCTTTTCTTTTGTCTCTTTGTTTGTGATGTTATGTATGTTTGTTGTTTCAGTTTCAAATGATCTAGATCTTGGCAGGAGTAATCGGCAGCGCCGCGTGTTTGCAGCTGCGGTGGTTACAAAATGCTCTCCCTCAGTGGATGACTCCCAATTGGAAGCTGGTCGTTCCTCTATAAATTTAAAAAAAAAATGAAACTCGATTAGTTGATACTGGCAATTGTGTTATTGAATACCCTTCCCCTCCTTAAGCACTGTTACTCTAGGTCATTGACATTCTGGACATTCTGCGTATGCTGAATGCTCAAATGAATTTCAAGGTCGCACTCGACTTTGGCATTGATGATAATTGGGAACACAAAGATTTTTATGGCACCGCGCATATTCTTATCCGTTGCACTTCCGTTCAGACATTGAGATTCGCGTTAGTCAGCATTGGAATTAAGACGCTTGGCGAATTATGAAACGTACAAGAGATAAATCACATAGACATCACAAACTCACATGTACACATACACACACACACACACACCGACGCAAACATAGTAAGATAAAGCTGAATTAAAGTTGCCCATAACAATATTGTTGTTGTCGTTGCTTAGTTTTGATTTGCTATTACATATTATTCTTATACATACAGTAAAATATTTTTTTTTTATGTATTTACTACCTTCAACTCATAAACAGACATACACAAATATGTACATACATACAGACAAACACTCGGACAGTGCATACATAGCAGCAGTAGCAGATATTTTTCACAAATAAAACAACAAAGAAAGAACAACAAGCAATCCTAATACCTCTGCGCCAGTCCCACACCCCCACAGCAACCATCATACTCCCACAAGCGGTACTCCCAGCAAACATTTGCAAGATCGTTTTCACAAAAATCACCAGCATGAGTCTTTTTCGAGCCCTCTTGATGATAAAAAACAATATATATTAATCTTATGACACGAAAATATCATGCGTATGCTCATAATGTTATTTGTTGAAAATGATTGCAAAAATTACTTAACAATGAGTGGAAACTGATTAGAGGAGTCGGGGCTATCGTATCTTTTTTACCTTCATCATCACAAAATGAGTATGTTTATCATTATTTTAATCAGACTGAGGATTCAAAACAGACTAGAAAATGATCAAATATTTCATGAAATGATTGCTGGGTTGCGATTGCTGCTAAACCCAGCGCACACACGACCGCTCTCTCCCTCACTCTTCCTCTCTTTTTAACTTTTATAAGAACACGAGAAATTCTCATACACACACATAACACACATATGTATACACGCGCGCACACACATACACATGAATACATTCCAGCACAAACAATACACACACGCAGGGCAAAACAGCAATATTTAGAAAATGCAAATTGCACAAGTATATTTGACAATATGACAATTGCGACTAGTGCGTTAATTTACAATTACCGTTAAATCAACAAAAATGCCACTTGAAAAACTTATATGCACGAGAGACAGAAAGAGAGAGAGAGAGCGCGCACCTCCTCTCGCAAGAGCAACAACGGAGCAACAGAGAACAAACAGAAAATAAGCAAACAGACAGGCGCAGTATTCGAGTGACCCAAATATGACAGTGCACACTGGTTGGAAAAGCGCTTTTCATAAACATGCCCTAACATTTCTTGTAAAACTTTCAAATTATTTAAACACAAATAGTTGTTTAGTTGAATTTTTATTTGCAGCATTAAAAAGTGTTCACAATTTTTTTTGTTAGCAAATATTTCTGAATTTATGAACAAACTACTTGTTTTCGTTATCATTATATGCTGTCTAATTTAGCTAAAGACAGCTGTGTACAGAGACGCGGGCGTTCAAGGAATTGAAAGAGCATTTGCAACGCGCAGACCAGACCTTCGGGCAAATCGGTGGACATTACATTACATTACACCTCAATTACTTACCTTTTCTCGCAAGGGTACCGTGGCTGTGGCTTTGGTTGTGCGCCGTGCTGCTTGCTCTCTTCGCCTCTCACGATTGTTGGTATATTAGAGAAAAATGTTCAGCTACATACATACATATGTACATAAATACATATGTGCGAAAAAATTAAGGATGGCACATACACAGTCACAGGCACAAGCACACACATACGCAAACAGACACCCTGTTTGCACAATTCCAATTGGAAATACGTTCAAGGAATTTTTGCCTTTAGTTTACACTAATTTCTCACACAAACACACTTTCCAACATTTTTCGACAATAGAATTTCATTTCGAGCACGGTTATTAAAGTAAAAATAAAAATTATCGTCTCTCGCTCGTCTTTTGCCAACTTTTAGAGGAAAAAATAGCTGTAGCTGCTAAGAGCACGACATGCACTAACTAAACACTGCTGTGCTGCCACCCAGACAAAAGGTCTCAGAAAAAAGATTCCGATCTGGCAAGTCGTACCATTTTAGTAAAATGGCCAAAAGAGTAAAACAGTAAGAAAAATAGCTAAAACCGATAAATAATCGCTACAATACTAGCCAACTGTGTGCGGCCACACTGATAAATTTAAATTTTAGTTAAGCAATTTTCAAAACACAATTTCTTTGCAATAAATAATAATTTGATGAAAATCTAAAATAGGAAATTAGATAAAATTAAAAAAAGGCTTGTGAAGGCTTGAAGTTCGTCACCCCAAGGGGAGATAGGTTATAAATTTCTGGAAAATATTTAAAATGCAGGAAATTCCCAAACAATTCTGCAAAAACTTAAAATAGTTTTAGTTTCAAATTAAAAAAATTGTTAAAAAAAAAGGTGATAATTTTTAAAGTTAAAAATTTTGACATTTGACACAAAATTGTTCATATTGCCAGATCGAAAAGTTTAACAGGGTGGCATCACTTGGATCAGGTGGCAACGGTTGACAACAGTGTCTAGAATTTCCCTCATTCTAGAAGTCAAATTTTGCTAAATCACAAAGAGTTGAGAAATACGTATATTTTTTCATAATAGTTTAAAGAATTCAGACGCAAAAATGTCCGTGCGTTTTGATTGGTACCAATCGGAGGCAAAGGTGGTTATAACAGTGCTGCTGAAGAACGCTTCAGAGAAGAATTACAACGTTAAAATTGAGGCAGATAAAGTACATATGACTGCAGATGGCTACGAACTGCTGCTCCATCTGCTGCACCCCATTGTCGTAGAGCGGTCCTCACACAAGGCATATTCAACGAAGGTCGAGATTACCTTGGCTAAGGAGACGGGCGTACGCTGGGAGACGTTGGAACAGAATGCCAACTCCGCGTCGCTGGCTGCTCCACTTCCAACGCGTCAGGTGAAGAACTGGGATCGTCTGGTCAGCGAGGAAGAAAAAATTGACGAGAAGGAAGCTAAGGGCGAGGCAGCCCTCAGTCAGCTGTTCAAAAAGATCTACAGCTCATCCACACCAGAAGTGCAGAAGGCCATGAACAAATCATTTTCGGAATCTGGCGGCACTGTGCTGAGCACAAACTGGAATGAAGTGTCCAAGGATAAGGTTGACATCAAACCGCCCGAAGGAACCGAATTCCGCAATTGGGATAAATAAGCAAGAGAATTAATTAACAGAAAAACAACATACACGCATAGCTCATAATACACACACATTATATATTAAGAACCATAAAAGAAACGTACTTGAACTAATAACAATAATAAAAATGTTCATTTTGAATTATTTAAAAATTAAAAAATTACAAATGCAATCAGTTTAGTAGCTTATATGACACATAATTTATTCAGCAAAAAAAAAACTATTTTTAGTTTTGTTTTCTTGTTATGATTCTCACTCTCTAAGAAGTAAAAATAAAGAAATAATGGGCTGATTATTTTAAAAATAAATCACAAATATATGATTTTTTCTTTATCAAAACTATTATTTGAGTAACTGTCCGCATGTGTTTGTGTGTGTGCTCATTGGGGGAGGAAGTTTGATTAGAAGGGAAATTTGTAAAACAGCTGATCGACAGCCGGCGATGTGCAAGCAACGCACAAACTTTTATTTATTTTTATTGCGAGGCACAAATTTAAATTAAACACAAATAAAATGTATCAAAATTTAGAGGAGCACAATCGGCTGGTGAATAAATATCTAAAGATATTCTTTGTAGTTGCATTGTACTGGTAAGAAGCATTTAACAAGATACAAGATTCAAAGATACATTTTTAACACGTTGCATTTGTGACAGGTGCACCTCCATACTGACTGTGTTTGTGAACAAGCATCTGCTGAGCAGCGATACTGTTAATTTGGGTGCACCACTGTTCATGTCATGGTATCAGTGTGTTGTATCCACCGCAATATGCTTTTGTATGAGTCGCCTCAGCCGGAGGTATCCAAATGTATTTACCTTTCCGGAAGGCAATCCCCTGGACATTGATACATTTCGAAAACTTCTGCCCCTGTCCGTGCTCTACACGCTGATGATCGGGGCCAATAACTTGTCGCTGTCGTTTGTAACTGTTGCCTTTTATTACATTGGACGATCGTTAACCACAGTGTTTAGTGTGGTGTTGACCTATGTGATCCTGAGGCAACGCACCAGCTTCAAGTGCTTGTTGTGCTGTGCTGCCATTGTGGTGGGCTTTTGGCTTGGCGTGGATCAGGAAAGCTTAACGATAGCCTTCTCTTGGCGTGGCACGATTTTCGGTGTGCTTAGCTCCTTGGCATTGGCCATGTACTCGATACAAACGAAGAAGGCGCTCTCTTATGTTAATCAGGAAATCTGGCTGCTCAGCTACTATAATAATCTGTACTCCATGCTGCTATTTTTACCACTAATTATATTAAACGGCGAACTGGGTACCCTCTTGGCTTATCAACACTTTTGGGCTCCCTGGTTCTGGGCTGCCATGACGCTGAGTGGATTTTGTGGTTTCGCCATTGGCTTTGTCACAGCTTTGGAGATAAAGGTAAGTGTGAGTCATGTTGTGGTGTGCGAGTATTAAACAGAACAGAACATAGGAATGTTGTACTTATCAAACTCTCTTTACTGATTGCAGGTTACCTCACCGCTAACGCACAACATCTCTGGCACTGCTAAAGCATGCGCCCAGACAGTTATTGCCACGCAGTATTACAACGATGTGCGATCGGCCATCTGGTGGACTTCGAATATAGTTGTATTGCTAGCTAGTGCTGCCTATACGCGGGTCAAGCAGTTGGAAATGTTGCAACAGCATCAACAGCGAAATGCTGCCACATTAAAAGCCTGATCCAACATTTCCAACATACGATCATGTCGTATACGTTATATGCAGCAAATGAAATGAATTTACAATTGGCTGATCGTAGTATTGTGCATCTTCCAAAAACAATTTTAAAATTATCCTAATATATGTAAGTGTCGTAAGATTATCAGATATCTTTTAACTGTCGAAACACACAACATTTTCGTACGTACATACTTTATACATAAGTGAATCCAAAGATGATCTACTGCTCGGAATAAACTGATTCCCATCAAGTTATTAATGTTTAAAGTATGTATTATGACTGTCAATGCACAAATGGATCCATAAGCAATAAAGCTATAGATTTTGTAAGTACATAACAATATTATAAACTAATTTGACACGGCAGCTGCCGCCTTCTCTTCTGCCTCCACTGGTTCCTCTTGCTTCTTGCTTTCCTTCTTCACTTTGGCAGTGTTTTTATCATAGAGTTCATTCACATATACGAATGGATCGATCTTCAGTTGCTCGCTGCTGGGTGGACTCTTAAGCAGAACGCGTGTGATGAAGCGTCCATCGCGTTTGGGACGCACCGTATTGACGTCTTGCAACAGAAAGCTTATATTTTCCTCCAGATGTTGTGCGTCCATGTTTAGAGTGCCTACGCTGGCTGTTATCAAGCCAAAGTTCTGCTGATATTCGTCTTTGCTTGCACTGTAGCTTATGCCATTGGAAAACTTTACAATCATTTCGGCCAGATTTGTTCCCAGTGTTTCATTTTTGGGATTTGGAAATTTGCGCTTCATCAGACCACGCAGTGCAACGAGCTCGGCCAGAATATTGGGATGTGCAATGACGTACTGATAGTCGGACAGCAACAGCTCGCCGTTTGTTATATCCTTAATCAGCTCTACGCCACCAACAAGCGATGCACCGGCATCACGTGCTTCTGTAATTTCTTCCTGAAATCAATTAAATATGTTAGCAGGGACAGAATTGTATGCTTACTTCATTCACTTACGTTGCCCTTTGTAAATACTATAATCTTGCGATCTTCGCCGTGATCGAACTTGTGCGGTATCATGGCCATTCGTTGGAAGTTGTCCACAAACCGTGTTGCCTTTTCACCTTGCATATTCAGCTCAATTTCCACATTGAGTGGCGCATTGGGTACATTGTACATGCTCGGATGATGCGTCTCTCGATGACATTTTATTGCCTCAGCAACTGTGTATACCGGCCACCGGTAATAGCGACCCACGTAGACATCATCTTTAGACACCTGCTTCCAAGAGTCATCCACGTGTTTGTCAGCACGCTTAACATTTATTCTAAAAATGTAGAAAGTGTTATGTTATAGTGCTTAGATCGCCTTTAGTTGGACTCACTTCTTGTCACGCTGGTTATGAGGAATGAATCCCACTTTCTTCACCTCTACTTTAACCTTCTTCTTACGTGCCTTTTCCCGAGTGCCTTTTCGAGCCGCATCTGTGACTGCGGTTAGGTGCAGGCAGCGCAGTGCTTCTCCAGTTTGTTGACGCACAGCCACGGCGCGCATTGATGATAAAAGGGATAACATTTCTGTTATAATTATTAATATCTTTCAGCCGTTTATTTATTATTATATAAAATAATAAGAATGTCCCGGCTGCCACCCTGCAGAATTTACCGATCTGGCAATGTAAACCATTTGGGGAACATTGTTAAAAAAGTGTTAATAAACAGTAAAGCCAGAATTTTTAATTTTTTACAAAATTTTTGTTGGATTTTTCCTGGTTTTTTTAGTATTTCTTTCCCCGAGGGGTGACGAACTTTAAACCTTTATTAAATGTTTACCTTAATTTTATATAATTTTGAACTTTAAATTATTTTTCCCTTAAGAAAGTTGGCAGCACTGCATCCAAGTTTCACACCATATAGAGTTGCTAAGTCGATTGACAATTATGGGAAATTTAGCAAGGACGCAACAGTTAAAAAGCAGTTATAAATTTTACAAGGCATTTAAAAAAACTAGTTAAAATATTTTCGAAACATGATAATAATTTAAGTAATATGCTATGATTACTACTTATTAATGTTATCAATGAGTAGAAAGAGAACGTGAAAAGGTCACAGAGAGTATCGCTCTCTGTGTCACACACATGTATATAAATATAAAATTTTCCGACTTTCTCACAGGTTGGGAAAACTCTCGCCGTGTCCATTTGTGCTCAGAATAGCTTCGACCAACGACGGCACAATACGGTTTCAATAATCGCGCCGTGAAAATTGCGAAAAATCGCATAGAATATAGATCAGATAGGAGGTTCTGTGTGCATAACAAAAGTGCAAGTAATCATTTGTTGTTTTCTTATTATGCAAATATTAAACAGGCAATTGCCAACAAAAAACTTGTAAATAATATACAAAAATTCAAATCTGTGAATTTTATTCGATCAAATGTAGTCGTAAAAAAAATGTGTATTCATTTTCGATATAAGATTCTGAAAGTGGCGAAACGAGCGCCTAGTGAAAGTAATGGGCTCCAAAATATACACATGATGTGGCACACTCACACACGCACACACACGCAAACTTGGGGGCACAATTTCCCCAAAGAAAAATTGAAAATATTAATTGCGTGTAACCTAAAAATGAAATAATGGAAGTGTGCATACTTCAAATAAAGAATGATGAGGTGACAGGGAAATGGGACGAGGTGTCGGGACTGACATTTGGGTGAGAGGGAGGTGCGAGGGAATCACAAACAAAAGAGTGTCAGCAATTTAAAAATAGTTTACGCCATTGTTTCTATTTATTTGTGAATTTAATGTTCTTGTGGATGTTTTCCCTGCCGATTGCTGGATTCTTGAATTATTTCTGTAGCAATTTATAGCACAAAGTGCATTCGAATGTGGTTTTCCGAATCGTTCAATTCCCGTTTATTATTGACCACACACGCGTAAATATTTTCCGAATATTTTCAAAACTTTTGCACATGTGGCGAAACGTGCTAATATTGAGTTTTTCAAAATTTATTGTTTATATCGTGTATTTTAAGCGTTACACTTTAAAGCATTCAAATTTCCATATATTTATAATTCTTATACACATACATATATGTGTACATACAAACAGTTGGTTAAGAAAGTGTTTTTACAAACTCAAATAATATACACTTATTTTGTATTTTTAATTTATTTTTCTGTGGTTCTAAAAACCAGTGAAAAAAATACTATTTTCAATTATTTTGAATATTTTAAAAAGTATTTTTATTTTGTTAAAACAGTTTCTTGACAAACTGTTCATGCAATATAAATGAGTGTGCGAGTGTGTGTATGTAAGTGTGTGTGTGTGTGGCGGACGTTCCACATTTGTCTTCCTCTTTTATAAACAAATTTTTTGATTTCGATAATTCGTGGGATATTCTTGTCTTGCGTGCGTTTCTAGTGGCCGTATCTCGCTGAGTAAACAAACAAAAACCAATTGAGCATTTCAATACGCACGCACACATAGAGGGAGAGACACACAGATACATAACTTAATATCTTAATATCCATAAATGAAGTGATCTTGCGCTGAGCGCAATCTTGCCCCAAATTGTCCCAGTCATGGATAAGGCGCCACCGCCAAAGCCGCGTCGAACGCGCCAAAGGATCAATGCCCTGCAATATGAATCCTTGCCGACAGCGCCGCCTGCAATGTGTGGGCGTGCCGATGAGAATATCTTTCAGTTTCCCGTTGTGGCATCCCGTGCCCGGAATCTGTCTGCCTCGCCAAAGCAATGCCTGGAAAAGGATTTGCCCGTTTGCGAGCATGGCAAGCATAGCTGCTATTTCTGTCAGCCATATCGAGCGGATCGGGGTACAATTGAGCCGCTCAAGAATCGACTCAACTCGGCCATTGAGGCCATGGATCAGCTGCAACGCACCTATGCCTTGCTGGAGGGTTTTCTGGAGCAAAAGCTGGCCACCATCACCGACAACGAGGAGGAGACGCTGATCGAGCAAAAGCCCCAAACACCTGGACCAGTTCCTACTTCAGCTGCTCCTGTTCTGACACCAACATCACCTGTAGTAGATACCGAATTTGAGCTGGAGCACTCGCTGACCTGGCTGGAGTCATTGCTGGGCACAGAAGTGGTGCCACCCACCAAGCAGGGTAAATTCAAGCGGTAAGTATGCAACTGATCTAGTCAGGATCAACTCATGACTCTCTCTCTCTTTCTCAGTATACGGGAACGCAGCAAATCGATGATGGAGGATGAGATTAACATGTATTTGAGAGGAGACCGCCAGCTAAAGATGAGCACCTCTCGTCCATATTTGCTGCGCCGCCAGAGTACGTACAGCGACAACAAATCCAAGGTCTCCAAGTGGACCAAGGTGAAGGCGGCCTTCAAATGGGAGCGTGCCAATGTGCCGCCAACTGGTGGCCAAGAGCCAGGCACATTGATGCCACTGAACATAGAGGTGGAAAGGTAATTATCCTACGTATGGCAATTCATTGAAAACAATCCCTTTACACTGCAATCTTGTACAGATATTTAAAGGTGCCAATTAGCACGGCGGGCGGAAGTAGTTCAGCGGATAGCATCATTAGCTCCTCCTCGGGGCATTTCATGAGTGAAACGGGCGGCACGCCAGGCACCATCAGTTCGGCCAGTTCCATGGATGAGCTGGATGCGGGCAATCGGCAAGCTATGCGTAAGTCCCAGTGTCGCTTGAAGCATTAATCTAGCTACTCATGCTTCCTTGCAGGTCGCCATTCATCCAAGAGCGTCTCGCATACGCCCAACCATGAGGTGGAGCTGCGTAAGTCCGCCACAGATGAACGCTTGGATGCGTCCAGGCCAACGATGCCAAGTAAATCCTCCTCGAACAAGTCGTTGCGTCGGTCGAAAGCTTTCTCCGATTTCGAGGTGTTGCCGGAGGATCATGTGGCGGAGATTAAGTCGACGAGTAGTCGAAGGAACAAATTGCCGCCAAGTCCATTGAATCTCAATCAGGTGTGCAGTGATCTACCCCAGCTCCACTCGCCACTCAAGAGTCCCAAGGATGGCAATCACACGATGCCGAGAATGCGACATGTCAACTCACCTGGCAACTCCTCCGTGCCGAGCAGCCCATCCCGACATTCGGATTTCTTTGGTGAATTCGGTGGGTGAGCTTATTTGGTGGTTGGCTTTTCAGCTTCCATTAATGTTGTCCGACATTGCAGAGAGCGAGGATATATCGAGTGGCGATTATTCGGAGCCGACAACGCCAAATTGTAAGACTAAGCTTAAGATCGAAGATGAGGTATTTCAACATTATCAACTTCTACAACTCAAACTAGATATGCAGTTCAAGCAGCGCGAATTCGAGCGATCCAGTGCCAGTAATCGCAGTAAGATAGCTCTTAACACTCCGCTAATCCTCTCAAGAAATCACTGATACCACTTTCTCGCTCAGGCGTCAAGCTATGCAGTGGTGGACCTGGCAGCATCAGCGGCAAACGGAGCAGCGAGGAGCATTCCCCGACGCAGTTGCTCCACAGCGAGCTGATGTCCACGGAGCAACTGGAGCAGAATCTGACGCCGCAGTTCAAGAAGAAGCTGCACAAATGGCGCGCCAAACAGCAGAGCTCCAATTGTTATGCCACCTCAGAGCCAGCGTCCAGTCCAACGGCCAAGAGTCAAAGTGGCGGAGAATTAAAGCCGAAAATCGATTGGAATCTCTGGAGTTCGGGCGCCTTAAAGCTTGAGGGTCAGGGCTTGTGTGCGCTGCCGGATCAAAAGGATTTGCCCGAGAAGTTCCAGAAGAAGTTGGGTGAGAGTTGTGATTACTTTGACTTGGTAACTGCCGGAATTTATACACTTTTTACATCCCATTCCCATAGAGCAATGGAACCGCTTGAAATGCACGCCAGGTGGCGGCACAAACTCCGACAATGATTCCCTCAAACGGAGCTCCAAGCACAACCAATCCACGCGTCGTGGCTCCGATGATGATCGTTGGTACAAGCACAAGTCGCACGACAAGGAAAAGTGTGTCAGTCCCAAGCCAAATCTGTGATTCCCATTAATCCTCTTTCTCTCAACTCTTTTGCAGATTGGCGCGCCTTAAAGCCATCGTCGCACCGGATCATACGTCCAAGAACATTGAGGTCAAGACCTCCGACGGTGAGGTCATGAAATTTGAGGGCATCTCAAGGAAGTTCACGCGAAAGCTTTACGAATGGGAAAAGGCGAGAGGCATTGGTCCAGAGGCATCCACATTTGCTTTACTGCATCCCGGCTATTGTCCCATCGATGTGCGCCACATTAACAAGGAGTGCAACAAGGGTGAGTATGTAGTCTAGACGAAGCTATCTTTTTAAAGTTTACACAATGTCCCTTTAAATTTGATTTGATAATTTTAATATGCAAAAAACTTAACTGATTTTCATATCAATGTTAATTTTTTTTATTATTTTGCATCTTATTTGATTCTGATTTAAAAATTTATTTACTGAAAGAATTTAGTTTTTTCGCTATCACTGTCCACTATTTCAATACTTTTTCCATAGATTCGCCTCTTTTAATTCGAAGTTTGCTAAGTATTGTTTTTTTAATATTTATTTTAATTTCAGTTAATATTTTATGAAAGCTATCCTATCTTATACCTTTATAACGACTTTACAGAGATCTATTACAATTTTGAATTTAAATTTTGCTGATATCCAATTTTTTTTTAAATTTATATATTTTTTTAAATTTGTGAATACGCTAATACCATAAAAATATTTGTTATACAAGCATGTAAAATAGAATACAATTTAAAATAAAAATTGGTTCCATATATCAACGTTTCAATTCAATGTAATATAATACATTTTTTAATAATTTTTTTCCTGTGTTCCTTAGCCACCACTGAGCACTCGCCGACCCTGAGTCGTTCATTATCCTTGGATAGTGTGGCGCCGAGCGTGAATCAGGCCTGCGTTATCTCACAGCAGGCCTCGTCCTTGTCCCTTAACGATGTCAACGAGTTCAAGGAGGACTGTGTGGACTCAACCGATCACGAGTTTAAGAAATACGACGAACCGGAGGCTGTTATGGTCGAGGTGGAGGAGCACATACATGACACCGCCTCTCCGCTGGTTACGGCACACACGCTGGTGGAACAACAGACACCTATTTACAAATACGAGGAGGTGCAGTGCAATGACTATGTGTAGGTTTATACCCAAAATCGCTAGTTTAATTTAAATTTCAGTTTCGCATTTAATTTGTATCTGTTTATAGCAACTCGCGTCGCGTGCAAAGCTTCGAGTCGCACACGAATCTTGCCCCATTGTTGGGTGCACTGAAACGTGCCGAGGATCTATTTGGTCAGCTGAGAGAAGCCTCGCCTGACATTGTCGAGCATGTCGCAATGCGGGATTGCCAGGCAGCTTTGCTGAGCATACGCAGCATTTATCCATATTATTCCAACAATTTAATGAAGCCGAGCGTGCTCAATGCCGTCTCCGATGTCCAGAGTGAGCTGGGAAGACTCGCCGAGCTGGTAAGAGACTCTCTCTCTCTCTTTCTCTCTCTCTCTTTCTCTCTATATTTTTCTAGAGAGAAAATTTTATTTTATCCACCTTACACATTTCAGTGTCTGAAGTCGCCGTTGGACGAGGCTTGTTGCCAGGAGACGATGCAGGAGCGCCACAGCGAGTACATGGAGGAATTGCAGGGTCTGCATGAATCTCTGCTCTGTCTAAAGCTATCCATACGTAAGTCACATTGGTATTTACTAGTGATGTAAAAATTCTTTAGCAGATGTGTTTTCAAGTACTTTAACTTGATTACACTTTTGACAATCATTTATCGACAATCGACAATCAGTTTTAATTTAATTCAAAATTATATATATAATATTTTTTTTCTTAAATTTTTAACTGCCATAACCTTGTCAAATCTTAGCCTTTTTTTTGTAAAGTATCAATTTTATCAATATCTCGTATCTAATTTGATTCTGCATCAAAATTTAAAAATTAATATCATCATAGTCCATTTTTTTTCATTCTTTCCCCTGACACCTTTTTAAAAAAGAGTTGTTTGTAACTCGATATGTTATTTGCCAATTGTTCGACAACTCTATTCTCTTTTTTCTTTCGATTTTTATATATTGATTCTTAACTCGATTCACAGTATGATTTTACAATACTAGTATTTAGCCTTTCCATCTACTCTCTTAATCAGCTATTTTTTTTTTACAGAGGGCGGCTCGAATCGTTATCCTCGCGATATTGTGCCGGACATCAACATAACTAGCGAGGATGGACAGCAGCTGGAGACGAGCTCATCGTATGCCACCTGCGATGCCTCTAGTCGAGATTATCTATTATCTCTAGAAGATCACAGTGCCGCCTCACCGTCACCCATGGAGCACGAGACGGAGACGAGCACCACAACGGGCACCTTGTGCCGGGCAAGTGTTCCACTCACCGGTGTAAATGCTGCCAAGAAGAAGCTGCGTCTTCGCAAGATGGGATCACGCCAGAACAGCAAGACGGAGAGCGATAGCAGCGATGCAGATACTCAGAGTGTGCTGGAGACGCCACGACGATTGCGTCGCAAGAACTTTCGGCTGAAGCAGCGCTCCTTAGACGATGACTTCCGCTTGAGCTCCTTTATACCAGTCACAAGCACAGCCACAGCCACGCCCCACACGGAGGCGGATGACGTCATTTGCAGTTCGCTCAAAGTAAAGCCCGGTGAGCGCATCGAGGAATCCCAGAGCATTGCGAGTGGCATGCCGAATGCGTTGGCCAAATTGAGTGGATTTGTGCCTCCTCCATTGCCAGAGCTTCATTCGCGCAGCTACAACACGAATGCAAATGTATTTGTCAAGACCAAACGAAAGCTCTTCACCACTGTGCTGGAACCCAACGCCGCCGAGGGCATAGCGCTCATCGAGAAGGAGCTGGAGAGTCCAACGCATAGTGTTGAGGAGGCACAGGCTTCCAGTGCCAAGTTGAGCACGCCACGTCCGCTCAGTCTCTACAAATCCATCAGCCTGGAGCGATTGGCGCCACTTCGCGTCAAGGAGCAGCTGCGCAAGTGCCAGAGCAATGAGAATATGCATCGAGTGTCCATCTCCGTGCGTCCGCCTCTGGCCAGCGATAGCATGCAGCGTCTGGCGCGTTCCAAGCGACAACTGACCACGGGAACGGCATTACCACAGGCACCACCAAGAAGGGGACATCTCTACAAGAAGAATTCGCTGCACAAATCGCAGAGCGCCACAATGAGCAATAACATTGAGCACAGGATCGCCAAGACCAGCTCCGGCTCGACGGTGAGCAAGGCGTGTCCAGCCTCCTGGGTGGTTCCCAACAAGCTGGACAACACGCTGCCACGCATACAACGCAAGCTGGAGGGCAAAGGGAAAGCTCTGCTCACACCCACCAAACCGAAACATTTTGAGTTTCCACCACCCATTTTGGAGCCGGAGCGTCCGACAACTCCAATCTCGGAGCGTGCCTTGCGACTGCAGCTGGCAAAAGCGCAGTTTCTGCAGAGTGCTCCAGTCACTCCTCGACAGGAGCCAATGACACCCATTGCCATCAATGATGCGGCCTTGTTGCACAAAAGTGTCAGTGTCGGCAGCATGAGAGGCGACACGGGCCGTTCGACGGAGCAACTGCAGCAGCAGGAAGTGACCACGGATCAGGAGAGTGTCAGTAACTCCAGTGCCTATGATAGTTTGCCACGTTCCGTTAGCCGATCGGGTCGCATCTCTAGTAAACTTGGCTTTGCCACACTTGCCTCCAAGTTGCGTCGCGGCGGCAAAAAGTCCAAGGATTCACCGGCACCTGGACCCACTGGAAGTGCCCTCTCTGTGCTCTGCCGCCAAACACTGTTGGCCGATGTGATTGCCCTGCCACAGGCTCGTTCCGGAACCGGAGATCGGCCACCGCCCAGCCCCAATGCATCCAGTTCCGGTCGCAATGTGCATAAATCCCAGAGTTCGCCTCAGGCAGCATTGGGTGCAGGTTCCTCAATCAATCTGCATGCCAGCTACGAGGGCCTCAACAAATCCCTCAGCGAGCAGTATGTGCGACACCTTAAGGAAAGCGATGTCTAGTCACCCCATTGAAATACCTCTAAGTCCCTTATCTAAGCATAGTTATGACAATCATGACATTGGCTAGCAAACGGTAAGAAATAATCTATTACGAAAAATAGCTAAAGGATTTATAGTACATTAGAGTCTCTCAAAATTACAAACATCGCAAATTCGATAATTTCAGTTTTATGAAACTGAAGAAATCAGAAATACGATAGCAAATTTAAGGTCTCATTCACAGAGAAAAACTATAACATGAAAATAAAAATGCATTATATATAGGCTTTAAATTAAAGTTTCGAACTTTGCCACAACAGAAGATAAGAAAATAAATGAGAGATATTAGAAAGTACAAATCCAGTTGAAATTTTCTAATCACACTTTTTTGGTAATAAGAAAGTTCAGAAATTATAAGCTTTTGCAAATTCAAATAACCTTGGGACTTCCTTTAACCAATTGTAGGGACTTAAAAAATACAGAATTTTTTCTCCCAACAATATCTGTTTAATTTTTTACCAATGTCATGATTAGTTAAGCTAACGAAACACACTTTAACTTTATTATGTTATTGTATTTATTTTGTTTATATTTTGTGCAAATGTAATTTGTATTTATACATTTTTTATGTATAAAGAATCATAACCATAATCCTTGATAATGGATTCTATCTATGATCCACGTAATCATCATCGGCATGATCGGCATTATTGTCGTCGTCATCATCTTCATCGACGAGGTTCTCGTGGGGAATATCATCAGGTTGTCCACCGGTGTTATAATAGCGATCCTCCTCCGGCTTAAGGAATTCATAATCTGGTTTGTCGGGATTGACGAAGGTGATGCAGGTCGTCACATTTTGTGTCGTTTCAATCATTTGTGGAATGCTATTGACAAAATCGACGCCACATTGAGCTGCGTGTTGTGCCGCACCTGGCAATTGGTTGTTCACCTTGTCATAGCCAGCGATGCCAACGGCGATGATGTCGTGCACCCGGCGGAGAGCACTGAACACATTCAACGTACCGGATAGTATTTGGCCCATTAATGTTTTCTTGGCGGCAATCTTTTGATAGATCTTTACTAGACCTTGAATATTACGCTTTATCTCTTTGATGGAGGCGACGGTTTCATTTTGAATCTTTAGTACGATTCCCGTGGTGTAGGTGTAGCAATCGACGCCACCGTTGATGGCGTGAAGTGCCTCGGTGAATTGTGGCACGTGGGAGTAACCGCAGTAAGCGGCCTGTGCACCGCGTCCCCAGAACTTCCACATGGTCTCCAGACCAGCGATGACAGCCAACACAATCTTTGGCTTGTTGAGAGTCAACAAATTGATTTCCAAGTCGATGGCGCGTTTCACAAGCTGATTGATACCCAACTGGGATTCATCGATCACATCCTGGAGTATAGCCTGTAGATCCTGCCACTCCATCAGCTCCTGCTTCGTCATATCAGCCCTAGGTGATCCTATTAACTGTTCCAAGGTCGGCAGCGACGTGTCGTACTCAATGCTTGGCTTATAGCTCACATATCCGACAAACTGAGCACGGAACTCATCAAATGCCTTGGCATAAGCATCATCCATCTTAGGATCGGTTTGCTGTTCCAACTGAGCACTGCCATCGCCATCCTGCAACTTCTGGCTGTAAATATAATCATACTGTGCCTGCAGCTCGCGATACAATGGACGCAAGGCATCCACTTCAGCTGGAGACAAATCGAAATCCTTCTTCTGCTGTTCCAGCAGATTACTCAGCTCCTGATGTCCCCAGGCATTGCCAAGGAGCAGAAGCAGCGGCATCAGCAACACCAGCGACACTTTCGACATTTTGCTGTCTTGAATTAAATAATTCAACTGACCAGAAAATATTTGCAGTTCAATTCAAGCGGTTGGACTCTTTTGGCCAACGTTAGTTATTATCTCAGGTATGGGCCATAATAAGCATTATCAGCGACCACACTTGGATTTTCTTAAATAGCCTGATAAGATGTGGCTAATCATGTTTATTCCTATCACAAGTACAAATTTAATCAATTGGTGCTTAAAAATACAATTCATATGTATAACAATTGCTAATGCATAATCCAATACGTAATATTACTTAATCTATTGCCAATAGCAGCATCTACGTCGAGTGCAATTTAAGCCTAGTTTCAAGCGGATTTTAGGAATAAAATGACGATTAAAATATGGCAGATTAGTCAGTTAGACCCTACAGGTTCTTCTAATATTGCAACAATTACTGATATTTGTTTTTATTTATTTCTAATACTAATACTACTAGTAGTATTTTTACTACTATTACCCATATTTGTATTACTAATACTACTGCACAAGTACTACATTTTTAATCCTATTTTAGTACTAAATGTATACACCACTAATTAACAATTATGCTATGCAGAGTATTATTGTATTTGATTATACTATTATTAGTGCTATTACCACTGTTGAAATGTTTGTTATTAATGCTGCTGCTCTATTACTACTTTAGTTATTTCTTCTAATAATATTTCCACTAATTTCATTATTATTATATGTTATTTTATTTATTCTATTATTGCTACTGTAATTGCTTCTTTAAATAACAATGCTGCTTCTATTCTCGTTGTTTTTATTCCAAGAGTATTCCTAATGTACATTATAAAGTAATAACAATCTACTGTTTACATTTTTAAAGATCATAAACAGTAAGAACGTTAAAATTGACAACAAATGTCAATCGATTATCAGTTTCACATAACAATATAACAGAATTTACTAAGAACTCATTAATTACATTAGTTGGGTTACTACAGCAGTCAGAATGGTGAATGGTATCATGAATGGAAACAAAAATGAATCATATCTAGGTTCTTTTTCGAATTTTCCCTTGGAAAGTAAATAAAGGGTCGCATGCTAAATAGATATCCTTGGTCGCAGTGACAATTCATATTTGAATTTTTTCACTGGAAGAGTTAAGTTAGTATGGATATTGCTTTTCAATTTTCCAACTTTATATCAGGTGTAAAATAATATGTACGCCGTTTCTCATGCTTTCTAAAGGTTTGAGGGATAGTGTGGAAAATGATCGGAGTGTTTCTTGGTATCTTTCCATTGTCTCAGATCTTTTAATCAGGCAAATTGAGAATCTGTGTCGAACTCTTCTGTTTGTTTATCGTTTGACGTCCATGACTGGGCCAAGAGGTAGTATATATATATGTCGATTCGTCATTGGCGCGACCAGTAATAAACTCTCGAACATTATGGATACCACATTTGAAATATGGAGCATATTTGTAGTGTTGCTGACATTCACAGTGAGTAGTTGAGGAATTGAGAAATATCCGCAGTTATTTAAATAATCTTATATAATAGCATGGTCAAACTATAACTACTACCACTACAACCACCGAGTCCCACACGGAAACGGAAACGACAGAATATGGACCTATTAGTATGGTGGTGGATCAGCTTGCTGGGTTAGCAGTGGATGTCAGTGATCAGACCTCCTCCCAACTGCGGGAAAATATAGAACGGGCTCTGATCGCTGTGACGGGTAACATTGAAAGTCTGACCACCAATGCCATGGATGAATTGGAGAGAGCCATTATTGAGGCAAATCAGTTTATATTGGACAATCCTAGCTGTAATCCTGCTTGGAATCTACAGGAGTTCACGTTAAATGTGACACATCAGCTTGGCGGTTGTACTCTCAATCTGGCCAGACTAGTTGAAGTTTTTCGCCGCGACGGACAAAAAGTGATGGCCGATGTGCAGAGCTTTATTCAGCAGATGGCCCAATTGCCAATAATGTGCCAAGGTCAGCAGGTGGGCGTGGCATTGGGACCGATGAGCTTTGAGTTTGACAACAGCAACAATTGCTTCATGCGCGGCATAGCGGCAATTAATCAAGGATTAGCTCTGGCCATGCACAATGCCTCACTGTTTCTGTTGCACACACGCCGGTTGTCCCAGGAGCAAGTGACTCAGTCCCAGCAATGCACCGATGCAGTTGTCTACCAGGTTCTTCAGCATCTCAACGCACAACGCGAAAATTGCAGCTAAGTCGTAAATCGTAGGGAAATTTGATTGTACCATAAGCAAATAAAGAAGACAATTTATGCACCCAAAGGATATATGTACCTGGGCAGGATGCACTCTGCTCTCATTGCTTATGCATGCGCAAAAGTCTGCGAAAAATAAATAAAGGAACTATCAACGAGCCACATTGACATTTATTTGACAAGTTTTTGATTGATTTTACAGCTGCTCATTTTGCATACATAATGTACACATACATTGTTGCCATTTGGTTAACTTGGCCTAAGCGCAAGTTCGCATTTCAAATTGGTCAAGTTGCTTTGACCCCTCTAGGCAATTGTTCAATTGGCCAATGGGCTTTGCCAACGACACGTGGCAAACACACGAACCGAAGGCACACAACAGCAACAACAACAGCAACAGAGGCGACAGCTGGCCAGAGAAAGAGATAGCGTTAGTTGAAGGATAGTCTCTCTCTGTCCCATGCCTGTCTACGTTCCTCCATTTCCGCAGTAAGCCAAATTATTTTGACCTGCGTCGCATACACTGTTCACAATTTCAGTATCTCTCAGATAGAAATCTACTAAATAGTACAAGTGTAAAATTTGAATAGACCAAGAAGTTACTTAAGAATTGTTTGCAGTGTATGAGCCAAATAAAATTTTTGGCTCAATGGCGCAATTTTACCCAACGTTAGCGTCTGAATTTTATCTTATTTTTACTGCTTGTAACAGTTGTTGATGATGATCGCGTTATTGCTGTTGTTGTTGTTTTTGTTGTTGTAGTTGCACAAATGCTGTGATACCTAAATATCAGTAAGTGTATACGAGGCCAACTCCAACATCTGTTGAGCATTTTCTAAACAATTGATGTAAACTGGTGACGGAATGCGCGCGACGTTTCTCTAGCTTTTGATATAGACGATTTTTGTATAAGAGTTTCAATAACTAAGAGAAATTATATACAAAACAATTAGGTTTTATATCCAAACTGATTTAGCATATTATGTATTGGTTATTGAAAAGTTCATTGACTAAATTCATAATTATCTGAAAACAATTTGACCGACTTCCTTACGAATTATTTACTCGATTATGCGTTAATTTTTATATTAATTCAGCATATAAATTTATCTGATTTGGCCAACTTATAACTATAGAACTTAACTGAGTTAGCTAGAAATTTTGACAATTTCGAAATATTTTTTTGAACGGATTTTCAGAGATTCTTTCAGAGCAAGACCTTAATCGCTTTTATTCACCATCAGATTAAGTTGGTCAACTTTCTACATTGTATTAATATGATTTTAATAACTTTTACCTTGAAAACAGTGTGGATCATGCTAATTTTAGATTTTGCGAGATCTTTGGTCTATTCATTACGTGTTCAGTCAGCGTTTAAAGTCTTCGTTTGACTTAATTGCATTCAATTTGGGACTTTAATTTTGATTGATGCAAAACTTTATGATAAACTTCAATATAAGAGCCGCACTGTCATGAAGAGAGAATGTCCTCTCCTACTACTACTGCTACTACTTGTTGTCTACTAACTGGAGTGATTTTGCTACTTGAGGTTTTTGGGACGGAACCAACTGGCGTGCCTTCGAACTGATCGACCTGAGTCTGAATACAATAAGAAATTATCATTATTATTATTTGCTGTTCTGTTGGCAGGGAACGAGCCGCGTGGCGTGCGAGTGAAAGCCTGCCCAAAAATGGACTAGCCTTGTAGACAGTTAGTCAAAGCGAGATAGAGCCAAAGTGCAACATATGCTGCTGTTCAAGGATCGCTCAGAACAAACGGACGGCGCATGCCGTCATCTGGTGCTACTTTGACTTCGAAAATTGGGTAGCATTTGCCGTTGCCTACACTTCTCCTTCGGTTTTTTATTTTATTTTATTTTTATTTATTCTTTTTTTTTGTAGCTGTTTCTTTTACGGTTCGGTATTTTGCTGCTTTCGACTACTTCACAAATTCAAGGAAGCAAGTATGCTCCAGCTACCCCTTTAACAGTTACTGTTGACTTCCGATAAGCACGAGTGAGGTAGAGCAACAGAGAGAAAAACAGGCAACAGCAGGATAAACCGCTTAAAGGATATGGCCAGCAGTGCGCCAAAACAAAACTCGAAAGGGTTGCTGCAAAGGACTAATGATCAACTGTGTACTGCCAGTGGAGAAGGTGTGATGCCGACAAGGATACAAGGATACACGGATACACAGATGCAGCACAGTTCACCTCACCACTCTGACTGAGCTCAGTTTACAAATCCAAATTGAGACTCAAACTCGCGCGCATGCTCCTCATTGGCAATGAACACGTGTGCCCAAACAGTGTCAGCTGGTCAGGATCGCAATTGCTACAGAAATAGGGATAGCTGTTATAGGCTATCGGAAAGACTTAAACTCAACCGATTTTTAAGCGGAATACCATTTTCTTCAAGATTTGGCCCCCAAATTGGTTCTGCATTCAAATATTATACACTTACAAAATTTCATATTTTTCGGTTATAAGTCAATTTTCATCCAATTTTCCATATCAACCCCTTGACATATTTTTAAAAACTTTGATCTCTCATAACTTTGCCAAAACTCAACCGATTTTCAAGCGGAATACCATTTTCTTTATGATTTGGCCCCCAAATTGGTTCTGCATTCAAATATTGTACACTTAAAAAATTTCATATTTTTCGACTATAAGCCAAATATCATAAAATTTTCTATCCCAACAAGTTCAAATTTGTTGCCCAGTGTTATTAATGGTTTTTAAAGGATTTTTCAATACATCTACAGGGTCTCTAATCGCAGTTTTAATGCTCTTTAGCAAGCCTAAACTCATCTTAAATTTATGCAAGAAACAGAAAAGAATATAATAAATTGTATCGATTAATAAATTACCTAGCTCAAGGGCGTAGAAAATTCGGAATTAGTTTCGAAAATCGCTGTAAACAAAAACTGACTAACAATAACAAAAAGAAGTTAATTTACATTAGAATGTTGAAATATAGAAATAAATAATGAATTTGGACTGAAGAGACAAATGTTAAATTTTACAGAGAGCGCAATTCAATTAGAAAATCGCCGCAGAATACAAAAAAATTGAGCAATAAAATTTGATTTGGTTCACGCAAATTCAATGACGCTGGTCAGCATCAAAAGGAGCACAAGGACACGCCGCGAGCTCAAGGGAAAATAAAATAGAGTAATAGCTATGAATCAGGACCTGTGGTGGGCAATAAAATGCCTGTCCCAAGGGTCAAGGAGTTTTCATTTTCGTTTCCAATTTCGTGTCATAATGTGTTGTAAGTAGTTGCTATTGTTTTCTGGGCACGCACAAAGGACTCACCGTGTGCGCTATTGTTCGCTCAAGGATCTGAGCCGGTTTCTCAGTGGGAACACCCGCGCGGTTCTCAGCAGTTTTGTTATTTAGCTGCTGTTGCAGTTGCGACCACAAGTTGACTTTTTGGCCACCAACATAAAATGTTGACAGCCGGAACACGCCTCTAAAATATTGTGCGTAGCGATTCGAGTCCTGTGCGGTCCATGATCCTCGAACCTCGATCTTCGATCATTGCGCAAATCAATTGATTGCCTGATTTTGACAGTTATGAGCTGCTCTTCGTATGTAATCACTTTGATGTGCCCATATCTTGATTTCACCTGAAGTCGGCAACACAACCGAAGCCGAAGGTGCGCTCCATAGTTGCCAAGGAATTTATTGTTATTGACATTTTACTTGGGTGGAATCACACGGATTATATCTGCTAATTGCACGTAGATCAGAAATACGTTAGCGGCGCCCTTGATCAGGTTGTCTTTTGTTAGCAATCACTCAAAAATGACTTAAGAGAAGTTAAAGTTGGGAATTTTGGAAAATTGAGGGTTGAGCACATTTCATGCTTTTTATAATATTGCCATTTGTTATACAATAGTCTTAATAAATATTGAAATTTTTTACAATAAGTGAAGTGCTTAAGAGTTTTTAAATTAATTAAGTGTCGTTCTGCATTAAATAAATCACGTGCAAGTCTCAGGCAGAAGCCCCACTTTGACGATCGTTTAGGCACAAATGGCCTGGAAAATCACGACTTGCAGCGTCGCCAAAAAGGTGATAAAATTTCGCACATTAATACTTAATTACTTGAATAATTGGGGCCAAGGGATTAAATTCACACGCAGTCCACACACGGCCGGCCAATGCAAGACCCTGCAGGTGGACATAAAATGAAGAAAAAAAGGACGAAATAAAAAAAGAAAATAAAAATCAGAAGCAGAAGCAGAGAGACAAAAAATTGCTCCGACAAGTGGCCAATGGACAAGAATTCGAAGTGATGCCAACGCCACCGACGACGTTGACATTAAATTTTGTTGCTGTGGCATGTTGTTGTTCCTGTGGCATGTTGTTGTTGCTGTTTGTTGTCTACTCAGCTGAGCTTAAACACAAAATATGAGCGCACCCTTGACGCATTTTTCACACGAAATCTTGATTAATAAATATATAAGTACCGAAAAATTTAACTGATAATTTGAAAAGTCGTCAACCTGAGCTAAAGTTGGCAACCGCTGCGACAACGGACCACATTGGACACATTGGACAATGGACAGAGATTTCATGTGGAGCCAACGCGAAGCTCTGGTGCCCAATTACAAGCAAATGAGCTGGAAAACTGTATCAAATGACTCCCAATGCGAATACAAAATTACAGACCGCAACCAGAACCAGGCGAACAAGAAGAATCTTTGCCAAAAATACAACGCAGTCTGCGCCAATTCTCCATACACCTGAGGCCCCTGTCTACCATCTTAACATGACAAAGCGAGATGGCTTGCGTGTGGCAATTTCAGTTTAAAAAATACAGCTAAAGCTTTAGAATTTGAATTAAATACTCTTACCATAAGTAATATTGATCGCACAGAGACTTAAATCATATGGTAACAAATTATATGAAATTCTTAAATATTTTTATGCTTTTTAAATCTTAACTCTATATCTTTCAAACTATTAATAATAACCAAATTGTTTAGTTTTTTCAGATATATTTTTTCATTATATCTGTTCGATTAATCCAAAGTGCTGCCGGGGTGATGAAGTCTTTTCAGAAGATCACACACCCAACCGGCGCTGTTTCTAAAATACAAGAGAGCTTTATTTTCGATAGAGATCGCAAACTTCAATAGCGATGACATTTTTTCTTATATATAATAATGTGATAAACAACTGATCTGACTTAGCAATATCTATTATTGTAAAATACGTGAAGTGACCTAAGAGCATTCTAAATTCGTTGTATTATTCATTGAGTTGTCTTCAATGTTAGCTCTCTGTTTTTTTCTCGGTCTGCATCTTTGGTAGCATCTTTGCGTTTTTGCTGTGTTAATTTGATGCCTCGCCCAAAAATTGTCAAAAAATCAACGTCGACTTTGATTTTTGATGCACTTTCACTGGCCTCTGTTCAGTGACGAACGTTAAGATCGTTGAGATCGTTTTTGGTTGACGTTCGGCTGCAGCGTGAGATACTCGGATTTAGGGCTTAAAGTTTGATGGCCGCCACCTACTTGGCCAATTTGTTTAGGGCCAGGTCGGACCAGCAACTGAACTGAAGTCAGTCAACTGTGGCGGTCTGTCTGTGTGGCTAATTGAGTTGCCCAGCCGAGCGATCCGGCCGTGCGAATTATTTGTCAACGTGTAACGGTTAAATCAGTTACTCCTGTTGCTCCGGTTGAGAAGAGTAATCGGAGCTACTGATTGATGGCTGGAATAAGGAGCGTATCAAATCTTTGACAAATTGCCGCTGTGTTTGCTTCCTTTGGGCAAAAACTTCCTTAAACAAACATCTATCTATAATTGGGCTTGGCTTTGACTTTCCCCGGTCCAGGCCAGGTATGCTGTAAGTATTGATCTTTCTTTCTTTCGGGATACTCGCGCACACAATGTGGCGTAGGCGTGGGCAACGTGATTTGGTGTCGCTAATTACAGAGTTGGCATTTAACGCAGCCCGTTTTATGGCTTAATAATTGCAATCATTTGGCGTCGTCTTTGACTTTGGCTAAGACCCAGAAGAGCCCACACACACGCACAGTTTGTTGCACACGCGAACGTGCAACGCATGATCGGGGAAACGTTCAGTTATAGTTGTTGTTGCTGTTGTCCAATGCCTCGTTTTAGCCACAGTCCATGGTCAGGACTCACATCAATCAGCCAAGCGCAGTTTTTCTGCTTTTTTTATATTTATTTTTTTTTAATTTTTGGGGTTCTCAATTATTGTGCAATAATTAAAGGATCTGCGTAAAATGTTCACACAACAATGCCAAAATACAAATACATCGCCGGAAACGGAAACTATGTGCACTTCAACCAAAACTATGTATTCAATAAAAAACTGTTGCGGTTTGACTGAGTTTCTTAGTTTTTTTTAATAGTCCTTTGCGGCAAGGTAGATCATGTGCTCAGACGGGCATGAGAAAATTTGTTGTGTCTAAAAGACTTACCTAAGAAAATGTTGAAAACAAAGGAAAACACTTTGTATAACTTTCTGCAGATTACCTGTTATATAATTTACAATTATTATAAATAATTACTTAAATCAATTTTCTACGATACTAAAGTTTTCAAAATATATTCATAACTCAATTTATATGTGTCAAATCACCTGAAAATTAGATACTGAATACCTCTGTGAAATAAGTACATGTTCATTGACATTAATAAAGCAATAGATATCAAGAAAACAAATAATAGATTGCACTTTTGTATATTTATAAATTAATATTATTTTATACTTATTATTATACTTAAGTTTTTTATTAAGAAAATATTTAAAGAGATTTAAATACGCATTGAAAGATATACTAATAAGAAAATATCTTATTATGAAACTGAACTTCTGACAGAAATTTGTTAAGGATGAGAAGATTAAAAAGATCAGACAGATCTTAATACGTCTTATTGTTACATTTACCACTAACTGAACACCCAATTAACTGACAGTATTCAGTGGACTCGTTATGTAGTCAGTCCTTAATAAGAAGTGACAAATTGATGGTGTTAATGCTCATTAACTTGTTTAACGCAGATACAGATATACTTACTATGATCGGTTACGGCTTAAACCATCTTTGGCTGGGACAATAATGGAAAGAAACCCCAAAAACCTCAAAATAAAGCGCACCAATTATCGACATGACAAATTTTTGCAACATTAATTCTTTTACGACCTGCTGCCGTGTCGTGTCTGGCAATGTTCCTCCTGTTGCAGCATCGACTATCGACAATGGCAACGGCAACGAAAAACCCACAAAATATATGCAACAGGGCGACGTACCCTAAAGCAAAGTGGAACTGGAACTGGAACTCGAACTCGAATCGAACGCATAATAATACGTGTTAATAATGCTCAGGCAAGCTGTCTATAAATTGACAAAGACATGCAGGCCTCCGACTTTGGATTGGGATTGAGATTGAGAAACAGGGGGGAACTTTAGTTTGTGGCGGCATTGCCAAAAGATGCTTGGGGTCGCTTTGCACGTACATACACTGATAGAAAAAATGTTTTAAATTTAAAATTGTTGTCTCAAAATTAAGATTTAGGTCTGAAAACTTTAAATTTTGGCTTAAAAATTGGGTCTTGGTTGGCGAATAATAAGACCAAGTTCTTGTTATTAGATCAAATGTTCTTAAAATTTAAGTCAAAAAAGATTTATAAATTTATAATTTTATTATTTGTTTGGAAATTTTAAAATGTTTTTTTTTTTGGGGGGGTTTACTCTAACCAGAGCGACTCGGAACCACTTAAAATATGAATATCATATTTATACTTTCCTAACAATTTAAGATTTTTATTCTTGGATTAAGAACTTTGATTTTTTAGATTAATATTCTTAGAATTAGTAATATGGTCTTATTTTAAAAATAATATATTTAACATGAATATTTTTGATTTTAGAAGTTGATATTTTTTTTTTTTCAGTGTAAAAGTTCTCTTTCCCATTGCCATTGCCATTCCCATTCATAAATTCTAACTAATTGTATTGGCAAGCAGTTGCATTTTGGTCGAAGATGAGAGATGGAAGCTGGATCGAAGTGGAAGTCGAAGTTAAAGTTAAAGTTGAATCTGTGCAGCTGCACAGCGATCGGAACGTAGCTCGGTTGCACAAACCCATCGAAGCTTGGCAGGAAGAGGACACAACGTAGCCGAAATCGAAACGCATCTTTTGTTGTTTGTTGCTGTTGTTGTTGTTGTTGTTAATGTTGTTGTTGTTGTTGCTGCTGATGTCGTGGAGTGCGAGTGGAG
This sequence comes from Drosophila falleni, assembly GCA_035045575.1. Taxonomy (NCBI): domain Eukaryota; kingdom Metazoa; phylum Arthropoda; class Insecta; order Diptera; family Drosophilidae; genus Drosophila; species Drosophila falleni. The sequence continues at coordinate 21,577,115 of JAWNOV010000062.1, forward strand.
ACTTAAACAATTTGTGTAATTGACAAATTGACGGCAACGCTTTGTGCGGAAGCGTTCAAAGCCGTAAATTGTCGCTAACAAGAGAAGCTCCCAGATCCCAGGAACAGCAACTGTGGCAGGATATTGTGGCTGAGTTCATAATTGCCACACCGTGTTGCAGCTAGCTAAATGCGAGGGTGACGCCCGCGTCGCGCGATCTCTTAAATTAAGTCATTAACAATTTAACGAAGCGCTGTCGAAGTCGCGTCGCTAACTAATTATGTGAATTTCCTTCTTCCTTTTTTTGTTTGCGAGGGAAAAAAGAGAGCTTTTTGGCAACGCCCGAAAATTTATAAAACAAACAAAATCAAAATAAAACTGCCCACGTAACGATGTCCTGCCGCGCCCCCAGTGGCCCGATCATCCGCCTACAAGCGCCCCAATTCCCATTCCCATTGCCATTCTCAATCCCAATCCCAATCCCATTGTGATTGTGTGGTGGCAGCCGATCGTCAGCCGCTGCCACCGTCGATCGTCGCGCTATCAACAAATTGGTTTTGTATCTTCCGAATGATTGAATCGCTGACCCGACAAACTGACCAACTGACTAACTGACAGACAGTCAGACTGTTCAATGAATTGACCGAGCTTTACGCTGGATTTAAGCCAGCTTAGTCTTAGCCTTTGTCGGTTATCCGCCAGCAACGATCATCAATCGAAGTTCCCTTTAAACGATTTGTGAGTGGCGCTTTTTTTTTTGTTTTTTTTGGTTGCGACTCCAACTTTGACTCTGACTGCGACCGCTGAAAGCAGATCAGCCCCACACTTAACTTAATTTGGCAGCCACACTCTGGCGCGCTCTGAGGTATAATTATTGGCACAATACTGTTCTGTTCCTGATCCATGGCAATCCAGGCTGGACCAACAACAGGGGATCACTTTTCGCGTATTTGTTTTGGCCATCATAATTTCGGTGAACTGTCTACAAATTGATCGCGAAGCGCCAAATCGATCACCTTGCTCCATATAATAAAGTTATATTCAATGCGTCGAGTCGCGCGCCCGATTTTTGTGTGAGAATCGATGCAATGCGATAAACGAGAGGAAGCGGCAAAAAAATAATACAAGAAAAACATAAGCAAAAGGTGAAGACATTAAGTGAACCTCAGATTGACTCTGAGATTGGTGGGTCAAGCTCATCATAAACTGTTCTTCTGATTTTATAGGAAAAAGTTAAATTAAATATTTGATATATATTTTTACAAAAATAAGTAAAGAATTTGACTTTTTTCAATGTAGAGAACCTTAATAGAGATAGTACAATAAAAATGTTGAAATTTACGTTGTATTTCATAATCTATGTTTTTATAGAAGAACTCAGTCGCAATCTAATATAATCATATCTACCTTCACATTAATTGACAATTTTCAAGTCAAAAGTCGCTTGCATTTAAAGATTTTTTGAAACTCAATTATCTACAGATATTTAAAGTGTTTAAAATTATTAAAAAAATATATATACACAGAATTTTTTTAAACTGTAAATACTTGAAATTTTAAAGTCAATTAATATTTTTTATTATAAACAAAACCATAGAAGATCCTTAAATAAATTAATTGAATTAATTTATGTTTAGACAGATTAACATTTTTATTTACTCTATGCAATTTTTAAGTTTCGATTTCAAGATTATTAAATTAATTCAGAATCCTTTTTCTTTTAAGCTGAAACTAAACAAAATAAAAGCTAAGTTTGTTTTTAGTTGGTTTTCTTATAATTTTTATTTCAAGTCTTAATCATTGTCTTCCATTTAAACAAATTAACTAAACTATGAACATGGTAATACTTAAGTAATAATTTACTACTGGGTTCTAGTTGACATACGTAACTATATATGAATATTTACAAAGAAGGTACAACATTTGGCAAATGACTGTTGGATTTGAGGGAATGTGGAGTGTGCAGTGTTAGCGTAATAAATCTCCCAGGGCCGAAATGTAGGTCTGGGCCATTTGGAGAGTCTCATGCTTGGACAGCTGGCGATCGTTGCCCAGACATGGCAGATACTGACGGAGCCTGTCAAATGCCTGATTGAGGTTCTGCATCCGGCGACGTTCACGGGCATTTGCTGCCAGGCGACGCTTTCGCTTGACAACCGGCGAGATTTGTTTATTGCGCCTCCTTTTGCCAGCACCAGTTGCCGGTGCATTGGGATTGCCAGCGGCATCCTCGCTGTCGCCATCGGCCAGGTCAAAGGAACCATCGTTGCCGTCAGCGTCAAAGTCATCATCGAAGAGCATCATGTCATCGTCATCCTCAACGCTATCATCGAACAGAGCGGAATTATCAAAATCAAAGCTCTGGAAATCATCGTTATAGAGATTGACGTTCGACGTTGACGTTGTGGGACATTGGGATGTGGGCGTGGCAGCTGTAACGTTCTCTGTGGCAGCCACTTGTTGATTCTTGCGCGTATAGCTTCGCTTGGGCTTCGTCACTGGAGCTGCTTGTGGCAGCGTCTTGCAGGTGCCCACATTGGATGATCCCATAATCTCCATTACGGGCTGTGGCGGCGCCGGAGGCGCTGTTCCTGCTGTCACCTGACCTGTCGTCTGATCCAGCGGCAAGGCAAACTGCGGACCTGACTGCTGCTGTGGCAAGTTGTTGCAGCCATTGTTGTAGATGGCATTCAGATCAACATACTCTGGCGTTTCGGATCGATGGCTGGACGGTGATGATGTGATCCAGCCATCGGAGCTGGCCTGCTCAAAGCTGATGAACCCATTGGCGGACAAATAGTTGCTGGAGCTGGCCAAGGAGTTGCAATTGAATTGATAGTGTGTGACGCCTGGATTATAGGCAGCCATGGGATTAAAATAAGGCTCCGTTGCGCCAGTCTTGAAGCCCTGCAAATCCTCAGAGGTCTTGTAATAGTAACGATATATCTCACTGGACGACATCTCGATCTGACTTGATAATTGGACTTGTTTGTGCAATAAAAATCTTCAACCGTTCGCTGCGAATGCTGGCGAGTTTCTAACTGACGGCTTATCCTGACAGCGGTATTTATACGCACCGAACAAAATCCACCACCGTCAGTTGTAGGCAGGTAAGGTGAGCAGGGCAAGGCAGGGAACGGGAACAGGTAAACAAGTTGGCCCGTCTACCTACCACGACTGACAGGCAGCACGTGCCGTGCCTGACCAACAACCAATGGCAAATGGTGGTGAATTGTTGTTGCCACTTGGCCTTGTTGAGCTTCGACTTTGAATTCAACTTCAACTTCAACTGCAAAATGGCGCTGGATGGGGTACAGGAATAGAAAGATAAGCTGGCGCTATCTGTGGCAATCTAAAGCCGCTAACAAGATGATTATGGGGTTGAGCCAGCAGCAAAACCGGAACATGGGCGGAAATGCAAACAAAGCCCATAACAGGATTAAATTCAACTCAAATAAGTGCTGTAAAATGTTTTGGAAAATTTGCAAAAATCCAAAACATCAGCAACGATTTGTCAGCAGCAAATGGCCAACTGATAAATAGATAGAGAATGTGCATCATCTAATCTAAATCGCCTCCAGACCAAAGACAAAAGAACCAAAAGCCGCAAACTCTACCTGCTAGCAAAACACCTTAACAAATTTGCCGCCCGACTGTCAATTCGGCATGCCGTCTGACCAATGCCTCTGGAAGACAGATATCGCAATGAACAATCTTGTTTATTACAGCCTGGCAAAATCTCCAATTGATATGCTTGACCCGAATCCGAGCCTCACGGCGCTTGCTTGTTAGCCAAGCGTCAAGGACACGCTTGTTGGTCTTGGCCATGTCTAATAAGCGTGCTAACTAACTGCCATAGTTAGGCTAACATTTTAGCGCCAACAATTAATACATCGATGAGTCTAGCATTAAATCGAAGGGTCAATTTAGTTGTACCTTCGACATGACAAGGCGAATTTTGATAGCGCACTTGGTGGTCTTATCCTCGGCTGAACAACGCCTTCGAATTCGTAATGATTCGCTGGAAATCATATTGTGCTAGATGATTTTTTATTACATTATATATACATTTTGTATAAAAAACCTGTGCCGCCTTTGCCTTTGATGTATGTCGCCCACCCTACTGCATAAATGTAGGCAAGTAGCACGCCCCAAGTTGCAAGATCCTTTTGGGAATTTTTGCGCTACCTTTGTGAGAATCGAACATGAACATCTACAATCGACAGGCGGCAATAAAACGTTGTCAATTAGATAAAAATGTCACACAACAAACCGCACCAAAGACTGCACAACAAATTTATTGGCCAAGCATGCAACAAACATCCCCTCGTTCCAGTACTCGTTCTCGTTCTCGTTCCTTCGACTGACTGACCTCTGTGATCCTGCCCTCGTGTCCTGTGCAAGTGCAATTTACGAGTACTTGTACACTGGTAAAAAATAATGTTCTAAAATCATGATTTTAGTCTCAAAACTATAAAAATGTTTTAAGAACATAAAATTCTTAAATAAATAATGGACATCCTGGTTTTAAGATCATGTCAAATATGACAAAGTTCCTTTTTTTAAGAATAAATGTCCTTTAAATTAAAAAAAAAATACTACAAAATGATTTTAAATTTATTCTTTAAAATCTTTGTATTCTTGTATTAAGTACTTTGATTTTTAAGATTAACATTCTAAGTATTGGTAATACGGTCTTAAGATGTTCTTATTTTAATAACAAAATATTTAAGATGTATGTTCTTGATTTTAGAACTTGTTTTTTTTTCTCAGTGTACTTTCGGTCTCGAGTGCACACAAGTGACAGTTGTGCAAGTGACGCCTTCGGTTACACCTGCAACTCGAATCGTTCAGATCGTACAGATCGCATCGGTGCAAGGCATGGTAGCAAGGTCTCTTGTAAAATTGATGCCTTATCGAACTTAGCTGATGTTGAGGCATCCGCCAACTAAATGTTTGCATATCGATTTGAATTTTATGCGCATTGACAAAAACCCACAACAACAACAAGAACGACCATAATACTCGTAATTTTTTGTTGCAGGGGCACACGTGCTGCAGGATATGAACAAGTTGCTCAGGTTTAACAGGGTAAAAGGGGTTTATAAACGAAGGAGGAGTAAAGGGCATCCTTTATGTTACTCTTCCCATGCTCAACGGCGCCTTGCGTGCCTGTCACTTAACGAATGATCCCAAAACTTCAGCCACTTATTGCCCGGTTAAATATGAACAATGCGGCATATACCTCAATACCACAATACACATCCATGGGTAACGGGTCATACTTTTCATGTCAATACGCATAACTGCAACTTATGTCCGAAGCTTGAGCTCATTCTACTTCAATGTGATGTGATGTGGATCAGCTTCCAGAGAGCGCATGCCAAAAACTGTTAATAACAAAGCGATTCCCTTGACCGCAGCCGAAATGCTCTATACTGAAAGATCTTGTCTTAAACTTTAAAGCTAAAGCTATCACTTTATCTCATATTTCAAACAGCCATAACTTTGCCAATACTTATCCGATTTTCATGCGGAATATCATTTTGATCATTATTTGACCTCTAAATTCATTCTGCATCAAAATTTTACTAACTTAAAAAATTTCATTTTTTGGTCATCACTGTCATATTTTGACCCTTGACCCTTCTTATAAAACTTCAATCAGCCATAACTTTGTCAAAATTTATCGGATTTTCATGCGGAATATCATTTTGATTCATTATTTGGCCTCTTTTTTTATCCTGCGTCAAAATTTTACTAACCTAAAAAAATTTCATTTTTTGGTCATCACTGTCATAGTTTTGCATCCATACCCCTAAACATTTTATCAAAAACTTTAAACAGCCATAACTTTATCAAAACTTAACCGATTTTTATGCGGAATATCATTTCATTCATTATTTGGCCTCTATTTTGATTCTACATCAAAATTTTACTAACCTAAAAAATTGTAATTTTTTGGTCATCACTGTCATATTTTGACCCATTGACCCTTTTTATAAAACTTCAAACAGCTATAACTTTATTAAAACTTAACCGATTTTCATGCGGAATATCATTTTATTCATTATTTGGCCTCTATTTTGATCCTGCATCAAAATATTACCAACCTAAAAAATTTCATCACTGTCATATTTTTCCATACCTACTACCCCTTGACACTTTTCTAAAGCTTCAAGCAGCCATAACTTGCTAAAAGTTATATGCTAAAAGTTATATTTATAAGCTGATATCGACTCCAAGAGTTCTTCTACCAAGTTAATGATTAACGACATATACCCTTTCATTATTGGGTGCGCTATGTGGAACGTGTAGGAGCTGTAGAAACGCCAATGAGGAAGAAAAGTAGGCGCACGTCAACGAATCCTATTAGCAAGTCCCTCTGGGCCGTGAAAGTGTTGTCCCAACTCGAACAATGTGTGGCGATCATTTTCGGCAGCCGTAGCCCAGTTTTGTTTTTGGTTTTTATATACGGTTGTACATAAATTGAAAAATTTGTATGTTACTTATTTTATTAGCATTTAACACCGACTTACCGACTTGTTGGGCAAATTAGGGCAGTCTTTAGTCCAATTAGTTTCGATACCGATATTCGTTCGAAGGGAAAGCAGAGAGAAAGACCAAAAGAGCGAAAGTCAATCGGAAGCAGGACTGCGACATGCGATGTTCAATGTAGAAAAACTGAAGAAGATTGCATGACATCCAGAGAATTTCATTTTTCATGTTTCATGTGGGTGGCCATCGACGCGTTCGTGTGCGGCATTTTGCCAATTGTCAAATTGAAAATTCATTAAAGCCAAATTACATATGTATGCAAATGCAGAGCAAACTCCAAGAGAAATCAACTGACGAGACGACAATCATTGGAATATTGTTACAATCATTGTTACTCGATGGATGCGCCAACTGTTTGACTTGCTCTGCAAATATTGACCTCACTTCAGGGCGGAATGGAGTTTAAAAAAAAATGATGTGAAAATGAAATTATGATATGTATACGCCAGTCAAACATGGACTCGAGCGCAAAAAAGTCAAGTGAAAATCAAAGCAAATAGCTCAAACAGAAGTTTCAACTTGCAACAGTTGCTGCTGTGATACGAGGGAAGGAGAATGAGTCTATTGTAGAGGCTATTCACAATTTAAATACAAATATCGCATAAATTGCACATTGTGTACACATGAATTTGGTAAGGGCATGAGTTAATTCCCATAAAAATTACAAGCTAGATTATACGAGAAGAGAACGAGAATGGTATATAGACACTGTACACAATATTGTCCTGGCCAGGTCAATGTAGCGCCCACTGTGTCATTGTTTGGGCACGCCTTGCGGGCAGTCCTGTTGTTATAGATTGCATACTGATGGTTATCATCGCTTGTCGGCATCTATATCTCGATGTGATGGGATCAGAGCGAACCGTAGCAATTTTTGTCGCACGGCTTCACTTTGAAGCCGATTGTCCTTCGTGGGTTTTTGTTTTGCCAACATGTGAGCCATAACATTTGATGGCTATCTTTGCTGATCCTTGGCAACTGCTTGGCGCCAGCCCAGCCTTGTTACAATATGACTTGACCTTGCCTGTTAATCCTACTTTGACTAATTCGTTGGCATTTATCTTGTAAGCGATTTGTCTCAGCAATCAAAAATTAATTTCATGCCGCATTCACTTTCGGAATTGGAATCGGAATCGGAAGTAGGCATCATACTTGTAATCGACAAATTGTGATTGCTATTTTGATAGGCTGAAGCATCTTGGTTCTGGCCGAGATCCCACGTTACCCTTACCCAGATCAAAACGCAATGATCAATTCAAATTTGAAACAGTGAGAACTACAACAAAAGAGCGCACACAAAAGATGAAAACTACGCAATCACTTGAGAAAAATCAAAAGGGACTTAAGGATTCGAAGACTCTAGGACCTCTGGCCGCTGCTACATCTACCAATGCCAACGCTAACCATAACAGGTGGCACGGAAGCCGCACAAAATAAAAATGATTAAAGCAATAAAAAAAAAAACGCACACCAAAAAATAAAATAAAAAACAACAGCAACAACAACAACAGGACACCAAAAAATAAAAAGGGCCACGAAAGAAATAACAATTTTTAATAAGATTTTCTTCTTCTCGCATGTTACGAAAACAACAGTTCGCCTAGAATATATCGGATGATGCTGTGCGCACAGGAACCACTTCCGATCCTTGGCGGGCGTATCCGAGCAGACAGCGGGTCAAGTGTGAGAACATTTTACGGAAGGATGTGGCCAGTCGCATAGAAATTATGAAAAATGATCGTATAGGCGAAGGGTTACAATCAATGTAACCATCGAAGCACAATGTACAATGCACCACGTGGTCAAGATTCACTTTCGTAGGAGCTGGCAGCGAATCGGGGTGTGAGTGACTCACTCACTACATGAACTGTATGTTGGAACCTATTTTAAGTGCAATTACCCAGGAATTTTGTAGCGTAATTGAGCGTCTAATTTGCGGCGACTGGCGGTAAAGCAACAATTGCCCGCGGATGGGCACCCTTCCTTTTTTTTTCCTGGGTGCTTTTCATGAATGGGCCGTCGGTTCGGTGTTTTTCACAATGGGCCGTTTATTGGGCTTGAATGGAAAGTGTTCCTTCGCTGGAAACTGAAGTGTACGTCACTCGAGCGCAAAACAATTAACAAGTTTCAGTTTCGGTTTCGCTTTTAGTTTAGATTTCTGGATATTCCTTCTTCACTAAGAGTACTCTCGAGTGTGTATAGTTCTCAGGGTTTCATTGTTGCCATTACTCGCAAGCGAATTCCTTTGAACTCAGTTTGAGTCTGCATACATATTCGTATTATAAGCGTGGTATGTATATGTTGTATATGGAATTGAAGTGACCTTAAGTCCCAATCCCGATCGCTGAAAGAAAACGAAAATTTATAATATGTAATTAGGTTGAGGGTAAGAGCCAAAAACCAGCCAGAGCCAGACGAGAAGAGTGAGAGAATAAAATGTAAACTAAAGATACTATTTATATGTATTATTTCAGCTGAAAAGGAAGTACCAAATTACATTTAATTAGCTTTATATATATATATACTAAATTCGCGTACGGTACGCGGTCAATGAGGATGATAGGAGCTGGGAGCAGGAGCTCAAACTCAAACTCAAACTGATGCAGGAGCTTAAGAAGTCAGACGATTACGATTATCACCGAAAACGAAACCGTGGCCCATTCGTATTCGCAGTCGCATTCGCATTGATCGACCGCTGATCAAAAAAAGCCCTGTATCTGTATCTGGGCCTGGCCATGGACCTTAAACTGTTGAGCCTGAAGCCGGTCGGTGATTTGGCCATCGGTGAAATTCGCACGTTTAACCTTTAGGCAAACAAAAGTGTACAGAACAACGAACCTGTTGAACCCAAAATGCAATTTTCATATCACTTTGATTGCTGCCCAGAATGACACGCGTGCGCCGACGCCGATGCCGATGCTTTTGGCCACATTCTCTTAGCCATAGCTACTCTGATTGTGCCATTACGAGGTATCCAACGCGTGGTTGGAGCTGCCAATGATGGCCACAGCCCAGACCTGAACTGAGCAGACCGTTTCAATTTTGAAGACGATCAAAAATTAGGGTAACAATCGCAGTTAAAACTACTGCAAGAATTGTTCATTTTAATTTATGCACGCAAATATACCCTGTGATTGAACTAGTTATTATATTTAAAGAGTAAGTAAATAATTACTTTTTACTTTATATATTTTGCTTCCGTTTGTTTTAAGATCTTTATTCATATAGATCAATTCATACAAAGGTGAAATAACTAGAGATGACAAAAGTAATATATAGATGAATGTAGTCAAATATCGATTGTAACTATAGTTATGTTTAAAAAGTTAGCTGCGCTGTGAAACAGTGGAAATGGCACAGTTTTATACATAACAATATACAAACTTTATTTATGAAAAGACCTTGACTTTAAGTCTTCTTACATTCAAACAGGTTTCTATATTTAATGCAAACAAGCTGAATACATCCTTTGCTCTTAATGCTTACAGGGTATTCTAAATCGACGGCTGCTGCGACGGCGAGCAAAAAAGCGAAACTCTCAAACGGTTTCAAGGATTTCGTTTGTTGCTGTTGGCGTCAGTTTATGATAATTCATATAATTTCCCATAGGTGCTGTTAGTTGTTGGCACCTGAAGGGTCTACTGTCTGTGCCTATTGCTTCGGTGTAAAAACACTTAGCCAGAAGTCAAAAGTAGCAACACTTTCCAGAGCGACACTTGAGACTAGATCAGTGCCTGGGTCCTGCGACAAGACAAAAGAAATCGAAATGAAATACAAATAAATCCCAATGCCCAGTGTGAGAAATGACTTTCTCGGAAGCAAGTGCAGACCTGGCCAGTCAGACATACTCCTAGTTGTAATTCAGTGTGTCTGTCAACGGAGCTCAATTGTAGGTAATTGATATGTTTACCTTTTGCCTTTGCCCTTACCAATCGTGTATAAATAAAATGTAAATCGTAAGTGATATCTATGCTGGGTCATTTCTCAACATCAACTCATGAAATTGAAAAATTGCGGATCAGATAAACCTTCACTTGCACTTGATGATTCTAGTGTCTACAAGTGTACGAATGATCAACTCGGTTTTGATAAGGACATCAGCCCATCTTCAATAAGAATATGCAGTCTTATTGCGGATGCATCTCAAGTTGGACTAGCCTCGTTGACAGTTCAAATCGTGGAGGTCCTAAGGTGACAATTGCATTATATGAAAATTGATATTTTCAACCGCAAACGCTAGATAGATTACATTGCATATATCTATAATTTCATAAGAATCTGACCACACAGGAGCAGGTCAGTTATGTAGAGAATACCATTGGCAGGTACCAGAACAAGAGTTTGGCAAGTCAGCTAGAAACAGTCCATACGTTCTCATCTAATTACCAACATGATGAATGAATTCTGGACTTGGTTTAGGTTATTCTTTTTTGCAATTCACAGGCAAACCGGAAAAGGTGTATCCCATAATTGGAACTAGAGCAAACGTGTGAAAAACTAACTAGTTTGCAATTAGTGTATACTTTTTGCGGCACTTCTGTCTGGAGATGCCCTTTCTATAAATTGATCAGTTACAAATATCTTCTTGTTCTACTCTCAGTTAAAAACCTGACGAAAAATACCCATGTTCGACCTACATTGGGAAAGTAAATTGAAGTTAAACGGAGAACAGATTTATTTAACTTGAAAGGAATTGAGAACAGCAAATATTGAAAATTCTTTTCAAGATCGCTTTTTATCTTAAGTTGTGTTACCCCTCTCCAGCATTTTGACTACTTTTAGTGGTAGGTATAAATCTTACAAGTTTTTAAATTATAGAAAACAAAATTATGATAAATCTGAAATTAATATTTAGCATAATTACAAACGAATAAGCCGAGAATGAATGACTGAACATTCCCAAGGATGAAGAATGATTGGGATTTATTACTGTTCGAATCCTCGATGCCTTGTTAATAACTCTATTTCATTTTCCAAGAATTGGTCGCATTATTTGATAAATTGACCAAGAACTCGTGTCTGAATTAACGCCCTTACTCTCGAAGCACGGTCGAAGGGGTTAATGTTAATTGCCATTGTTGGATTGGAAGAACAGAGAAGCGCAGGATGAAGCGAGGTCCAGCAGTTCTTTCTTCTACCACGTGTTTATAGAGTTATTCAGCCGTGAGTTGTACCACACTTTAATTGCCCCAATTCAAATGGATGCGTTGGCGTTGGCTTCGACGTCAGCGTCGGCCTGCCGCATGCCACAATGCGATGCGTAGTATGTTTGCACTGCATTCACATTCACATGCATACAGAGGCACAAATATAAACAATAATCAATCTCTTCAAGGGTTGAACAAACAAACATAAAGGCTGAGCAAGGACATGCTTATGAAAAATGCAACAGCGAACAGTTGAAGGCGTTTTTAAATTGATTATTCCTTTGGGCCCAACCCAAAATGAAGTGGTACAAGAGATATTCTCAATCTAATACATATTTATAAGGGAACTAGATCAGCATTACAATGGACCATTCATTTTACTTATTCTCTTTTGTATTTATTAATAGTCCACTTCAAATCAGCCAGTCAATAAATTACTTACTGTTTAAGATGGAAATATAAATTAAATTTAAAACAATATACAATTTTTGAAAATAAGAAATAAAAAGTATCCGAGTCTAAAGAATTAAAAATATTTTATTTTATACGTTTATTGCAAGGATTCGGAATTCAAGTAGAATATAATCCAGCATAATTTATTATAGTAAAGTCTCAATAATTTAAATTTAAATTTAAAAACGGCCTTAATAATTGCCTTGAACAGCCTTGAAATAAAACCAAAACTGTTCAGTGTTAACTGAAGCGCAACTTATAACTGTTTAAATATGAAGTTTAGCTTTTTGCCGAACACAAGTTGATTCTTTAACGCTTCATTAAGTTTTTGGCCACACGCGTGCTTCGTGCTTTTTTTTACTTGTATTTTTTCAGGACCAGTCTGACGTGCGTCTGCCAAGGAGGTCGCTCGACGTCGCGTTACCTGCTTAATTGCCCAAGTTTGCACGACCAAGCTGAGGTGTAGTTTGTGCGATCTAAACACCTCGCTTGCATTGCGTATTATGGCATATTCCTTAACAGCAGAAATAAAAAAGAACGAAAGGCATAAATGCTGTTTACTTCCGATTTTTTTTATGTAGACATTTTGAAAATGCACTGCCAGGCGACAACGACAGCTGTCACCAGCACACGCTTTTTTCTGAGCATTTGGAATCCGTACAAGCAGCACAACAACAAAACTGTGTGTGGCTTTTTTTTTGTTATTTTGGCAATGTGAGTTAAACTTTAATTTTAAATTGAAGTGCAGCAGATGGTGTGAAAGTTTAATACAAGTTTTTGCAAAAACTTAAATTATTTCCATTGAAGACATGAAATATATTCCCTTTTAAAATATACGGGATTGGTGCTAATTTTGTATAATCCGCCATTATTCTTCAAACAAATCCCGTTAGAATTGGCAACGCGGCGTCCTAAAACCGAGGGTTGCCCATCCGGAAAAAGTTTGAAAACAAAGTTTTTTTAAATAAAGTAAGTGCAGTATTTTTACCGCGATAAGACAAACAGTATTTATTTTAGAAATATCGGAAAATCGATATGTACTTATCGTAGAGTTGCCACCTTTACGCAAACAAAACCCTGATCAGGCAGGTCGTCCCATTTTAGCTAATAAATGAACCTTTTTTTTAATTTGTCTTCATTTTTGAGCAAGAACTTTTTAAATTTATGACGAACTACACCCCTTCATTAAAATTAACACCTTTATTTTTGAATTTATTTATTATTTATTAATTTATTGCAAAGTTATTGCATTTAGGAAATTTAAATACTTAAGTTTAGAATATTTAACAGTGTACAAATGTTAATGTAATAACCGTCTATATGTTAAATAACATTTCCTATGAATTCGTTAACATTAGGTGTGTGCACACTGTGTCTAATGAACAACAAAACACATTTAACTTTTTTTCAATAAAAAGTTAAATATATTTATTTATAAAGAGCTTTTCATCCTCTAAATATTCCATCACAATGCCAACGATTGGAGTTAAGCGGGATCTACTTTTTGAAGCCCTCGGCAAGAAATACAGTAAGTAAGCCGGTGACCGTCCACGTGGATCAATGGCTTTAATGTTTTCCCCCTTCCTCAGCCGATGATGAGTTTCAAGAGCTTTGCTTTGCCTTTGGTCTGGAGTTAGATGAAGTGGTAAGAAGCAGTCAAGAAGTCATATGTCGAAAAAACCCCACTAATTTCATCATTTTATTATTACAGACCACAGAGAAGCAAATGCTGACTAAGGAGCAGGGAGATGTTGCCGCAGCTGCGGATGCCAGTGAGGAAATCATCTACAGGATTGATATTCCTGCCAATCGTTACGATTTGCTCTGTCTAGAGGGCTTGGTTACGGGTCTGCGAGTCTTTCAGGGACAGTGAGTAGACCAGACCATTAAAACGATGCCAACCAGATTTCATGTACATATTTTTAGAGTTAAACCACCCAAGTTTGAGTTTGTGGAGCCATCACAGCGTCAAGTGTTGACAATCATGCCATCAACGGCGCAAATTCGACCTTATGCTGTGGCTGCTGTGTTACGTAATGTTACCTTTACGCAGGATTCGTACAACAGCTTTATTGATCTGCAGGACAAGTTGCATCAGAACATTTGCCGCAAGCGCACATTGGTAGCGATTGGCACTCACGATCTGGACACTTTGCAAGGACCGTTTAGCTATGAAGCCTTGCCACCGGAGCAAATTAAATTTGTACCACTCAACCAGACGAAGGAGCTGAACGGCGTTCAACTGATGGATTTCTATGCCACTCACGCTCAGCTCAAACAATATTTGCCCATTATTCGCGATTCGCCAGTCTATCCAGTAATCTACGATGCTAATCGTGTTGTTTTATCGCTACCACCCATCATTAATGGAGATCACTCAAAGATATCGCTGAAAACCAAAAATGTGTTCATTGAATGCACCGCCACGGATTTGACCAAAGCCAAGGTGGTGTTGGACACCATTGTATGCTTGTTCTCGGAGCACTGCAGCCAAAAGTTCACGGTCGAGCCATGTAATGTAGTGCAAACTGACGGCACAACTATTGGCTATCCGGAGCTAGCCGTGCGTGAAGAGCGTGTTTCGGTGAAACGTGCCAATGCTTACATAGGCATTAATGAGCCAGCCTCACAGCTGGCGGATATGCTAACACGCATGTATCTGGAGGCTCAAGTGGATGCCAAGGATGGCGATACGCTAAATGTTAAGATTCCACCCACACGCCATGATGTCATCCATGCTTGTGACATCTATGAGGATATTGCCATTGCCTTTGGTTATAATAACATCAAGAAATCATTGCCAGCCTTCATGCAAATCGCCAAGCAGTTCCCACTCAACAAACTGACCGAGCAGTTGCGTGAACAGGTAGCCCAGGCTGGATTCACCGAGGCTCTGACCTTTACATTGTGCTCCCGGGATGATATTGCACGTAAGCTGAACAAGAACATTGAAGCCTTACCTGCCGTGCATATTGGAAATCCCAAGACGCTTGAGTTTCAAGTGGTCCGCACCACTTTGCTGCCTGGTCTTCTGAAAACATTGGTTGCCAATCGCAAAATGCCACTGCCATTGAAACTCTTTGAGATTAGCGACGTTGTGCTTGTCGCCGAGAACTCGGAAGTAGGCGCTCGCAATGAGCGTCGTCTGTGTGCTGTCAATTGCAACAAGACCGCTGGATTCGAGATTGTGCATGGTCTGCTGGACCGTGTCATGCAATTGCTCTCTGTGCCTAGGAAAGCTGCCAATGCCGAGAAGGGCTATTATCTAGAGGCAACTGAGGGTAAGTAGTAAAAACTAATTTTGAAGTCACTCATTTAAATGTATATTCTTGACAGATCCCAGCTACTTTCCTGGTCGTTGCGCTAATGTCATGTACGATACTGCCGTCATTGGCAAGATTGGAGTCTTGCATCCCACGGTCCTGCAAGCATTTGAGCTGACCACGCCCTGTTCGGTGGTAGAGTTTACCATTGAGCCATTTGTGTAAACAAGAGCTTAGCTTAGCAATGAAATTGTAATTGTTTTTCCCAATTATTTCACAAGTCTTAATAAATGGTCACAAACCTTTTTAAATAATACAACGAAAAACAGTGCAGGTTTTTTTTATTTCTTTTTATTTATGCTGTTTAATGTTCTTATATTTTTCCTTCAATACAATAATAATAATTATAAGAGTAATAATAATCCGTATAGTATGTATGTATATCATATATGTATGTAGTTTCTTTTCTTTTTTTTAGTTTATTTTTTGTTTTACGCATGCATACTTCCATTCATGTTTGAAGTACTTTTTGTGTAATTTAATTTTTAAATTAATAAATCTATGAATTTTATTTTTTTCGCATGAAAAAAAATCTATATTATGCTTCTTTTCTGTCGAGTAAGGATGCATCAACATCTTAATAACAGCTGTTTCTGCACAAGCAGCTATTAACTTCATTATTATTATTTTTATTTTTATAATATTTTTAATTTCATAATTTTTTTCTTCCTTTCCTTTTTTGTATGATCCGTCTGGCATGTTGTGTGTGTGTGTATGAATGCTTGTGTATGAGTGTGTATATATGTGTAATCGTGTGACATGTTTTAAATAATTTTAACGAATCCTTCGCTTATTTTTCACTTTCACATTACATAATTTGCTTGCAGCTAAAACAATGTTTGAAACAAACAAACTAAACAGGCAAAAAAAAATACAATCGTTTTGTTTTTGTTTTTCATGCTCTTAATCATAATTTATGCTTTAACGCTGTTAAAGTTCATTTCATATCATTTCATATTTGTTTTTTGTTTTTGTTTTCTTTTATGCAAGTGTAGGCCATGTAGCGCAAACATACACACATACATACGAGTATGTATGCGGTTTGTCTATTTTCGTATATATATTTATAAGTATATATTTTTTTCATTTGTTATATTCTTTATCATTTTACAAAGCAATCACTGCCATATACCTTTCCTCCAGCTAGAGGTCAGCGGCACCGCTTTTCAGTTTAAACATCAAGTTTAAGTTTATAAAGTGTTTTTACATATTTCTTTCAATATCGTTTCATTTACTTATGGTTTTGTTGTTGTTGTTGTTTTTGTTGTGGCTGTAATTGTATATTTATGTATTGGGAAACACATTCTATGCTATGTATTGTTGTGCTCTATCTCTAAAACGTCCTACGCGTAGTGTCGGATAAGCTTTAAAAAGTTGGCAAGCCATTTCATTTTCTCATCATCTATGCATTCAAGTGTATCTTTGATATCTTATTTTTTTTTTGTTTTCAATGGATTATTAAAACGTTAGTCGACCTTTAATGTTGCATTTTCGATATACATTAAGTTAAGTAAGCAATTCAAATTTCTACTAGCTACATTTTTTGTATCCGTTCCCTATGCACGTGAAGGCGAACTAAAGACCAGACAAATTACAACTCAAAATTTTAATAATGAACGTAAAAAAAGTCTCTAAAAATTGTATACGTTGTGTTGTTTGTTGTGTGTAATTTGTTCTTAGCTAAATACGTAAGTAAAGTTCAATGCACTCTCGCTTCAATTTTGTGGAGATTTTCTCATATGTTTAACAGTATTAGTGTAGTTTAATGTTAAGCTTGTGTGTGTGTGTGTATATACTATATAAGTAGTAGTATTTAATTAATTTCTTGTTAGGTTTTCTTTTCATTGTTGTAAATTTTTGTGGCGGTTGTAGTTGATGTTGTTATCATTGCAAGCATTTTTTATTGCAGCTGCAGCTTGTCGATTTCGTTACATTTTAACATTCATATTGCATATTCATTCCCTGTCAGCTATCGCCTTCTGCCGAGTGGTTAAGAGAAAGGCAGAGAGAGCGCTTAAGGGAGAAACTGCGCACGTACATATATTATGTATACAGTTATGACATTCAGGTTGTTGCATTTTTTGTTTATTAATTAATATTAAATATGAATATATGTATATATATTATATAATCGGTTTAGTGTTTGTGTAAATGGTTGTTAGCTTTCGCTATTTTCATTTAAATGATTCATTCATAAGACTGACTTCTAGCTTAAAGTTATACGTGTGTTTCTTTAGTTTCCTTCAGATTTCCTTTAGCTCTTTACGATTAATCGCTTCGTTTAATCACACGAAATAATAAGTTATACAATTGTTTTCTTTACTTCAAGGAATATCAAATTATTCAAATTACATTTAAAATAAATAATATATATTTTTTTTCCATGATTTCTGTCTTCGGTTTGTGTAAATATTTATGCATGTGTTGCGCTTATGCGTATGTGGGTGTGTGTGTTTGTATGTGTGTTCAAGTATGTGGAGGGCTTTCTCGTTTCCTCATTAGTATTATAATTAGTCTTGACCAAATTTCAAGTTACCTGTGAATTTAAATAGTTGCCCAACGAAAGAAAACTTAAATTGTTAAATAATAATGAACAAGGCCAAGAGTCTGATTGTTGTTGTTTCGCTGCATTTGAGAGTTGATCGATGATTGTTGTCGAGTTTGTATTTGCTTGCTGTGGATTTGTATCTGAATGTGAATGTATGTGTTTGGCTGCCGCAAAGCAAATGTTGAAAAAAAAATCAATTTAATTTTCACATTTCTTGCGGGTCTGACCGTTTATTGTAGTTGCTGTGCACTCCATCTTTCCTGTCCTTGTTGTTGTATGTTATCTAATCTTCTCCTGTATACCAAGCTGCCTTCCATTCGCCGGCAACTGTTGCCGTTACTGCTGCAGTTGCATGTTGCTGCTGCTGCTGCTGCTGCTACTGCTGCTCACCAGCGCATCAATTTGACCAATTTGTAGTGTAATTTGCCCATGGCTGCTAAATATTCAAAAAATGAAAGTATATTAGAAGGATGAAAATTGCGATTTATAAATTGACGAGTGTTAACTTACGTGCTTGTCGTGGTGTTCCCACACTTCCACCTTGTCGGGCAAATGCCCCGACACATCTGAGGCACCGTGGGCGCCAACAAAGGGTTGAAAGCCATACGATGATGGCATCAGATTAACATGCACCTGCTGCGGTGGCGGCGGTGGCGGTTGCTGCTGTTGTATATTGTGGTAATCCATTGGCATCTGTTTAACGAAATCAAATCAAAAATTTAAATATATAATTATCCAAATGTTAACAATCATATTCTAAACAGCCCATATCAAATTATACTTATTATTAATCTGATTGATGAATTTTATAATTTTAGTAAATAATAAAAATGGGAATCCGTATTCAATTGTCAGTAGTGAGCTGCGGACTTACATTCATTGGGTCGTGCCGTTGCGGATAGAGTCCATTGTTATATTGCCTGTATTGCTGCTTTATCCAGTTGGGCGGTTGCTGCTGTTGCTGTTGAAGACCTGGCGGTTGTGCCTTTAGTTCATGTGCCCATGGTGGCATAGCAGTGCCCAGTGCATCGTCCATGCTGAGCGCCGAGGCACCCGAATTGAAGTTATACTTCCAGGACGCAGCAGCACGCTCGGTACCAATGGGTCGCGGCATCTTGCGAATGTCATCATGGTTGGGTGACATGGCAGATGGTGAACTAAGACCCGCCAGGCCGCCGCCGCCATTCTCTAGATGCAGCATATCACGACCGCTATAAGCTGGATACTCCAATTGTCCACCATACCAGCGTTGGCCCACAGCCGAGGCGCCATGATTCCGTGAACTTGGAGGAGCTTGTCTGGCCTGGTTTGAAAACATATTGGACAGTGTTATGGATTGGGCCTGATTTGCACTTGGTGGCTGCTGTTGCTGGGATTTGTTGTTGCCCTGAGTAAATGGTGCAGGTCGAGAATTCAGACGCATCATGCCATCCACCATATAAGGCGTTGATGGATCCATGGGATAGTTGAGCGGTTGTTGTTGTTGTTGCTGCTGCTGTTGTTGCTGCTGCTGCTGCTGCTGCTGCTGTTGTTGCTGCTGTTGTTGTTGTTGCTGCTGCTGCTGTTGCTGTTGTTGCTCAACCTTATCAAAGAGCAAACGCTGCAGATTCTGCTGCTGCTGACGATCAATCATTGCAGCGGCTACTGATCCGAAGTTGTTGTTGCTTGTTGGTTCCGGTGCGGTCATTTGCATGGCATGCGGAGGTCTCTGTATTGGAGCCGTTGGTGGCTTGATGACGCCCGGCGAATGAGATGGCGCTGAATTATTGCCATCGCCATGTCCCTGTGTTCCATTGACCGACACAACTCCGACGGATGCATTGCCACCGCCTTGTGTTTCTGTTACCAGTGGTGACCTGGCCGCAGTGTTGGCTCCGCCAGCACCACTTGTGATTATGTTAAGGGCTTGCTGGCTCTGACTTTGCTGTTGTACCTGCTGTTGTTGCATGGCGACAGCGGCAGCAACATTGCCAACTGGTGGCGATGTCGAATGATTCGATGATGCCTTTGAGCTGCCAACGGGCGAGCTGAGTATGTTGCGATTGTATCCTGGCGCTTTAGAGGCATCCGCCTGTGGCAGCACATCGCCAACCATTGCATTGACTCCACAGCCTGCAGCTGCACCAGAGACCGCACCGCCAGCTGCTGTGCTGCCATCGACACCCAACTTGCTCCACTGCGACTGCTGATAGTCGCTGAAGAGACAATAAGCGCTAGACAACTTTGCAGCCAGCTGTGCACTGAAGCTATCGGCGACCATTAGATCATTCAATGAATTTGTATTGATCACAAGATTCTGATGCTGATTGTTGTTTGTTTGCGATTGCAACTGCGATGGCTGTTGTTGCTGTTGTAGAGGAGGTTGTTGCTGGTGCTGCTGTTGTTGAAGCTGTTGCTGTTGTTGTTGCTGTAGATGCTGTTGTTGTTGCTGCTGCTGTTGCTGTGGTGTTGGTGAACTGTTGCGCTTACTGGGCGGTGCAATGGGAGTTACTGCACGCGGTTTGCCACTGTTATTATTACAGTTGTTGTTGTTGATGTTGCTGTTGATCGCTGCAGCGGCCGCAGCAGCTGCATTAACGGCGGCCACATCGGCCACGTTGAAAGTGCCAATTGGTCCAGCCAATGTATTGTTGATCATGTTATTGTTGTTGCTACTGCTGCCCAGCTGCGAAACACCAACAGCTGCACCACCCACTGGTTTGCCACGTCCAAACGGTGCAACAACGACACCGCCACTGTTGCGTCCACTAGTCGAGCCAAGACCGATCGGTGTATCGAGCTTTTTGGGTGATTGCATCACACCTGGCATTGGCTTCATACCAAAGCTTTGGGATGATTTGCCTTGAGGTGCTGCGGTAACTGCAGAACCCTTTTGAGTGGCAAATGTCGATGTGGATTTCAGCAAAGTGACATTCTCCTGCTGTTTCGCTTTAGCCACTTGAGTTGAGGTCGTGCCGTTTGACGAAGTGGATGCACCACCACTAGTTCCAGTGCGTGTCGACTGTTGCTGTGCAGTGTATGCACGGCTGCTCTGGCCCCGCGTTGAGCTGGATGCCTTGCCGCCGGCGGCGTTCGATTTGGAGGCACCACCACGTGCACTTTGAGTCTTGCTGCCAACACCAGGCGTAGCCTGTTGCTGCTGCTGCTTAGCATTGTGCGCTGTTGCGTTGCTATAAGCAACGCCCGGCGTTGAGCTGGCAGATGAGCTCGACGACGTGGATGTCGTCGAGGCAGCCGAGGAATAATTGCCGACAGCCGATGAGGATGTTACGGCAGCCGTACGATTATCCCAGGTGCCCACTGTCATGGGCGTGGAAATATTCGCTGGTGCTCCTGTTGCTGTTGCAGATGCAGCGCCTGTTGCACCAGCTTTGATGCTGCTGTTAATGCGCGGCAACATTTGCAAGATGTCAACATCTGGATCCTTAATCAGCGATAGGATGAGCATGTGAGCTTGCTTGGTGGCATCGGTTAAACCCTTAATGGTTATGCTGCGCTCCGATTGATTCTTTCCCTGTTTCTCCACCTCAATGTGGGCGCCGGTTGTGGCGCGTATTGCGTTAATATTGCTGCCAGCGCGTCCAATCACACGAGAGATGGCATTTACCGGCACCTGTACCTTCTTGCATGTCATCTCTGGAGCGGACGTTACCAAGGAGCTGGAACTGGAGCTGCTCACCGACTGTGGATGCTGGCCACCGATGCTGCTGCTCACACTAGTCGTCGAATTGTTAGGCGTCACATTGGTGCTGCTTGCGCCAACGCCCAACGATGGAGTCCCGCTTGATAAGTTGACGACAGTCGTTTGCTGGGTGCTGCTCTTGCGCACAACCTCCTTCCAACCGTCAACTTCACTGCGTTTGGTCTGCGTGCCGCCTGCTGAGCTGCCAGACTTGCTGACATCCTTGCGTGTTGTAATGTTGCTGACGGATTCATTACTGACCGCCTGGAGTTTCGTGGCTGTTGCCGCTGTCTGTAGTTTTGGTGCTGGTATTGATTCCTTCGGAGCCAGATTTTCCTTCTCCCGCTTATTAGCCATTTCCTTGTTGGTTTTCTTGCTACTGATGGCAACTGTTGGAATGGCTGCAGTTGCTGGTGTTGTTGCCAATGCTTCCTCGCGTTTAGTATCAGCTTGGCGCTTTAATTGCTGACCAACCAATTGCTGAGTGCTGCTGCTGCTGGACGGCAGTTTAACGCTTTCAGTGGCAGGATTCTTTTTAACTATTGCACCAGACTTGTTAAGAGGCGTGGATGAGGCTGCTGCAGCTGTTGCTGCTGCGGCTACTTCGCTGGGTGAAGTCTGTTGCTGCGCCTTGTTCTTTTGCTGTTGCTGCTGCTTTTTGGTCTTCTTGGCTGACGCATTGCCACTGACATTGGCATGATCTGGCTGGTTAGACATGGCGCGCGCTGCCTTTGTATCCCCGCTGGAGCAAGAGCCCTGATCAATGCCAGAGTCACCTTCCTCGCGTGTTGGTGGCGCTTCTTCGTCATCATCATCCTTATCACTGTCATCGTCCTTGTCATTGTCGCTGGCATCATCATCATCGCCTTGCTGGTAATCATCGCCAGCGTTGGATCCATTGCTGACTTGTTGTTGGCGCCGTTTCTCCTCCTTTTTCTCCATTTTCTTTTTCTTCTTGCGCTCGCGACGACGTGCAGCGGCTGCCTTGCGACTCTCCTCGCGTGTTCGCTCCAGATCGAGTTCCTCCAACAATATGGAGGCATTCTTATTGGCCTTAACTGCCTGAGCTTCCTTGGCAGAGCGTAGGATTTTCATGCAATCATAACACTTTTCAATCAGCTCCTTATCGCTGATGGTTCCAATGAAACGGATCATTTCCTGATCCGAGGGAAATTGTGACACATACTGGACCATCCATTTGACAATTTTAGTGTGACCCTTGCGATAAGCGGCCATCAGGCAGGAGACACGGCGATTATCCTGTGAATCAATGTCTGCGTGGTGATTGTACAACAGTTCTACGACACTCAAATGACCACCATGTGCGGCCAGCCACAGCGGTGAGTTGCCTTTCTTGTTCTTCACCTCAACACTGGCGCCGCGTGACAACAGCAACTCCACAAACTTCTGGTGACCCTTGTCGGCAGCAATAGTTAGTGCTGTGTCCCTTGATGTCGGCACAGGAGCTGCATTCACGTCTGCGCCCTTGTCCAGCAGCACACGGCCAACATCAATATAACCGCCGGATGCAGCCTCCATTAGAGGGGTTAGACCAGTTTTGGCGCGATGCTCAACATTGGCACGACGATCGAGCAGAAGACTGACCACCTCATGGCGTCCCTGGAAGCAAGCGAGCGTCAATGCCGTGTTGCGATTTGTCTCAATCTGTGCATTAATATCGGATCCCTGATCCAGCAGCAACTTAACCGCAGCCGTATGTCCATTCATGGCAGCTAGCATCAAAGGCGAAATGCCAAGTTTGCTGCCAGTGCGCGAATTGATTTCGGCTCCATGATTAAGCAGCAGTTTGATAATGTTCACATAGCCACCACTGGCGGCCAAACTGAGTGGCGTATAGTCCGAGACATTACGATGTTCCTTGTTGGCGCCCACGCTGAGCAGCAGCTCGACAACTTCGTAACGGCCACCGGAACAGGCCAGCGATAATGGTGTATCCTTGGTGCGTTCCGATTGTGCCTCCAGCTCCGCATTATGCTTGAGCAGAATGTCGACGACTTTTTCATGTCCCGCGGTTGCGGCCAGTATCAAGGGTGTGAAACCCTTCTTGTCGCGATGCTCAATGTTTGCACCTCGACTTATTAGCAGTTCCACTAACTCCTCGTGGCCACCAGCGCAGGCCAAAGTTAATGCCGTATCATGATTCGATTCTGTTTCCGAATCAATTTCAATTGTTTTGTCCACAGCTGCAGCTGCTGCTACCGCCAATTGATTTTGCAGTTGTGCTTGCTGTTGTGCAGCCGCGGCTGCTGCTGCTGCTGCCGTTGCTGCTGCCACCGGCTGTTGATGTATGTTGGTGTTAACTGTTGTAGAAATAAATTAGATATATGAGTTATTGACAATGTTGATAATGACTAAATTTTATATTTTTACCTTGACTGCCCGCTGGCGTTTGTCGAAATCCGGAACAGCGTCGATCTTTGCGAGATTGCTTATCAATTGCCTTCTTTGCAATGCCGCCTGGCATTGATTTGGTTGCGCCACCTGCTGTTGCTACAGCTGATGAATTGGGCGTGGCCAATGGCCAGTTGGAGAGTTCATTCTGCTGCTGCTGTTGTTGTTGCTGTTGCTGCTGTAAAGCAAATTGTGTATATTGCTGGGGCACGACCACGGAGCCAGTATGCGTCTGTGTGGCCACCTGGAAATGTTTGGATCTCTTGAAGTGGTCTGCAGTTGTCTGGTTACCGATGTGTCTCACATACCTGATGCTGTACGCATGTAGGAGCCTGCATATGCGGTGGCGGATGCAACAAGAGCTGCTCTTGCAAATTAAAGTGTTTCTGCTTCAGACTCTGGGGCATTGGCAATGCCTGAACACCAACAACAGGACCAATGGCGGGTGATTGCCGCTGCTGCAGTAATAACTCCTGGGCCACCTGCTCCAATTCGCTTTGTGTCGGTGGTCGCTGCTGCTGCTGCTGAAGCAATCGTTCAGCGCGATGCTGAAACATTTGAGGCTGCTGTGGATCAGAGTGCGCTAATTGTTGCTGATGCTGATCTGTGGCCTGATCGCCCAATTGCTGTTGCTGCTGTTGTTGTTGTGACATTGCTGGTGGCAGTTGAAAGAGTAACTGCACTGGCGGCGTACTCTTATCGCCACTTTCCAAATTATAAACAAAGTTTGTGGCTGGCTGCTGTTGTTGTTGCTGCTGCTGTTGTTGTTGTTGTTGTTGACCGGCTGCCGCAGCGACAGCTTTAATTATACGCGCATTCGAGTGTTGTTGCTGCTGCTGCAAATGCTGCAGCTGTTGCAATTGCTGTTTTAATTCTGGATCACTCTCCAATGACAACTGCTGTTGCTGATGCTGAAGCTGAAACTCGGCGCTGTTAGGCAGTGCTGGATGAAGTTGCTGCTGTTGTGTGGTAACAACAGCTGCGGCATTCTCTGCAGAGAACGGCAGCAATGCAACTGGTGTTTGCTGATGCTGTTGACAATTGTGTTCACAATTGAACATTGGACATTAATATTGATTCACTTACTGACAAGTTTTATTTGATTTACCTGCATATGCTGAAGCTCCTCGGGATCGAGTAAACGCTGCTGTAACGACTGCTGCGATTGCATGGGGTAGTCCAAGAGAACAATGTTCGCCTGACGCTGTTGTGCGTCCGTTGGTGCATCGCCAACATTCAATAATGCCTGAGAATGCTGCGCCGCTGCCACTGCCAATAGCTGCTCCTGTCCGCCCCACTTGCCAGGCGTTTGTGACCAATGACCGGTAAATCTGCCCTTGCACATTTGATTAAGGCTAAACTCGGCCAGTTCGGGATAATGAAGATTGCTGGCCAGTTCCTTTAAATTAAATTAATAAAATGTAATGTTGATTTATAATTTTATTGGTTTGTGAAATTACCTGGAATATATCCTCCATTTCGCCACTTATATCATACTGTGCGCCATCACCACCATCATTGGTAAAGTGCTCCAGGCCGGCATACAACTCTCCAGCTGCTGCTACTTTTGCCGCATCATCTATCGATAGAAATGATTTGTATTGACATGGTATTTATCAGGTACATCAATTTGATAGCTTACCGCACTGATCGGAATCCTGTTGATGCTGCTGCTGGTTATGAACCTTGGCATGCACTGAAGCTGCTGTAGCTGCTGCCAATTGCTGTTGAAGCAAAGTGTTTAATGCAGCATTGTTTAGCAACAACTCTGAGTTGGGCATATCCTGACGAAAATCACACAATGAATGGGTCAACATATCAGGCTTTGTTAATATTAGATTCTCCAGTCTGGTTGACATTTTACGCTGTTTTGGCGGTAGAGCAGCTCCATTTTTCGAGTTTGTGTCGCTCTGATCGCCAACAGCAACATTGACGTCCAAGAAAAAGTCATCATCATCTTCGTCGTCATCATCGCCAACATCGTCTTCATCGATATAATCAACTTCTGCATCGGCATCGGCATCATCGTCATCGTAGGTTATTTCAATTTTCTCAATTTCACCGCTCTGAGTATCCTGCTCATCATCATCATCATCTTCATCTTCCACTTCCTCCTCCTCGATGATGGTATCCGTCAACTCAATAGGTTCTGGTGGCAGCGTATTTTCTTCACCCTCACCCTCAACCTCTCCCTCATCGCTCTCCAAATCTGCAGTTGCCGATGTTGCAGCAGCAGCCATTGCTGCAGCGGAGCAGAGTGTGGCCAAGTTTTTCATCTCAGCCCGATTTTCAACACGTTCCATAGTCGATGACATGTGAGACATGATTGTATCCTCCATATCTGGCGGTGTCTCAGTCGGCGATTTAGGTTGCTCTCCAAAAAAGTTTTGCACTTGCCAGCCATCCTGTAAGAACTTTAGCCTCGGCGCCTTGGCCAATTTATCGTTAAAACATGCCAGAGTGGAATGTCCACCCCTCGAATCATTAACGGCCGTCTCAAGCAGTCCTCGAAAGTCCTCCATAGCGGATTTCTGGTGTAGCATCTCACTCCCGACACCTTCCATGGGCGACTGCTGCTGCTCGGTAAAGCTGCTGCTGCTGCCGCCAGTGGGTGACGCCATCGGCGAGGCTGGTGAATTGGAGTAATCCACAACAGAGGCGGCATGCTGATGATGATGCAGTTGCAGATGTTGCTGCAGTTGTAGCTGAGTTTGTTGCATTTGCTGCTGCAGCTGTAGTTCCTGTTGCTGTTGCAATTGCTATTAAACAAATTTAGATATTGTTGATAGTTAATAGATTCCTGATAATAATATTTATTCCATCTTGATGTAACTAAGTGGAATAATTGATACTAAAATTGTGTTTACCACTTACCAAATTATTGTAGATGGACACCATTTGATTCTGCTGCATTGGCAATAATTGAGCTTGCTGTGCTGCCGCTGCTGCTGAGGCTGCCGCAGCGCCTGCTGCTGCTGCAGCAGCAGCCAGTTTGCGATTGTTCTTGTTGCTGGCCTTCACCTTGGGTCGATCGCTTATTGCAGTGCTCTGCAGCACCTCCGAAGAGTGGGTGATGGTGCTGGAGCCGCTAGTCTGGCGCTGCACATGCAAATTACGAATGTTTTTAAAAATCTTTCAAAATTAACAAAACCAATTTCACTTACTGTTGGCATTTGTGAGCCATTCTCGGTGGCATTAAAACTCGGATTGCTATCGCTAACAGCGGCACCTGCAAGCAAAATAGCTGTTGTTTAATATAGATTTTGAAAATGTCTTGGCGGGTTTACATACCTTTCGGAGTGGCTTCCATGGTTACCTCGCTGCTGTCACCAGCCTCGCAAGGTGCATCGAAACCTCGTCGCCTCTGCAGACGCGCATCCTCGCCAGCACACGCAAACTGCTGTTGCTGCAGCTGTTGTTGTTGTTTATCGTCCTCACCTAAAGGCTGTGTGCGGATTTGCTCAGAATGCTGATCTAGCGGCAAATCAATGGCCTCCAATGGTAAATCAATGGATTTCAGCTCGTTTATTACCTGGCGATTCTTGCGGGAACCGACGCCCTTGAGCTTTGGCTGTTGCTGGTGCAATTGTTGTTGTGGGGGTTGTTGTTGTGACAAAGGCTGCTGGCAAACGGTGTGGAATAGAACAGGAGGCGCTGGTGGTGCCTTTTGCGGTGGCGTAAGCGAGTTAATGTGCTCCATATCCAGATCAAAGTGCTTGCAAGGCACCAGTTGTGCCCCAGACGATGGCAGTGTTGCTTGCTGCTGTTGCTCAAAGCCAGGCTGCAGATGAAATAGACGAGATTTGGCAATAAGGCCCTCCTGTTGCTGTGCGCTAAGTGTTGTCAGATCAATGCCGCCTCCTCCGGCACCACCCACCGCGGAGACATACTCCTCGGTAACAGATGCATCACTGTTGCCAGCAGCTGAAGCCGCCGATATCTGAAGCTCACTAGCGTCCAGAAATTCACCAGGGCCCAGGGCAACAATGTTGTTGGGGGAACTGCCACTGAATTGTTGCTGATGGAACATCTGCTGTTGATTACTTGCGCGTGCCGCCTCAGACAACTCGTGTAAACCTGGTGGAGCATTCAACTGCTGAAGTTGATGCTGTAGCTGCTGCTGGAGTAACTTTTGCTGCTGTGTGGTGATTAAACGCATTTGATTGGCAGCCTGTGCATTCGCAGACTGAGCATTTGCGCCAGCAGCAAGTTCTGTGGGTGAGAT
Source organism: Drosophila falleni (assembly GCA_035045575.1). Lineage (NCBI taxonomy): Eukaryota > Metazoa > Arthropoda > Insecta > Diptera > Drosophilidae > Drosophila > Drosophila falleni. The sequence goes on from JAWNOV010000062.1 coordinate 21,605,442, forward strand.
ATGCGGATAACGAAAGAGCAGCTCCACGACACGTGTATGACCTCCTTTAGAGGCCTCGATCAGCATCGTGCTGTTGTCCTTCAGCTTGTGAAAAGGATCCGCATTGTTCTTGAGCAACAGCTCCACCACAGAGTGATGTCCACCAGCGCAGGCCAACGAAAGCGGAGTGTGATCATTGCTGGTCGTCTGCTTGTTGACATTAGCGCCCTTCTGTATGAGGTACTTGACGGTGCACAGGTGACCGGCGCGACAAGCCTTCATCAGTGGAGTTCGTCCACCTTCAGACTCGTGCTCAAGTTCAGCGCCATACGACACCAGTACGCCAGCAGTCTCTGTATGCCCATTTTCACAGGCATGAGTTAACGCTGTATCCCCGGTTTGTGTCTCAGCATGGACATTTGCCTTGTTCTGCAACAGAAATCGCACCAGTTCGGTGTGACCTTCTTGTGAGGCTTCCATTAGGGGCGTGGATGCACCCAGCTCCAGATTGGCCCCACCATTGATCAGAAAGGCAGCCACATCGCTAAAACCCCCACAGCATGCCAGGGTGAGTGCGGTTTCCTGGGTCTCTTCGGTGGTGGCGTTGATATTGGCGCCCTTGCTGAGTAGCAGTGCCACCATTTCCTCGTGTCCTTCGCGTGCTGCTTCCATAAGGGGCGTGTAGCCTTCATCATTCACCTCCTCAATATTGGCTCCACGCTCAATTAGCAGTGTGGCGAGCTCTACATGACCTCCGCAGGCTGCCAAAGTGAGCGGCGATTCAAATGAATCAGTTGGCATATTGACTTGCGCTCCAGAGTCCAATAGTAAACGTGCCACTTCCACGTGACCATCCATTGAAGCCTCCATGAGTGCTGTGTGCATCTCGTCAGTTTTGTGCTCCTGATCAGCGCCAGCTTGAAGCAGAAATCGCACCATATCCAGATGGCCCTTATAGCAAGCTAATGTCAGTGCACTCTCCTTAAACTCATTCGAGTGGGTGTTGATTCCGGCTCCATGTTCCAGCAGCACCTGTAATCAATAATTGATCATTTAATTAGTTACAGTTGTAGAACAGAAATTTGATAATAATTTAAATTTAAGCACTTATACATCAGATAAGATCAAACTAAATCACGAAAGCTACATTTTAATCCAAAAAACGAAATCATTAACTCGATTATCGTTATTGGTGCAGCTACAATCAAATCTCGGATTCTAATCACTTGCCAGTGTTTTGTATTTGATATTTAAATGTAAAGAAAACATAAATCAATATTTACCTTGGCTACTTCCACATGGCCAGCGGAGGCGGCCTCCATTAGGGGTGTATGTCCGTTCTCATTCTGCTCCTCAACATTGGCGCCATGCTTAAGCAACACTTTCACCACGTCCACCTGACCGCCAGCGCAGGCAAACATTAGGGGCGTGTTGCCAGTAGCACAGTGTGCATTCACATCGGCGTTATGGCTGAGCAGCAGTTTAACAATGTCCAAATGTCCAGCTGACGCAGCTTCCATTAACGGCGTTGAGTCCTTTTGGCCCTTGTCTTCCACTTGAGCGGCTGACATTGCCAACAAAACCTTTTGAAAACCAAAAACAATATTTTTCGATTAGTTAAAAATGCTTTAAAATGGACATTTAAATCAATTCCAAAATGAATTTTTTACAATTATGCGAATCATTTAATCTGAATGGATCCTTTTGGATTATCTTCCTTTTTTTATTGTTACTTTAAACTATTTTTAATTATACTCAAATAATACTGCATTAAACAATAACTGCAATCAATTTTTTTCTATTTAAGCACAAATTTCTTTGCAGCTTAAATGGGGCTCTTGCCCAATACATACCTGTGCCAGCTCATAGTAGCCCGCGGAACAAGCCATTGACAACAATGACTCGCCCTCATCCGTTGAGGCAGCTGCATCGTTCATGTTGCCCTTGCACAGCAATCGCTTCACTGTATTGACATCATTGTCTGCGCAGGCATGGGCAAGGCTGCGCGAGAAAGCACTACTGTGAATTGCAGGTTAATATTATCAACATATCATTATGCAGGAGCACATCCCAATGGGATCAATGCGATTAAATAAATCTATAATACTTACTTCTTATCTCGCGGGCTGTTGGCACAACGCATTTTGGTTAGCGCCTGCTTGGTTTCATCGATTGCGTGGGTGGCATGGCGCAGTACGGGTGCTTTTTCATTGGCGGCAGCCTCCAGCAAGGCGGTGAGATTACTCGAGCGTTTGTTGTTGGACTCAAGCAGAAAGTTCTTAACCTCTGGCGCATCCTCGTCGTCATCCTCATCGTCGATGTCCTCATCATCTGCATCGTTATCCTGCAGAACATCTGTTGACGATTTGACACAATGTGTTAATAATATCATTAGTTTTAATAAGGGAGTAATACAAATTATATACCGATTTCTTCGTCTTCTTCCTCATCATCACCTTCAGATTCATCAGAGTCCTCGGAGTCCTCCTCGGTTTCGTCCTCATCTTCCCGAACTTCGGCCTCCTCATGCGGACAGCTATCGGGGTCGGACTCCTGTATATCATCCTGCAAACAGAAAGATATAGCTTTGATTAAAACAATTTCTATTTTGAGTAATTTCGTATAACTTTTGGAGAAACTTGAATATTGATTAAATTCGTGCTTTTCGGTTAAGAGGTGAGTAAAGAATGTTGCTGGAAGTTATATTAATGCTTTAAAACTAATCAGAATCAGTAGACCAAGTAAAGAGCACATTCTTGTTGTCTAAGGCCAGCTATGTGATGTTTGTGTGTTGTTACATAATCCAAGTGGTAGTAAAACACTATATTTGTTATTATTTATTAAACAATAACCCATTTGATTTTATTGTTGAGTTTATTAGCAGTTGTGGTAACTTTAATCAAAGTGCATACAATAAAAACATGGATATAATTCCGAACAATTTGTTTATTTTAACCTACGGAGCTTTTGGTTAAAATTTGTTGGTTTAGTTTGGTAAGTAGAAAGCTTATCGAGAATTAAGATAATCGACCACAATTGCAATCTAGTTTTTTAGCGCTTCAATTATTGTTTTAAAGGCACTTAAATCGCGAAACTTACCAGGAGATCTGGCCTTAAACACAAGAATGCCAATAGGATCTACAAATAAAGAGAAACGTAAGAAACATACATAAATAATAAAAATAACTGAAGCTAAAATTAAACACTCAGATCAATATGACTGATTTGAGAGTTTGGCTTGAAACTCGGAATAACACGTGTTAATATTACGTTAACAAGCGACTGCAACACAGAGTCCATTGTGGATAATACACGTCGTAACAACAGTTGGATTGATGCACGCATAAAACTATCAATGATTGACGATTTACACATTATTTTGCTCATAAAAGTTGTTGTCAAATGCAATTAGAACAAGAATTTTTCGTATATTTTTTTACAATTGTCAAAGATCATGAATTCTGATAATATTTACACAGCGTACTAAGTTTAAGTGTAAATTGTCGATTACAATTGCAAGTGACTTTATATTTATATTTATATTTATATTTATATTTATATTTATATTTATATATATATATATATATATATATATATATATATATTTATATTTATATTTATATTTATATTTATATTTATATTTATATTTATATTTATATTTATATTTATATTTATATTTATATTTATATTTATATTTTTATTTATATTTATATTTATATTTATATTTATATTTATATTTATATTTATATTTATATTTATATTTATAAACAATCCCGAAGTTTACCTGAATGCTTTTTGCTTTCATTCATTACCATTTCTATTTTAATTATAATTCAAAACTAACACACATACAAGTTGTGCTCACGCATGCATATATACTATGTATGCATGTATTGTATGTGAGCGCGTGTGCTGTTTGCCTGTCTGCTGGTTTTTTATTACAAATTCGCAAGTCAAAGAGGAAAACGAAACGGTTTCTTTGGAATTTTAAGAATCGCATGAGTCATGCCAAGTTGGTTGCACAGTGATAGTGATTCTGATGTATATGCATATTTGTATTTTTAATTTAGATGTTTCACACGCTGGCAACTCAATATTCGAACGTGTGGTTGCAGAAAATAATTAAAAGATAGGTTCAAATAATGTCTGCTTAACCTTTGATGAATGAAAAGAGTAAAATTATAGACGTGTGAGTACGAGTGCATTGACAAACACAGAAACATACATACATACATACATATGTATGTAAGCATCTGTGAGAGGAAAAAGAACGAAATTTAAACGAGTTCAATCGCCACAACATGATTTCTGCTGTTACTCGTGCGAACGATTTTCTTCTCTATCGTTGGTCATTTTTCTCGTTTTCGTTTACGGGCATTGCAAGTGGATGCATTGCATGCATTTGTGTGAGTGAATTTATGAAAATCATAAATGCATATTTAGCATAATGCAGCCAAAAATGGATAATTGACCTTTCTATAGATATTACAATTATCAAGTCTGCAGCATTAGCAGGTCATTACACTCCACTTAAAATTTTGTACAATGAATATTTTTTTATTATTATTGTTATTTTTTTTTTTGTTGGCATCTCTTTTTCATTTCGTTTGCTTGGCACTTTTGCGCATTTGCTCTTCACACACGATTTCACTCAATGGCAACAACAGTGAGGGCGTCTGGCGTTGCCAGACTGCTGTAAGGCTGGTGTAAATTTAACCTGCAAGCACAACGCGGCATTCTAAATAAATGCCACTATTCCAGCAACAACAGACAAACGATGCTTTTTTATGTATGTATATGTATGTAATTTCAATAAATTAACCACGGAAATTGAAACTGACTCAGAAACTTATCGTAGACGTAGGGAGTCGGTTAACATTTTGGTTAGTTGAACGGATGATGGTGATGACGTTACGAATTTCTTGAGTATCCCAAAATGAAATGAAACGAAACAACGAAAGAATTGGCTAATGACCTTTGATTTGTTGAGTAGACGGCATTTATAGGTACACACAGCCATATAAACATATGTATGTATGTGCTACATCCACAAAAGGCCAGACAAAGAAATATTTACAGACAGACACACACACACACATAGACAAATTACCAACAGCTGCACAGCTGATTTATGTACATACAAATGTAATTCACACACAAACATTGAAACCACAAATCACACGAATTGATACTCGAAACGGGTTTTAGTTTAAAAGCCATGCTCAATCCGCTCCGGAGAGCGGTGCATTCATAAAATTCATAGGAAAATTAAATGAATAACGGGTATTTTATATTGATTCCAATGAATTTGCACACCTGTAACTCGGCCTACAAAATACAAATGCAGTTCAACATTAAGAAATTCGAATGTCTAAATGCAAACGAAATGAAAACACACACACACACACACTTACACATACAGACATACATTCTATAAATACGTGCTTTGCATTTACACGTTGGTCTAAACTAAGCAGCTGTTTTTGTCTGATAACAGCGACGAGCGAGAGATTCGCATGCAAATTAATCGTTTTATTCTTATCTAAAATAAGAACCCAAATGACATTCAAGTCAACAGAGGGCAGAGGCCAATGGGCAACTTCTTCTTCATCTTTAATTATACACGCTGCATTGTTTACATTTATTTGTTGATCTATGGAATTAAACGCTTATCAATACATTCAAATAAAGTATGCTTTTAAAGAAATTTGGGATTGGTATTGTTTGGCTTTTAGTGCCAATAGACGAATTGCGAATTGAATTTCTAAACTGGTGTCTAAACAAATTGATAAATAAAGAAATACTAATAAACAAAATATTGTGATACAGGCAGAAATCGAATAAATTGTGTAAAGTGCAAGCAAATTGCACAATTATTATTTAGATACAATTGCTGTCATCTCTTTAGTTTGCACTTAATTATAGAGATAGATATATTTGTATTAAAAACTCACCTCTGATACGGACTCCTCTTCAGATTCGGAAAGATCTGTGGTAACAGGCTGTTGAAAGAACTCGGTATCCGTGTCGGTGTCCGTTGTAATGATGTTCTGCAACGCCGATGATATCGCATTCACAATTCCCACCGACGATGACAATGGTGATGAGTTCGATGACGTTGATGATGAGGCTGAACGGTTGGCAGCAGCTGCCGCCGCAGCAGCCGCATGCGAGATGGCGCCAACGTCCTTCAGCTTCTGCTTGAGCACGGCGACAGCTGTTGCCGCACTTGCACTTGTTGTTGTTGTTGTACTGCTCGACGATGACGATTGTGACGGAAATCCGAGTCCAACAGCAGCGCCCGCGTTGCTATCGGCAGCAGCGGCAGCGGCGCCCATTAGCAAAGTTGTTGCTGCGAATTTTAAATGCGCTGAATCTTTGCCAATAACCGATTTACCGCTTGAGGTTGCTCCGGTTGCTGCGGTTGTGGTGGGCGTTTGTTGTTGCTGCTGCTGCTGTTGTTGTTGCTGTTGCAAAGCTACCTGACGCTTAAGGGCTGCATAAGCTCGCGTTTTCTTTGAGCTACTGGGTGTAGGCGCTGAGGCGACAGCAGCTCGAAATTTGGCAGCCGCACCGGCAGTTGTTGATGCGGCATTGGCGGCCGCTTTAGGTGCATTCATTGTTGTGGTTGTTGTTGTAGTGGCTGCTGTTTCACTTGCTGCTGCTGCTGATGCTGCTACTGCTGATGTTGTTGTTGTGGTTGCTGTGGTGGCGGGCATGGGCGTGGCTGTGGGCGTGGTGGTTCCAGCTGTAACGAACGCTGATGCAGCCACTTCGCTTTGGGCGCTTGTTTTACTGGCAGCCGTTTTAGACATTTTGGAGTTGTTGTTGTTACTGGTAGTACTGTTAGTATTGGCAGTGGCTAACACGCTGTTGCTGTTGTTGCTGTTAACTTTTAACCTGACGCTAGAGTTGTTGTTGTTGTTGCTGCTGGCAGCACTCTTCTTCTTCAATTGGCTTAACTCCGCCACAATGGCAGCAGTCGCGTTGTTCTCGCGCTCGATTGCTGCCGTAGTTGTTGCTGCTGTTGCTGTTGTTGTTGTCAAATCCTTGGTACCAACAGCAGTCGCCGCCTCATGCTTGGCAATCTTCTTCTTGCCGCTGCTGCTACTGCTGTTGATGTTGTTGGTGTTGGTATTCTTTATATTGTTCGCAATGAGCGCAGCCGCTATCGAGTTTCGAGCGACTGGAATACGCGGACCGGTGTAATTAACCTGCCTTACAACGTTATTGTTGTTGTTATTATTATTGTTGTTGTTGTTCTTTGCTGCTGCAAGTCTTTGTGCAGTTGCTTGTGTTCTTGCGTTGATTGCTTCGATTTGTGTTGTTATTGTTGTTGCTGCTGCTGCTGCTGCTACTGGTTTCGTAGATGTTGTTGTCTTTGTTTTTTTGTTCAAATACGCAGAGCGCACGTTATTCAAATTCAAGTTCAAGTCATCGCCATCATGATTTTTCGCATCATTATTCATTTTAGTCTCGGTTAGGCTTCCTTTAATTCAATTCACGCGTGCTTTCGGTGTACAAATACGAATTTTAACGAAATATTTAATAAATTACTTAAAAGAATTTGACATTTTGTTTTTTTTTTTTTCTTTCTTTTACCCATCGACAAAAACGCCAAACCCAATTTTGTATAATTTTATTATTTTTTGGTTTTTTTCTTTTCTTTTTCTTTATACAAAGTGTGCTGCGTTATTATCGATTTTGGTAAGGAATTGAATTTAGAATATATATATGATGTACGTTTGTGAAAAGGCATTAAAAAAAAAACAAGATAAAAAGAGCACACACAGACGAATCGCGACCGTGTGGCAACGCTGTGCATTCTTTCACTTCTTCACCATTGCACACTCATTCGTTCGTCATTATACATATGTACATACATGCATACATATATACTCGTTTTAATTTTCCGTTCTCTTAATTCACATTTTCGTAGTAACTTATTAATAAAAAAAAAAGAAAGAAAAGTAATGCACAGATAGATGAGAAAGGAAAACAAATTTTATATTATTTAGATTATAACATTTCGCAGAGGCAATCGATGCGCAATTGGTAGTTTACTTGGCTGCACAGCGTGCTTTTTCTTTTTATATAATCGCGGCAAGTACACAATATAATTGTCAGGTGAATACTGCATTTTGTATGGATAATAATTTTTGTATATATTAAATTGCAGCATTTTATTTATAAAACTTTTTCGAGCATTTTCGACTTCGCCCCAAACGAGCGCAGGCAAAAATCACTTTACACATTTTACAGCGAACGAAACCGAACGAACATCGCGTCAAAGCGAGATAACAATGACCAGCCAGTCCGTCAGCGGCACGACATTGCGTTTGAGCAAGCGAGAGGACGCTATTGAATCGAGCGAAACGACAATCACACGCACGCCAAAGTCGAAAAGCAGGCGGACGACGACGAAGGCAAATGAAGCAACTAAGGGAAAATTTTTCTTCGACACTATACCGATGCAATTTTTCACCAATTAAACACTGCGTTGAAGCTTGAAAACATACACATTGTACACAGTCTCGGTTATGCAATAATTTGTTAATAATTTCGCGTATTACCGTTGCTAATTTGTGGCAAATAAATAAATTTTTCAGCAGCTTAAAATTCACTGTCTGTCATTCAGAGTTTCGGATCGCCATATTATTCCCGGATATTGAATGTTGACGGACGTTGCCACCTTGCAGAAAAGGTTGCCATTATTTGGACATTGCCAGACCTTGGTCATTCGTAATAGATCCTTGAAAATGTTAAGATGCTTTTTGGAATTAGATTATACAACTTCAGGCCCAGAAAAGTGACAAGCTCCCAAACTTTTTAAAAACGTTTAATTTTTAATCCAAAATCTTCGTTAAAATAATAACTTGATGCAAAAGTATTGTTAAAAAAAATTTGAAAACGCGCGCAAGCACCAATGTGCGCCAAACCGATGTGGCAGCCTTCAATGTCAGAAAAAAATGACCGATAGCTTAAATGTCTGGCAGCCTAACAATTAGATTAAGGAAGATTTTCGATAAAAATCGTCCTAGAATATATCAATTATGGAAAGTAGTTCTTAAATTCATATGTACTTCGCTTTTTTGCGCCGCAATTTTCAAAATTTAATAATCAAGGAAATATAATCGCAGTTATTGAATAGCCACGTATTTACAGCTTTTACAAAATTTAGGGTTTCCACTCACTGTTGCCAATTTAGCTATTTTATAGGCTGGTCTGTTCGTTTGCTTAAAAGATTTAAAAACTGCTATTAGCTGGAAATCTGGCTATTTTAAATATATTTACAGCTAAGTTTTGCTTTCAAGCCAGAAACAACTATTGCTCCCCCTGAAAACTTGGCAGCACTGGTGTGGATGCCTGCCACCCGGTACAAAGGCTGCCACTTGCAATTTGCACCTCACTTAACATCTGCAAACGCGCGCAGTGTTTTTTTTTTTGGTTAAAAAGTTGGTTAGTATTTAAGCTATTCTTCATCGCAATTTCAGCTATTTTTCGGATACTTTCCAGTCAGAAATAGCTATTTACTCCTCTAAAAAGTTGGCAAAGTGCTCCGACTCAACTGTTAACAGCTGTTAACGCATAACAGGTGACTGTTGTTAATTTGGCTTTTTTATAGTTAATTCTGGCTACTTTCAGAGTTCCATAGTGAAGGGCTGCCAAAGATAACGCCGCGATAGTGCAATACCATCGATAGATCCGTCGATAGGCTTCCACTGTTTCGATTGAACTTAATCTGCACGACTCGATAGACTCTACGTGTCCACTTTTTTATTAGTTGTAATCCGTGCGAATTAACAAAATGCATACAGTTTTAACTAGAGGAAATGCAACTGTTGCATATTCCTTGAGCGTCCTAGCGTGCCTGACGTTCTGCTGCTTCATATCAACGGTTTTCCTGGACTACAGAACCGACGCCAACATAAATACCGTGCGGGTGCTTGTGAAAAATGTTCCCGATTACGGAGCATCCAGGGAGAAGCACGATTTGGGATTCCTCACTTTTGATTTGGAGACGAATCTAACGAACATATTCAACTGGAATGTTAAGCAACTTTTCATCTACCTAACGGCTGAATATAAATCACCATCGAATCAATTGAATCAAGTTGTGCTCTGGGACAAAATCATTTTGCGTGGCGAAAATGCCGTGTTGGACTTCAAGAATGCAAACACCAAATATTATTTCTGGGATGATGGCAACGGTCTAAAGGACAACCGAAATGTCTCATTGTATTTGTCGTGGAACATCATACCAAACGCCGGACTGCTGCCATCCGTGCAATCCACCGGAAAACATATATTTAAATTCCCCTCAGAGTACGCCTCATCCATTTAGAGAGACATTTCATATTTGTAGATGTACTTGTACTAAAATCAAATAAAATCCTTTATATAAGATACATATATGTGTAATTTATGAATAACTTAAATGTTTACAAAATTGAGAAACTTGACAATTTACAAACCAGTTTGTATCTTTAGCAATCTTCTTTAAAAATTGCAGTACACTTGGACATAAAACAAAGAGAAGTACAAATTACAAATGTTACATAAATTCATAGCTGCCATCGTCAAAGTTACGATTGCCAACCATTGGACCGCCGGCTCCCATTTGATTCTGTTGTCCGCCCATTTGAGGCCGGAACTGATTGCCGGCCGTTTGATGCTGCAGCAACTGTCGCAGGCCCGGATTGTTGTTGCCCAGCATGGGACGCACCATGCGCTGTTGTTGCTGCTGCTGTTGCATGGCAGCAACATTTGGTGGCACCTGCTGCTGCTGCTGTTGTTGTAATTGCTGCTGAAGATTGGGATTTGGACCGGGCACGCCCAGCGGCATCCGTTGCTGCTGTTGCATCATATTCATTTGCATTTGCGGCTGCATTGGCATTCCTCCTGCTCCATTGCCGCCAGCAACGCCGCCCATTTGCATATTCAGCTGGGCATATTGATTATAATGTGGCTGTTGTTGCTGTGAATTGTCTTGCTGCATTTGTTGCTGTTGCTGCTGTTGTTGTTGTTGCTGCTGCTGTTGTTGCTGCTGCTGCTGCAATTCCATGGGAGATTTGCCCTGTTGCTGCTGCTGTTGCAGCATTTGTTGCATCTGTTGCTGTTGCGGCGGCAGCTGCTGTTGTTGTTGCTGCTGCTGTTGCATATTGCCATGGGATTGCTTCTGTTGTATCACCTTGCGCAAACGCTCCACAAACATGGTCTGATTGTTGGGTATAAAGCCAAGGAACGCATTTCGATCCGGCGTATACAACAAAATGAGCACTTTAATGTCGCAGGCTGGCGTATTGGCCATGGCCGAGAAGTGCACGCACCCGGCGAAACCAGATGTCATCATTTTGGCCAGCGAATCGAGTGCTTCACCAGGCGTCGGACGAAACACCACCATTTTGGAGTCCTTTAGAAACTGACCGCCAATGTTGCCCACCAAATGTTTGGGCATTAATTGCATCAGCAACTTTGGCGGCCAATTGTCCGCCTTGATTTCGGGCTCTCCGTCCTTGATATTGGTGCAGACCGTGCACTGTAGTGTATGTGGAATCTTTTGTTGATCGTTCTTAGTCTTCTCCGACCATTCCAGCACACCGGTCCAGATCTTTTCACGCAGCGAAGCTTGTTCCTGTGGTTGTTGCTGCTGCTGCTGTTGTTGCACCTGCTGCTGGTTGTGTTGCTGCTGCTGCTGTTGTTGTTGTTGTGGTCCCGTCTGTTGCTGCAAGGACGGTACGTTGCCCGCACTTGATACGGCTGGCATCATGTTGGCATTAGCATTAGGATTAACCTGCTGTTGTTGCTGTTGTGGATGTTGCTGTTGTTGCTGCTGCTGCTGCTGTTGTTGCTGTGCAAGCTGCTGTTGCAGCTGATTAAACTGTTGATGGTTTAACATTTGCAATCTATGTTGCTGTTGCTGCTGTTGCAATTGCTGTTGCTGCTGCTGTTGTTGTTGCTGCTGCTGAATTGAATTGACTGTTTGATTGGGCGGCGCATTTATGCGTGAAAGCAACGTGGGATTGGGATTCTGATTTTGTTGTATCTGCATATTGTTGCCACCTGGCTGCATAAAGGCCGGACGCTGACCAGGTTGATTCGGATACATCCAACGATTCTGGCCGGGCACAACATTCTGCGCAAAGTTTGCATTCTGCATTTGATTCGGTACAAACTGATTCTGTTGTTGTTGCTGTTGTTGTTGTTGCTGCTGCTGCAAAAGCTGTTGCTGTTGTTGAGCGTTCAAGAGACCCGCCTGTGGTCCGGCACCAGGTTGTTGCTGCTGCTGAGCCTGCATGTTGTTCATGTTTAACACCTGCTGCTGTTGTTGCTGCTGTTGCTGTGTTGGACCTGCTTGTTGTTGTTGTTGTTGCTGCTGTGCTGCATTCGTTTCCATGGGAATATTCTGCCCCGGCACCGCCTGTTGACCATTTGGATTGTTTAGTCCCTGTGCTTGTGCAGCATTTGGTGGCGCCACCATTTGTTGACTAACAGCCATGCTGTTGGGACTTGGTGCCCGCTCCTTCAGGCTATAACCCTTGAGCAGGACCAAATGTCGAATATTCTTGGCATAGTTCTTAGTCGTTATGGGCTGATCCCCATCAGCTTTCATGTACAGCTTGAAGAGCGCAGGAATCTTGCGTGGAGCAATGATTGAGAGATTGATTTTGCGCTCATTGAACAATGCTGCCAGCTGTTCACAGGACTTGCCCTTGTACTTCCACGATTCATTCACAGCCATCTGATACGGCGGACTGTTGCATATCAGTATGCAGTGACGCTGCAGATTTGCCTGCTCCATCATGTGACGCTGTTCGTTCATCTCATCGAAGCAGCCGTGTGCAGCTGCAAATCCCTCGGCCATGTGTGCATGCGATTCCATGCCACCACCGACGAGGGGTAATCTTTCAATTGTCTCAATCACCTTCTGTGGCTGCACAAATGGCCCATATGTGGCACAAACGGGTTCCATGAGATTGGAGGCCGTGCGGTATGTGACAATGCCATAAAGTGTAGCATATCGTTCAGCAATTAGGAATTCGCGTTCATCAATTGAACCTTGGGTAAAGTGCTCCAAAGTGGGCAGAATGTAATTTGTTTTCAGTTCGTTTATATAGGCTCCATTGATTGCACTGCTTTCTATCACGAAGACCACATCGGCCAAGGTCAGCTGATCCACCTCCATGTTGTGCACACTTCTAATTAATTATTTCCAGGGAGATTAGCACTAAGGATTTGGCTTTGGCTTTGGATCTTCTCTGTTTTTTAGCCCATTTTAATTAGAGTTGTTGAAAAAATTCAAGTGAACGGGTCACTGAAATGAACAAGTGAACTTATTCAGTCTTTCATGAAGTTATATAGTTAAATTTGTTTATTTTGTTGTTTAATTGTTTAATTGTTTAATTGTTTAATTGTTTATTGTACAGTGTACTTTACAAAAAGCGAAAATATTTCTTCTGCCAAACGCTTTTTTATCCACAACGTCGCCACCTGGCCCAAATGTTGCCAGCCGACCAAAAGGTTGCCACCCTGTTAAAATTTGCAATCTTCATCAATGACCATCGATAACAAAGATTAAATAAGATCGATAATCTGTTAAGCATCGACATTGTTGAGAGATGACACTTTTTGAGGTGAGGTACTATCGGTTCAGTCCAGCTCAAAAATCGTTATGCAAATGATTAATTGCATGAAATAAAAATCAACTGAGTTCTTGACTTTATTTATCATGCAGAAATAACTAATTCAAATTAATTATAAATACAAAATAAATGCTTATCGATATCAACTATTGATGTTATCGATAAAATCGATAAAAGTTTTGCTACTTTTCTGCTCATCTCTCTTTCGCGTTTATGTTTGTCAAAACAAAAAAAATTAAAATTTACTTGAATTTTGTACAATTAGCAACTAATTATAGTGTATGTTCCAGCATGCTATGTAAATAGAGTGTTCCGTGTGTATTTGTGTATGTGCGTCCTCGTGTTATTGCGTTTAAAATAAACAAATGTGTCGTCTGAAAAATTGTACCTTGAGTGAGAGAAAAAAAAAATGGACACATTCGTATTTAAATTAAATGATCTTCGCACTTGTGCTGACCAATATTAAAGGTCTCAAATCGAACATCCACTTGTTAAGCAGTTAGAAAGGCAACAATGTTGCAATATAAAAACGCCAACGCAGCCGTTGCAAATGTGGTCACCAACAACAATAACAATGGGCAATCGGGAACTACGACGGTTGCCTCCGCCGCCGTCGCCGCCTCCCCCGCAAAGGGGACACAGGCTGCAAATAGTGTAAACAATAACTCGGCTGCTACGCCCGCTCCACAAATGCAACAAATAATCAACATACATCAAATGCCCTCGCAGTTTGTACAGGCAGCGCAGTTGCAACAAGCTGGAGGCGCCACTACAGTTGCTGGCATGCCGCAGAACATGTTTCAGATCGTGCAGCCAATGGCCATGCAAACGGTTAATATTGATGGGCAGGAGGCCATCTTCATACCCAACATAAATGCCCAGCTGGCCACAGCTCAGCCAGTAAATATCAATGGCCAGCAGGCGTTTATTACGCCCAATGGACAAATTGTGCGTGCACCTCAAGTTCAGGATCAGACGCAGACGCAGCTGTTTACCATACCCGGTACAAATATACAAATACCGCTGGCGAACATTGTCCAACAGCAGCAGCAGCAGCCACAGCCACAACAGCAGCAACAACCTCCACAGTCGGCAACGCCAGCCCTTGGAGCACTTCAAGCCCAGCAGCAACAACAACAACATCAACAACAGCAGCAACACAACCAGACAACTGGCGGTGCAGGAGTAACAGGAGCAGGACAAACTATCACCATTCCAGGCACCAATATACAGATACCAGCCTCTATGGCAGCAGCCAATGGTTTGCTGGGCAACATTACAAATCTGCTGGGCGGAGGAGCTCCCACAACGATTAAACTGGAGAATGGACAAACGTTGCAAAACATCCAATTGCGTGCGGCAACGGCAGGATCCGCACCACAATTGCTGCAGTTCCCACAGCCAGCACCGGCGGCACCAACGCTGCAACAGACGGTGGCCGTGCAGATTCCCGTGCAAACAGCCAACGGACAGACCATCTACCAGACCGTACATGTTCCCGTACAAGCAGCCGCGCCAACAGCGCCCTCAGCTACACCCTCGTTGTCCAATCTAACGCAGTCGCTTCAGGCGATGCCAGCATCAATGCAACAGGCAGCGGCTCAGATGCAAATCATACCACAATTTGCACAAATCGCACAAATTGTTACGCCCAATGGACAGATACAACAGGTACAATTTGTCAAATTGATATTGTTGCAACTTCATACTAATTCTATAATTTACTCAACTACAGGTGCAATTGGCTCCGTTGAATGCACTCAATTATTCGCAGTTGCCGCCAAATGCGAATATTATTCACATACAGAATCCTCAGCAGCAGCAGCAGTTTGTGCAACCGCAGCTTCACCAGCAACAGCAGCAGCAAGTGCAACAACAACAACAGCAACTGCAGCAGCAAGTGCAACAGCAACAACAACAGCAGCAGCAGCAACAACAACAGCAGCAACAGGCGGCAGCAGCAGCAGCGGCTGTACAGCAACAACATCAACAGCAGCAGCAACAACTCATCAATGCCATCAACGAGGCAGGCGGCCAGTTGCCAGCCAATCAACCCATTACCATAACCAATGCACAGGGTCAACAGTTGACGGTGATACCAGCACAGCAGCTGCAACAGTTGCAACAATTCCGTGCTAACCAAAATGCAGCAGCTGCTGCAATGCAGTTGCAATCAGCCAATCTACAGGCATTGCCCATACAAAACATACCCGGCTTGGGTCAGGTGCAGATCATTCAGGCGAATCAATTGCCAGCGAATATGGCTGCCAATTTTCAACAGGTGCTCACCCAGCTGCCGATGCCCACGACGATGCAAACGACAGCGACGAACAACAATCAAGTTCAGAGCTCGAGCAGCAATGCAAGCACACCGATTACAATGATGCCCAAACAGGAGCCACAGAGTCCGACGCAGTTGATAACGAATATCAAACAGGAGCCACCAGATACATGCGTGTCCAATGCCTCTCCACTGAACAACAACAACAACAATCTCCCCAATCCTGCGCCAATTACTGTTCAGCAACCGCAGCAGCAACAAATCAAATTTATTGTGCCACAGTCGCCACAGCAGCAGCAACAACAACAACAGCAGCAGCAGCAACAACAACAACAACAACAACAGCAGCAGCAGCAACAACAACAACAACAGTTGCTTAGTGATGGAAACCATCTGCCGACAGTTACAATCCCAGCCTCCATACAGATAACCGCCTTGCCACCGCCGTCAACACCGGCAGCAACAGCACGGAGTACACCAAAGCCCAATCTGTCCAGCGGTGGCACACAGATAACCATGAGCTCTGGTGGCCAAGTCGTGTCACTAACGACGCCAGCTCGCCAGCCTAAACAGGTGAAGCAATTATCGCAGTCTGCCCAGGCGGCAACCAGTGTCAATGTGAACATCAATGTGGGTGAGAGCGTTGCATCTGTGCCGGAGATAAAGCCGCGATTGAAGCGTGTTGCCTGCACCTGTCCCAATTGCACGGATGGGGAGAAGCATTCGGATCGCAAGCGACAGCACATTTGCCACATACCTGGCTGTAGCAAGGTCTACGGCAAGACATCGCATCTTCGTGCCCATTTAAGATGGCATACCGGAGAGCGTCCTTTTGTCTGCTCATGGATGTTCTGCGGCAAACGCTTTACACGCTCCGATGAGCTGCAGCGTCATCGGCGAACACATACGGGCGAGAAGCGCTTCCAGTGCCGGGAATGCAACAAGAAGTTTATGCGCAGCGATCACCTGTCCAAGCACATCAAGACGCACTTTAAGACACGTTCCGGTGTCGAACTCATCGAGTTAAACATTAAGCAGGAGCAGAAGATGAATGCACCGAAAAGCATTAGCACCATGAGCGGCATTGTCACCATTGAGATCCCATCAAGCGGTGCAGCCGCCAATGGCAATAGCGCCTCCAGCGTGGCGGCAACAGTTGCTGGCTCAACTGTATCGGCAGCTCCTGGTGGTGCAACAATTGTACAGCTACCGATGCTAAGCGGTGATGATGTGGTTGGCGGCGCATCCACCGATAGTTTTGGTGAGGATGATGACATGGAGGATGAGGAGATGACCGAAGAGGACGATGAGGAATTAACCGAGGAAGATGACGAGGATGAGGAAGATAGTGGCGATGAGGAGAAACTGGCCATCTCTGTCAGCGAGCTGGGCGAGAACTCATCCAACTAGCATTCGGAATCCCTGTTCATGGAACAGTTCATCTTTGATCACTTTCCATAGCCATAGTACGCCCCGATCGCGGGACTGTTAAATGACTTTCAACCTGTACAGATGCCCCCCCTTTGTCCCCTGTCCCCCTAAATGTTTAATGTAAATCTATGTATATAATTCAGATATATTTATAAGTTATTGTTCGGCTTGCCGAAGCATCAAACCCCCTTGCATGTTCTGACAAAGTAGAATTTTTAAATTTTGTATTTCAATTTCACGATTTCAAATTTTTACTGTTGCACTTGCATTCGATTATTTCTTGACTTGTACAAAACAAACTTGCTAAAACAGTTGTTCATATTTATAACAGTCCTTCAAACATAATTGTAAGTCCTGTGCGGACCTTAAAACAAATTGTGCAAGCACTGTAAGGGTATCATATTAATTATAAACATTTGTATTTATATTTCTGTAGCATAAGTTTTTACTATATACGAGTTACATTTGGAAAACAAAAATGGATAACTATAGAATACGCGATTTTAACTAGGATAGTACCAATACAGCAAAAATAAGTATGACGTTTTAAGGAAATTTTTATATTCAAAACGCACAATAAATCAAATCATGTTAAAGAGAAGCATGATTGAAATAATTTTATTGTACTTCAAATAAATTCATTTTGCATTTTCTCTGTTCAGCTTTCTTTGATCAACTTTAGTCTACCAAAAATGGTTCGGATTCCTGGGATTGTGTGGATGTGCATGGAACTTGGGTACCGAACACATTGTAATCCTCAGCAATTGACTGAGGTTGACTCTCCGACTGAGGCGTCTGCAGATCCCCATTAAGAATATCCACTGACTGGGAATGGATGTTGATTGCTGCTTCGACCCAGTCGGCGTTATCTTCAACTATTATTTGTTCACGTAAATCCTTCAAAACATTCGCACCTTCAATTTCTTCAGTATCTTCAGCACTATCGATCCAAATTTCGAGCTCACTTTGTGGCATTCCTATCGACGATTCTTGTGATTCTTGTAATTCTGCTGCAATGGAAGTTGGATTAATAGTAATGTTGTTTACAGCTTCTGTATTGCTGTTATCCAATATTTCGTTTGGAGGCTGTGCCATCAACAATGAAGGTTCAATCGCGTAGCTATGCTCCACAACTGGAGATTGTTGGATTTCCATGCGCCAACGATCCAATCGAGCATTGTTGTTCTTTTTAAGTTGACACTGCCTTATATGGTTGCACTTGGCAACTCTTTCCGGTGAATATGGAAAGACCATTTTTTTGTGGACTGCCTTTGTTAACATTCCGTTCACAAAGCGCTCCGAGCGATTTTCCAGTCGGCCCTTTTTATCGAAGCGCTTCTTAGCGTCCCACAGGCAATTGAAGAGCGTCATGTTCACTCGAACTTTTGTACGTAAACACAGCTGCTTTATGTCGCCTGGACTGTATTCGCGACTCAGGTCATCTGCAGTAATTTTCTATAATAAACACATAACTGGTCAAAAGGTGCGAATATTTGAGATATATTTACAGTTAGTGGTGCTTACAGTAGGTTCATACAGTTGGAGCACAAGATTTTTCTCAGGTTCATCCAGCTTATTAGCTATTTCCAAGATATTGGCTTCTTCCTCAGCCTGATACTTTACTAAAAGTTGTGATAAACATCTCGACATGGTTTATAATAATAAATAATGATTCGCAGTTTTAAATGCCGGAAAAAAGTTCAACTTTGTTTGAGTTGTAACAGTGTGCCCGTAAACATCTAGAAAAATAATACCCCAAAGACTACTTGAAAAATTATTTTATAAAATCATTTTTGAACGGATTAAATTAAAAAATAAAATGTAAGCGAATTAATATTGTATTATTTACAAATGCTGTTTATCAACAAATCCCACAAGTATTAAAGTTGTTAAACTACTTCGGCTTTGGCATACAGCAATAATTTCTGCAGCTATAACATGAAAAAATATTACGTTTTGTTAATTTGTTTTTAACAAAAAATTAAATAAAAACACACCATATAAATTTTAATAATAGGTAAGAAAGAATATTTGCGGAATATCTTAAAAAGGAGAGTGTGACCAACGTAAAAAGCGCTGCCATTTTTAATACAGTGCGATCTAGCAATATGCAAATGCAACAATTACGCGTTTTGGTGTTCCAACGCTTTGGTCACACAGTGAAGAAGTGCGTGTGCAAAAAAAGAAAAGTTTGTTACAAAGCCACGAATAAATCGCAAAATACTAAGTTACAAACCAAATAAAATTCAAATTAATTAATATTACCGTAAAGTAGGTGGCAAAGTGAACGTTGCGCAATTTCTTCGAGTTCGTATGTATGTGCATGTTTATATTTCGCCGTAATTGTGTATGTGTGTGTGTATTGAGTGTCTACGCGCTTGTTTTGTTTTGGTTAAACCACTTTGTTGTAAATAGCTTGTGTAGTAAATAAATAGCAAGGATGAACAAAAATTTGAAATCTGAATCAATAGAATTCGAAAAAATTATTAAATGTGAAGCATATTTATATCCAATTTCTTTCTATTTCCAATCTTTATTCTCTGGACAATAAGTGGCAACTCCAAGCCAACATGTATACAAAAACAAGAAACGACTATGAAAACGAATCGCGCAATAAATAAATGGAAGGAAAACGCGCAAAAAAGAAAAAGCGACCCAAAACGAGAAAGAGAATAAGTATTTTCGTCGCTTTGGTACAAAATTTCTAGTTACGCGCAATTCTTTTCAAGAACAACAATTGTATAAATACTCTATAAACAATTGAAATAACATAGTTTAACATTCAAAATTGTTTGGTAATTTAATGAGAACGCGTGAGTGAAGAGAGGCGGCAAGAAATCAACTCAATCAACAGAACTTTGGAAGACAGAACCAAAATACATACATTTGTATTTAGCATATAAATATATATATCTACATAGGTAAAGCGTGCCGGGGGCATATTAAATACAGCTCCACTTCTTCATGCTGCTGGTCAACTTTATACAGATTGTAAAACTGTGGTAAAAACTGAACGTAAAGCCGCTTTAGCTTTGCTACAGTTTTTTTTATAATATTCGAATCTATCTAATCGCCGATCCCTCACCACAAGTGTTTGCAAATATCATTGTAATTGTTTCCTTGCACCCCCATAAGTATGACATATCTACATACACATATACATATGTAATGTACATGTATGTTTTTATAGCTATGATAATACATACATACATACATCCATAGATGAATATTTGCGCGCGCTAGCAAAATTCTTTGAAACAATTATTATTTGCGTATTTGAAATTTGTGTATGATTTATGCGAATGTTTGTATACTTTTTGTTTTTATTTTTACTAATACAAATAATAATATTTCAATCACTTTGTTAATATTTTGCAGAGACGCTTAAATCATCAGGCGGTTATTATGAAAGGTTATGATTTGTTTCAACAACTTCCCTCTCCCCAACATCCATCATATAAATTAAAATTAAAATACAAATACAAATAAATAAAATATTTATGTACAGATGCATACATACATGATATGTATGTAAAAGTACATTGTTGTCGTTGCCGTTGCAGTTGCCTAAAAGCCAGGTTTTGTCTCCTAACATGAGCCCTAACTTGCTAAATAAAAACAACAACCATTCCCTCCCCCATCTCCATCTCACGATATATATAACTAGTATAACTAAAAGTCTTTTATCTGTGATACATACAGGAAATTACTATAAAATGTCTCGTAACAAAGACAAATATGACAGTACGAACAGAAGACAGCAGATATTTCTATCCGCTGAGGACATTGCCGCCGGCAAGAAGACCAACTGGAGCGGCCTCGAGATAACTGGTAAATAACTGATATCCTGAGCTTACAATTTGAATCTTTTATAATCTCAAGAATCTTTTTAAACTTTGCTTGCAGGCTGTGTGAGGAACATTAGCCCCTCCTTGTGGGAGTTTGAACACCTGACCGCTCTCTATCTAAATGACAACCAGCTGTTGAGGCTACCAGCGGATGTGGGAATGTTGGTTAGCTTGCGTACACTGGATTTGTCCAGCAACAAGTTGCGCAGTCTGCCAGCTGAGATCGGGGAGCTCATACAGCTGAGGTGGGTTAATATACGAAAAAGAGGAAGAAGAGTACACAACAAAATCTTATTTATGTATCTGCAACACGTTCATCTCATTTGCAGGGAACTGCTGCTGAACAATAACTTTCTGCGCGTACTGCCGTATGAAATTGGCAAGCTCTTTCATTTGGTCATACTTGGTCTGATGGGCAATCCGCTACAAAAGGAGTTTATGAACATTTACAATGAGCCAAACGGGACACCGAAACTGCTCACCTACATGCTGGACAACTTGTCATGTGAGTAATGGATTGTCACTCTATTTCTATACGTGTGTGTGAGTTTGAGTGCTCGCGCGTGTGTGAGTGTGTGTGTGTGTAAGTGTGAGCTCCTGTTTGTATGCAAGAGTGTGGGCAAAAAGGAAAGCTCAAAACAGGCGCATGAAAAGAGAAAGTTCTCTCTTGTTGTTGTTGCTTTTGTTATTATTATTTTTATTTATTTTTATTTTCTGTGTTTGATTCGTTTTCGATCTGAATAACGAACAACGTTGGTCAGGATTCCAAACACCTAACCGGTTTATGGACAACCGATTGGGCAATTAAAGTTCAAACTCATGGTTTTTCATTAATGCCAATATCAAAGCATAATGCAAGCATCAATTATAATTTAATTGACTGGCAAGCGCCGAAATTAAACAGACATACATATATATGTTCATCTATTGCTTGTACATTTAAATACAGTGTATCACAGCTTATTTGACCAACTACATTTATTTAGATGTAATGAATATAAAAGAAATACTATGCAAATATGTTGTTTAAAAATCTAATAACAAATCTGCGTTGAAATTGTATTTATATTTTCTTGCATTTTGCTTTTTTTTATAAGATATATTAAATTAAAATTTGTACTGAGAGCTGAGAGCCACAGTACTTACATATGTACATTGTACATACAGACTGTTCATTACAACAACAACAACAGCAGTGCACGACCTCGACATGCAAAGCTGCTGGACGTTGGCCCGCAGCAGCTTTAAAGAGAGCGAGCTTAGTGAAGAGTGAACAGATGCGAGAGCGACAAAGAGAGAGAGAGAGAGAAAGAGAGAGAGTGTGTGATCGGTCTCTCATAACGGCGTTTACTGTTACTGTGTAAGTTGTCTGCAGCCGGCAGAGCTTGTGCTTGTGCGCGAATGAAATTGAATTTGGAGCCATCAGTCAGTCTGCCACAAGCTTGGCTCGCGTGCGGACGCTTTTATTTAGTAGCTGCGAGCTTAAGACAACACGAAACAAGTTTCCCTTCGGCTTCGTGACGCGCAACTTCGTCTCGTCTCGTCTCGTATCGTGTCGTCGTCTCGTGTGACTGCGACTGCTACTGCGCAAAGTGTTTCGTAATTTCGGCAACAACAGCGGCAACAACAACTGCTGAGGCGACCAATAGTTGTGCCAGTTTCTTTAGCTGTGTTCGCTTTTCGGACGCTTTTCATTTCATACGAATTTCGTTGTTGTACATGCATGTGGTGGTGTGTGTGTGTGGTGTCTGTGTGTGTTGTGTTGTGTCTGGCAAGTGGAAATATTTTGAAATAGCCACATGCAACATGCATTAAGTGTTGAAATTGCGAACGCGGCCAAGTGATGTGGCCAGGAGAAAAGACGCTGCTACCACGTGAGATTAGACCAAGGTGTCGACAGCTTCAGGATTATGAGATCGCATGTGGCCGTTTATCGTGCGCCCGACAACGCAAACGGTTGCCAATTCCCTAGATATGCACAACATCAACATCAGCAACAACAATTGCAACCACAACCACAATCACATGGTGTTTGGAATAACAATTGCTACAATCTTCAGGCGCAACTGCATCATGGTATCTACCATGCAACAGCTGGAGCACCAGCGCCACCACAGGCTCAACAGCTGCTTGTCAATCAGCAGCGGATCAATGAGTGCGCTGGAATACCGCTTATATCGAATGCCTGTAACCACTTGACGCCCGCCCAGCGACAGCGTCTGTTGCGCAAGTCCACCAAACTATGGGCTTCATGTGGCACACACTCCATGTCCCAGCTGGCGGCACATGCGCAGGGACAGCCGTTGCTGCAGAATAAACAAGCAACATCATCATATGCAGCATCATCATCAACAGCAACAACAGCAACAACAACAACAGCAGCAGCACCTGCAACATCCGCAACAGTCCTGGCCAGCGCATGCCACCAGTTATCATTCCATGCGTATCAACAACTTTCAATTGACGGATAAATCCCGAGTGCTTCGCTACCAGAATTCAGCGCCTGCCGCACTTAGTTCCGAGGAGCATCAAAAATCTCTCAGCAACAACAACAACAGCAACAACAACAATAGCAATGTTGGTCAGGATTCAACACAGCCTGTGGCAGATAGCTGCCTGCCACGCATCATAAAGCCGCGCAAGCGTCGCAAGAAGGATCGGAAGCCGGCCAACGGAGTGCTCCTTAAAATGGATGCGGAACTGCAGCCAAAGTTGCAACAGCAACAGCAAATGCAGCAGCAACAGGCAACAGCACCAGTCAATTCCATTGGCTATACACAACTATTGCCCATGGCTTGCAACAATGGCAACATGCAACACGATCACAGTCATGGCGTTTGCTTCTGTCGTGACTGCGATCCGTTGCGTTCCCTATGGGATTATCCATTGCGCCGCTCCCACTCGGATGCCTCCTCCAACGGACAGGGTAGGGGCGGTCGAAGCAGCTGCTCCACATCTACATCCACATCTACATCTACATCCTCCTCATCGACGCACTCGGATAACTCATGCGCCAGCTCGATTTGTTCACAGAATGTATCCAATGGATTTGACGAGACGACGGAACATTTTGCACCCATCACCGGTGACAGCAGTCGAGCCGAAATTGTGGGCGTTATTGGCTCTCAGCGTAGTCACGCCCACTGCAGCAGCACAACGAGAGCTGCCACAACGCCTGCGGCATTGTATCTAAGTGACTCGAGTGACTCTGGTTATGGCGACATCTTGAGTGGCATGAATATTGCCAACGATTTGTTTGCCAGCTGTTTTGGTCATGTTGCAAGCAATGCAACAAATACAAATACGCATGCAACCAGCGCCGAGACGCTCCTTAATGAAAGCATCAACGAGATTTCACGCAAACTAATCGAAACGTGCGCTGTCAACGAACCAAACGATGTTGCCACTAACGGATTAGGTTGTGGCAGCAACAACAACAACAACAGCAGCAACAGCAGCAGTAGCGGGAGGGGAAGCGGCAGTGGGAGCGGGAGCGGGGACAGTGACAGTTGCTCGGCATCCGCCAGCGATAGTGGCTTAGACAGTGCTGGCAGCTATAACTCTGAGGCGCTTGTCTTCAACTTTGAGCATTTAAATCTGACGGATACGAATTTTGTGACGCCCACAGCAATGGATTTTCTAGTTGACTGCAACAACAACAGCAGCAGCAGCAACAACAACATCAACAAATCTGAGCAACAATTTTATAACAATTGCTTTGACTTGGTTTGGCGCAGCAGCAACAACTGCAACAACAACAACAACCACAACAGCTGCAACAACAACGGCAACGACAATCAAGTGACAGCTGGCAAAGGCGGCGATAGCAATGCCACACCCACAACTTTAATACTGGGCACGGTTGGAAAATTGAAGCCAGCATTTTCCACCATCTCGTGACAACAGAATAAAAACAGCGACAACAACATCAACAAACCACAACAATAACAACGACGACGATAAACTAATCACATAGACAAAATCCAAACCAAAATGGAGCTGTGCCCCCTTCTTTTAAAGAGGAGGGGGGAGGGAAGGAAAGTTTTCAACTTTACGACTCGAGTGGAAATTGGAGCTAATTGCTGCAACATATGTGGGCCCGTCTTTGGATTCCCAGTGCGTGGGCGTCTTACCATAAACGTGGGCGTGTTAACGCGTACGTGTGCGTTGCATAACCAAAACCGTTAACCCACTAATAAAGCGAATCAGCTGGCTGAAGAGAAATTGAGTGGAACAGCAGCAGCAAAAGAAACAAAACAAAAGACATTGAAATTAATGCCTCATGGGCTCAACAAGAGCAGCAGCAACAACAACAACGATTGGCGATATAACTGAAGTCGACGAGTTCACTGTGGAAACCTTGCATATAGATATATAAACATATATACATAAAGTATATATACATATATATGTATAAATACATGCTACAACTTTCACTTTCACTGCGGCAGAGTCTCTTTGTTTTTGCCCAAACAACCGACAACCACAAAGAGAGCAACAACAACAACGATGATGACGACGACGACCAAAACTCTTATGCAGATTTTTAAGCAAAAGTAATAGAAATCGTGTACAGACAAAGCCCGGCCAAAATGTTTGGCTACAGCTACAGCAAAAGATACAAATATAGATACACAGCTGCAGATACAACTTAATATTATAATCATTCTTGGAACAATGTTTTGTTATTTGTGCATAAACTGTGTGCGTTTAGATTTACACCATGGACAAACAAATAATTTATTTAAAATGAGATGAAGAAAACAACAAAGTTTATCTAATTTCTGCCTTGTGAAATTCATATAAATATTCG
The DNA here is from genome assembly GCA_035045575.1 of Drosophila falleni. NCBI lineage: Eukaryota > Metazoa > Arthropoda > Insecta > Diptera > Drosophilidae > Drosophila > Drosophila falleni. Next base: position 21,631,437 of record JAWNOV010000062.1, read on the forward strand.
CACTTTGGCTGTAAATTTGATTCGCTTTCATTGTAATTTGTGTTAATTTAATGTTAATTTTTTGTTTTTGTTTTGACCTCAATTATTTGTCTGTCCGAGCTATTAATTCGTTTATAATTAAGCCACGTTCCTAATTAACACTTGATTTATTATTATAATTATTATTATTAATTTGGGTTTATAGTTTTTCGGTTGGTAATAGGTAACAATTAGTCTTTAAAGCGCTACAAAGTGAACTTATCTAGCATTTAAGTTATAATTTATAATAATATTATTATTATAATTATAATTATTAGGATTACTGCTTAAACTAAATGTTGTTCAGAACAAAATATATTCCGCAAATACGCAACGATCTCTGGCGAATGCTGCAAACACATTGAATGAATTATTCAAATCATAAAATAGCTATATCTATAATAATTCATTCAATCATGAGATCATATATACAGTAGATACTCATTTTGAATGTTTTCATCACTTGAAACAATGTTTCATTAGGCTTTATTCAGTTGCTACTGGTGGCGTTTTCAAAACATTCTCGCAAATGTATTGATTGCATTTTTAACTGCTCCATTATGGGATTATATATCCAGCATGTATTCATTAACTTCATTTGCTAAGCACTTTATCAAACATAATATTTATTCATTCAAATCTGATTCATTCAGTAGTTATTTATTTACTTTATTTCCTTGAATTAATAATTTCTTATACTAGTGAAATATACTCATTTCAATATTTATATTTCATTTATTTTCTTGTGGTGGCGTTTACAAGCCAATTAAAATCTTTCTATTTATTCTTAATGAATTGAATTATATTTTTTTTACTTGACTGAATCTGTATTCATTTCATTCATTTGCTTTGATGGATTTGGCTCAGTTTTTGACTGATCTTTGCTGATGTTGGTGTTAGCTGAAGGTTAAGGTCGCCGCTTATCAATTGAGCCGCGTTTCTAATTTGTAAGACAATTTCCTCTAATTATGCCAAGCTCTGATCACTGAGCATAAAATCTAAGACAACAACAATAGGAACAACAACAACAGCAGCAGCCCTAGTTACCTGCTTATTTAGTAGTTGGCGCCGAGTAAAAGTTTTCGCCTTTTTTAATTAAAAGAAACTCACGAGCAGCCACTGAAATAGCATTGCTTGTCTCAAGTTTTCTATGGCGTTGGAAATGTTGCTGCTGCTGTTGTTGTTGCTGCTGCTGGCATGTTGGAAAATGTCACAGTTTTCCACGATCACGTCGAGTTCCGGGCATGGCAGGCGGGCAGACATACAGTCAGTTCGCCTGGTACGGAGCCGGCGGCTTTTGTTACCATTCCCCACAAATAGAAATTATTGCTCAGCAACTAATTTATTTAATTAAGATTTTCACTAGCTCTAATTTTAATTGTAATTGTAATTGTTTTGTGTACTCGTATGTGTATTTGTATTGTCTAGTTAAGCAGCGTTTTTGCACAAATAACAAATTGAAGGCGTTCTTTATGTAGTTTTTTCTTTACAATTATTTTTCTACTCATTCCATTTAGCTTTAAGTACTTCTATTAAGTTTTATTCTTGCTGATGTTGTGCTCGCACAATACGGCAATTATTATTTATTTTGATTAAGCATGAACGAGAGCTCAATAAATGTATAAATACAAACAAAAACAAAAATCAAAAGTAAAAGATGAAAAATAATAAAACTGATTGTAAACAAAAAGAATCTACTAAGAAAATCTGATTACTATTTTGATAGCCTCAAAAGGTTTGTTTCCCTCGAATTTGAGTCGTAAAGATTTCTAATGGAGCACGTTCGAGTTGTTGTCTCGACTGTTTTGAAAATAAACAAACAAAATATAAACGAACAAACAGACAGACGAACAAATAAACATACTCTACTCTACTATACTATACAATACTCTCTTCTACTCTGGACCAGACGATCTTGGGACCGAGCCAAGCTGCACTTGAGGATGAACTTTCCAAACATTAGCTAGCCCGACTTTTTACAGCCACCCAACTTTAAATTGCTGCGCAAACTTTGAACTAGCTAACCAATTATTAATTTAGTTGATGCCGCTACCTTTCACCTCGTGTCGCTTCTTCGTTTTTAATTGAATGAGCCACAAGTTGGCTCTCTTGCTATTGTGAATTTCGCAGAGATTTGTCTGTCGGCTTGTTGGCTAATACCAAACCGCTGTAATAACCGTAACTGACAAATTAATTTCTTTTTGTGGGCCACAAATTGCTGGTCATTTTGCTAATTAATGTCTCTATTTTAGGGTCTCATCTCTTCTATTCATTTTGCACCCAGACAGGCACCGTTGACTTCTGACCGGCTCTTTAAAGAGCCCGCTTATATTCTAAGTTGGCTCTTTCAACATCTTGGCATCTTTATTTCTTTCACAAGCCAGCTATGAGTTTAAACCAACAGCCGGCAATCGTTCAACCGTTTGGGACGCGCGTTGAGTGGGTCAGTGGATAATTGGGTCATTTGCAACACTGTTTGCGCCATCACGCCGGCTACAGCCGGAGCCGACAACGACAACAGCAGCAACAACAACAACAGCAGCAACAAACAACAACAACAACAGCAGCAACAACAACAACAAAGACAGTGGCCAGTGGCTAATGTGTTTGGCTACGTCAATAAGTGCGTTGTCTTTGTCCACGTCTTGTTCTCGACGCCGCCGGCCAACGGAGAATTTCATCGTTAACGTCTTGCTTCTTTTTCTTAACTTTGCAAGTTAATTGTTTCTTCTTGCCCTTTCGGAGGGCTATGGCGTATTGCTATCAACTTTACGATTAGATAGAATTCTATTTAAACATTTCCTATCTACTCATCTGCTTTTATAAAAGAAACGCTTACAATCTCAAGAGATTTACAGGTATATTTATGCGACCTTTCACAACTGCAATTTATATTATAATTAATGTAATTTCAATGTTAATTTTTGTTGGGGGATCAATCGAGTTCATTAAATGGCTTTTCATGAACAATTTTTTTTCATCACTGTCAATTTTTTCTATTATTTCCTTTCCCCTTTATTAAAAAAAAGATTTTTTCTATCATTACTAGATTTCTGTATGATACAAGTATGTAAACTACTTGTTAAGTAATTGATAAGCTTTCTTTTCTCAGAATTTTATACTTATTAAATACTAGCCTAGTTAACAAGTACTGTATAAATACATAAATATTCAATGGAGTCGTTAGGGTATTAACACTTTGAGTTTTTTCTCTTTTTCTGCTTACATAGTTTTATTATTTTCTTTCGCATTTATTTATTTTTTTCTTTGCCATTTTTTCCCTTGCGATGCGATTTTCACAGTTTAATTTTCATACAATTGCACATTTTCCATTTGTTGCTTTATTTGATTGACACACAAATTTTTCATTGAAATTGAAAGTTTTTGCCCAGTTTCTTGCTCAGTGGCACAGTCGCAGTCCCACTTCCAGACGTAGTCCCAGTCCCAGTTTTAAATCCAAATAAAAACTAACCGAACCGCAAGACTCTTGGCAAACCAAATAAAAAGAGAGAAAAAAGGCCAAATGTCTACGAAAAAGGTTACGCAAAATGTCAAACAGTTAAGAATCTAACGGCTACAAATGTCATTATTACATTTATTTTCCACTTTTAATGTCGTCTGCTCCAACGCTGCTTTGCAGGTTCGTCTTGTTGTTGCTATTGTTGTTGTCTTTACCTTTTCTTTAGTTGCTTTGTAGATTTTCACAGACAATTTCTGTTGCAGCTCTAAGTCTCATCGCCCTCGTCTTGGTCTTCGTCTTCCCCGTCTCCAAATTCTATCGTCTATCGTTGAGCGCTGAGTAACAATACCCATAAAGTGCTACTTGGAAGTAGTCGGTACTTCACTTAGTTATAAGAGCTTGTGTGTCTCCGTCTGTCACACTGTCGTTCTGTCTGCCCGTCTGTCTTTGTAGTGTTGTTTGGCTTTAATTTTGTTTTAAATCACAGTGCACAGTGTCAGGTTGTAATGTGGGTCGTATATGAACAAAATATACAGTCGTTCTTCTCTATAACAAACTCGAAAAGCATCAAAACTTATTTTCTGTTGGAGGAAATTTCGTGTTTAAAAAGAGTAAAGTATTTAGGACGTAATATTTGCAATTTTATAGAAAGAAGTCGATTCAAAGACATTTTCATAAAGATTTCTATTGTAGAAGTTTTTTCTATACATATAATATAATTTGATTTAGAAGAGTATAATTTTTGTATTGAACTTCAGTGCAGAAAAGTTCGATTAAATGAAAAAAGACTGTAATTTTTATTTTATTTAGTCAGTAGATTTTAAGAGTGTGGGTTCGTTGGTTGTGAAACCTGTTGCCAAATTGCTTAGATTTATTGAACAATAATAAATTAATGATTATTATCTTAAATAACAATTTTATACCAATTACACTTTAATTTATGTAAATGCTTAGTATTATTTATAAGATGAGAAAACAATGTTTGGCGTGATATCTGTAATCCAATTTGCAAGCTTGCGACCTATATACTAAATGAAGTGGAAAGATAGATAGAGAAGACAGACCAATAGAAAAATGATGATGGCGAAGATGCTCATTTCTGATCCAGCGATGAGGCATTAGCTCAATATATTTATTTTTTTTAGCTAAGAATACATAAAGTACGATTCATCTTTGGCAATCTGCAGATCAATTAAGGTTAAACCCAACGCTTCAATTTATCAAAATAGATAAATACTTCAAGTAAATAGATAATTATACAAGAAATAAAGGGAGAAATGTAAGTAATCAGCGGCAAGAGCGCTAAGAGATGTGACTATTCATGCAAATTCTCAACGACGATAGTCATTAGCTTTATGGAATGATTCGGATTCATAGCTTGGCGCTAATGTCGTTGTCTCCCTGACGTAAGCTCAGCATGCAAGTTATGAAAGCGGCAGCAACTCTTTAGGGCCATGTTTAAACGGTGAGGTGAATCTTGGCTCTGTTTTGTTCCCTTTTGCAGATGGAGTTAAAGTTTGTATATATAACTTTAACAACAAACTCTTTTTCAGTGCTTCATTTGAGGCTGTTGTTGTTGTTGTTGCTGCTGATGTTCACAAAATGAGCACAACATGAATTAATTTTTAACGTTTTTCTACTTCTTTTATATTTGAAAATTTTGTTGCTTTATGTAGGTTTATTGCCAGACACTTTGTTGTTGTTGTTGCTGGCGATGACAGCAGTACTTGCTGTTGTTGTAGTGGTTTGTTGTTATAACTGTTACCTAATCGTTTAATTGGCTTAAGCCAGTTTCAGCTTTTATTTAATTTAATTTTGATGACAATTTATGCTTTGTCATCAATTCCAAGTACTTGTTGCTGTTGTTGTTGCTGATGATTTAGTAGAGCACATGGCACGGAACCGGTATTTATAACTGCAACGACACACAATATTAGTGCCAAAATATAACAGCAGTAACAACAGTGACGATAACAATAATAATAAGTAATAAAACAGCTGTTAACTGAGTCATTAATTGGGAACGGGCGTGATCAGAGCACAGTCCCTCCTTCTTTCCGTCTTTCCTTCTTTCTTTTTTTCCTTGCTTCTTAACTGTTTCATTTTTATTATTATTTCTTTTTGGTTACGAAATGCGTCTACAATTTGTTTTTTAATTTTTTGCTAAGTCATTGCTTTTTTTTAATTGTAAGTTTTCGACTCGTTTCCGTTTCGCATAATTGGCCCACATTTCTTATGAATATGCAACAAAATCGGAAATGTTTTACTTTTTTGTATTTCATTATTATTATTAGTGGTAGTAGTAATACTTTGTGTGTTTGCTGCTTGCCTTTTGTGAGGTGCGGAAGTGGCGCATAGCCCGTTTTCGTTTTCATTTTCAGTTTTTTTTTTAAATTTTATTTTCTGCTATTTTTATACCCGTATGCTTTGGGCTTATCAAGGTTGTTGTTGCGTAAAGGGAAGTGCAAATGATTAGAAAGTTAACTGTGTATGAGATTGAGCTGGGGTAATGTACTTACAATTTTACATGAGCTGCATACGAGGGCAAGTTAATACGTTGCTGTTAAGAGCTCCTGACTTGAGTCAATGATTCCGATGATGGTTTAAGAGCGTAATAGTATTGACACTTGAGTAAGTTTAAGGGTTGCCCTCGCATCAAGTGTGCGCTTGTTGCAAGTCCAAGACTGTGGCAGGCTAACTCTCTGTGCTGTGTCAATGTCAGGTTCCAGTCGCAGTCCCAGTCCAAGTCGCAATCTCAGCTTGCTTTCCAAATGGGGGAGAAAGTACGCGCAAAAGAGCTGAAAGTGGATCAGCAACAGAAGAAGAAGCACAGAAAAAAAAATAAATAATAAACGTAACCAAACCGCGTGGCAGCATCGCGTGAGCTCCCAGACGCAGATGCAGCCACCGCAACAGCAACATCAACATTGATGACTCCTACAAAGCCACCACCAGATACCAGATGCTGTCGAAAGAAAGCCCACGCCAATGCTGATTTGCACCACTGTGCACTGTACACTGTGCAGCACTGCATCCTCAATGCACCGCCACCTTCGTGTCTGCATAATCATGGAGCGTACTCTGGCGCACATTTCAATTGATTTTCCATGTGACGCAGCACAATTTGCAGTCAGTTGTCCGCTTATTGTTAGACTTTGAATATGGCGCTCACGATCGTTGATCGTTGATCGTCACTCTGAGCAGATCTTCGAGAGAGTCGGCCAAGTCAGTAAGTCAACGGCCAGTTGTCATACGAGGTGTGCTCATTGAGTAAATCGCCAATCAACTAATATGCCACAGTGATTTGTTAATGATCATCATTTACTTGCAACATATCTTAAGCTATATAATTAAAGTAATTCAATAACTAATAAAAGCGGTTAAAACGCTTGCAATTTTATAATTTCACTTTGATATTTAAGCGTAGAAATTAACGTAACAACTAAAAAATAATAAAAGTAGATCAGTATCAATTGTGATAAAATGCATTTACATATTAATTTTGTTTAGCAAAGATGAACAAAATATTCGTAAAGAATTACAACCTAAAATATCAAAATTACTTTGCTACTAAATCTGGATCAATAACATTTTGAATAAAAAATTAGGGCTTAGTAGATAAAATAATGGATACAAGCAGATATTTATTTGATCCAAAAATGTAATTTAATATTAAATAGTTTAAGTTAGGACTCGATAAACTTAAATCATCTGAAATATAAAGGGTTTAAGTATTTTTATGGGTTTAATTTAAAAGAAATATTGGTTTTAATATAATTATAGATAAATGTCTAAAAAGTAAATCAATAATTAAATAAATGAATCAACAGAAGTGTATTCTTGAGAAAATTAGTCAGTTTGGCCTGCAGGTGTTGATCTATTAAGGTAGTAGTAGTATGAGTAGGAGTAGTAGTAGTGGTAGTAGAGGTAGTATAATTAAAATAATCAAATTTAGGATGGATTTATAAAATTGTTATTGATTTGATGAACGACCCTCGTGCTCTTTAGTCTTGGTTAAAGCTCTGCAGCCACTTAACACTCGACAGTGCAGCCTCCTCGTTGTAGTTGCAGTTGTTTTTATATTTGTGCATGAAAAATGCTGTTGAACTGGTTTGCAACGTGTGTGCTTGTGTGTGTGTGTGGAGTGAAGTGGAGTGGAGTGGATGGTTGGTGGCATGGTGTGGAGTGCACCTTAAATTCAGTTTCATTATTATGATTTCAATGCAAGATTGTTTTAGTTGTAGCATCGACAACGACAACTACAACAGCAACGACAACGGCAACGACATCGATGTTGTTGTTGTTGTTGTTGCCGAGTGCAGCGACAACATGGCAAAGACGATGATCAACTGGTGCGGCCAACGCCATTGAACATTGGCAGTCATTTGCAGTGCTGTTGCTGCCACAAAAAGTGGTGCAAATGAAACGGGTTATCTAATTGCAGCTCAAAGTGTGGCAAGTGGCAAGTTGACTTTTGTTTTCTATTCAGAGCAAGCCTTCTCCTCATTGGCCACTTTGTCGTTGTCGTCGTCGTCATCGCCATCGTCATAGCATGTTGTGCATACGAAATGTTGTCTTAGACAACAACCTATAACAACAACAACAAAAACAAAAACAATGCTCTTCAACCAATTTGTGGCCAAGGGGGCAGCGAGCAAACTCTCTGTGAGTTGGTGTTGTTAATCGCACCAAATTTCAATTTGAATTTCACTTTCTTTTTCGATACGCTCACTTGGGTTTTTGCCTTTCGAACTTTAGTTGTTGTTTTTTTCACTTTTGTTTGTTGTTGTTTCTTTCTCTCCCCCCTGTCTTATTTTCTTTTGTTTCGGCATGCAGCAACAGGCAGCGACCATGAAAAATTTTATAGAAAGGCCCTTACCACAAAATCTGATATCTATAAAATATAAAACTGTATGCAGCTCATTTAACCGAAGAGAGTTTAAAATTTAGAAAGATTTAAGATAATTATTGTTTTAAGTAGTTTTACACTATCTAAATTTTAAATGTTATATCACAGTCTAAACATAAAATTTTAGCATACAATAAAGAAATTTTTCAAGATCTGTGAATTTCCAAGACTTTTAAGCAATTTTGTTGTATTTAATTTAATTTTTCTTTTTTATCTGACAGCTGAAATCTTTTATTAAATAAACTTTAACAAGAATAATGATTAAAATAGAGACAGTTTCTTATATTTTGACTATTTCGTTAAAGAGTTTTCTAAATTTCTATATGTGTATACATTTATGACAAGTCTAATGTACTTTGCAAATAAGTTTCTCTGCTGTGTAGTTTACCACTTACAACCAAATTGTTGCCACTTCGCATCGTTGGTTTAGCTAATTTTTTTCCCAATAGTATTTATTTTTAATATTTTTTTGTTATAATAATTACTCATAATATGTGCGGATGTGTGGGCGCAAGTAAAAGTTTTGGGCCCCTTGAATAACAAACGATAGTTGGCATTGAGTTCGTTGTCTAAGTCATTTGACAAATCGTAATAATTTTGTTGTCATTTTGTTGTTTTTAGCTTTGTTCGAATTAACATTTACACTTTACGCTTTGAAATCAAAAAAAAAACTTAGTTAACATTTGTTTTTAGTTATTTATTAAATAATTTGTTGCACCCCGAAAGGCAATAAAAAACGAAAAAGTTGTACAATTAAAATGCAATGAAACTTTGGTTAATGTGCTCATTAAAGGCACAAAACAAACAACAACAACAATAACAGCAACAACAATACGAGCTGAGCTAAAACAAATCACAGTCGCCCATCAGCACTAACAACAACAAAATTATGAAAAATCACAAAATTTATTAGAAAATAGTGAAAGTTTTTCATAGTTGTTCGTCCGACGTTTGCACAAAATTAACAGAAAAGCGAGACACGAAAAACGAAAAACAATCGTTGTGTCTTCCCCAAACAAAAACAAAGCAAAACAAAACAAGACACTGGCAAGGGGACACAGACATACAGCAAGAAAGAGAGAGAGAGAGAGAGAGAGAGAAAAAGGGAGAAGGAGATACAAAAACAACAACGATAACAATTGTGTATGTTCATGAGAGTTAAGTGAGCTCGCGATCAGCTGCTGTGTGTGGAGACAACAACAATACAACAACGACATCCTCGAGGGAACATGTTATAAGCAGCGGCCGCTGCAGCAAACAGCAATAGCAACAACAACAACGGCTAATCATAGTATTGCCGGCGGACGGGTGGCACGCGTTGTCGTCGCCCACCCGCATCCCCATCCCCATCCCCATTCGCACCCTCGCTTCAGCGCCAAAAGACAGGCGACTGAGCACTCTCAGGTGCAGATCGTCAAAAGTTGGAGAAACCCAGGTAGATAAGCTCTAGTGTATGCGAAAAAAACAAAAATTAAGTAAAACTAAACAACAACAACTGAAACATAGCGGTGTCACCTGCCTTTTGCTGGCAATCCAAAAGCGGAAGCTATTCGATTGCTTTTGCATGTCACTTTCACCGTTTGCGAACACGATGAGACCGCAGTGTGCCAGTGGGGTGTGTGTGTGTGTGTATGTGAGTGTGTGTGTGGCGGGTGTTAATTTTATTAGTTCCCTTTCATTGCGTATTCCCATACTAAAAGTTGCTCTCTTTTTGTTTATCTCTATTTCAGTTACCGTCAATCCACCGCCTCAAAGGCCATGGCTACCACTTGCCAAGCCCAACAAAACCCGACCAGCATGTAAGTAACAACATCAATCCTAAAATCCAAATCGAATATGCCTATGCCGTGGTTAGCGTCTGTCTAAATGTCAAAGAGTTTGCATGAAGATGCTTACGAATAACCATGGATTAAAACCGTTATCTAAACCGTAACCTTTAACCGGTATTAACCGATTCAAACCCTCTCCGAAATAGAACTATTTTATTAAGCCGATACCTGAATTTATTCAAACCGAAATAGCCGATTTACAATTGATTCATATACAACTCTTTTTTTAAGTTTAATTATATGATATTGTGTAATTATCGTTTTTCAAACTGACTTTGATCTTATATATTAATATCTATTTATTAGATTTTATTAGTCTAAATACGGTTTGATACGACTTGAATTAAAATGATATCTATCTTGTTTTCACAGGCATTTTCACGGTCATGTGTTATAATGTACTCTGCGACAAGTATGCGACGCGGCAGATGTATGGATACTGTCCGGGATGGGCATTGGGCTGGGATTATCGGAAGAAGTCAATTATCGACGAGATACGGCATTATGCAGCGGATATTATCAGCTTGCAGGAGATCGAGACGGAACAGTTTTATCACTTTTTCCTTCCCGAACTAAAGAATGATGGCTACGAGGGCATCTTCTCACCCAAATCTCGTGCCAAGACAATGTCCGAGCTGGAACGCAAGTATGTCGACGGCTGTGCGATATTCTTTCGGACATCAAAGTGAGTATTATATAGATCTTCCACTGATAGGTATATTTAATGACATTTGATTAACTTGGTTTTTGCAGATTTACGCTGATTAAGGAGCATCTTATTGAATTTAATCAGCTGGCAATGGCAAATGCAGAGGGCTCGGACAACATGCTAAATCGTGTGATGCCCAAGGATAACATCGGGCTGGCCGCTCTGCTAAAGGTGAAGGAGACTGCCTGGGAGCCAATGTCGGAGGTGACACAGATCTCACAACCGCTGCTTGTGTGCACCGCTCATATACATTGGGATCCAGAATTCTGTGACGTCAAACTCATACAGACAATGATGCTGAGCAATGAACTGAAGACGATCATTGATGAGGCAAGTCACAGCTTTCGTCCAGGACACAAGAATGATTCGAACAGTGTGCAGCTGTTGCTTTGCGGCGATTTCAATTCGTTGCCGGACTCGGGCGTGGTGGAGTTTCTGGGCAAGGGACGAGTTGCAATGGACCATTTGGACTTCAAGGATATGGGCTACAAGATGTGCTTGCAGAGATTGCTGTCCAATGATACAAACGAGTTCACGCATTCCTTTAAGCTGGCATCCGCCTATAGTGAGGACATAATGCCACACACCAACTATACGTTCGATTTTAAGGGCATCATCGATTATATATTCTATACAAAGACAGGCATGGTGCCACTTGGTCTTCTTGGACCCGTTTCCAATGATTGGCTGCGTGAGAACAAAGTGGTTGGCTGCCCACATCCGCACATACCCTCCGATCATTTTCCATTGCTAGTGGAACTGGAGCTGATGCACACGGCCAGCCAGCAGGCGCCACCCAATGGGCTGATCAATCGACGGTAGCAATAGACAAGACGCGGAAGGCCGGCGACAATGTTGACGACAACAACGACCTCTAGGACAGCCACTGGCGGTGGATCATTGCACCTTAACTATAGGGGATGCAGCAGCAGCAGAAACAGCAACATCAGCAACATCAGCAGTAGTGGCAACAATAATACCAATCAAAACAGCAACAGCAACAACAACAGCAGCAATAGCCTCCGCCTAGCCTCCCATGGATCATTACGCAAACCACAAAAGCCCCCATCGAATGATTGAGCCCAATTTAACACCCTCTCCCAAAATAGTTGAGTTTTTAGTTTAGTTCTGATTATGGCAAACGATTGCAATCCTTTATAAGTTCTAAGATGACGAAGTTGTAGATGAACCGCTTTTTTGTGCAATTGCGGACCCCTTTTTACGGATAACATGCTGTGATCTTGACCCTTCAAGTCACTATCAAATCAAATATGTTGGTCAAAAGTATGACACACAATTGCAGCGGAGAATCTTACACACAATTTAATTGCTGCTCTTGCACGCCGCGTTTCTCGTTTTATTTTATCATTTTTTAATTTCAGTTTTAGCATCGAATAAACTATATAAATACACATAATCAATTTAGGTTTTTGTATACCACACAACATTACAGATACATACGTGTAGAATATTTCATAAGTTGACTCAAATCACAACACACAACAACTAAATCAAATACAACAACAAACAAAAAACAAAGCTATTTTTAAGTGAAAAAATGCAAAAGATATGAAAACCAATTGTGTAAAATTTAAGCAAAAACCAACAACCAGAAGTACCGTTTCAAAAATACAATTGATTGATGATTTTCAAAATTGCCTTAATTCGCAAAACAATAATTGGGCCACATACATACATATAAATGAACATACATAAATAAAATAAAGTAAATATATAGATCGTAATACAAACATAGTTGTTGATGAGCTGCATTCTGTTGCATGTTGTACATTCAGACATAAATACTATAAATTATAAATAAAATTCTATATAAATTTATATAGATATATATCGATGGATCTGGTGCCACTCGGATGTTAATACAGTTACAAAGTCTGCAATTTTGAACTAACAATTACAATAAGAATCTAATATTCTATATATATATACATATATATATATATATATATATATATAATAACAAAAAGAGAGAGGGAAACACACGTGAGCAGCAACAAATTCTAAATATTGTAAATGCAAGTATACTATCGTAAAATCAAAGATAAAAACCAAACCAGGAATCCAACAAACACACATTGTTCATCATACGTACAATTTAAAATTACGATATTTAAGTAATAATGGCAGCAAAAAAATGCATTATGATTAAACGGTTTGAGAACAACATGTTCAACAATTTCACTGTATAGTTCTCGACAAAAATTGTGGTTCGGCAAACTTTGATTAACAAACTCATCCAAAACCAGCGCAATTAGAGTAAAAAGCAAAATTACAAAGCAAACAATGTCTATTTATTTATTCATAATGTTTTTACACTTTATACATAGGATTTTAAAAATCATAATAGTTCTCAGTTTTGACATTTTGCCTGTACAAAGTTGGGAATCGGAGTTTTAATGAATTATTTGACCACAGTGGTGGTCAATTCAATTTAAATATTAAAGGGCGTCGACCAAGGGAAATGCGTCACCAATGGCATTTTCCGCCTGCAGCTTGCCATTGATGGCACCCCAAAGTTCCGGATTTCCACACAGCAGCGTCTCCATGTTACCAATCATGTAAAGTCCCCAGCGAGCACGCGACAATGCTACACAAACTCGATTCGGCAGACGAAGAAAGCCAATGTTGCCATTTGGATTGCTGCGAACTAGTGACAAGAGCACAATGTTGGCCTCCAGTCCCTGGTAGCTGTCGACAGTTGCTACCAAGAGTTTTTCGCGTTGCTCTATAGACATAAGACTCTTGATGTAATTAACCTGCGCAATATATGGCGTTAAAATCACAATATCGCTCATCTTATATTTTAATAATAGTGCCAGTTTGACCAACTGTCTAGCTTCGTGCCTGTTAATGATGGACATGTTCTTCTGCAAATATTAAAACAATTAGACAAATTTTATGTGTCGAGAAAAGTGCGAATTCTAATTGACTTGCCTGTCGATTTTCGGGATTGTTGTGATTTACAAAGTACATGTTTGCTGACATTCCTTTAACGTTTTCATAGGCAATCACCGACGCGTCGTCGTCCAATTTGTCATAGAAAGTGGGCACAAGAAGTTTGGCAATGCAAGGACGCATGCGATACTGTAAATTCAGGACTGTGACAGGGAATTGATTGTTAATGAGTCGTTCAAAGAGCGAAATTTGTAGTCCTTGATGTGAATCATTGCCCGTATGTGGCTTCAATTGTTTGTGATCACCAATTAGTATGACGTGCTCCGTGTAGGGTGTCAAGCAGGCCAGCACATGAGTTTCTGCTGTCTCAGCGGCCTCCTCAAATATAAAGCATTTGCTCTGCAGCAGTCGAAACAGATAGTTAAGTCGAGCCCCACATGAGGTAGTCATTGCTACCAATGCTTTATCCCGCACCACGTAATAATGAAATATTATCCGTAGCGTGCTTCTTTTTTCAGCCACCAGTTGCAAATCCTCCTGAGCCTTTTGTATTTTCTTATAATCCTCCTCAGTGCCATTAAAGTTCGCATGTAAAGTTTGCAATTGCTTAAACTGTTCCTTGTACTCCATCTTGACCATCCACCAAAGATGCTTGAGCCGCGGTGGCACCAACTGCTCATCAACCATAGAGCGCACATTGAACTTAGCTATTTCTGGGATTCGGGTCTGACTTCCAAATCGGATTATGCTGTCGGTGTGCTTGGAGGCCTTAAGCAGAAACTTGTCTAACGAGTCATTTGTGTACGTCAGGACAATAATGGGTCCTGTCTTTAATGCAGCGGCATTCTGTAGCAGCACGTTGAGCAACTCCACGGATAAATGCGTCTTGCCGGTGCCTGGCGGCCCTTGTATGAGGCAGAACTCATTGGAGATGGCATCGCGAAAAGCTTTTTGCTGTAATTCATTTAAATGCTTGGGAGGCTGAAGCTTGCATTTCAATTGGACTTCTGAATTAATGTAGGCAGGCTGCGAAACATCAAGCTGCAAAAAAAAATTATTACAGCTATAAATTAATACAGCTATAGTGTTACACTTACACAACCATCGACAATATAGCGACGCATGGGGAAATTATCGGCGCTGCAGGTGCTCAGATAGTCGTGAACGCGCAGATAGGGCTCGAAGAACACTGGTGTCTCGTACATGATCAACGACTTCCCGTAAATATTGCCAATATTATATTGCTTGACAATTTCCACACTTAACTACACGAAAGAATACAATGTATTAGATATCAAAGACAAAGTGTGTATACTATAGTCTTACATAGCCCTGATACATCATGTCGTAATCCGTGCTTGCAACGGTGGCCAGTATAAGATTATCAAAATCATAGCTGGTGGTAAAGCACAACAAAGCGCCAGTTTTAAGGCTTTTAAGAAATTCACGTTGTAAATTCAAATCAGCTTTGGATAGTTCCATTTTCTGTTTCCGTTCCGTTGGGCGTATGTCCATTAAAACACGACTGTGTAGCTCCGCATCATTGAATTCTGGATTCAGTATGAGCTGTGTATTTGACCACAGCAGATATTTTTTCACCAATGTATCCCTTTGTGTTTCGTCGCGTACACGTTCCACAAATTCACGCAATGGCTGGGCAAAATCCTCTCGCAAAAGCTGTCGATGCCAATTTATGTAGCCAGCAACGTCGCCGGGTACAACCGGCGCAGCATTATTCGGCAAATCCACAGATTCCGGTTTCTGTAATTCTTCCAGCTTAGGATAAATCTCATTTTTGACATTGGCTACGGTTGGCAGAGCTGCCAGTTCCTGGGAAAATTCAATGCACAGCGGATGCTCCAATAGTTTTGGCAGTTGACAACGGGCGAGCAGCGTTTTAAAATGTTCGATCAGCTCGTATCCCAAATCTCCCATGACACCGAGCTTATGTGCGCGTAATAGCAACCATTTAATGCTGCGCAGCATTAGCTCCGATTCGTCATCCAAGTTACCTTTAGAAGGAGGCGCAAAGAGTTTTTCAGCAAATATCGTTACATGTTTCAGCAGCACAGTCTGCCTAGCAAATCCAGACAACAATTGCACATCAAAACCGCCCAGTTCTGTTTGGCACAGAACCGTCAGTACTTTCACAAATTGCAATATACGCTTCTGCGACTCATTGGCAGACAATTGATCCGCAAAGAGATCCCGCTGCTCCGACATAAAGTAGATGAACATTTCCAGAGGCGTCTTTTTGAGCGCAGCTACCAATTCTCCCGTGGAAAAACGGACCTTAGTACTTGCACCACTGTTTGTGTCGCTGGCTTGCAAGCTGAATTGCCTTGCGAAATGGTCTGTTCCAGTAAAATCATGTATTACTCATAGATGAAATATTTTTCAAATTTGCTAAAACTTACCAGCTTTGCCGGTGAACTCAATATGTTCCTCGAGAGTCTCATTTTCCTCTTTGTGCACCACCTGTTGCTGCAGGCTTTGTACCATCTCATTTTCGTCCTTGTTGAACCAATCGTCATCTGAGTCAGACATGGTTGAGTTAACTGCTCGTGGTCCGATGCGTATTTGCCGAATTAATGGGGATGCCCGCTTTTATATGTGGTCTTGCATATTGGAATTTTATTTGTGTTTACTAGATAATAGCGATGGACATGACTGTGGGTAACGACCCGGTAACCGCTACCTGGTAACCGCTACTGGTAGTATTAGGAAATCGTTAAATACCAGAATATCTAGTAATAAATAAATACTGAATCAGTATTAATTAGTAACTGGTCACACTGAAAGCGAACTTATCGGTTAACGCGGTCATCGATTATTTCGATTGTTTTCAAAATAAAACATCCATGTAAGGCATAACACTTCTAAAAGGATCTTTAATCAAAAAATATTGAGGAAAATAAATTTTCCTTTTTGTTGCTTAAAGCTTATATGTCGTCGCTTTTAAGTTCTTGATTACGTAAAATATATTAGATAAATCGACTGTGTGAAATAATATATCGATGTATTATCATAAATGTACGCTTAGATGAAATCGATTGCTCAACAATGTATTTACAACTCTAAATCGAGAGTTTTTGTTACAAGAATGCGCATGCAAATATTATAAACAGTTATTGAATGTATATAAATTGCACGTTTTAGTCGAGTTATAGTAGAATAACGCAGGTACGTTCATAAGTGTAATGCTCTAATGTCTTATTATTGTTCGGATTACCAAAGGCGACATTCGTTTTCGAGTAGACAAAATGAACCGCGCATTTTTTGCGCAGTCAACAGATTTTAACAATTGTTTATTCCAGATATTCCAAAGATGGGTCGTGGTCGAATTCGCAAGAAACAAGTTTCTTCGAGCTCAGAAAGCGAAGATGAGCCGCCAAAAAACAAAAGATCAAGGCCCAGCATCCAGTCCGACGAAGAACGAAGATGGTAATGGAGGCATCAACGTCTGCTGCGTCTCGGAAGCGCGCCAACAAAAATGCAACGGCTAACTTTTACCGCAGGACTTGTGAAAATCCCTCGGTAAACCAGTATTATATATATGATTTTGGTATTTGTAATTTATAAATTGAAACATTTGAATTTCCTTATAGAATGGAATTACTCCTCAAAGCCCATTCAGCCGCTGTGGGAAAATTATGTCAATACGTTTAAAGAACTTTATGTGCCATTCCAATTTGTACATCGAGTTCGGCCCAAATATTAATTTTCTCGTTGGCAGTAATGGTAGCGGCAAAAGTGCGGTGATCACAGCACTTGCTCTAGGTCTGGCCGGAAGCGCTCGGGCCACAAGTCGTGCCAGCAGTATACAAAGTGAGTTATCTAAATGATCCTATATTTCAATTGATCCTATATTTCTCCTCTTTAGAGCTTATCAAAAATGGGGAGACGAGTGCGACCATTGAGCTAACGCTATGCAATACGGGACTGCGACCATTCAAATCAGAGATATTTGGTCCTCACATTACTGTTGTACGCCACATCCGACAGTCGTCGTCGACATATGATTTGAAAGACGCTCAGAAAAGGAGCGTTTCTAAGAAGTTGGAGGAAATTCGTCGCATGCTACTTTTCTTTGGCATTAGCGTTGAGAATCCGATCTTTGTTCTCAATCAAGAAGCGTCACGTGAATTCCTAAAAGAGTGAGTATAATTTCTAATAAAAATCGCTCAAGTGAATTCCAAACTAATAACATTCCAAACCCTAACAGCCTCGAACCGGCTTCGAACTACAAGCTGCTTATGAAGGCAACGCAGCTGGATTTATGCGCAATCAGCTTAACACAATGTCACGAGCAACGCGAACGCTATAGTTATGATCTGGATATGCTTAAAATGGTAAAAAATTCAATTTAATACTCGTTCCTTATAATTAACTACAGTTTTAACTTTACAGAAAAAAGAAAGGTTAAAACATTTATGCAACGAAGAGGAGGAAAAGCTGATAATCATAAAAAATAAAGAGACAATCAAGGTAATCTCTCTTTATGTCCTGAAAGTATCAATAATAATTGTATTAGCTTATTAATTTTTATAGATACGACTGAAAGAGGCTAATACAATGCTGGCCTGGTTAAAAGTAACCAGAATTCAAGATGATCTAACCAAAATGGAGCATACACTGCAAATAATTGAAAAGAAAAATACTGACTTATCACAGAAGACAACGCAAAAAAACATAACACAGGAAACATTTTCTCAACAATTGCAGTAAGCAAACTAATAATATAAATTTAAAATATAATAAAATACTTTCACTTTGCGGTTCCTAGGAAATGTGAAGTAACAAAGCAACAAATTCAGGAAAAATATCAAACTCAAGATGCAAAACTCAGGGCAGCCAAGCGAATAGTTCAAGATTACCTTTACCAATTCAGTTCAATCAGGGCGGGCATCAAGAACGTTGAGAGGCGTCTCATGGAAGAGCAAACAACATTTGACGGCTGTCAAAAGCATATGAAGAACTATCATGCAGACTATTCAGAGGTTAAACGGTTGAGAGAGCTTAACAACGCCACACTAGCAACTCTTAAGGAAAAGGTTGAGGAGAGTAAAAACCTTATTTCAAGATTAAGGGATGAACAGAACGATATAAAGAACCGAATACCGGCTACCAAAGAACAGGTTGAGTCTGTGAATAATGAGATAAAGAACCTGCAATTATCTGAGCGTACGTATAAAACTATCTGTCCTTAAACAATCAGTTAAATATATTGTATTCATTTCAGAGAAAATGCAGTGGGAAATAGATTCACTGTTACGCAACAAATCAAATAAAATGTCTGTGTATGGCGAGAATGCTATGAAAGTTGCAATTGCGTTACAAACTCAGTATTCTGGCAGCAATGCTCACAAAATGCCGCGTGGACCTCTTGGCATGTATATCACTGTACCTAATCCCAAGTATCGAGATCTGATAGAAAATCAACTTGCTCATTGTCTGCGATCGTATATTGTTAGTACAGACAAGGAGCGGATATCACTAAGAGCTCTCCTTCAAAAATCCTACTCAGGAAATATTCCCACCATTGTCACAAGTGCCTTTACAAACCAGGTCTACGATGTATCCAAATACAAAGTTCAAGCTAGGTCACCAAATACGACGGTTCTGATGGATGAGATAAGGTAGTCCTTACAATATTTTAAGCGAAGAATATTCATATTAATCCCTCTCTTTTATTCGTAGATGTGATGACCCGATAGTAATGAACTATCTCATCGATACTATGCGCATTGAGACGGTGTTGGTTACCGATTCCAAAGAGACAGCCGAATTTTTAACTTCGAATACAGAAAATGTACCACCTAATTTGACTCGAATACTGGTGCCTAACTTAGGGCTTGAGTATTGTCCATCGCCCAACTATGCTGTCTACTCAATTCAAATTTCTGCGGCACGTTTCATTCAGGTTAACGTGG
Source organism: Drosophila falleni (assembly GCA_035045575.1). Taxonomy (NCBI): domain Eukaryota; kingdom Metazoa; phylum Arthropoda; class Insecta; order Diptera; family Drosophilidae; genus Drosophila; species Drosophila falleni. The sequence goes on from JAWNOV010000062.1 coordinate 21,651,211, forward strand.
ATGATCGTATTAAACAGTTAAAGGCCGAGAAGAATAGTCTGGCAGAGCGCGGTGCAAGGATGCAGTCCACAGTATGTTGAGGCTAAAAGGAAGTTAGATATCGACATTCAGGAGATAAACAAGAAAAAGCAGCTAATTGATGCTCATCATTCCGATAACGCAAAAGCAATGCAAAAAATCTTGGATATTGAAAATTTTGAATACCGAGAGTTACCCGCGCTAGATGTGCTTGTAAGTTGACTTTAAACATTTATCCATTTAATAGGTTAATATTTAAATACTTTTGGTTTATGTCGTAGGAAACTCATTTAACTAGCAGCCGGGAAAAAATGGACAAATGTAAACAGGAACGTGAGCATTTAGAAGAACAGCTTCGTGATATCAACGAGCGAAAGACCAATGCTGACGACGAAGTAGCAAGTGAACAAAGTGCTCTTGACGCTATCAATAAAAAAGCATCAGAGATTGAGGCAGAAGCTCAGGAATTACAAAATAAAATGCGTGATTTGGATCGTCATTATGAGGAAAATCAACGTCGTTATAAGCAAACCAATGAGCTGATGCAGTCGATGTTAAAAAGCAAAAGAGAATTGCAGGATGACTTGGAAAAAGCGCGCAAAGATGCCCAGAAAGTTGGTGACTTCATAGATACGAATAAAACTGAAGAGAAAATACGAGACAAAATAAGCAATTATAAAGCAAAGATGAAACACTTCGAATCAATGAACATAATCAGCGAGGAGGTAGAACACAAGTTGGCAACATTGCGTGAAAATCTTAAAACACAGTCCGATAATTTGCGACATATTTTAAATATTGTCGAGAAATTGCGTATCGCATATCATACACGGGCCCAACGTTTTCAGCGTTCTCGTTATCATTTCTTTACCATGGTCCAGTTTCAGTTTAAGGTAAAACCATACTCGCTTATTTTGTGTTTCTTAAATACTTAAATTCACTTAATATTGCTTTGCAGCAAGCCCTCGTTTGCCGTAAATTTGAAGGTGATTTGGAACCCAATCATAGAGAAAAGACGTTAAATATCAGTGTTTATCCACCAAGTGGTAATAAGACTTCAAATACGAGAAGTTTGTCTGGCGGTGAAAGGTCATTTACAACCGTTTCCTTATTAAAAGGGCTTTGGAGTACTTCTGATCATCCATTTTATTTCTTAGACGAATATGACGTTTTCACAGTGAGTTCGGTGAACCTTTTAATTACTTTTGTATGCTTAAACTTTTGATTTTACATACAGGATGAAGTTAATAGGACATTTATTACAAAGTTGCTCATTCAAGAGGGCTTGGACTTTCAAAACCGACAGTATTGTTTCCTTACCCCACAAGATACTAAAGTTGATGCAAACCATCTTATAACAGTGCATAAGTATGTATATTTAAATTTTTCTTCTTAATTTTATCCCCTATAATTGGCATTTTATTCTGATCATTTCAGATTAGAAGCACCAGAACATTAATACAGGTTTTTCTAATGTTGCTAGACAACAACACTTATTTCCAAAAAAATTTTTTTACCGTTTGTTAAATTACATAGTTTTAATGTTGTTTATCTTCATAATGTTCAGTTTAAGGATTACTGATTAAAAGTTGGTGATGTCTTCTTTATTATCGATGACTTTCATTTGGTTTTGCTATATTTATTTATTTAATAAAAATATTTATTTAATTTAAAAACAGGTTCAAAAATGTCAAAAACCTTTTATCTGAAATGTACCTATTTTTTTGGGTAAGAAATCGAACCAGATCGGAAATTTTTACTAGGTGGCAACGTATGTTTTTTTTTTATAGAAGCTGGCAGCACTTTAAATAACCTCAAAGCGATACCGGAGAGAGAGAGAGAAAGAAACACTGCATCGTTGACATTTTTGTTATTATTTGTAATTTAATTATTAAAATACAACAATGAGCCGAAATTACAAAGAAGATCAGAGCAATGAGGTAGAAGCGCTCGATTCCATATACTGTGGGGAAATGGAAGGTAATTCGTACTCATTCTCCAATAGAAGAATTCAATAAAAATATTTATGAACCCCTTTAGTTCTCCAGACAGAGCCTTTTCACAAATTTCAAATTCCCATTGCCACGGAGGAGTACAATGCCGAAGCAGACGAGGAAAGCGAGCAAGGATTGGCGTGCAAGCTTGTGTTTACGTATACGGAAACATATCCAGATGAAGCACCGTTGGTAGAAATTGAGGATGCTGAAAACTTTGAGGATAATTTCGAAAGGCAACTGCTTGAACACTTGCGTCAGACAATTGACGAAAACATTGGCATGGAGATGATATTCTCGCTAGTAAGTAGTGCACAGGAATGGCTTAACGTGCAATGGGATGAGCACAAGAAGAATAAGGAGGATGAACGGGCGCGTAAAGTGCAAGAGGTCGAGGAAGCGGAACGAAAGAAATTCGAGGGAACGCGTGTAAGCGTCGAGACATTTATGAAATGGAAGCTGGATTTCGAGGAGAGCACGGGTATTGCGGCGAAGCGGGAGAAAAATAATGATTGCAAAAAGCTGACGGGTCGAGAATTATTCATGTGTGATAACACATTGAACGATTCAGACATCAAGTTCCTTTTGGAGGCCGGAGATAGCATTGAGAATGTTAAAATTGATGAAACATTGTTCCAAGACATTGGTGAACTGGATTTGGACGATGATGACGATGAGGATTGGGTGCCCGGTGCCGATGACGATGATGATTAAACCTGTGCTGCGATATTAAAATAATGCTTATCTAAGGCATACTCGTGTATTGTATACAAAAAAGCTCAACATAATCCTCAATGGGCTCTACAAATAAAATGCTAGCGTGTTATCAATCCAATCCGTTGGGATTCTGCAAGCTCATTTCGGATAACTTGAGTCCATGGCTTTGAACAGATTGTATATCATCCAAGTCGAAGAATTCCTCATCACTTTCATCATTGGTTGTTTTGGCTTGGGCAGAACTCTTCCTTGCAGCTGGGAGGACTTCGCGCGGAAAATTAAGTTTTGGCCATGATCCTGGTTCTAGCTTTGGCATTGTTATCTCCACCTTGGTACCATACATTTGTACCGAAGCCTTTTCCACATTTATGATCTAATATGGGAGGAAAATTGAAAAATTATAAATCATACTTAAAGTATAATTAGACATTTGCATTCTTACACCACGCAGTTCCAGGTCTAAGTTAAACTTGGCATTTTCCTGCTCTGGGAAGACCAACATAACGTGCAGCCGAATGGGATTCACTTCAATGAGACTTTCAGCATAATGATATTTTTTGGCATAAATTGCAACAACAACATTTGTAGCTGTCTGATGCCAATCATATCGGCATTCTACTATCTTTTTGTCCTCGTTCTAAAAAGATCAATACAGTTAGAAGTAAATTTTGAATCGGTCTTTATCGAGTTATTTTCACCTCTTTAATCCATTTGTGCTGACCATAGACACAGCCTTTTTGGGCCATGAACTGTGCAAAATCGGAAGTACGTTTCTGGCAGCACGACCAGAATTTCATGCCTTCATGAAATATAGGAACACCAGGATGATAGGTGCACTCGCTATAGTCGTTGCTTGTGCTTGTATAGGAGTAAGTGCAGCCGTTGTTCTTGCAACTGGTTCCAATAGCAATTCCACTACGAGTCAAAAGCATAAGTTATAGAATGGAATACAAATCGGCGGCTTTAGCTTTACCCTTCATCAGTAACAGCTTTAGTTGGGGCAGCGACTGGACTGATTTTCAACGAATCAATGGTCTCCTTTAATGCAGGGGCCACTGTCGGCTGCAAGACCGTCAATGGCGTTTCGATGGCGGGCCTGGGAAGTGATTCCCTTATGGGAGCGCGCACTTCAATTTCAACATCATTGTCGGCTCCATCATCATCTTTGGCCGGCTTTTCCGGCTCTGGAGGTTTAACATTCGAATGCTTTGCCAATGTACATCCTTTGATATTAAGAAATTCTGTAAAGTCAACCGACTTTTTACTGCAACACGACCATCCTTTATATGCATCATGGAAGAATGGCGCACCTGGATGATGCCGGCATGATTCTGTGCAAAAAAAGGTGTTGTTAGTCACTGATGATTCACTTTATAAGTGTTTTACTAACCATCCGAGTTGGTGGTTGGATCAAAGAGCTGGCCGCAACCTCTGTTATAGCACTGCTGCATGTTATCTTTTAAGATATTTAATAATTATTTTTGTCGTTTTTGGTCTAGAAATTTCGCTTATAGGGGAAGTGTGGAGGTCGGCCGATTTCAGTGCTGCCAACTTTGACTTCGGGTGGGAAAAATATTTTCGATAAATAGATATTTGCAGTGCTAGAAAACATTATCGATAAGTGTTTATGTTAATTATTGTTATGTCATTGTAACGACTTTTTGATTATGTCGTATCGCATCCGCTTAGAACACACAATAGAAAAACCAGTATATACAAAGTGTGTGGCCTGCTTCTTTAGAAAGGTAACCAGCAGTACGAGAACAATTAAAAGAGATAGTCAATGCAAATTACGTTAATTATAGTAGCTCATTTCGGGGGGTCTTTAAACTTTTTGGTATGTGCCAATCATTTGCAAACCGGAATTAAAGTACAAATCAATTGCAAATGTACTGAAGGTCAGTTCGGTTTTGGTCTACGTGATTGATTTAAAGGATTTATCAGACAAAACACTCACAGAAAGGTGTGTGTCTACCAATTGTGAGTCATGGCTAAGTTAAGTTAATTAAAAACGGGCATAGTAACAGTTTACACCAGTGTCTGGAATAGGGCTATTTAGCGAAACAGGCTTTGTCTCAATCATGATTGTTCGTTTGCCACCATAAATACACTTTAAATTTACTTACGTGGGACATGCTTATGGTTTCGTTTATTGCCTGTGGCGACAAGACATAAATTTAACTAGCGTTCAGCAAATTGTCATTTTATTGAAAATTCTTGTGGTCAACAAGGTTATCAACGTCAATTGGCAATGCTCGATTGTGATTGCGACTGCGATTGCGATTGGCCTTTGTCATTTCGGTTGCACTTAATACAAATTATGACAAACCCTGGCGCCCCCGACTGCATCCATATTATGACCATTCGATTTTTGGGGCAATTTGGTGGTGCGGTTGATGGTGTGAATCATGCCACCACTGCCGCCAATGCCGCTGCTAATGATCCGCAATGATTTCTTGTTGTTGTTGTTGCTGTTGCTGTTGCTTTGCATTGTTGTGCAATTGTTCGAGAATTGTAGCTTTTTTTCATATTTCGACGCCGCTCTGCAACTTCTGACAACTGCAACACACTTAAATAAATAAAGAAATATAAAAATTGGAACTGCATTTACAGTTTGCCGCTGTGTCCCAGTGTCAATGGAAATTAACACCGCCGGCACCGGCTTGGTCTTTACTAGGCGTATACGTAATTTAACATACAATGGCAATGGCAACACAGTAACAGCAGCAACAGCAACAACAGCAACGACAACGTCAGCATGCAATTGTGTGTTGCAGCGTGTCATGCTGTTGTAAAATGCACAGATTTCTTGCAATTCGACTTGCAACAACAACAACAAAAACATCGAAAAACAAATAAACATTCCAAGCCCAAACCCATAGCCAAAAGCGAAGCCAGATGACGATGACGCGTATTCAGTTCACACTTTGGTGTCAGCATCAGCTTCAGTTTGCCGCTACTGTTTTTTGCGTTGGCGTTTGCATTAGATCGATAAGCATCACATTGATTCAGTTGTTGTGTGTGAGTATACTAAATATATACATGTAATTACGCAATTTACAATAACAACTATAACAGCAACGACAACAAGCCTCGGGAGCAGTGATAAGAAAGCTGATTTGTTAGCTTAACGCTTGCGCGCTTTCAAGTTCGTTTCCTGAGTCTTTGGTTTTGGTGCATGCATTAACAATTGCAACAGACTGTTGCACAGTCAGTCATTGCAGTCGACTGCACGACAACATGTATAACACATAAGTTAAACAACAAATTGCATATTTTACACATTTATTTACAAGAGATTTAGATATTTTGCCTAGGCGCCTCATTAACTGACTACTTACACATGACTCGACTTTCGACTCTTGGCTCTCGACTGTTGGCTCTGGATTCGGCCTGGAGCCTCGCTTCGCCTCGCCTCAGAAGTAAGTGTATCGCGTATGGGTATATGGACTGCTATAAAAATTATATGTTGCATATGATGTATCGGGCGTTTGAAATGTTGTGCTGAAATATGTTGGATCCACTCCGCCAGCCGCTGCTGCCACCGCTGCCACATCTAAAAAAATTTGTACAATCAGAAGGACAAGAAACAAAAGCAATATATGTTATATCAATTGATTTGGCGGTCATTTGCAATTACAATTACAATTACAATTAATAATGTTAAGCTTGGGCGGGTGCACTTGGGATTAGTGGAATTGCTTAGCTGCCAGTTGCCAAGTGTTGTTGGTGTTGGTAACCAAATTCCAAGTGTGGGCGTTAACTGACCAGCGTCACTCGAAGCTCACACTCGTGCCTGAAGGTTAAGCGCAGCGTCAATCACGTCGTCAACATTCTTGTCAAGTGTCCAGTTGTTGTTGTTGTATTAGTTTGTGATTGTGTAGCTTGTTGTTGTTTGTGGTCGTTGCCGGGGCGTTGACATTACGAATCGAATTAGAATGCCTGTCTACATTCGATGCTGGTCGAATGCTCTCCATAAATTCAAAGTTAGGTGGCTAGCTGTTGCAAACTGTTGCATCATTAATCTACTGCCGCATTGCGCTTTCCATCGAGCCACAAACGTCAGTCGTCTAACCACAGGCAGTCCTCATCAGGAAGCATATGCTGCGTAACTTTTTATTTGTTTTGTTCAGAGAGAACTTTGGGCTTGCAAAATTAATTACACAATGCCCATTTGGCAGTGGTATTGGCCATGTTGGCTACCAAACGGCAATCGTGCATAAATTGTCAAATTGTAAAAATTATCTCAACTTAACGTCGCTCGTTGGTTTGTTGCTTTGTTCGGTTGTTTGGTTGTTCATTGTGAAATGTCTTTCGATTCATTTGTGTACTAAGTGAGTCGACCAAGTTCTCTGGCTGCTGTTGGACAACTGGACAATATTGGCCCACTGGCGGCTTAACCTACTGTTCACTGTCTGCAACAAAAAAGTTGTTCCATTTCGTTTTCCTTTTTGCTTTTCATGCGATATGCAAAAAGCAAATCAGCAATAAGAGCAAAAAAGTAATACAACAACAGACTGCAAACCACAAACATATTTTCCAATGCATTAGACCCGCATATCATTGAGTGTCTCAGAGTCCCCATATGCAAATATATGTATGTATGTGTGCGCTCATTGACTCTATAGACAGGCAGGCACACGTATATTCATACACATCTGTTGCCATATGAGACCCAACTCTCAAGTCAGCACCTGCATCCAACTCATTTGTTTTTCATTCAAAACTTTTCACATTTTGTTGCTTTTATTATTGCCACCTTTTCTTAGTGAGGATATTATAAAAATAAAATTAAATTTCGAGAACTGTAAGGGTACAGATAAAGAAAATTATTGAAAGAATATTATTTATTTAAAAAATTCGATTTTTTCCCTACTGTCTATTTTATGCATTTCTTCCCTTGATTTGTCCCTTGACTCTTACTCAAAAACTTCCAACTCTCATAACTTTGCCAAAACTTGACCGATTTTCATGCGGAATATCGTTTTGATCATTTTTTGGCCTCTACTTTGATTCTGCATCAAAATATTATTTATTTAAAAAATTCGATCTTTTTCCCTATCACTGTCTGTTTTATCCGTACTTTTCCCTTGACCCTTACTCAAAAACTTCCAACTCTCATAACTTTGTCAAAACTTGACCAATTTTCATACGGAATATCGTTTTGATCATTTTTTGGCCTCTACTTTGGTTCTGCATCAAAATATTATTTATTTAAAAAATTCTATTTTTTTCACTATTGTATTGTTTTTGTATTTCTTTGACTTTTAATTTCCATAATTTTTTAAAAATAAATCGGTTCGTTCACGGTTTGAGCTTAGTATTAATTTATGAAAGTTTTCCCTGACTTGCTAACCATTTGCCATTGTTTAACTTTTGGAATATCAAGTGTTTTCCCTGTCACTTCATTATACACTTTTCAAGCGGTACAGGTAGAGACTAAAAAGTTGTATCTTTGTGGTGCCCACTCAAATGTGAAGCTGTAGTGAAGAGTGTAGCCCACGTCGCTACAGTTTTCGTAACTCCCCCTGCCACAGGGCCCGATGCCCGAAGTACGAGGCCGTCACAGTTCGATTTGTGTCGCTGCACTTCAAAGCTGGCGCTGTTAATTAGACGCTTGTTTTGTGTGCACTTACAATAATTGCTACAAGAAATCATAATCATACCAAAACAATCAAAAAGCCAAAGTGGTGCGTTTGTATGTAAAAATAAAAAAAAAAAAACTACATAAATAAAATATACAAAAAGATTTCGAATCTTTATGTGACCAAAAAGTTGTCGAACTAAATAAAAGGAAAAGAAAATGGAAACATAAAAATACTTGGTGTGTGTGTTTGTTTATACGTAATTTGTTTATTTATAATTTAGTTTAAATAATAATTTTTGGGTTACAAAATAAATGAAAACAAAATGTGAATTTTCCGATTGTGATTTAAGAACATAAATACAAGTAAAGACGGGCAAATAAAAAACAAAATTAAAATTCATAAAAGAAGCAAAAATAAAGTGTAATTGGTGTTTGCAAATAGATAACAATAATTAAATTAAATACATAATACCTAATAAACAAGTAATATTAATATTATTATATTTGTATTGTAAGCATGTGCGTGTGTGTGTGGGAGTGTATATGGTGTGTTGGATTGTTGGATGGTTGGAATAGGAATTGCTGGGATTGCGGGTTGGGGATTCAAATGCTTGGATTGTGGTTGATTGAGTGCTGCAAGCACTCAAATTGCAATTAACTGTGACGCGCATTTCCGTTTCCGGTGCAGTTTGGCATTGCATATGTGGGTTTTATGTGGGTTGTGTGTGTGCGTGCGTGTGTGTGTGTGTGTTGGTGTGTGTGTGCGCTTGTGTGTGCATTTAACCAAAGATTGTGCCTGTGAATTGGATATGGTGTGAAGGGTACATTAAATAGACAATTATAAAACAATTAAAAACAAACAATTGCATTAACTAAAAGACTGCATATTTAAACACTACTTCAATTGCACTAATAAAGCTTTTTGTGTGTGTATATCTATGTGTGTGTGAGTGTGTGTGAGTGTATGTATGACTGTGTGTAGGTGATTTGGCATTGGCCTAGGTTCTACATATAAATTGCTTAGACCGAGCGTCTGAAAGTATTACTTTGTTGCGGTGGCACAAAACCGAAACCAGAGGCGCCAACAACAACACCGCTCGACTCCTCAATTGCATCTGGTGGCGAGGGGGGGAACACAACGGGACCTGCAATGCACAAGAGTCAAAAGAGAACAGAGAAAAACGATAAAAGAGAGAGAGAGAGAACAAAAGAGAATTGTTATTGTGTACCAGTTTTGTTTGATTTTGTTCAACTTTACCTCTGTTCTGACGCGGATCGCGCACCTGAGCCGCCGAGGGTTGAGCCAGTGCAAGAGGATCAAAGGCGAAGCGGGAACGGGCGGGGAATTGTCCTAGAAAGTATTGTTGGCCGGCAGCAAAAGCCAGGCACAGGCACAGAGCAGCAATGGTGACTAACTGAAAAACAGAAAGAGAAACAGATTGATATGATTAGCTATAAGCAAATGAGAGTGCGGTCAAAACGATTAGACAATTGAAATGTGTGCCAATGCCAGAGTATGTATAAAAAACAATTAAGCAGCCTGTCACAGACAGAATGCCAACTCGTGTGTGTGTACTTGTGTACTTGACTCCATCCACGAGCCAACAGACAAACAGACCAAGTTAAAAGACACGAGCCAGTTCTTGGCTTAGTCAGTCTCTCAGTCTTTTAGCCTGTCTCATTGGCCATTTTTCATATGCAGAGCAATACATGTAATTAGCAGCGATTGCACAAAAAAATATTAAAACAAATTTATGACAATTGCAACAGTTTTTTAACAGCTTTAGTTAAAGTTATAGTTTCATTTTTATTTTGATTTTCATTTTCAGTCGAGTGCTCGCATATTGTGTTTGTGGCACATATCGAATCGATGGCCCAATTCGTTGCATCAGCGCCAAAATGCATCCAATCAAATGCAGCGATAAGCGTGCAGCTCGAGCTCGTTAAACAGCAACGATCAGTGCTGAATGTGTGTGCTGACCACAAGAAATCAGCTGGAAGCTGTGGCGGCGTTCATCAATAGCCTGCCACATGCTGCATGCTGTGCAAATTGGCTTTGTGGCTACAAAAAAACAAAAAAAAAACTAAAACTAAAACAATCTATAAAAAAGAGTGCAAGCTGTTGGCGAGGCGCCTAAATTTATTGATTTGCCCATTGAAAAGCTCAACAGGCGAAAATGGAATAAGAAACTCTTGGAATCTCTGGCAACAAAATGGAATTTATAGCCACGTTAGTGAGTGTTGTATACAATGTCTTATTTCTAAAAGCCGTCTTGCAATTGACGTAGTCTGGACACTAATCATAGGGCCGAATGAACCTAATAGAACAGGTTTCCAGCAAGCAGTAACAGCTGTTCATATGCATATAACATAAAGCTAAGGCAATTGCACCTGTGCTTACATTCATCCACATATTACCAAGTAATTGGTAGTTGCATTTGCTTTTGTTTTACTCGTAAGCTGTTTGCTTCATTAATTGCCTAATGGGCCGCGCCTGAAATCAATGCAATGAATTTACAGCCACAGGGCGTATGCGCAATATTTGGTCAGTCAAATAGCAAAAAATGCTAATCTCTACAACAAGCGGTTGCAATTGATTTAATATGCTATGCAAAGTGTTTACGAGCACCCTACAAATTAATCAGCAAAAACACATTTACAAAAAAAAAAAATTGTGTAAAAAATGTGAATAAAAAATAACAATAACAAAATGGACAACAAGCTGCGGTAACAAGAACCAGCAACAACAATGCTAATTGCTGTTAGCACAAATATGCATAACAATAACAACAACAACAACAGCATAGAAAAACTGAATTTAAACTAAATAATCAAAAAATATGCAAACAAGGCAAACAGTTGCCAACAAGAAACTGAGACTGAGACGTCGACTTGGACTTCTTGTCTAGACTTTAAAGTCTTGCCAACTTGTGAAAATGCTTTTAATTAATGCATGCTTGTTGTTGTTGTTGTTGTCTTTAAGCCAGACTCTGAGTCTATTACCACATCTGAGAGCTACTGTGGCAGTTTCTCAGTACCAGAAGAGCAGGTATAACTGCTGGCAGAGTTCTCTTCAGAGAGAGTTAAAAACCAAAGCGATAATTAAGACAACTAACTGATAATTTAAAGCTTAGAGTGTGGGTGTATGGATTAAGCCATCAACAGACAAATTGATAGTTTGTTAACTTTTGTGTTTCGTTAATTTAAGATCTTTATTTAGATAGATCACTTATACATAAGTAAATTACTTGTGATGAAATATTTAAAAATAGAGATGTGAGTTTATGAAATATCGATTATAACTAATAGTTTTGTTCAGAGAGTTAGCTGCGCTGTGAAACAATGGAATTGGCACAGTTTTATACATAACAGTAACCATGTTGATAAATAAAAAAAATAATAATAAAATAAATTAAACCATCAACGGACAACTTGGTAGATTGTTAACCAAGTCCAAGTTAATACTATGATCATGTTTAAAAATAAATAATCTATAATAAAATCAATTTTAATTGATTTAAAGTCATAAAGACAAAACTTTGCTTTTTAGCTAGTGTAATATATTCATATGATCATTTGTGTTTTGTTGTTGCAAGTTTGCACTATGTGGCATGCAACACATGTTAAGCGTCGAAATGTCGTCAGTCTGCCGCTGGCTGTGTTTTTTTTCCACACATTTCCACACTGCACTGCATTTGCATCGGTGAATTCTTCGCATAGTTTCGGACAACTTCTCAGTTGAGTTTAAATTTAACTTTATTTTTAACTTCAACTGTAATGCTGACTGTGTGATTGTGTCTGTGATTGTCGGACGTGACAGGCGATTTGAAAGGTATCGTTTAAGCTAATTAAATAAATTAAGCGCAGCACTTGGTTAATTTTTTTTATGTTGTGGCTTGCCGCAAGGAATCTACACGAAGTCCACAAAACCGTGCAGCATGCTAATGTGTGTTAATTTGTTTGACTCGTTCAATTGAGAGTAACACAAGAATAGTGAAAAAAAAAAACAGTTTGTATTAAAATTGCTGTCATTCCTCATATGCTACCCCACCCCCCGGCCACTGCCCCTTATCGAAGCCATAACAAATTAGTTGAACAAATGACCTTAGATATGATTTCGTAATTGGGCGGCGCTTGGTGCTGGTAGCAGGCCAACAACAACAACAACAACAGCAGCAACTTGGCTAGATTGTTGGCCAACGGCGGCTCATGCGAAATCCCACCCACCCACAACAACAATGATTAAGTGCAGCAACATGTGAGCGTGCCACACAAAACCTAAATAAAAATCACAACAGCAACAACAACAACAGCGACTGGACAACAAAGACAACTACATTGGCTTGTTAGCAAACGGCTTGACATACCCTGCGGCAAGCAGGCTAAGGTCTTACTGGCTACCACACTCAACTTGCAACAAGGTCAGCAGACTTCATAGAAAATATTATACTTTATTTTTTTGCTATTTATTTGCTACTAAAATAAGCAACATCTTTATAATCTAACAAATTGTTGGTTAAGCAACTGACACACTAGCATATATGCTCAACAGGGTATTTAACTGTGTTCACTCCCGCTCTGCACCATTTTCACAGTTTTAGTGGTTTTTCAATCAGATTTTTCATTTTTGCGCTGGCATTTATTGGCGTTTAGATTTTGATTGGCTTAAATGTGCACTAAAAATAAATTATTTTTTATTATTCTACAAGCAAAAAATAATTTAAAAAAAATGTAAAAATAAGGAAAAACAAATTAAATAAATCAAACAGAAACAAAATACTAATTCCAACAGGTCGCAATGAACTTTCAAATAGTTATTCCTGGCAAATGGAATAAGTCGAAAAATGTGAGTCATAAGGCTGGAAAAATGGAAATTGAGGCCTGTTGACTGCAAAAACAAAAACAAAAACAACATCAACAGCTGGAGTGTTAATTAATCTTATTTAAGTAAATGGATTGTCATTTGGCCGAGCAGGCATTACAAATTTTGATGTGAACAATTTGCCAAAGCGCTGCAAAAAGTGAATGTTGAAACAATTGAAGTGCGCTCAAGTTTACGCGACTAACAAAACAAAAAAAACTGTGAAAAAATGTTGATTATTGTTATCTTTTGTTAATGATTATAACGCCTACAGCAAACTGACAGGCTAACAGATGCTAATACTCGTATACTATAATACTGTCCAGGTTAATGCTCGATTGAGCAACTGTTCATTGACTTTCAACGCGGAAGCAGAGTCCCAACTTTACCGCCTGGATGCAGAGAGACTGTTGACTGTTGTACTTGTATTTAGTAGGTGCAACAAGACCAACAACAACAACAACAGCTACAACAATAACAACAACTACAACTTGGCCGACGTCGATTCAAATTACATTGAATTGTGTTTAATAGCTGGAAATGATGCCAGGCTAGACTCAATCTGAGACATGGTCAGTTGACTATTGACTATTACGATTTCCATTGCTTAGTCAATTATCAAAGATCAATTTGACTCAGTTAGTTGGTTAGGAAGTGCAAATTGCCGTGTGGCAGCGTGAGAATCAAAACACTTTTCCTTTTTCCTGCTAAATGGCTGACCCAATAAAATCAAATCAAAAACGAAAATTCAAAACGAGTTCAAGTTCAAATTGTGCTGTGAGCAGAGCAAATTTGTAGCGTTTAGAGTGACTGACAAAATGGCAAAGACAACAGACAACGCACACATAATATAACATATGTATGTTCCCCATCCCCTTATAAATATGGTAATTGCCTGTCTCGCTCGTCGTCCCTTGTCTCCCAAACTCCAGCAATAAATCTAACATAACTATTTTGCAAGCTAAAAAAGTTGTCATGTGGGCAGCACTGGAGCTACAACTGGATATATATTTTGGTAAGTATTTTTTATATAAAAGTGTATAACTATAGCTGGTCATGTGAACATGTGTATGCCAGGCACTTGCCATGCGCATTGACTGACTGACTTACTAACTGACTGAATGACTTGGACTTGGACTCTGTCTTGGATTTAGATTTGGAGTTGGATTTGGACACGAAGTCCCAGACGTGGCTCCAGCTTTGATTGCGACAGCTGCTCGCTAATCGCGTCGCACTAAACGAATTGTAATAAAAAACGAGAGAAAAAATGGTTTATCTTTAGCATGTCGAAGATTTGATACCCTGGCAGACTTGTAGTATTTATCTGGCCACGACTGTAGTAGTTCGATTTCAAACACAATTGATAAAGATTTGTAGAACAATATAGAATACACAATTTGAAAATTTTGTTGAAATATATAAAAAGAAATCTAAAAAAGTTTTTTATACCAAAGCTTGATTTTGACCAATTGTTTTTTTTTTTACTTTAAAATTTTTGATTTGTTTTATTTTTTTATCTTTTCAGTATTAAATAAATAACAAATTAAAATTAAAATATAATCATTTATGCTCGGGATGTAGAAGACCATACCAAAAAAGAAATAAAAGTGAGTTTTGTTGAGATATTTTACTAAAAAAACAAAAATTTTGAGATTAACGGTTGATTTTCTATTGCAGCTATATTATAAATTGATCAGAACCGACCGGCAAGAGGATGAACCTGTTTCTATTTCATCATGATAACTTCAAAGCTGATGGACTACTGTTAATATTATATGTTTAATTATATTAATTATATAACTATACACTTCGTGATAAAATTATAATACTCTCTACAAGGGTATAGAAATACCAGATGCGACTCTCGATATCAACTGGACATGGACATGGACATGGACACAGCATGTAGCGTCAAGGAATAAACTAGCTACAAATCTGTAGAAACCGTTGCACACCCGTATTATTTTTTTTTAACCTGGCCTAGACACATATGCACTGGCATGACAATTTGCACGATCAGCTTGAATTGCAGTTGGGCAAGCGGCATCTTCATTGGCTGTTACCAATGTTAGCAATGTTACCAAGGCATAGGCCAGGCTAGCAGACTAAGCCAAGCCAAGCCAAACGCAACGCAAGGCAACTCAACTACAACATCAAAATTTATGGCAATTAATTTGAATTTCTACACGCAAAGCGTGTAAAATGCAACAACATGACGACGAGGACAAGTTGATGGCGATTGTGATGGCAGCGATTAACCAATGAATTAAAGCGATTGTCGAGCAATTAATAAATCTTTTACGCTGTGCAACATGGCACGCATTTGTGCATTTATGTGCCTCAATCGCTAATCGAGAGCGATTTGCCAGTTGTTGCCGTTGCCTGATTGCGGTTCCCAGGGTGCCATTTGACTCGACTTGAACTGCAACTGCAACTGCAACAGGGACTGGGACTGGGATGAAACGACAATTGCCAGTTGCCGACAGCTGGCAGTTGCATAACTTGGGCTCTAATGAATTGAGTTGACTTGACTGATTTTTTTTCTTTTTTTTATTTCTTATATATATTTTTAATTTATGGCTGTCGCACACGAAGCACGCATGCAGTTGCCACAGCAACACGCAGACGGACACGCAATGAACAAGAAGTTGGTCAGCGCCAGTTTGGTCACTTGACTGTGACTGTGACTTGGACTGAGACGGAGACTGCAGAAATCTGGCTTTGGCTTTTGCTTTTGGTCAATTGGCGCGTGTGTATCGCACTTTTCAATTAAGTTACAAAACGCATGCCCAAGCACGTTTTTTACAGTTTGTCTTGCCAATGTTGTTGTATTTTTATTGCCTGATCTGTTAACAAGTGTCTGTTGCCTGTCTGGCTTGGCCATGGCCTTCAACATGAACTTGAACTTCTTTTTATATACATCTGTTATTATTATTACTTCTTTTTTGCGTTTAACGTGTAATTGTAGGCCGTTCTGCAGAATTAAAGTTAATAAATAGATACGTGCACTTGTATTTAATTTGTGTGTGTGGTGGAAACAGTCGGGAAAATGCGTGTTAGACATCATAATCATGTTGTACATGCAAATCGTATACAATTTATGGCCTGGATGCTGATGAAGCACGCCCAACGCCCCAGTCAAAAGTCCATTGTTTGCGGCTAAACAGCTTAATAGTCGGTTACACAAACACAAATACACACACAGCTAGATGTATATTAAGATATGAACAGATATATTTTTATTTGTATATATGCATATTTATATATGCATGCTTGTATCGTATGCTTGCGGCGGCTTTGTCAAGTCTTTAATGCCGACAAAATGCTCGCTGCAAAAATTGACACACACGACAACTGGCAACAGGCGACAGACAGTCGGACGAGTTGGACTGGACCATAAATTCAAGTGCCCAATAAAAGTATTCTGAATATTACAATAGCTTCAAAACAGTTATGGGAAATATTAATGCTTGGCATTGGCAACAATTCGAATTCAGTTCGACACGCAGACAAAAGACTTAGGCAACGAACTTGCTCAAAACTGCGCATACGCAAAATAATCATAATAAAAAAAATTGCAATTTAGATTTGTATGTTATGTTGTTTCTTTAATTGCAGTACTTACGAATTTCATGTTGATTGAGTTGGGTTTTATTTTTGTAGTAATTGTGGTTGTGGTGTTGTTATATATTTTTGTTGTTGTTGTTGAGCTGCAATTAGTTAACAAATATTTCAAATATTAATTCGCTTTTAATGATTTATTAAGCACTGCACTGTTTTTATCTCCTTTTTTCTCTTTGTTTCTTTTAACAAGCACAAACACAATTGTTTTATTTTCTTTTTCTATTTTTGTTTCTCTGGTTGTAGTTTCTTTAATTTATTTCTTTTTATTATTAATGCAGTTGCTGTCAACGCGTGAACGCGAGTCAAACGAAACTAAAAGCCAAATTCAAACGCGTTAACAATGAGCTGTGAGCTGAGAGCTGAAAGCTGGGAACTTTTAAGCTGGATGCTGTGCCAGTGTCAACAATTGGGCTTACACGACTGTCTGTTATTGTTGTTGTTGTTGTTGGTAGCCTGGTAGCGGGAACTCGGGCTCGGACTCGCCGGATCGTCGTGTCTACGTCGAGCTGTGCGGTAAAACGTTTAATGAATTCCAACAGAAATGCTCAGTTGATTTTATATAAAGCATGGCAAGCGTGCGCAGTCGACGTCGCTGCCGACGTCGCTGTCAACGTCGACGTGGCCGTCGTTGCTTTGTTTGTTGCGTTTCGAGTGAGTTTTTGGTTTTTGCTGCTGTTGTTGTTGTTGGCGTTATTTGAGCGTTTTGTGTGAGAGCCTTTTGAGTTTTGAGTGCAATTGTTGGTTGGTGGCCTACGTGCAGCACGTGATGGTCGTTGTTCTTGGGCGGATCAGTGCAAAAATTGCAATAAAAAAAGACAACTTTCTAGTGATCGACTTGCTTTCGTTTCAGACTTGCAACCAGTTTCAGTTTCATTTTCAGCTTTTCAGCGGGTCAATCGTCAGCTTATGCAAATCTAATGCAAATGTAATAGGAAAGCTGGTAACACCTTGGCTTGATTGCAGGTGTAAAAAGCAACAAAAATTGCATCAACAGCAGCAGCAGCAATAACAACAATAACAACAACAACAACAACAGCAATACTGCCTGTATTGTCGGCAGCTTAAGCTTTGGCAATTTCTTCCGCCTCTATCGTTTTTGACCGTGAAATTTAGTGTGATTGTTGGCCTCTTGGTTGGTTTGTTATTTCATTTGTTGTTGTTGTTGTTGTTGCTGCTGCTGGCTTTTCTGGCCGCTTTAAGTAAGACGAGAGTGCCTGTTGGCTTGATTTAAATGACAATTTACATTATGTTCGTTTTGTATGATTAAAAATAGCAATATGCATATCATAATCATAACGCACGAACTATCTGCCGGAAGCACTAAACAGCCGGCTTACTATATATGTTATAGCCCACAAGCCTGTGAGCTATTTTTGAGTATGTATTTATGTATTTTTGTATGCGAGCATGTATCTATTTATGTATGTGCCTAAGTATGTAAATATATGTACATACATGTTACGATTTCTATTGTGTATACATATCATGTGCAACATAAAATGCATGACATTTAAGACCCTTCATAAAATTATCTATAGCGTAAAAAACGCATGCGAGGGCAAGTCTTAAGTGTAGAAGTAATCGCTTATAATTATAATGATATTTTTTCTAAATTAATATGATTATTTTTTTTTTATATATTAAAGATGTTTATACATTTACGAACTATACATTTATATTTAAATATATATAAAGAAAATATTAAAATGTAAATATGTATATTTTGGGCAGAAGATTTTTAGTCAGGTTTAAAATGATCTCTGTACAATAAATATAAATAAGAATAGCTGCTTTAAATGTTTATATTTACATAAGGAGTGACTTTTCAAATTCCAGTAAAATATTGTCTGAAGGGTTAATTTTTTTGATAATACACTTAAATATAAATCAGTTAATTAAAAAATACCTTAATTTAACATGAAATAATGAGGTTAAGAGTGTTAAAATCCATATTTAATAGAGGAAAATAGTTAAATCAACGTTTCCGAATTCAACTGTAGTAATATTCAATTCGATTTCTTATTGAACTGCCCTCGTAATTAATGTCATTCATTAATACGAATTGCACACTTGTCGCAGCAATGTTAACAATGCGTTTGATATTTTTTTTTTCCGCCAGCCAATGCAGTTAATCAGCCATGCAACAGAGCGAAGGCTATGGAGAGAGCGAGAGAGATAGAGAGAGACAGACAGAGAGAGATAGGGAGTGCTATGACGATAGCTGGTTAATTCAAATACCAAGTTCAAGTTCAACTGTCAGGTGTCAGGCAACGAGTGGCCACAAAAGCGCCTTCGTTTTGTTGATGCAACAGGGAGCAGAAAACCGCAAATATTTAATTGAATTTTCGATTTTGCGATTTGTTATTATTATTATTTATTTACTTGTAGTTGGTTCTCGTAATCGGACTCGTATTGTCTTCAGTTGGCGTTGGGGTCAAGTTCAGTTGGCCAATTGTTGTAAACTAGTCAATAATTAGCCCGCTTAATTGTCGATTGCCATTGATTTATGTCTGATCAATTAAAAAATTGCCTTGCTCGTACTTTGCCATTGCGTTTGCCATTGTTTCTTTTGCTTTCTTTTGTTGCTATTTTGCCGTTTGCCATTTGTTTTTTTTCAGTTGCTTTTGCTTTTGATTTGCGTTTGACTGTTTAATTGAAATAGTTAAGCGTCTGACAACAGTTATCAATCATTTGAACAAATTTTTGGCCTCAACTTTACTTGGCCGGGCCAGCCTCAGGTTATTGCCACTTTGAGGAATTGAAAAAAAGCGCTGAGAGTGGAGCCAAAAAGTGTTTTGGGCTCAAACTTGTCTGCACATGACAGCACCGCCACTAATTAATGACTTTTTAAATGCGCTAAAAATAGTCGCTGATATTATAGTCCAACTATTCTTCGCATGCTAATCAGTTGGCTTATCCTGAGAATTACAAGCCCATTAATCATCGATAGCTACACGCGCAAGTAATTATCGGGCTCAGTCATTAAAATTACACTTCAAAGTGCTCCCAAACCTACATATATTTGCATATAACTTGTATTCAAAAATTCAACTTTTCACAATTCACAATTTGTTAAGGAAGTCAAAAGTGAATGAAATTCTGAGCTCACGAAAATCAAAAACTCGCCGGAAACTCAAATATGAGACTCTTTTTAAACTCAACCACATTTTGTGGTGAATTATTAATATATAAATTGTATTCCCTTGCGGCTGAAATACTCATTCAATTCTCATGGCGCTTATGTTAAAATTAATTACAGTCACTTTGCATTTGATCTCGAAATTCACTTCCTTCCATACGAGTTATTTTTGGAATTAAGTGACAGAGCTTTCTTTTGTTATAAAATGCCAACAGTCATTCTATATGTGTTATCATACATATTAATTTTAAATGAGGAGGAACTGGATACTTTTATATTTCGAGTTTGAAAAGCCCTTACTAACTGAATCAATTAATTATTTGTATATGAGACGACATTACATGCTATCTATGTGTGATTTATCGACCTGCTCGTGAATATATATTTTTATATACATATACGAAATTGGTACGTGATTTATTTTTGACGTATTTGATGGGATTATCGCTGATTGTACTCCATTATCATATCAATTTGTCATAACTTTTGTATTCTGTATTCATGTTGTATTTGTTGTTATTGCTGTCTTTTTTGCTGTTCTCTCAAAGTTGTCGATGAGTTTCAATGACCTTCGTTAATCCGTTAATAATCACTTGTGTTTCACTTAGACTTTGATATAATTAAGTTTGTTATATGCCAATTAGCGACACATCGAGGAAGCGATGCTGAGGCAGCTGATTCTGCCTTAGACGGTTGACAATATTTTACAGTTATTGCAACTGCAGTTGCCAATCAGCTAATTGTGCCCAAATGTGCATAGTGAATTATGAAAAGCGAGTGCAAGTTCAAATGTTTAGCATTCCAAAGTTCCGGTCCAATTCGAATTCAATTTGCATTATACATACATCATACGAACACATACATACATATGCATGAATCGTTTAGCGTTTTATTCTCACGACATCGACCTTGACAATGCCCCGAGTCTGTGTGTATGAGTAACGCATGCTCGAGTGGCTTGCGAGGAAGAAAACTCTTGAAGCTGGAATTGAAACTGGTTTTTTGATTTTCCATTAGGCGTTATTTGAAGGCGTGAATGTGCGTATGCATTGAGCCACTGCATCAACAACATCGCAAGCCGTTACTTTGACAAAATGACACCCAAACTACATTCATAAAATTAAAACGAAACTGGTTGTCGTTAATATTATGCATACGCGTGGTTAACTACTTTCGATAGGGAAGAGTTTTACTGTTTATTTACTTGTCAAGCGCAGCAATTTGCATGTCTACATTACATACATAGTTGTTTTTGCTAACATTGGGGTGTTCACATACAAATATTGCGCGCCAGTAACTTTTATTTCAGGCAATGCTTTCAAAAAGTAACGAATATTAGTGCTGTAAAACGTGAAAGTATATCGGTTACGAAATATCGAGACAGCTGACGTGTCGATAGTTTTTTCTTCTTTGGTGTTTAGTAATTATTTATCGAAAATATCGATACTATTTAGAGCTATCAATATCGCTATCGAAAAGCAACCGGCATCAGCACCGAAAAAGCGAAAATATTTAAGTAATTTTAGCATATTTTGTGTAGAGAAGACGCCAACGCATGCAAGAATGACGCATATAAACACACAGTGGCTCCTGGCATTTTTCGGCGCTTTGTTGGCCTTGGAGCTTGTAACGAGCTCCGAAGACAATGAGTATATGAAACGGGAACATAGTTTGGTGCGTCCATTTCAAGGTAAATATGATAAGCAATGTTACGATGCGTTGAACTCTCACATATATATATGTACTAGACATGGCTTAACAATGAATCATTACTTTCCAGGCGTTGGCGTTATTCTACCACATTGGGATTTTCTGGGCAACACGATGGTCACCAGCAACTACATAAGACTGACGCCGGATTTGCAATCAAAAAGCGGCGCACTTTGGAACTATGCGGTATGCAGGCGCAAGAATCAAATTAGTAAGCAATTATTATTAATATAAGTACTTTACAGCCCATTATGGGACGCAATTGGGAGGTTCACGTTGGGTTTAAAGTACATGGCAAGGGTCATGAATTGTTTGGTGACGGCTTTGCCATTTGGTATACTAAGGATCGTATGCAAACGGGCCCCGTCTTTGGCAGCAAAGATCATTTCTCTGGTCTGGCCATCATACTGGACACGTACAGTAATCACAATGGTCCACATAATGTAAGTAAATGTAGGAGCTGCAATATTTGATTAATTACAAAACTTTCTTTGTTTGCATTCAGCACCAACATCCCTATTTGAGTGCCATGGTTAACAATGGCACCTGGAGCTACGACCATGATCGAGACGGAACACACACACAGCTGGCTGGCTGCGAAGTGCGTTTCCGTAACGTTGACTACGATACGTACGTCAGTATACGCTATGAGAACGATGTGCTATCCGTCTCGACGGATCTGGAGAACCGAAACGAGTGGAAGAATTGTTTTGTGGTCAACAATGTCGAACTACCAACAGGCTATTACTTTGGCCTTTCAGCAACAACGGGCGATCTGTCCGATAACCATGACATTCATAGTTTCAAATTCTTCGACATTGACAAAACCATCTCAGTAAGTGCCGATTGTAACTAAACTAAACGAATAAGTTTTTATTAAGAATTCTTTACTCTTGTATTGCAGCACGATGAGATAATGCAACGTAGTAACATTATTCCAAATGCAAAAACATTTGAAGCACCGCGAGAACATAAGGAGGATCCCAAGCCTGGAATGTCAAATGCCAAAATATTCTTTATACTTTTATTCGTTGTGCTGGTGACGGCGGCTGTTGCCATTTTTGCCATATCATACTTCAAGGATCGAAATGCGAGAAAACGATTCTATTGATGAAATGAACTCGGGCAACGATGGCAACTTCGACAACTTCAAAGAAAAAACAAAAACAACTACAAAAGCAACCAAACCTAGGTATAGTCTACCGAAACATCATGTTAAAAGTTTCAAGTCCTTTTTACAACTAATTTATATTGAATGTACCCATTACGACATTTGTTCATAAGTTATTTAGATTATGCGGTTTTTGTTGTTGACGAGTTCTTTTTTTGTAAAATGGTTAGGCAAAGCAACGACACAAGACAAATGGGCAATTGTTAAATTTAAGTGAACATTTTTAATCAGAACTATAGACAAATTGAGACCGTAAGAATATTATTGCAGTGTGTACATTAATTAAATAGAGAAAGATAAAGAAACGACCAACCAACTGCAAAATGTGTCCACTTCAATGGTTTTAGACCCAATGATGATGCTGCTGCTGCTGCCGCTGACGATTCGCGGAGGTGGAACGCGTCGACGGTGGTCGAACTGTGGCCAGCATAGATTCTATTTGTCGCACCTGACTGCTGACAAACCGATCGCTGGGCGGATCATTTCGTTCGCTCTCCAGAGTATCATTGGACTTGTGCATGCCACTCAAAATGCACTGTTCAAACAATGACTTTGACTGTCCGTCATCGAGCGAGTCATCGGAACTGTAATCAGTCTTGGCCCCGTCAATGGTCTGTCGCCTGTGGCCATTGGATTTGGGCAGTGTCTTTGTATGACTTGAGTTGGTGCTGGTGCTGGCGCCACTTGGAGGCGGTCTGCAGCTGCCTGCAGCAATGGCCTGTAAAATAAACAAAAAGAAGTTAGTTTATTATCCATAAATCTCCAATCTGAGCAAAACTTACCTGACTCAGTAGATTGCAGTCATCGTCAGAGTCCATGGACAAGGAGCTAAGCGAGTCACTGCGCTTGGGCAGCAGTCGAGGTTCTGTCTCCACTTGGATGGCACTTCGTCGTGGTGGCAGTTTTGGTGCGGATTCAGCATTCCGTGGCAGCAATTGTGGTGGCTTCATGGGCACACGCATTGGTCCAACTTGAGCAGAGCCCACCGTCAAATTGGATAGTTCAGAGATGACGGAGAAATTGCAGGGACTGTCCTCCACATAGTATTTGTTCATTTCATCCGTCACTGGCAAGTAACTTGGCAATCCGCCGCATCGCATCTTGGTAATGGGATCCTCAGTAACGTTCATCTGTGGATCGACAACTTGTGACAACTTGTGCTCATTGGCATTATAATCATTTGTAGTGGAGGCGATTGACAGCACCGACAGATTGCTATTGCTGCCCGCCTTGGAAAGCAGCGCAGGAGTATCCTCGGTGCAGTAGTTTCGCCGATCATCGTTCCCATTGAGGTCATTTGCATGAGAGTTCCTCATGGGCGTCTCCTGCTCCTGCTGTTGCTGGGAGTTTATCTTGCGATCTCGACGTGGTGACTGCGGCATGATCTGTGTAGGCGAATCAGGGAGCTCGGACGGCGAGATTACGCCACTTTGCATCCGACTGTAGTCGCTGATGACAGATGCATTATCATCGCAGGCAATTGTCTCATCATTTACCAGCGAATCCATGGAACTGTGCCTCGAGAACATCAACGGCGTTTGCATGGCCGAATAAATAACCTGGCTAGCACTATTGTTGTTGTTGCCAGTGCTATTGCCGTTGACAGCAGGAATTGGTTGTGTAGTTGGAGTTTGTGCATCTGGTGTCTTGGGCACCACTGGCTGCTTCTCATGCTTTCCAGTCGCCACATCCGTCAAGCTGTTGAGCGAATCGAAGCGACTGAAGCAACCTGGAGTGCCTTCCTCACAATAGTTGATCGGTCGCTCGCCTGGTTCCGGCTCCGTCTCCGGCTCGGGATTGTCCCGGCAGTCATTGGTCTTATCGGTTGCCAGATTTTCCATTGCAGAGCTGCGCAAGTTGAGCGTCTTTGGACGCTGAACTCGATCGCTGCTCAAATCACATGCGGATGCGGATTTCGCCAGGGGTTGAGCACACGGAGATGAAGAGCCAGTGCCATTGCCATTGCCGGTTTCATCTAATATGAGCAGGATTTCGCTGCTGTCTCTGTCTACAGTTGTTGTCGGCTGCGGCTGTGCAGCTTGCGCGGATCGACGTTCCTTGTACCGCACACTAAAATCTGTGGGCTGATCCAGGTCAATGGAGTTATCAAAGCTGGCCTTGGGCGGCTTATGCTCGCTGTAACTATACTTCATCGAGTAGTCAATGGGCTGCTCCTCCGATGGCGTCTCGTAATGACTTTTGGCTGTCGCTCCGTCAGATTTGGTTGAGTATTTAGTGGAATCTGTATCAGACTTGCCGGAATAGATTGATTCACGGCTGGCACATTTACGTGGTAAGGTGTTACTGGCCGTGTTATTGCCCACCTTCTTGAGGGAACCCGTGGGATTGCTGCTCAAGCGCATGGAACTATAACGTCGAGGCAAAGTGTCAGCATGTCCATTGCTTTGTTCCTTCACTGGCATCTCGTTGCGAGGCGTAAGTTCTAGAGCAGCCCGATAATTGACGAGGTTCTTCAGGGCAGATGCGCTACCCTCGGCTATCATGGTGTTCTTGGAGCTGATAAGAGCCCGCAGCAATGGAATTGCATTGTGATCGATTAGAAACTGTTGATCCTCGGGACACCGTGCAGATAGATTCCATAGCGTGCCACAGGAGTTGCTCACCACCGTCTGATTCTCCGACTTCAGCTGCTGCAACAGAATGGCCAGGCAGTTATGTTGACGCAGGATCTGGCGATATGACTCACAGACCGCAATGTGACTGGACACGTTGCGCAATATGCCGCCAGCATTCTCGACAATCTTCAGGGTCTTACTGGGTCCCTCGTAGCTAAGCATTTGGACAAGGAACGCCAATGCTCCGTCCACTGCACAAAACTCCGCCTTGTTGGTGCTGCAGTGAGCCGAGAGATTCCACAAGGCGGAGAGAATGGCCTTCAATGTGTTCTCACTTTTGTTGTGCATGGCAGCCAATGCCAGAGATGTCACCGTTCCCAGCTCATTGAATATGGTCTTCAGATGCTTGTCGGCGCGCCAGGAGAGATTCCTCAAGACACTGGCGGTGGCCTGCAGCAAATCATCGAGATCACTCGAATTGGAGTCAAGTTGGGCAACGAGCGCTTCCATGAACTGCTTCTGGCCACAAAGCAGTGACTTGTTGTTCTCCTCTCCGCAGGTGAGATTGGTCAGCGTCATGAGAGCATAACGACGCAGTAGATTGCACTGCTCTCGTCCCGATGCCGGTCCATGGACCGCATGATCGAGATGAACCAGATTTGGTATGGCTTTCAACGCACCCAGCTCACACATGGTCTGACGATGCTCCTCATCGAAGCTGGCCTTCATCAGTAGCTTCATGGCCGTCAGGGGATGTCGTTCCTCGTCGTCAGCTATGGATTCACCACCACTTTGGAGTTGCGTGCGCAGAAAGTTGCAACTGTAATCATGTATTTGATCCAGCAATCGGAGCACCTTCACCTCCCGCTGATTCCCCTGGACAATGTTATGCAGTGCTTGACTGGCGTTCTTCCTTGCCGCTCCTCCTGCGCCGGCGCCATCATCATTGGCGTGGATAATTTGTACCAAAAGTTGAATGCAGTCGGAGCTGCGCAATGCGGCACAGGTGTCAGCATTTCTTGACAACTCCAGAAAGTTGCGCGTCAGCTCCAGTTGCTTGTGAGCGTCACTCTCGTTCAGCGTCATGATTTCAAATGATTTCGACTTTAATGATTCTGTTAGCGTTAAGTACTCTCTCTGCTGTGCATTTCTTTTGAACTGAATTCTGGGAATTGCCTGTTTATAACATGCTGTTAACACGCAGGTAGCTCTTTCTGTAATCTGTCCATACCGCTGTATTTCAGCATGTTGGCGGCGTAGGTAGACGAAAATAATCCTACGGCGCAGAAGCAGCTGCCCTTTATTGTTGGTGCTATCGGTTCTAAATATTTTCAGGTAATCGATAGCTATTGCCATGTTACAACTGTGCGGCATGAAAATAGGACTACAAGACATTTAAATGATATATTTAATTATTATGTTTTCAATATTAAATTACTTATTAATGCAATTTAATTTCTCCATTTTAAAAGTAAATTGTTGTGAAAAACATAAGTTGTGAAGAATCATAAAAAGTAAGTGTTAACATCACAGTTTCTGCGTGTTGTCACATTCATCGTAAATATCGACCACCACTAGTTGACTCAAGTTACGTCACGAGCAACAGCTGTTTGAACACACAGCTGAAAGCCGCCGAGTTGAGCGTAAAAAACAATGAATTTCTTGAAAAAGGTAAATAAAACATATTATAAAGATGTTATTTATATGTAAATCGTCTCTTAGGTGACCCCGCAGCTGTTGCCTATAGCCGAGACACAGCTCAGCCTCAACAATAAATCGGCTATACATACGAGCGCTGTTTGTTGTCGCGTGCAGTCGGGACGTTACCGCATAACCACAAAGCGGGATAGACCTCTTACCTATGAAATGGCGAATCCGCCGCATTTCATTGGGCATCGCAAATCCTGGAACTCTTGGAATACATGTAAGTTGCAGTAGTCATTTATTTTAATTGTACAATTTAATAAGCGTATTCTTTGTGCAGCCACGCTTAAGGATTCCCTGCGTCCATCTCAAACGGCCATTGAGGATGTGTTCCTTCGCAAATTTATAACTGGCACTTGGCATGCGCTGGTCTGTTCCGAAATTATTATCAAGCGGCAGCACAATACAATCCGTATTGCAGCCATCATACGTCAGGCAATTACTCCACGAAAGATGTACTTCCTCATTGGCTATACGGAGGAGATGCTGTCCAATTGGATGCAATGTCCCGTCACGCTGGAGCTTCAGACGGTGGCCGACAAGAAGGACGTGGTCTTTAAATATATTTAAGTCATCCTGTTTTACTTGTCCATTAAATACATTTATACTAGTACATACATTTGGCAGTGTTACTCAATGTGCATACTCGACTTCACTATTATTGCTATGCCAGGATTTGATGGCTTTGTTGACAATCACACCATCCAAGTCCTTTACCTAGAGAAGAAAGGAAGGTAATTAGAATTTCTTCAAGTGGGAGAATTGCTTGTTATACAGTTTCAATCAATGCCTTTAGTTCATCCAGAGAGTGCAGATCAAATATCAGCGACTTGATATCTTTCACCAGCTCCACAAAGAGGAAAACGACTATCTTTTTAGCCCCTCCGCAAACCTTGTCCCAAACTTTGACTAGCACAGTCTCGCAAATAACGCCGGCAAAACATGTTGTGTACCAGTTGTCCAACAGGTTGGAGCTGCCAGCAAACAGACCCAGGTTTTCCAATCGACTGTAACCACATAACTCGTTGAAATTACAATTATATAAATGATAATGATATGGGGAACTTACTAAAATAGCTCCTTGTCCTCGCGTTTGAGTAGAGTTTGGGTTAGTTCCTTTAGCTTTGCACATTCCTTCTTTAATTCTCGAGTGTACTGGTAAAACTCCTTGGCCATCCAGTAGGTCTCCACATCGTCGTCGAATATTTTAAGCAGTGTGCGCACGATTTCAACAAAGTGATTGTCGTCTGCCTGAACTCCCGATCGTACGTTGCTATGCCACAACCGATTGTTTTCCAGTAACCACATCTTGTGCAGCACAACATCCTTAGACTTGGAAGAGTCCACGTCCAAACATCTCATTACAGTTACTCCACGTAACAAATCCTCGTACACCTGTCGTCGTTGCTCCCGTACGTATTCAGTATTGCTCTTGTGGAGTGGCATAATTCCCATTATGAGACTCCAGAGCAAATTACGTTGCTGTGCTGGAACCGTATAGTTGTATACAAAATGTTTTAATTTGGTCAAATTGCGTATGTCATCCTGTAGTAGTTTATTAAGTGATTTCTTCTCCTCGACGCTAAAACAGCCAACCTTTTCATAGTAACTTGATCTAAAGTTGCGTTCGTCTGTGGTCATCTTTAAAATAGATATAATTTATAAGCAAATAGATGCTTTTTTTGTTTATTTCAAGGCTGATTTCGCGTTGCTCGATGCGCTCGGGTTTGCATTTATTATTTGTAAATCGAACAGCTGATTTTTGCGGCGCGGCGTCCTAAAACCGAGGGTTGCCCATCCGATAAAAGTTTCCGATCTGGTTCGATTTGTTGTACTTAAAAAAAATAAGTACATGTCCCAATTTTGGGTGTTTCAAGTTTTCGTACTTAAATTCGGATTTTTAATTTTTTATTTTTTAGAATTTTTTTAATTTTTGCATAGTTTTTTTTTAGAATTTTCTTGATTTTTCGATACAATTTTTTTTTTTTTAGAATTAAATTTTCTAATTTCTCTTCCCGAGGGCTGACGAACTTCAAACCTTTATTAAAATGTTAAGCTTAATTTTGTCAAATTTCTAAATTTTAATTTTCATCAAATATATTAATTTTTTATTGAGTTTTTTGCATTTTAAAATTTGCTTGCTATTTTATGCTCAAACGATGCCACCTGGTCCAAAAGATGACCCCCTGTTAAATTGACCGATCTGGCAGCGCTAAATAAATGACAACTTTTTTCTGCCATGTGGCAACGTCTTCCAAGAAAAGCATAAAAAAAAAATAAAATAAATAAAAATAAAAAAAAATAAAGACAATAAGTAAAATAAATATAAGTAAGTATTGAAAGACACGCAGATCAGTCAACAACAGAAGCATTACTTGCAAGCGACAAGTAAAACGAAGGTTGAGTGGACAAAGAAGGGCGGAGGTTGCATGAACTATTTAACAATTTTGCTGTGCAATCGAAAACCGACGATGCTCTCGCGCCGGAGCAAGGAGAAATCGCAGGCACATAAAGAGGGCGTAGTGGGAAAGTATGTGAAGAAGGATACACCGCCGGAGATACCGGTGATCAATGTGTGGACTTCCTATTCGGATCAACATCAGCGGGCAAAAAAGAAGTCTCTGCAGAGATGCGCAAGTAGCTCGCCAAGTTGTGAGTTTAAGCCGCGCAGCTCGAGCACTAGTCGCAATACGTACTCCTGTAATGATACTCAGCCGGACTACTACCATGCGCGAAGAGCTCAAAGCCAGATGCCACTCAATAATCCACATGGACATCAGCCATCTCCTGTCACTCAATTTCGAGCTGGCAGCAATCAACTGAGCCAAGGGAACAGTAGCAACTACGTAAACATTGAGCAGATCGATCGCATGCGACGTCAACAGTCTTCGCCGTTGTTGCAAACGCCAACGAGGGGCTTCCAGCGTAGCTACTCTACCCAAAAGCACTCGCATCCGCATGTTGCGACCACCAGCTACGATGCCGATCAGGGGCTACTAAGTGCCTCTTATGCAAACATGCTACAAATACCACGGCGACCTCCCTCGCCAGCCCATTTCGCCATACAGCAGCAGCAGCAACAACAACAGCATCTCCATCAACACCAACCGCTCCAACATCCTTCGACCTATGGATCGATGTTACGTTTCGAGCCGTCAGCAATGCCAGCAAAGGATCACCAGCCCCGGTATCCCCAGACAAGGTCATGTTAAGTTACATTGCTCTCATTGTTAGTTCTTTTTTGATTTATCTACAATATGTGCCATTTATATCCTTCAGATCACCTCTGGAGCAACAACAACAACATCATCAACAGCAGCAACAATTGGCTGCTCATATGATTGGAAGTTATTCTAGCGATTCGTATCCAATCTATGAGAATCCCTATCGCGTCTCCTCGATGCGCGTAACACAATCACAGCGATCCGAATCGCCCATATACAGCAATACAACAGCATCATCGGTAACGCTCTCAGGGACTCCACATCATCATCAACACTTGGCAGTGCCTTCGAGTGGTTCTCTGCGTGTTAGTGGTCGGGATGGTAGCTCTGGAAGCGTGCGTGGAGTCTCTACCTCAGTTCAGTCCTTGTATGCGCCACCACTTACTCCGCCTGCATCCAGTACTTCAACTGCTGGCGATAACAATGGTAACGGAGCATTGCAAAAGGTCTCATCACAGCAGTCGCTAAATGAAAGCGAGGAACTGCCACTGCCGCCCGGTTGGGCTACACAGTACACGTTGCATGGTCGCAAGTACTACATTGACCACAACGCGCACACCACCCATTGGAATCATCCACTGGAGCGCGAGGGTCTACCTGTTGGCTGGCGTCGTGTGGTCTCGAAACTGCATGGCACCTACTATGAAAACCAGTATACTGGCCAGTGTCAAAGGCAGCATCCATGTCTCACATCCTACTACGTTTACACGACATCGGCAGAGCCTCCCAAGGCTATAAGGCCGGAGGCACCATTGTATGCACCTCCTTCGCATACTCACAATGCATTGGTGCCAGCCAATCCCTATCTCCTCGAAGAGATACCCAAATGGTTGGCTGTCTACTCAGAGGCGGACTCATCCAAGGATCATCTGTTGCAGTTTAACATGTTTAGTTTGCCCGAACTCGAAGGCTTTGATAGTATGCTGGTGCGTCTCTTCAAACAAGAGCTGGGCACAATTGTCGGTTTCTATGAGCGATATCGGTGAGTTTATTCTCTTATTCTACAGTCAAGTGTTTCTTTAACTTTCTTTCTTTCTTTTCTATCTCCTATAAAGTCGCGCTTTAATACTCGAGAAGAACCGTCGAGCAGGTCACAACAACCAGCAATAGCTCACAGATAGATAACTACAATGAGTGTCTGGAATACAAAGCAACATCATGAACATGCTACGATATAGGTGCATGTTTAAAAAGCCTATTTATTTATTATTTACATTCATTTAGAGCCATTCTTTGAATGTTTTGTTGTGGTGTCAGTTGGTAAACTGTGATATAATTTGACTTAAAACTTGATCAAGAATATACATGACTCTCAGATATCATTCAATTGAACATTTTAAGAATGGCCTTGATTATTTATGAAACATACGTTCTCAATTTTGGTTTAATGTGACTTTGCGCCTGGAAAGCGAAATTTATTTATAACGATTTATTTTAAACTTTATTTTTATATATGTTCCTTGCCTTTTTAATTGATTATGAATTGCGGCTTTTGTATTTGTGTGTGAGCCTATTAAATTACTTTCCAGGATTTAACAATAACAATTGAGTTTTCTATTGGTTGATCTTCAAGGAAAGGAACCAATCTAGCTGAAAAATAAGGTGAGTTATTTAAATCTAGGTGGAAAAATGTACATCGATTAATGGTTTAGTTTAACAGTTAATTTTATGCAGATAACAAATTATGTGGGATATTGTTCAAATTATGAGATCTGAAAAGTCAAAAGGTAATAGTCATGGAAATAAATGAGTGTTAAATGCCGGCCAATCTGTGGGTGTTTGATCATAACCGGCATTTTCGAAGGCAATCAGATACCGGCATTCCTTGC
The DNA here is from genome assembly GCA_035045575.1 of Drosophila falleni. NCBI lineage: Eukaryota > Metazoa > Arthropoda > Insecta > Diptera > Drosophilidae > Drosophila > Drosophila falleni. The sequence continues at coordinate 21,683,365 of JAWNOV010000062.1, forward strand.
ATGATTATTTATAGAAGCCGAACTACACTCTCCAACTCAGTTCAACTACAGAGTGCAAAAACAAAAGCTACATTCAATTCAAGATAGAGCAAGAAATCAACACCAGCAGCAGCAGCAACATCAACACCAACAGCTGAAGTAGCAGCAGAGCCAGCGGCATCGACATCGACATCGGCGTCGTGGGCTTCATTTATAACGCTGTTGACGCTGTGCAGTGCGCTTCAGTATCTTGACGGACGTCTCGTTGTCGCTATCGTTGAAACACATAAACAAACAATTGAGCTCTGGCTACGTTAATTGTTAGTTAACACGTTCTTTTATAGTAATAAGAAATACTTTTGTTTATTAATGAGCAAACATTTTGATTTGCTGAGGGAAGTTCCAACAGTTCGTGTCTTAATTTGAAACAAGCTATGTGAAATTTATTGCTTGTTCGGATATCCCCAGTGCTTTCCAACTTGCCGGCTTCCAAGTGAAAGTTCTAATCCGGCTGCAAGAGACTCTTCAATATTGGTTTTGTGCGCTGAATTATTTATCGTTTATTTATACAATTGGCAAACTCTGAACATTTTTAAATGTGTTGTTGTCTACAAGTGTCACATAAGTATACGTACGTATGTATGTATATTGTTGATAGGCGCTTAAACTTTACATACAAAATTGGATCATAACAAGATACAAATTTTTATATTCGGGCTGTCGAATAGCTAATACTCTCTTATCATAGCTATTCAACTGGTTTGGTAACTGAATCAAAACAAACACTTATTATGAAGAAATCCAATTATGTCAATGATTCAAACACGTTCTATAACAAGTTTAAGTGCCTATTAAATCTTCGCTTTAATGACTTTACATTAACTGCTCATGTGTTGATACAAACATCGTGTGCACTCAATAAAAGATGTAAGAGTTTACAAATGCATTCTTATAAATCTAAGTATGTAAAACTGTTAAGTCAACTTGTCATTGACCTGATATTTGTTTTGCTGCGTTTTGAAAATTTCCCAAGTAATGCGACAAATTTTACCCGTGCAGTGATTTTATGAATTTTTTTTCATAATAATTGTATATGCTGCGTTTTGAAAATTTCCCAAGTTATAGACAAATTCAACCCGTGCCGTGATTTTATTAATTTTTTTCCATAATAATCGCTTTTGTCGGCGTCCAAAAACTTCGAATTTATTACATTTGTAAAAACCTCGATTAGCATTATCAGCACAGTGATAAGCCAATTCTCAGAATATAGTACACTTTATTTTTTTATTTCTTTTGTAGTTCAGACTGTTCTTTAATTTTTGCCAAGTCATTCGTTCCGCTATAAATAAGTACCTGAATAAACAGTCCAAAAAGCTTGTTATTATTTATGACCCGCGACAAGCGACAATTCATAGTCAAGGCGGGCCGACTTGTCGAACAGCCCCAATATAACTTTATGTACTCGTAATTACGCGTGCGAACTCGAATGCCTTTTGATAGGACTGTGATACGTACTCATATTCATGTAAATACGTTTGTGATATGCTAAAGTTAGTAGCGAGTTGGACTTGTGAGTGTAAAAAAGCCCGCTTTAATTGCAAATTGTAACATTGAATGGGATATTTGCTCGAACAAAAAAGGTCGACGCGAATTTTTATCTAGAGCAATTATTCGCAGGTATTCTAGTTGACAAGAGAAATCAAATTGTTAGATCATTAGTTATTGGTGAGCAAATAAACTCATCAAAATATTGAATACTTGAGCTCTCTCGCTTTTATCAAAATGTCTAATACTTGAGCTAAAAATGTTTTTCAAGTGTTCAGAACTCGTTTCTTACTATCTTAGAGTGGGTCGGTCTGTAGGTAGATAATTTTAATTTTACGGAAATAACTTTGATTTTTAAAAAATAACTTGCAAATTTTTAAAATTTCTGACAAAGCGAGCATTTGAATAGTTAAGAATTTTTTTTGTGGTACTGTAGGGTTCTTATTCCCAAGTGAATACTGTACTCTCAATTAACTCGTTGAAATTGCATTTTACTTATATGTAAATTTCTATACATTCTCTTACATGCGCTCAATTGTATATTAAAACATCACAAACTCCCTTTAATTGCAGTAAATTTTACAATTTATTTTCAATGATTGCTGCTGTGAACACCAATCAATCGCACGAAATGAATCACTACCAAACAATACCACTTAAATTGGCACATTCCGCAATGAATTTGAAGATCAAAGTACTTAATAAATTACATTTGTAGAAGTGCATTTCGAACTGGTCTAGATAAATTTACTGGTCGAGATATTAAGTTGTTCTGGGATTCCCCAACTGACACAACAACAAATTGTTCTTAACATTAAACGATTAGTATGCAAATTTCTAAATCTAAGCGGGAAATGTTCTCAAAACTGATAAATGAAATGGCAAGTCATGGAACCTGTTGTGGGCTGTTGCAATACTTGATTAGATCTGTCTGCGTTTAAATAATTTTTGTTTACTATTAACATTATAAACACAGCTGTAATAAAGAAATATTTAAATTTCCTTTATTTACAGTTGTTGCCAAAGCGAAATAATAATAAATAATGGCAAAGGGCTTGAGGTATTTTGTTCAAGCAATTGTCGTTGTCGCAATGTGTAAGTAATGAATAATTCAATTAAACAAATGTTTATAATCGAAAAATTATAATTTGTGAAACAGTTGGTTTTGGGGATGCACAAGATGATCGAGGTTTTACTGTAAATACTCATGATCTGACAGTATTGCTGAATGCTAATAAAACTTTTGAGATTTATTCGAAGTAAGTAAAAATTTAATCTTATTTTATGTCACTTATCGACTAAGTACAATTACTCACAGGCAAAATCTGGATGAGCAACATTAATGTGAAGTTGATAAAACAACATGAGGATCATTTGGATCTGTATCCCGATTCATTTGTCTACCAGGCGGGCAGTTCATTAAATCAAACCATCACTGTAATTGGTCGAAAGGCGGGTCATATCGAGATCACCGCAAGCAGCGATCCCAGTGAAAGTTGGATGTAAGCAACAAAAAAAATAAACAGAGAGAATCCCAATTTTGGGTAATTATTTAATGATTCGTCTTGTTCCCAGCACCAATGATATCTTTGTGCGTGTTGTTGTGGCCAAATCAGAGGCTATTATTTACACCTCCATTGTATTCGGCTGGATTTATTTTGTTGCGTGGTCGATTTCGTTTTATCCCCAAATATGGACAAACTATCGCAGAAAATCGGTTGAGGGATTAAACTTTGATTTCCTCACCCTCAACATTGTGGGATTCACGCTGTACAGCATGTTTAACATCGGACTGTACTTCTTCCAGGAGTTGCAGGATGAGTACGCGAAACGAAATCCTCGCGGCGTAAATCCTGTCATGCTGAACGATGTCGTATTCTCATTGCACGCCATGTTTGCAACATGTATTACCATCTCACAGTGTTTTATGTATGAGGTAAGTCTCAATTTATTTTAATATATTTTCTATTCTTCTATATCTTATCTTCCTTGTAGCGCGGAATGCAACGTGTTTCCAAAATAGCCTGCGGCTTATTGGCAATATTTGCACTTGTTGTGATTATCTCAGCTGGTTTGGCCGGCGGGGCAGTGATACATTGGCTGGATTTCTTATACTATTGCAGGTAATTATAACTTATAAAATTAACTCGGTATATATAATAATAAATATTTTAATATTAATAATCAAATTAGCTATGTGAAGCTCACGATAACAATTATTAAATATATACCTCAGGCCCTAATGAATTATCGCAGGAAAAGTACTGTGGGATGGTACGTATACCATGAATTAACTATCTAATCAGATTATAATATTGATCTGTTTTGTAGGAGTATTGGTAATATAATATTGGATTTTACTGGTGGTTCTTTAAGTATGCTACAGATGATATTAAACGCGCATAACTATGGTAACCTCTTTTATTAAAAACGGAAAACATTTATTTTTATTTCATGTGTATTTTGAAATTATTTTTAGACGATTGGGCTTCAATTTTTGGTGATCCGACTAAATTTGGACTTGGATTATTCTCTGTGCTATTTGACATATTCTTTATGCTTCAGCATTATGTCTTTTACAGGTACATTACTTTCAATTATCATTTTAAATTGCACCCGACAATTTGAATAGTTATCAGATGTTCAATTCTGTTTTTGGTTTTTACAGACGCACAAATGAATCTTCTAGTTCAGATCTAACGACTGATACAAGGGTCCATAATGAAGCTCAGAACGAGGCGTTTGAGAAATAATAGATCTAAGCTTATTTATTTATATTGCTTTTAATTTGTATTACGATTAGTACTTAAAGATTATTTATAATAAACACGATTGTACTTTGAATTTATTATCTATTCTACAATATTGTTTCGAGAGCCGTAGATATAAATGAATGTAATATTTATAAATAGAACTTAATATAAATAAATTAAAATTTACCCAACATTTTGTTTCGAAATAAATGTTGAGAAAACCCATGTTTCAAAGATGTACCAAGCTTATGTCTGTAATTCTTAGACCCCGTACTTAAGAGGGATTGGGAGTGGGGCCTGGGAGAGGGACTGCGAGCGGGGCCTGGGAGAGGGACTGGGAGCGGGGCCTGGGAGAGGGGCTGGGAGCGGGGCCTGGGAGAGGGACTAGGAGCGGGGCCTGGGAGAGTGACTGGGAGCGTGGCCTGGGAGAGTGACTGGGAGCGGGGCCTGGGAGAGGGACTGGGAGCGGGGCCTGGGAGAGTGACTGGGAGCGTGGCCTGGGAGCGGGGCCTGGGAGAGGAACTGGGAGAGGAACTGGGAGTGGGGCCTGGGAGAGGGACTGGGAGCGGGGCCTGGGAGAGGGACTGGCTTTTCCATTTGAGCTTATTTATGTCTGTGATTTTTTTATGACAGGGGTTTTTCTATTTGAGCTGTCCGGCGTAGACTCTGAGCTAAATAACAACTTAAATTTTGTAACACATTTTCAGGATTGTGAGATTAATTGTAATAATATATTTGGAAATTCATATTCGAATACTTAAATCTTAACGGTAAGTCGTAAAATTTCCCTGTTTGAAAAATCCCAAATGATAGGTTGAACGTCTGGCAACCTTTCTATTCAATAAAATTGCGATAACCAAAAGAAGCAGCTGTGTCCGATAGGTTCACGACTGTTTGGTATCACTGTGACTGTCTTTAGGAAGAAGAAGTTGCTTGTTTGGTAATTTGAGTTTTGAAACGTAATTTTGTACATAAAGTATAATAATACTGGTATAATAATTTATAAAAGCAGTTGCAAAGTATGTACATTGCCGAATCAATGTCTTGGAAGAAAGAAAGGTATTGTCACACGTGCTTGATATTGCATTTAAATGTATTCACATATGTTACATGCATGTGCGTGTTTAAATACAAGATATCCGGCTTTAATTATATTTATTTTGTATTGTTAGATTAAGCATTGATACTGCAGAGGAGCAGGACATTTTTGAAGCGTCCGGTTCAGTAAATTTAGAAAATGCAAACACCGAGCCGAATACGGAGGAAATGTAAGTTTTGTTGTTGTGCAAACAGGTGTGCGGCTTTATCTAGAGTAAGTCAAGTAATTGTTGTGCCAAATTTAACATACTTGTTTTATCTTTTTAAATAGTTAAAGCGAGTTAGAAATCAATATATGCAACATTAATAAACTGTAGTTTTTTTTCTTATGTAAAAAGGCAATAGTTTATTTTGTCAGAACAATTACTTGTCTAACTGTATGTTATCTTTCAAACATTAAATGCTCATATCTATTATATTTACACATTTAATTTCAGGCCTAATGAGCCGATGGCATTTCTACAAGGTCTTAATGTAAGTAAGAAATGATAACATATTTAAACATTTATTTATTGAATTTTTATTATTTTGCAGTCTGGCAATTTAATGCAGTTTAGTCAGGTAAGGCCCATATCAAGGATTCCTACTATTACTTGAAGCGCTGCGATAAATCCGATTGAACAAGAATGAGCGAAAAACTGGCAATTGCAGAAAGCATACTGTTTATCAGCGAAATGTCGATTTCAAATAGTCCCATTGGTTTTATCCTGTACTTAATGACGACAACTTGTAGAGTAAATGTGTGAACACTCTGCTGATAACGCCAATCGGCCTCATGCACATTCATCTCCTGTAAGATGATACCTGTTAATCGGGTCTCAACCAACACATCGTTGCTCAAATACGTGAGAAGAGCTAGTTCCAGAACTGATATAATCAAGAATATTAAATTGATGAAAGCACCGAAAGCATCGTAGGACTTTTTACCAATAACATACTCTGCTATGGTGTAATATTGATTATAAAATCCCACAGTAATGCCGAGTAGATGGCAGATCAGCGAAAGAACAATCGATAGCGACATAAGACCCATGTAATCTGTACTCTGAGAGCATATCAATTTGTATTTCGCCGACAGATCGTCCAGCTCATCGGCTAATGTGCAGAAGCGTTGAGTGCGATAGTATTTAGAGTACTCTTTTATGTTGTCCTCGTGTTGCATGAGATTGACCTGTTGCACTTGCAATTTTAGCTTGGCATTTAAAGCTTCCAAAATGTTTTTCGCAATGATCATAGCGCCAAAATAACAGTTGTTTAAAAAGTTGGAAATTATCATTGGAAACATATTGTATAGAGTCCAGGTCCAGTTAAGATTCGGCTCATTTCGTTTTTGCTGCAAAATTAAAGCCACCTCCAAGACAATTGGAAACCCAAGAACTTTTATCAATGCCACTAACACGGAGGTCATTATAGTGCGACTGTCCATGTGAATAGAATTCAACGTCTCAAAGAGTGGCACATTACTCATCATCCGAGCTACAGTCGTGCTCATTAACATTTGGGTAATGAAATTGATGATTGCCACCGTAATGTTCATATAGCTGTATAACTTGACGGCGTCTCGCAGATTTAGTTGATCCGTCATGTAGTCCCGATACATTTGTCGTACATAGATGCTTGTAAAAATCGTTGTCACCAGCAGAGCATATGCTAAATATTTTTTGGAGAAGATGAAACGGTTGCGACCACGCAGCGTAAATCGATTCGCAAAGAGTCCAAACAATGTTAACATAAATATGAGTGTAACAAGCAGGACATGAACTAATTTAGCCGTGCCCCGTATGGGTTTACGCGAGAACCGAATGCCAAAAAGACCCATTGCCTAAGAAGGTCGTTTACCGACTGGCCACGTATTCAGTACCACACAGTTAATTGCTGTATAATTGTTTCTCTTATCGAATGATTCCAATCTGACATATCAATACTAACTAATACCATCGCTCTTTACGAGAATAGGTAATTAATAGAGTGAAAAATGCATAACAGTTGTAACTCAGCTGGATTTCTACATATCATTATTTCCTGCCACTTTACTTTATTTAATGAAGTTGTAAATAATTGTTATATTCTACCACCTTTTATTCATTTAGCAATCCGTACTGCGTGAAATGATGCTGCAAGACATTAAGACAAATATTAACTCATTACCCAAGCTGGAAAATCATAATAATGGTGATTATTGTTTTGGCATGGTGCTGGAAGAGCCGCCCAAATCACATTGGATGTTCTCAGTTCCATTGAATAAGCTCTACATTCGCATGAATAGGACCTTCAACATCGACGTTAAATTTAGGATCAAAATGCCCTTTCAACCGTTGAATCTAAGAGCGTTTCTTTGTTTCGTTAAGGATGTCAGTGGTCCCGTGCTGCGCTGTCAAAATCATTTAAGTACAGATGCCAGTAAGTCAATACTTAACTATCTGTAAATTATCTGTGTAAAACTATTCATTAATTTATGTTCCTCTTACAGTTAAGGACAATCTCAGTATGCGAGAAAGTCTGCTGCGTTGTGAGAATCCTAATACCACTTATTGTGGTAATTCCCAGGGAAAGAGTATAACGGAGAGATACTCTGTGCTTGTACCATTAAATATGAGTCGTTCTAGCCATCAAGGCGGTGGATTCATAAGACAAACACTTGCCTTTAGTTTCGCCTGCCAGAACTCCTGCTTTGGTCGCAAAGAGACTTGTTTGGTCTTCTGTTTGGAAAACATGAAGTACGTTACATATTTCTTTAAAAGATAATGCAAACAAACGGTATTTTCTTTGCAGTGGTGATATACTGGGTCAGCAGGTGTTGTATCTTAAGATTTGCACATGTCCAAAGCGCGATCGCAATCAAGATGAACGACACATCGAGAGCAATAAACGCAAGTTATTGTCTGGTGCATCGGAGGATGAAGATGTCGACGAGGAACGTGGCAGAAAGACACGTCGTCGCACACTGCCTCGTGAAGTCAAAGAGGAGAATGAGAGCAATGATAGCTCTGATATTCACCCTCTCCCTACAGATTGGGACGTTTCGCGTACTGTAGATGGCAATTATCGTCTTGTTGTTAAGTGCTCCAAGAAGGACCAGCTCTTGGAGGGCATCGAAGGAATGATTGAAAAGACGGCTGTCGCTATGCTACGAAGTCCACAAAATTTAAAACTGCGTCAACATGCCAACCATTTGCTAAATTTAAAAAGTAAATACAATTTAACAAATTGTTTTTCCAATCATAAATATGTTTCTAATTTCAGAATGCGCAGTTAAGTTGTCATAGCTTGGATTTCAGATGAATTCTACCTAATTTATAAGAAGAAAAATGAATACCTGCAAAAATGTACAATCAAAATATCTAAAGTTAACACAATATGTTGAATTTAACATAAATATTGTTTCATGACTGGGCTGCCTTTATGCTTAAGTTTTATATAATAAGAATTAATGAAAATTTTTCAATAAATTGATAATATGTACCATGTACATATAGACTTACAGTAAAACGGTATTTACACCTAGACTTATACACGGTATAACACTTAGCATTTTCCTCTGATTTTACAAACTTTATAGCACGGTCAATGCTCCGAGGCAATAATCGACTGTTGACTGCTGAGTTGAACTTGCAGTTCTACACTGCAAAGATGTCAAAACTGATACGTCGGATTTTTATATGCATATTTATACTTGGATTTTCATGTTTTGTACCAGGTCTATGCTAAAAAAGTCAAGCAAATTGCACATATTTATTTTTCAATCTGCGCGCACATGTGCGAGATGGCAAAGATCAGCAAGCAGATGTTGTAATGGTAGGCGTTTTTCTGCCACATGCATATTATAATATTATGTATATATTTACAAACATACTTGTATATATACATACATACTCTCTTGCTTGTACATTGACATAGGGCAGTGCCAAATAAGGCGTCTCTAGACAGACAGCATTTTAACTTTAACGGCTTTCTCTTTCCCAGTTTGGATACGGCTTGTTGAGGTCTCTTGAAGCGTATTTACTTACTGGTTTGGTATAACGATTGAGTGGAGTAAAATTATGAAGAGCTCTCAATATACGCTCAAAGTTGGGTAGTTCTCTTAAAAGTTTTTGAAAGTAACCAAAAATAGCCAGGTATTTCTGAGCTTATGTATAAGGAAAGCTTCCCAGGCTATTTAGTTCAGTTGTATTTATTACAATTAAACATATTGAAATATAGACAAATACAATTTTAACATTTATTTTATTTCTTAGTCTGTCTTTTTTGGAATAGTTGAGTTTAAATATAGAGAATAACTAAAGAGTTAAAATGTGACCGCAAACACTTGATAAAGTAAGAGTATGAGTTACCAAATTTGTTATGCATATCAATTTGTCATTGCAGTGTAAATTAGTGCTGTCAGCTTAGCTTATTTTTTTTGCAATGCGTAGCAAAATTTAAAATTGAAATACTTATACATTTTTCTAAATGCTTTTAGCCAAATATGCATATTGCATTATTTGCAATTCAAATGCTCACTTTCTCGTGGTCGAACAAGCATAATAAAAACCAAATAGCACAACAAAATGCAATTAAAAAACTTTCAATGCAACCTCCAGCACAAGTTTTGTTTTAAGACTTATTATTTTCCAAAATAATTCAATTTTCTTTTTAATTTCAAAGATATGTTGCCGAAATTGTGATATGCAATTTAAATATTTAAAAATGAACTTCAGCTGCTTCAAAATACTTAAAAAAGGAGATGTTGCTTAAGTGTTGTTACTAGTTCATTTTATTTTAAGCTTTCAAGTAAATTGTAATTGTAATTGTAATTTTACTTTTATCTTTTAGGTGCATTTAAGCTTACACTTATTGAGTAAAATATATCGAAACTCACTAGCCCTATCTTCTTTACATAAAACTTACACTTAAAAGTCAAAATTCTAAGCTTTTGAAATATATGTAATTTATAAAATAATATATATATGAAATATATGTACTATGATGATCTTGAAGGTACTAAGACCTTAAAGTTTCCTTAAAAGGTAGGCAGTATGGATTACCAGATAGGCAAAGGGTCACTCACTTTCGTGATTTTTAATAGCTTAGTTAATTAAGGCGGCTTTCCGTACATATATAGAGTTATGGGAGAGGTATAAAAGGTATGTACGAGTATTAATGTATGTCCAATACTCATAAAAACAAGTCAAGTCAAGACATCAAGTGAAAACTTTCAACACACACACACACAACACACAGAGTCCCAATGTCAGGTATTCGATTCCACTCGAGAGTCGAGACACCTAAGCTATTGGCATTGGGAGCATTGAGCGAAAGAGATAAAGAGAGAGAACAACAACAAGTGCAGTAGCTTGGCAGAAAACAAGACAATTCGGCGACAATGCCATAGCAGTGAGAGAGAAATAGAGAGGAAGACTGATAGAGAGCGAGAGAGAGAGGAAGTGAGATCTGCAGCTTGTCTACGTTGTTGAGAAAGAGTGGGAGAAGAGTTGAACTGTAAGCTGTGCGCGCTGTTTCAGTATTGTTTTATATCGGTTGGTTAACACACGTGCGGTATTCGTTAAAAGTTGGCTGAAACGACATATAGCAAAAACAAAAGCAAAGCAAACTAAACAATAAAATAACAAATAAATAATAAATAATAAGACGAAATATTTGCTGTCTGTCGTCACTGGTCTGGTAGTTTAATGCAACTTTGTGAAAATGGTTGAAACGGCAACAACAACAACAATCACACGTACCGTATCGACTGCCCCGGCAACAACCAGTGTTGCCCCAGCTGCCACGCCCACTGCTGCATTGGTGCAACGCAACGATGAGACGACACGCGCCATATTTAACTTGAAAGTCATTGTCTTCCTGTTGCTATTGCCATTCGTATTGTTTGCAGTGTTTCTAAAACATCTATTGGATTATCTCTTCTCTCTCGGCCTCAAGGAAAAGGATGTGACCGGCAAGGTGGCGCTGGTAAGACAGGATGAGCTCAAGGGTTCAATACGCCGAATTGTCGATAAATTGAGACAAATGTATAAACATAACATACATATATTTACATAAAAAGCCAAGCGACCATTAGCGTAACGTCACGCTGTTTTCTTTTTAAGTCCCCTCCGCCCCTCTGCCCCTTCCATTCCCCTTGTGACATCTCCGACATGGAATGGGTGCGGTTCGGGAATGTTGCCTACCTAGCATTTTGTTAATAAAACAAATATTTATGCTTTGCTATGCTTCCCTATAAACAATCAAATGTTTATATACATATTTACATAAAAAGATTTCTGTTTATTTGGCCTAACTCTGGGCTCTAATAACAAAATGTATCTCAAACATATACGAGTAGCTTGACAATTGATACTTTATCGGCGCTTGCACTCATATATTTTTATGGGAAACTCAATTAATGGTCATGACAAGGTCAAGAGTGCTGCCCAAATATGACATAGTATGTGGGCGCAGTGTGACTAACTCAAAAAGTATCTCAATATGTATTAACATTGTCAAATTTTAATTTAAAATCCATTTGCATGCTGTAGGTGTGCCAGTTATTTTTTTTTTAATGAATATACACAAATATGGATACATATATGCGTCATTAAAGCGCAGCTTGTTCTATACTCTGGCAGATCGTTCACACAGATACTCACACTTGCATATTTGCGGTCGCAAGCGAATACAAATGCGCTCTTTACAAAAAACAGGTTTTACTTTTTGATATAGATCTGAGAAACTTCACTTTTGTCTTCTTTGCCAAACAGTACGGATGACGTTTGCACAGCTTCGTTGCGTCTCCGTCAAATGTAAACAACGTTGATAAAATAGTGAAGATAAAGATACTTATGTATCTGTTAGATACATTAGTATATACTTCGTAGTAAGGTAGCACAAGCTTGATTACATTATTTGTTTATTTTTTTTTTCATAGAATTGAATTTAATAACAACAGTACATAAGATAAGGATATGGATTATGACAAATATCCACGTGCTTATTAAATATAGTACATAGATATTTACGGTATGCTAAGGCTGAGTATCTTTTCACATATGTATGTATAATGACATCATTGCATACTGATTACATATGCTTGCTAATTTATTTGAGAATTGGCTTTTTGTAATGCTATAAAGTCATTTCCCATATCTTTGATTACAAATTCTAAGAACTGCTTATATTTATATCTTAAATCTGACATCATATAATTTCAATTAAATATTCTTATTAATTTAGTGACATAACTGAATTTTTTTACAATAATACTACATACAAGTTTACAACAATACAAAATAGAAGAATGCGACTACAAATGTGCACATGGATTGTGTATTGTTTTGTTCGCTCAGTTTGTAGCATCGCACACAGAGGTCGCGTCATTTTAATTACGGTCAAAAGTCACTCAATTGTGGTAAACGGGAACCAATGCGTAAATACAAATGTACTCATGTACATATATGTATGCATGTATATATAAGATGAACGAATCTTTAACTAAATTCTCCATAGGCAACAAATGTAAATCATGTAATATAGGTATTTGTATGTGCGCATATTTATGGCAGTAAGTTGTTCATTGTTTGCAAATAAAGCCAATTAATTTGTACTACGGTAATTAGTACATATGTTTGTGGCGCATTTATGTACATATGTTAGTATGTATGCGTGTACACTGTACATACTAAATTAGTGCGTATTTTACAGGTGACCGGCGGTGGCAGCGGTTTGGGTCGTGAAATTTGCTTGGAGCTGGCAAGGCGTGGCTGCAAAGTGGCCGTTGTGGATGTCAACTCGAAGGGATGCTACGAGACTGTGGAACTGCTATCCAAGATACCGCGTTGCACCGCCAAGGCTTATAAGGTGGGCAATAATGTTCAACTAATGACAATCAATTAACTTTGACATACCGTATGCCACAGAACGATGTGTCTTCGCCACGTGAACTGCAGCTAATGGCCGTTAAAGTGGAAAAGGAATTAGGACCCGTCGAAATTCTCGTCAACAATGCCTCCCTAATGCCAATGACATCGACACCGCATCTGAAAAGCGATGAGATCGACACCATTCTGCAACTCAATCTCGGGTCCTATATTATGGTATAAAATACATCTTTATTATGATATTCTTCAAATGAAATGCCTTGATATCTTTGATTGCAGACCACAAAGGAGTTTTTGCCAAAGATGATCACACGTAAATCAGGTCACTTGGTAGCTGTTAATGCATTGGCTGGTAAGTTTTGTTTTTGATTTTATTTGGTACGTGTTTTTAATATTGTTGGACTGTGTATAGGACTGGTACCGCTGCCCGGTGCAGGTATTTATACTGCCACCAAGTACGGCATTATGGGATTCATGGATTCACTTCGTGCTGAGCTGCGTCTCTCTGATTGCGATTATGTCCGCACTACAGTGGCCAATGCTTATTTGATGAGAACTAGTGGGGACTTGCCGCTGCTCAGCGATGCTGGGTAAGTGTTGATAAGAAAAAATATATCAATAGCTTATCATTAAATCTTTATTATTTCTCTAAAATTAAAGTTTACAATTTTTTTTCTATTATATTTATAATATTAAATTACTACCGTAATGTTCAGTTTATATTTTGATGAACAAAAGTTAAATTTTGGAAATGGTTGATATGATCTAAAATCAGTAGACTCTTTTAATAAAAGTTGTAGCTATCACGAGTATTTCTAATTTTAAATTCTAAATGCGCTTGCAAGTTGCGGAAATGAATTTAATTGTTATTCAGAATGCTTGATTTCATTGTTTAACAAAATTATACAAAATTAACAAAATTTACATTTGTCTTTAAATGCGCTCAAGCTTTTGAATGAAATTTAAATTCGCAACGCGCTTCACTGATTTCTGTGAAAGAACAACTGGTCAGTTTTGCCTTCTCTATTTAGTATAAGTTATTTTATTATTTTAGATATAACAAAGCATTTTTCTTATTTTCTTTTGTAGCATATCCCAGAGTTATCCGGGTCTTCCCACACCATATGTCGCCGAAAAAATTGTCAAGGGTGTTTTGCTAAACGAGCGTATGATTTATGTACCAAAAATATTTGCACTCAGTGTTTGGCTGCTCAAGTAATATGAAATGAATTTTACAAATTGTTATGTCTATATAATTTCTTAACTTATTTTCTAGACTATTGCCTACGAAATGGCAGGATTATATGCTATTGCGTTTCTATCACTTCGATGTTCGTAGCGCTCACCTGTTTTATTGGAAGTAAAGGTATACTGGATTGGAATTTCAATTAAGTTTGGTTTTTCCAATCCAATTGTTCAACTCAATTATATAAGGATAGACGTTAGATATTAAACTCATTATTTATTTATATAAATTGATGATCGAATTAATAAAAAAATACGAAACTTAAAAAGATTTTTGTTAGTAGGATTCTGAGTGATACTTTGATAGAGAGACACTGGAAGAGATTTTAATATTGTGATTAAGAGATCTATTAAGAAAGAAGTTTAAAAAGGATATGGAAGATTCTGAACAAGATACTTAGAGAGATACTTATAAGGATACTAATATATAAACTCAGAGACAGGCAGCCATAACCATTTGAAAGATAAATACAGAGACATACATAAAGATACTTACTTACAGAGAGCCAGAAAAAGAGAGAAAAAGAGAGAGAGAGCCAGAAAGAAAGGAGGGCAAGTTATAAGTGTAAGTAAGTAAATATATATATAGAAGCAAGTAATTTTAATTTTCATAGCATACTTTTTGCGAATCGACAGTTATTACTGATTAAGAATATATATCTTTGAAAAGCACAACGGTCCCTTTATCTGCCCTTTACACACACTTGCAGAAAGCTATAACACCCGACAGGTCATAAAGTATTATCTGAATTATAAGCCGCAGTTGTGTTAATGATTGCCGTCCATGATGATTACAGCCGCCTCGAGTTGGTTATGTCGCCGCTTAAATATTCGATGCGATATTCATAACTTATAATTAGGCTTAAAGGCAATGAGAGCGCTGAAAGTCATTTATATATCGGTTTTTATTTTTACGTAAATTAATGTTGACCCATAAGTGCAACGCAGATTAATAAAAAATTAACAGGATAATTGACCGTCAACAGCCGTTGAGGAAATACAGATATACATATAACATACATATGTTACAGACATATACGTATGTATGTGCACGATATGCACATAATGCTCGATGCTACCAGTAGCATTGATAATTTTGCTGACGAAAGTGATTGAAACAAATTAAAATATAAATAATATTTAATTAAATGCTACCCAATATATTTATGCTTATTTATTATGGTATTTAAATAGCATTAAACAAGTGGCTCGGTAGTTGTAACAGGTTATCAGTACTGCTTTTTTTGTTTTTGTAAATGACGAGGGGAGGGGGTTGGGGGCAGGGGACAACCCACATATGCTAGACAAAGGACCCCATATGGCGCACAGTGCAGGCTCAAGTGAAGACTCAATGTGATTAAGTGTACGTTGAAATTTCAAATGCAATAAGTCTATACAAGTGAACCATAATAACAGAACTAGCGTCATGTGCATAAACAAACAACGACGATCAGAATAAGAAGAAAATGTGAAGAAACGACTAAGAGATACCACTTACAAGCGTATTTTGAAGTAACAAACTTAGTTGTTGGATATTTATTTGGAGAATGTTTTGCGTCATAACTTTAAATGTGTGATATAGTATGGGAAATATTCTTCTTATGCCTAAGACGACTATGAGATACCATAGAAATTGATTGTTGATAATGCGCTTATACAATCTCATACAAATACTTAGTTACCGATATTAAATTATTTTTTGGTTGAAATTAATTATTTAAAGAGATAGAGTGAAAGAGTTTATTATTGTTTTAATACGTAGCGTCAAACATATGTAAAACTAAGGTAAAAATATATGTCGATTTTGATGTAACTGAAAATTGAGTTTAGTAAAAAGAACTTTGTAATATTTTATTATAACAATCAAATCGATCGACAGCTGTGTTTACTAATTTTAGAGTTTTCCAATACTGGGCATTAACTAATATACCTTTTTTACGATAATGGGTATTTCTCGCTTGTAAAAATATAAAAAACTGTGAGGCATTGAGGCAGCGCCAACAAATACAACCTGCTGTCAGATATGTATTCCCCAAAGACTAAGAGGCTGCCGTCATTGTCGCGTCTCTGAAATAAATTCTAATTACAATTATGACATTTGCTGCTGCACACAAAGACCCCCAGCACCTGAAGATGTACACACTCTTACACACACATGTGCACACATAAAAATAATAAAAAGAAGACTCCACCCCTACCCCGCCCCTCAACCCGACCAATCCGCTGCTTGAGCTGCGCATGCGCAACTGCATCGTTCCATAAATAAAGCGCACTAATTACTTATGTGCTAGGGTTACAATTACACCAGCCAACATGGACCGAAATCGGGGGCCTGTCGAGAGTTTTATGGTCTATGGGCTCATCATGTGCTCTTCTTGCCCCCGCAGAGTTGTCGACTCATAACATCGATTTCTTATGGCATCTATGTGTATCCAAACATTGTGTTTGATTTGCACTCCTTTGGAATTTTGTTTATTGTTTTCCATTTGATTGTCTTCTCCCCCATCTTCAGTTTTAGATCTAGCTGCAGTTTCAGCTTCTACCGCAGCTCATGCACATGCAACTTGGATGCGGCATGCATCTCCTCATTCCATTCCATCGCGTCGTCTTCTCGACGCTCCATGTGGTCCTCTCCTCCCGCCACTTGGCGCAGTTAAGCTGCGATGCGCTCAGAATAGTATCTAAATCGAAGGCGTCATCATATAAGTCGTATAAACATAGCATAGGTATTACTTATACCACTTAGAATCGATCGAGGGTCTGCATTGCACACTTGTTTATGCTTATTAATAAGAATCAAATTATATTATTCCCAACAATCCATGCTAACTCTCACTCGCACTTAGATTTTAAAGGAACAATTTTATTGAAATATTTCACTAATGGATTTATTAATCAAACCAATCTAAGATCTATCTTACCGAGTGTCTACTGTACTTACTAGGCATTTCAACTTGATTTAGTTGCCATCAATTTAAATCAATTTCAAATTTAAATTGGTTATTTAAAAAAGATATTTACTAGATATTTTTTCGATTTCTACTAATAGATTTTCAACAAAAAAAAAAATACATTTTATAAATTCTTATCGCAATTTTGAAGCGCAAAAAGTCTTTTAAAATGGTATACAATTATGCAAATGTGGTCAGCTCGTTTATTTCATCAACATGTATGAGCTTATCCATTATAAAATTCTCGTTTCTCTTGCAATATTCATATGGACTTGTCAAACTGTCAACTGAAAATAGAATATTTATGCATTTTTATGCTGTCGCCGATGAATGTGAGCATGAGTATGAGTTTTATGAACTCTAAAAAATGCACTCTATATATAGGAAGGCGGTGTGACGGCAATGCAACCGGAGTAAAAATCAATTTTGGCCCCATACTGCGGTTGCTTGAAAACTTTGCTCCGTTCCGTCTATTAGGCATTGCAAGGTGAAATTGGGAATGGAAAAAAAAGAGTGAACTAAGTATAAATAAAAAAACAAAATGAATTGGTGACACTTAAGGGGTTTTATAGGATTTATTATGGGTCGGGTGTAAATTGTTATCAAATGTAATTCTAGAATTTGCTGCTCAAACGACAATCTTGTATTGACAGAATCTAACAATGACCAAAGATCCTGTCAATGGGTTTGTCATTTGCATATATGTGCAAATGGTTTGTCTGTCCCTACGCATTGTCTGGGCCATTAATAATGCGTTGAAATAGACAAGAAAATGCATGTCTAGGACACACTCCTGTCGCACATACATTCACGCATGCATAATTCCGAAAGCGAACATTAGGGTACGTTTAAACTTTAAAGGATACATTGAGTGATGAGTATCAAGGAGAAGAGATGAAAGTTCTCATCGTTTGGGTTCGTCAAAACCTGTTGCTTATGTTTCGACACTTGGTCTTTTATATTTCTTCTTGTAATTTTATACATTCTCAATGGCTTTCGGACTAATCTAGTTTGTCTGCATTCACTACACTGTTTTTGTTGGGGCTTCATTGTTGTCCATCTGTTGTTAGTCCTGTTGCTGTTGTCAAGCTTGTAAATGCTTGTAAAGTTTATGAATTTGCTTAAAACTTTTTCGGTTTGAATGCTGTTGAGATTTATTCTGTGATTACTTAAAAGGCCATAAATTGTGTATCCGATGTAGTAGATGTTAGTGCACACGTATCATCATAATTGACAATAAACTTAATTTAAAATTGAAATTAATGGATACACCTAACCAATGTCTTTTTTGCTCTATTTTAAATTCAATTGTATCTAAGATAATTATTTACTTAGACTTTTTAAATCCAACTCTCATATCCAATAATTGGTTCAACTTTTAAATATTTCTTTTAATTTTCAAAGTTGCTAGTTCTTTGTTTTTTTTTCTACAGACCTTTATTTATAAACATTAGTTTGAATCTCTGTTTATTAGTGTCAGTGTGTTTGAGTTTGCGCATCCTTTGGGATATAAAATGTTTGTTTTCATAGTGTTCCAGTCTGTAAATAAAAGCTGTTAACTAGTTTTGAGACGCCCAGTCAGAGTACACAGTTCTCACTTTTGTCATTTTGTATAAATTCTGTATCCTGTAAAAATGTATACAAAAGGGTATGTTAACTGTGAAAAGGCGTCGTCAATAGATTAATTAATTACAACAGATATTTGAAATAAACAAATAACAAAAAATATTTTCAATACATGAACATAATTAATTGTTACATGCAAACCTCATATTAATATTTGGAACCATTCATTTTTGAAAGGTAGCTCAAGTCGAGTACTATTTCTGTTTCTTGTTGAAATTTCTTATATGCTGGCTGTAAACTTGTATCTGTATTTGGAACATGTGAAATTATTTTATACCCTCTAGGCGTCTACTATTGTCTGGACGCACCCAAGTAGGAGTAAGCCAAGTTAATGTCTCGACTGCCTTTTCAGTGTTCTTTATTTATTCGTATTTATCATTTCGCTTTTAATTGTGCACTTTCCTGAATACACATTTGGATGTTTGTATGTTACGTCTGTATGTGTATGTACTTATGTCGGTAATTTGTAAGTGTTGTCGCTGTTGTTGTTGTTTGTGAGCTAATAATAGCGTTAGCTGAGCCTTGGCACGGTATCCTTAAAGTGTTTGTTTTTGCTGCTCAGATCCTGCCTGCTCCATAAACGTCATGAGCATTGTTCACTCCAATATACTATGCGTAGCACAGTGGGATGTGCAAGTTGTCCTACATCAACTAGTGCTTGGTTAAGTTTTTTAGACCCTGTAGTTAAAAGTAACAGCCAGAAGCAGACACATCCGACCTCATAAGGAAATATATTCCTATTTTAAAAATAATACTAAACATTTTTAATTGTTAAAAGTAATTAATAGCATATATTTTGTAAAAAATAAGTACAGGATCTCTCACAGTAGAATACGATTGACTGTAGACTTTCGTACAAGTTTATTTTTATCATATTATTACATATTTAGAGACAGTGTTTTTACCTTATAAAGTGCTTCAAGATATCTGAATGCATGAATTTTTTACACACACATTCACATTTAGAAATGCCTTTGAAAATCTGTTCATATTAATTAACAAATTATTTTGTATCGCAGTACAACTAATAAATAACAAAAGAAAAATTCATTATGTCATAAGTGAAAGATTTATCTAAATACATTTGTAGGTTTGTAAGTGGATTCTATTGAATGCGCGACAGGTGTAATCATCATAGTCTTAGAGTTTCTCTTTATGTGGCATATCGTTGCTCCCCAAATCTTTATTAGTAGGCAAGTTGATTGTCAAGCACTTGACTTATCTTACATTTTAGTTTTTGAAAGGATTGATATATGTTTATTGTATACCCAAATGTTGGAGCAATAGAAAATGCACACATGAGTGTCATTAATATCGGTGGTGTATCGTTTTGGTTCTGTTGCTACCGATCCATGCGATACCCAAAATTCTCATTTGGTTGCTTGAACCGTGCATAAATATGTCAATAAAAATGTTTAACGCATTTTTGTCGAAGTCAAAGCCGGGGATCGGTTTGTCTATAAAATAGAAGCGAAGGATCAAGACCTCGGCTAAACAAATACGCGCAGACTGAACAGGAGCTGCCACAGCTTGTGTGTGTGTTTGTATATTGCGTTTATCCTTGCAACAAGCCACACATTTCAAACTGTTAAATTATGACATGCAACTGTCAGCTCAAGTGGCAGAGCTGCTGTTGTTGCCTCTGTTGCTGATGCTGCGTGAGAAAATGTTATCCTTATACCTAAACAAACACATTTGCATTCCGCTGTGGACTCCTTGCTGATGCAAGTGCTCTGCAGTAGCATATCCTTTGTGGCTGCCGTTTGTCCTGTCTGTCTGTCTGTCGGTCTGTCTGCGCTTCGGTGTCAGGTTGCTAAGTAGTTATTGTTGTTGTTCCTTTCTCTCCATCTCCTACTGTATATCTATAGAATGTTGTTTTACGCCCAGCTAATTTATTTCCTTTCGACTTTCTTTTACGAGTTGTATAGCTTTTCTTTCCGAACTCAAACTAAAACTAAAACACATGGATAAACTCGTAGTTCATAGCTGTGTTAGTTGAGAAAGTAGCGTCAAACAGGACATCCATTTCGCTGTGTTATTAGGTCCTTTGTGACTTTGTAGCAGCTTCCCCGTGACCTGCACTCGCACTTCAAAATTGGTGTTGACAGCCGCGCTGAGAAATTGCCTCGCCCTTACCCATTTTCTTAGACCGTTTTTTTCTGTTTCGTTTTTTACATCATTTGGTTTTTGAGTGCTCAAGATACTTATGTAAAATATGAAAAAAGTAATTAACATTAACGTTTCTAAGCGCGGTTGCTCAACACTCAAAACTCAACACTTTTCACTTTATGCACATTCCTTGTCAGATGCGACATCTGCTCCGCTTTGTTTCGTATTGCGTGGGAAACTAGGGAAAAGTGAAAAACTTTGGCGCCCAGGTTTAACCAGCTCTAATCCTTTACCTTAAGCACTTTGTGGCACTTGTTCAGGAATCGATTGACTTTTTCTTTAGCACAGTGATGGGTGCAAGTCGTGTCACGGAAATGCACAGTTAGAAATATAAAAACAAATATAAGCAATTTCTTTAAATGTTAAAATTAAATTAATGTGTTAAATAAAATTTAATAAAAAATTTAAATAATATTCGTTGTCTAAATAAATGAAAATATATTAAATAATGTGAATTGTGCCTTGATTAAGTATATGTCGGAGAATGTGTTTATATGGAAGATTGACACGAGTGTGTGCGGTTGGGGGGTGGGGGGCCTGGGGGGGGAGGGGGGGAACACCGCTAAAAACCAAAACCAAACAGGAAAACCCGGGTATATTAATACTAGAAACGCTTGGAAACAATAAATAAATATACTATTAAATAAAAATATTACTTGAGTTCCATATTTAAATATTCCTAACACGCACTCATCTCTTATGTAACGTGTCCGTGTCCAGATTCGTTGTTGACTTTGTTAAGTCCACATTTTCAGAAAGTTGGTGAGTTGCAAGGTTGTCTGGCGTGGCATGCGACATTAAGCGTGTCAAAGAGCGGTTACAACAAAGTGTTGGCTCTTTTAAACCATATGTACTCGTATGTTTACCGTTGCCTTCACGATGCCATGTGCTTTTTTTGGCTGTAGTTTCTGTTGTATTAAACTCACTGTAAATATGCATGTCTGCTCATAAATCATAAGTTTCCGATAGCTGCAAAAAAATTCTATATGCAACAGTTGCAATGAAATGTGACCCGATTTTTGAGTAACCGAATTGAACCGAGAAGCGACAGACTTTGCGAAGTATTATAAATTGTCGTCGGGTATATATGCTTAAAATTCTTCACGGGAGCACTGAGTGAATTACGAGAATGAAAAGAAAAACCGGATAATACTCATGCTCAAAAGTACTCAAAAGAACAAATTGAACAGAATTTTGTAATTATTTTTACAAAGATAAGCAAAAAACAAAGAGAGCACACTCACAAATGTGCCTGGTGATTTCCTTTTGCAGAGAACTCTAAATGGGACAGTCAGAAAGTCGGATACGCAGCTGCCACGATCGACACCATAACAGGCACTTGAATGCTTAAAATCTGCTTTTAGAACTAGTCTGAAACTAAAGCACCTAAAAAGCGTATATGTTTTGAAATTTTGCGCGGGTCTATCGTACATGGAATTTTTACAGAGATGTTAACATCTTAAAATTGATCAAAACATCAAAGAGTTGTAAAAATTTTTTCTACAAACAGTTGCAAATAACTTATTTAAGCTACGTGTTTACACATGAATAAATTCACTAGGATAAGTATACCGACTGCATCTTTATATAAATTTAGATTTTTAAAAATCTTGCCTGTTGATTGTCTGAAAGTTGGGTTATCGATATATAGGGTATATCATTATCAAAGACAACTTTGTTGAATAATAATACTTAATTATTTGCAAAAAGATGCAAAGTTTTCACCCGAAATTAGGTTAACAGTTGATTTTTATAAACTTTTATTTAAGCAGCTCATAATATTAGCTAACATAAACAAAGTCCATTTATTAAAAATAATCTACAAACATATCGCTAACATTTCAGTATATGACTTGTAAACGATAAAGCGGTACTCTGTTAACCCTTAACCTTTTAAAGTAGTGCAACAAAACTTGACAGAAGGTTATCTTTGCTACGCCGAAGATTTGATACCCTTCCATAGCACTGCTAGTTGGGTTGAGATATTCTTAATATTTTAATTTAATAATAACAAAATAGTTGTTTGTACAAAGTTCCTATGACAGCAGTATGATTGCCTTGGATGGGCTTTTAAAATTTGTCGACGAGAAACACACTTTGTGACAACATTTTTATACCCTATATAAGAGAATGGTGATTAAATTAATTGTGCAGTGCATATTCCGAGTACTAGGAATAAGCTGGAAGTTTAAGCTATGTTGAAGTGTCTAAGCTTTTTTTCAATCATTCGTGTTTAAATCGTCAAGCGGCTCACTCATAATTTAATGTGGTTGTGAATATGACGTTAATAAACGCATTGACTACACTAGTGGCCATATTGGGCATTTCAGTGCTGACTCTTGTCACTCCGCTGTTAATGTTTGTCGCGTTGTTAGTAAAATTTTTTGGCTGTTTAGTTTGCACTTCGCCTAAAAGTGTTGTTGGCGAAGTTGCTGTGGTTAGTTCAAAAATTCAAATGAAAATTCGAATTAAGAAACACTCAAACTTGAGGAAAAATGTACTGCAGTTTCGAAGTATTAATATTGAAAATAGATATAATTTAAAAGATAATGCTCCACATCTTATTTAAAGGAATTCAATTCATAGAATTCAAAGAACTGTGTAATTGTTTATATGCTGACTAGTGCTTTAGTACTTTAGAAATTTTACTAAGAGCATTAATTTTGTCTGTCATATTTTAGTGCTAATACTAAATTTCAACCTTGTTTAAAAATAAGTTTCAATGCATAATCTAAACTGGAAATTACACCTATATAGTATTATGGGCAGACTATACTAAGTAAAATAAATCGAGCCGTGAAACCTGTATTTTGTTGTTGTCGTTAAATTAATTGATAATTTATATTAATTAAAAAATAGGTGACTGGAGCTGGTCATGGGCTAGGTCGTGCTATTGCTTTGGAATTAGCCAAGATTGGTTGCCATATTGCCGCTGTGGATATTAACATAGAAGGTGCTGAAGAAACTGTTAAAAAAATCAATGAGATATCCACAGTAAAAGCTAAGGCATATAAAGTAAGTTAAATCAGATTAAATTTGTTTGTTAACTACAGGATTTTAAATATTTAAAAAACCAGGTCGATGTCACTAGTTTTACTGAGGTATCTAACTTTGCGGTGAATGTTACTCAAGATCTAGGGCCCGTAACGATTCTCATTAACAATGCTGGAATTCTGCTACTTCGTAATGCCTTAGATCCCGCTCCGGAGGAAGTTCAACGGATGATTGACGTCAACATGACATCGCATTTTTGGGTGGGCATTCAGAATAAGTAATTTGTATGTATACTTGTATAATAATTTGAATTTAAATAACTTATTTAGACTAAGGCTGCGTTTCTGCCTACCATGAAGAAACTACGCAAAGGACACATTGTTACAATTAGCTCCGCTGCAAGTAAGTTTTTTAGACCCCGTACTTAAAAGAGAGTGACCTGGGAGAAGGACTGGGAGCGGGACTGGGAGAGTGACTAGGAGCGGGGCCTGAGAGAGGGACTGGGAGAGGGACTGGGAGAGGGACCTGGGAGAGGGACTGGGAGCGGGGCCTGGGAGAGTGACCTGGGAGAGGGACTGGGAGAGGGACTGGGAGAGGGGCCTGGGAGAGTCACTTGGAGCGAGGACTAGGAGAGGGACCTGGGAGAGGGACTGGGAGAGGGACCTGGGAGAGGGACTGGGAGAGGGACCTGGGCGAGGGACTGGGAGCGGGGCCTGGGAGAGGGACTGGGAGAGGGGCCTGGGAGAGGGACTGGGAGAGGGACCTGGGAGAGGGACTGGGAGCGGGGCCTGGGAGAGTGACCTGGGAGAGGGACTGGGAGAGGGACTGGGAGAGGGACCTGGGAGAGGGACTGGGAGTGGGGCCTGGGAGAGGGACTGGGAGAGGGGCCTGGGAGAGGGGCTTGGGAGAGTCACTTGGAGCGGGGACTGGGAGAGGGACCTGGGAGAGGGACTGGGAGAGGGAGCTTTAATAGAGCTTTGGGCGATGCTCCGTAAGATTAACGGGTCCTGTTGATGGATATATGGTTTTCATTAGTTAATTAAAAAGTCGATGGCATTATTAAGAAAATACGTTATGCACAATAACCAAAAAATAAAATTAAAATGTTTCATTTACTCATTTTAAAAAGTTTCTTCAAAATCATTATAGTATACTCTTAATATTGCTAGGTCTGATACCTTTGGCCTATAACTCCACCTACACTGCTAGTAAATTTGGGGCGACTGGCCATATGAAGGCTCTACGAATGGAACTGATGATGGAGAAACAGCAAAACATTCATGTGTGCATTGTGATGCCGTCGTTTCTGAAGACCAATTACGAGATTAAGGAAATTGCTGATAACATAGGAATGAATCGTTTATATCCGTTGATCAGCGGAGATTCGGCAGCTCGTCGCATAGTTAAGGGAATGCTTTCGTGCGAAAGAGAAATTAAAATGCCTCTGCTTGCCGATGTGCTTTATCGTAATTTGAGGTAAGTGGATACTCTACAACTTATCGTTTTGTATTAATTAATTGTTTTATCTATTCAAAGTGTACTTCCAATCGCGTGGCAGGAAAGATTTATTGTCTTATTTTCCTGGAAAATGTTTCGCAAGTTCTGTGAGATACGCGCCTAAAGGTTTACCATATTTGGTCGAGATAACACAAGTATACTTTAATATAAAATAGTATAGCATATGTGAATTTAATATGTTTTATAGTTATGGTGCGACTCTGTTGTTAACAGAAACATGTTCATTTCATTTCATTAAAAACGTTTTAAAGATACTTAAGATCCGTCGACAGTCATTTTTTGTTTTCCAACAAATAATTATGCTTCATTCTGTGGTCGGGTCCGGCTTTGTATCCAAGCCAGGTGTTTATGGCCTTATTGTCTGCATTTGCCAGTTGGTTGCCTGGTTGTCTGGTTGCATGGCTGCCTTGCAGCCTGGTTGCATTGACTGCAGCCTTTGGGTGGCAGCCTCAGTTGCTGACTGAGCTGCAGCGACATGCAATCAACTTGTCAGCAGGCACACACACACACGCTTCTCCTGGTCCTCTCTTTGTGTCAGAGTTGTCGTCTCCTGCTGCTACAGCATGCTGCTGCTCATTATGCAGCTTTTATGGGATCATTCAGGGTGCGTGATTTATATATTTTATAAAATTAAAAACCTT
This sequence comes from Drosophila falleni, assembly GCA_035045575.1. Taxonomy (NCBI): domain Eukaryota; kingdom Metazoa; phylum Arthropoda; class Insecta; order Diptera; family Drosophilidae; genus Drosophila; species Drosophila falleni. Next base: position 21,709,737 of record JAWNOV010000062.1, read on the forward strand.
AACAGGGTATTTTTAAATTTTTCATCAACTCATTGTCTGTCAATTGCATCCAACTAATGGAATACTGCCACAATTTGTTGCTTACACAAAAGCGTACATTTAAATAACATTACTCATTCGATATTGTACAATGTTAGTAATACAAGTTTGTTTAAATATTATTTTTTTTTATCAAAATCTCTCTCTCTCTTTCTCTTCCTCTCCCTCTCTCTCTCTCTTCATCTCCCTCTCTCTTCCTTTCTCTTCTTCTCTCTCCGTTGCGTTGTCATTATAGTTGCAATGTGATTTTCCATGCCTTCAAAATAAATGCAACCGCATTCGTAAGCAAATGTAACTGCCTTTCAGTTCCGCTTTGCATTTCATATCTTTATGCTTTCAGAATTAATGCAACACATTAAGAAAAATGTTGCAAGCACTTCTGTTACCGTCACCAACACCGATGTATTCATGACGATGCGACGTTTGTCGTTGCCAAAGAGCTGTAGCTAAAATGTAGCTTTCCTTTTACACTCTTACTAAAGGCGTTTCCAATTTGATGCGAGGCATGCAATAACTTAATGAATAAAATGAAAAATTTATACTAAATATACCAATAAGTTCTAACTATTGTATAATATGCTCTGTAAGGGTAAGCCAAAGTTCTATTTTGGTTTACTATATTTGGTTTCAGAATAAGAATCGGTACAAGTATATATTAAAATTTTAAACAATTTTCCGGCATTTCCGGCAACTATTATATAAATATAAAATATTTATTTTTGATAACGATATAACGGTTGACTTTAAGAGGGCAATATAAGATAAATATATTTATGTATACTATAAATCGTTTGCTTTCATTTCGATTTCATTTAAGATTGCAACTTGACAGTGCTAGGGTATTTTTTCTATTCGTTTTCTAATACATACATACTGCATTCAGGCGTTTCTTGAATGTTTTCACCTTCTGCTTCTGCTCATCCGACTTCGCTGTATGTACCTTGTATTTTTCTAGAAGCTGTTTCTTATTTTTTGGTTTTTATATAAGTATTTAAAACATTTTTTGCTATCAATGCAGCTTGAAATTTGTACAAGTAAACACACACACATGCAAATACATATATGTATACGTGCACACATAAATATATACGTAGACATTGCATATACTATATGCAAGGATGGTCGACGTGCTTGCATTATATTCCTGCAGTGTCTGCATTTTCCTGAGCCAGTGAAATACGAGTACGAGTGCGAGACGCTTTCACTCACAACTTCCAGCTCGACTGCAGGGAAATGCATATAAGTTTTTGCAAAATTAAGAGTAATAAAAAATACACATGCAAGAAACGCTTTACGCAAATGAAAAAATAATTCTATAAAATGCATTAATAATAAAAAAAGAGTCAACTTTGTGTCAGACCAGAAGATTGCAATTTTGCTTTAAAGTGCTGTCTTGGCAATGTTTAACAGCTTTTCATAAGAGAGAGGTTGAGTTTTAAGAAAAAGTGATTAATTAGAAGATACAAATGTATATAAAAATTTTGTTCTTAAATATCTATTATCCGATTTTTAGACCCCGTACTTAAAAAAAGTACAGGGGTCTATTGGGTTTGTTTCAAATCTGAGCACTATAACATATAGCTGTCATAGCACCGATCGGGCGAAAATTAAGCCTTAGTATGAAAAACTGGGAGCGGGACCTGGGAGAGGGACTGGGAGAGGGACCTGGGAGAGGGACTGGAAGAGGGACTGGGAGCGGGGCCTGGGCGAGGGACTGCGAGAGGGAATGGGAGAGGGAATGGGAGAGGGACTGGGAGAGGGACTGGGAGAGGGACTGGGAGAGGGAATGGGAGAGGGACTGAGAGCGGCGCCTGGGCGAGGAACTGGGAGCGGGACTGGGAGAGGGACTGGGAGAGGGAATGGGAAAGGGACTGGGAGAGGGAATGGGAGAGGGACTGGGAGCGGGGCCTGGGAGAGAGACTGGAAGAGGGACTGGGAGCGGGGCCTGGGAGAGAGACTGGGAGAGGGAATGGGAGAGGGAATGGGAGAGGGACTGAGAGCGGCGCCTGGGCGAGGAACTGGGAGCGGAACTGGGAGCGGAACTGGGAGCGGGGCCTGGGAGAGGGACTGGGAGAGGGAATGGGAGAGGGAATGGGAGAGGGACTGGGAGAGGGACTGGGAGAGGGACTGGAACTGATAACATATGCATTTAAGTTAACTAAATTATTTGTAATTTTTTTCCATTATAAGTTTGTTGCATAGTAAGTACGGGGTCTCCGACTGTCGAGTATGCTCGACTGTAGCACCGGCCGACTAGTTATTAAATGTTTAATGCATATATATATTAATAACATACTAAAGAAATGTTCAGGTTTATACACTATATGTTCTCATATTTAAATATATACTTATATTAAATACTAAATAGTTAATCCAAAGGCAAATGCTCATCTCTTGGGTAATTGTGGGAAATCATTGGCTAATAAGATTCTCACAATTATGTGCCCCTACGCCTTTTTCACTTTTTCGACTTTGCATAATTTCCTATTAAAAAGGCGTTAATGATGCATAGACAGTTGAGTCCCCGACGTGTCACATGGAACGCCTCAATGACATTCTGATTGAAAAGTGAAATGTGCTTGTGTCAGCGAGTCGGTTTGGGGCCCTCTGAGTCGACGCAATAACTGGAGCGACTTCTTGGTGTTTATTGTTTGTTTTTGACATTAACGTGCACTTTTTTGTTTTGTAATCTTAAGGAGCTGCGGACAAACGAGGCATTTCCGTGCCTGATTATCGACCCAATCTCCGCTGGGAGACATTCGATTTTCACTCTTTGACGAAGGCGTGAGTTATGAGCTCGTCCCAATGCGTGGGAAATTTGTACTCTTAGGGTGCGAGTATTATCCGAATTCACTACTTACCTGACATTGAAAGTACCCTATTTAAAGTTGAAGTTAATATTAAAATTGAAAACTTCAAGCTATTCAAAGATTCATCTTACTTACACGATTGTAAGTTGTTTGGATATTTAAGACTCTTAAGTGATTTAAACTCGAAATAGTGTAAATTAAAAAAAAAACACTAAGCTGCGACGTATCCTTAAGCTACTAACAGAAACTGACTTGTTAAATTGTGTCTATGTTTTCATTTGTAAATAGATTAGAATTTATTCCATCGTGGCCGTGAGTTGAAAAACCAATTAAAAATTGTTAATGACATTTTCGCTGGATTTTGGCAAAAATGTAGCAGCTTTTGATATCCAATTGATTTGGTATGCAAAACACAGCTGGACCATAGATAGCCGTACTCTGTCAGGTCCTGAATGGAGATCTACTTGTTGTCTCTGGGCGAATGTAATTTTGGTATTGCCAAGCACATAAATCACATGTTTACCTAATTAAACGGAACAGTAAATACCGATCTGGGGTCAGCTGACAAGCCGGACGGACAAGTCGACAGACAGACAGTCGGTTTAACGTTTATTCAAAATGCCACCGAAAATCTGAAGTTACACGCCCCTAAAGGGATGTTTGGTCGTAAAGTTGCTTAACTGCCGGCTTCAGGGGCAGTTTATGTAGTTGGTACAATAATCATAAAAATTGCATATTAAAATGCATTTGGGGGCGTCTACACACACAAACTCACACTCACACACATAATCACACATACATTTGTACACATGTGTGAGTTTTATGCGTGGTATTTTAATGTTTATAAATACAGTCAATTTGCTGTCAACTTTTGAACTAGGCACACATGTTGCAGGTCCACTGTGACTCCTTTACAACTGTATGAGTGTGCGTGTGTGTGTGTGTGTGTGTGTGTGTGTGTTGTGAGTAGTTGTAGAATGTCAAGAGGTCAAAGCACCAGCACATTTTAGTATATGCTAGTGTGATCAGTCTGACAGAGTGACACTTTTCCAGCGCTAAACAGAAATTTCTTTTCTTATACCCTGTGCTGTGTAAGCTGAGTTTATAGAGTATAGTAAGTCTAATAATGTGTTCATTGTGGCTTGAAATAATTATCCTTACTCGTATACTTATCATCATTATTTTACTTCAGAGTTTACAGGGTATCTTGTCACTCAAGCCCCAGCCACTTGCACTAGCGCGTTTTAACTTAAATTACTTGTAAAAGTGCACAAATCAGAGGCAAACCAAACAACTTTTACTGCGACCATGACACGCATGTCAGCGCAATCATTTGACATTTTGACAGACATATCCCTGGGTGTATTTGTGTATTTGTGTATGAGCCTTGTTCAAGTTCAACTCGTGGATCCGATTACACATTTGTACACTCTGGCCTATACAAATCGAGTGAGTCTGAAGAAATTGGAGTTGTTCTCCTTATTGTTGTTGGTGGTGCATTAAAGGATGACAAATTCGCTGATGTGTCAAGTTTCTGGTAAACAAATTTAAATATGCTTAACGATAGAAATGTTGCTGATATACAGTATACACACAGTTTTATTAATGTGTTTCCCATTTTTTTTTTACTTTAATATATATGTTAATTATTTACGAAAAATAAAATTTAAAACAAATTACAACCACATTTTCCACAATTAACTTCTTTGATCTGACCGTTCGTCTCGAAATCTATATATTAATCGAATAAGTTTATTAAAAAATTCATCACCTCAAATTCCCATTATGCTGGCCATAATAAATTGAGTTTAGCCTAGCTATACTTACATAAATTATTTTATTATTGAATGCTTAAAGCAAACATTGAGTGATTTAAATTCCGAATTGGTCGGTTTAATTCCAAATGCAGGAAAAAATATTGTAAACTGAAAACATAAATCTGAAAATTTCATTAACAAATCGTCACTGCGCATTGTCATTATTGTAAAAAAATAAATTGTTTTAAGCAATTGTGTGCTCTCTCTTTTTTTTTAATGGTATTTTATTTACGATTTCAATAAAGCAGCCATGCGTGCATGCTTCCCCGTCCTGCCACGCCTCCCACCCATTTAAGTTGTAAAGCGCGGAATGCAAACAGGCAATTCAGCGGTGACCAATCAGGTCGAAGTTGTGTTAACTCCACAATTTTTCAGTAAATAAATACAAATTTACATTTCAACTGTTTGCAGCATAAAAATATTAAACATTATTCAGATTGATGGGCACTCAGTTAAAGTTTACAATACCTATGATTTGATCTGCAGTGTGATGATTAAGTTCTTGATCAGATCATTTGGTGACAATCTGCCGACGCAAGCGACAAATTACCTTATATTTTGTGAAAATCTAATAATTTATTTAAAAATGAAGTGGGAAAAATCATTGCGAACGAAACGGAAATGGTTAAGATTTTCCCAAGAAACGCAGACAACGACGCGCGTCATTTACTGAAAATAAGAAAAGCAATAAAGAAATGCTTTCTTCGGACTGCCGAAGAATTGATACTCTGACTGCTTGTTTCGATGGCTTCTTTTAGCTGCGGATATTAAGTGCCTTATATATTCGTTACTCATTTCGTGATATAATCAAAATACCTCTTGCAAGGGTATATAAATAAATTCACATTAGTTCACATATTGAAAATCTGGTCCTTACCTCAGGTCTTTGGTCTGTGACGCCAAAGTGTGTCTAAAGTCTCCTAATTTTAACAATGATGTAACCTGTCGCACTTTTCGGACATCGGTTCGAGTGTTCAGTCCGTTTTCTTTTGGACACGCGCCCAATTCATTTTTTTTTGCGAACAGTGTTCTGAGAAACGGAGAAAAGCATTGGCATCGTCAGCGACAACAGAGAAAAATCCAGTGGCGTAGAAGTAAAAGACACTAAGGGGGATGATGACAATGTTATGAAATACTATATTGAAAATATATGGGAATGTTAGTTAGAAAATGCAATAATTATATTAAAGAATTATTTAAAAATATAAATTAATTTCTTACAATCAATTAAAGAACTTGAAAAGTTTGTTTAAGTCCCCTCTAAAATAATTACAATCTCACCACTGTTCGTGCGAATAAATGACAAACGCACAAGTGGTAAAATGTTGAGTGTTAAACGTTTTTGAATTGACTCAATGCCCACATCACAGTGGGGCAAACAGCTGCTGTCATTGGGACCAGAACGTGCGCCAAATGGCGCAGTTTGCCAAAAAATAAATTTCAATTAAATTGTAGACGATTAAACGCTCCTAACGGATGTAGGTATATTGTGTATGCGTAGTATAGACACATCTAAAAAATATATAACGCAGATGATGTTGATAAATCAATTGTTGTTTTAATTTCGATTTATCTCTTAATGTAAAATACTAAAAGAAAACCATTTTTAAACTTATTGAAATACTTAAACTTAGAAATCATAGCTCGAAAATAATGTTAAGCTCTGATTAATGAAATACTGGAATACTCACATTTATTATATTATAAATTTAATATTTTTGATTGAATTTTGTGCAGTTCATGAAGTGATTAATATTTACTAATTTGATTGAATATAATAAAATTGTATATTTAATTATCTTTCAAATGTCATAAGAGTTGGTGTCAACGCCACCTGATCCTATGTGTAATGCAGCGGAAATGCCGCACAAGGGTTACAGTTCAATTTCCATTTCAATGTGAGCATACAAAAAATAAATAAAAGGAATATATGAAATGCACTTATCAAAAATAGTGCAGCAAATGCATTTTTGCAACGCAAATTAAAAACATATTGTCAGGCCGCTTGCCTCGCCTGGATAAAATACTAAAAATAGCCAAAAACGAGCAATGTGAAGTTATAAGTACGTGCATGTACGCATACATATAGCAGGCACTGTGTTGTTGGGCAAATGTGGGCAGCGGTGGAAGGAAGGAGTATGCACTTGAGGCCAGGGACAGGCCAAAGTGATCAGCATCAACACTCTACCTCTCTCTCACCTCTCTCCCTCACTCTCTCTCTCACTCTCTCTCTCTCTCACTCTCTCTTTCTGTCACTGCTTGTGGATGTGCCTATGGCTGTGCGTTATTTGTCTCATGCCGCAGATGAAATGGTTGTTGTTGTTGGAAAATGAGCTGCGTTAATAAATTTAGCTCATAGTCGTACCATACTGTATTTTAATGCTCCGGCTCAGCCTGAAGGAGAGATGCATAATAATATTGTGTGTGGCAATAAAAAATAGTGCTAAAACATTCGACAGGCGTTCACCGTCTAGCAGCTGCAGCACTCCATCCACATCAGAGGGAGGCAGCTTTATGAGGGGGTGTGAGGAGGGGGGGAATTGGAACCTAAAACAGACTTGCACCATGTGTGCCAGTGCCAAGATCATTGCGGCGGTTCGCTGAAAAAAGGTCCACGGTCACGCGCTCAGTTGCAAATGGAGAGCAATCAATATCAACTTAATATATTAATCTAGTAACAAAAATGAATCATTTAGCAATTTAGTTAATTTTAAAAAAATACATACAAAAAGAAGACATTAGTTTTAGATTTTAGCTAATTTCCTAGCGGGTCTAAGCATCAATTTCTACATGTATACAAAACATAAATCCAAAATTAACAACAACAACTAAAACATGCAAATGAAAAACTACCGACAAACAGACAGACAGACGGACAGACGGAAAAGTGCGTCGATCAGGGCACAGTGTGCGACAGAGAGAGAAAGAGAGAGACAGAGAGCGGGAGTGAGAGTGAGAGGGAGCAAGGGAATAAGAGGGAGCGTGCGCGTGAGCGAGAGGGGAAAGTGACGCACATGTGCGTGTAAAGATGAAAAATCCAAGTGTAGCGAGCAAGAAAACAACAACAACAACAGCAACACGAACTGATCATGACAGGGTGTCGCTGTGACAGCGGTGGCAGCGCCGGGAGCAGAGACCCAGCGCAGGATTCAATGTTCCCCGTTCCGGGCATTTAAATAACGTGCAGCCACCGAACTGCGGGTTATTATCAGATACAACGCGGTGGCGTGAACATCACCAAAGACAACTAAAACTAAAAGAAAACCAAAGAAAATTAAACCAAATTTGCGAATAGAAAACTCACTCTAGTGAGCGTGTGTGTGTGCTTTGTGTGTGTGTGTGTGTGCTTTGGGATTTCCCGCGTTTTGTCGCCGAAATATTGGCAATTGGCCGAGACAGTCAGTCATTAATTGGTGTGTGTGTGTGTGTGTAAACTGCCGGAAGCGCGAATGTGACAGCGACTGACACTATTGATATATTCGCAAGCATATACGAATATATATATATATATGTGTGAAAGGGAAATTCAAATTGAAAACGAGAACTAGAAAATGTCTTCCACAATGAAACCGCAACAACTGCCACTGCGGATTTCCAATCACGGCGGAGAACTAACGTACGGTAAAGCAAAGGTGCCGTTAAGCAAGACATACGATGAGCACGATGCATGCTACGATGCCTTCATGTCGCCACCATTGAGTGCCAGCATTGGACACGGCGGCAAGTCGGAGATGTTTCAGGCACCAAAAGTTGCATTCTCCTCCGGCCTGGATACGGATACGGATACAAATATCACGAGTTTTGGCTGTGGCGAGTTGCAGTTTCCGGACTTCTCGCACCTATGCTTTGCCACAGAAACGCCCAACTCGGTGTTTAGCGAGTGCCACAATTACTCCGGCCCAGAACAGGATCGGGATGACATTGTGTGTGCGAGCGCAGAGCAAACGGGAATGCCCTATCAACAGGGACAATACACACAGCTGAATCGCGAGGATGTGTTTCGCTTTGAGCCCGAGGACATTGCCCGACTCACAGGAGATAATAGTAGTGGGTGTGGCAGTGGCAACGACAATGCCTATGCCGAGCTAGCCGGTTTGTTGCAAGTGCCACAAACACCTTACACACCCTGCAGTGCACAGTCCAATCAAGTGGTCGTAGGTATGATGCCGGCACAGGAGAGCACGCTCAATCAGGACATTGATTATTTTAATTATGACGAAGTTAATTGCCAATCAAAAAATCAATCTCCGTGCTCCTCGCCGCACTTGGAAGCCTGGCTGAACTTTAATCTCAGCGAAATGTCAACGTCCGAGATGCCACGCGAACCGTCACCGAAATTATGCAACATTTACGAGCAACAGTTGCCCCAAATTAAAGCCGAGGCGACTCCAACGAAGCTGCCGTCGATGAACTCCACATTTGGCACTCCAAAGTGCACTCCCGTGTGCGGCAGCTACGGTGACTACTCCAATCTTTATCAGAGTTCTGCTCCCATGCAGGATACGGGTTGCCTCTATGGCAACATGGATGAGTTTGCACCTGAAAATTTCCAAAATAACATTTCACAAGCTATGGAGAAGCCCAACCGTGAACACAAAATCATTTGGACAATCGACGAACTGGATGAACTGGTGTTGTCCGATCAAAAGGTCGAATTTCCTGTGGATAATTTGACAGGAACTGCTGAGTCGCTCTTAATTGCCGGCGACAGCGAGGAGGAAGACGAGGAGGAGGTGGATGAGGAGGAGAATGACGAGGTGTTTGCCACACCAATCGAAAGTGAACAGAGGTCGGAAGATGCCGAGTCCGAGCAGACTGTGCCCCTTATCTGCCGCTGGACCGGCTGCAACATGGAGTTCCCACAGCAACAGATCTTTGTGGAGCACATTGAGAAGTGTCATGTGGATGTGCGGAAGGGCGAGGATTTCTCCTGCTTCTGGTTGGACTGCCCCAGGCGCTACAAGCCCTTCAATGCCCGCTACAAGCTGCTCATCCACATGCGAGTCCACAGCGGCGAAAAGCCCAATAAGTGTCCGGTGAGTAAATAATTGCAGACTGTACAGTGTACAGTATACACAGTATACACTGTACAGTCAGTCCACGCTAGCTGCAGCTGCGGGCTATTTATACCATCTGCAATTGTTATTGTTTATGTTGAAAGACTGCGATTACAAACAACAAATGGTACACGTGTTGTTTGCTGCTTGTTTATCGAGGACCTAAAGTCATTTATCATGACAGAGTTGACAGTGTTTCCGTGTCACTTGAGATGGAGTTGTTGACGATGACAACAAAAAAAAAGAGTAATCGTAATACCCTCTCAGTGCTAGTTGTAGATTTACCTCTCTCGAATGCCCTTTGATTACCGACAACTCTAACAACGAAAAACTAGCAGAAAAGGCTACAGTCAAGACAGTCCGACATAGACATAGACCCTGTATTTATTCTTTAATAAAACCACAAAATAATTGTCTTTTCTTATCTCTATCTTAATATATTTATGCTTGAATAACTTTCGTAATAAAAGACTTATAATGTGATATGCAATTGAAGACTCTAGAATGGCTCTTACATTGTTATTTTGTTGTTAAATTAAAATATATAATTATATGTAAATTGAAATGTATCCGAAATATCTCTAATGAGATACGGACGGTCAGAGGTTCAGACAGTCCTAACAGGTTCCTTTCTAATTGTTAAGACAGTCCTAACAGTTCCTTTCTAATTTTTAGGTACAGGGTCTAGAAAGGGTTGCCATCTAGCACTTAAGTGTGACAAGTTTCAAAACCAATTAAAACTGATTTGCCACTCATTTGACCTTTTGCCTCGTTTTATAATTTGCATTTTTTTTTGTTGCGAGGTGGCAACCTTTTGTAGCATGCAGCAACTGGAATGCCGCGAGCTTTCAATTTCAATTTCAATTTGACAGAGAACTCGAGTAATGGTTCACATTCAATTGACGACATTTTTGCACTTTTCATTACAGTTTCCGGGATGCAATAAAGCATTTTCACGTCTGGAAAATTTGAAAATTCATCAACGCTCGCATACCGGGGAACGGCCTTATGGCTGCCAATATAAGGGTTGCCTCAAAGCTTTCAGCAATAGTTCGGATCGTGCGAAGCATCAAAGAACCCATTACGATACGGTGAGTATACGCCGCGTGTGCGGCTCTAAGAGAGCGTTCCCTCTCTCTCTCTCTCTCTCTCTCTCTCACTGTATGTGTGTGTGTGTGTGTGATGTGCATGCAATTTGCGGCTCGTGTCAAAGGGAAATTGATGAGCCCGCGGCGTTGGTTTCCCAGCTGCTTTTGAAGCGCAGCTTTAAGCTTAAGTCGCCCTCGATATTGCTGCAGCTTTTAGGCTTAAGCCAAGAGCGCTGGCAAACAACAAACAACAAGCAGAGCCATCGACAGCTGAGACTGAGTCACAATTTCTAAAAATGTGGCTGTTGCTGCCACAGTTGCTGTTGCTGTTGCTGCCTCCATGACATGTGCACATTTCGCATTTCGTTGCCTGATTGATTTATAGTTTTTACGTGTGAGTGTCAGTGTCGGTGTCAGTGTGAGTGTGAGTGTCAGTGTGAGTGTAAGTGTGTTTGTGTTTTAGGCCCAATGACAGAGGGAGCAGCCGGAAAAAAAGGTTGAAAAGCCAGGGAGGCAAAGGCCAGTCAGGAAAATGCTAACAGCAAGTGGCAGCAGGCAAATCGAATAAACTAAACGAGTTACTTTCATTCTCGACGCAATGAGCAGCAGTCCAATCAAAACACATACATTCACATCGCGCAAAAAGTGTAAATGCATATGTGTGAGTGTGTGTGCGTGTGTGTTGTGTTATGTGTGGTTTTGGCTGCCTCTGTTGCTGCCTCACAATGCCAGTGCAAACATATGCAACATGCATCACGGCATTTCGCAACGATTTCACTTGGCAAATATGCAAGACCTCTGCCAGTGAAGAGAAGAGAGAGAGAGAGAGAAAGAGAGAGATAGGAAAATAGAGGAAGAGGGGCACTTTTCTAAAAGCAAAATGAATTGCATACTTTTAGGCTACAACTTCATATTGCGCCTAGCTGCTGCGGCTTCAATTGAAATTCGCAAATAACAAAAAATATGCATAGTAGTAAAGACTAAACTCGACTGAAAGAGACCCTGTGTTTATTCTAAAAGTCTAACTTCTAATATGATACTTCCAACTACTTTATTTAAATATAAAATAATTTGATTTTTAAATGTACAGCTACTGCAGTACAAAATAATTGCTTACTTTGAGGATCGTGAGTTGCTTAAAATCAGCATTGAAAACCGTGTTATTATTCCGATTAATCTGATCGCAATACAATTTGATTACTATTAATTTGTCCTTGTTATTTGATTTGCCCGATATGCGAGAAATGAAGGTGTACATTTCATAAAATGAAAGAAGACTAAAAATTTGCTTTTTATTTTTCTTTTCTCAATAGAAACCCTACGCCTGCCAGCTGCCTGGTTGCACGAAGCGTTACACGGATCCTTCCAGCCTGCGCAAACATGTCAAAAATCACGGAATAATGCGGCGGAAATCTGCCAGCGGTGGCAACAGTACAACAGCCGCTACATGCAACAAAAGGACGGCCAAGACACGACGCCACTCGGAATCGGCATTGAGCCTCCGGGGGCAGGTTCCGTCCGCTGTGGCAGGTGAACAGCGTCCGCAGCGCAGCAGTAGTTGCAGTGAGGCAGCACTTTTGATGCAGCATGGTGTTCACAATGATGATGACGAGGAGATGGCCGTGCAAGGACTAACGGGAATTGGCAACCGCAGCAATGCCTGCAGCATTGACAATGTTGCAACTAATAACAATTCAATAAAATTTAATGAGTTGTCAAATTACACTGTCATCATTGAGCACAACCAAAATGATGTGGCAGCAACAACAACAACAACAGGAACAGCAACAACAATAGCGACAACGACAAACAGCTTTGAAAGTGAGGCAAGCAGTTACAATACAACAACCGTATCATTGAAATCAGCATCAGCATCAGCATCGACATCAAGTGCAACTGCAACTGCAACTGCCACAGCAACATATGCCGGCTTTGGCTATTATGGGGGAGAAAGTGTTGCAACCGAAACGGATACGCTGAGCACTTGCAGCAGCAACAACAGCAACAACTGCAACAATTACAAGGCCAACAACAACAACAGTGATTGTTGTAGCAATGATAATTTTCATAAATTTAATGAGCTTGAACAATTTCTCAGTGGCAGCTCGGTGGCAAGTTGCGAGCAACAACAAAATGTTGACACTGTATTTGATTCTGCTGCCAATAAATGTCAATTAAATGAGTTTGTATCTTTTGAATATGTGCGAAAGTATCTTACGGATGCATTCGACTCCCCACTAACAACGGAGACAACTAAGAGCTTAGCTCCAAGTTCACAAACTCAGCCACAGCTGGAAAACAGTTTCGAGCAATATGATATGCAGTTTATTTAATTGCAATTGCAATTGTTCTTAACTTTTAAGTCTGATGCTCACTTTCTGCCAAATAACATGAATGAACTTCAACCCATTGTCCAAAGATCTCAGTCGTATTGAGTATATATTTATAAACCTGTATATATTTAGTTATGTATAAGTATATTAATTAGTTTTTCTTTCAACTTATAGTTTTTAGTTATGTATAAGTATATTAATTAGTTATTCTTTCAACTTATAGTTTTTTAAAGTTACTAAATTAAGGCTACTTAAACATCATATAAGACGCACAAAAACGTTCCTCAATTCAATTTCTTTCAGTGATTAGCAAAGTCTTCCCAGCGAAAATTTAGCTTAAGTATTTTTAAATAGACTAAAGTATATAAATTTTATTGTTATGCTCATAATAACATTAGATAATAAATAAGAAAAATAAATTTTAATTGGTTTATAGTCTAATGAATCTATATATATCTATAATGGGAACATCTGATCCTATAAAACTTAAAGTCAGTCTGAAAGGGATGCCTATCATTATATTAAAATTGTCATATGGTCGGAAATAAAGAAACCCAAAATATGGCACCACAAGACATTAACAACATGTCGGAATTTCCGTGGTTCATTAAGTTGAATGTTCAACATGCACTGGTAATACAACAGGTTTCGATGATTAATTGATATTTAATATATTTTTCATATTTTACACGGTTTCAATATACCATTTAATTAACGCTTCATATTTTATACATAAAGCGGCTTAAGTCTGAAATCAGTTTACATGCAGTGCCAGTATTAAATTCCTTTCATTTAATTGCATTTCATTGAGCCATTCATTCATTGTTAATATGAGTATTTCTGAGCTAGTGAGGCACAAAATAGAAAAGTTGCCTTTCATTATCTTTTCTTAAATATCAGTTTGCCCTTTTAATACCCTTTGTAAAATGAAAGAAGCGAACAAAATATTTTTATCTTATTTTTCAGTTTGAATGCTTGTAAATTTCAACAATAAATTAAGCGACCAGCAGTGAAAAATATTCGACTTTAAGATACACTGTACTTTAACGGAATGTTAAATTAAAAATATAACAGTAATATTTTGTTGTAAATGTCAGCAGAAATCGGTATAGTTTTGACAAATGTAATTCTAGGAAAGTTAAGTTTCTAAAACACTTAGTTAAATTTAATAGTGTTCAGAATTTCCTTGTAATTGTTTAAAACATATTAAAAGTGGTAATTGTATTTGCTTGTTTATTAAACATTATATTTTAAGGGTCTTTTTTTATGTTGCACATAATAAGGCTCAAATGTGCAATTGCATTAATTGCTGAACTGTTTCATACTGCGGGGATATTTAATGTGGCAAGGAGGGGAGGGGAAGGGGTATACACATCAATGAGCAAGGCCAGCAGCAAATGCTCATAAAGTGGCATGGCAACAGCCTGCAAAATGAGCTGCACAGTGTGCCTTGTTATGAACTTTAATATTAATAACCATTTATGCTTATGACAGACAATGAAAGCCGTGCTTAAAATTTGTTTTCGCTAGCTTCTGTACTGTTCCTCCCCCTCAGTACGCCCCCTACAACCTGACGCTCTGTTTTCGTTGTACGACAATAACACTAAATATGCTTAGGGGTGTTAAGGGGGGTAGGTGGAAGGGAGGGGAAGTTGGCTGTACTGAAATGAGCCACACTATGCATTTAAAAGCGCTGCGAGATTGTCAGTTAATATGGAGGCCGGGACTGGTCTTCATTACTAACCACACACACACTTACAACGCACACACAGAGATACACACACACACATACACATGTTGACAATGGCAGAAAAATAAACAACGAAATGTAAAGCAATTAAAAGCAGGGCCACAGAACATGCAACGCCAAACGAATATACCCATAAAACATGAGCAGCAGCAGCCCAATTTTGACTCCATGCTTTTCATATAGCCGACTGCATGCTGTGGCTACAAGTGGCCAAGTGCCAGCCCTCTTCCACCCCAACCCCAACTTCTACACCACCCACTCTACCCTTCTGCATGGAACTATTGCTTTGTATTGAGAGTTGGCATGGAGTGAATGAATTAGAGGGCATTTCGTTTCTCTCCATATGAGTTTAAAGTGCAAAAGTTAATAGCAACTGCATAGCACATCGCACACACGAACACACAGTGGGAAATAAATATTTTCACACACTCATCCAAAAATCCACGCTGTACACACGCTTGAAGCCATCAAGCTTTATGAAAACGGCGACTGCGTGATCCAAAAGTAATTGCTATTCCAACGCGCTAAAAAATTTATTTTCGTTCATCAGCGAAGGGAGCACTACAAAGCGATCAGGAGTATATATGTACATATATATGAATAGGTGCTTGTTCTAAGTATTAAACAAGGGTACTTTAAGAGCGAGCATAAACGGTTCGCTGTAATACCCAGTAATCGGTCAATGAGAAAAGGCAACATGATCTGGTCAATATGAGCAAATATTATATATTTTAAGCAAATTTAGAATATATATATAGAATACTATTTTCAAAGAATTTCTAACGATCTACAGAATGGAGAGCTATTTATACACTATAAATAAAGGGTTCTGTAAAATGTAGAATAGGGTATTGACGATCGTATCAATTAAATATTGATAAAAATCAATTAATGAAACTGGTATAGATAATTATTTAATGTTTACTTTTGTTAATAAGAAGACAAACATTATGTATTGCCAGGCATGATCAACTTCCAGTGTGTACAGGGTATCGATACAGGAGTATACTAACTTGTTGGTTGTTTTCGGTTTTAATTAAAAAAGAACCTGCCCGTGGAATTGGGCTACCAAGGTTGAAGTAACTCATATTCCGCGGCATTCACGTGTGCGGTGTTTAGATTTTTGATATTTATGTGGCGCCTCTCGCCCGTTCAGCCCCATTGGGTCGAGTCGAGCGGTCGAGAGTCCGAACTGGATGTTAGGACCGGCGAAAAGTCAGTTGCAGGAATTTACAGTGCGTTTGTCGTTATCGTTGGCAATTATGTAAATCGAAAGATGGCAACACGGAGATATCTGAAAATTCTATGCATTTACAATTTTCTAATCAATGAAATTTTAATTTATGTGCCCGCACTGCCATTTCCCGACAGTTTTCGCCTGATTCTCGCACCTGTTTTTGCAGTTTCGTAAATGTGAATAATTTGTGAATACTCGTATATACATACTCACGTTGTAATGAAACAAGCGATATGAAATTGTGACATTAATGCTATTAAATTTGTCTGCAAATTATGAAAACAGAAAAACGATGTCTGCCTATTGATTATCAACTGATGTTTCAATTAATGAATCTTTAAATGAAATGGTAAGCCAGCGCATCCTGGCTGAATGAATGAATGAATGAATGTCACTTGAAATGACTCTTTATGAATGCATTTGCATTCGTTTTAATGCAATCAAAGCTGATGACACCTTTCCGGCCTTTCGTCTCCCGTCTCATGATTCCACGAATGTAATTAAGTTTGTCCATTGACAGCGTGCTTTTTTTTGCCCCTGTTGCAAGTTACATTTTATAATTCAAAAAATCTCCAGCAACATTTCACAATTCCACAATTTGTGTGTTCTTTCGTCTAGCAGTTGCGGCACGTTTTAATTTTTAATTAATTTAATGATTTCCATTGACGATTCCAAATATTGGCAGATGGAAATTTATTTAAATACACAAAAAGCACAACAGCCGCCAATATGTTACATTTACCTTGATAAAATTAATTACCTTGGCAGCAACAGTGGCAGCTATGGATGAGCATACTTGCAACACATTGGCCTATGTTTGTGAATATGTTTGCTATTAAAGTTAATACCCTGTCCTCACAACAATGAAAGAGTTTGTTTAATGTTTCAAGTGTTACTATGTTGCCAGTAAGCTTATAAATAAATATATGAGCAAATTGTTTTAATTTTAGTAAATATATTCTCCGAAATTAAAGACTGTCAATCCTTATTTTAAAGTTTTTTTTTTTTTCGGCAGTCGGAAAGAAAAAATAATTACCAAGTATAAAAATATGGTTAAGGATTAAAAATAAAAATAAAATTAAATATAAAATTATGAACTGTAAAGAAAAAGATTAAAATTACAATTAGATTTTCCTCATATCGAATGCTTTTCTCTAACTTGGATAAGATTTTAAAATATATTAAAGGAAACTGCACTCCAGTGTATTTCCCAGTCGAGCAATCTCATTCATAAATCAGCTCACTTACGCTTTGTGCATATATCACAAAACAAAAAAGTTTCTTCATGAGCGTAATTAGAAGGCTTACTGAAGTGAATGGCTGCCGGCAGTGTGCTAAAAATGCTCTTTTGGCATTAAATTTATGAGAACCGCACATGTTTCGTTTCTGTCGCACTCAAAGGCAACAACAATAGAAACAATAGCAAATTAAAACAGCAAAAGCAGCAGCCACAACAAAAGCAAAGGCAAAGGCAAGCAAAGCAGACGCTTGAAAGTTGCGAAGATTGTGTGGGCTCCCTTAGGAAACAGCTGCGTCATTAAAAGATTTTCAAAATTGTTGCATGCTGCTACTTTTGGCACTAGCCACAATGTTTCCAAGTTCGGGCACACTCTGCGTATGAGCGATGCTACAATGGCTACGGTAAGCACAGCACTCATACGCCGTGTCGTCTACGCGCTGCATAGTCTAAAGTTTGACCTATAACCTTGGAGCAAGCACAAGTTTATGCAAGCGAAAATTTTGCAAAGACTTAGCTTTATTTATTTATTACTCTTAGCTAAATCTTTGGTGCCCATCTTAACTTGGCTAAGATGCACTGGCATATACTTATTAGAAGTTGTCTGCAGTTGCGAATTGAAAACTCTCTTGAAATTGAGTTGATTGAATACGGATAGTTATAGATAATTTTAATTAGGAAGCTAAGAAATAGGTATGCTATTTCATTTGAGAGCATATATTCAAGTTTCATTTAAGTCTCTTCAATCACTTTTAGTTTTTCATAATTGATTCAACTCAAGACATCTCTTTGAGCTGACAGCATCAAACCGTTAACATATTAAAAAATCTCTAGTTTCATGTTATAGTGGATTTCTCTAGAGCCTTCAGTGCTTCCTTGTGCCTATTGGTGTCTAGTTTGGTTCGCACTTCTCGAAAATAATTAATTTGATTTGAGCTTTAGAGATGCGATGCGGCAAGTGTATTTGACTCAATGAGCTCTACCAAACTCATCGAAATAATTGCAATGCACCGCAATTGCAACTGAAATCGCAATCGTAATCGCAATGGCAATCGACAAGGCCCTCATTACAGTTACCAATGCCGTTGGCCGACTTAAAACACTTAAAGCCATGGCAGCTCAGCAGATAATGAAATGCAATTAGAGAACTTACAGAGCACAAACTTAAAAAAAAGAGAAAACAGGCGAAGTCAATGTCGATTGCGATGACGATGACGAAATCGACGAAGGGAAATGTGGGAAATTATGGGGAAACTGTGTTTGTAGAAAATGTAACAATAACAGCAATTTACACCATTTCCTTTGGCATTTCTTCTTCTTCTTTTTTTAATTCGCATTCCGCTCAAGGACTTTGCCCTGGACATCAACTGAACCTGAATAATAAAGCATAGAGACTGTAATTAAAGTTTGCCGAAGCCTGCAAAGTGCCAAGCTATTGGCTCTTGGTCTTGGGATTGGGATTGGGAAATCAGAATGATTGTGGCTTTTCTCTGGCTTTCGCTCAACTGCAGCCAGTGGCATCACAAAGCCTCTGGAGTGAATCAATCCCAGCATCACGAGGCTGACGACGTGCAGGAAAATAGAATTCAATTAACGCGCTTAAATTAAACTGCCACTTCCGGTTTTGATGAGGTTTTAATCTGAGTCAGCATTGAGCAGACATAAGAGAAAATTGCGCTCAATCTGCTTCAGCTGCTGTTGACAACAACGGCGCTATATTGTCACCGGCTTGCCACTTGTCCATTTACTTAAAGCCAAACTTATAGTTGCCAACAACCGTTTTTTTCCATTATTTATGTAAACGGACAGTTTAATAGTTGACTGTTATTGACGTGCATTTAAAAAAAATAAATGTTGTTATTGACTATACCCTACAAGAAACGGTATGAAGTGTTTGCAACGATATAAACTGTAATGATTTGATCTAGAGCCTTGAATTGTTAGTTGGGTTAAGATATCTTAAGGAACAGAAGCTTTTCATATTTTAAATAAATATATTTTATTTATGCGCGACTAAAAGCAGTCGGCAAGAAACAAAAAAAAAATCATATATAAGAATTAAACTAAAGATTAAAAAATAAAGATAAAATTAAATATAAATATAAACTGTAAAGAAAAGAATTAAATTAGAATTAGAATTAAGAACTGTTTATTTAAAATGTTTATTTAAATATGATATAGTAATCCAAACAATACCCTTGTAATGAGAGCTTTAATCCCGAATTTGCAAACCTCAATTTAAATTTAGAAAAATTTGTATCAGATATGTTGTGCGAAAATTTCAGCTTCATAGGTCGCACCATTTGAGCAGCTTAATAGCTTTATATATATACCTAAAGATTGACACAGGGTGTCTGACAGCCGAGCATAATTACTTGTTTAATCTAAAATCTGTTGTTGAAGACCGTGACTTTAACAACCACGAAGTTGAACAGAAAATTATTTATCAAGTTAAGACTTGTTATTGAATACTCGTAAATAAATGCATCTTTCTCTGGGGAACTACCAGTATCAATACATGGTCCTTAATGGGGCATCGTTGCATCCACATCGAACTTAGTTTGCAATGGTTATTATTAATGCAAATGCATTGCATTCATGAATGGGACACTCGAAACAACAAAGAGTCATTCAAGCGTTCTGAAATGAATATATTCACTTGAGTCAAGTCAATCTGCAGTTAAAGGCAGCAGGAGTTCATAGAAAGAGACACCAACAGAGAGCGAGAAAATGCATAAACAGTGAAGAGCGAGAGAGTGAGAGAGAGTCAATTACATAGAATAGGAGCGCATTTTAGCATTTGCTTTTATGCACTTTATCAGCTTGAGAGCATTGAATGTCTGTGGGCCGAAGAGTTGCATTCGTTGGTTGGTTCTGGTCATTTGTTTGACGGGCTCTGTGATAAGAAACTTTTGCCAGAGCAACTTGAATCTAATTTAATTAGTACAAGAAAAACTGAAGGACACAAGTCCAAAGCGTAAAACTGATAAGTGCTCGAAAGCTGATTAAGTTGCGTAGAGCGCGATTGCTCAAAGTAAAGCGGAAAGCGGATTTGTAAGAACATCTTTGGCACTAAATTTGGCTCTGTTTTGCGGAGTATTTGCATGGTCAAAGGCAGACAAGGAGTTAAACTGGTCACGTATATTATAATAAAATATTTTTATTAAATTATTTAATTTATTCATAGCTGCAGCTTAAGAGTTTTCAATTATTTATCCCGTAAGCACGCCACTGGTCGATGATGTAAGAGTGGGAAAGGCAAAGCACTTCGATTGTGTCTTGACAGGTGGGTCGGACCATAACTCATTGACAACTGACGGGGGCAGTTGCAGCCACGGTCGTGTTTGGTCCGCCAACAAGAGGCAAGTCTCCACAACGGCGAACAATGTCTTGTTGGCCCAAACTGTCAGCCGCATTGCAATTGTGGTTGCTGCCACAATTCGTGTCTGCCTGCAGTTTGGCGTTCCTTTCATCTGCTGCCTTCGGCAGCTGTTGTAAGTCATTTGTGCATTTTAGCATTGATGTCCTCGTTAATCTTGGCCCAAGTCCTCTTTCTTTGGGCCCTTTCAATGGCATCACGTTAAAGCTGTCGATTGCCTCGGCATGCAACAACTTGGCTGAATTGCTTTGGAACAGATTTTCCAATGAGCCAGCTCTGGCCTGCAACAATTTGGTAAGAATTCTATTTTTTGGCAGCAACGATTTGGATTGCTTCAATGGCTCTTGGCAGATACAGTTTTCATGGGAATTGGCTTTGGTTAAAGCCATTTCACCAAAGATCTTATGCCGCAATTTCCCTTTCCGCCGGCAACTTTCAAAGGCGCCCGCAATAATCGAATATATCTCCTCGGCGACACCCGATCGAATGGGTGTGAAGAAGCCCCGACACATTGGACACTTCTCCGAGCGTATGCGACAGTCGAGACAAAGCAAATGTCCATTCTGGCACTGCATAACCGGAGGAGTTATGGTCGCATTGCACACGGGACATTCGATAAGTTTCAGAATGCTCTCCACAATAATTACAAGACGCTTCAGGGTGGTGGGCATAGGAACACAGCAGATGCTCTGTAAATTGATAGTGTTAGCATTCCATATATCTTAGGGTTAAAGTTCATCTTCTCACGTTTTCATCACAGTCGGTTTGACAGTCGCTATTCCAGCATAAGAATGTAACGCCATCTTTTTGGCTCTTAACTATTTGGGCCACATCGGCTATTCGCATGCCAAGTATATCGACATCATTTACCTGTAAGACATAATGTATCTTTTTTTGTAATATTTATAAATGTATCATCTTAAATTATAAAGTAAATTAATACAAATTGTTTTCATTGTCATATTAAAGCTAATAGCGCAGCATTGAACTGCTTGCTTTAAAATTGTTGGTGCGTCAAGCAGTTGAACTGCTTGCAAGCTGTTAAGTCGTTTAACTGCCTCTGTTAAACTACAGCGCCCTGTTAACATAAAATAGCGCGCGAATTATATGATATTTAAACTTTGCTTTATTTATTATTTTGATTATAAATAAGATTAAATAAAGGGAACTATTTTAATAAGCGTCATGCGTTTGTCACCCTCGGAGAATAAATACGTATTAATTAGCTATAATAAATATAAAAACGAAATAAAAAAATTATTAAAAATTTTAAATCAGATAGCGATGTTTTTCATTTGTATCTTTTGTCTGATACAAAATAAATCCAGCTATGTTTTTGTTTTACGATAAGAAAGTTCCCAATGATTATGCAATAATATGTTATTTCCGGAAAAAGCACACGAAAACTTATTTGAAATCCATAGATTAAGAACCCACTAGATAATTATTTTTTAAATATTATCTTATTTTTGCCTTTTAAAATTTTGATTTGTATACTGGCTGTGTTGGCGTCAACAAGAAAAATCTAATATATGCATGTAAGTTACGAGTCTATATTATAATTTGTTAGTTCTGACCTGTTATTTATCTGTTCTTATCCTAATGTTTTGTACAGTAAATTCGTATATTTATTATTACAGGCACTGATTTTTTCTCAGTGTAAGCAATTAGTGGTACCAAATGATGGAGCACTCACCCCTGACTGAGGTTGACAAACGACGACAAAACTATAGAAAGATAAGATCGAAAACCATATGGCGATCTAAGTCAATATACTCAACTTGTGCAATCGCACGAACTGACCTTTAAAATGCAATCGCCGGTCTTGAGGCCACATAACGAGGCAGGTGTGCCCGCTGCCACTTCAGAAACCTAAGTGGAATACATGCAATTAGCAAGACAAAGATACAATCCAAAAAAAAAAGAGATCATACCCATGGATATGGATCCCACTTGCTGCGCGTAAGACGAAATCCATACTCTTCGATTTGTGGAGCAGCGCGTGGTATTTGTAAGAGACGCACCGATGACTTTCGATCTTGATGATTTGCGTCAGTTGTGTCATCCTCATCACCATCTGCACCTACATTGATCTCTTGCATTGGACACGTGTGGCCCGAATTTCAGGTATTTATTATAAACTCGCGTTGCGGAGAATTAAAAGACGTGTTTACCGCACGCTCCCAACAAGCAAACTGCCTCAGAATTTTCGCTTAAAGCGTTTTACTCTATTCACAGTCGCTCAGCTAAGGTTAACTGACTGACTGACTGACGCTCACAGCATCAGCAGCAGTTTCTCATTTAACATGTTTTCATTGTATTGTTAGCATATCTGCTTTTTTGGAGATATTTGAACGCAGTTTTCACCACATACGTTTGTATGCGAATGTCTAAGAGCGGATTTGTACAATGGCTAAGGTCAAAAATGAAAGAGACAAAAACAGCAAGAGAGACAGACAGAGGTAGAGAGATATAGAGCGAGAGAGAGATAGATAAAGAGAGAGAGAGAGAGAGAGGCAGCTTGCGTGTATGTAAATTAATCAATCCATTTGTTTAAAATTTAACAGTGAGTTACTGGCGAGTGTTCGAATCGGTTGTATTTGAACAGTTGAACACATTTTTTTGGATATTGTTAGGCAAATAATGCAAACACGATTGTTTGCGATTCGAATACAGATACCCTGTATGAGTATTAGGGTAGTTGTGTTTAAGCTCAAAGTAGAAAGTTAAATTTAGTTACTGAAAAAATATAGATTTATTTTTTTGGAAATAGCAGTGTTCATTTATTTTATTATAAATGGAGCAGGTTTCTAACGGCTGTATCTTATCTTTGTATAGGATAAATATGCTTAATCTTATTTAATTTATCTTGAAACCATTTTCATTCTTGTTACAGTAAAGTAAGATAAACTTATCACACGAATATTTCTTATCTCTAACTGTGCAAGTCTTTGAGGATATACAGCAAGACCAAATATAAATCCATATATATATTTGAACTTTGGTTGTTTATTAGGAAAATCTGCTGAAAATTTATCAACACTTTTTATACAGAATGATTTTAAAAATGCCTCATGTCAAACAGCATCTAAATTGTTTTTGGGACTTTCGCCTTTAACTCTTTGGTTCAAAGTAACAAAATTTAATTGAGTACAAAATGCATTCAAATGCTGCAATTAAATATTTTTTTTTTGCATACACGTAAGGTAGAAACAATATTATTCTCAAAGTGACGCCAAAGGTGACGACTAACAACAAACAAAGAGCATAAATAAATAAATAGATGTACCAAGCGTGTGCCTGTTTGCACTATTATAAATAATAATATTATACAACAACAATTAATGGACATATAAATATATTCATTAGTTCACATGGTAGACAAAACAAACATTGTTATAACGCATTTAACATTGGCTTAGTTCCTTTGCGTCCAATTTGCCCTGATTTAACGCGAGCTTTGATTGAGGATTTTAATAAACGTTTAATTGGATTTTCTATAATTTATTAGCCCAATTGTGAGTTGAAATTGGCCTACGGTTATTGCCGTTGCCATTGCTGTTTCTCATTACCTATCAACTTCAAGGAGCCACAGAAGCCAAGTTGAATGTCAAAACGAACAACTACTTATGAAGCCCATAACATAAAATTTCATGTTTTCAATTAGTCTATTCAATGGATGTGAGTTGAACCGAACGTTGAGTCGAGTTCATGGCTTGACCGCGACAACAATTAATTTTTATTAATCTCGTAAAAAATACAAATATTGGCCAATAGGCAAATAACCAATTTCAAGTACAGCCACGCGCTAATTTTTAATTTCGAAAGTTTTATAAAATACTTTGTATATGTATATAATAAAATTTATAATAATTTAAGACTACAGTGAAACGTGAAAAGTTTCTACTACAGCTATAGATGGAATTGAAGAACAAGTCGTGACTTCTCTTTAAGTCTTTATAGATACATTCTTATAGCTTTAATTAATAATAACATTAAGATATCTGATTTTTATATTTATTTCATGATATTCGTTTAATTGCTATGGAGTGATTGATTGCAAATTAATTTGTTCTTAGCTTAAGCTTTATTTTATTCTTATTTGAAAGATTGTATCTAACGACTAAAACTGTATATCTATTAATTTATCCGTCAGGTTATTATGTGTTTAGTAACTTTAGATAGTGAGCTAACTAACTAGCTTACTACCGTGAATGGCTTACCACCAAAAGCTTCAGGTGGCAATGTTCGTTTAAGCTGCCGACAGATGACGCTTTACGGTTCCGCAAATCGCAGCTCAGTCTGTCAGCTGTTGGCTGTGGCAGCCGCAGTTTGCTTTCAGCTCTTTGAGTCTGCGCAGGCGCCGCTCGCAAGTTCCGTTAACGCGTCGTGGAAGTGGAAGTGGCTGTGGCGGCACCGGCGATCGCAGATTTAGCGTGTGCCGCGAATTAATTGATCTAAATAAATAAGCATAAAGTAAGTGTTAGCCAGTTGGCCACTTGAGACAATTTACTCGCATGTATTTGTTGAACGGTGTGTAACGATTGCAACATTTTGTGGTATTGCCAGCCTTGAGGGCTCTGCAAACCATTTAAAAGTTTTGTGTAATAATTATAGTTTTTTAATGGCTTAAACGACCTTGCACCTACGGCTAGCCCTAATGCCTTAATGTTGGTGCTTGGCCAAATGACGCTTAGATTAGAATGCGTTGACAACGAGAAACCAAAGCTTTGTTGTCCAATTAACGATTTAATTGAAAAAGCTCTTTTTAAACAAGGAAGTTCATGTTTTGAGTCACACTAGATTTCTATAAATATAAGTTATTTACTTATAAATACATTAAAAATGATAAAATATATGAGTATATATGTTTGTATGTCTGCAGAAATGCTGTTAAAAAAAGGAAGTCAAATTATATACTTCTGAAAAAACAGTCTACAATACATCTACACCAATGTACATATATTTATGGACACATAGCCCTAGTTAAATATATGTTAGTGAACAACAATGGAGTCATTAGCTGAAATAACATCAAAGTGATCCAAAATATTTTGCAATAAAGAAAAAAGTAATTGTAATCTGGCACGCCGTAGATTTAATACACTACCAGCCTGTTTCGAACCCAATTTGTTACAAATGTGTACGGTAATACTTAATACATAATCTATAAAAATATTTGAGAAATCTCAAGAAATAAAAAGGTTTTTATACTTTTAGTAAAAATTGCACCAAGTGCTACTAAGAAACTGAAACTGAAGTCTTATAAATTTCGTAATAAAATATATAATAATTTATTACTGTGTTAACCAACTGAGCTAAATAAAATAAGTTAAGTTAGTTTGGCATTTGCCATAGCAGATATAGTCATTATAGAGAACGATCCGGATCTAATCAAATGAAGCGCACTGTACGCATAGGAGTACAAGATTGTATGTAATTGCTGTCGGCGCTGGCAGCGACGTCGGCAGCGACGTCGGCAGCGGACGCTGACGTTGACGGTGGCGCATGCGCAACAACTTTTGGACGTTTGGGGTTTCTGGGTCTCTGCCATACATTTCAGTTTCTGTGTTGTTGCTGTTGTTGTTGTCGGTTGTTTGAGTGTTTGCTGTTGTTGTTGCTGTTGTTGTATTTGTGTAATTGTGACGCAATTCTCGTGTGAGGTTGTTTTTGCTTCGCCTTGTTGGCGATTGGCTGAAAACGAAAGCGGTAAAAAACCCGCGTTAATTTAACAGATATATATTTATACACACAGTACACTGTAAGTGTGTTGCTGTTGTAATTGTTGTTGTTGTTGCTGTGTGTTGCATTGGATTTCAAAAGCGCCTGCAACAGTTGTCGGTGATTAAGTATCTCGTGCTTTAGTTATTATCCACGCGCGACTATGATTAGTTCGCATTGCTTCCTCCAACTAAGACTACGACTAAGTCTAAGTTAATCGCGATTGAGAAGCTTACAAAATATACATATAGTATACGCATAACGGTAAACTGTTGCAATGTAACTGATTATTGGAGCATTAAGTTGAAAGGCATTAGCCAAGTCGAAATAGCGTGCAAGTTCTTACCCAAACTACATACGTGTAAATACGTGTATAATACAAACTCGTGCCACATATTCGTCGCACTTAGTTGCAACAGTTATTTAATTATTTGCTTAAACTTTTTTTGT
This sequence comes from Drosophila falleni, assembly GCA_035045575.1. Taxonomy (NCBI): domain Eukaryota; kingdom Metazoa; phylum Arthropoda; class Insecta; order Diptera; family Drosophilidae; genus Drosophila; species Drosophila falleni. The sequence continues at coordinate 21,736,655 of JAWNOV010000062.1, forward strand.
GTTGTTTAATCTGTTGACAGCAAAGTGGCTTTATAAACAATTTAATCGTGTGTGTGTGTGTGTGTGTGTGTGCGTATTTAAATTGGCTTTGTTTATTTTTGAACTAAATTGTGCGAGCTTAGATAATGCAAGTAATTAAAATTGCAATTAATAAAACAATTGTAATACTATATTCACTATTCTGTATGCAAAATTTTGCAATTTAAGCCAATGGCTTTGATGCTGGCTCAATTAATATTAATTCGCTATTCATTATTTAGCTTTCGACCGCATTTACTTCACGTTTGCGACGTCATACGACGATTTCATGGCCAATGTCAGTAAGAAGTGAAGTGGTCTCTCGTTCGGCTCGTTATTTTCTAGACAAATACATATACATGTACATATATACGTATGCTTGTACTTTTATTTGTATAGTTGCTCTGCGACTTTAAAGAATATGAATTATAGTCAATTTGATTTTAAGAGTCGTCATGACAAGTTACAGCAAGTACGAAAAGAGGAGGAGGGGCTGTCCAAAAACACGGATGGGAATGACAACAACAACAGCGACAACAACAACAAAATAAAAACAATAACGATATAAATGAAAGTTTAGCTTGATGTTGTTGTTGCTGTTGTTGTTGTTGTTGGCTTGGCAACAATGAGACAGCATTAGCGGATGCTGCTCAGTGCGGCCTTAGTGCGTATACTTGATGTACTTGAACTTGCGTTACCCGCACCACTCACACCACTCACACTACTCACACCACTCATTCACATATTACACGCATTCATTGCTTGGTGCTGTCGCTTTTATTTCAATCTTATACTCGTTGTTCCGGCTGTGGCTCAGTGTCTACCTGTGATCTTAATTGATTTAACGCGTTACTTGGCCTTTTCTACATACATACGTACTCCTATATGCGTGAGTGAATGCCAGGGCAAAAGTTTTTGGCCACCACTTTTGATTTATTTGCGCAAATTTTACGCTATTTTGCTGAAAATGGCAGCAGTGGTATTGGCTGTGGCGGTGGCGGCAAACGCGGCATATGCTTAATTGCCAAACAGTTTGCAAAAGTTTCTTGGGCCTATGCTGGCAACCCTGGAACTTTCAACAACCTTCTAATTAATTGAGCTTCGACACAGGTGCTGAAAGGTAGCCAAAAAAGTAAAAAGAATTGCCCACAAAAAAAAGGTGGCAATATCTCAGAGTCCAGTGGCCTCAAATACTCATGACGACGGCGACGACATCGAGTATACGCCGTGTGGGCTGCGTACGTGCGAGGCATGCCAAAGAGTATACGCCTCGCCCGTTGACACGCCCACTTAGCTAAACGAATAAAACAGTTGAACGCCCATTTTCAAAAGTAATACATACGCATGTGTGTGATTGTTGATAATTAAATACATATGCACGGACTTTTCCGCCTCTCTTATTCCTCTGTGTGTGTGTGTGTGTGTGTGTGTGTCTCGCACATATCTCAAGTGTTGAAAATGGCCCAAATTTATGTCAGGCAACCTTCGAGCTGGCTTCTTAGAGATGTCGGCTGTGATTGTGTATGTGTGTGTTTGTGTATGTGTGTGTCTGCTTTTGTCTGACATAAATTACATACTTGAAATGCCTGCCTGAAACGTGCGACCTTGAGCACGCCAACAACAACAATAAGATACTATACATTTTCCAAGTATTTTTCAACATGAACTCACTGCATTGTGTCTGCTTTACAGTTACGCCTTTAAGATGCTGCAGCAATGCATAATCAAGTCGCCAAACGGCGCTTTGGGATTGAATTTGAGTCGTGCACCTTGGGACCCGTATCCATGGGTCAGCGGAGTGCAGGCGGAGTCAAATGCACAATTGGCAGGTGTTTGCATCGGTGACACCTTGCTGCAGCTAAATGGCATTGATGTCTTGGGCATGAGGATCAGCGAGCTGGCCAACAAATTGCGGGAACATTGGCTAACAGGCGCTGAGCATGCAACCATGATGATGTGGCGACAACAGACAAACTCTTTGGGTTCAACTGATGACCCCAACGAGGCGGCGCACGCTGTGGTAAGTCACCATCAGTTGGCAAACGAAACCACACTCACAACACAAACATACAAACAATTAGTTCCCAGACTCTGCTGCTTGGTTTTAACTCTCTTAGCCCCGTTTAAATGGGTCACAGAAGAAGAGAGAGAGAGACCGTTATGCATTGTTGATTACCTAAGTCTTTTTGACAATTTGTTGTATTGTTGCAATTGACAAACATGTAGTAGAAGCAAAAGAGCAGTTATTTGTTTATACATACATTTTTATTCAATGGTTAAAGGAAATTAAAATTATAGAAGCATGGAATGCTGGTAAAAATATCTTCACTTTATTAAATTTAATAAAGATACGATGATCATAAATTGTGATTTCCGACTCATTTTTTAAACGAATACTTCTAGCTATTTTGGTCTAAACTATGCGTAGGGAATAAAAAGCTATAAAAAAGGGAAAACATCTTTATTGTAATATGACTTTTTATTTAATGTTTTGTTTATTCATCAAAAGTTGTAAAATATATTACAGTATTCACGTATAAGTCGAATATTTATAGTTTAAGAAATCAAGAAAAATAGGTGAAACTTGTGTACAAAAATAATTTAATTGTCTGCCTATCTAAAGAATCCTAAGAGAGGAATATTCATATGGTTAATATTTCTGCTTCTGCTAAATTAATGATTAGCTAAGCAACGCACAATTAGTTTTAGGATTTCTTGTTTTTAAAATTCTTATCTGAATATTCATCAATCATCAATTATTACCCAGTAAGTTTTTGATAGTTTTCAGACTTAATGCATTATTACACCTGAGGAATAAATGTCAATTAGTCTAATGAACACAAACATGGCTGAAATTGATGTTCTACATGTCAATGTGTTATTTATGTCTATGTTTAATATTTCACAACAATATTGGTGCTAATTTAATGTAAATGCATTTCCGGTCATCTAAGAGTGTCCTTCTGAGACAGTTGTGTAATTTTGCTGCTAGGGCAACTATCAGCTTCTTCTTCTTCTCTCTGAGGTGTTCATCTGTCGGTCGAATTGCTAAGTATTTTATTAAATTTGACACATAACGAGTACTGCTGTACTGCATTACAAATTCAATTGACCCAAATATTGCATGGATGCAAAAACCCAAATTATATATATACACACACACAGACCAACACATGTGCAAGCTTACCTGCCTGTATGTCATTTTCATATATATATTCTCAATCAATAATGCTTAAGGCCTTGCTTAAGTTTCTGCTAGAGATCGACGTGTGTCGTGTTTTCAAAAATTGATTTCGTGTTCACAACGCAACACTATCAATCATACTTCGGTACTAATAAATTAAAAATTTGTATCATCTTTATTTATATAACTCTTTGTCCTGACTCACTGAGCATTGTACAGCCCAATTTTGGCCAATTTTATATAAAATCCTCAAATTAAATATGATCTAGTTGCGACAAACTTTAAGTTAATGAAGTCAGTTGATTACGATTAGTTGGTAAAAATTTAATTGACAAGAGAATCAAAATTATTATGGTTATATCATTTACATTGAACAGAATATTGGTGATGAGATAAGACAACTTAATTGTTAAATGAACTGACGTTGTTGACTTTGGCATTTTTTCGTATGACTAGGTAGCTTAATTTTGATACTTACCATTAAATGCATTAATTGTAGCATTGATTGCATTTTAAAGATACTTAAATGGTTCAATTGATTAAATAACTCATTAGAGAACCGATTTTTTATAGCAATCATTACAGAAAACGTAGTGCAGATATATTTTGACTATTGTGTTTTAAAGAACAGATAGGCCTTAATTTTGTCAATTTAGTAAATTCCTTTGTTTATTTCTCTTTGCAGCAGCATGGCATTAATCAACAGTCGCTGCAAAAGTTTGCAACCTGCCTGCAACATATTGCCCAATTACTGGAGTGTCCTGTTTGTTGTGATGTAAGCGAACGAGTCTAAGTATATTTCGTATTCTCTTCTATATTTTTTTTTATAGCCTGCGGCAAGAAACAAGCGGTAAGTGGATGTTGATGCTGAGTTGCATATCGATGAGGTTGTCGGCTGTTTGGCGTGCAACGTCAGTTCAGTTGCTTGTTGGTTGTTGGTTGTTGTTGGTAGTTGCCTGTTGCCGGCATTAGTTTTACTCCGTCATTATCTAACTCAACTAAACTGAACTATGGTCTGACAAAACTTAGTTGGCAGTTGCCGCTTGTTTGCCTTTGTCAGCCGGCATATGCCTGCCATCTGCCATCTGCCACTGCCACCTGCCACTCGTCACTCCCTTCTTGCCCCGTCCCATGTTGCTTGCTGTTCCGGCTTGACGTTGATTTTGCTGCGCAAGTTTGTTGCTAATCACTTGACCGTGTATAAAGTTGAAACGCTGAGCTGCACTAGTGATTGCGTGCCCACGCCCATGCTCTAAATATGCTCAATTCTCCAACAATGCTCCAGGTATAAGTCTATATGCGTCTATATGTTCGTACCTATGTTCGTATGTATGTCGTCGTGTTGTTTACAATGTTACTCACAGCTTGACAATGTCATGACTACAAATATGTAACTGCCGGTGTTAGTTGTTGTTGTTAGTTAATACCCGTTAGCTTTGTTGCTCGCATAGACACAAAAAAAACCTACATTTGTTTGCATGCATGTAAGTTTATTTACATACCCTGTAACTATAAAAACCAATTTTGAAGCGTCTAAATTGTTATGGTATGGTAGATGCATCTAACGATAAGCGTTTTCGTCAAAAGCTCTATCAAGTTTTTGATATATTGAAGAACCAACAATCTTAAAAGCTGTCTAAGTTTGGAATTTTCAAAACTAGGTAAACAATCCCATTCAAGTCCGGAAATCTTAATATGAGGTATTCCATAGGATACTTTAATTTAATGTTGGGCTAAATGAAGTCTGTAAAAGACCGAAGAATACTAGTTTTAGCACACAAAAATCTTAAGCTAATTCCGAAAAAAGTATTTAGTTCAATTTAATTTTAAGACACACATTTATAAAAATATTAAGCAAAATAAACTAAATATAATACCATTTAATAATGGTGTACTTAGTTGGTTAGCATTATTTCTGCTTTAATTCAAAGTTTTATTTCATTATTTCTGCTTTAATTCAAAGTTTTGTTTATGATACCATGGCTGGGTAACTTTAAGTCGTTCACATTCAATTTGACTTGTTAACATTTGATTTGAGTGTGATATATGTGCATGGAATTCATATATTACGTATGCTTGATAAATGTTTGCCATCGCATGTGATTTGATTAGCTTTGTTCTAGTGCCTGGCAGCACTTTGGTGAAATATATGAAGCATGCTGGTTTGATTGATTAGGGGATTTAAAAGTCAAATATTGTCGATTAGGCGTGGCAGGCAATATAAATGGGCACAGTCCAATTACAAGGGATTGAATACCCTACATACAGATATTTACATGATAAAATAGAAGTGCACTCTAAGCTCTTTGTTCTATTTAAATTTTAAATTACAAGCAGCAACTTGCCACTGAACGTTGCAAGTGGCAAGTGGCTAATGGTAAGTGCTGAGGTGTAAATTTATTTATGGCCACCATGTCAGCAAAAACATAACTTTAATTAATTAGACAAGATAAAAATGAGGACAGCCGCAAGCCTGAAACATCCCAAGGACAGACTTACAATTAAAATTCTAAACTTATCTGCAAATGAAATTTTACATGCAAAACCCAGTTGTTTGTCTGGTGTGCGGTGTGTGTGCGAGTGTGTGTGCGAGTGTGTGTGCGAGTGTGTGTGCGAGTGTGTGTGCGAGTGTGTGTGCGAGTGTGTGTGTGTGTGTGTGTCTGTCTGTGGATCTGTTGGCCATTAATTAAGCATGCAGGCTAAGACTAAACTGGGCAACCAGAGCAGCTGGTTAGAAGCCTTGTTAGTTGCATTGTCGCAGCACAGACATACATATAGACTCAAATGTTTCATACATGACACATGCAACACTATGGCCCCAACTGGTCCATTGAAATCTCCAGTCTAGTTCCAGTTTCTACAACACTAAATACATAATTTGTTTATTAACCTGAAATCAGTTTATGCAGCAGGAGTATAAGTAAAATATTGTCCACCTAACAGCTTCAAATCCGGTCAGAACTTCCATTTCATATTTAGCAATTATTATAACTACAGCACGCATAAAGCATTACGAGCATTAAGAGTACTGTATGTATGTATGTATGTCTGTATGTGTGCGTTTATTTGTTATGCAAACAGACAAGTCCATTAAGTTATTAAGGGATTTTGTTTTGCATGATTTTCAATAGTTTTGCCAAACAATTCTCTCTTATATTTGCACATACATACTCACTTATACATATGTAGATGTATATAAATATGTATATGTGTCCATAAATTTGCATTGAGATTGCCGTCTGGCGTGCTCCTTTGAGATTTTCTGTTGACATTAAATAACACCCGATACGAGATTTTATTCAATTAAATATGCATAAATTTGCATTTTCATAAACCAACAAAAATTATAGAGACAAAGTGCTTAGTAACATTCACAAAGAATTAAAGCTGATATTGTAAAAATCAACAATTGATTCTAAAAAAAAAGGTCATTTACATTCGTTTTATTATTTACGAACCTCAAATTTAAGATTTAAGTACTGCTTTGAGTATTTATACTCATAGTTAAAACTAATCAATGTTTGACAATTGATTGTTTTTAGTAAATTCATTTAGTTCACATATCCAATTTGAATACGTATTTATAATGATAAGACTATGAAACGAAAATTTATTTATCGATGATTTTCAATTTTTTTCTACAATTTAAGACTGTTGCTTTTGTTGTCACGTATTATATTCAGGCCGGAAAAGGGATTGCAATCAAATCGCTTTACATTTGTAATACTTCAATTTCATTTTTGTAAAATAATGGCAAAATACAATTCAGGCTTCTGTCCGAAATTGTATCTTTATTGCTGCATATTTGCAGCAGCTCTGGCGCATATCGAGATAGAATCAGATACAAATGCACATTCGTGTATGCACATACATACATATATGTAAGTATGCACATTCAGACAAAAAGCATCAATTGAATTTCTATACATATTTTCGATTTGTTTTTCTTTTTCTTTTTGGGAATTTTTTGTATTTTTTGTATTTTTTGATTTTTTGAGACAATCCCAATGTTCCGGCGTGAGCATGAAAGAACATTGAAGAGAACTTTTTGTGGGTCCGAGCTGTAGCTTGAAAAGCGCAAAAGTGTTTTTGTGCACATCAAATACAGTTGTATTATTTTAAATCCGCTTGCAATACTTCCAATTTGATTTTCAATTTAAATGGAAAGCTTTTTGGCCGGCTAAAAAGTTTGCTATACTATAAGAGTACATCAAGAAGATGGTGATTTCAAAATCAGAGGCGACTTCAATGCTAAGATAGGTGATGGCTACAGTCGGATTGATTTTTCAGATTTGCATATTAGAAAACTTTTATAAAAAAACATAGGAAAATGTTTCATTTAGGACTGAACAACTAACGGCTGTCCCTTTTCTGATAATGGATTCGGTTTTTATTATCTAATTGTAGTGTTCATTTCATTGTGGAAATTTTTCAAATGAAATGGTTTTTTCTTATAAGGAATATGACTTGCCTATTTTCTGCATTTTCTGTATTTTATTACATTAAAATAACTTTTCAATAGACGGGTCATAATTATGTTATTTGAAATCTGCAAAGGATATTGAATTTCTTTTATAATCAACTTGAGGTATTTTGTTTTTGTTATTCTATTATGTTGCAATTAAAGTAGAATGCAAATTTTAATACAGTCAAATATATTATTTACATGCCTATATTTACATTTACTTTTAATTAATTTATTTTTCTTTTGCATAATATAATTTCTTGATGTTGATGCCGTTGTCCTTGTAACTCTGACTGTGGCTATCCTTACTGCATTATACTCGACTCTGGTTGATGCTGGACGGGAATCAGGTCATCAAACCACCTGGCTGGCAGTGCTGCAACGGACACGTCCTTTGTAATAATTGCCGTAACCGCTCCGTAAAGTGTCCGGTTTGCAGGGTGCCATTGGGACCTCGGGGACGCTGCCTGCTGTCGGATAAATTATTTACGTTGCTAGCGGAAAATTTCCCCTGCGATGGAGGTAAGTACAGCTCAAACTTAATCGCCAAACAGTCAAGTTTTGCAGTAATGATCCCAAATGTTGTTCCGTGCGCCAACTTATTAATATGTATTCAGTGCGTCAGTTGTTGCGCAAACTTTTGGGATATCTTCTAGTAATCTACCTAAAATGGTGCCTAAATTAGCGTTGTCATTAGTATGTCCCTCTTCGGAACCATTACAGAGGCCTAAAAGCTGTTGACACAAGGGGCGCGAATGGAAATGCCTTTCAATTTCAAGCAAACGACAGATGAAAACCAAAGCGAAAACTTTGAATGCCCATTACTCTCTCACCTAGGCAGCAGTTAAATCAACAACAGATTTGAACAAAAGTTTTAACCTTCGCAGCAACAGTTACAACTTAAACAATTGTCAATGTTTTACTTAAGTCTCAACAAATAAGAAACAAAAGAATAATCATCAGTAGCAACCACTAGAAAGTGAGTGGCTATTAGTCCATATTAAGAATATGTTCATGCCACCCAGATACTATAGGGTCTATTAAAGTGATACCATGTAAGTAGGCTATATTAAGAGATACTTCGTTTACTCTCAATGTAGGAGCAGTCATCATTTTATATACTCTTTTGTAAAGTCTATAAAAGGAAAGATTCTATGATTCTTAAACAAGGAGCGTGTTATATTGAAAATGATATAATCTGTTATATGTTTAACAATATCTTATAGATAGACGATTACCATTGTAGAATATATCAGTTGACTTTAACAGTGCATGTCCCCAGTACTTTTTTTCCCCTTCGCTTATTTTTGGACCCTTTGTAGTTAATGGTTTATTATGTATAACAATGTTCATCAATGATGTATCTCATTTTTGTGTTCCCCATTTGATGTAACCTTTATTTTGGGATTACAACTTGGTTACCTTTTACATAGGATACCTTATAGTCGAGCCTTTCCCTTTCCATCTTCTTATTTCAGTTGTGCTTTGTTTTTCTTGCTCTTTTTATGGCATAATTATGTCGCATAAATTGCTAAAGTTTTTCACGCTTTATGCTCCTTATTCCATGCTGCTTATTGTTGACATTGCAGACTCTTCTTCTTCATCGTCGCCATTTTGTTGTTTGTTGTTGTTGTTGTTGTTGTTGTTGTTTAGTTGCTACTTTTACTTTTTAAGTTTAGCTGGCCAACAAGTTTGCCGTATTTCTGCCATTTTCAATCTGTGCGTTTCCATAAGGGTCTCGGAGTGTTGCCACCTTGAGATAATGTGAAGTTTACAGCGTAGCTAACAAGTGCCAACAACAGCAACAACAGCAACAACAGAAACAGCAACAATTTTTATTCTTGTCTGTATAACAAAAAGACTTAACATATTTTTATACCCTTGCCGAGGGTATTACAATTTATTTTTAATTTTTTTGTATGTATTTATTTATAAATGAGATGAGTATTTAATGATTACATACATAGGTCGTTTAATGGGTTCTTGTGTGGAAGATTCACCTTTGTTAACATTGACATTGTATTAACTAAACTGTTTCAGTTAAAATTACACTTTGATTAATCAGACTGCAATATTTTAAAGTTGTTATGAATACTAAACTTAATTTTAACATAACCAATCAGAATTGAATTCAATTTATAATATACTAATAATAAAAAAAAGCGTATCTAGTCTTCAACATATGTTACCTACGAAAAGTGGCAACACTTTTCAGTCTTTATTTTTGTTTTTAGACCCCGTACTTAAAAAAAGTACAGGGGTCTATTGGGTTTGTTTTACCGACTATGTGCGTAACAGGCAGAAGGAGGCGTGACAGACCCTATAAAGTATATATATTCTTGATTAGCATCAATAGCCGAGTCGATATAGCAATGTCTGTCTGTCCGTCTGTCTCTATGAACACCTAGATCTCAGAGACTAAAAAAGCTAGAGACACCAAAACTGGTATGTAGGTGCCTCTATACTGCAGGCAGATCAAGTCTGGGGCCTGGGAGAGGGACCTGGGAGAGGGACTGGAAGAGGGACTGGGAGCGGGGCCTGGGAGAGGGACCTGGAAGAGGGACTGGGAGAGGGACTGGGAGCGGGGACTGGGAGAGGGACTGGGAGCGGGGCCTGGGAGAGGGACCTGGTAGAGGGACTGGGAGAGGGACCTGGGAGCGGGGCCTGGGAGAGGGACTGGGAGCGGAGCCTGGGAGAGGGACTGGGACTGGGAGAAGGAGAGGGACTGTGACTGGGAGAGGGACTGGGACTGGGGAGAGGGACTGGGAGCGGAGCCTGGGAGAGGGCCTGAGAGAGGGACTGGGAGCGGGGCCTGGGAGAGGGACCTGGTAGAGGGACTAGGAGAGGGACTGGGAGCAGGGCCTGGGAGAGGGACTGGGAGAGGGACTGGGAGAGGGACCTGGTAGTGGGTCTGGGAGAGGGACTGGGAGAGGGACTGGGAGAGGGACTGGGAGAGGGACTGGGAGAGGGACTGGGAGAGGGACTGGGAGAGGGGCCTGGGAGAGGGACTGGGAGCGGAGCCTGGGAGAGGGACGTTGAGAGGGACTGGGACTGGGAGAGGGACTGTGACTGGGAGAGGGACTGGGACTGGGGAGAGGGACTGGGAGAGGGCCTGAGAGAGGGACTGGGAGCGGGGCCTGGGAGCGGGGTCTGGGAGAGGGCCTGGGAGAGGGCCTAGGAGCGAGGCCTGGAAGAGGGACTGGGAGAGGGACTGGGAGAGGGACTGGGAGAGGGACTGGGAGAGGGACTGGGAGAGGGACTGGGAGAGGGACTGGGAGTGGGACTGGGAGCGGGCCCCCGGAGAGGGACTGGGAGAGGAACTGGGAGAGGGACCTGGGAGAGGGACTGGGAGAGGGACTGGGAGCGGGGCCTCAGAGAGGGACTGGGAGAGGGGCCTGGGAGAGGGACCTGGGAGAGGGACTGGGAGCGGAGCCTGGGAGAGGGACTGGGAGAGGGACCTGGTAGTGGGACTGGGAGAGGGACTGGGAGAGGGAGTGGGAGAGGAACTGGGAGAGGGGCGTGGGAGAGAGACTGGAACTGATAACATATGCATTTAAGTTAACTAAATTGATTTAGTTTTTTTCCATTATAAGTTTATTCCATAGTAAGTACGGGGTCTCCGACTGTCGAGAATGCTCGACCGGCTGACTAGTTTTTGTTAATAATCTTTTACTTGTTGCCCTTTCTTTGTCCTTTGCTATTGCTGTTGCCAGTATTTAGAGCGCTTTATTGTTTTTGCATTAAGTGTGTATTTCGTGAACAATTTCTCTTATAAGTATTTGAAATTATTGTTATTTGACAGTTAAAGTCTTGTCTAAAGGACAATTTCAATTGCAAGTAAAACTTTTTCACTCTCTTAAAGTTGCAAACAACGAAAAGATCAACATAATTTTAATAAACTTTAATACACACGTATGCACGAAAATAAAGTTTGTTTACCATTTTCTTATGTATTTTTTAGTGAAAATCCACAAGAATGCGGAACAGGAAAACAGCAACAACCGGAATAATGTGAGAGCCAACCAAATGGCCAAATGCACGAATGAATATCATAATCAGCCAAAAATGGCACTGGCCAAATCAAGCTCTGGGAAAAAGTCGAGAAAAACATCCAGTCAGATGCAGGAGGATACCGTGATTTTGGTGGTGAATGGTGCTGGCGAGGTAAGCTCAAAGGAGGAGACTCGAAGGCAGTGCGTTAAGCAGGTTCCGGGAATGCCAAAGGGAAATGAGCAAAGTGCGCAAATCCGAAATAATGTCAACGATGCAGGCCTGCAACGTGGTATGATAAAAGCACATCAGGCGGAGAATAATTCTAAGGAAAAGGAGGAGAAGGAGAAGGGTCTGGCGATGGAACTACTGCTTGAGAGCAACAATATGCTCGTTAAACCAAAGTTAAAGTTGAGTAAGAAAAGTTGGCAGATTACAGGCCGAGATCAAGACGAATTGCGCTGCGATGAAGTTGCAAACATAAATAATGGCCAACAGAGCTTGCTGGGATTGGAATTGGGTTTGAGACTGAGGGGGCAGGTGTTGATGCCAAGCGAAGGCCAACAGCAATATCAAAATTATCATTGCCCGACTGGGAAATCATGCTGCAGCCCAACAAAACTTTTCCAGCCAGCGAGCGCCAACAAATTGTCAACCGTCAAACAAGAGTCTGCCATCGCCATCGCCACCGCCACCGCCACCGCAAATGTCTCCACCGACAAGCAGTGGGGGGGTGCAGTACCCGAAATTGCGTTTGTTGTAGCAGCAGACAGTGCGGCGAGTTTATCAGCGGCCAGCCACAAAGGGGATCCCCAGGCGGATGCGGGAACGTTGCTGAATGGACCATCAATAAAAACGCCATTGCAGCCGCAACTCCCACTCAGCACTGTCGCCAAGCAAATGGAGGTGAATGAGGAACAACTGCTGGAGCATTTGAGCAGGGAGCATCGCCTGAATGTTGTGCACTTTGACGGCACCTTTGGCCAGCGATTGCATGTTCACGTGCAGCAGCTGAGGTCCCAGCAGACACAGGTCTGTCTACGTCTGAGTGAGCCATCTTCTGGGTCCCTCGAAGTGCAAACATTTTTCTTGGCTCTGCTGCCGATCCATGCTGGTCAGGTGGACAAGTATGCCGTGTTCCTGTGGCACCTCGACTCGACGCAACAGCACTTCCATACAGTCATCGAATCCCAGAGCAGTCGGGTCAAGTGGTTTGGCCAAACTCAGTCCCTTACACGCAGTTGGCCGGAGATCTGCGCTGCGGGCCAATTTCTCACCTGGACGTATGAGGAGCAAGACTCGTGCACGGGATTTAATATCACTGTTAAGAGAAAATAGTCTTATCATCTCAGTTATAAATAGTTATTATTCAAATATGCACTGATAATTAGCTGGTTTATAGTGAATGCATAACAAATAATTTATGACTAAGTACACAATAAACATGTTCACAATGCATTCTTTTTAATAAATATGTCAATTTAAAAAAAAAAATTTGCATAATTTATAAATTATAATCTGATACAATTTTTTTCATCTGTGTTTCTTTTGACGAACTGCCCAAACAGCGCGATTTGTAAATTATATTTGCATTTTTTCGCGCCTTTCATAAATTTATTTCAAATATGTATAATACAATTTTACTCGCAAATGTGTTAAGTTTGCAGAAATTTTAATTAAAAAAAAGCATTTAGAAATGTGCTGGCCTGGCACAGCTGCAGTACCAGGGGATGGTTCTCCATTCAACTCTTTAACGCGTAGAGTGATGTTACTCTATTCCACGAATTTGACAAATAGGGTCTCATCATTTATGCCACATTTTGCAACACTTTAAAGTACTTATTAAGAATGTCAGCAGTCGCTTCTATTCTTTCTGCATATATTTACAATTAGAGGGTATCTCTTAGTCATTCAATCGGATCTTTAGCTTGCACACTCGTTTGAAAATTATATTGATGCAGCTATATTTGCATAAAAACAACAGCAACAACAGATTGCAGTTGCCTCCTGATAATTGACTTGCACGCAAATTAATGTTTTTTTTTTTTTGTGTTGCCTTAAACACATACATACATACATATATGTTCATGTGCATACACACGTATACACACATATAAATATGCACACACATGCATGTTGTGAGTGATGTTGCTTCCTGTGAGGGCGTAAATTGCTGCGTTGTTTGGCAAACACTGCGAACACGAGAGGCGTGCTGTTTCCATCAGCCGCATTCTCTGCATGCTTCAAATATTAACAAACAGGTAAATGCATAAAAAGAAATAACGTATAAAAAATACGAGCCTGTGCACTAAAAAATATGTACAAAATGCATACACATAATTACACTTTTATATTTAAAATCATGTACAGTGTCAGTTTTTTACCTCGGTCGGAGATTTAGTAGTTTTGGTCCTAAGAATACATTTTGAACTTTAAGCCAAGTTATTTGAACTTTAAGCCAGTTATTATTAAGCCTTAATTTTGTTAAATATAAAATTTTTACAGAATATAATTCGAGACCCGAATCATTTTGTGCCTACATGATCGATCAGCTGATTGTGTGTTTGTTTGTGGGCAAAGAGCACTCGGTCAGACCTAATAGAATACATATAAAAATACCATATAGAACTATACAAAATATACGTCAGAGCATGTGTAGTCACGTATTTAACCGAAGACACAGTGTCAACAATAATACAGTAGGTCTACTAATTGTTTTGACAATATATAAAATGCATATATCTGTTTTTAATTTGTAGACATATTCAAGTCCAATGGATTTTATTATTTACTTATTTGCATTGTCCTAAAAAAAAAGCAACTCAAGTAAACTAAACTAATATTTCTTGCTTAAAAAAAAAATATAAGTATGAACTTTTTTATTTTGTCAAAACAATTACTTGACTGTCTGTACATACACATATATGTATGTATATTTATATTGTTTGGAAATATCAACATTTTGGAGCGCTCTTGCTCTCCCATTTTTCTCTTTAGGGTTATACCCTAATCTTCAAATTATAGGAGGGGTATTTCGATCATTCATTTAACTTACCCATATGCTAGATTTATAATATATGTTTAAATGTAATTAATACATACATAATTATGTTTGAAATACCTACATTTAAATAAGTAATTAAACTATTTATCATGTAAGGGGTATGCTTTAGTCTTTAATGGACGCATTTGCTTTTTTAAGCGCTCTTTGTTTTTTTGCCGATTGGACTTACGTATGTGTAATGTATGTGCGTATGTGTCGTCTGTTTGGCAATTAGTTTTAGTTATTGAAAATCGCCACAGTACGAGCTTGTGGTTAAGTACACTTATATACATTTGTTTATACACATATCGGTATGTATTTAGTGCTAGTAATATTTGTTTGAATTAGGTTTTTTAATTAATGTGCTAACAAATATGTAATGAAAATAATATCAATCCGTGTGTGTGTTTGCTAACAATTTGTTAAAACATCGCAGACATTCGGGCCGCCCTTAGCATTAGAAGGCATTAGAAGGCATTGCATTGTCGGTGCTCCGCTGGCGTCGTTTAGTTCACTTTGCTTTCTTCTCATCGCTTTTCCGTGCACCATATTTATTGGTCATTCATTCGGCGGTTAATCGATTGCGTCACATTCGTCACTTTAAGTCATTTTCAGGCTTTGTTATCGTTTTTTTTGTTGTCTTGCAATAGATAAACATGATTAGACAAACCGGTGAGTCCAATCATTTCAGTACTTAAGATTTATTTTACGTGTTTGTTGACGATTAAACCATTTCAAGAAAGGTGTGCTTAAAGAAGAAAATAGTATGCCAATAAATTGATATGAATTTAGATAAATGCTAAGATAATTTGTTGTCATTGTAATATTAATAACTAAGGCTAGTAAAAAAAAGGATTGTAGGAGAATGCGCGACTAAAGGATAATTTGCATATTACAAATATTTTGAGAAAATAAATTACTAATGGACAATTTAATTTATATTATTTACTAATTTATTGCTTCAAAAAATGTGTTTGAGGTTCCACATAAATCGAAACCAACCGAAAACCTCCCAAAAATGTATGTATATTTAAGAGAGTTTCTCCCAAAAATGGATGTATATTTAAGAGATTTTCTCCCAAAAATGTATGTATATTTAAGAGATTTTCTCCCAAAAATGTATGTATATTTAAGAGTTTTTCTATTAAAAATGCATGGAGATTTGCGAGATATTCGGTTGGTTTCGTTTTTCGTGGCAGCCCTGTTTATAATTATATCAGCTTTTTGTACATCCTGCAAACTCTAGACCTTCAAGATATCGTGGCAACTTATGACGGACCCCAATTGCAGAGATATCGCAAAAGATCTATAAGTGAGTTAATCAATTCCAAGGTGGCAGAACAAATTGAAGACAACAAAATGCCCGTGGAACTGTTGCGACGAGCCAGCGAGACTGCAACGATTAGCATTCTAGATTTAGAGTCGGAAAATGAGCGTCTGCTAGGTGAAAAGTTGGCGATGCAAAAGGATGAAGATGAAAAGCGTCCACAGCCTCCGCCGCGAGCCAACATGTTCAGCAAGGGACAACAGAGTGCTGGAAAAGGTGAGTTTATTTCAGTGGTGTCCAAAATATAACACCTAAGAAATATTTGGATACACCACTGTTTTATTTCAATAACAAAAATATAAATAAATAAAATATAATGGAGATGTAAATACTGTGGAATGGAATCTTGTGGCATGAGTGTTGCTACAAAAAGGGAAACCCTTTTCAAAATCAGTGCAAATGGTGCGAATATGAAAAGGAATTCGTCAGACGCATTGCAAAAGCAAAAAAAATGGTCAAAGCTATTTTAAGAATGCAGTGCATAGCAACGCGAACCAAAGCAAAATTATTTTACCCGGAAATGATTTTCTTGCACACACGTATACACGTATATACATGTTTGTACACAGTGTAGGGAATACTTACAAAGAGGGACATCGGCGCCAGGATGACACACAGACACACAGACACACAGACATTCCCATCGATGTCAGAGTTGACGCCGCTGTTTGTTGGCTGCCACAAAATGCACATACGCACATCTGTGCATTTGTTTGTGTGTGCTTGTGTATGTGTATGTGTGCAATATCGTGGTGCACATTGTTTATTCAAAGCTTTTGTTTCTCGTCGGCATTTCCCAGCTAAGTCTGATCCGTAGCTTGTTCACAAGCGTTGGGCACACTGTCTGAACATCTGAACGTCTGTACGTCGTTATGTCTTTATGTCTGATTGAGGCGTTCCAATTCATAGTGAGCTTCAATAACAACGTTCTCGGAACATACTATGAAGAGTAGGAGATTCTACTCCCAAGTCTTGCATTGGCGCCATGAGGGCTATGCCTCCCGGGCGCATCCTGAATATATGCCATCTCTGCGTTGGCTTACACATATCCAGATAATTACATATGTACATATAGCATGTATACGTAAGTCTCCATCTACATATGTATGAATTCGGCAGTTGGAGTTTAGCAGTTTCGACATTTCCGGGGCTGAGCCGAGATTTCTGCATAAATATAAAGCATATCATTTAGTTGGGTAAATCCAAAGTATAGTCAGTGTCAGATGCTCAATGCTCAGAATTCTATCTTTTAAATATGTTACAATGCTGTGTACAGGGTATCCACTAGTCCATCTCACTCGCATGCAGCTCATTGAGTTGTTTTTTTTTGTGCGAGCATCATGTTTGTTGTTACAGCCGTGCATATTTCCAGCGTTATAATAAAGTTATTCGCTTGTTGTTTTTGCAAGAACTCAACTATTATTATTATTATTGTTTTTGTTACAATGCTTTTACAATTTCGTAATGGGTTTTTTTCAACTTCTTATTCATTTTTTTTTTGATCATTTTTGAGCTTTGACTTACGAATTTGCACTTCGTTCCGCATTGCGAATTTTACATGAATAAAGTGTAAATAAGCCTCGAACGGGGTGCATCAAAATTTGCGAACCTTCAGGAATAAATTAAGATATACCTATGGTTTCTTTTTTTTTGTACCCACTGCAAGCAAATCAATGTATGTACACAGTAAGTACATATTAAGTTACGTATGTACATAATCCATATACGTGCATATAAATATATGCATTTGTATGAATATTTAAATGCCTGAGAGTATGTTTATTTGCACGACTCGATTTAAATGTGGCACAACAACGAGTTTTTCTATATATAGAGAAAATGCTTTGCGAGAATGGAAATGGTTTTAACTCTCCACGTGGCAAGCTGGGATGTCACGCCCCCTCTATAAATACAGCTTGGGGAAAATGGCGACATTTCTGTTTACTTAAATCTGCAGCATGAAAAACGATTTGCACTCACAAAGTCACCATTGATAAATGAATCTTGGCAACAGCAACAACAGCGATGCATTTATACACAAGTACGAGTACAAACTGTGTGTACAATATACATGGATACACAGTCAGAGTACGCGTGCATATGTTGATATTACGTATACGCAGCGTTTGCCCAACAATTATAAATGACTACGTCGGCCTTACTGCCTCACTGAAGGCGGTATGAGTATTTGCAACAGTTTTAGCCAAATGAATAGGAAAATTTCAGCACACACATGATACGAGATACGAGATACGAATGTGAGCACAACACAGTAAGTGGCAAGGCAAAGATAGAAAAAGGGGCAAGGAAAGGCAAGGCAAGGAAGGCGCCAGACGCTTCATTTGACGTGCCACACATAATCCCCTTTCAGATGCTGCACACACACACATACACTCACACTCACACATGTGACGAGCTGCTTGGTTTCACTTTGATACCATTTGCATTGAGTCAGTGACGCTGACGCTGACTTGCTGCTGTCGTAGTCAGGCCCTGTGGCAGAGTTGTACGTTGCACATAACACATCGCACATCGTACTCAGCTGGATTTTAACTTGCCCAGAGTCACTTAAGTTGCATCGAAGCAGCAAGCAGCAAGCGGAGGTGCCTCCACTTAGAGTGGCATCTGTGGGTGGCAGTAGCCAATTACTAAACTACGTTTAATAGAGCGCTTTACATTTGGCACTATGACGACTTTATAGTGCTTGCTTTGCCTCTCAAATCTTTTCTTTTATCAAATTTTCAATTTGTCCCTGTATTTATGTAGCTTATGAATGGACATGGATGCATTACAGTTTGTATTTCATAGTTGACCTGCTTTAAGCTTAAAACATATCTGAGACTGGGCCACAGATTGCGGCATGGTACGATTACGAGTATCAAAGCCAGCATGAACCTTACCACTAATGACATATGCTATAAGCTATATTCATGATGCCTGTGTTGCTTGACTTCAGATCAAATCGCTGATGCATAACTCCAGAGCGTCAAGAAGTCACTGGGTTTTCTATAGGATGTCTGGAAGTGAGTTTAAAAGCGTTAGCTGCTTTCACTGGGTAAATCACAAAGCTCGTCAAGTGAAGCTGGTTCCTGCACTCCATCCTGACTTTATGCTAGTGAAAGAAATTATATTTAAATGTGCTGACATTGCAACGCGCAAAAATCCTTCTCTATACTTCAGACGCACATTCAAGTGTCTTTTTTTTTTTGTACTTGTAAAGGTAAACCCACATCCTGCAGATAGATATGTATTCGTAGAGCAGAGCCAATGACGTGCTTAAAGCTGACATAGCTCAACAAACAAACAAAATGCGTTTTTCTTCTACGGTTTCACAGAATAATCAATAAACCTCTAGACATTCAGGTTGATAACACATACACTACATAGCTACGATTATTAGTATTTACTCGTTGAAAACAAACTGCGATCAAAATACAAACAAGTTGCAATTGATGAACACAACCTGTTGGCAAAAAAAAATCGTATGAATAATCTTTAATCTATTGCAGAAATTGTTTTTGATTTAAAAGAAGTTTTAAGTCCAAAACTCTCGACTGTCAGATACCTTATATGAGACAAGAAAAAATTAGAGGAAAGCATTTAAATTGACATGCAATTAAAACACATTTAAAATTACAATGTTTCTTTATTGTCAATTATTTTGTCATTTATATTTGGTATTGACTGCAGCTGCAAATACTGCCTCTCTGACTTAATTCTTTTTAAATATTAGGGTATCTTATACAGCTTAAGCATTTCTTTGAAGCTACTTATGTTAGCATTTTTTTTTGCTCAGTTAAATTCACAAGGCTAAAATGTTTGTCTGCTTTATCTGGCTCAGTTTGAATGATTTTCTTCTCCTTTGAGTTTTATTATTTGTGTGGGAAGTTTTTCAATAATTGAATCCAAAAATTTTGTTCATTTATGCACTTGGCTGTGAAAAACTTTGGAACTATTTTCTTGACTTGCCGTTGGTCAGTTCCACAAAATAAGGCAAGTTTAAATGACCAAAAAGTGCCACTGGCAAGAGCTCAAAAGGCAATGATAACCAAACTACGCATATAAATAACTCGAAATTCTTAACAAAAAAGTAAGATTGGAGAAAAAAATTAAATAGATGGATGCAGATGCAGATGCAAATGCAGATGCGAAGAATGCGAAGGAGGAGCAGCTACAAGAAATATAATATTTTCCCGACTGTCCGACTGTCCGAATGCCCTGGAGTGTTCTTTGCGTTGCTCTCCAAAAATTGACTTGGAAGAATAATATTCAATGGAGTCCAGTTCCCCGCTAGCTTCGCCGTAGGTGTATATCAAAATTCAAGAGCGTATATCTTAAAGTTTGGTGCCACAGAAGAACCCTAATGACTTTGGCAACTTACAGTTCCACGACTACATAACAATTTTTTGTGTTAAGTGCAGTGCATGAATATGAAATATCACTAAAATGCACACACACATACACACACACACACACACACACAGACACATACGCACAAAGACACTGGCGATTGGAAGTGGCAACTAAAGCTTGCCGTCTTACCTGCCTCATGCAACTCGGAGTGCACACTCCTTTTGCTATCTTTGCTGACACCTTGCGCAATTTATGAAAGGCTGGGCAAGAAAAAGA
Source organism: Drosophila falleni (assembly GCA_035045575.1). Taxonomy (NCBI): domain Eukaryota; kingdom Metazoa; phylum Arthropoda; class Insecta; order Diptera; family Drosophilidae; genus Drosophila; species Drosophila falleni. The sequence goes on from JAWNOV010000062.1 coordinate 21,757,311, forward strand.
AAGAAAAATTGTGGTGAGGGAAAGGGGAAAAACACGGAAAGGGCAATGCCGCAAAAACTTTTAAATGCGGCACATTATTCATAAATGTTGAAAGGAGGAAGAGACTGCAGAATTCAAAAGGCAAGGGTGAAGAGGGAAGGGGAGTGACTAACTAACCAAGCGAAAACAGTTTGTTATTGCTCTGCTCAACATCGCGGAGATATTTAAAATTAATTATGGAATGTTAAATATTTGTTGCACTTCAAACACGAACTTCGCATTGAACTTGTAAATATTTGATATAAGCCTAGAGCCGAGCCAAGTCCAACGCAGTCAAACTCTAAAATATACGGAACAGAATTAAACCGTAGTGTAACGGTAAATATTTGGCCAACTCACATACTCTTGATTATGGCTAATTAATTGATAAGCAAATGCTCGTAAGCAAAATTTCAGCGCAATGCCGAGCGGCTGTTTGTATTTTTGGCTGCCAAATTTAAGCATCTCAGTTCCTTATCATCCCAAGAAGTTAGTTCTATTCATATAATTCTGTGTAATTCTTGCAACTTTTCTAACTATTTCTGTGTAGATTAATGTATTCTGCTAATCCAATAATATTTTTTATCAAAAATTTAATTAAAATTTTTGTTTGCTATTAATCGTTAAAATATAATGAAGATAATGTGAGCGTAAATTCTTACGAATTTTCATTAAATTTTTTCTAAAGAGGAATGAGAAAGAGTTATATTTTGTGAAAGTAGCATCTAATCTTGAATTTATATACTGTAACCACAATAAATGTGCACAGTTTTTTCACAGTTTAAAAAATCGATATTTTTTAAAAATATATCTTGCATATTAAATATACGCTTAAACACATATTTTTAAACACACAATTTTTAAGAGCATAAAGACTTTGTTATCTGACATGTGTATAATAATTTAATCACATTATCTATTTATTTTTTCAATAGAAAAACATTAATTATGTTTACAGATTATGTTAAGAGGATGTTCTCTTTCTTGTACGAGTATAACTAAGAGTATTTCAACTTCGTCATACTGCAGCGATCAAGTGACTCATACTCTTGTTGTTTTGAGCATTTAGAAAAAATTAATATTCTTTTCTCAGCATCTGGTTGTGCTCTGGGGGGCTCTCTGTTGTTTCAAATTTATTTGTTAATTTAGCAAATTAGAAAAGCGAATGTCGGAGCGTGTAGTGTTTGTGGCACGCGAGCAATCGGGCTATTGAGAGGCCTTTGGGAGAGTATTGTGGACAGTTTCGTTTATGTTTTTTATTAGCATAAGATATTGCAATAGTGAGTGTACGTGTGTATAGATATTCTCCCTTCGGTTTTTATAGGTATGAGATTAAAATGATTCGCTTGTAGCTCTGTCAGTTGTACGCTGTCGTCTGGAGCGCATCAGATCAGAGAGATTAGTAAGATTTATTTCATTTATTATATTTTACTTTCATTAAATCTTATCGTCTCGGTGCGTTGAGTCGACGGAAAGTCGTTCATTACAACGTTGTTTCCCATCGACTTTTTATACTAAAAAGTGTGTCTGGTAAATTCAAGTGATGTGGTTTATTTACATGAAAAATACCCAGAAATTATAGAAAAATTATAATTAATTGAATTAATTGTATATTAAAATGAATCCAATGAGTGCAACGTGGGGCGACAATTACAAATTAATATTAGTCTCTTCGATCCCGTGCTTGAACTTAGAAGTTAAGCTTGAAAAAACTTTTAATTATTGATAATAATTTTTTTTGTATATATTTAAATGTGTTGAGAATATTTTCGAGTAAAATAAATATTAAAAGTGCATCACGAAACCATTTCAATAGAATTTGGTAAAAAAAATGTGGCTTAAAATACTGAAAATATCTCTTTGATTTTTTATTCCTATCGGATGTTTTCTACTACTAAAAGTGCCTGTTATAGTAAAGTCAATTAACCTTGCCAATTGATTAGAGCTTCCGAGCACGTCGCTTATTTAAAATTGATCCATAATTGGCACGTGATCAATCAGTGCAAACAGGCAAATTATTAAAAGACATACAAAATTTGACACCAAATATTTTGTGAACAATTAACAAGTTCGAGCTTGGTGACAAATAGGTAGAAGATTGTGCAGTTGAAACCGGTTGAAAAGTATGAAATAAAGTGTTAATTTTACACCGAACTGAAACCATTAGATACTTGTTTCTGAGAAAACTTATAATTTCGTGAGTGTTTGTAATATTTCCCATCTACCTGTAACTGAAAGTCAGAGTCAAGTTCAGTTCGAATTTAAATTAAATAGTTAATTGACTTCAATTAGAAGCCATTAAGAGATGGAGTGTTGAGGGAGTGAAAAGAGAAAGGAGAAAGGAAAGGAGAGCAAAGCTGGCATTAACAACACTCATTATCAATGGAAATATTTATGTTTTGCACCTGCAACACTTACTTAAGTGGCAGCTACAGTTGAAGTCGTAGTCGTAGTCGAAGTCGAAGTCGTAAAGGCGAAAGTGTCAAGTTGTCGTTGTGACAATAATGCCAATTATGCCACGTCGTCGTTGGAGACAAGCGGCACTTGCAACACTTTAACCCAAGACAGCCCCAAGACAACTTCCTGCCGTTGTCGTCGATGTCGCTTGTGTTCTTGTTCTCGTTATTGTTATTGTTGTTGTTGTCGTCGTCGTCGTCGTCATCACCTTTTGCAGTCGCCATCGCAGCTGTCGTAACTACAGCGCAATCAGCGGCTGTCAATCTATGTTGCAATCTTTAGTTTGACATCAACGCGCTGTCGACGTCGACGTCGACGACGACGTTGCAACGTCTTGAGTGGCATAAAGGCGGCAGAGTCTGAATTTTACAATTTAAACGTACATGCCTCCCCCATCTAGAAGAAGTGTACTTTGAGATAGGATGTGGCAGGTGTCGACCCGTTGCAGCTCCTTTTCCTTCTCCTTCCTCCTATTCACTGGCATTTTAGTCATGCATGAGCTCCACAAATGAATGCAAAATGGGTTAAATGCAGCTTTGTGGCACTTATAACCAATTTACAAGGTCGAAGGGGAAATGCCTAGCCGGCAAAGCATTTACATTCTCGTTCGAGCTTCAAGAGGCATCCATTTAAATACGTTTAAATCTGCTTGCTACTTACAGGCAAGCGAAACCAGCAACAACAACAACAGCAACTGCAACAGCAGCAACAACAATTGCAGGCGAACAATAGAGTCGCAGTGTCGCAGAGTAACAACATGACAGAGAATGGCAACTCTGCTGCTGGTGGTGGTGGTAATCCTGCACAGCCAGCACATACTAAATTAGACATACAAAAATTCTCCGAGGAGTACAATAATGTTGCCGCGTCTGATGTTGTTGCTGCTGCTGCTGTTGTCGCTGGCAATGTGGACGAGACGGCACAAAATGCAGCAGCAACAATCATTTTAGCGCCGACATCATTAAATTTAACAAATACAACACCAAATGCTCCCCTCGGCGGCAACAACAGCAACAGTGGCAGCAACAACAATGGCAACAATAACAACAGGACCAACACAGACAGTGGCAACAATGGCTCGGGTTACCCAGCACACGGCGAGCACTACAAAGGACCTAAATGGTAAGTGAAAATGCTCATGTGGACAAGGGAAAGCTTAGACATCCAATGTGTCTTCTCATCCCTCTCTCTATATCTATTTCTTTTTCTCCTTCTCTCTGCACATTTGCTTAACCCTTTGAATGCATTTCCGGCTCAGCAAAAAGCAGACTTTAACACTTGCATTGCACGCGTTTTTCGCATATCCGTTATGTTGCTGTTGTTTCTTCAATTGTTGTTGTTGTCTACTTTTGTTCAACATTATATTTTCGTGCTGTATTTCTTTTATGTGCTAACAACGTTGCCACTACTCCTTCTGCTCCCCCTGCTCCTCCTTCTTCTCCCCATCGTTGTCGTCACGGCCAATGTCTGTTGCTGTTGCTGCTGCATTGGTAAGGCGTGCTTCCGTTGTTGCACAGGAAACGCCGCCTGAGCCGGTGTCTGGGCCAAAATGCACTGCTTTATTTATTTATTTTATGTATTTCTTTTTTTTTTTGGCTGTGACACCCGTTTTAATAGCTGTTAGAGTGGCTGGCTTTAGTGGCCAGCATGAACTGGATCTGCCGCAGGAACAACAATGATTATGGTACAAACGTGGCATATAAATTGCGAGCGTTGCAAGTTGGCATTTACATAAATGATGGCAATGACCACACGCTCTAAACTTGTGCTAAGTGCCAAGTTTATTTACTTTGATAGATTGAGCAGCAGTGCAAAGAAGGTGTAAGCATTGTTGATGGTCTGTTGAATGAAAGGTACTCATAAGATAATCTATCTTAGCCAAGTATAAGTGATCAGTGTTTACCTTCATGAAGATGGGCAAGCCGATTTCAAAGAAGATGCCAGCACGTACTTTGACGGGACGCTTAAGGAACTCCATGTAACAGATGAGATCCTTGCGCGTCTTCACCGAATACTCCAGCCAATTGGTATTGAATACGCTGTTGGTTAACTGATTCGCCTGGACGGTTAACTGATTGCCGTAATAACATGGCAGAAAGATCTGTACGATCATCACGGCCACAAACTGCACCGTGGCCAAAAATAGACCCGGATTCTGTTGCCAGCCCATTTGAACTAAACGGTAGCCGCTAAAGCAGAGAATGAAGGCACTTAGTACCACCTGGGAGAGCACATAAGGAGACACAAGGAGCTCGCATTGCCGGGTAAGAAGACGCACTCTCGTGTAATCCTGAAAGACGCGCTGCAATTCTGGAAGAGCCTTGGTTTCCGACGCTTGCTGCAAGGCCAACAGCCGGATGTTTAGGATGCGGTAGAGCAGACCAGTTTTGAACATGAAATAGCAACCCAACAAGTCCAGTTGGGTATTGGAAAGGCAGCACACAGTCATTGCCAATACATTGTAGCCCCAAGCATAGAAGTAGCCCTGGGAATTCTGCCACTCAAAGGGTACGTAGTAGCCGAAGGGCAACTCGTATGTATCCTGAAAGAAAACGCTGAAAAAACCAAATAATGCCACAGTGATGACACCGCCAAGATACGAGTAGTAGATACGTCCAAAATGACGCTCCTCGCGTTCCAGCAACCTTACATCCTCCGTATCAACAAACTTCTCCAGCTCCTTCTTGAAATTGTAGGCTTCCTCTCGCCTATACCAGATGTTGATGATCTTTATGAGTAATGGCAGCTGTGTCAGCGACATGTACATCACTCTACCGGCTTGTTCCAAGTCATTGGAGGTGATTACCTCAAGCCACATCAGCGCAATTTGGGTGAAAGTCAATGGCAGGTGCAATACAAAAGGGTAGATGCGCTTTATCCAGCTCCAGGTATAATTTTCATCCTGCCACTTCCAGATGCCAAGCCATCTTTGAAGTTGAAATAGAGTTCGTACTGCGGTCATCTTAAGTTCGACTCCTACTTCACAATAAATGTCTTTTAAGTAGAGGTTCCTTTTATAGACTTGCCGGAACCAAATTTCATAAACATTTTATGAAGACCCCCCTTGCAGCCGATTGTTTTTTACCCTTAAGCCCTCAATTTCTATGTATACCTTGTATTCACATATTGCAGAAGGTATAATGAGGTTTCGTTTAAGTTTTGTAACTTACATAAGAAGCAATCAACCACAGATACATATTCATTATCTCTTTCTACAGTTCAGCAGAAGCTGTACTCAAAATGCATATGAAATTCTGAATATTGAATTTACTGTTTATGAACATATTTTATATCATAGTCGTATTTGATGTTTTTCGTAACATTTCCATTTAATATCTATATGTTTTTCTTTTACATTAAAGAACTAGTTCCACTCGTAATTTTCCTTCCTTTACTGCAGCCCTGAAGCCTTCTCTTCATAAAGTATCATATTTATAAATGTAAAACCAAGGCAATTACAATAATTGTCTTGCTGACATAATAAATCAAATTTGTTAATTATTTTGTTACATATTGAATAAGACACGCAATTGCTTTCTTATATAGTAGATATTCAACAGTTTTTATTTATCATTAGGAGTCAGTTGAAAGCTAGCTCTCCAGAGCATATGTCTTTTTGAACGAAACGATATAGGACATTTGGTATAGATAGTTCTGATTTATGATTGGAATTAGGTAATTTTTAGATTACAACTTTTCTCATACTTCTATTAGCATTTGAATTATTTCTCTATATTCGAACTCGTACTCCTTCCTCAGTTTCGCTTTGTTTTTCTTACCCTCTCTACTACTGCTACTTTAAATACTACTATTAATATTACTCCTCCCAGTCCCTCTTCCAGGCCCCGCTCCCACTCTCGCTCCCAGGTCACTCTCCCAGTCGCTCTCCCAGTCGCTCTCCCAGGTCCCTCTCCCAGTCCCTCTCCCAGTCCCTATCCCAGTCCCAGCTCCCAGGTCCCTCTCCCAGTCCCTCTCCCAGTTCCTCTCCCAGTCCCTCTCCCAGTCCCTCTCCCAGGTCCCTCTCCCAGGTTCCTCTCCCAATCCCGCTCCCAGGTCCCTCTCCCAGTCCCGCTCCCAGGTCCCTCTCCCAGTCCCTCTCCCAGTCCCTCTCCCAGTCCCTCTCCCAGTCCCTCTCCCAGTCCCTCTCCCAGTCCCTCTCCCAGGTCCCTCTCCCAGGTCCCTCTCCCAATCCCGCTCCCAGGTCCCTCTCCCAGGACCCTCTCCCAGGTCCCTCTCCCAGTCCCTCTCCTAGGTCCCGCTCCCAGTCCCTCTTCCAGTCCCTCTCCCAGTCCCTCTCCCAGTCCCTCTTCCAGTCCCTCTCCCAGTCCCTCTCCCAGGTCCCTCTCCTAATCTCGCTCCCAGGTCCCTCTCCCAGTCCCTCTCCCAGGTCCCTCTCCCAGGTCCCTCTCCCAATCCCGCTCCCAGGTCCCTCTCCCAGTCCCTCTCCCAGGTCCCTCTCCCAGTCCCGCTCCCAGTCCCTCTCCCAGGCCCCCAGGCCCATAAATTTAATGAATATTTATTTAAGTAAAGTTTAATAAATCGTTGAATGAATTCTAGACGCTTAGACAAAAACGTTAAATTTAAATTAATTTATGTGGTAGTATTTTTAATAGCAGTACTAGAACAGTTAAGTAGATAATAAAATTAGTAGAGTCCTGTTTCACTTCGATACATTCAGCAGCAGTGCCAAAAAACTATATGAATTATTGATGGTCTATACATAATAGAAGAAATTACATTTAATATATGCTACGAAATTTAAATGGATATCGAACCTTGACAAAAATCGGAAGTCCTACATCAAAGAAGTAACCAGCACGAATAATCACAGGGCGTTTCAGGTGTTCCATGTAGATATTAAGGAGTTTTCGCAGGTGAGGAGAGCACTGCAACCAATTAGTGTTGTAGACCTCGTTTGTTAACTGATTGGCATGGAATGTGATCTGGTTTCCATAATAGCAGGGCAAGAATATCTGTAGGATCATGACACTAACAAACTGCAGCATCGATATAAATTGGCCAGGATTGGCTCGAACTCCAACATGTTGCAGACGATAGCCGCTAAAGCAGAGGATGAAAGCACTGAGTATAATTTGAGAGAGAACGTGGGCCGATACGAGGTCTTCACACTGAATAGTTATTCTGAAATGGCAAAAAAATAAAAAGATCAAATAAGGGCATTTCTAAATTAGATATAGATTTGTTTATAACAAATCCAAATCTGATTAAGATAGCATTACAAATAAATAAAAAAATTTTTGACCTGCGTATGCGATTATGCAATTTAAAAATCAGGCGAAGCTGCTGCTCAAATTCCAATTCATTGTCCACATTCCCCAAGGATCTCAGACGCATTCCCAGCAGTTGATAGAGCAGTGATACGTGAAACATAAAGTAGCATCCGATAATGTCCAGAGTAACATCCGAGATACAGGTTACTATCATCCCGGTCACACTGTATCCATAAGCATACCAATATCCTTTCTCATTCTGCCACTGAAAGGGAACAAAGTAGGCAAAGGGAAGCACATATTCCTTGAGGAACAGGACTCCAATGCAGCCGCTGCACACCACACACAGGGCGACAAGACCGTACACACAGAAGAACCACTTGAAGTTCCGCTGTTCCCCTCGCCAGAATCGTATTTCATCCTGAGAACGGAATTCATATTCAGGCTCATTTTGCAGATGATGCATCAGTTGCCAGGCTGCCGTTCTTCGATACCAGAGATTCAGGATTTTTACAATGAGAGCCAATTCAGTGATGGACATGTACAACACCTGCCCAGCTTGTTCCAAGTTTGTCGATACGAATGCCTCCATCCACATCAATCCAATGAACATAAAAGTAAACGGCAAGTGCAGCAGATATCGATAGATTTCCTTGATGATAACAAGAATTGGTAACTCATCCTTGGTTGCTGGTGTCCAGGGCCATACACCGAAAATTTTCATTATCTTCAAGAACAGATGCATAGAACTTGTGCGATCCTTATACTTCTCCATTTATCTGCTCTCTGCTGTTCATTTCTACATCGCGGATCCTTTTTGTAGCCGTCTGCAAGAATAATTGGCAGCAATTAGGACTTCATAATTTAAACAATCGTACACGAAAGGACAATTAGGCGTTTCGTGGTTTGGTCTCTGACATTTGCAATGACAAAGGAAAATGGCTAATGTTGTGAGTAAAGGGAGAGCCAGAATTGATTTGAAGTAAACTACTTTAACTCGTCTAATCTTTTTACGATAAAATGAGTTAATTAATTTGGCTTTTGTGAAAAATGAAAAACTTAACTTTGTTTTAGTTCTGTCTAAAAATTGGAAAATTTAATTTTTCTCCATCTGTGTCTTTTTTTCATACTTTGCCTACTAAACAAGGGTTCTAAAAAACTTGATTTTTGTAACTTTTGTAAGAACACATTTCTTTGCCGATGGATTGACTCGATTTTCTTTTTCGGGCTTAAGTTTGATTCCAAAATCGGTTTTCTTAAATATATCTGAGATAGTCCTTATGTATATGTATCTTATGTATATGTATCTTAGATACTTCTACGATTTTATAATCATTCTACTATCATCTTGTGTGTAGTTTATTTCACAACCCAAAATAATCTTTACAAAATATGACGATTTGTTTATTATTATTATTATTAATAGTTAAGTACAAGTTTCAACTCTCATCAGAGTTCTGTTCTGAGTATCATTCAAAGTTGTTGTTGAAATTAATAAAACTATAATATCTGTAATAGTTGTAGTACTTATACTCATAGTATAGTCTTCATCCAGTACTACAGCTCAATTCAAAAGTATAACAATCAGTTTTAGTAAAGTTCCAATCCATTTCACTTCGATGCATTCAGCAAGAGTGCAAAAAAACTATATGCATTGTTTATAGTCTATGAATAATCGAAAGATATTAATGATTAAGTCTGCATTTCTGGAAAACGTAAGCTAAAATCGAACCTTGACGAAAATCGGAAGTCCCACATCAAAAAAGTAACCAGCACGAATTTTTACAGGGCGTTTCAGGTGTTCCATGTAGATATTTAGAAGTTTTCGGAGGTGAGGAGAGCACTGCAACCAATTGGTGTTGTAGACCTCGTTTGTTAACTGATTGGCATGGAATGTGATCTTGTTGCCATAATAGCAGGGCAAGTATATCTGTAATATCATGACACTAACAAACTGTAACATGGATATAAATTGGCCAGGATTGGCTCGAACTCCAACATGTTGCAGACGATATCCGCTGAAGCAGAGGATGAAAGCACTAAGTATAATTTGGGATAGAACGTAGGGCGATACAAGCGTTTCACACTCCAACGTTAGTCTAAAAGGGAAAGTGATTAGTAAGTGATTTAGTCATTAATTGAAGCATATCTTTAAACCTGCGTATGCGATGATGCAGCTGGAATATTAGCCGAAGTTGCTGCTGAAATTCGAGCTCGTTGTCTAAATTCCTTAAGGATCTTAGCCGCATGTTCAGTAATTGATACAGTAACGAAACGTGGAACATAAAATAACATCCGATCGTGTCCAGAGTCACATTCGAGATGCACGTTACTGTCATCCCGGCCACACTGTATCCATAAGCATACCAATATCCTTTGTCGTTCTGCCACTGAAAGGGAACAAAGAAGGCAAAGGGAAGCACATATTCCTTGAGGAACAGGACTCCAATGCAGCCGCTGTAAACCACACAAAGACTTAGAAGGGTGTACGTAAAGAAGTACCGCTTGAAGATTCTTTGTTCCCCTTGCCAGAATTGTGTTTCATCCTGCGATTGCAGTTCATATTCAGGTGCATTTTGCAGATGATGCATCAGTCTCCAAGCTGCCTTTCTTCGATGCCAGATATTTAAAATTTTGACAATGAGAGCCACTTCAGTAATGGACATGTACAACACCTGTCCAGCTTGCTCCAAGTTGGTCGAAACAAATGCCTCCAGCCACATCAATCCAATGAAGGTAAAGGTGAACGGCAAGTGCAGCAGATAGCGATAGTTTTCCTTGATAAAGACAATTAATGGCAACTCATCCCTGGTTGCTGGTGACCAGGGCCACACACCGAAAATTCTCATTATCTTCAAGATCAAATAAACGGAATGTGTACGATCCTGGTGCTTCTCCATTTCGCTTGTTTCTGTTGTTCTTTGCGACTTCGCCCTGCCTTTTGTACCTGTCTGCAAGGACTATTAGCAGCAATTATGATTTTATTATTTAAACAAACGTACACGAAAGGACAATTAGTCCAGGTCTTGCTTTGGTCTCTGACAGTAACCATATCAAATGAAATGGTTAGGAATGGGAGTTAGGCAAGTGTATGATTAGGAGATACCCTCTCTGATTTCGATTACTTGTACATTTTTATTTAAAAACAAAAATTAAAACTTAAATTTAAAATTTAAAATTATCTTATATTTCACATATTCCGAATTTTTGTTTTTTTATTCTAAAATGTTTTGAAATTAAAATTAAATTTTGTACTCTTTTTTTTAAATATCTTTAATAACTTTTAATTAAAATTAGATAAAATAGAAATATATGAAAAATTAAAATAGAAAAGTAAATTACTTAAACGCAATTGATATGTGTATTAAAGTATATGGAATTCAATTATTATCAGTGTCGGCAAACTGATCATTTTCGATTTTTAAAGAAGGAAAAAAATAACATTATATTATTATCGTTTCTGCGATTGTTGGTATGATTAGAGAAGCTTTAAATATACAGGTTACCCTACTTCGATATATGTATACAGGGTATAACTATGTGTGTATTACAAGCTACACGAGCTTCTCTCCTAGTTCTAGTTTGTTAACTGAAGTAAATGGTTCATACTGATTTTTTACTCTTGCATTTGCAGGTGGCGTCACTTGGTCCTCCATTGGTCGCTTGTGTCGGAGCATGTTGCCCTGCTGGTAATATTTCTGGGTCTCTGGGCTCTGGGTCTGGCATTGTTGCCGGAATATGCGACACCCTCGACCACCATCATGCGTATTATACTGCTTTTTGTGGGTGCACAAATATCTGGTATACTGGTGACCTTCATCCATTTGCCGGACATGTTGGGCATGCTCTTCTTTGGGGTGCTCTATACCAACGTGGGCTTGGCGAATTTCGAGGGTTACCAACGCTTAGAGGTCTTTTTGAGGTAAGTTGTGTTTCGATGCCAGCTCAAAAGATATTTCCAACTATGTTTTTTCACAGAGAAATGGCTTTAATCAATATCATGCTGTTAGCTGGCTTGGGTCTTGATGGCAGCGCTTTTAGGCGGTTGTGGCTTATGATTCTGCGACTGACACTGGTGCCGACCATTGTCGAGGTGGCCATAATAGCCGTGCTGGCTTATTTCACCTTATCCATGCCCTGGCTTTGGGGCATCGCTTTGGGGTGAGTGTTGCATGTGTGTGTGTGTTGTTAAGTAAATGAATCATTCATTTGCCTTATAGCCTGGTCATCACAGCCGTCTCCCCCAATGTCGTTGTGACAGTCATGCTGAAGCTGAAGGAGGATCGACTGGGATTAAACAGTGGCATCCATACGCTCATCTACGCAATGACCACATGCAACGACGTTGTGGCCATCTTCATGTTTGGCGTCGTAATCAGCATTATATTCTCCACAAGTACGTGCCACAAAGCGTGCAACTGGCAAAGAGAGTGCACTCACAATTGCTTCCATTCATACTTTCAGGCTCGCTGACACAAAAAGTGCTGCAAGGTCCCATTGGCATTGGTATTGGACTTGTTTTTGGCTATCTATATGGCATGATGCTGCACTATTTGCCATCTCGTAATGCGGTAAGCAGCATTGGGTACTCTCGCAGCCAGACAATAGCCTTACTCTCTAGTATGTCGTTGCATACTTGTGTAATCCCCCCTGTGCCCCTGTTTCCCCCCCTGCCTGCAACTGTTTGAGTCCCTGTCGCTCTGTCCCTGTTGCACTCAAAATGCGCATTCACTGAACACTTACACACTCAATCAGCGCATTTAATGATGCAAAACTCGCGCTGCAATATCAGTGGGTGGCTACAAAAGCTATCATACATATGAGAATTCTTGCTCTCTCGCTCTCTCGCTCTCGTCTCTCTCTCTCTCTCTTTCACTCGCTCTCTCTGCGTGTGCTTGGGCGCATTTTGCATAAAAAGACACTTACAACCAAACGGCGACGATGACGACACGAACGAGGACGAGGATGAGGATGTGGATGTTGATGACGTTGGCTCTGAAGCTGAAGCTGGAGCTGGCGACATTTGCGACGACAGTTACTGCCAGCGTCCATGGAAAGTTATGGCAACAGCGCGTTGCAGGCAGCAGGCAGCAGGCAGCATGCAGCAGGCAGTCGTGGCAGTTGCAAGTAGCAGCCCGCTACGTTGCAACCACAAAACTCATTGCCGCAACTTACACCGCTAATGGCGCGCATAATCAAACGCCATGGGTGGCACTGAATGTCTTTGAACTGGCGGAAACTCACACACACTCACACACACACATACACGCACACATGTAGTACTCATAACTTTTGTTTTCGCCTGTGCAACTTTCATGGCCGCAAACAGGCCAAACCATACCACACCACACCACACCATGCCACACCACACACCATCGCAGTGTGTACAAAAATTGTCACGCTGTGCTCCGCTCAAGACGCGCCACTTGCATCCTTGCATATTTTACACGACTGCCATTTATTGTGGGTGATTCTCCCTCTCTCTCCCCTCTCTCTCTCTCTCTTCCTCTCTTACACACTCTTCACGCTCCCTCTCGTTCACTCGCTATGTGCCTGTCATCAAGCCTCACTGTCTGTGTGGCAGTTACCCAGTGCAGCTTTTATTTTATTATTATAATGCGATCCTATTTTATGATTTCGTAGTCACCGTTACTACTAAGTTGTATATGACTTTCCTACACTTTTTCTACATAATAGCATGTATATATTTTGAATATTAACGGAAATTTGACAATAAGTAAGTGAACGACCAAGGAACTAAATGTTTGTATTTAAAGTCTCCCATGTTAAAATATCAAAAGTCTGTGTCAAAAAATCACTTGTGAATGAAGCCACGTTCGCTTTTAGTTCATTTGTCTTCTTAATGCAACTAACAAGGGAACATATTGCTAAACAAAACAATTTGTGGCAGCATAAAGCGAAAGGTTAAAAGTACATGTTGTGTCTCTCTTTTAGTTTGTCTCTAATGTGACCATGAAAAAAAGAAACAACATAATTAACTGCCCCAATTAGTATTATTACGTATACGCAATTTACAATATATTTATATTTATCTTTATATTTTCATTTTTATTTCTATTTCTGTTTGAATTTATATCTATATCTGTCTTGAGTATTATTAAGTATACGCAATTTACAATATATTTATATTTATCTATATATTTTCATTTCTATTTCTATTTATATTTATATCTATATTATTACGTATACGCAATTTATAATATATATTTTTATGTATCTTTATATTTTCATTTTTATTTCTATTTCTATTTATATTTATATCTTAATTATTAAGTATACGCAATTTACAATATATTTATCTTTATATTTTTATTTTTATTTCTATTTATATTTATATATATCCTTACCCTGTAGGTTTATGCTAATGGACTGCGCTTTGTTCTGACCATCTTGGGCGGCACTATTGCTGTGATGGGCAGTCGCGTTATTGGCTTCACTTCCGCTGGCGCTTTGGGCTGTGTGATGATGGCTTTTATTGCAGGCATTGGCTGGAAGCGGCAGGAACTGAAGATGACGCCACAGCAACTGCAGGCTTATCAAGTGGTAAGTGGAATCTTCTATGTATAATATATACATTTTAAATGCATTATCAATTTAAAACTTTTGCAGGGCAGTGTTCCTAAACGTCTCGATCTACTGTGGAAATTCCTGAAGCCCGTCTCGTTTGCACTCATTGGCAAGGAAATCAATTTCAATGTGCTCGACGGTCGTGTCCTGGGCTATGGAGCACTGCTGGTGTTGCTCGGAAGTTTGGTAATTAATAATGTCGTGGCGTCGCTAAAAGAAATAAAAATGAGAGAGAGAATGTTGCATGCCGCGAATTTAATTTCTTTGGCGCTGTTTTTTAACTGTGCATGAGAGCATTTTGTTAGGTGACAGTTCCCTGCGGCTTGGCCAGCATGTTGGCCAATCCGCAGAACACAGTAAACTAAAAACTAAAAAAAAAACTCCAAATGAAAATGTTCTTAGCCGCAATTCAAATGTTACCTGCCACAGAGTGTGGCACACATTCATACGACTCTGTACTAAGTCTTTCTCTCTATTTTGCTTTTCGTTGCAGTTCCGCTTGGCTTTTGCATATTTATCCACATATGGCGGAAATCTGTCGAGAAAGGAACGTGCCTACATTACAATTTCCGGTTTTCCCAAGGCAACGGTCCAAGTAAGTTACGTTACACCGTACGTTGTGCTGGACAGTGGGATTGTGGGACAGTGGAACAGTGGGACAGCGGGACAGTGGGGCGAGTTGGACACACAATGGAACATTGAAAGTTTTTATTTCAGTTTGACATTGTTGCTGTTGTTGTTGGACAGTTGGTCGTGCTAGTTGCCGCCAGACATTATTTGGGTTATGTTGTTTTCCCCAAATGCTTAAGTTATACTTGTATTCGCAGATCATGTTGTCGTTGTTGTTGCAACCTGACCATTGTCTGTAGTTGAACCACAAGCGGACATTTAGTTTGTGTGTATGTATGTGTGTGTGTGTGTGTGTGTGCCGTGTGGTTTACGCGCTTTTGTTGCGCTGCCAGTCTGCGGTTTGGCCGGAATGTAAATGCTGCATTACGTTTGCTTACACTTATACCCAGTTGCAACCTGCTGTTGCAGCAGCTGCTGTTGCTGACACTTTTGAACATGCGCCTTATTTCGGGTTTCGAGTTTCGAGTTGCAAGTTAACTACACCGAAGCACTCTCTAGCAAACCAACCGAGTTTGTTGTCCTTTCTCATATATTTTTCATCCTTCTTTTTTTTGCTGTTTGCCTAATATGCGGTTGTGCATATTTCACTGTCAACCTTTTTTGTGATTTAATTAAAATTTTAGGAGAACTTCATTTAATCCTTTTCGTTTTCGTTTGCTGTTGCCCTCTCTCCCTTTGCCCTCTCTGTTTCTGTTTCCGTTTCCGTTGCTGTTGCTGTTTCCGTTTCCCTAAGCAGTTACGACAGCATATCACTCATACGCAGCGTTAGCTAGCCTCTTAAAATTATGCAACATAATCATAATACGAATCTCAACATTACGTTTTTATTTTCGTTTCTTTTGTCTAACAAACAGGCTGCCCTGGGACCCGTCGCATTGGATTTGGCACGTAATGCCAACGTCGCGAGTGATTTGACATTGGCCAGCAACGTGCTCATCATTTCGGTTCTGGCCATTATTTTCACAGCGCCATTGGGTGCCATTTTGATGCTACGTCTTGCACCATTTTGGCTTAAACGTGGCGACACCGTAGACACGGCCCAAACGCCAGTGACACCACAGCCAAATCAACTCAATATTGTCGGCGAACTGACTACAGTGAACACTCAAAAAAGTGCATAGCACTAGGACGATTCAATGGTGCGATAATTTCAAGGACATTCGGTGGGGGGTAGCATTTTATTAATATTAATTAATTAATTATTGTTCTAATCCTACTTTATTACGTAGTGTATTAACTAATATTAACTGTACTTAAAAAGGTACTTACATTACATTTATAACGAAAAGTGTCAGATTAAACATAGGAAAATAACTAAAATCAATTTGACAATTGATGTTAACAATTGTTACTTGTCTCCAAAATAGATAAGAATAAAAAAACGAATATTCCAGCTAAAATCTTCTGCTCGTAACAAAAGTTGCTCAAATTGTCAAAGTTTGGCATTAATCCTGGCAGACTTAGGGAATGTATCCAAAAACAATAATGAGCAAAATGCTTGAAAAATGACCCGCAGTTCGCATTTGCCTCGTAATTTTCACTGTTTTTTTGTTTAACAATAATACTTTGAATTTTCGGCACCTAATTATGACGAGATTTTGTGTTAATCCCTGGACCTGGATTTTACTAATTGGTTTTTCAATTAATTAAAAGGGATTAACATGTTTTTCTGTGCAGTCAGCGAACTGTCTGGGCATTAAAATGAAACAAGAACAAAAAATATAAATATTATGTTGGGAATTTCAATTTATTTGCGTTTCTAAAAAGACCTGAACTGGAAAGAGTTGAAGAATGAGAAGATACTTCTATGGAATGGGTAAGTTTTTCAATGAAGATAATGTCTATTCTTGGCCTGAGTTCAAGGTGAAAACTAAAACTTGTTTAAAGGAAGAAATGTTAATTGAGTTGAAACACATTTGACAAATTATCCGACGAGTCGCGGCTTATGAAAATGAATACTCGAAAAAGCTTTTTTAATTGAAAACGGACTGTGAATATTCATGTCCTTGTCCTTGTACATATTTGCAGATAGAAAGAGAAAGAGAGAGTTGGCTCTTTCCCTTTCTTATGGTCGCTCGCATGATGGCCAGAATTGAGTTGGCCATTCGTTTGCTGCAACTGCGGATCTCTATTTTCCACAAAGCAGGAAATAAATTAAAAGCAAAAAACAGAAAAAGGAAAAATAAAGAAATTAAATTGAAAAATGCATCATTGCATGTCATTTTTGTGATTCAGTTTTATTCTCATCCAGCTGCGCATATTTTTAACTGCATGTTGTTTTTTCCTCTCTTCTGCTCCTCTGCTCCTCTCCTCCTCGGTTTTCCGTTTTCTTTGTGCGGCATGGGAAAAAACGAGTTGGAAATTGAAGGTAAATTAGTGTTATTAAAATAGCTGCAGAGAAATAATTGCGCAAGTAAATGAGAATTTTAATGAAAATTCTTTGGTTTGGTCTTCTATTTCTTTTACTCTCTCTCTCTCGTTTTATTTATTATTGTTGTAGAATTATAGTTCTAGTTGTTGTTTTTGTTGCTGTTAATATTTGCATTACCTTTATTGCCATCGCTGAGGTTCCCACAACTATTAAAAGAGAAACCAAAGCTTATTCGCTTTGTCATTAAGCTGGCCATTGAAGTTGAGCTGTCAAGCAGGCTGCACAGTGTAGGGTATTAACAATTCGTCTTACTTCTTTGAGTTGCATGCTCATTTAATATTCTGTTTATCAAATGTATTTCTTATTTAATTGGGAGACATAAAACTTAATAACGGAATGAATAAACCGAGAAATCTCGACTTGCAATTGCCCATCTATTTTCTTACTCTTGTGTATATTTGACATTATTTAAATATATGAATACTTAAATAAAGTTCATTTTATAAAGGGTATACTTAGTCATAACAAAGCGTAGCTTAAAAAGCGTAACAACTGAAAACATTTAAATTATTGCAATTAGCCCTAAGCAATTGAATTATGTTGTCCTTCAATCACTTTCAAATGGTCGCTTGGCACGCCCCTCTGTCTCCCCCCTCTGTCTCCCCCCTCTGTCTCCCCTTTCGAAGGCAATTGTCCTTATCGCTCGGCAATTCAAATGCCTGTTGCCTATAGATCAAGCTTATCAGCGCGGCAAAAGTATTTTCCTGTATAAAATAAAATTCACAAGTTTATTATTGTAATTCGCATGGCCAATTCCCGGCTGAAAGCAGGTCACGTGGCAATCCCCAAAAGCGGCACAAACGGAGAGTACAGTTATGCCATTGTGT
This sequence comes from Drosophila falleni, assembly GCA_035045575.1. Lineage (NCBI taxonomy): Eukaryota > Metazoa > Arthropoda > Insecta > Diptera > Drosophilidae > Drosophila > Drosophila falleni. The sequence continues at coordinate 21,775,493 of JAWNOV010000062.1, forward strand.
GTGTGTGGGTGTGTGTGTGGGTGTATGTGTTGTGGAAGACACCCAACGCACACACACACACACAGACAAAGCGAAACTACGAACAACAAAAAGTGTGAGTGGCAGGAGGCGAAAATCAAATCAAAAAGTTCACAAAAATGCCAAAGCCAACAACAACAACAGCAACAACAACAGCAGGTAAAAATGTAAAAGAAAAACTCGGCAAACTGTGCAACAACAAAAAATTAAGTTATAAAATTTTAAGGGCCGTGTGCGGTTTAATTTCCAAATGCCACGCCAGGTATCCAGCCACATACACAAACACACAAACACACACAGGTGGGCAAGTTAGCGTCATAAGGGGCGTGGCTGGTAGCTGGCAATAAGGTGGAATTTTTGGGTATGAGCTGATTACCATAAGCAGCAGCTGAAGCAGAAAGCAGAGAGCCAGCTAAAGTTGGCTCGGTTGGCAGCGCGTCGCCGGAAACGGAAATCAAGAAAACAAAAAGAATGAGCTGAAATGAACTCAACTCAAACTTGGCTCTGGCTGCGCAGTCAGTTAATAAAGTTAGTTGCGTTTTTCGCTTGACTTCAGCAAATTGTGAGTTTTATAAGCGCACAAATTATGGCTTATAATAACCACACTAACCAACAACAACAGCAACAATAACAACATCATCAACATGAACTTTAACGTTAACACAAAACAATAACAAACAACAGAAATGAACTCGTCAAAGTCAAACAATTAACATGACGAAGACACATAAAAATTTCACTTTGCCAGACGCCAAAATTGAGCATTGAGAACTGAGAACTGAGAACTGAGGATTGTCTAGGGGTTGTCTTTCAGCTGGGTGCGCATCATGTTAACACAGTTGGCTTAAAGCAGGGGTAAAATTCCTGGTCGAAATGTGCGTTAATCACGTGATTGTCTACGCCTTTTTGTCATTTGTTAATTTAAATACTTGTACTTTTTTATCGTCTACTCGGCTAGTTTTGGCCAGCAGCTTGTGGCTTAGACATTTTATGGCCAAGCTAACACACCGCACAGTATTAAATAGAGTTATTTACGTGCAAATTAGCAATTTGTTTTTCAGCTTGTTTTTGTGTATGTAATTAGACAAAATAGTTGGCAACACGAGAGACCCGCCCACACTGCCCCTTCTTTAACATTTCTCAGACACATTCATATATATTGTTTACTTTTGCCTTTATTAAGTCACAACTAACAATTGAAGTTATATGTTAATGCTTAAAGTCACCAGATCTCACGACAACGACCGCGACTGTCGGGCAGATAGCCGGGTTGACAGGGGAAGTCAATCATGGCCACCTGCATGATGTTTTCGGTGGTTGTTCCTGCTGCTGTTGTTGTTGTTGTTGTTGGGTGGGAGGCCAGCACTTGTGCCTCGTCCAGTTGCACGCACTCGTTGTGCTTGCCACGTTGTATCTGGTTGTTGGGGCACTCGATCCGCTTCAGGCAGTACTTGACACAGGGAAATGGGGGAGACACCGTTGTTAGTTTCTTGCTGCACGAGAAGTGCGCTGTGCAGCCAGCTGCCACAGGTGGCACGTTGTTGTGTATGAAGAGTTGACGTCGCTCCGGCTCCGGCGTCGTCGACGTTGTGGTCACTTTCGATTCCCGGTGCAGCAGGCGACTCAGTACGGAGCCTTCTACACCACTGACCACAGCAGCAGCACCACAGAGGACTACTATAAGCAGCAGTAATTTCATATTCGACTTGTTCACGCTTCGATTTCAACTTACGACTGATCTAGTTGACATTCAGCTGCTCACAATCACTCAATCCACAGCAAGCTTGTCGCTTTGATAATGCCTTCGCTGATAACCTTTGAATCCGCACATTATACGAATAAAGAAGCAGACATTCAAATAATCAACATTTGTTATTTCACGATTTCACATCACATTAAATATTATTTTTGTATTTATTTTCATTTTACCTCTCTCTAATAAGCTTCTTCATTTCTGGAAGGGGGGAGTCGAAAACATTTTAGACCAATTTGAATAGTAAATTGAATAGATGCGATTTGGTCTACCGCAAAATTGCGTAAATAAATATTATTTAATTTTGGATTTCTGCTACAGTGGCATGCATAATTTAACACTGACATCTACACTGAACGAAAATTATCAAGGAATTGACTTAAATGCAGTTACACGGCAAAATATTTGCATTGCTTTAGTTGCTGATAAGACACGAATTATTTAAATTTGAGCAGAAGTTAAATTTAATTTAGGCAATCACGGAATTGTTTTCATTATAATTAATTGCTTAAGTTTATTCTTCACACTGTTCGGATTTTTAATTGAATTTATACAAATTCTACACATCGTTTTTTTTAAATTATGAAGAATATGAATACCAAACCAAACTTAACTAAATTACTTGTTTCAAAGTTCAATATAGATTGAAATAAGAACTGCCTTTTTTGTTTTTGCGGTGTAAGCTGTTGATGACATAATAATACTTTGAACAACCAATTTGTTGAATACTTAAGAAATTACTTTTTGTCGTTGCGAAGACTCAGCAGATTGCCTATGTTAAAAATTAAAGTGATTCTCCATGATAAACAAAGAGTACAGGCTTAAAAGGTTTTAAGTTGAGCGTTTTGGTAATAACTATGCTAATCTCATGGGATAGACACCAATTAAAATGAACATGCAGAGACTTCAAATCCAGGCCAACGAGACAACCAACTAGTCAAAGACTTTGCTCCTATTCAGTTATCAATGAGGCATAATAAATGCGCATTTGGGATGCTGTTTCTATTGTACTATAGTTGTTGTTGTTTTTGTTGTTGTTGGTGGTGGTGTTGATGGTGTTGTTGCAGCTTAAGTTCTGGGCAGGCTTATGAGCTGCACTGGCAGCTATTGGCAAATAATTGATATTAATCGTAGCCATAAGCTGTCAAAATTAATTTGCAATGTATTTTCAAGAAGATTATTGATGATGATTACGAGTGTATTCAATGCTAATGAATGAATGAATGAATACGAATTTAGATTCGAAAACAAAAGGCGAGGCTTCCTAGTCCACTTTCCATATGACGAATAATTGATGTCGAGAAACTCATATTGTTAGACGTAAATTGCTGACCAGTGTGTCCCGGAGGCATTTGGCTAATATGTATTAACATTTATTGCCTTGGTAAGATGCTGTGCATAGAAAAATGCCTGTATAGGGCGGCAGCAGACCGGAAATTGCCAAACACTGATGCTTCCGCCGGAAATAAGCTCAATTGTTGTGTTGCCAGTTCACAGTTTCCCCATCTTGTTGGAGTGAGAAACTCGATACCAGCTTAGGCATAAAGCTTAAATTATTTCAACAAAACTCAAGGTATACTCGAACTATGAAGGGAAAGAGATTCCCTCCCTTGTAAAGTGCCATAAAAAAAAATGTATCTCATTTTGTATCAAATAGTAAAGGGCACAAGGACAAAATTCACATTCGTTACATGGGCAATTAAATTGTTTTCTTATGTTACACTTTGCAGAATAAACAGATTATAATCTTGTTAAAACTATCAATTTCAAAACAGAAAACCAGAAAGCAGACGGAAAAAGCTTGAAGAAAAATAATAAAACGAAATATTCGTAGTTTAGATTTCGAATTTTATAGAGAGCATTTAAGGAACTGCGAATGAAACATTCAGCAAACGATGTGTTAACAAACGAACTAAAACAAACCAATGGGCAGGCAATGAAAACAGACAGACAGACAGACAGACAGACGGAAAGACAGATTGAGAGACAAACAGAGACAGAGAGAGAGAGAGAGAGGGAGAGAGGGAGAGAGGGAAGTGAAGAGAGGAACTAAGAGTATACGATAGGTTCGTTGGAAACTGAAGCGAAATCGGCGACGAGACAGATGTGCGTCTTTATAGATTTACGCACACTTAGGCAGCATTTACTCTTTCTACTACTTTTAACACTCCTACTCCTACTACTATTTTCACTACCACTCATACATCGACTCCTACTTCTGATCCTACTCTTAACCCATCCCGCTTACCAGTTCCAAATAGTCGTATAAATCGTTCGTCAGACGCAACTGTAGACTTAGTTTCTTTTTGTGTTTACTTAACGCCAGAGAAAGACTCTAGTTATAGGGATAGGGGGTGAAAAGGGTCTTTTGTGTGTGTGTGTGTTTGGGTGTGAATGAAGTGCTACGTTTTCACGCATTTGCCAATTGCTTGGCCAGTATTTGACGCCTCGACTATGTGGCAAATGTCGTATGGGTTTTATGTCCCTCAATGTATCGCTCTATATACCCTGTAGTGCCAAAGAAATGGGTATGCTAGTAGTTAGTTACATATTATTGACATCTTTCTAAACATGGTTATAATCATATCATATAGTTTTTCTTAGAAGAATTCTGCAATTTTGTAACGAACTTAACTTCTAGTCGTGCATACCCCACCATTACAGGCTTGCGCGTATGTTTCTTTCTAAGCACATTTATTTGCGTTTGCCTTACTGCAGATATTGTTGTGGCAGTTGTGTTGTTGCTTTTGTTAGTTCAACAAATAAAATTAGTGCTATAAACATTCGTTTGCCAATGTCTGCTGTGGATGTATGTGTAACTGTAACTGTTGTTGTAGTTGTATTTGTGTCTGTGTATCTGTGTATCTGAATGTGTGAATGTGTGTACTTGCTTCCTTCCTCTTACTTGGTTGCAGCGACAGTTGCCCTTTTTACGAGTATTTGTTTACATATTCGCAAGTCTTTGCCACTTCACAACTTTTTCCAGTTTCTTATGGAATTTATTTTCATTGCCAACATTGCGATATCCGTTGGAGTAGACAAAAAAAAGGAGGAGTCCAGCTCCCTTAGTTCTGCTATCACATCTCCAACTTGTTCCGGCAGGTGACTCGGATGTTTGTCTTAGCTCTTCTTTCTGTCCCGTTTCGCCAGAGGCATTTCCAGTTCAATTCTAGATTATCTTTAACTTGCCGAAGTTTAAATGGAAAGCATACTATTTCCGATAGCCCAATAACCGACTAGAATCTAGAATTGACTGGCTACAATTTCTCTTTTTCTCAACACATTCTAAAGTAGCTTTTGTGAGCGACATAATTTTGTTCTTTTTTAAAATTTGCAATTTAAATTCAAGTCGAGACTAACACACAGGCGTATCTATGTATATCTAGTCGTGTGTGTGATTATAATTAACAGTTCGGTGACTACTAAATTGCATAATTCAAACGCAAACAGAACTAATTGCTGAAATAAATTATATAAATATCGCGATTGAATTGCACTTGCGATAAAAACATAAAATAATTCGCATGCAGCAATTAACCGAAAAAAGCACCAGCAATTTTAGCAAAAGTTCACCTGGGAATCGTGTGTGGATTAAATTGGAAGGGAGTGAAAGTGGGATAGGAATTGGAAAGGGAATGGAACGGAAATCTCAGGCTGCGGGCCAAAAATGTACGCAATGGATTATGGCCAAAAACGTGTAACATGTTTGTAATCCTTAAAAATGCGATTACAATTTTTGTGTTTGAATTTTGAATGCGGCATGAATATGCATTTGCCATAGGAGGCAATGATTCATTTTAGCCACAATTTAATTGTGTACAAACAGGCCTAAACACACACAGAGAAACAGAGAAACAGTTGCATTTGGGGCGATTAGCGTTCAATGAAGTGTGGACTTACTTTATTTCGAATTCGCATGCTAATTTTACTGGTCAACAATTGCAGTCAGAGCTGTTGGCCACGCCAAGTCTGGCCGCCAATTTACTGTACGTGCTAACTGAAACTGATTTGTTTACTATAATTGTTATTTGTTTCGTTTTATCAGCGGCAATTTATATGAAATTTGTCGTAATTTCCCGGCAAATAAATTGCCCGTTCTTTCTCTCTCTCTCTCTCTTTCATTCTCTCTCATTCTCTGTAGAGCGTTGGGCTTGCGAACAATTTGCTGATATTATGGCCAAGTTGAAAGCTAATTACTTTTAATTTGCGAACGTTTTTGAACAAATATTTGCTCACTCATTAGGCCCGCAGAGCAAGCGTCCTTTTGTTTCTCTCTTGGCCTCAGCTTTACACTTGGCCGCACACGTGTGTAAAAATCGAGTATACGCAGCGTAGCACAACAACGGAACGCAGCATGCCACTTGAGTTCAATTAAAACCGCACTTGTATTTGTTTGCACAACAAGCATACACTTGACCAGCTGAGCTGAATGACCACAGGACAGAGTAGCCCCCTTTCCTATTCCCGACTCCTGACGCCCGACTCCTGGCTCTATACAGCTGTTGTCCGGTCAAAGGAAGTTGATAGCAGGACTCGTACACTCTTTCCCGGTTGTGTGGCATTGTTTAACAATTAACCGCAAATTGAATGCAATTAAATAAATAACGGTGTTGAACCTTTGCGTAAACGCTTGTAGGCGTCGTGTTGCAGCTTACCTTTGTTATGCCAATACCAAAATGTGGCAAAAGTAAACACACACACACACACACACACAGAGAGAGAGAGAGAGAGAGAGAGAGAGAGAGAGAGACGTAAACGCAACTGCGATTGCCGCGTGTACGTTGTACAAATGAAATATTACGTATACGTCACGTTGGCTGGACCAGATGCTGAGCGTGTACTCGTCCACTGTATTTGTTTAACTTATTGTTGTAATCGTCGCTCGGCAAACGGCAAATGCCAAATGGCAAATGGTAAATGGCAATGCCAATGCCAATTCACAGCGGCAACAAAAACAATTTATTGAAATGTGCCGTCAGCACGAGTTGAGCAACGATTTTCAGTACGACAAGCACGGTCAATTATTAAAGGCTCTGCGAACATGTTTTGTCATGTTTTCAATGCAGTTCCCTTCCAGCTTCATGCTGTTTCCAGTGTTTGTTAATTTCACTTGTGTGTTATCTAATGGATGGTTAAAAGATTTCCACAATAATTGATTTTCCTTTGTTCGATTCGCTGTTGACGTGTTATATATTCATTAAGCATTCTCGATGGTGTTTCAGCTTATTGAGCTGTTTGTTACTATTTCCATAAAAATATATATATATTTTCAATTTGCTTTTTTGAATGCGGCATTTGCAGCAGTTGCAGTTGCAGAGTTTCGGTTCTGTTGTGTGGCATGTACAATGTACATGCAATATAAAACTTGTTTGACAAAGACTTCGTAACTTATTGCTTGCGTTTCAATTTCGCTTTTATTGTCCCGTTGTCTCTTGTCTACACTCTCTCTCTTACACACACACACACACACACACACACACATGCAAATGGACACAATATTTGGTAAAGGACAAACAAAAAATAGAGTAAAAGGAAGAGGACAAACTAGATAGCATGAAACACGAAACGCAAATGTTAAATGCGAGTAAGACATGCAAAGTTGTTGTCACACATTGCGGTTTGTTTGATGATGATGCGAATACTGCCACCGTTGGTGGCAGCTGCACTCTCAGTCTGCCCCTTACACTCCCCCCTCTGTCTCTCTATCTCTCCGACTCTCAGTATTCTCCCTGATTTTTGCTTGATTTTTGCTATAAACTTTGTCGTGATTGCATTCATAGTTGGCTCTTTTTTTATTGCCAGGATCAGGTGTGCCATCAGATATGCCACCAAACAACGAGGACAGCTCATGTTTTTCGACAATTTATTGCCTGGTGTTTGATGAAATTCAATAGACTCGCTCGACATCGACTGCCAACTGAAATTGCAAATTCCTTGCACCAATTTATGCCGCAAGTTCAAATCACATTCACATATCAAGCTACATAAAAAAAGTACAATTATTTTGGTGTGTTCATCCCTCAGCTAACAAACTTTGCACACAACATTTAAATATAAAAGCAAAACTAGTCTAGTTTAGAGAGCTGAGAGATCTTACGGAAAAAGTACACTTGTCAAGGAATAATCCTATTTTGACATATACTTTAATTTAAAGTCTATTTAGTCCTACTTCTATTCATACTTCTATTAGCATTTGAATTATTTCTCTATATTCGAACTCGTACTTCTTCCTCAGTTTCTCTTTGTTTTTCCCTCTCTAATACTGCAACTATAAATACTACTATTAATATTACTCCTCCCAGGCCCCGCTCCCAGTCCCTCTCCCAGGCCCCACTCCCAGTCCCTCTCCCAGGCCCCACTCCCAGTCCCCGCTCCCAGTCCCACTCAAAGGCCCCGCTCCCAGTCCCTCTCCCAGGCCCCGCTCCCAGTCCTTCTCTTAGGCCCCGCTCCCAGTCCCACTCCCAGGCCCCGCTCCCAGTCCCTCTCTTAGGCCCCGCTCCCAGTTCCTCTCTTAGGCCCCTCTCCCAGTCCCTCTCTTAGGCCCCGCTCCCAGTCCCTCTCCCAGTCCCTCTCCCAGGCCCTATTCCAGGCCCCGCTCCCAGTCCCTCTCTTAGGCCCCGCTCCCAGTCCCTCTCTTAGGCCCCGCTCCCAGTCCCTCTCTTAGGTCCCGCTCCCAGTCCCTCTCTTAGGCCCCGCTCCCAGTCCCTCTCTTAGGCCCCGCTCCCAGTCCCTCTCTTAGGCCCCGCTCCCAGTCCCTCTCTTAGGCCCCGCTCCCAGTCCCTCTCCCAGGCCCCGCTCCCAGTCCCTCTCCCAGGTCCCACTCCCAGTCCCTCTCCCAGGCCCCGCTCCCAGTCCTACTCAAAGGCCCCGCTCACAGTCCCTCTCCCAGGCCCCGCTCCCAGTCCCGCTCGCTCTCAAAGGCCCCGCTCCGCAGGCCCTCCCACTCTTAGGCCCCGCTCCCAGTCCCTCTCTTAGGCCCCGCTCCCAGTCCCTCTCTTAGGCCCCGCTCCCAGTCCCTCTCGTAGGCCGCGCTCCCAGTCCCTCTCTTAGGCGCCGCTCCCAGTCCCTCTCTTAGGCCCCGCTCCCAGTCCCTCTATTAGGCCCCGCTCCCTGTCCCTCTCTTAGGCCCCGCTCCCAGTCCCTCTCTTAGGCCCCGCTCCCAGTCCCTCTCGTAGGCCCCGCTCCCAGTCCCTCTCGTAGGCCCCGCTCCCAGTCCCTCTCTTAGGCCCCGCTCCCAGTCCCTCTCTTAGGCCCCGCTCCCAGTCCCTCTCGTAGGCCCCGCTCCCAGTCCCTCTCTTAGGCCCCGCTCCCAGTCCCTCTCGTAGGCCCCGCTCCCAGTCCCTCTCTTAGGCCCCGCTCCCAGTCCCTCTATTAGGCCCCGCTCCCTGTCCCTCTCGTAGGCCCCGCTCCCTGTCCCAACTCTTAGGCCCCGCTCCCAGTCCCTCACTTAGCCCCCGCTCCCAGTCCCTCTCTTAGGTCCCGCTCCCAGTCCCTCTCTTAGGCCCCGCTCCCAGTCCCACTCTAAGGCCCCGCTCCCAGTCCCTCTCCCCTGTAGCACCGGCCCACTAGTTAATAATGAAGACGTCAGGGATTAAGAAGTCGAGGCGAAACAGGTGGAGGGGATGGAAAATGATATCCTACATAAAAGCATGAAATGAAACTGCAGCGTGGCCTTTAATTATTATTATTCTTAATCACCCATGGACATGGCTTATACATGTTTTAGTAGAGCATGGTCAGAGCAAAGTCAACTGCTTTTTATATATCTCTTTTTCCAATCTATTTTGTTGACTGCCTTCTCGGAGTAGTTTTTTCAAGACAATTATGCAAGTGTTTTGAGCCAATAGCAACTTAAAAAGGGGTGTGGGCATGACTTGTGTCCAAGTTGAGCTCAGTGTCTCTTTGGTGCTTGGTCTTCGGTCTTCGGTCCTTGGTCCTCTTGATGTTGGACTTTTTGTTTAGGTTCTTTGCGCGCTCGTTAATTGTAATTGAAGTTTGTAATTAAAAAGTTTATACGAAGCGTGGAGTCAGTCATTAAAACGAAATGATTTTCAACTTGGCTAACAGAGTAATACAAGAGGAAGGTGAGTGGGGAAGGAATGTGAAGGTAGGGCGACAGGTGCCCTGTAAAACTCGGTCTGGGCATTAGTTTTGATTTAAATGGCGTGTAAACGTTTTAAGACTTCTAGATTTGTGTCTCGCTGTTGTTTCTCTTTCACTTTACTCTTGCCACAATTGAGTTATTGGCCTCATTAGCGTTCGGATTTGAGTTCTACAATAGATGCTTTGGCTAATTAAGCTACGAATTGGGTTCACAATGCTTATAGCTGGAAATTCAGCCTCCTGTCCTCTGATAAATAGGCTGCATTACGCACGACTGGCGGCATACTTACGAAACATACTGTGCACCCCGAATACACACAGAAACACGCCAAAATTAGGGGTAGCTAAAAAAAACCCCTACACATTTTTAAGCGTAGGGCAACAACCCAACCTAATCATGAATAATGTGCCACATATTCACACAATAAAATCACAAAAAGGGCAACACAAAATCATAACAAGCTCTCAGACGTGAACCCACAAAAAAAGAGGGGCCTCTCGTTTAGGGAGGGGGTTGTGTTTGTGTGCATGTGTTTGTATCAACCCTCTAGCATATTAAGTATGCGTGACATGTCCATTTGTTGCTGCTGTTGTCACCTTCAGATTCACCTCGATGTTTTTTTTCTGTTTGATTTTAACGCCTTTGACAGACGAAAACAAAAACAGAAATAGAGCATCAGAAAAAAATCTCGATTATGCCCTGAAGCAGATTCGTCAAATGGGCCTAGACTAGACGTCAAGCACATACACACATACGTATACCAGAGTATATGTCATAAATTTGCTAATTTTTCAGTCAAGAACTTTTTCAGCACTTTGTAGGAAAAAAATGCACAACCACAGACACATTTCTATCTCGTTAGAGAAGTCGGTTTTCATTCTGCTGCACTTTGAGCAGTGACAGACTGTCGCATATCCTTTAAATAATAATAAATATGCTAAAATTTGATATCTGTAAACACTCATTTAAACCACAAGCTATCTACAATTCTTTCTTTAATATATCAAACATTTCATGGTTTCTGAAATAATAAACGATAAATAAGCATATACATTTAGGCGCAGTATCTGTTAGTCGAGTACACTGCATTGTTCGGATAAGGAGCGATGACATCGTTTGGTTTTTTAACTGCTATATATATATGAGTGTGAATGACTGTATACGTGTTTGTTACTGTGTGTGTGAGAATAACTGTGTGTCTGATTCACAATGTCTGTATGCGGGTTGCATTAAGTCAAAAGTGAACGTCAAGTGTTTCAGTTGACGTTTTAACAAACACCCAAAAAAAAAAAAAACAACAAATTCGCGAAATAAATAAAAGAGTCAATGTTTCCGCATGTACGCTTTTATCTTGTGTGCATGTGTATGTGTGTGTGTGTGGATGTACACTTGAGCACACACACACATACACATCCGGATGTATATGTATGAACACATAAAAATAAAAATTAAAATTAAGATTCCTATTGTTCTCAATTCATTTGAACTCGGTTTTACTTTCACTCAGGTCACCTTTTAACGCTTAATCCAAAGCTCTCTCATAGAGCTCTTATTGTTGACCTGTTTTTATGCACACACATAAATACGTATAATGCCATTCCATTAAGTTTTGAAACATTTTGTCACTTTTCGATTTACCTTTACCTTTTTTCTTACCTCTACAAAATGGGAGCTTGTACACGGAATAATAATATCTAATGCACTTTACATTAAATGGTAAATTCTGAACTTAATTTTGAAAAATTGATGTTAGATTTAAAATATTCTAGCAATGGGCTCATCTATTCTAATCAGAAACATGCTGACAGAATCTGCTATTGTTCCGAGGATATGTAAGTACGTCGGTTAACAGTTTTGGCCAATAAATAATTTTTATTGCCTACACCTTGTAAGGCAGTAAAAGCGTAATGGCTGTAGACGGAGTCAGGAGGAACACGAGGACTTTCTTAAGTTATGTAAGTCGTACATCAGGAATTATAGCCAGGCTAAAGCCAGGACAGAGCATGACTCCAACCAACTTAAAATACCAGCGAGCTTTGTCTCTTTGTACTGTCAGAACATAATTTTGAATTTAATTTCGAGTTGGATTTACAAACTGAAATTGTGCAATCAAGCTATACCCTTGGGATGGTTGACCGTGCTTCAGTCCTTGAAGGACTCAGTCATTAACAAATTGTTGCCATAAGGCAAGCTAATGTTTTGCTATTTGTATGAAATGCTAATTTGATTAATTTCGTTTATTTTAATTTCCATATAATACGAGTATATAAATTCGCGTGTGCCTTGAAAAAATGCTAACTACACGAAATTTTATTTTAACAAATGTGAAGCATCTAATGCAAATTTACCAACATTTTTTTTGGTAACACAGATATGTGTATGTGTGTGTAGGTGTGTGTGTTTGTGTAGTCTACTGACTTTGACTGAGTCGGCTAGTTCCCAATTAGGATAATCGTCGCCGGGAAATGTTAATTTAAATGTGAATGATTGTGGTTTCAACTGCCTTGTAGAGTCGTTGAGCCTGAGCCTGAGTAGCAGTTGAAGGAGTTGAAGGAGGTGAAGTGGAAGCAGCCTTTCGTGCTGTGACAGTTGCGTGCGACAGTTGCTCGGGACAGACGTGAACGTGAACATGTTAAACGTGCCTGGAAAAGCGACTGGTATTGGGCCTAAAGCAGTTCTACATCCTTTGACTTTTATGCGATTGGATTGTGTAAGCGCTTGGCTGAACTTTAATTCGAATTAGATTCTCTCGTGACAAGCGGCCATGCACGCGGCTTTGATTGAGTAACGGCTCTTCAGCGTTGTATACACTGCAATTACAAGACACCAGCGCATACTTGTACTTTGTACTCAAGTCCCACAATTAGCACAAAACGTTAACCTTGAACACACTTGACATTAATATGCAGCCTAAGCTACAGTATTGTTTTAGAGCTGTACTGAAACCTGAAGTCGAAGGATGAATACAATCTACGACAGGTACCATTTCATTAAAAAGTAGGTAACTTTTCAATTTAAAAACAACACTTCTTTAATGATATACTCATGGCATAATTAAAAAAAGCCTTTTTCAAAAAAACATTATAAATCATTGGATTCTTACAGGTATTCGAATACTGAAATGAGCATGGTATTAAAGTATTTAAATAGCGCTGAAATTTACAACCAACTGGAAGTCTAATTGACGCACGCTTTTTATATATTTAATATGTTCATGTTTGTTGGCAATGTGGGAATTTGACATGTGATCTTTAAAGAGTGAAACAATGGCTACCAGATATGTTATGTTTGACTCCATTGGCAGTTGGGAAAATCTTATCGCACGACTAACGAAGTAACGCCATTAGCGGCCATGGCCAACGCAGCGACAAATAACAACGACAACGGCAATAAAAAAAGGCCAACAACCGGACATTAGGCAATAACAGCACCAGGGGAGAGAGAGAGAGGGCGGGGTTGAAGCCTAATGAAATTCCGTAGAAACATGTTCTCGCCTGATAAGCAGCCATTGGTCAACTTTCATCTGTGAGGTGGAATCAGAAGGTGGATTTGAGGCATGCAACATGGTGCCAAATGTGCACCACACAGGCAAAGGCGCAAAGGAAGCGAGCGTGACGTCCTTTTTCATTGAATATAAAGTGTGGTTAGAGGAGGTGGCAGCGGACGGAGGGAGGGAGGGAGGGTCACGTAAATTATGAAAAACCACAAAGCCACACAGTTCGCTTCATTTGCACTGCAGTAAATAATTTTGCATGGCCAAAGTAATCCAACAAAGGCGAACGTTGTAGATGGAGGCCAACTCTGAGATAAAGTTCAAAACTGAAGGATTAGCCAGCATTCTTAGTAAGCATCTTGGACAGAATAGAAGGTCTTGGCTTGTTCTTTCTCTCTCTCTCTCTCTCTCTCTCTCTCACTCTCTCTCTTTTTTCTACCGGATTAACTTTGAAGCATTTATATTAATGAAAAGAAAGTGCTTAACGCGCTTCTGTTCGAAGCTCGCAGCTTTTTACCTGGCTGGTTTCACAAGGAAGTCATTGTTTTATCCAAAGACCGCAACGTCTCATGATCCTGCGCTGAATTTTATGCAACGATTGCCTACAACCAATTTCAATCCCAAGCTCACCTCTGACCCCTTCCCTTCCCTTATTCTGGCATTGTGCATGGAAAACAAAGTGCGAGTTAAACTTTTTTTCAGCCTGAACTTTGCTGTCGTCGAGAAAAGTCGAGGAAAAAGTCGGACTTTTAATTCTTACTCAGTCACACACAGTGTTTTTGTGTTTTTGTTTATGTTTTATCAAAAATAAGTTAAGCATAATTCAGATCTGTCTAACAGTGCAAATGTTTAATGGTTCTCAACTTTTTTTCTGTTTATTTCTTTCAACAACATCGCAGAACAATGAGAATGTCATTTCAATATTTTAATTGGTCAAGTTTCAAATAAGTAAAGTGTGATACAAGTTTTAAGCATTGAAAAAGATTAAAGATTAATACAATTTACCAAACATTTGCCGCTATGTTTGTGCCAAATGAGTTACTGTTGGCAATCAGGAGAGAAAGGGAACTCTTGGCACAACCCAAGTACTCAATCTAAGGTTACAACACTATGAATTATGTAAATTGCATGCGGCCAACACCGCTTACTAACTTGGCCCGATTGCCTGTCTAGCACAGAACAGAATCAAACCAAATCGATTGATGTACAAATTTTTCTTAACATCCGCAAACAATTCGCTTGAAACTTGAAGGAGGCCGGCTTTTGATTTGTGCTCCAATGACAGACGCATCCCCGATTTGTTGTTATTGGTAGGCTGCTTCATTGGCAGCCTTCTTCTAAATTATGTAGATTTGTTTTAGCATAATGCTGGCCCTGAATGTGCCTATGTGTGTGTGGTTTATTTTCATTTCTTTTGCCATTCGTTTGTTCGGCTGGATGAGGCCAGACAGGAGGACAGGAGAAGAGGGATCTTTACAACCGCCACGCACAACATTTTAAACCGTCATTAAGCTACACCCATAAATATCAGACCTACTTCTCCGACTCCTCCTGCTGCTGGTCCTGTTTTTGACTGAAGAATTATGTAAATTTATTTGGCAATCGTATTGCGCTTTTGCTGTTGCCTCGTCTCATCCTGCTCAAAGTTTAGCCTTGTTTTGGCCACTTTGGGTCGATGCTTCTAAATTGAACTGAATTATTGCCAGTCTATTTGACCCCGAGGCAGTGTACGCGAAATCTCACAGTGATGTTGATACTCGCTCTTGTTTTCTCTTTCTCTATATTTATTTATCTCTGTCTCTCTCAACAATTTAGTGTTCAACACTTATTAGAGTATTTCTGCTTCTTGTTTAGTATCTATCGCATTTATACTTGTATTGGGAATTGTAGCTTCGAGTCGAAACTCACACTGTCCCACTCTCAATACATATTTTCCTCTCTCTCTCTCTCTCTCTCTCTCTCTCTAACTCACTTACTCTCCCAATTTTTCTTATCTATAGCTTTCCACTTATAAGTTGGAATTACCTTCTTTCTCTTTATTGCTCTCCCTCACTCTCTTTGCAGCTCTATAGTCATTCGCATACTATATATCTATATATATATATTTCACACCGATTCCTATTCTCGCTTCACATTTCGAAGTGGGAGTTGTGTTTCCATCTCTCTCTCTCTCTCTCTCTCTCTCTCTCTCTATTTCGATCTATCGCACATTTAAGAGCGAAAACTTTTGCACAGTTTTCGAAATATCAAATCAGTTGAAAATTAATTTAATTCGCACTTGGCTTGAAAAGTTTTCTTTCATGTAGCTTTATGATTTGCCTGCATTTACTTTTTCATTGCTGTCCAAAAAAATAGAAAATTAAGATGAACAAAAAGAATGGGCAAAAATGCAAAATTTTAATTATAAAAGTTTGAATCGTACTCGTCTTGTCGCCTGCTCGTCTGTTCGTCTCTCCGTTTTTCCGGGTGTCCGCCTGTCAGTTATTGTGCACACCGGAGAGTCAGATGAGTGAGATGAGGGGAAAGAAATACACACAATGCGTACAATTTTTAATTGTTGCAAGTTTTAACATTCAGCGAGTGCAGGCGTTGCCCTTGCCAATTTTACCAATATTAATTATGATTTCATTTTGCAGTCAGCTCTTTGCTTTGCCGTCTGTTTCCACTGTTTTCTTGTCGTTTTCTCTCTCTTTCTCTTTCACTCTGTGATTTTGCCTTTGTTGCTAGTTTGCTTTTGGCAGCTATGTGAATATGTCCTCAGAGTTTGCTTGTGGCGCAACTTAATTAATTTTACATGGCTTGAGCAGTCCCGCGTTGACTGTCAGAAAAGTGTTCAAATGATAAACGAGCTAATTAATATGCGCCAAAAGTTTGTCCCCGCATCCATGCCAAATGGCTGTCCCCCTGTTCCCCCTGTCCCACCTCTATGATCCCCTCTCCTTTGGCAGTGCAATTATGCATTATGTGATTTGCAAAAATTTCATAGCACACTTTTCGGCTGTGGCAATTACTGAAGCAGTTACCCAACACTGGTCAGCGACACGACACGACACCAGGCGAAGCCGACGGAGGCAGAACTCTCCGCATTGCTGCATACATTGCAAAATTTCATTAAAATTCATGTGAAATATATTGAGACTTGCATGCATAATGGTCACTAAGTTTGAAGTGTGTCGCCCACATTGCCACATCCACACCCACACTTGCACTCTCAAACACTTACATATACACATGGAGAGACGTCACATCGATGTGGCGCACTTGTTCTATGCAAATACCGGCACAGAAAGTGGCAACTACGCTGCTTCTGTGTTGCAAGTTGCAACTCTCAATAGCTGAAACTTCCGGATGGAAGTGGAAAGGGCAATGGGTAGGTTTTACCGGGTGATGCAAGCCACCTCGTCGGCCTTTATTTTCTCGGCGTTTTAATGCATTTCTATAAAAACGGAGCTCAAGTAGTTGTGCGCTCTATAAAATTTCATGCATAAACTTTTAGGAAATGCAAAAGTTTGTATAATTTAAACCGGGCACGTATGCGGTGTCCACTCTTTCCCTCCATCACACTCCCTCAACTACCTCACTCACTCACTCACTCACTCATGCTCATTCTGTTGGTAAAAGAAGCTTAAAACTGCTCGAGGTAATGTCGTTAGCTCTCTACTAAGTACTGAAAGGAAAAAAGTAAAAAAAAAAACAGAAAGAATAATAATAAAATGGTCTGCTCGGCAGCTGCTGGTTGAGTTGAGACCTTATCGATGATATTTTAAACTCACTTGTAAAATTTGATAAAAGTTTGTCCTGGTTTATAAGACTGCCACATTACATGTCCAGCATTTGGGCCAATTAAACTTGCAACACTTGCTAGCTAGTTAAAATTCTACAAGCTCACTTCATGTTAACTCAGTTGATACTCGTGTAACGATAAATCCTTCCTTTAAAAATATATAAAACAGGAATAATATTTATTTATTTAAATATAAAACGAATTAAAAGATGGCCTAAAATTAACCTTTCAATTCCAAGCAGTTTCATATCCCACATATTTAACTATCAACAGAGCTTTAATTCTTAAAGACACCTCAAATAAAAATTGAAACAAGTTTGGTTTTATTTTACATCTAATGCTTTATTTTTTATTCGAATAATTTAGAGATTTTGTTTCATTATCGTTAATGTTTCTTATATAGTGCAATAACCACCATAATTAGCATAGAACTAGTTGGTAATTAGTTGATTTTTGGTAATTACGTTACGATTAGAAATGGCATTGCCATCAACTTTGCTTTGTTGTTCGATAAATCGATAAATGTGTGTTATGTTTATGTTAATGCTAATGCAGTTAAAAATGTTTCGATTCTTTTATAAACCATTTTAGCTGCATATATCTATATCTGTATCTGTATTTGTATTTTGCATCTGAAGTTGATGTAAATGTATCTGTAGTAATGCTCTCAAGTGGCAACAAATAATACACACACGTACACACATATTTAATTAATATCATTTCATTCGCGACTATTTAATCAAAGTACAACTACACAGAAGAGTACACAGAAGAGTATGCAGCATGCAGTATGCAAGTGTATTTGTTGCATGACCCTCTGGCACGTACTCTATCTTGGCCTTTGTTATATATTTATATACCTATATGTATATATAACACCATGAAACTGAATAATATACACGATCTGTTTTGGGTGCAAAAGCTGATAAAACTATACTCGACTGCAGATAGACAGACAGGTCGATGACCGAGTACAAATACGTTATCTTGTGGCAAGTACATCGACTTATGGTTAGTTAATATATTTACTGACTGTAATTGCAATTTGCAAAAAATGCACACATATTTTTTTTGGTATTTATTTGGTATTCGATTCGATAATATGCTTTAAGGTTTACTTTATGGTAGAGTTCTTGCTATTGGTGGTACAACATGTTTGCTTAAATTCTAATTTACATTGAAAACTTTACGCTAAATTGATGTTTTCGGTGCACTTACAACTAAGCTGAGCAAAAAAAAAATACACAAAATCTCAACATATGAAAAAAATAAACAAATTGAAAATAGAAATAGGTAAAAAAAAACACATATAAAGGGAATTATGAAAATTACAACTTACAACTAACATTTTACAGTGGTGTTTCGTTCGCTATTCATAATGGATTTATATTTTTTTTTAGTAGTTTTTTTATGATTTGATTTAATTTTAAACTAAATAATATCACTATAGAATGTTTGCTTAATTTACATACATTTATTATTTACGCGCTGTAGATTTTATTTTTATAAAGTACGAGTAAAATGTAATTCACATTCAAATATCTAATGCATATTTACACGACCTACTTCGACTGGATTATCCATGGACACCCATGAATTCTCTGTTTCATATATGTATATGAAATTTTCCATTTGGTTATTGCATTTTATATTTTTCGGATTTTCTATTTTCCATTAGTCGTATTCATTTTATTTCCGTTTTTTCCTGTCGATTCACATGCTAATTAAATCGCTGACAAAATGCTTGAAAAGTTATTTACATTGCGGGTTATTACATTTTTGCATAATTTTTACATTCATTATTTTAAAAACTATGTTAGGTTATCTTTGGTTAGTTTGCTGCAGGACTTTTGGGACACTGTAACATTGGTTGTAAATTAAAATGACATCAGTTGCAGTTGCAGTTGAGAAAGAAAAATCAAAGTCAGACTGACTCCAAGTTCATTGAAGGAGATCTCTCTCTTAGTTGTATGGATAGTTTACAAGTCGTTGTCTCTTGGCCTTCGCCAGCACTTTAAACCAACTTCCAAATACACATGTGACTTTATATAAGATTCTCTTGCCGTCTTTGGATGTGTGTGTGTGGTTGTGTGTGTGTGTGTGTGTTTGCTTACCCCAAGCCGAGTCGCAGTCTGTCGAATTGGCTATTACGCAATGCAAAGGCCAACAACAGAGCTCCATGGAGCATCAGGCAGTGGGGCAAGACACTCTGTAGGCTGCTGAGAGCTCCACTATTGCTGCGAGACTTGGAGCTGGCTACGACTTCGGCGTCCTCGGGGGCAATGTCCATGCTGTTGCTGGCGACAATAAATTGAAATATATCGCTGACCTGCAGGGGGCGAGAATGAAGCGAAAAACACGGGTAAATTTTTAGTAGAATCGCACAAAATAAAGATTAAGTAGCCGCCCCATGCCACAGTCACTGTGTGACAGTTTGGCATTTAGACAAAGTGTCGAACTCAGTCAACATGCGTTGATTTATCTATGAATTGAAAAAGCATCCCCTTTCTCCTTTCTCATTTCCTTGCTTTACTCACCTCATTCCAGCCATAACGATTCTTGGCCTGAACAATCGCCTCGTAGTAAGCACCTGGATGCAGATGTTTAATGGTGTAGGACATGATATGTGTTAGCGGCTCCGAGGCTGGACGATGTTCCGGCGTGAGTATAAAGTCGTGCCATCTTCCCGGTTGCTGGAATGTGTCGTTCATCTAGGCAGCCGGATGAAAGATGGAGAGAAGAAATAAGAAAAACAAAATGAAATGAAATGTGAGCGCTTATGTCGGGCAATTATTTTTTCCTATGCCTGACAGCTTGTCTTTACTCAAGCTTAAGACTTAAGACTCGTTGCCCCAAGAAACCAAAACAAATTAGTGACTTTTCGATAAAGTTCAAGTCGCCACAGTCAGTGATAACTCATTAAATTAATTATATTCTGATTTAATGCTCATTATGAGGCTCAGCCGAACCTTGGGCTGGCATTAATTGCACATTGTTTGTAATTCGACAAGCGCTCAGCTCAGACAAGGAATATGTACTTATATACGGAAATAGTCCTTGGCAGATGTTAATATTTACTTTTTTATATTCTCATACTTTTTCTTAATTTTTTTTGTAAACTGAAAGCGCTTGATTTTAGAATTTAATGAGAATAACGTGCTTCATTAGTCTCCACATTTCAGTTGCTGTGATGTGGCAACGCCCTCGCAAACATATTGAATTACGTTCGCAACGGATTAACCGATAACAATGGAGAAACGGTTAGAAATGGAGAAATTGTGCTATTGTGATGTCTAGACGTCAGTTTATCAAGGCTTTCATTGCTTACATTGTTATTTTAATATAGGTCTTGTGCATGTAGCTGCAGTTTTGGGATCGATTACTTACCAGCACTCGGCGGTAAAGCAGACGCACTTCCTCCAGCGGCGGGTAACTATCAATTTTCCATGTCAGATTGTAGCTATCCGAGGAACGACCCCATTTGGGTGAGTAGAACTCAGCAGGTCCTGGTCGACCAGACAGCTCCATATACTTGCGGGAACGTCCCAAAGAATTGTCGGCCACACAGCTAGATTTATTAATTTAATATTGATGATTAATTTTTGATAACAATTGAATTTTCTTTTAATTGTACAATGCAGAAAATTACGCCTGCAGCAGTGTTATTTTCAAGGCTGTTCTTGACTACTGAGTTGGATGCCACCCACGGTGGCAAGTTGTGGCATTGACAGACAACTCCCTGGGGAGTTGAGGCATGAAGGCATCCTCTACATTTTTATGCCAACGGAGGCAGCTTAGAGCTAAGCTAATCCAAGCACGTACCGTCCAAAAGCCACTCGCCGTTCACCATTCGCCATTCGCCATTTGCAATGGTGGCATGCGGCATGCGGCATGTGGTATGTGGCAGGTGGCGATGGATGGCTCGTGCTTGTCCTACATGGTCGGTGGCTTGGCTAAAACAAAAACTTTGTGCCTGAAATGTTGTGTCAACATGGCGAAACTTCCGCTCCTTAAATATGTTGCAGACAGATTGACATTGATGTGGAAAACTTGTTTGCCGACATAATGGTCAGAACATGGTTCAGGCCACACCCAATATATAGGTATGTATGTTATATATATATATATATATAAATACAAAATGTATGTATATGTATAGCAAACAATGCAGCTTCTAACTTTTGTAGTTGGCCAGGTTAGCTGGTCCATCGGCAGCCAGCCAGTTTTCCAACTGCTAACTGCTTACTGGTAACTGGTAACTGGTAACTGGCTAAAAGTGAAATAAGTTGTAGCAAAAGTTGGTAAATTGACTAAATCAACGCTGCACTGGAAAGTTGCAAAGGTTTATTGTTGTGTCCTACAAGTTGTTGCCTCTTGTCTGTTGTCTGTTTGTGGCCATCGATTTAACTGAGCTCACCTGTAGTTGCCAAAGTCCTCCTGCTGGATGTGTCGTATGGTGAGAGTGTGTCGATTGGCCCTGGTATTCATAATTCGTCTATCGGTTGTCTGTATCGGGAACGAGTTCTGGTACCAGGACACCTGTCAAGGGTTTAAAATGCCAACAAGTGGGGCAATCGGTTAGTCTCAATTGGACTGATAACTAAGCTTTAATTCGAACTACATGCTAGCAATTCGAGGTCTTCAAAAATAAACTGGGGCAAATAGAAAAAAAACGATGCATTAAATTACCAACTAAAAAGCCAAAGTAAAGCAATTGAAAAGCAAGAAAAAAATAGAAATAGAAATAGAAAAAGATACAAATACAAATACGGAGACAGCAAATGCTACAGATGCAAAAGCAGATACAGAAATGGAATAAAAGCACTTTGAAAACAAGGATGAAGTGACCTGAAAAGCAGCTCGTTGCATAAACCACACTGCGATTTCATAATAATAATCTAAAAAGCAACAACAACAAATGCATAAAAAAAAAACAAAAACACGATATAAAAGACTGCTTGTATACAATGCAACAATAACGAAGCATTTAAAACATTCAAACAAACGAAAAGCGAAAGAGAAACAAACCGTTGCGACTGGATCAGCGTAAACAATGCAAACGAGTTTTGCCTCAAATCCTTCGCCAGAGTGTATCCATGATTTTTCCACTTGAATATCCGGCGGATCTGTGCGTGTCACGCACACCAGCACACCAACACACCAGCACACACACACACACAGAGTCGTTGGGACAATGACAATAAGTTAAATGGTTGCAGCATCACATCAGTCATAGGGCATCCATCAGAGCGCAGGTTTTATTATAAAGTTGAGGGTTTTGATAGGAAAACAGACAAAGTTTGAATTAGAGTTTAAAATACAATAAAATTTGATGTGTGTGAGTTTATAAACTCAACTTCTATGCTTTCCTATTAATATAACAATTGCATAAACCCTTTCATAAAATATTACCTTTATTATTGCTTTAAAGCAGCGCTGTACAAAAGTACACTATAAAATATTTTCTAACACATGTGATACAAATTAAAGACACCACTGCTTTAAAGTAAAGTAAAGTCTATAGACTAAAATCTGTATTGTATCCGAATTTTATTTACTTCTAGGCATGTATTATTCAAATACTCACATAGTACATCTAGTCGCATATCAACGGTTACTGGATCACCAACTCCATTGTCTGCAGTGCATTGATAAACTCCTGCCTGTTGTCTCTCCAGTTTGTCCAAGGTCAAGATGGGTCCATCGCCGATGCGAGCCGTAGATTTGCCAGTACCACTCTGAAGAAGAATTGTAGAATTGCTTAGTAAATTATGTTTCAATAGAATGAGAATTGAATATTGCAACAGTCAATAAATGTAAAGTCAACGTTAATGTCAACAGTCAAATGCACTTGGCAAAATGAAAGCAGGAAAAGAAACGAAAATAAAAACAAAGATCTTGTAAGTTAAACTGTGCAGAGCAAAACTTAACCTGGTCGACATACAAAACAGAATGTAAACACAAACATGTTGAAGAGGACGATATTGAAAAGTAAGCAGAACATTCTGCAGAGTCAACTAGGGTCAGAGAGGGTGAGAGGGAAGGAAAAAAAAATCATGTCTCATGTACTCGATTGTAGCAATTCAGCTTTTGGCTTTTGGCTCTGCAGAGCGCGTCTTTCTCTGTCTTTGGCAACAACCCAAGTTGGGGCCAAGTGACTCCCACGGAGACATGCGTTGACGTGTACTCCAAAAAAACAACTAACTCAACATCGAAGTTACACAGGTGCATAGGAGGTGTGGAAGATGCATCTCTCAGGTGAGGTTCAGGTCGTGTTGAGGTTACGGAAATGGGAGTAGATTGAAACGAAATGAAATGACATACAACTTTGCAGCGACAACCGGTGTAACTATCTACATAAGGAGCCTCGACTTGGCCTGCCTTGAAAACACGACAGACTGACAGACAGTTAGACGGATAGACAGACAAACAGACAGCTAGACTGGCAGACATAGCAGAACGGTTGAGATTTGCCGATGTCAAGTGCAAAGCAAGCAAACAAATCGAACGGAAATGTCAAATGCGCCAAAGTGCAGCAAGGAAAACGAAAAATGTGCATACCAAAACGGTAGTCATTTTCCTAGACATACACACATACAAACACACACACACTCACACCAACATACACACTCAAACACATTTTTCTAGCACCGAAAAGAGACACTTTGGCACTGACTCCATTGAAAGCCTGCCAAAACTCTCTTCTGTCGAAAAGTGAACGAGGTCATTTTCAACAATATTCGTTTGCCAGCTTGTTCAGTTTACTAGAATATATTTGTGTATCCATGCATCGCATTAATTACAATTTGACCTGAAATTCTCAGATGACACATACCCAATCACATTCACCCATATGGGCATCGATTTTGGTTTAACTATTTGCAATCATAGCATTTAGCATAGGTATTACATGCAGTTGACAGAGATTTAATGTGCATGGACACTCCTAAGTACTAACTGGCCCAAGCCAAGTAATTCAAACCTATTCGAAATTTATTCGAAATCAGCTAGGTAACGTATCAACGAATTCAGAAAGGTAATGGGACTTTGATGTATCAGAAATTTGATTTGCAGCCAAAAATATAGTACCAGCCTTTTCGTTGACGACTTCTTAAGGATTTGGGAAAAATTGATTGATGTATCCCTCAGTCCCATTTATAAAATTTTCTTATCAAACAGGGAAATAATCGTTTTAATAAAAAAGAAAAAAAAAAATTAACGCTCAAGAATATAAATTTGAAAAAATATTTATCAAATTAGATTCAAAATAATTTTGCAATACCATTCCCAGATCGCACTTGATGAACAGATATCAGTTCGATTATGTAACGAAAACATTTCGAGATATTCATCTGAGCCTGTTTTTTGCTTAATTAATTACAAAAGTTTTTTTAAGAAAAAATTAGGTCAAGCTATTTCTGTTAATGAATCTGAGATTTTACTGTCAACTGAAAACTTAATTTGAAAGTAAAATTCAAGGGGAAATGTGCTTAAAAAGTCATTTAACAAGCGCTCCGCTTGATTCTCCCCTTCTCAGTGAACTTTTCACAAACTGTTCTAAAAAGCCATTGAAATTTACATAAAGAAACAAAATAGCATAAATAATTAATTTAATTATATGAAATTCGCTCAAAAATCACATAGATATTTTAAATGCTGGCAACAACTACAAAAGTAGGTGTAGTGTAAATAGGATTAGGCTGAATAGCAAAGCAAACCTTTTTGGTCCAGTAAATTGATGGCACCGGATTACCAGATCCCTTGCACTCCAGCGTAATGGGTCCCCCCTTGCGAGCCTGCAGTTGACCGGATGTGGGTATGGCACGAACGCTGGGAGGCACTGTAGGTGAGAGAATTGGAGAATAATTGATAAAACAGATCGATTGGGGAAAATAATCGGAAAACAGAATTAGTCATTACAGCGAATTTCCTATACTTTTAGTTTATTATTCACTCAAGAGTCGTGAAAAAGCATTTATTAACTGCATAAGGTATAAGTATTACTAAATTGTTAAGCTGTTGAATTTATGATGATTTCGTCTAAATTTCTCAACAAACTTGTAGATTTAATGCTGTGCAAATATGTCAACAAATACTCACCCAAAATCTCAACAGTGTGCACTTGATCACGATTTATTTTGTCACTGATTTGACAAACATAATCCCCGGCATCTTGTGGCTCCAAATCAGATATCTCTAAATTATAACCATCTATCAGTCTTACGCGGTCATCCCTTGTTACCATAATATTCGAGGCGGTGAGCACATTTGTTCCACGGCGCCACAGTAAGACAAAATTGCCTGCAAAAAAAAATTAAAACAGGCAGTCAGATAAAGATACAGATACAGATTCAGATACATACATATAAAGATAGAGTAGGCGGATATGAATGTGTTGTGTGCATGTGTTTTGTCTCGTTGTTTGCTGGGAAATTTATTGTAAAATGCCGCAATATAAACATAAAACATTTTGCAACTAACTTTTAAGAAGCTAAATAGATGACATTGTGGCTAGGGGTGTGGTGGGGTGGGTTTCAAATTTTAGTTGTCCTATGTATAGCTGCCACATACACACACACACACACACACACACACACACACATATAGAGCTATCTATCTAAACTGTTATCCGCCTTGGCTCTGACTCTCGCTCTGACTCTCTGGTTGAGGTTATCGCTTTGTCTGCCTGCTGAGCTGTGAACATTCTACAGATTCCCTTCTGTTTGTCCATCCAATTGCTGCCAAGCTTACAATTGTGTGTGTGTATGTGTGCGTGTGTATCTGTCTCAGTGTGTGTGTGTGTGTGTGTGTGTTGTTGTGTGGTTGTTTTCATCTATTTTTTAGTATGTTTGCTCATATAAATGACATAATTTCGCAGATGTTGCTGCCAGATTCTTTGTTGCTTTCTAGTTTTTCCCTTGCATATTCAGTCGCCACAAAAGACAAACGTAAATTTGTTAAACGGGATTACATTGCGTATAATATATATACATTTTTCATTTTATTTTATATGCTTAAGTCCCAAAGATCCGTCGAGGCAGAACAACAACCCAGCGACCTTTCAACCAACAACTGTTTATTATAAATGAATATCCAAAAATAAAAATATACAAGTACGTGTAAAAAGTGTCTAGTAGCTAGTGAACGGTTATCAAATTCATACATTTTAAAAAATATATTTTAAAATACGTTTTTATTTTGTTTGTAAGTCCCCTGTAGTCTGTATGTTGTTTATAGGGTATAATCACCGTGAATGAAAGCACAGCTTGAAAATATTGCATTATGAGTCCGAAAAACAGAATCTGAACTGTATACACACATCAGGTAACGGCTGGCTGAGGATTCTTATTTTTGTTATATATATATGTATTAGCCTCGGGCCAGTCGGAATCGAACAGACCGTATTCCCGACGAATTGTTAATAGGCTTTTGATTTTCCGTATTCGAAATCTGAAATTTTAATTAAATGCTGTCATTTGCTCGGAGGGAGACTCACTACTCACACACACACAGACACACGCAGACACACACACACACACACAACATCAAATATTCTGTATTTAAAATGATTCAATATTAATGCCCTTTTAAAAATGCGTACACACACTCACACACCCACAGTCACACTCATACACATACACATACACATACACATACTTAATGCGTTTACGAGTGTGCAGTTAAGCGTGTGTTTGTTTCCTTCCGGTTATTAGCAACAATCACAAAAGGAGTGCAAAAGGAGGCCCAACTCCTGGCTCATATCAATTGGGGAGAGCGGTATCTAGAGTCGTGTATTCAATAAATATTCCATCTTTAGAATGTCAAGAGATTAAACCGAGTGCGATATGAACATTTATAAGTACACGAGTACTCGCATTCATTAGATACTTTTGGATACAGTTACGAGCATACAAGTTGGCACATTGAAAAATTGTGGCATAAGGGAAAGTTACCCCGACAATCTTTGATTGGCCTCTCTCGATCCCCTTAGTCCCCTCTGTCCTCCCTTGGGCAGACATAAAGTCAACTTAAACGCACACAATCATCTTTTTATTGTTTTCGATTATTATTGAATCGGATTGAGTTTTGTCTGGGCTCTGCAACATACGTGTTGGCCATTTGCTTGTGGGCCAACTTTATACCGACTTCTCTACTCGATTTTATATTCCTTTCATTTTGTCAGTTTTTTCAGTCCCCCTTATGTTCTGCTCCTGAATTTTATTCGAGTCTAATGGGCTTGCGTATGTTGTTATTGATATTATTTGGCCTGGGGTACATTTTTGCTCTCAGCAATAAAAATTGTATTTTATAACTCTTCAATTTCAACATATGAATTTATTTAGAACCCTAAAAGGACCCCAACTTGGCCAGCAAATTGGACACCTTTTTCTGGTTTGCTTATGACTTAACCTAGGCAGTTTAAGCTCGTTAAATGGATAAACTGTGAATCACTTGAAAGAATTACTTGAGTTGTGAGAGGGTTGAACCATCCCATTCACTTTATAGCATATTTTCAACCCACAATTTAATGGTTGATTGACCTTATTTTGCAAATTGTATCATTGAATTTTATATTTTATTTTTATTGTGACTCACATAAATTGTAGCTATTATTAAAGTGCTTTTTGTGTTGCCAGCTGATGTACTTGCTAAATCTGCACCTGTCACCAGGTAAAGGTATCTACTTGTTTTTCTTGGATCAATTGTGTTGCATTTTGCATGGCTTCATAGACCATTTGATACCCAATTTTCTCTTTATTGGATTAAATTGTAGTTTATCGGCCTGCTCTTTGTCTTTAATTCTCTGTCGTTGTATAATATGTTTTCTATTTTTCTCACACGTTTTTCTTACTTTTCATTTATTTCAAATGTTGTAAGCCATTGACAGCTACCGTAATACCGATTAAAGCAAAAACAATAAAACTCAAAAAAAAAACACAAACGAAATATATAATATCGTTTCAAAGGAAAGTTAACAATTTATATAATATTTAAATTTTATATAAGTAGCTTTGCATACTACAACGATTTGTTAGATATATTACTTGCATTGTTGATAAAACATAGGTTTTAAATAGTTGTGTTGATTATTTTGAAATATATTTATAGATTCACTACCCATTTAGTTAATCACCCGATTAAATTAAGTTGTAACCAATCATTTAATATAGGTTTCGCTATGTATAATTTAATGACTACAGGTTCTGTTACTGTTTGTACTGCCCATGTTTATATATATACTTTAAGCCAATGCAAACAGTCAACTGTCGACAGCCAACAGTCCAGATTCGATAGTCGTTTAAACGCATTTTCGCCATTGTCGTCAATGTTCAATTTATTTTCATTTAGCTGTGAACTGTTAATTGCATTTTATTTATTGGCATGTCAACAGCAGTTGCAATTAAAACTACTTCCAAATTCGTCCCGTTCAACCTATAAACTGGGTCACCTTAAAGTTTGTTGAGCAATGGCTTGAATAATACGTGTGCCTTATATCTAAATGTAATGCATATTTATTAAAATTAATTACATAAGCTCTCTATACCATTTCTTGAGTATTAAAATATCACGCTGCTAATCCAACATGACGTATACGCAATGTCCTGTCAGCAGTTGGCTTATGAACCAATCAACAAAGATTACAATTATTTTTAGAACTTTTATTTCTCAACTCAGCAATAATTAAAATTACTCAAACATTTATTCAGCTTATGACAAGTGTATTTCTAATTTTGAGCCACGACAGCATTAATGCATGAAAAATCAAAAATTGCAATAAATTGTATATTCGCATAGGAAATAAATATGCTTAAATTCGGAATTTGAGTAAATTTAAAATTCAACAACCAGATGGAGTTCAGTTTGTTTTGCCCCGACCCAGAACGCCTTAAAATGGCGTTAATCATTGAATTTGATTTACAGCTACTGTTAGTGTGTGTGTGCATACAAATATATATATATTTTGCCAGAAATTTATAAATGTCATTTGATAAATATTCTGGTTAGCTGGCACGTGGCAAAATCGAACGTCAAGCTACTGACAGCTGTTGGTTTTGCATTGCCGATGTGGAAACTGAAGCTGATGTTGTTGCTGTTGCTGATGTTGGGATATTGTTGTACTCTTCACACTGTTTATAAAATATATTTGAATAGACATTTTGCCTAAGCATATTTGCATTTCATTTTTGCATAATTTTTGCTGTTGTTGATGTCGATGTCGCTGTTGCCTGACTGGGCTCTCGTCTAATCAATAAATGTGGATTTGGTTATAATTTTTGATCGAATTTGCGTATGCAAATATTAATATTACGGCTATTAATTATGCGGCTGTTAACCACACCGAAAACTAAAGCGTTATTTAAAAGTATAATTAATATGCATGCAGCATACTCGTATTTGGGTAAATCGGATACTCACCGAGATGCTCCACCTGGCAGGGCAACACCAGTGTGTCGCCAACCACAGAGCGATAGGTGTTGCCACGTGAAAGGAACCGAGGCTGCGGCGCAGTCAGCGAGGACGACGAGGCTGCCACAGACTGTTGGCCATTGCTCAGAGACCGAGTGTTGCTACCTGAAAATAAAAAGAGAAAGAGAAAGACAGAAAATATGAGTACACGTTATGTATGGTGACTTGGGCAAGTTTAAAGGTGGCTTATCAGACGGCTCATCAACTGTTACTTCAAGCTGAAATTTGTTTCCATTCGAATGGCTTTCAATTAGCATAAAAATATAGCACGGTGTTCTTCACTTTTATGCTCCCTGCACATGACTCCCAGGACGACCATAAATGTTTGTAGTATCGGTTATCGATACCATCGCGACGAGACGACGTCGACGTCGCCTCAGTGGCAACATGTGGAAGGACTGTGCCTCCCTGGGGCATCGTTGAGTATTGTAAATGCTCAACTTTCTTTAGGAAATATCTTAAAGCCAATTTCTATGACATTTTTAGAGGACTTATGTCCTTAGTTGTGGATCGCAAACGCAGCTTAACAAGTATGATTACAATGCCAGCAACAACAAAAACAGTTGAGTCTTGCCCCAAGCAGCAGACAATGTTGCTGGCGTTGCAACATCAGCAATCTTGCCCCATGTCACAGTTTGCAGACGCTGCGACTGCACTTTTTTAGTTTCATGTTGCACAGACGAACGGCCTGAACATTTGGCAGCAACTTTTGGACGTCACACATCTTCAGCCACGCCCCCAGCTAAGACGACGCCCATCGTTTTAGAATGCTGTCAGGTGGTTCAGACCTTAAACGCCAAAGCAGCTGTGGCAAGCTGTGGTTGCATTCTTAAGAGACACTTACGGGTCATCGTTTTATGGCCAAGACACAAAGGCAAACGACAAGCACTTGGTCAGTTTTTGATGCTCTTGGCCCGGCCAACACGGTGCAATCTTGGCCCCAGGTTGGCTTTTGTCACCTACACATTAAATTTGTCGACAATCATAAGTCCCGTCTCTGCTTCCGGCAACCAGCACATTGCAAAAGCAGGAGAGAGAGAGAGAGAAAGACAGAAAGAGAAAGAGAGAGAGAGAGGGAGGGATACAGACAGAGGGATGTAAGAGAAAAGTGCTTGTGAAAGCTTGTGGAAAATTTAAGAAATTTGTGCAGTCAAAGTGAAAATGTGGTCTATTTTCTCAGTGCTTTCCTGAGGTTTATATCTAACCAGAGCCTGAGACTGTAATAAGTGCCATGCTGTGCAAAAAGTCACAGCAGGTGGCCTTAAATCTTTGCATCTCCCCCTCCCCATCTCCCTCCACTTCCAACACCTCCCCTCTTCTTCTATGTACACCAAATACAAACTGTCCACAAACCCTAATATCTCTCACTTCCATATAAATATTTCCTTGTTTGCAGCCGTCGCAATGTGCACGTCATTTCTCTGTCCATTCCATTCCTTTGGTCTGGGCCGTGAAATTTAGCATATGCATTTTATGCAAAAATCTCCTTTCTCCCCCCTTCCGTTTCTGCAAGCCGAGCCCCCAAAAAATGGACATTGGAGTCGAGCGACCCAAAACGGCATACGTCGAGGCTTTGGGGCCTTGGCCATAGTTTTTAATGGTGAAATATGCAGTCGGTCTTAAATTGCATTCATGAAATGCATAAGGAACAACGCTGGCAGCTCAAAGTTATCCTCGTGCGGACAACAAATTCGACAACAAAATTTAAACCTCTTTCCCTTCGATATTTTATGCACTCATGCTTGAAGATAATGCTGCATACTTTAAAAGTACGCAAAACTTGAAATGCACTTAAATTAATACTGCAGACCAACTAAGACGATAGTCGCGTGTGCTGCGTATACCCTGTAATTGTAGCAAACAGTGGATAGGGTTGCTATAATTACAAGCATAAAGAAAGTCCATTTATTATACGTATTTATTTTTATATAAATTTATTCTATTATTAATATCTTTTGAATTCTTTTCATTAATTCGTTTCTGTGCACAGCGTATCTCTCAGTCGAGCATTCCTCTCTTAAGTGTAGCATTCTTACTTATTCTCTTAAAACTTTCACCGTTTCCGCACACACTCCACTTTCCTTCTCCACTTTCTCCATCTCCCCACCGTTCATCATTTCCACCGTTTTTACTGTTCGCGTAAATTGTGTTGAAAAATGAGCTGCAATGTTTTTGTATGTCTGGAAAGTGTGTCACACACACACACACCCGGACTATACTTGTGTGCCACACACACATAAACACACACTCACACTAGTGTAAGTCTATGTGAGTTTTGCACTCGTCTGCTTACCACAAATGCTGTCGCCAGCGCAACCACACAATAAAGTCGATTTTAAAAAGCGCAGTTGTTGCTTGAATAATTTATCTCAAACACACACACACACGCGCATGCACACATAGATACATAAGCATACACACACATACACACTCATACAAGGACTGCAGTGAAGTGTCATCAGAGGCAGTAGGCAACATGGTTGCATAAATACTGCCACCACTCACATTGAGAGCTCTCTTCTTACTCCTGACAAGCTCCTGCTGCATTTGCGGTGTGTGAGGTGTGAGCTGTGTGTGTGTGTGTGTGAGTGTGTGTGTGAGGTGTGTGTAGCATGTGCGCTTTGCTCTTGTAAATAAAACGCATTGGTGTACTTTGCTAAGGGCCTTTGTTACGTGGGCGTGGTCAACAAAACGCATCTATCCGCATCCGGATCCGCATCCGAATCTGCCAGGAGAAATGCCAACTGCATTGCATTTCAGGATGCATTTCGTATGTTTCTTTTTTTGTATTTTGCAATGAGTATTCGAGTTGCTGCAAGCCGCAGTTGCTGCCACGGCAGTTGCAACAACGGTCTTTGCTGCGTATGAGATTTGAAGCTTTTTAAAATTGTTTAGCAAATGTTGTAAGCATGCTTCTGTTGCATGCAACATCTGACACACTCGCGCTCACATTCACATTCACATTCACATTCGCTTTCTGCGGTCGTATTGATGTTCGAATCGAAATTCACTCTCTTTCTCACTGAAATTCGATTTGCAATTATTTTGCCGACGCTTTTCCCGTTTCGCAGACAATGTCGAGATTTGACTGTCATGACGCCAGATCAATTTTATATATGTTACATGCTATATATCTCGCATTTCACCAAACAACAACAAACAAAATAAAACAAAAAAAAGACAAAACATCGAGACCACTGAATTTGCTTCGTCATTTTCGACGCACGTAACACACACACACACACACATACGTACACCGATACATAGAAGAATGTGTGTGCCACACACACACGTAACATACGTGTACTCATATGTCCTGTTGTATTGGTAGCTTTTCTCATTTCCGCTGGGTGGCTTACAGTTTGGAAACGACGGCGAAACTTTGCAATGGCTTTGTGGTTGATTTTACACGGCAAAACACCATTCCATCTGAGCTTTGGCGATGCTCAGGGCAGTACAACACACCTGCCCACCTGTACCTGTACGGTGAACACACCTGTAATACTCTGCTGCGGAGTCACAGTTTGTTTCATTAAAACTTTGCCCACGTGTGGTTGTGTCTGGTTTTGTATATTGGCATGTTTGTGATCAGCATCTTTGCATGTTTTTCTATTTGCTTAGTTTTTGCCATTCTCTGGCTTCGTTTCTGCCTTTCAGCAATTCTCTATCTGCATTTCGCTGCATTCTAAATTATGCAAAGAATTGTGCAAAACAAAAAAAAAAAACAAAATGAAGAAAAAGTTAAGAAGAAAAGCAAAGAAAATAAGAGAGAGCAAAATGCAAGAACAACAAAAATATTCATTTCCTTCTTGGCAAACTGTTTGCTTGTTAGTTGAGATTTTCATGCATATGGAACCTTGCGACGAGAGCCGCGAGCTAAATTGCCTCAAACACCAACACCAACACCAACATCACAACAAACACCTACACAGTGTAGTACACACGCACACACACACACCTGCACTCTGCCCCGGAACATATTGCATTTTCTGTTATTTTACGGATGCATATTTAAAGTATGCAAATTACTTATTTACGCGCAGCCACCTCGACTGCATTTTGCTACAGGCGCTTGCCTATACCCTGCAGCCACAAAAGCGATTTAAAGGGTATGATATTAAGCTGGAGAAATTTCAGCAAAAAGGTTTAACAATTGTTTATCAATTTAATCATTTTTTATTGGATTTTGAAATTTTAATCGATTATTATTTAAAAAAAAAAAACAAGCTTTTATACCTTAAGTGAGTCTAGTTCTTAACAATACGATAGACCTTGGGCATATCTTTATTTATTGAAGTAAGTATTAATTTATCAAAGCAATTCCCCTGACAGATTAACTGAGTTACTTGGCCTTGTCAAAAGCAGAATTAATCACTGATTACACTGAAAAAATCCAGGTATCCGAGATAAATTGATTCAAGCATGAATTTTCTTATATTAGAAGCTCTGAATGATTTTGTAGTTAGATTAAATATTTGAGACTTCTTGGACTATTTAATGCTGAGTCGCTTACATTTAATCTGCATACTTCCAAATACCTACTGTCAGATTTTTCTAAAAAAACAATATACTGAAGATTTTTCAAGAATTAACAGACAGAGATCTGTAAATAAATACTATCAAATTTATTTTAAAAATATAAACAAAATATTGAAGATTTGTCTAGAATTAACAGATAACAGACAGAGATCTGTAAAAAAACTGTCATAGTCTGTTGATTCCCAGTATGAATTGTATAATTGACTAAGTCAATTAAGCAGCTCATCCATCAGGATCGTCGGAAAGAGTATTCGCTGTTTGTTTGTTTCTGTTGATTTTATTGAGTAATTTAGTGGAGTAGCTGGCAGAGAGTGTCTGCTGCTGTCAGTTGCCAGAAGATGATGCTCTCAGCTTGACTCAATGGACTTCGGCTTCAGAGCATTTATCAAAATCCGCTTCCGGATGCGCCCTTCTGAGCTGCTGGGGGGAATGGGGAATGTGGAAGGGGAAAAAGCTATTTTCCGACACTGTCGAGTTCAGTGTGAGAGTGAATTTCGCTGCAATTCCAGTGCAGTACCTAACACATACATACGCACACATGCACACACAGACACAGACACACAGACAGCCATTTGACACCCAACATATGCAAATAGAGTGCTAGCTAGGATTGCTGCTCCTGCATTTTCGGATGCTCCTACAACTCCAGCAACGCCTCCTTCTCTTCCTTCTCTTGGTGCGCCTTTTCCTGGTGCATCCTCGCATCCTCGCACTCGGGGCGTGAACCTGTCAAGCGTTTTCGCTTGTCGATAGTCAATCTATTCATCTTTCTAACTGGTTTCACATGTGAAAGCTGTCAGTCATTTTGGGTTGCTTTTTGTGCTCTGAATCCAACGCCAACGCCAACGTCAATGCCAGCGTTGTTAGTGGGCGTAACGTAAAATCTGTTTGACTTTTATGCACATATCATTTGCATAACATTATTTGCCCATCCGCCCAGCGCATTAAATTTTGAAATTCCGCATAAATCCGCAAGTGAAATGCTTTCCACGCTTTTTCACTTTTTCATTTTATTTTCTTCCTATTTTTATTTTGCACTTTTTCGTTTACGCTGCACTTTGGCAGCGCTTCCTGTGCTTCCGGTTGCTTCTCACGTTTATTTTCTGTTGGTCTGCGGTTGATTTCTTCTCAAGATGGATCCTGCTTCTGACAGTTTCTTCATTTGCATCACGAGCTGATCCACATTTGATTTACGTTTACCAATCTCTGCATGTGTGAGTAAGTGAATGAGTGTTTTTGTTTTTGTTTTTGTTGGTGTGCACGTGTTCTAGTGTGAATGCCATTGGGCCAATTGGCGTATGCGTAATATGGAAATCAAATGCAGCACTTGGAGTAAATGCTATCTTCTCACAGTTATTACGATAGTATGAAATGGTGTATTATTGCAGAGTTGCTTACAAATTAATTTATTTCACGTTTTAGGTACATTCAAACAAATATTTAATAATGACCAGAACACAACAAATCAAATGAAATCATGTAGTATAAGGAAAATCGAATTCATTCTTTTTTAGATGTGCTTGCTGTTCAGAAAACTCCTTCCTCATTTCCTACAAATTGAACAAGGGAATCTGCGGACCTTTCAGAAAAGTAATAAAAACCAAACGTTGGGCCTCTAATGTGGCTATATCCTGTTAAGTTTATGTTATGAAAATTTCGAAAGAATTATGACAAGTTCCAATGAACCATGGAGACCATATTTGCCTGTTCTAGCCTTGGCTTTTAGTTGAGCAGCTCGTATCTACGTTGCCATTAAGTTTTTCACAGCAAAGCACTTTCCCTGGGGCCCATCCGTATTCCATGCTCATGGTTGTAAATCAAAGTTATTGATAAACATAAAAAATGTGTGTGTTGCTCTCTATTGACAGAAACAGCTCGTTCCGTCTGTAGCTTTACCTAAAACCAAGAGACTTATGTTTAGCATGTGAATTGGCATTGATATTCCTGCTAAACTACAACTGCTAATTTATACCTTTGTGCTTTAAAAGAGTCGAAATTCCAACTTTAATTGCTTGGAAAATTTCTCTAACGACTTGGGCAGACTTAGGCAGGCACTCGGTCCTTGAGTTCGGCACTTGAGTTCCTACAGTTGCCGTCGCCCCCTTTGAGGCTATTAATTCTCCACGCCTAAGAATTGTTTACGCAACATTAAACAATTGCAGCGTCAGCTAAAAAAATCGCTTTAAATATATACTTATGCTTACTCTTACTCTTATACTTGTATAATGTATATATACTTATGTATGTATACTTAGTCGGCTTTGGCTGTGGCAGAGAGAATTTTAGAGGGGCGTGGCCACATAGTTAGAGGCAATGTGGAAGGCGCAAGATATCGCATTAAGAATTTAAATTAATTAAATTAAAATGCATGGTATATGTATATATGGTAGACTGTTACTGTTGTTGTTGTTGTTGTTTCGGTTTAATATGCATGGAACGAGAAACGACGCCTGCTGAAGTTGAAGCTGCTGCTGCTGCTGATGTTGGCCGGACGCCTGTGCCGGGTTGTTAAAGCTGCCACAGCATTTGCATAAAGTATAATGGCCATCATCCTGGTCTGGCGAGCTGGACACAACCGACAGCGGGCATTCAATTTTCCGCTTTTTCTTTTGCCATTGCCGTTGCCGTTGCCGTTGCTGCCAGCATCCGTCGTCGTCTTTGAACTTTTCACATTTCTCGTCTTGGCTGTTGCTAAAACATTTGTACCACATTTTATACAAGACATTTCCGCGCCGCATGTCCAGTTCCTGTTGGTTAGTTACTTCGCTCGATTTCGCCCTGAATTTCTCTCCCTTCGTTTCTCTCTCCCTCTCTCTCTGTCTCCTCCACTCACTGCCTATGTTTTTTTC